>JAZKJV010002897.1:0-1452114 GCA_037367405.1 Ottelia alismoides
TAGTCGCAAGCTCCTGGTTGGTCCACGTGGACCAACCAGGAGAAAGAGAATAAAAAATGTTTTATTAATTCATTTAAAAATAGAAATAAGTCGAATTAAATTAAAGTTATAAAATGAAAATTATTTGTTATTTTATGTAGTATTTTATTATGATTTTTATTTATTTTTATGATACATATTTCTACAAGTTCACTTTTTAGCCTTATATAGGTATATTACCTATGTATTTTAATACTTTTATTTTTATTTTGTATTTTTAATTTATTTATTTGTGTTTATTCTTTTCTAAAATGATAAAATACTGTTATGTATACAAATATATTTTTATTTTTATTTTTCTGATATGTTTTGTATATTAAATAAAATATAAAGGTGTTAAGTATAGGTATAAGTGTATGTATAATACCTATGTATCAACTATTATACAAGTATTTTTATTCGAGTTTTAATGATGTTTATATTCTGATTTAAATGTTCATAATTATTATATGTATTATTTACAACATTATAAAAATCAAAAAATAAATAAATAATGTATATAGAATAAATTGAATATTTTATTCAGTACAAGTGTACAATGAGGGTCCAAAACTCAACTTTCAAACCGTAGCTCCGCCAAATGTGAAACCACCGCCATTGGATAGATTATTTTATTCTATATACAATTAAAGGTGAGTACACTGCATTTGGAGTTGTCGTTTGTGAGATACGGGTCTGGGAAGTTGGGATTTTGGATTCTTATTCAGACCATATCTTTTTGTCTGTACATTATTTTTTCTGTGAAATCAATTTTGTATTTTTCTTTATAAAATTATCTACAACTTTCATGTACAAAAGTTTCTTTATTTGATGTACAAAAAGTGGAACCAAAAATAGGTCCCAAAATGAATAAAGAATGAATAGATTGTATAGGTATTTACACTGTATTTCTGACCTTATCTCCCCCTACTTTATTCCTTGTCGACCTATTCATCAAGATGCCTAGGTCTCGGGGGTTTTGGGTCATAAAATATTTACAATATTTTATTCTTTTTCTTTTCTTTATTTATTCTATAATTTTGGCCTTAATTACAGTGATTTATACACAATCTGAATGCACATGCATGGATGCTAAGATGATGGTTTTAATGCTATTTACAGGCATTTGCTAGGGTTTTTGGTGCCAAAATGATAGAATAAAGATGATGAAATGTGGATTCATCAGCAGCCTACGCCACCAGCCTCCGACTCCGCCTCTTCATCCACGTCACCGACAACCGCCGCGACAGCCACCGCTGTCCTCTTCGTCCAGCACCTCAACGCCTGCTCCTCCCCGCCTGGGCAGCCACGCCACCAGCAGCCCTCTTCCGCAGTCGGCGACGCCCAGCCCCCACCACGCCAGCGGCCGGGCGCTCGGGACCCGAGGCCCCCAAGCACGTGCAAAGCACGTGCTTCGGGGGAACGTCAGATACACCATCCAGGGTCACGTGCTACGCACGTGACCACCTGGGTAATTTGCAAAAGCCCCCCCGGAGGATCTTCAAATTTCGCACCAGCCCTCCATTCCAGAGGGCACGTGCCTGGCACGTGCCCCTCCGGGAAATTTGCATTCAGGCCCCGGATCTTTTGGTAATTACAATCTAGGCCCGTTTGCATATTTTATTTATTTATATCTATTGCAAACATACCCCTGTGTTCCCTCTTTGTCTTGAACCTTTTCTCTACATCATTTTATTTATTAAAAAATTGCATGATGTTTCTCACATAATTCTTTACATTTTGACATGCTGTGGACACTTTTGTGATTTATGGTTGATTAATAAATAATTGTTTTATGGAAATTGGAATATTTTGCCCAATCTGTGCTCGGAAATTCATAGTTAATTAACCATTTCTCTAAAAATTCCCCAAAAATCAAATATCGTAGAGATTACTTTGATTAACATTGTGCCCAAAAATCTTTGCATTTGCATGCATCATTTGCCCTGTAAAAATAATTTTGTGCATTTCAATGTTTGATTTTTAATAGGTATTGAACCCCACATTTTTGAGGTCTAGGATTTTTCTGGGATCTATCACCTAGTGATAGATCTTAGATAATTTTATTCCTCGAAAATAAGTAGGTTTAATATTTATTATAATTAAATATTGAAAATCATTCTGTCTGCACTGAAAAATTCATAAAAAAATTCATATTGCATCAGAAAATTCCAAAAAAATTACAGCACACTTATTTCATCATATTTTACATTGTGGCCAAGTTTCGTATTTTTCGGACATCGTTTGATTGAAATTTAAAATTTAGTCCCTAAAATAAGGCCAAATTTGCATATTGCACCCTACATTACATTGAAAATTCCAAAAAGAGACCGCCTTGAAAACCGAACTCAAAATTGAATAGACATTAATCTAAGTTGTTCCTTTGCCTCCTTGTGATCGACCTTGGGACTTGACCAAGTAAAATAAACATAAAAACCACTTGATTGAAATCGAATAAAATTTGTGGTTATTTTCTTGACTGTTCTCGAAAGCCGCCTACAACGAACGACATATTTATTTTCACGATCGACGATTAAAAACGATTTCTTAACGCGGCTTTTGCGGGCACGTCAGATGGCGCCGTTGCCGGGGAGGCAAACGGCTTAGTTTTGTGTTTTGAAAATTTTCCGCTCGGTTTTCCGCATTCGGGTAGTCTGACCCCCGAATTTTTCATTGTGAATACCATTTTTTTTCCAACATTTATTTTCTTATTTTTTGAGTCACTCTCTTACATTTTCTCTCTTATTTTTCTTGCGAGGTACCCGGCATACGTGGAGCGGTTTTAAGAAACCGACGCATCTTCACCGACAATCGAAGAAGCCGCAATTAATTTAAGATCGAGTCGAGTCGTGAGAGAGCGTAGAGTCTAGGTTTTTAATTTCTGCAAATTTCCATACTTGCTCATTTACAGCGGTGTCCGTTTGGACTCTCGCGCATGTAAAAAAGACCTTGAACTTTTTTCTGTGGTGTGTCGTGGCCTGTTTCACTCTCCGGTGAGGGTGGGGCCCGACTTGAGTGGCGATTAGGATAGACTTGCACATACGGCTCTTAGAGCATTTTTATCTTTGCTTGTGCTCGTAGGATCTTAAGCCACACTGCACATTAACTGAGACGCACCTTAGATCGTTCAACTTAGCCAAAAATTTAACTCAATTCTTCCCGCTAATAGAACTTTCTGTTTAGGTGCGGTTTTCATCGGCTTGCACGCATTTAGTGTAATTTTTAAAATTCTGTATTGCATCCCACATGGAGATTGCGAGGAGGCACTGTAAGTCTTCTAACTGAGCATTCATCATAGTTTTACGCGTGCATCGGCTTTTCCCGACTTCCTCCCCCTTGTTTTATCACATAAATCTAAAGGAAATTGGGACTGGACGGTAGACGTGTATTTGTGTTCATCTAAAGCCTACAGTGATCGCCTTAATAAAACTGGGACTGCTAAATATAGCCGATCTAAAAATCCATAAAATCAAGAATTTCTGCGGGAGAGCAACCCCGACATTGTTTGATTTATCTTGCAGCGAGGAGAGAGACGCACACTAGGATAGAGCCCAGCTCCAAACCTAACAGCTCGCGTAAACGGCTTGCAAGACTTGAATTCTCACCAATTAAAACTAACAAGATAATTGACCGGACCCTTACGGTCTTCACTTCGAGTTGAGTTGGTGAAACCACCCTTGTATTGTGTTTTGACTGTGCGTAGAACATAGTTCATCAACGAATACCACACAATTGTGTCTACATCATAAAACATCTTGTTGACCCTGAGAATGGAGGACTCTGGTAATTTTGTTCAGGCTCGTCTCTCTCTACCACAAATTCCCCAATCTCAAAAGCCCAGAGAAACTCTTACTCTGGACCTGCTTGGCCTCCGGGAAACCATTCCCAAGAACTCAATTCTTACGATTCCTTCTTCTTCTTAGAAGGAGGACAGACCCAAACTATCTCTCTATCACCAAAAATTGAGGACAACTATTACATCAATTCTTTCCAATTTATTAACTCGAACCCTTTATATTCTGAAGGTGAAGAAGAAGAGATGCCTCCCAAAAAAGACCCTGAAGATAAAACAAATGAGGACGCCATTCAAATGATCCTAGCAAGATTGGCTGCATCTGAGCAGCAACAACAGTTACTAAGGACACGACTTGAGCAGTTGAATGCTGGGGAGGAAGTGCCAATGGAAGCCGCTTATAACCCTGGACAGTACCAAGTGTGGAACTATTTACAGCCACCACAACCGGCGATCCATTATGAACTGAAACCACATTTCGTCAGTCAATTACCCCAATTCCATGGTAATACGACTGAGGAGCCATATGAATTCCTGAGGGACCTGGAGCTGATATGTTCGAATCTGAGGCACCCACAAGTCAGCCAAGACTACATTCGTCTCACTGCACTACTTTCGCCTTGAAAGGAAAGGCAGACTACTGGGTGAAAAACTTGGGGGTGACTGTGACAACTTATGAGAGGTTCAAAAACCTCTTTCTGAAGAAATTCTACCCCTTGAGCCGGACCAACCAAATGAGGACCCGCATCACCAGCTTCTCTCAGATGCCCAATGAACCACTTTGTGAGGCATGGGACCGGTTTAAAGATCTACTTCAGAAATGTCCTTGCCACAACCTGGACAATAACATCCTAGTCCAATCTCTTTACTCTGGTCTAAATCATGAGACTCAAGGATTAGTTAGCGCTGCCTGCGGAGGGAATTATACATCACGTGGGGCTGAGACCGTCTGGACAATACTGGAGCAGATGGCAGAAACAAGTCGGTCTCAAATTGCCAGTAGAGCATACACTGATTCCCTAAACACCCTTCAAGCCAAAGGCGGGAAGCAGACGGTGGCAGAAATAGCTGAGGACTTGATTCCAAGCATGCACTTTATTTCTGATAAATTGACAATTGTGGACAAGAGAATGAACGATATCGACAGTAGGATTTCGCAATTCCCGAAGCAGATGGAGGAACTCACTGAGAAGGTATCCAAGATGGGGATGCCTAGTGCACCTACTGTCCCTGTATATCATGTGCATCATGTCCAGGAGCAACCAGGAGCAGAGCAACAACAACCATGGGCTCACGATCCATCCCACACCCAATTCTCCCAACAGCAGCCCCACTGACTGAGACATTCAAGGAAGCCCCGCCTCTGACATTTGAAGTGAATGGCATCTGGTACACCCAAGACACTACCCGGAAGGGTAATATGGGAGACCGTCAGACTTATCAGCGCCCACCCACTTTCTATAATGCCGCATTCCAGCAACCGAAGCAGCAGCAACCCTACAATCGCCAGAGCCAACCTCAGCAATACCATCAGCAATCTCAAGCCCCCAGACAATCAGCTCAATCATCCAAACCCCCAGAAGAACCAATCGACATCCAGAGACAAATACTTGAAGAGTTTCGTCACTTCCGAAATGAGCTGGAAGATCTTCGGGTTGATGTCAACCGCTTGTCCCGTTGGAAGGATGAGCAGACTGTTCCCACCACAACCATTCCCGCCCAAGTTCAAGCTAACCCCAATAGCTTGAACCGATCTCAATCATCTCAACACACTGGCCAGGTATACTACTCAGATTTTTCCACATTTGAACATGAGAACCTTTCGTTTGACAATATACATGCCATGTCACTCAGGAGCGGAAGGACCGTGGCCGTACCTGATCGGACTCGGGAATCAGTTCATGAAGACTCGGAGGATCAGCCGGAGGATGCTTCCGAGGAAGATGGAGAAAGACGTCTGAGGATCCCAGCATCAGAGAAGGGGAAAGCATCTATGGAGTCTGCAGAGGACCTTGAACCTCTAGTTGCTGCAAAAATACCTTTGTCATCTTTTCAGCAACTTGATTTTGATTATTATCAAAAATCTGATGATTGTAATAAAAACTCCAAGTCTAATAAAGATGCTCGTATTTATGATTCTGACCTCCTGTCCCCTGTCTCAAGTGCTTCCATTCCTTTCCCCCATGCCCTAAAGAAAGGGAAACAAAAGAAAAACGTCAAAGATGACCCTGTAATGGAAAATTCTGCCATCAAAACATCACGGTCAAAGTACCCTTTGATCAATACGTGGCAGGTAATCCAGCCTTCCAGAAATATTTGAAGGCAAAATGCACCCCCACCCGGACTCGTACAAAGAGAACAAGTCAATTTGTGGAGACTCATATCTTGACAGTTGCCACCACCAAATGCGTCAAAAATCAGCATCTGCCAAGGAAGAAGAGGGATCTAGGCGCCCATTATGTGGAGAGTCACATTGGCGGCACATCATTCACACGCACACTTCTCGACAATGGATCTTCCATAAACCTTCTACCCTTAGCCTTATATTATCGATTGGAGTTGGGCCCTCTCAAGAAATCATCATCTTTACTCCAATTTGCTGATAAATCCACTAAAAGACCTAAGGGAGAAGTGAAGAATGTCATCATCATTATCGAGGGTACTGAATATAAAGTAGACTTCACGGTCCTGGACATGGAGACCCCGAACCATTGGAAGGAATCGCAAATCATTCTCGGAAGACCTTTCTTAAGAACCGCTAAGGCCGTATTCGACTACGGAACTGGCATGATGAAATTCCGTTCTCCAGGCGGAGAAGTGGACTTAGAAATGAAACAAACAAAGTGGCAAAGACCAGACTCCGAGTCCACAACTGAAGAGGCTGAGACATCTGAATGCAATCTCCTCCGAATCACTGGGCCATGGGACCAACTTCCAGACATACAGGTAGCAAGCATATCCTCGGAAGAAGAAATAATACATGATGCAATCTCTGAGACTTCTAGACCCCCAGATTATCACACACTTGACACCACAGAGATCCCCTTCGAGTTGTCAATCACATCACCTTTGGGACAATCAATCGATGATGAGTCGAACGCAGCGCTGGCCGAATTACCATTCTCCTCTATCGATCCAACTCACTTTTCTTCGGAATTGGTAGCCAACATCTCACACAGTGATTCACCGCCAACCGATACTGAGCCAGAAGCAAAGGTCATTCAGCCAGACTTAATCGACGATTCAGAATTGCCTGAGCTGAAACCACTACCTCCTACGCTGAAATACGCATTCCTCAATGGACCCAAAGAAAAATTCCCTGTGATCATTAGCTCATCATTAACCGTAGACCAAGAATCCAGACTGATCGAAGTCCTTGAGCGAAATCGAAAAGCCATAGGTTGGACCGTGTCGGATCTCGTAGGAATAAACCCCGCTCTCTGCTCGCACCAAATTTATGTTGAGGATAATGCAAGGCCTTCCCGTGAATTTCAGAGAAGATTAAACCCCAATCTTCGGGAAGTGGTGAAGAAAGAAATAGAGAAATGGTGCAAAGCAGGATTTATTTACCCCATTTCTGACTCCAAGTGGGTAGCCCCCCTTCATGTCGTCCCGAAGAAGTCGGGAATCCAGATGGTTACCAACGAGGAGGGGGTAGAGATCGCGACCAGAGTACCCACGTCGTGGCGCGTCTGTGTCGATTACCGGCGCCTGAATGCTGCGACCAAGAAAGACTACTTTCCACTGCCATTCGTTGATCAAATATTGGAGAGACTTGCAGGGAAAGCATTCTTCTGTTTTCTTGATGGGTACTCCGGCTACAATCAAGTAGCTATCGCTCCCGAGGATCAGGAAAAGACCACGTTCACATGTCCCTTCGGTACTTACGCATTCAAGCGCATGCCATTCGGGCTTTGCAATGCCCCAGGCACATTTCAGCGGTGCATGATTGCCGTATTTGCCGAAATGGTTGGTGATTTCCTGGAAGTCTTCATGGACGACTTCTCGGTTCATGGTGATTCATTTGATACATGCTTAGCACACTTGGACCGAGTCCTTCAGAGATGCAGGGAGGTAAATTTGGTACTCTCCTGGGAGAAGAGTCACTTCATGGTGACTGAGGGTATCGTGTTGGGGCACGTCATCTCCAAAAAAGGGATGGAGGTGGACCCTGCCAAGGTGGATGTGATAAAGAAACTTGAGCCACCAACCAACGTCAAGTCAGTGAGGTCGTTCTTAGGGCATGTTGGATTTTATCGACGGTTTATTCCTGATTTTTCAAAGATCGCCCGCCCACTGACTGAGCTCTTAGGAAAAGACACCGAGTTTATTGTGAATCACAGATGTCTAGAGGCCTTCGAGCTCCTGAAAAAGAAAATATGTGAATCGTCGATATTACAAGCTCCCGACGGGTCTCTTCCCTTCGAGATCATGACTGATGCATCGGATTTTGCTGTCGGAGCAGTACTCGGACAAAGAAGAGATGGAATTCCTTATGCGATTCACTACGCGAGCAAAGTGTTGGATCCTGCACAGAAAAATTATACAGTAACTGAAAAGGAAATGCTCGCGGTTGTTTGGGCCCTGGAAAAATTCAGATCATACATATTGGGCTCCAAGGTGACAATCTTCACAGATCACACAGCAATCAGATATCTCATGGATAAGAAGGATGCCAAAGCACGACTTTTGAGATGGATCTTGTTAATCCAGGAGTTTAATTTGGAGATCAAGGATAAACCTGGGGTAAAGAATGTCGTTGCTGATCACCTTTCCCGAATCGAGCAAAATGATCATCCTGATATCGGACCAATCAAGAGACTTTTCCAGACGAATCAGCTTGCGTCATTGATTCAACCCCTTGGTATTCCAACATAGTGAACTATCTTGTCTCCAAGAAGGTTCCCTATGGTTGGACCAAAAAAATGATTGAGCGATTAAAGTCAGATTCGAGAAAATACCATTGGGACGATCCTTTCCTTTTCTATGAAGGGCCGGATTGTGTCTGGAGAAGATGTATTCCTCAGGAGGAATATCAGAGTGTCCTCACACACTGTCATTCTCTCGAGGCTGGAGGACACCATTCGGGAAAGAGAACCGCGCACAAGGTACTCCAATGTGGATTTTACTGGCGGACCTTATTTCAGGATGCTAACGAATTTGTACGGTCATGCCCGACTTGTCAAAGAATGGGAGGGACGATGGGATATAGAGATGAGATGCCCATGCAACCAATGATTTTCTGTGATGTTTTTGATGCATGGGGGATTGATTTTATGGGTCCTTTTCCCAACAGCAATGGATTTGAGTACATCTTGTTAGCAGTTGACTATTTATCAAGATGGGTAGAGGCTATTCCGACCCGAACCGCAGATAGCAAGGTAGTCTGCAAGTTTATCAAAGACAACATTATTGCGAGGTTCGGGATACCAAAAGTATTGATTTCTGATGGAGGTAGCCACTTCGTGAATCGGGAAATGAGATCTTTGGCTAAGGAGTACAAATTTGAGCATAGAATAGCCAACCCATATCATCCCCAATCCAATGGCATGGCAGAGGTTTCTAATAGAGAGGTGAAGAGCATTCTCCAGAAGTTGGTTCGTCCCGATAGGAAGAATTGGTCGCAACTGTTGGACCAAGTTCTATGGGCCTATAGGACAGCCTATAAGACTCCACTCGGTACTTCACCTTTTAGGATGATCTATGGCAAACCATGTCATCTTCCTGCAGAACTAATTCACAAATCTGAATGGGCGATCAAAAAGTTGAATTGGAGTTGTCACCTTGGGAAACTATGTCGAGACTTAAATCTGAATGAGCTTATTGAAATCCGAAATCGGGCATATGACAACAGTGTGATTTATAAGGATAGAGTCAAGAGATGGCATGATAGACACATTCGAGAGAAGACCTTTATCCCTGGACAGAAAGTGTGGTTGTTTAATGCTCGGTTAAAGATTTTTCATGGGAAGCTCAAATCAAAATGGACGGGTCCCTACATTGTTGTCGATGTGCATACCAATGGAAGCATAGATATTGCCGAACTCAAAGAGAATGCACAACCGTTCTCGGTAAATGGACAAATGCTGAAGCCATACATTGAATCATCCAAAGAACAAACAGTTCAAGTCGAGGCCATATATTTCACACAGAGCGAGGATATTGAAAATCTATCTGATCACACCCACCCTCCCTCCCGACCACATTGGTCTCCTTGTACAGCTTCTTCCTCTACTTAGGCCAAAGCCTAAGTATAGGGGGGACCGATGCCATCTGTTATATCATTCTTCTCCTGACTCCTAACCGCTCCATTTTCACCCTTCTTCCATACTTAGGCTGTCCACAGCCTAAGTATAGGGGGAACCGACATCCACCTATATATCCTCTCCTCATTCACATATCATAACCGCCTCTTGTCCGCTTTACTTCCTAACCCATTGTATATAAATTTTCCACTCCCTTACGCTTAGCACGAGCTATGTCTTCATTACGCTTTTTTTTGTGCTCTGAGGACACAACACTCGCTAAGTATAGGGGGGTCTGTATATACTATGTATATATTTTACCCATATCTCGTACTTGCGCGTAAGTCTATATGTATTTACGGGGTGGGTACTAACTTGAAAAAAAAAAGAGAGAGTTTTCCTACTAACACTGACTTGCCCAAAATTTTTGAAAAAAAAAGAGAAAAAAAGAGAGGCTTCTGATTCCATTTTCTGCATAAAAAAATCCCTTGCATAAAATGTCAAAAAAAAAAATTTGTCTGCACACACCTGCACTTCATACAACTTTACATGCATTTGCATCTGTGAAAAGTCATTGGGTTCTGAACCAAGTTATGAGCCGAAACCGAGAGTGGTCTGGGCTTGCCCTTAATCCACCTAATTTTCAGAGGAACTTCACCGAGAAATAGGATTTTAAGAGCTTCAGGTCTTTTTGACTTAATTCCTTAAGTTCCACATGACAATGTACAGCGTTTGACTCTTAGTGTCTAACCTGGTCTCTTCATTCTGGGTACAACTCTGGAATAGGGAATTAATTCGCACTCTCGCACTATGCACTTAGCTCAACCCAGACGGGATGTTGGAAGGCTATGTGAGTTTCTTCCCTGGTAGCGTGGAAATCTAAAGACCGGAGTACGGGTTGAAATAAAGCTTCGGAAAAGGAATGGACGGCTGGGCACAATTTTTCTAAGACCCCAAAAAATGTACGGAATAAAAAGATGCTATATCCGTAGGGGCAAAACAAGATCCAAGCAGAACCACCAAAAATTCCAAATACAAAGAAGCATTCTACCAAATAAATTCGACCAAAAAGGTCCAAGCTTCAAGAAACCTGCAGATCTTGGTGGAGACTTGGCTACACTGGCCATCTTCACAAGGAGAGGTGACTACACTGGCCACCCCCTCCAGTTCTTTTCTCTTTCTTCTAGCTTCTCCCCCATTTCGATTGTGAACACAGCACGACAGACCTTAGAAGGAAATACCTGACTCCCCGAGGATGAGTTACTGGAGAGGAGAGGAGCATGGTAGTCCGGCATTCTGGATGGGAAGAGCTAAAACCCTTCACACACACGAGTCGGTTATTCAATGTTCATAGGGTATACTTTGGGAAGAGGATTGATCTAAGATGACTTCTGAGCCGAAACTGTAACAATGATGTGTAGAACTTGAGGGCTGTTGATCTTAAAATTCTAAGTCTCACAGAAGTTCCGCCACACTATTAATCCAAAGGTCGAGTTTAGTTTCATTCTCACCTTCAGTTCATGGTCTTGGTATGGAACCCAGTCTCATTTCACTTCATGGCATTTCTTTTTGATGCTCAGGGACGAGCATGGTTTAAGTATAGGGGGATGATGAATCTCGGATTCATCACTCTAAGTCTCATTTATTAAGCTTAAGTCCCTAAGAATCAACTGCATTTCTGCATTTATTTCGCATAATTAGCATTCAGGCATGATTTCATAAGAATTGCATTTTAGCGTTAATTTCTGCATATTTTAAGAAGCCAAAAATCCAAGCCCAAATTGACCTGTAAATAAGCCTGACTTCCCCTATTTTTAACTCCTTCATGCTGACTCCGAATAACCCAAAGCCACTTCCATTGTGTACATATCACTCACAAGCATAAATGAAAAATACAAAAAAATCACTAACTCAAATAAGTGGACCAAAAACCCAAACCCTAATTTCAGGATTTTCGGACTAAAAGCCACATATCTTCCCCATCCAGTGTCCGATTTGATCCTACTCACTTTTGAACTAATGCACATTCAATTATCTTCAAAACAAGACCAAGTTCAAGTGAATCAGAGCTCGTATGTGAAAGTTGGGTTTTGGGCCTCTTTTGTACGTTGTATTTTCGCGGTTTTTGACCTTGTATTTATGTACTTATTTCCTTCATTAATAAAAATCCAAAAAAATTAGATTAAGGTCTCTTTTATTTATCTTTGAGTTTTCCATATTTTTCCGGATTTTTATCTTGTTTTAAAAATGACAAAAAAAAATACAAAACCCAAAAATCAAGGTATTCTATGTACATAGGATACCCCAAAAATTCACTTTTTACATTTGACCGAATTTGGCTTTGATGTCTTCATGAAAGTTGTAGATCTCGTCGAGACGAGCAATTTTCGTGAAGGAACTTTTTCGATCCGAGGTCATTTGCTATTTTTTATCGATTTTACAAAGGTTTTAATTTCGGATTTTTCTGGAGCGGACACGTGGCAGCCCCAGAGGTCGCCACGTGTCATTGATTTTTAGCATTTTTTAAATCTCGTTTTTAATTTAAAAAAAAAAATTTTTTTTAATTATCCGCACGTGCGACGCACATGCCATCCAGGCACGTGCTCCGCACGTGCCCCATCCCTCCCTCCTTGATTCGCCACGTGGCGCACTATTGGCCGTCCGATCTCGGCCGATCGGACGGCCGTTGTGCGTCATCCCCAACCTCGCGCCTCCCCCTTTTTTCGCACCAGACGCCGCCTCTCCGAAACCTCCGCCAACGGCCCCCTCCTCCATCGCCGTTGACCCCAACGACCACCTCCCCCGCGCCGCGCAACGGCCGCCGATATCTTCGCCAACCTACCACCGCACCCCATCCTATTTAGAGAACCCCGGCGACCACCCCCGATCCCTATCCGCCGATAGCGACGACGCTCGGAGGTGACAGCTCCGAGCGCCCTCCTTCGACGAGGTCCGAGGGCCTCCTCCCTCGTCGCGGTCCACGGCGAGCTCCGCCGTCTCGCATCTGCTCCGCCTCGGCGTCGAGCCCCTTACGATCATCTTCTCCAACGTCTTCTTCACCTTCACCGGCCATCTCCAGCAGCATCATCTCCCCCGCCTTTCGCCTCCGCCTGGAGCTCCTCCGCCACGCCACCGTCGACATCCTGGAACACCTCCGCCTTCCCCGCCTGGGCAGCCTACGCCACCAGCCTCCGACTCCGCCTCTTCATCCACGTCACCGACAACCGCCGCGACAGCCACCGCTGTCCTCTTCGTCCAGCACCTCAACGCCTGCTCCTCCCCGCCTGGGCAGCCACGCCACCAGCAGCCCCTCTTCCGCAGTCGGCGACGCCCAGCCCCCACCACGCCAGCGGCCGGGCGCTCGGGACCCGAGGCCCCCAAGCACGTGCAAAGCACGTGCTTCGGGGGAACGTCAGATACACCATCCAGGGGTCACGTGCTACGCACGTGACCACCTGGGTAATTTGCAAAAGCCCCCCCGGAGGATCTTCAAATTTCGCACCAGCCCTCCATTCCAGAGGGCACGTGCCTGGCACGTGCCCCTCCGGGAAATTTGCATTCAGGCCCCGGATCTTTTGGTAATTACAATCTAGGCCCGTTTGCATATTTTATTTATTTATATCTATTGCAAACATACCCCTGTGTTCCCTCTTTGTCTTGAACCTTTTCTCTACATCATTTTATTTATTAAAAAATTGCATGATGTTCCTCACATAATTCTTTACATTTTGACATGCTGTGGACACTTTTGTGATTTATGGTTGATTAATAAATAATTGTTTTATGGAAATTGGAATATTTTGCCCAATCTGTGCTCGGAAATTCATAGTTAATTAACCATTTCTCTAAAAATTCCCCAAAAATCAAATATCGTAGAGATTACTTTGATTAACATTGTGCCCAAAAATCTTTGCATTTGCAAGCATCATTTGCCCTGTAAAAATAATTTTGTGCATTTCAATGTTTGATTTTTAATAGGTATTGAACCCCACATTTTTGAGGTCTAGGATTTTTCTGGGATCTATCACCTAGTGATAGATCTTAGATAATTTTATTCCTCGAAAATAAGTAGGTTTAATATTTATTATAATTAAATATTGAAAATCATTCTGTCTGCACTGAAAAATTCATAAAAAAATTCATATTGCATCAGAAAATTCCAAAAAAATTACAGCACACTTATTTCATCATATTTTACATTGTGGCCAAGTTTCGTATTTTTCGGACATCGTTTGATTGAAATTTAAAATTTAGTCCCTAAAATAAGGCCAAATTTGCATATTGCACCCTACATTACATTGAAAATTCCAAAAAGAGACCGCCTTGAAAACCGAACTCAAAATTGAATAGACATTAATCTAAGTTGTTCCTTTGCCTCCTTGTGATCGACCTTGGGACTTGCCCAAGTAAAATAAACATAAAAACCACTTGATTGAAATCGAATAAAATTTGTGGTTATTTTCTTGACTGTTCTCGAAAGCCGCCTACAACGAACGACATATTTATTTTCACGATCGACGATTAAAAACGATTTCTTAACGCGGCTTTTGCGGGCACGTCACCCGTGCAGGAGCTCGAGCCTCAGGCCTTGACGTCCTTCGAGGCCACGACCAGGAGCTACCTAAGCTCCAGCACAGTCTACCACACCGCCCAGGTATCCTTCTAGCCTTCTCATTTCGTTTAATTTGTAGTTTCCCTCAAATCGTAGTTCCGCCGCGTTCCTTTGATTCCGACCATATCGCGTATCTTCTCGGTCATCGGGACACACTGTCACCTTCGCCATCCCTCGATGCACCTTCTCCACTCCTTCGTTCAACCCAGCTCGCACAGGAGCTGGGGTTCGAGCTCCTCCATCCTCCGCTCGCCGGAGCTCGCTCGCCCCGACCCACAGTTCACCTTCACGCCGCTTCATCGGGTTGAGGCACTTTGCCCTCGACCCGCGAAGCTTCTGGGTTATTTTGCAGGTCACGAGGAGGCCATCTGAGGCTTCCCAACATCAGTCCAGGAGCTTCCCCTCCGTCGACCTCGCCGGAGCCCCTCCAGGGCTCGGCTGGGCCATCGGAGGCCACCACCAGCTGCGGGACGTCATCGCCGACCTTCTCCGATCTTCAGAGGCAGCTGAGGAGGCCCACACCACGCGCACGAGGCCGGCGAACCTCGCCGGCCACCTGTTCTTCAAGGGTCCTCCATCACCGTCCGATAGCCTCGGAGCTCCAGTTTCAATCGTCACCGCCCATTCATCGAGGAGCAGACACCGTTGATCATCTCGAAGCTTCATCCGGACCGTTAGAGCAGAGAGAGGGATCCACCAGCACCCGAGGCCGTTAGATCTCCCACGTGGCCCCCTCTGCGCCGTCGATCAGGCTCACGTGCGGAAGAAGAGATGCGCCTGCCGTCCTCAGCCGTTAGATCAGCTACGTATCGCTCATCCAGCCGTCGACGTAATAAAGGGGTAATTTACCTTAGTCCCCCTCGTAGTTTATGCATTTACTTTCAGCCCTGTAAATAATTTATGCGTTTTATTTACGTAGGATAAATTACACATTGGACCTCGTGCTTGTTTATATTTGCATTTATGCCCCTGTATGTGTGAGCCACGTGCTTCGCCACGTGCTTTGTCTGGTGTATTTGCAATATTAATCCTGTAGTTCTGGTTGTGTGTTAAATGAATGAATACTTTTTGGTAATTGCATATATGCCCCTGTGAACGTTTTATTTCCGCATGTGCACCTTTTAGTGGGTTATTTGCATAACAGCCCCTGGACTTTTTGGTACGAGTTACCAAAAGGTCCTAGGACTTGTTTTTATTACCAAAAGGTCCCTGAGTGCCCCAGGCACGCGCCACGCGCGTGACTTGCTGGGAAAATTGCACCTGGACCCCCAGATCTTCGGGTATTTGCACTTAAGTCCCTGTGCACTGTGCCCCCTGTTGATTTTTGAATAAAATATCAAATCACCTCTAAATTCGATAAAAATTTGACACATGGCTCCTGCCATGTTGTAGAATTTTTGAGAATTTTTGAGGACATTTTTGATCTTATTTGCTATTTTTAAAAATTCAAAAACTCTCATTTTAGCTACCGTCTAGATTCAAAAATCCCAAAAAAATATAAAAACACCCCCAAAAATTCCATAAAAATTAGGTGTTGTTTCTGTTGTGTTTCTTGTTTTTCTAGCCAATTTTGGCTATTTTTCATTGAGTAAAAACCCTAAAAATTTAAAAACACCTCAAAACTCATAAAAATCATAATAAATAATTTAAAAACCAAAAACAATAATTTTGGTGCTCAAATTTTCCTTGTTTTTTCTAGTATACAGGAAAATTACCTCCAGGTCCCTCTGAGATCCTTAAATATTTTATTTTTGGATTTTGGGGCCTGGCTGAACAGTACCTTGTCTTTTTAGCACTGTTTGATTTTTAGAAAATAAAATACACTTCAGAAAATTATCAAAAATTCACCAAAAACACTTAAAAACCCAAAAAACATAAAAACATTTTTTTCTTGATTTTTTTCTTGATTTTTGATGCTTTAAATAAATTGATAAAGTGTGTTTGTTTTTGTTTTCTTTTATTTTCTCATTATATTAAAAATCTTAAAAATATAAAAATTATTAAAAATCACTAAAAATATTTTATCTTTATTTTATTTCATTTTTACTACTTCGTAGGCCTCTGGCCAACCCGTGCTCCTTGTGTTCGACCCTGGGTGCTATACCAGGTTAATCTCATAGCAGGACCGCTTTGTTTCGATTTTACGTATTTTTCGAGTGGTTCATTTTTCTTGATTGACACATTCTGAGTGACTGAGGTCGCAACGACCTATCTTTCTGTACCTTCTACCTCTGTCGCTCGGGGTTTTTGTGTTATCACTTCCCCTCCGCCCAGAGTTGCTCCCTCCGCCCCGACCTCCTCCCCCCACCCATGCACCTCCCCCTCCTCCCCCAGCTCGTCCCCCACCCCGGCAATCACCAGGGAGATCAACAGGAAGGTGTTTGGCCATTGAACGCGTACATGCAGAACTCCCGTCCCCGCCCCTGTCCCGCAAGCCCCGCCCCTGGGCCTCCCCCTGCCCTGCGCCGCCCCGAGCACCCAACCCCCCCCGACCCCTGCCCCTGTCTCGCAACCCCCGATCCCGCCCCCTGGGCCTCCCCCTGCCCCACGTCGCCCCGAGCACCCAACCCCCCATCCCCTGTCCCGCAAGCCCCACCCCCCGCCCCCTGGGCCTCCCCTTGCCCCGCGCCGCCCCGAGCACCCAACCCCCCCCCCCCCCCACCCCTGTCCCACAAGCCCCGCCCCCCGTCCCCTGAGCCTCCCCCTGTCCCGCGCCGCCCCGAGCACCCAACCCCCCCGACCCCTGCCCCTGTCCCGCAACCCCCGATCCCGCCCCTGTCCCACAACCCTCCTGCGTGGGGATTGATTCGCGGCTGTCGAAGAGACGACTCCAGCCAGAGCTGCTCACCGCATAGTTAGACTTGTCGTACATCGATGATAACCGCCCGAACGACTAAGGTAAAGGTAAAGAAATGGTCGTCGCGACCTCAATCACTCGGGCTAGGTATATCAAGAAAAATCAACCACTCAGAACATGTAAAACTAATCGAGCACGAAAGAGAGCGGTCATGCTATGAGATTAACCTGGTATAGCACCCAGGGTCGAACACAAGGAGCACAGATTGGCCTTGCGGCCTACGATGTAGTCAGAAATCCGAGAGAGTATTTTTTAGTGTTTTTAAGGGTTTTTATATTTTTTAGGATTTTTGGAATATAAAGAAAACAGGAAAAGCACACAAACAATTAACTTGAACAATTTATTTAATGCATTAAAAAACAAGCAAAAATTCAGACAAAAATATTTTTATGTGTTTTATATTTTTTTATGTTTTTGGTGAATTTTTGAGATTTTTCTGATGTTTATTTTATTTCCTAAAAACCAAACAGTGCGAAAAGCAAGGGGTACTGTCCAGCCAGACCCAAAACCCAAAGATAAAATATCTAAGGATCTCAAAGGGACCTGGAGGTAATTTTCCTGTATACTAGAGAAAACAAGGAAAATTTGAGCACCAAAATTATTGTTTTTGAGTTTTTAAATTATTTATTATGATTTTTAGGAGTTTTGAGGTGTTTTTAAATTTTTAGGGTTTTTACTCAATGAAAAATAGCCAAAATTGGCTAGAAAATCAAGAAACACAAAATAAACAGTAACTAATTTTTATGGAATTTTTAAAAGGGTTTTGATATTTTTTTGGGGTTTATGACTCTAAACAGTAGCAAAAATAAGGGTTTTTGAATTTTTAAAAATAGCAAATGAAATCAAAAATGTCCTCAAAAATTCACAAAAATTCTACACCATGGCAGGAGCCATGTGTCTAATTTTCATCGAATTTGGAGGTGATTTGATATTTTATTCAAAAATAAAGGGGGGGCACTGTGCACAGGGACCAAAGTGCAAATACCCAAAGTTCTAGGGGTCCTGGTGCAAAATACCCAAGAAATCACGCGCGAGGCGCGTGTCTGGGGCACTCAGGGACCCAAATGTAAGAAAAATAAGTTCCGAGGGCTTATTGGTAACAAGTACAAAAGTCCAGGGGCTTATCTGCAAATATCCCAAAAAATATCGCACATGGGGTATTAAATCACGCACAGGGGCATAAATGCAAATAAAGAAAACTTTTTATCCAATCCGTAACATCCAGAACTACAGGGTTTATATTGCAAATAACCCATTAAAGTTCACGTGACGAAGCACGTGGTCCACGTAGACAGGGGTATAAGTGCAAATAAAGTAAATACGAGGTCCTTAATGCAAATATCCCAACGTAAATAAAATTCCTAAAATATTTACAGGACTGAAAGCAAACACATAAACTACGAGGGGGCCTAAGGTAATTTACCCCTTTATTAAGTTGAACCGATGGATGAACGCCACGTGGATAAATGGACGGCTGAGAAGGGGGTGGCGCCCAGGGCTCCGGTCCTAGACTGTGATCCGACGGTCCAGGTGCTGCCACGTTGCAGATCGAACGGTGGACGGACGACGAGGCTGAGCTGCGCTGGATCGACGGTGGAGATCGACCCTCGAATGGATCTGACGGTTGACGCTGCTCCTCAAATGGACGAACGTGATTGGATCTGGAGCTCGGGGGTCAATCGGACGGCGGAGGAGGATGGTGGACGAACAGGGCTCCGGCGAACTTCGCCGGACTCGTGGCGGCGCTGGTCTCATCGTGGACGCTCGCTGAAGGTTGGAGAAGGAAGCTGCGAGCCCTCCGCGTCTAATGGAGCCCTCCGATGGCCCAACCGATCCTCTGGGAGGTCCGGCGAGGTCGGCGGAGGTGGAGCAGCTGGACCAAGTGGTCCAAGCCCTCAGATGGGCTTGGATAGACCTGCAAAGTATCCCAGCAAACTCGCGGGTCGAGGGCAAAGTGCCTCGACCCTGTTAGGCGTGGTGAAGGTGATCGGGGAGGCGAAATGGGCAAGCTCCGGCGAGGCGATGGACGGAGGAGCTCGAATCCCAGCTCCTGTGCGAGCTGGGTTGGGCGAAGGGGTGAAGAAGATGCGGAGAGGTCTGGCGAAGACGATGGTCGGGTCGGAATGACAAATGGGGTATCGGAGGTGGCTGGCGACGGCGGCGGAGCTACGCTAACAGTAAACTAAAAATCGAAATTTACGCTAAACTATGGCCTAAAGGATCTACCTGGGTGGTGCGGAAGACTGTGCTGGAGCTTAGCTAGCTCCCGGTCGTAGCCTCGAAGGGCGTCAAGGCCTGAGGCTCGAGCTCCTGCAAGCGGCGGAGCACGGCGGCGCGAAGCTGCCGGATCGATGGTCGGGGCACCCTCTCCTCACTGCAACAGGGGCAAACGCGAGCTGTCACCTCGGTGATTGCTCTGGAGGTCACGGGAATGAAAGTGGCGAGCCAAAGATGAGGCGCGGAGGCGGCGGAGGTCGGGATATATATGGAGATAGGGCCGATTAGGGTTGAGTGGAGGCAGCTATGGAAGGCGTGGATCCCACGGCGAAGGATCTGGCGAGGATGTCGGATGAACGGCGAAGAATCCGGGCGCGGGGTTCGCGGGGGCGACAGGCTGGAGACGCGTGGAGAAATCAACGAAGTCGGGTCGGGCGCGAGTCGACGCAAAAGGAAAGAGTCCGCGGGGGAGTTGACCGGGGTCAACAATCCCCCGTGGACCAATCAGGAGCTGCCACGTTTTTATTTTTTTGTTTATTTAATTTAAGGTAGAAAAAGGCCGAATTAAGAAAAACTCAAAACATGAAATATTTTTCTTTTATTTTTTTCTATTTTTTTGGTGATTTTTAATTAATTTTTGGAAATAAAAATAGGGTAGCTATATATATATAGGTATATGTACACTATATAGATTTTAATTTTTGATTTTTTTTGTTATTTTTATGTATTTTTATGTCCATTTTATATTTTATTTATTTACATCATAAAATAAAGAACAAAATGGTATTTTTATTTTATTTTAATTATTTATACACAAGGGTGAAATAAATAGTTGTATACATTTATATACATGGTATCTATACAATGTATTTTTGTATTTTTAATTTTGTAATTTTTATTTGATTTTTGTTTTGTTTCTTGTTATTTTATGTATTTACAATATGTAACATAGAATATTTACAAAAAGTTTAGAAAATAATTTTTATTTATTTATAGGGTTAAATAAATAAAGGATGATGGTCTATGTACATGGTGAAAGGGCATTTTTGGAATTTTGATTTTTAAATTTTTATTTTGTTTTTAATAGTTTCTAAATATATACAAAATGTATACAAGCATATTTTTGGGTGAGGAAAATATAATTTTATTTATTTACAAAAGTATGTACACATGAGCTCCTATCTCCCTCTACTTTGGCTTTTATGCGGTCAGGCCCATGCTGAGCCCTCCCTTGGGTTAGGTTGCTCAATATTTATTCTAAATATTTCCCTCTTTTTCTTTTTACTCTTTATTCTTTTATATTGCACAAAAACATGCTAATTATATCTTTTTACACAATGCATGCTTTTGGTAATTATTTGTATTTACACATATTTACATGTATTTGCAAAGGTTTTTGTAGCTAAAATAGAAGAATAAAGAGTGATGAATGGGTATTCATCACCCCCCTATGCTTAACTTTGCTAGTCCCTTAGCAAACACTTATTTGAAAAAGAAGTGAAAAAGAAAGAAAAAGAAAAAGAAAAAGAGGATGTACATGGATCAAGGTTGAATTATTAAACTTTCCTTTATTAACTTGAAATATGGAGCTCGATCAGATCTTTGGATTATTAATGTGTCGGAACCTTATTTGGACTTAAGCTTAAAACTCAACAGTCTCCTAGTTCCACCAATCTATGGGCAGGACTCCTTAATAAACCAGATCAGAACAAGTCTACATACACAAACTCTAATGACCATGAATCTTTCCATGCGGTGTAAGTGATATGTGGCTCCCCACCTCAGAAGTAACAAAGAAACAACCTCCCTCAACCTGGTAACTCTAATGCCTCAGTCTAGCAACTCTTTCCTCGAGAAGCGGGGTATTCCCTTCTAAGTTCAAGTGCAACCAGCTCAAGAAGAGGGGGTAGAAGTATAGAGTTTTGGAAGCTTAGCCAGTGTAGCTAAGTCTTCCGCTGCAAGCTTCATGAGATGTAACGTTGATACCATAAGCTTTTGCTTTATTTGATTATGTACACTCCGGTGGGGTTATTAAATTTTCAATCCGACCCACCACTTTTTTGGAGTTCTTTTTGCATATATATTTTTTTAAGTGCTTCCGTACAACATATCTACATGGTGCAGCATAGATAAGAAATTTTCCTCTTGAGCCAGTAGACTATCCCTCTTTTGAAGCTTTATTGCAACCCACAGCTTCTGTCTTTAGCCTTCATCACCACTAGACCAAGTTGAGGTGCACTTCCTTCACTATAAGAAGAAGAGAGGTTCCGCCTAGAAGTACTACCCTCATATGCTACCCCAAGCCAAAGGAAACTGCCTCCTCACCACCTCATCCGTGGAGAGCCATGTGTAAGTGCAGGTGCAAGTCAAGCCATTGTCTCTAAGAGTCATGCGTGTGTTGTTAAGTGCTCTACTTAGGCTCATCAAGATGACATATGCTCATAGCCTAGTGGACTCAAAGAATTAAGTCCTTATGGACCTGAAAAGCCTTAACCCTAAGTCCTATAAGGTTCCTCTTAAAGTTAAGTGGATTAAGATCTTTTTCAAGCTCCATTTCTCAATTTAATTCCAGGCTTAGTTTAAATGTCAACTCTTATCCAGGAAAAACTATATACATATATGTACACAAGATGCTATTTACAAATGTTTTACAATTATGCAAAATTTTTGAAAAATGTTTTGAAATCATGAATAAATGATGCATGAGGTGCAAGTTTTGCAAAGAGATATTTACAAACATTTACACAAGATTTTTGCAAACTTTTGATTTTCAAAACATTTTGGAAAAATTTTGTACTATATACATAATTTTGATACAAAATATTTACACAAGATTTACACAAAAGATTTTTGAAATCATTTTTACAAAAATACTTTGTACACTAGCTATGTATGTGCAAGATAAAAGAGGTTTATGTACATGAAAAAATTTTAAATTTTTGTGATTTTTAGCCATTTTATTTATTAACACACTCACACAATGTACGAGTTATGGCTAAAGTATATATGAAATATATACACACCCCCCTATACTTAGCTCGAACGATGTCCTCAGAGTGATCAAGAGCGATGAAGAAGACATAACTCGTGCTTAGTAAAAGGGAAGTGAAAAGGAATGGCTAAGTACAGGAATGAATAAATGAATAGAATGAGAGGAACTCGGTGGTCTCCCCCTATACTTAGGATTAACTAATCCTAAGTATAGCAAGCTGTACATGAAGGGAAAGCCGAGTGAAGAAGATACAGAATCTGCCCCCCCTATACTTAGGGTAAAATATCCCTAAGTATAGGCAGCAAAAACAGGAGCAGAAAGAATGAAAAGAATACTCGCAGGTCCGACATTCCCCCCTATACTTAGGGTAAAGTACACCCTAAGTATAGCATAATCACAGGATGAGAAAAGGGATGTGGGACTAAAGAATAGAATGATATGGACAACTGGATCTATACAGACGGAAGAACAGTGAGAATCAGGCGTGAGATGCAAAAGATGTGAGTCAAGAGACCACATCTCACGCAAAATGAATAGCGGCAATAATAACGTCCCGCGGCTCATGATCTAGAAATGGCTTGAGCCGCTGGTCGTTCACTCGAAAGGTACTCTCAGAAGATAACTCAGATATATCAATGCTACCGTTATCGTGTACCTTTCTGACCAAGTAAGGTCCCTTCCATTTGCTCTGTAGCTTTCCTGGAAATAATCGTAGCCTTGCATCAAACAACCATACTTTCTGTCCAATCTCAAAATGCTTGTGGCTGATATGAGAATCATGCCACTCCTTCACTTTCTCTTTATAATGTAGGCTGTTTGAGAAAGCTGTATCTCTAAGCTCTTCCAGGGCGGCTAACTCTGCCCTCCTCTGGTCTCCTACACCATCTGGATCCATAAGGATATCTGTAACTGCCCAAAGTGACTTGTGCCTCAGCTCAACTGGTAGATGGCATGGCTTGCCATAAACGAGGCGAAAGAGAGATGTACCCAATGGAGTCTTGAAAGATGTCCGATATGCCCACAAGACCGAGTCCAAAAGCTGTGACCAATTCTTTCGGTCAGGGCGGACGACTTTCTGCAAAATATTCTTGATCTCCCTAATCGACACCTCAGCTAGACCATTCGTCTGTGGATGGTAAGGTGTGGCAACACGATGGTCTATGCTGAACTCGCTAGCAAGTGCCTTTACCTGGTCGTTGACGAAATGAGACCCCCCATCAGAAATCAGAACTCGTGGAACCCCGAATCGCATGATGATGTGCTTCCTCAAAAATCTGCAAACTGTCCTCGCATCAGCGGCTCGGGCGGGGATAGCCTCAACCCAACGACTAACATAATCTACGGCCAACAGAATGTACTCAAATCCCTGACTCTTAGGGAATGGACCCATGAAATCGATGCCCCATGCGTCAAAAACCTCACAGAAGTGAATGGGCTGCATCGGCATCATATCACGCTGTCCACAAGTGCCCATCTTCTGACAGTCAGTACACCTCTTCACGAACTCATCAGAGTCCTTGAAGAGGGTAGGCCACCACAAGCCGGATTGGAGCACTTTCTGTGCCGTTCTCCTCCCAGAATGATGTCCTCCTGCCTCAAGCTTGTGGCAGTAAGTGAGGACACTATGATGCTCCTCCTGAGGAATACACCGACGCTAGATGCTATCCCCTCCTTCGTGGTAAAGAATGGGATCCTCCCAGTGGTAGGACTTGGCCTTCGCAAGGAAGGTCTCAAGCCTCTGCCTGGGCCAATCTTGTGGGACTTTCCCAGCAACGAGAAAGTTCACAATATCGGCATACCACGGGAGTGAGGTGATAGCAAGGATCGCCTCATCTGGGAAGGTATCTCGAATAGGATCAATCTGCTCAGAATCCTCAGGCTGATCTAGTCGGGAAAGATGATCCGCCACCACATTCTTGACTCCAGGCTTATCCTTGATCTCAATGTCGAACTCCTGGAGTAGAAGGATCCATCTAGTAAGTCTGGCCTTGACATCCTTCTTTGACATGAGGTACCTGATGGCGGTGTGGTCAGTAAACAAAGTCACTCTAGATCCAATGATATACGATCTGAACTTATCTAGGGCAAACACTACGGCTAGCATCTCTTTCTCTGTGACCGTATAATTCCGCTGGGCGGAATCCAATGTGCGGCTAGCATAGTGTATGGCAAATGGATCTCCATCCCTCCTCTGTCCCAGCACTGCCCCCACGGCAAAATCGGAGGCGTCCGTCATGATCTCGAATGGGAGAGACCAATCGGGTGGCTGAAGGACAGGAGCCTCAATAACACACTGCTGGAGAGTTTCAAAGGACGAAAGACACTTGTCATCGACAAGAAACTCGGTGTCTTTCGTCAAGAGATCAGTCAACGGTCGGGCGATCTTGCTGAAATCATGAATGAATCTCCTATAAAAACCAACGTGCCCCAGAAATGACCGTAGCTGCTTCAAATTGGACGGCGGTGCGAGTTTTCTAATGACGTCCACCTTGGCCGGATCAACCTCCATGCCCCTGTTGGAGATGATGTGGCCAAGCACCGTCCCTTGAGTCACCATGAAGTGACTCTTCTCCCAAGACAGAACCAAGCAGGTAGCAATACATCGCTGGAGCACTCGGTCTAGGCAGTCAAGACAGGAATCGAATCCGTCGCCGTAAACCGAGAAGTCGTCCATGAAGACCTCCAAACACTCCCCTACCATGTCCGAAAAGATCGACAGCATGCATCTCTGAAAAGTCGCAGGGGCGTTGCATAGCCCAAATGGCATGCGTCGGAAGGCGTATGTACCGAAGGGACTGGTAAAGGTGGTCTTCTCCTGATCCTCAGGAGCAATGGCCACCTGATTGTAGCCCGAGTACCCATCTAGGAAGCAATAATGGCTCTTCCCTGCCAGTCTCTCTATGATCTGATCAATAAAAGGCAGGGGGAAATGGTCCTTCTTGGTGGCCTGGTTGAGTCTCCTGTAGTCAACGCAGACCAGTCAAGAGGTGGGTACTCGTGTAGCAATCTCCTCTCCCGACTCACTGATCACAGTCGTGATGCCCGTCTTCTTGGGCACCACATGCAAGGGGCTAACCCACTTGGAGTCGGAAATGGGATAAATAAAATCTGCACTCCACCATTTTGATATTTCCTTCATGACAACCTCTCGTAGGTTGGGGTTCAGTCGCCGCTGGAACTCACGCGACGGCTTTGCCCCTTCCTCGAGATAGATATGGTGGGAGCACAACGAGGGACTAATCCCATGGAGATCTGCTACGCTCCATCCAATTGCCTTGCGGTTCTTTTCAAGAACCCCCATCAGACGGGATTCTTGTTCTCCAGTCAGATTGGCAGAGATGATGACTGGGTACATCTCAGACTCTCCCGCAAGGAATCGATACTTCAGCGAAGTAGGGAGCGGCTTTAGCTCTGGACAGCTGGGTGCTGGCAAATCTGGCTTCTGAAGAAGATGTGTGTATGCTGACAATTCTGCCAAATCTGCCTGGGAAAATGATAAAGAACTCTCACAAACTTGATCTGGAGAAGGCGGGTCCTCTGCATTGTCTCTGATCTGCTCTGCCTCTACCTCCTCCTCATCTGTAGGCTCAGGTGGATCCAGGTCTGGTATCTGATCATCACAATCTGCCCAATCAGATTCTGAATCCGAGGGATCTGTATCAACTGCGGTGGCATCAGTACCACCGTAGAGCAGGGTGGCCTCAGTACCACCATCACTGAAAATCGTGTCGCGATCAAGGTCCGACTCTGCTGACTCAATAGTATCCTGAACCAGGGCTGTGCTCTCCAGACTATCCTCTGCTATCATCTCTGCATCAGCTGTATCTGAATATGAGAGGATGGTCTGTGTTGCAGGATCTGCCCAAGCTGCCTCATCATCTGTGATCACAAAATCACAGTCCTGGTGTATGTCTGACTCTGTATCTGTCAGCTGTTCTGAATCTGTACTGCCCTCTGAGCGGGATCTATCTCTGGCTCTGTGGTCCTTAACCGTCTCTATTTGTATACTCTCGCCCTGGACGCGAAAGAATACCTTCCCACTGTCATGGTCAGTCACTGCCTTGGCTGTGGCCAAGAACGGGCGACCGAGGATGATGGGGGAATCGGTCAACGAGTCAGGGGTCTCCATGTCCAGCACTACGAAGTCCACGGGGAATTGCAAACCCTGAATCGTGACGACAACGTCTCGCAACAACCCCTTTGGCCTCTTGACAGACCGATCAGCAAACTGAAGGTATGTCCTGCTCTGTCTAAGAGTGCCCAACTCTAAGTGGTTGAGAAGGGCTGTCGGAAGAAGGTTGATCGACGATCCGCTATCTAATAGAGTACGGTCGAACCTCTGCTCGCTAATCTGACATCTGACATATGGAGCTCCTAAATCTGGCCTCTTGGTAGGCAGATGGTTCTGGATCGCGTAACACGTGGCTTTTGTCAACACATGAATCTCTGCGGTTTTGTTCCTCTTCTTCCTCCTGACTGTGGTTCTGTCTCTCAAGGATCGCTGAAGAAGAGGGATGTGTTGCAAAGCCTCATGGAGGGTCAGCTGGATGTGAAATCGGTCTATCATGCTCTGGCTGAACTCCTCCTGCTCTCTCTTTTTTGGATCTTTTTCTCTTTTCTTCCCCTTCCCCAACTCAAGGGCTCTAGGAAAGGGGATCACAGGGTCCTTCTCAGATGAAGGACTAGGAATAGGCCTAGACGGTTCGATGACCGGATCCTCACATACATCATTCACCACAGTGGGATCAGAAGAAACTAAACCTTTTCCTTTATTCAAAATAGAGTCCTGAGATACATTCATACGAGGAAAGACAACATCTCTATCATAATGAATATTGGTGGCCTCAGTACCACCTCTAGTTGGCTCTACAACTAGACGTCTGGCGGCCTCAGTACCGCGGGCTGGCTCGGCTCTGCTGGTGGCGTCAGTACCACCTCCTCGATATGGTGAAGCGGCGGCCTCAGTACCGCCGGTGGAATCAGCATCTCTGGTGGCATCAGTACCACCGTCATCATCATGTGCGGCTTCAGTACCGCTCTCCTCTTCCTCATCTGGCGCTCTAGATGGATCCTCGCGTTGTCGCTCAGATGAGGCGCCGCCTGCTGGTCTTCTACCGCTCTTAAGTGTGACAAAATCAGCATCAAATAGATCCGACGATATATCATCAAATGAGTCACTAGGAGTGGTAGGCTCAGTGTGAACTACCTGCTCAGACTTCCTCTTCAAGCTATTCGGATTAGGCTCGATCTGTGCAGGGATGGCGGCCTTCCCTCTCATCAGGTCCCGCATCTCCTGGCGGAACTCGTCCATCTCCCTTCTAAATGTAGCCTGCTGCTCTGTGAAGATGCGGGCTAGATCATCCAAGGCGGGGCTCTCATGGGAGCCCGACGGGTTGCCTCTCTGGTAATGAGGCTGCTTGACCTGGTGCTGCTGCGGCTGAGAGGGGTAAGAGGAAGGATGTTGCTGCTGGTGAGCCTGCTGCTCACGTCTCCAAGTCTGTCCCTGCTGCTGGTAGGGACGAGGTACGAAGGACGATGGCTGGTGTGGCTGGTATGCTGGGGACTGCTAGTGATCTCTCTGCTGGGAGTACTGCCCTCCCTGACCGGCTGGCTGTTGTTAGGACTGGTTACCCCCATTCCCCCACCTGAATCCGGGATGGTCTCTTCGGATTCCAGGTTGAGGACGGTCATACCAAATCCCGTTGACATCCATCAACGGTTCCGCATTGTAAGGGGCTGGTGGGAGTACATCCAGAGGCTGATCCGGCTGATATACCACCATCTGTAAGTCTGGAGATGGTGGTGACTGGTAAGAGGGCTGCTGCTGCTGGTACGGCTCCGTCTGTACAAGGTGAACTTGTCTAGGCTGCTGCAAGGAGCTGGAGCGCTGGGACGAGCTGCGGCCGCCGCCGGAATCGCCTCGCGACAGAAGACGGGGCTGAGAAGCCGTCTGTGCCTCCTGAAGACACAAGATATGGGTCTTCATGTCGCTCAGAGTTTGTGCCATTTGCTCCATCTGAGTTATGCCCTGGCACTGCTTCTTCTCTATTATTTCCATGTGGTCCAACTTCTCACTGATAATCCCCATGTCCGCAGCGGCCGATTCTGCCTGTGCGGCTGCAACTGTGGACGAACTGGATGGACCTGCATCAACCCGTGCTATCCGCTGGTACTGCACGGGTCCTGGCGGCTGCTGAGATCTCTGTGTGTACAACCGAGTCTGGGACATCACCATGTAATTTTCGGCCATCTCTTCGTAGATGGCCCAGACTTGGTTGTGGTCCTTGGCAAAGTAGGACCCGCCGCAAGAAGCATTCACCAGACCCTGAAGCTCTGGCGTCATCCCACTAAAGAAGCTCTGAACTAGGTTCGGCTTGGAAATGTCGTGGTGTGGGCATCTATCCAGAAGCTCTCTGAACCTCTCCCATGCCTCGTGAAACTGCTCGTTAGGGAGCATGGAGAAGTTGTTGATCAGGGCCCTCGCTGCATTCGTCCGCCCGAGTGGATAGTACTTGTTTAAGTACTCGGTGCGGAGCTGATCCCAGGTGTAAACAAACCTCCCTAAATGCTTCAGCCAGGCGGCTGCTCTATCTGCCAGTGAAAAAGGGAAGGCCATCATCCGAATCGTATCCTGGTCCACATGACGGTCGTGGACAGTGCTGCAGATCATCAAAAACTCTTGGAGATGGAGGTGGGGCTCCTCGGTGGCAAGTCCGTGAAAATGAGGAAGCATCTGCAGAGTATTCGGAGGGAACTTGAAATCCTCCACGATAGCAGGTACCACCACCCAATGGTGCATCAGTGTAGATCCGGGGTTGTGTAATTCCCGCATCGTTCTCGGTGGTCCTGCTCCGGCGGCGGCTGCCGCTGCGGCAGCCGCTGCTGCGGCTGCTGCGGCTGCTGCGGCTGCTGCCTCTGCATCAGCATCAGGAATGTCCTCAGGCTCGCTCTGATCTCTCTCTTCTCTGAGTCGCTCCAACTCCCTTCTCATCTCAATCATAAAAGCTCCCTGATCGCGTAGCTGCTGCTGTACTGTCTCTAATGATGCGATCACGGTGGAGTTGATCGCTCCCTGGTCTAATACAAAATGTTCGGGTTGGCGATCATCTGAACTGCCGGCTCCGGCCATAGTGACGTCTGCAAAATCAGATGAGCCCAACTCAGGTTCTGTCAAATTAATTCGTCTTTCCTCGGGCTCATGTCTCTCAGTAGCAAAAGAAAGGGGATCGAGGGGGAACAGGGTGGAATCGAACTCGGGCCCGGAGAGCTGGTCTCGACTCTCACGGGCCAACCTAGATGGTGAAGTAGACGCGCCTGAAAGCGGTGCAGCCAGAGGCTGCCTAAGAGATCGTCTACCCATCATCTTGATCTGGCGAGTTGGGCGGATGGGATCTGGAGAAAATATGATCGCAAAGCAAACCCCCGGTTCACCAACGCAACACAATCTGAAGACCGTGAAAGCTCGGTCAATTTATCTTGTCAATTTTATTGGGTGAACACACAGAATATCAGAGCGATTACGTGACCTGCTGGGATACCCGATACTCTCTCAACCGACTGTCCCGTACAGAAGAGTCGGTAATCAGTCGAGATGAGCACCGGAGGGCTTTACCTAGTGTTCGGGTCACTCTCTCGCACAATCAAACCAAACAATGAGGGGGTTGCTCTCCCCAAGACAATTTTTTTTAGGTGAAGTATCTTTTAGGGTCAATAGTGTTATCCAGTCCCAATTTTTTTTGTTTTTCTTTTTAATTTTTTTTTCAAAATAAATACAAGCGGCCTAACGAATTTTCCGATTCTCCTGATGATTAAGCCAAAAACAGAGGGAGAAAACGAAAAAGCCGATGCGCGAAGAAATCAATGATGCATGCAGAGAAAGAAATGCGTACCTTGTCTCCAGCACTCTACATGCAAGTGATCCGCGCAGAATTTAAAGACAGAATAAAACTACCTAAATGGTGCAGCGAGGAAAAACCGAGCCCTAGATGAACAAATTTCTATCGCAAGAACCGTCTAACCGGTAACCTACCTCCAAGCCAAAGAGTCCGGTCTTGGCCTACCCCTCCTCTTCTCGACAGGTCGAGTTCAGGAGTAGCGCTTGATGGGGCAGGCTCGCGGCACATAGGCTGCGAAGGCAAATGAGTCGGTTATTTTTATTTATGATTTTAGTTGGTCCAATTAACGTCCTATAGGATCAGGCAAGCAATTAAGTGTGGGGACCCTACTAATTACGGCACAAGCAAGAGAAATTCCTAAATCTAGGGGCTCGAGAAAAACCACGTAAACACCGGAAAAGGCAGCTAGCTATCAAAACCGCAGAAAAAGCCGCGAAAATCCAAATGGGTCCCCCGAGCACACCGGTACTCGGCGAAACAGACCCGCTAAGTTACAAGTGTCCACAAATGTCCAAATTCTAAATTATTACAGAAAGATTATTGTTCTCTCTCAAAAATAAGAATTCCTTCTTCTTCTCCCTGTTCTTCTTCTTCCCGTGCGGGTTTTCAAAAATAAACTCCAAGTTGTCCACGCAGTACCTCGCACAAAAATCAAAGAGAGAGAGTGTCAGAAAACAATAATAATATAGAGAGACAATATGGAGAAATGACTACAAAGCCGTGCTCCCCGGCAACGGCGCCATTCTGATAACCGCCCGAACGACTAAGGTAAAGGTAAAGAAATGGTCGTCGCGACCTCAATCACTCGGGCTAGGTATATCAAGAAAAATCAACCACTCAGAACATGTAAAACTAATCGAGCACGAAAGAGAGCGGTCATGCTATGAGATTAACCTGGTATAGCACCCAGGGTCGAACACAAGGAGCACAGATTGGCCTTGCGGCCTACGATGTAGTCAGAAATCCGAGAGAGTATTTTTTAGTGTTTTTAAGGGTTTTTATATTTTTTAGGATTTTTGGAATATAAAGAAAACAGGAAAAGCACACAAACAATTAACTTGAACAATTTATTTAATGCATTAAAAAGCAAGCAAAAATTCAGACAAAAATATTTTTATGTGTTTTATATTTTTTTTATGTTTTTGGTGAATTTTTGAGATTTTTCTGATGTTTATTTTATTTCCTAAAAACCAAACAGTGCGAAAAACAAGGGGTACTGTCCAGCCAGACCCAAAACCCAAAGATAAAATATCTAAGGATCTCAAAGGGACCTGGAGGTAATTTTCCTGTATACTAGAGAAAACAAGGAAAATTTGAGCACCAAAATTATTGTTTTTGAGTTTTTAAATTATTTATTATGATTTTTAGGAGTTTTGAGGTGTTTTTAAATTTTTAAGGTTTTTACTCAATGAAAAATAGCCAAAATTGGCTAGAAAATCAAGGAACACAAAATAAACAGTAACTAATTTTTATGGAATTTTTAAAAGGGTTTTGATATTTTTTTGGGGTTTATGACTCTAAACAGTAGCAAAAATAAGGGTTTTTGAATTTTTAAAAATAGCAAATGAAATAAAAAATGTCCTCAAAAATTCACAAAAATTCTACACCATGGCAGGAGCCATGTGTCTAATTTTCATCGAATTTGGAGGTGATTTGATATTTTATTCAAAAATAAAGGGGGGGCACTGTGCACAGGGACCAAAGTGCAAATACCCAAAGTTCTGGGGGTCCTGGTGCAAAATACCCAAGAAATCACGCGCGAGGCACGTGTCTGGGGCACTCAGGGACCCAAATGTAAGAAAAATAAGTTCCGAGGGCTTATTGGTAACAAGTACCAAAAGTCCAGGGGCTTATCTGCAAATATCCCAAAAAATATCGCACATGGGGAATTAAATCACGCACAGGGGCATAAATGCAAATAAAGAAAACTTTTTATCCAATCCGTAACATCCAGAACTACAGGGTTTATATTGCAAATAACCCAATAAAGTTCACGTGACGAAGCACGCGGTCCACGTAGACAGGGGTATAAGTGCAAATAAAGTAAATACGAGGTCCTTAACGCAAATATCCCAACGTAAATAAAATTCCTAAAATATTTACAGGACTGAAAGCAAACACATAAACTACGAGGGGGCCTAAGGTAATTTACCCCTTTATTAAGTCGAACCGATGGATGAACGCCACGTGGATAAATGGACGGCTGAGAAGGGGGTGGCGCCCAGGGCTCCGGTCCTAGACTGTGATCCGACGGTCCAGGTGCTGCCACGTTGCAGATCGAACGGTGGACGGACGACGAGGCTGAGCTGCGCTGGATCGACGGTGGAGATCGACCCTCGAATGGATCTGACGGTTGACGCTGCTCCTCAAATGGACGAACGTGATTGGATCTGGAGCTCGGGGGTCAATCGGACGGCGGAGGAGGATGGTGGACGAACAGGGCTCCGGCGAACTTCGCCGGACTCGTGGCGGCGCTGGTCTCCTCGTGGACGCTCGCTGAAGGTTGGAGAAGGAAGCTGCGAGCCCTCCGCGTCTAATGGAGCCCTCCGATGGCCCAACCGATCCTCTGGGAGGTCCGGCGAGGTCGGCGGAGGTGGAGCAGCTGGACCAAGTGGTCCAAGCCCTCAGATGGGCTTGGATAGACCTGCAAAGTATCCCAGCAAACTCGCGGGTCGAGGGCAAAGTGCCTCGACCCTGTTAGGCGTGGTGAAGGTGATCGGGGAGGCGAAATGGGCAAGCTCCGGCGAGGCGATGGACGGAGGAGCTCGAATCCCAGCTCCTGTGCGAGCTGGGTTGGGCGAAGGGGTGAAGAAGATGCGGAGAGGTCTGGCGAAGACGATGGTCGGGTCGGAATGACAAATGGGGTATCGGAGGTGGCTGGCGACGGCGGCGGAGCTACGCTAACAGTAAACTAAAAATCGAAATTTACGCTAAACTATGGCCTAAAGGATCTACCTGGGTGGTGCGGAAGACTGTGCTGGAGCTTAGCTAGCTCCCGGTCGTAGCCTCGAAGGGCGTCAAGGCCTGAGGCTCGAGCTCCTGCAAGCGGCGGAGCACGGCGGCGCGAAGCTGCCGGATCGATGGTCGGGGCACCCTCTCCTCACTGCAACAGGGGCAAACGCGAGCTGTCACCTCGGTGATTGCTCTGGAGGTCACGGGAATGAAAGTGGCGAGCCAAAGATGAGGCGCGGAGGCGGCGGAGGTCGGGATATATATGGAGACAGGGCCGATTAGGGTTGAGTGGAGGCAGCTATGGAAGGCGTGGATCCCACGGCGAAGGATCTGGCGAGGATGTCGGATGAACGGCGAAGAATCCGGGCGCGGGGTTCGCGGGGGCGACAGGCTGGAGACGCGTGGAGAAATCGACGAAGTCGGGTCGGGCGCGAGTCGACGCAAAAGGAAAGAGTCCGCGGGGGAGTTGACCGGGGTCAACAATCCCCCGTGGACCAATCAGGAGCTGCCACGTTTTTATTTTTTTGTTTATTTAATTTAAGGTAGAAAAAGGCCGAATTAAGAAAAACTCAAAACATGAAATATTTTTCTTTTATTTTTTTCTATTTTTTGGTGATTTTTAATTAATTTTTGGAAATAAAAATAGGGTAGCTATATATATATAGGTATATGTACACTATATAGATTTTAATTTTTGATTTTTTTTGTTATTTTTATGTATTTTTATGCCCATTTTATATTTTATTTATTTACATCATAAAATAAAGAACAAAATGGTATTTTTATTTTATTTTAATTATTTATACACAAGGGTGAAATAAATAGTTGTATACATTTATATACATGGTATCTATACAATGTATTTTTGTATTTTTAATTTTGTAATTTTTATTTGATTTTTGTTTTGTTTCTTGTTATTTTATGTATTTACAATATGTAACATAGAATATTTACAAAAAGTTTAGAAAATAATTTTTATTTATTTATAGGGTTAAATAAATAAAGGATGATGGTCTATGTACATGGTGAAAGGGCATTTTTGGAATTTTGATTTTTAAATTTTTATTTTGTTTTTAATAGTTTCTAAATATATACAAAATGTATACAAGCATATTTTTGGGTGAGGAAAATATAATTTTATTTATTTACAAAAGTATGTACACATGAGCTCCTATCTCCCTCTACTTTGGCTTTTATGCGGTCAGGCCCATGCTGAGCCCTCCCTTGGGTTAGGTTGCTCAATATTTATTCTAAATATTTCCCTCTTTTTCTTTTTACTCTTTATTCTTTTATTATTGCACAAAAACATGCTAATTATATCTTTTTACACAATGCATGCTTTTGGTAATTATTTGTATTTACACATATTTACATGTATTTGCAAAGGTTTTTGTAGCTAAAATAGAAGAATAAAGAGTGATGAATGGGTATTCATCAATCGATCGCAAGCTCGGGCTTGTGCCCCTTGACCGCGGTGGAGGTCCTCAGGCTGCTGAGGGCCTTGGGCTGCCCGAGAAGCACCAGGATCTACTGGGCCGGAGGGGAGCTCTTTGGTGGCAGCATGGCGCTAGAGCCGCTTGTTACGGAGTTCCCAAGTCCTCCGCTCGAACTCCTTCCCGAGCTCCTCCCCCGAGCTCCACCTCCGCCCCTCTTCCCCGACCCAACCTCCCCAGCTGTAGAACAAGTGAAGAAGGAAGGAGAACAAATGGAGGAGGAAGAAGATGAAGAGTTCTGGACAATAATACCCTTCTTAACTGCGCCAAAGTTTGAAAAAACTATGGTTAAGTCAACTCATTGACGGTTAATCTGACGGAAGGGCATAACTGATGACGGAGAAAGAAGTGAGGGGCACAACTGATATTACCAAAAAGATAGAGGTATAACTGATATTGCGAGATCTCGGAGGGGCACAAGTGATAAAATCCCTACAATTTATAAAGCCGGTGATGCTTCTTGTAGTTTCGCTTGCTGTTTTGGTTTTCGCTGACCCCATCTAGCATTTCTCTCCTCCAATATACTTCAGGCTGAAACAGTGAGTGCCATTGTGGTCTTGATCTTCACGGGGTCGCCAGAAAGGCTTAAGCACCGCATCAGTATTGAGTTCAGCTCCATTGAATTGATTGATTGAATGTCCAGTGCCCTCAAAACTTCTATCCAAACCGTCGTTGAGTAGTGACAATTAAAGAATATGTGATTCCGTGACTCTAGGAAGCAGCCGCAAAAGTAGCAAATCCAGTTAGTCGTGATGCCATGCTTGGGTAGCCTATCAAGAATCGGTAGCCGATCCAGAATCTAGTTGTAGGTTGTTTATATGCAAATAATTAAAGACGAGAAAAAAAAATCATCCGTAAATGAATACAATCAACATGTATTCATTCCTTTTGGTTTTGACACCTTCGGAATTTTGGGTATTGAAGCAGTACTACTTTCAAAAGAGTCCAAAGAATTATGCATAGCAATGTCATGGTTCCCAGATCTATAGACGTTGTATTTCGAAGAATTAGATTTGCCATTCAAAAGGAATTGACGGCACAGCTTGTTGACCGTCTCTTATCAACATGGACTGTTTATTGCGAAGTACTTTGTACCTCAAGAACTCTTATCAATAGCGCCATATTTACTGTTGCACTGTTGTAATATATTCTGACAGGTTTTTATGGTATTTGTCGCTATAATATCAAGGGCTATTAGGTGGACAAGTCCTGCATTATGTGAAGTACTTGTCATAATACAATTGCCGAACATTTCAATTAAGTATTATAAAACCTAGTTGAGGATTTTGCTCTTATTTAAAACATTATTTGTATAATTTTAGTGATTTTTACACCCATAATCTTAATCTTAAGTAATTTTGAAATTACAATCATAATCCTGCATAATCATGAATTACATGAGAAATTCCGAGTAATGCTTAACTCTTACATGATATAACCCTGAGTTATATTCCGTTTGAGATACCGTTATATTTGACGATTTCTGTTGAAAAAGACAAAATTACCTTTAGGGCATGTTTGGTTGCAGGGTTGGGCAGGGTTGGCCCAACCCTGGTTACTATTCACAAGGGTATTTTCTCCTCACAGATTACTATTCACCCAGCCCAACCCAGCCCAACCCAACCCTGCAACCAAACAATTTACTATTCACAGAGGTACAGTTTACTATTCACAGGGGTACCCCAACCCAACCCAACCCATTTCAACCCAGCAACCAACAAGCCCTTAAAGTTCATTTTTATTTGCAATAACATACCATCATTCTCTCCATCCCCCTCCACCCCCTGCTTGCTCGAAGCCCCCCTCCAGCCCTTCTCCAGTTTGTTGCTCCTCTGGTTCGGAGCTTGTATTTGCATCGTCCCTGCAGATTGAGGTGCGGCAGAGACGTTGGGGAGATTGTCGGTCGGTGGTGGGAGAAGGGGAGGGTCGGAGGGAGGAGGTTGACGTGGACGGAGGGTGAGCTGGAAGGGAGATGACTTTTTTATTTCCTAACTGTTAGATTAATTCATTCATATGATCGAGTTAAACATATTAACTTAACGGAGGGTTATGAATGTGAGATGGAGTGACTATACAGGGTTTCTCATGTAATTCATGATTATGCAGGGTTTTAATATAATTGCGGAATTACTCAGAGTCATGGGTGCAAAATCCCATAATTTTACGTTTCCAAGCAGGAACGAACACTGACTCCACCGTTGAGATATGTTTAAATCTGAACTTTTTCAACTGATTCCATGTTAAAATGGGACTTTGAAGAGTTTGATATAATAGTACCAGTTGTCCCTTTGTGCACATGAACGCCAAAGAATTCTAAGTTTGATATTTGTTTAGATTTGATTCACTAAAAGTTCGATTCCTATTCGTCTTGAAAATAAATGACTCGAACATGAACACAAGATTCGACTCGATTAAGTAAATTAACGGAACCTAAAAATCATATATTCACTCACGTTCTATTCACGACAAGTTTGATATATATACACATATACTCATATTTTCAAATCCCGTATTCCGAGATAAGTGGACATTATCTAAAGACCAGTGATTATTTAAAGAACAAGTAGACTTTATATTATTATAAAATATCTGAAGCTAAATGATCACAATTATGGTTACAATATCTATTATCTATATGTCTCCATCTTTTCCCTTCCTTGTCCCTCAAATTAATATAATACTTATACATCTAATTTATCCTTTTTATCCACACCTTATTCCTTATCCCTCATTATAACGAATATAAAAAATATATAATCCTCATATCTTTTTCTAAAGAGAAGAATACTTATTAATCTATTTTTTTCCAAAAGATGAAGAAAAGTTAGATAACGAAAAAAATAGAATGAATACTTACTCTAACTATATTTTTTTTCATTTCTTTTCTTTTCACTCCATCTCATTAGAAATTTTTTAAGTTCTATATTCATTTAGATTCGATTCGATTAGATAGAGGTTCGATTCAGCTTCAGGTTGAAAATAAATGACTCAAACATGAACCTAAGTTTATGGTCGATTAAATAAACGAACTGAACTTGAAAATTATAGGTCCGCTGGAGTCCGGTCCATTTGCACCCCTATTCATACATAGAGAGATATAAGTGGTGTTTTACCGTAAGTCATTTTTCCTGTCACTCTCCCAATTAAGCACTTTAAGCCAGAGTTTAAAAAACCGGCTCGAACCGGCCGGTCGGACCGGTTGGATCGGAAACCGGCCTCGACTCAGTCAGTTCAGCCGGTTTTAGGTAATTATCTTTTTAAAAAAAAGGAAATAAAAAACCGGGTCAGATCGGTGGTCGGACCGGGTTGACCCGGGCGGTTGGATCGGGTCGACCCGGATTTGATGGTCTAGTATATTTTTAAAAAATAAAGGTTTAAATAATGAAATAATAGGGTTTTTATCACTTGTATCCTTCTTAAATTCTACAATTTCAGTTTTGTCCCTCTCTTTTTTGGAATGTAACTTGTGCCACTACTTTTTTGGGGTAATATTCTAAAAGCAACTATAAATAAATTATTACAATATTATATTCATATATCACTACAACAAAATTGGGCTATAGTGACGGTTTTGAAAAAATCCGCCACTAAATTAGTCGTTGTTAAATATATAATGAAGAAATTATTCGTTATGAAATGAGTTTCGTACTCAAAATTAACAACGAATATCATATCTGTCGTTATATCATTAGCAACGGTCCACGTAGCGACACTTATCCGTTGCTATTTTTCAAAATATCAACTAATCGTTGCTATTTTTTAGTTCAAAATTTAGTGACGATTAATTAAAATTTTGAAAAATAACAATGAATAAGCATCGCTACGTGGACCGTTGCTAATGATATAGCGATAGATATGATATTCGTTGCTAATTTTGAGTACGAAAACTCATTTGCAATGAATAATATCGTCATTATATATTTAACAACGGCTAATTTAATGACGGATTTTTTCAAAACCGTCACTATAGCTCAATTTTTTTGTAGCGTATAATCACTACAAGGAAAACAAGTTGTAGTTACAAAACTATGGCCACGAATATAGGGTTTGTGGCCACAGAATTGAGCTCTGGCCACGACATGTCGTGGCTAGTAGCCGTAGCTACAAGTCTCGTCGCGAGAGTTCTCAATCCACGTATATGCCGTGGCAACTAAAAGTGGCCACAAAACTTATTGTGGCCACAACTCTTATATGAAGACTTTGACCATGAATTGTGGCTATGAGATCCTAGTGGCCACAGAATTATCGTGGCCACAAGTTTTCGTAGCCACATTCCGTGGCCACAACTCATTTTTCTTGTAGTGAATGCTAGAAAATGGGACTACCTTTTGTAGAGTTTTATTCGAAATAGACAATCATGTTTTTATGTTGAAAGATTTGACATTTTAAATGATTATTTCATTTATATAAAAATATATATTTACATATATTTATCCGGTTTTATCGGTTCAAAAAACCAGTTCGACCGGTCGGACCAGTAAATTAAGTCCGCTCCGGTTTTTTCCGAGTCGATATGAATGATGACATCATGCTGACATCATCACTGGTCCAACCCGGTTGGACCAAACCGAAGACTAACCGGTTTAATGTCCGGTCCAATTTTTAAAACCTTGCTTTAAGCATTACCGTAAAGGACAGTTACCTGCATTGTAATCCAGATTATTATCGACTCGTTTACTATCTATTAATCGATTCATCGAGTTGTTCGTTACAAGCATCGAAATCTGCAACCTTTCCTCATTAAAGAAAACACGAGGGACCATGCTGCTTCATACATCTGAGAACATATATAGTATTTGCGCCATTTCTGTCTCTGACATAATTTAACCTGTTCATGTATGAAGATCCATGCTGAGAAATCTATGGAAGAATACGAGAAGCAAACAGGAAGGATAGGAAGAAGAAGAACAGCAAAGGGAACACATAGCCCTAACCCTATAATATAGGGGAGCTGTCAACATGGGAAGGAAGGGCGATGGAGTAGATACAAGTCCAGATCCCTGTTGACCCCACTCTCTTATCCCCATCTCCAGCTCTCCCTCTCTCTCCCCATCTCTTTCAACTCCTTTCCCTTCTTAAGCCCCTCCAATCCACCACCAAGTCAGATCCTCCCGACCACCATGGATTCCAAACTCCACCCTCAACCCCCAAGCTCCAAATCACCATCTTCCTCCTCCTCGTCATCCGAATTCCTTCCCTTCAACGAGAACGACACCAACGAGATGATGCTCTACGCCATGCTCGAGAACGCCGACGCGGCACCGCCCTTCGGCAAGGCCGAAGCGGAAGCTTCAACCACAGAGCAACCGTCGCCGACCAGCAAGGCCTACAGAGGCGTGAGACGGCGTCCGTGGGGCAAGTTTGCGGCGGAGATACGCGACTCCACACGCAAGGGAGTTCGTGTGTGGCTCGGCACCTTCGACACGGCCGAGGAGGCAGCATTGGCCTACGACCAAGCTGCCTTCGCCACGAGGGGCGCACTCGCGTCCCTCAATTTTCCCATGGACCAGGTGAAGGAGTCTCTCACCGGCCTGCAGGGCTGCATCACCGGCGGTGGTTCGCCCGTCGTGGCCCTCAAGAAGAAGCACTCCTTGAGGAAGAGGTGCCCGCGCACGAAGATGCCTCGCGATCCGGTGGCCGTGAGCGTGGTGGAGCTCGTGGACTTGGGCGAGGACTACCTGGAGGAGCTCCTCGCTGTGTCAGACGTCTCCGCATGCGTCTCCTCCTCCTCCTCCTCTTCCTGCGAGGATGGTTGACCTAATTAATTCGTGAGTTCAGCAGTTTATTTGCTTCATCATGTAATCAAACGAAAGGCTTTGGATTTGTGATCCTTCATGTAGCAGAGATGTCATCAATCTCTGAGCTGTGATCACCTGTGGGCAAAGAATCACCATAGCTTCGACTGTTTCCTTTGAAATGGATCCACTGGATGTCGTGAACAGCTCTGTGTCTTTGAAATACAAATATCTACTTTATAGATGTTACTGTGGAGGGAAATCGTGATTTAATATATCACTGTGCCTTTGCTTCTGTGCGAAAGTATGTGATTATGGTCTTCAGAGCCTTTGGGTGTGATGGTGGTCCTTTTGTTTGGATACTTTAAGCAGAAAGAGAGAAAGAGGGAGATTGATAGATAGGAGATATGCTCAATTATTGACGCCTCTCGGGGCCCTCCTCGTGAGGATGTCAGCCATCGTCCCGGGCGTTGTACTTAGTGTTTAAGTCCGATATGTGGAACAGTACGAAATTAAATAAAATATGAGATGATGATCGAGAACCTGTTATTAGGGCCCGTTTGGCAGGGGAACGAGAAACATGGGAGTTAGGGGTGTCTATCGAGTTCATCGAGTCGAATTGGTCTCAACTTGAACTCGATAAGAAACATAAGGCTCGAACTCGGGCTCGATAAGGGTCGAGCCCTGGATCACCAACTCGAACTCGTCGAGTTCGAGCAGACTCACGAGCCTCTTATCGAGCCACAAGTTTCTAAGCTGGCTCATGAGCGTCAAAATGAGCTGGCTCACGAGCCAAATATCGAGTCATGAGTTTCTGAGCTGGCTCACGAGCATCAAAATGAGCATGCTCATGAACCTCTTAACGAGTCATTTTTCTGTTTTATACATTAAATTATACAAATGACATTTGTAATTTTGATTTTTTATACCCTCACTACAAGAAAAATGAGTTGTGGCCACGGAATGTGGCTACAGAAACTTGTGGTCAAGATAATTTCGTGGCTACTAGTTTCTTGTAGCTACAGTCCGCGGCCTAAGTCTTCATATAAGAGTTGTGGCCACGACAAGTTCTGTGGTCACTTGTATTGGTCACGACATATTCGTAGTTAGAGAACTCTCGCGACGAGACTTGTAGCTGCGGCTACTAGCCACGAAGTGTTGTGGCCAGAGCTCAATTCTGTGCCCACAAACCTCATATCCGTGGACATAGTTCTGTAGCCACAACTTATTTTCCTTGTAGTGCCTTTTCTTTAGCTTTTTGGGCGATCAAAATATTAACCTCTATTTTATATCAAACTAAATGTGGAAATTACGGTAATATATATTTTTAACTTTTTATCAAGAGGGGAAACGAGTTATCGAGTTGAGTTTCTGAATTGAACATAGCCCAACTCGGACACGACTCAATAAGCTAACGAGCCATAAAACCCAACTCGGGCTCGAGCTCGTTAAGGTTTCGAGTCCGGCTCGCGAGCCCTTAACGAGCCGAGCTCGAGTTGAGCTCATCGAGCTCAAGCTTTCCTGACAGCCGTAATGGGAGTGGGATAAGGTCGAATAAGACACTGCTTTTGTTTGACTAGAAGGATAGGAATAGTCGAGAATAATGAGAAATAAGAATGGTTATGTACTATTCACCGTTCAACAGGTACATGAAAGATAGAGAATAAGGTTTGAAAGTTAGTTAAAAATGTTAGTTGCCAAATAATAGGAATAGGTCTAATGCATTAGTAACTATATTAGCACCAATAATCATTCCCCAATAAATGCACATTTCACACGTTTTTTTAGAGTAAAAAGGGTGGCCTCCCATTCAGGGAATAAAAATAAAAAACCAAAAAAGGGGTTACATTATACTACAATTGCCAGGAAATATACAACGCCTTACAATGTTCAATCACATTATCGAAGTAGAACCATTACCTCCTGAAGATGTGCTCATTCCTACCAATGCAATGCTTCTCAGGTTACTCAACATGCATGCCGGTGGTTCGAATACAATGGATTTTTACTTAAAGTAATATGTAAGTGATGAAAAATATGTATTGTGAGCGTCTGCTTTTTGTCCTCGTAATTTTGAGATTAGGGCACTAATTTGATGAGAAAGTTGATTGCACGAAAACTGACTTTCAAAGCAAAGTTTGAAAAATCAGAACCGACGTTTAACCGGTAAGTCTTCGGTTGGGTCCAATCGGGTCGAATTGTCGGTCCAAATCGGTTGAATCGGTGATGATGTCAGCATGACATCATCGTTTTTATCGACTCGGAAAAAAATCGGATCGAGCTTAATTTATCGGTCAGACCAGTTGAACTGATTTTTTGAATCGATAAAATCATACACATATATGTATATATGCATCTATGTATCAATGAAGTAATCGTTTAAAATATTAAATCTTTCTGTAAATAACGTGATTGTCTATTTCGAATAAAATTCTATAAAAGTTAGGAACATTTTCTAGCATTTTATATGAATACTATATTGTAATCATTTATGTATAGTTGCTTCTAGAAAACTTCTCTAAGAAGGTTGGGACGCAATTGATATTTCAAAAAGGAGAGAGGCATAATTGATATTGCATAAATTAAGGACATGAGTGATAAATATTACTATTTAGAACTTTATTTTTTGAAAATGATTATCAAACCATAAAAATGAGTCAATCCGAGTCAACGTAGTCCGGTCACCCAAGTCAGGCCATTTTTTTATTTTTCTTCTTCTTTTTTTAAATTAATTACTCGAAACCGACCGAACCGATCGTGTCGAGGCCGGTTCTGATCAAACCGGTTCCAAGTATCGTTATAGTATATTCCATTTAAGGACAAATGATCATTCCCATAAAAGAATATTCACTAGTCTTGAATATTCCAATCATTTAGTTTAACTTTAAATATATGTCAAAATCATCTTTTATTTTGATGCATTGCAACAAATTACCTGTTTTTTTCAGGAAAGATCATCATTCGTTCATCTAATTTGCAAAGAGTAATACTATAAAGCAATCGAAAAAACATATCAAAATTAATGTTTGTCGAGTATCTGTAATCGGATATTTTCTATCAATACCTATAATCAATATATTATGTGGGAGGGGCGAGGCTTTAAAAAAAGCTGGAAGGAGCTGGGGACCGGGGACGTGTGGGCCCGATCAGATTTGGTTCAGGTGGCTGTGGTTTAATCTGGTAAACAGAAAACGACAAAAGAATGGCGGGCGGGGGTCCTGACTCCTGACCTGACCAACCACAGAGCGACATATGTCCCTCGCATATCTCTGCTCGTCACCTATCTCCTATCCACAACAATACTTGCAATTTTCTTGTCAAACCCTCGTCGGTATTATTTTATATATATACACACCATGCCCGATACTCTCTTTATGTTATTTTTTATTTTTTTCAAAAAAATAAATTATATATCTTCATCGTTATATTTCTCTGACATGTCGTTTCAATTTCGTCACAAATAGAAATAGAGACTCATATATCTTCCATTTAGAATAATTAAATTTAACGATTTTAGAATTGTTGTAATCGACCTATTCTAGATTCTAATGAAATTGGAATGACATATTAAAGGGATATAATGATGAAAATACATGACTTTTTTTGAAAAATAAGAAAAACACCAAAAAATGGGACCGACAACCCCATCAAAGTCGTGTGTGTGTGTTGACTCAACCAAATTACGACAACTAAAGTGTGAAGTGGGGGCATTCAGATCTACCAGTGTTTTTAAATGATACTGAACCGATCAAGCGATTGTACTGGTGAATCGGACCTGAGATGCAATGACGGAGAGAGGGGGGCGGGTGGGGGCTTAGCCCCCCCCCCCCGGCTCTCGACCACAATCCCTATATATGTTTAATATATAGTACTATATATAATCTAAATACATTATTTAATAATTGAAATTTACATGTTATGTATAATAGCCCCCCAACATCTCAACAAAAAAATCAATATATATATAGGGAATAAAGCGGCTGCCCCTACCAAACTTTTCCGTAATTTTTTTTGAAAAATATCACCATGTATATTCATCCATATATCCCTCCAACATATCATTGAAATTTCGTCAGAAATAGAGCTAGGGTGGAGCATTGGGCTGGGCCGGCCCAAACCTGACCTTGGCCCGACCCGCAAAAGCCCGGGCCCGACCCGAACCCGATGTACAAATGGGACGGGCTCGGGTCCTCATTTTTCAAAAATATTATCCTCGGGCCGGGCCTGAACCCGAAGTACAAATGGGCCGGGCCTGGACCCTCATTTTTTAAAATGTCATATTAGAACTAAATTAGGGGACATGGATTTATAGTCACAATACATCCAATATCTCCTTCATCTATCAATAGTGATATTATATTGTAACAATACATCCAATATTCATGTGTTATGGATGAATTATATCCATAACAATAAATTGGAATCAAAATAAGTGTGGGTTGAGCACGACCCAAGCCGACCCGAGCCCGAGCCCGCGAGTCGTAGGCCGGGCTCGGGTCCTCTGTTTGCCGAAAAAGAGGGCCTCGACCCAGTCTAAGGCCCACGGAAAATTGATGGGCTCGGGCCGGGCTTTCCCGGGTTGGACCGGGTCGAGCCCAATGCTCCACCCTAATAGAGATTTGTTTACCCTCCATCTATAACATGTAATTTTAACGGTCTAAACATTTTTGTAATCAACCTGTTCTAGATGGGGAGTATGGGAATTTCTGTTTCTTCGAAATTCGAATGACATATAAGTGGGATATATAGATGAATATACATGGTGATTTTTAAAAAAATAAAAAAACTCGAAAAATGGGGCAGGGGCAACACCATTGCACTGATATATATAATCTAATTACAATAATTAACTATTAACAATACCTGATATGCATAACCATACACTGATACATCTTTATATGTCCATCATCATATGTGTTTATAAACCGTCATAGATATGTATTTTTTATGATATATTATATAGATAATGATTTTCTTTTTATTTTCTTTGCATGTACGAATATGGAGTTGGATACCTCTTTCGTTTTTTTGGATCATAAAACATATATGGTTACATATTTTTCTAGTGTATACATATATGGATACATATACCTATTTCTATCCGTATGTTTACAAGTCTATTTGTATCTGTATCCATTTTATAAAAGATATGCAAAGAAACGTACACATGTCAAAATATATATAACAAATATGATAAAGGATTGGTACATATATCTATATTTGTTTGCATCCATGTAAGTAAAAAGTACTGTATAGTGTTACTTGTTTGAAAATATTAAATCTAGTGGTATTATTTAATATTATATTAATATATGTATATTTCAGTGATATGAAACGTTTTGTAGGGATCTTTTTGTCAATACGACATTTATAGAGATTATTTATGTCCGATTATAAATTTATATAGGTACTTTTATAAAAATTTATTTCCAATATTAGTTTCAATCAATTACGGAATTATTGAAAATTCATCTTATAAATTGAATTCGTTTCCAAGACTACAACTTTATAGATTGAAACTTCCATTGATGTTCTATATATCATTCAAGTTTCGCTCAAATCTGATCATTTCTTAATTTGTCTTAGTAGTTAAAAGTCTAGTCAATATTTAAGAAATTTATGTCTCTTTTAAAAGAGAAATAGACTTTTAGCCATTGATATAAAATAGCAAATGATTTTAGGAAACGAAATTGAACAAAAAATAGTTAGAACACCTCTTTTGTAACTCATGTTACATCAGAAGAACCACTCCCCAAATATTAACAACTAAAACGACAAAATAAATTACATTATCTAAATAATTTAACCCCTCAAGATGAATTTTCTGACTTCGTCCTTGCTGAGATGGTTCAGTTATCCGAGTTTCATGATCGGTTCAACTTGAGATCTTTTGAGTCCAACTACCAATTCAATCTGGTTTTATCAGATTCAACTGAATTTGAACCGGAATTCAAATTACACTATTTAGTTTGTGTATTACGTAATAGTATTTTATGTCGTGCTAAATTTTTGTGTATATAATGTCATAGCTATATGTGAAAATATGTATATCATATATGTATCCCTGTTAATATAGATTATATTATGTAACTCTTGTTATAGACTTTGTGTATTCGCATGACTTTGTTTATATCTATTTGATTAGTATGTATATGTATGTATTTACAATATAAATAGATGCAAATGTTTATACATAAAAAATATATAATATTTAAACAGATAATATTTGCATGATAATATATACACTTACAAATTTATGACTTTTCAATCTATTTATTTATTGATCTTTGTAATTATATTTATGTTATTTTTTATAAACTATATCCATTGTTTCAATGATATTTAAATATGTAATTTACACATTTATTATTTATTCAATTCTAACCGATTGGTTCATTGATTTTTTTTCCTTATCGCTTGTGTTTAGTCCGATTTTAAAAAATGATGATGGCATCATCCGGTTGAAACAGTTTAACTCCGTGGTCCAACCTGATCCGACCTTCTTGAGAAGGTTCTCCTGCAGTTTAGTTTCAAAAACACTGCAATATATGAACATTAATTCAAATTAGGGGTTGATGGGGCTGCCCCCTAGGGGTAGCCGACATGGCTGCTGTCACAGGGTCAAAATCCCGCTATCGATTTCGATCGATCTTGTGCGGCGTTAGCTAACTCGTAGCTAACCAGCCTTCCCGAATAGAACGGTCACGGACACGCTCCAACTCTTCTCGTACTCCTGTTTGGTAGCTCACCGACGCTTTCAACACAAACACGAGGACGAACTCCGGATCGCTCAAGAACACTTTCAAGAACACGCTCAAGAACGCTCAAGAACGCTACCAAGCAATCACACGAGCACGGGGACAAAGCTCTTCTCTTTATTAGAAGGGGAACTCTCTAGGAGTTGGTGGACACTCTACACTTATGTTCACTTGTGTATTTACAAATGAGCCACCAACTCTCCTTATATACAAGACAAGGCAACCCAAGGGACACTCATTATTACATCTACAATAATGATACATAAAAACACAAGAGACCCTTCGAGTTCTTCGGCAACCCTTCGCGTTCCTCAGCAACTCTTCGTCTGCTCGTCTCTTCAACCCCCTTGTTGACCTTTCGTCTTCTCGCACAATTGACGCCCAGTCAACCGCCCAGTCATCAGCACACTCGCGCTCCAACGCTTGCTGATGCAGCTTTGCCGTAATTCACCAAGTGCCACCAAACACTTGGTCTTGGGCCAAAGGGAACCCGCAGCCTACAGACCCTCGTGCGGTAATCCCATCCTTAGCGTTCTCCATGCTAAGGGTAAGTCCTCCAGAACATCGCTATCGTGGCCTCCAGACTACTCCCGTACGTGTACTATCGAGTATGCTCGACAATGCTCGTACTCAGCACCTGCAACGCTCCATGCCTCCTTGGGACTGTCATGCATCAATACCGATACCGTACGCCTTGGTGCATACGCCTCTGTGACCGTACCGCATTGCTCCTCAATGCGTACTGCTTCATTACGTACCGCCCTTCTGCGCTCGCGTATGTACCACTACGTGCATCCACTGTCATGTCTTGCATTGCTGTCTGTACTCGCTGTGCTCGCACTGGTACAAGCACCACGACACTCTACCACCGAGCCAGTGTCCTGTGTGACGCTTCTCCATCACGTACGGTAGAGCCTCCAGACTCTCGTGGATAACCTCCTTGATATCCACACATTTTCGGACTCCTCCTGAAGTCCTTACTCTATCGATCATTCTCGAGCATCCAGCTACCGTGTCTGCACGATCATTCTCGATCACGGAATTTGGGGGTGTGACAGCTGCCCCCACCTCATTTTTTTGCAATTTTTTTATTTTTTTGAAAAATATCACTATTTATATTCATTCCTATATCTCTCCTTTATGTCATTCGAATTTCATCAGAAACAGAGACTCCTACGACCTACATCTAGACAGGGTCGATTTAAAAAATCATGCGACCGTTAAAAAAATGACGTCTAGATAGAGGTCGTAGGAGTCTCTGTTTCTGACGAAATTCGAATAATGTATAGGAGGGATAGAGGGATGAATATACATGGTGATATTTTTTCAAAAAAATAAAAAAATTTTACGAAAAATGAGGTGGGGGCAGCCATGTTGGCTACCCCTAGGTGGCAGCCCCATTTTCCCCTTCAAATTATATTTTTTTTGCAATTTTCTGAAAAATAATGGCTGACGCCGGAGAGCGCTCGACTACTATCTGGTGCTGTCTCTACCAGACGCGCGTTGAGTCGGCAAACGGTGGAGAAGAGGGTCGCGAAGCTGCTGGTCGCGTGTGCGCGAATAGAAGAGAAGGGGAGGGAAGGCGGCGGTCGTTGCACGTGGGAGAGATGGGGAAGGAAGTTGCTGCTGTGCTCATGTACTCGCAGCAGAGAACGAACGAGAAGAGGTAGAGAGCGTAAAAATGGGAGAGAAGTACAGCCGTTGGATCACGTAATCCGACCGCTGTGGATTACTCTTTGGTAATGGGGGTGGGATAGGGAAACCTGACCAGAGATTGCTGGATGCTTAGAAGGGTGATCCAGAACTGCCTAAGTGGCAGAGTATGAAGGAAACGGTTAAAAAGCTCAGACTAAACCCCATATATTTGGACCCGAGATCGGCACCGGAGTGGGATCAAATTTGTTATATACATTACATTTACCTAAATGGTACTACTGAACGTTTAGTAGCATATATTTACATTACAAAATACTTCTGATTGTTTTTTTTATCTAGGAACAAATTGGAGAAGGAATGATGGTGAAGCATGTTTGGTCCTTGCGTGACAAAGCGGGCGTTAATACCGATATACATAAAAGTAGCATATATTAGCATTTATTTTATGCCAGATGATGCGTTTTAAATGCGAAGAAAAATGGATTTTACAAGCACAAACAGAATGGGTGCGAGGCGCATCAGAACGCTTCTGATGCCGTTTCTATATCGGAATCAAATTAAGCACGGGAATTTGTTGGTCCAAGAGAGGAGTGGCGAATGAATGACCAGAGGAGGGTTGGTGCTGAAGTGTGCTTGGGTTTATAGTAGGGAGGAGGAAGGAAGGGAAGATGTTGACTGACGGTCAATGTTCCAAAGAGGAAAGGTGGCCAATGGGCATCTGCCAAGTGGCATGGTGGACTAGGAATCTGGTCAATAGACCGAGGCGGACTGAAAGCTTTGGCCATTTATACAAATATTATAAATAAATAATTTTATAAAAAAATAGGGTTAAATGAAAAGTAATTGATAAATAAACTATATATAATTAAATTATCTATAAAATGGTTCATACTACCGTTATAAATATTATTAAAATAATATGAAAACGTTTAAAATGAATGTGATTAAAGGTGTATATAGTGTACCTAATATATGCAAAGACATATTTTTAATATTAATATTTGTACATGTAAGTTATGGATTTTACAGGTTATTAGTTTAATACGAAAAAGGAGATGAAATATATCTTTATTGCATTTTTAGGTTTGATTTACATGTATAAATACAAATACACAAAAGATGTTTACCTTATACATATAATAGAGAGTTTTGTATTTATTTCTATTTTAAACAAAACATTTATTTTTTATTTTAATTTATTTACAATATGTAATATATAAGGTATGTGAAAAGTATAGGAACACGTTTGTACTTATATTACGTAGGTCCTGTAATCGATATTTTGCATATTAAATATCTTTATTTAGTAACATCTTCATTTATGGAGAGTTTTATACTTTGAGATTAAAAGGTGACTTTGCTCAATCTGAAGTTAGGAGTAGATATTGAACTTGAAAGTCAGATTTTACATCTTTTCCGATTTGAGATTTAGGTATCTATACATTGTGGATTTTATAACATATTTATGTATTTCTTTTAAATTTTTATTCAGAAGTTGCAAAAATCAAGTCAAAAGAAGCTGAAACGAATTTACATGAAATTGGTAGGTTTTTTTATAGTTTATATGGCCGGCTAGCAAGACCTGAAAGCCAAAACTCACAAATTCCTCCCATGAATTAATTATAATAAAATAAAATAGAAACAATATAATTAAAAATAAAATGATTTTTAAATATTTATATATTATAGTTTTATCTTTTACTTTTTTTATTTGCATTTTTTATAAAATTAAAGAAAAAGGATTTTTTAATGATACTTATGTATATAAAGAGATATATGGTTTAAATATAAAAATATATAAAGAGAGAATCTATTTTGTTTTTTACGCTTTCATTGCTTTTAGTATTTTTTGAATTACATGGTATATTCAAATAAAAACAAAAATGAAGTTCTAAAAATCAAATTAAATCAACTGTAAGAGGGTTCAAAATAGCTTTGTAAAATTACCTCTAAAAATTACAAAACTAATTTTTAGGAGAGAAATATTTAATTACTCATAATAGTAGTCAAAATAAATACATATAGATAACTTTACAATGAGGACAAAAGATTGCTCGAGCCGCAAACACTACAGGAAGTTGTAGCTTTGGAGACGACAACTAGCGACGGTTATATTATGACCGTCACTAATGAAAGCTTTTAGGGATGGTCATGACTTAACCGTTCCCAATACCACATATCAGGAGACGCTATGTGAGTTGCCGTCCCCTTTTGTAATAACTTAATAGGGACGGTCAATAACGACCGTCCCCTCTGCCTAGGGGGCCCATTGGGGACGGTCGTGACCGTCCCGCATATGCTTCTGTTGGCGTCGCCTCCGGTCAATGGACCTAAGTGGACGGGCAGAGGGGGCGGTCAATAAGGACCATCCCCTCTGCCATGCGAGGGTCTTTGGGGACGGTTATGACCGTCCCCAATACGCTTCTGTTTGCGTCACCTCCAGTCCTTTATCCTAAGTGACCGAACAGTGGGGACGGTCACCATGGACCGTCCCCTCTGCCCTGGCAGGTTCTTTGGGAACGGTTATGACCGTCCCCAATATGCTTCTGTTGGCGTCGCCTCCGGTCATTTATCCTAAGTGGGCGACCAGAGGGGGCGGTCACCATGAACCGTCCCCTCTGCCCTGGAAGGTCCCTTGGGGACGGTTCTGACCGTCCCCATTACGCTTCTGTTGGCATCGCATATGGTCCATGGACCGACCAAAGGGGACGGTCACCGAAGATCGTCTCCTATTCCCACCAAAGGGGACGGTCTTTAGTGAACCGTCGCCGATCGTCTCCAATGAGTACGGTTGAAACGACTGTCCTCATTGGTCAGATCGAAAAAAACCCCTTCGACCTGCGTTCATTCTCACTTTCCTCTCCTCTCAAGCCGTCGCCTTCTGTCGCCCCGGCATCGTCTCCGGCCTCTCTGTGGTTGCCGACCTCGTCAATCTCATTTTCTGGTATCTATCAACACTCCTTTGTATTTATTCTTATTTATTTTTACTTGATATTCTTGTTAGGGATGTTTTTCCCCATGTGAATGAGTTTTTTTGATGATATATTAGGGTTGCTTGATTTGTTTAATATAATAGGTTTTCCCCCATGTTAGGGTTGCTTGATTTGTTTAATATAATAGAGAAACATGATTTGTATAGGATGAAATATCTTGTTGTCTATTAACATGATTTGTATATAGGATGAAACATTGCTTGTGTATATGATAAAACATTGCTTGTGTATAGGATGAAACATTGCTTGTGTATAGGATGAAACATGATTTAATATAATAGAGAAACATTGCTTGTGTATAGGATGAAACATGATTTGTATAAAACATTGCTTGTTGTATATTAAACATAATGTTGTTGTGTATAATAGATCTAGAAAATCTTGTTGTGTATAAGAGAAAAACTTGATTAGGGTTTAGGTGGAAAATTTTGTTGTCTATAATAACACAATGGTGGATTTTATTCTGATTGTGCAGTAAAATGGATAAATCATTGATGGATAAGAGATATGATTTCAACAATGTAAGAGAGGAGTGATCGCGTTCTTGGATTGGTCATTTCAAATAGAAAGAGTTAATAAGAAATTTGGTGGTCTTAAGATTTATTGTCCATGTGTGAGATGTAAGAATATTAAATGGGATGTTAAAGAGGAAGTCTATAACCATCTTATACTCAACAGATTTTAGTTACATTACTCCATTTGGACTGAACATGGAGAGCTTATAGATTTGCGAATGGATGAGGATATGTGTGTAGATGCAGGAGTCACTACACAAACCTTGAATAATGTTGATCACGAGTTATTTGAACTAATGGACGACTTAAGAAGACTTGAGGCACAAGACATTAGTTTAGATGATAGGTTTTCGAGCAGTTTGCTAGATGCAGAAGATATATTGGCTCCTGGGGTGGAAATGACGCGTTTGCTATTTTTATTAGAGTTGTTTAAGATGAAAGTAAGGAACGGATCTACTGTTGCAATGATGACAGATGTGCTGGCTTTAATACGGAAGTTATTGAATAATCCTCAGAATTATCCTAAGGATTGGAAAGAGGCGAAGCAACGATTCCGATCGCTTGGTCTGAAATACGAGAAGATCGATGCTTGTGTTAATGATTGTATTCTTTTTCGAGAAGAGAATTCTGATTTAGTTCTTTGTCCATATTGTAAGGTTTCCAGGTATAAAGAAGAAAAAAATGATTTAAAGAGGAAGAAGAAGTCGGTGAAAATATTACGGTACTTCCCATTAATTCCAAGGTTGAAACGTCTCTTCACTTCAGAAAAAACTGCAAAGTGGATGACGTGACATTCTCGTTCAAATAAACGAGATGCTAATGGAGTTATGAGACATCCATCCGATGCAGAAGAATGGATAAAATTTGATTAGAGATAATTGCATTTCTCTAGTGATGAGAGAAATGTTCGCTTGGGATTAGCTTCAGATGGTTTCAATTCGTTTGGTAATATGAGTCGGAGTTACAACATTTGGCCCGTGATTTTGATTGTTTACAATCTACCACCGTGGATGTCAATGAGTTCATCATTTATAATGATGACACTACTAATTCCTGTTCCTAAAGGTCCTGACAACGCAATTGATGTGTACCTACAACCATTAATGGATGAACTAAAAGACTTATGGACTACTGCAATACCTACATATGATGCATGTTGGAAAGAGATATTTACATTACAAGCTGCACTGTTGTGGACTATAAATGACTTTCCCGCGTACGTAAATTTGTCTGGTTGGGGTACTAAGGGAAAACTCGCCTGTCATGTCTGTCTTGAAAAAATACATTCAACATGGATGTCTCGAAGTATGAAGCATTGCTATTTGGGTCATCGTCGATTCCTTCCACCGAATCATAGATGGCAAAGGGTAGATAGTAATAAGAAATTTGACGGCTCACCTTATGGGCAACGACTTGACTTAGCTCGTGTGAATGGCAACATTATTTGGGAACATCAATTACTTGTACGAAACAGTTGTTTAGGACGGACAACGAAGAAAAGTGTAGCCGGTGGTTGGAAGAAATAAAGTATTTTTTTCAGAGAGTTACCATATTGGAAACACTTACAACTTCGTCATAATTTGGATGTCATGCATATTGAGAAGAATGTTTTGAAAAATATTTTAGGAATGTTAGAACTTTCAGGTCAATCAAAAGATAATTTAAGGACGAGACGAGATTTACTTCAACTTGGTATACGCGAAGAACTACATCCAATTGAATTAGATAATAGACGGATTACTATACCTGCAACAGTATATACATTATCCAACGCTGAGCGTGATAAAATTTTCAGCTTCCTTAATAGTTTGAAGGTATCTGATGGGTTCTCATCACAACTGTCGAGTTGTGTAAATGAAAGAGAACGTAAGATAACTGGATTAAAAGTCATGACTGTTATGTTTACATGGAAGTGTTACTCCCATTCGCTATTCGCGGGATTGTTGACGATGTTGTCCTACAATCATTAACAGAATTGAGTTGATTTTTTAGATTATTGTGTTCGAAGGTTTTAGATCCGTTGATCTTGAGAAGACTTGAAGAAAATATTGTTATTACATTATGCAAATTAGAGCAGATATTCCCACCAGCCTTCTTTGACGTAATAGTTCATTTAATAGTTCATCTAGCAGGTGAAGCACGGATCGATGGGCCGGTTCAATATTGTTGGATGTATCCAATAAAAAGATACCTTCGAAAATTAAAAAATATGGTCTTTAATAAGGAATAACCCGAAGGATGCATTGCAGAAGGTTATCTTTATGAAGAGTGTATTAATTTCTGTGAAATGTATATGGAAGGTGAAAGCGTACATTTCAACCGTTATGAACGAAATGATGAAGGCGAGGTCGTGGAGGAAGAGGACGAATCTAAATTATGGGTCTTTCATTCATGTAGCAGGCATATATTCAGTGGTATCCACCGCGTAATATCCGATGAGGATAGAGACCTCATACACTACTATGTCTTGACGTAGTTGTCAGAAATTGACGAATTTTTTGATGAGTACAACTCATTATTTAACAAGACGCATAATAAATCTGAATTCCTCAAATGGTTCCGTTCACATGTGAAACATTTAAGGGAAATGATAGATGATAGGTGGAACATTAACCTTGACATTCTTGGATGTATACCATATTCTCAAGTTATGTCTTACAAGGGTTATATTGTGAATGGATACAGATTTAGAACAAAGTCCGCCGATAAGATGAAATCGACGCAAATGTCGGGTGTTATAGTAAAAACAGATTTACCTTCAGGATTAGACGGTTATTATGGGGAAAAACTTGAGATAATAGAGATCAATTTTACTCATTAATGTCGATGTGTTCTTTTTATGTGCAATTGTAATGTCGGTCGCGAGGGGCTAAGATATCAAAGAGATAGAAATGGGATTATTTCATTGAAACAATCTAGGAAATTACAAACAAATGAGCCTTTTACCTTGCCAGTCAGGTAGAACAAGTTTTCTATATTCCAGACAACTTCAGTGACGGATGGATCATACCCGTGAGAACAATACCAAAAGATTTTTTTGATGTCAATGATGATGATGAGTAGCTAAATATAAACGAGCCATATCAAGCTGAAATACAAGAACATCCAACTGATATTGTAGATGTGGATTTTTAAAGTGTAAGTTTACCATCATTTATTTTCCAATTTTTTGATCTAATATGTGAATTATATCATTGTTGTTATATCTAATTTAAATGTTTCATAATATGCAGATATGCCTCCACATCCTAGACGCATTCGGGATGCACCGTCGGCACCGCAGCGAGGGAGTGAGACCTCCGATCCTAACGGATCGAGTAGCTCAGGCATACGTAGAGGCTCATCTCAGTGCCGAGTGTTGGACCGTCTTCGTCCTGGTGAGACACTCAGGGTGCGAATAGTTAGAGGCGATGCAGCGAGGGAGAACTCAACTGTTTTTCATAGTTACTTGGGACAGGTGTGCAGAGCCAAGGTTCCTCTCCACATTACATACTGGCGTTTAGTGGAGCGGTCAATAAAAGATGCCATTCTTCATGATTTGGAGGTATTTATAATAATAACAAATTAAAGATTTTCTTCAGTATATATATAAACTTATTTCTGTTTGCTTCGATTTATTTGCAGTCTACTTTTTCCTGGGATCGTGACTCGGCCATTGATGCTCTGATTTTAAGACATGGTGCGGAGTTGTTGCAAAAACATCGAGGTCGTCTAAAGGCACGAATGAGTACTTTTCTTTATATTTAAGTATAAATTTGTTTTTCATCATTTAAGTATATAAGTAATTTTCTTTATATTTTCAAGTACTTCGACCCGAAGCTACCATTGGAAACCAATTTGACAAATTGTCCTCCGCTGAACAATGGAGGGTGATGGTTTATATTTGGATGGGAGAAGAACATACGGTATGTGACATATATATGTGCATTTTATACATATATAATTTGGAATTATTTTATTAAAATTATTATCTTTGTATAGGGCATCTCAAGGAGAAATGCTGAAAATCGGAGGAAATGTTTCAAGTCTACCCACTGAATGGGGAGAAGAAACACAAATCAACTGAAGGATGACTTCGTAAGTAATCTACTTTATGATTAGTGTTTAAATTCTAACCATTATTTATGTATTAAAATGGTATCGTAAGTTTAATAATCTTTTCACATTAGGAAGTGGAGAATGAGCGAGTGCTCAGCCGAATGAAAGTCTTCGAGAAGTCTAAGAGCCACGATGTGAGCGAGGAAGTTCATTGGGTGGATCCTACCTATGGTCCAATTCATGTAAGTTATTCATAACATTTTTGCATCTTTTTTACAATATAAATGAATTTGAACTTAAATAAATTTGTAGGAGGAGATGGTTAGGCTCACAACCACTGACTCTGTAGACAACACTGGAACGAGTCATCCGCCTCTTACTCCTGATGCGGCCTTCCGCCAGGCGATCGGTCCAGAGCATCAGGGACGCATACGTTGTGGTGGTCGTGGTGCCACCATACGGAATTGGTATGGAGTAGGGACCGGCTCGACCTCTCAGAAGACACAAAGGGAGAGGGAATTAGAGAGACAAGTGTCTAGCATGAATATGGAGATTCAGGATTTGCGCAAACAAATGGCTATTTTCAATGCATTCATGCAGGCACATAAAGGTGCAACGTCGACTAACCACCCAACAAAAGATAATAATACCGTTGCGAGGCCAGGCGACGACGATGACGGCGAAGAAGAAGATGATGATGCTGATGACGTGAGGACGACGACGACAATGAGGACGACGACTAGGACGACGACTAGGATAGTTTGGTTACTTTGTAGGATACTGTAGTATATTGTATAACTATTTTGGACAATTACTTTGCAAAGTAGGTTATGTTGTTTGAATGCATATGTTGTAGGATGACGACTTTATGAATGTGGAATGCATTTTTTGTGTGGTGATCGTAATATTTATTATGAAGAAAAATTTATTGTAACAGGTACTACATTATAGTGACATACAGGGTAAAATGAAGATCAAATAGGGGGTAATGGAATTTTTTTGTTAGCAGATGAACAGAGGGGACGGTCATTGCGACCGTCCCCTTAGTTCATAGAGACAGTTATGATCGTCTCCACTTCCTCCCGTTTGGGACGGTCGTGACCGTCTCCCCGATTGACTTTAAGGGACGGTCATGCCTGTCCCTATACCAAACTTTTAGGGACGGTCACGACCGTCCCCTATGTATGAGTATAGGGGATGGTGCAGACTACCGTCGCTTATACCAAATGGGACGCCACCTTTGGAGACGAACGCATGACCGTCCCCATTGATCAGAGGGGACGGTCATTTTATCATTCGCGACGGATGTTGACCGTCGCCTTTTCTACTCTTTCTTGTAGTGAAAGAGTGTTAAGTAATTCCAAGAGAGAGTTTGACATCTCAACATCGTTATGCATATGCAAAATAAGATGGTTGGAAAAGAAAATGATGGTTACCAAGAACATTAGAACTAGATGGTGGAATCTTCAATTGAAGCAAGCAAGCTTTAAGGAGGACCAGATGGCATAATTGTAGAAGTTTGGAGAGATCTAGGTGAACGTGGCTTGACTTGGCTCACAATCTCATTTAATATTATTTGGCAAAACAAGAAAATGCCTGAAGAATAGAGGAAAAGAATCATAGTGTCTTTATAAGTATAAAAGAGACATTCAAAATTTGTTCGAATTATAGGGGTATCAAATGTATGAATCATACAATGAAATTTTGGGAATATGTAACTGAAAGAAGGCTGAGACAAGTTTCCAAAATAAAAGAAAATATATTTGAATTTATGTTAGGTCGCTCAACTATTGAAGCTGTCCACTTGTTGGAGAAAAATGGGGAGTTATAGAGCTAGAAGGAAGAACCTTCGTATCATTTTGATTTATTTGGAAATTCCTTATGATTATGTTCCACACGAGATCTTGTGAACAATTTTGAAAAATAGAAAACTACATGTTTGATACATCAACCTTATAAAAGGATATGTATGATTGAGCTTCATCTTATGTAAGAATCCGACTTGGGAAGACCAGCTACTTTGACATCACTGCCGGTTTACATCAAGGTTCATCTTTAAGTCCATCCATTTTTATGTTGATTATGGATGAGTCGACTAGTCACATTCAAGATGAGGTACCATTGTGTATATTATTCGTTGATGACAATGCGTTGGTTGAAGAGTTTAGAGATGGAGTATATAAGAAGCTTAAGGCTTGGAGGCATGCTCTAGAGACTAAAGGATATTGTATAAGAGGGGTTAAGATAGAAATATAGAGTGCACATCTAGTGGAAGTAGTGGTGAAGGTATCGATGTGAAAGTTGGAGAAGATAACATTCATGAGAATTATCATTTTAGATACTTGAGATCTATTTCGCAACTTGATGGGAAAATTGATGGAGATGCTACTCATAAAATAAATGCAAGTTGGTTAAAGTGGAGAGGAGTCTTTACTATTCTTTGTTATAAGAGACTTCCTTTAAAGTATTACAAAGCACCGTGAGAACCACTATGATTTATTGATCTGAATGTTAGACTGTAAACCATAGACATGTGCAAAGAATGATAGTAGCGGAAATGAAAATGTCATGATAGATGTGTGGTCATACATCGAAAGATCATATTTGAAATGATGCCATCAGAAGGAAAGTTGGAGTAGATCCAATAGAGAATAAGATGAGAAAGAATCATTTCATCTGTTTTGGCTATTTACAAAGGAGAACGGATGATGCACTAGTTAGAAGAAACAAAATTTTGGATGTTGAGCCCGTTAAAAGAGGACGAGGAAGGTCTAAGAAGTGATAGAAGGAGATTATACGAAGGGATCTTAGTTATTTGGATCTGAGCATAAGATTGACCCAAAATAGATCCGAATGAAGCCAAGTGATAAAATCCATTTATTATATATATACCTTCCATTTTTTAGCTGATTGAATATATATATTTAACCTATTTTAAAAAGAAATGTCTCAGTTCCCACAATGTTGCCCAGTTTGTGGCAACGGAAAGTTCGTTGCTGAAAGCTGCATATCATCACCAAATATGGTTTATTTGAGTGGTGAGCTTCCTTGGTGGTAGTTGATTGTATATATGCATTCGAGCTGTATCCCCGCCATGAGATGCGACGATATATACAAATAAGAAGACGGTAATTTACACTGCCAAGATCAGAGATCCATATCCTGCAAATTGCCTTTATACATATCTGGATCATCTAAACAACAGCAATGAGGTCTCCGAAGCGAAAGATATTGAATTCGATAAGACATCGGACATACGGTATTTCAAAATGTTCCAATCTCAGTGATCAATATTGTGAGGGAAGCCTCCCAGATTTGCTTGGTGCGCTTGGGCATAAATCTGCCATTACTTATAATATGTTAAAACTTCCTAAGATGACACTCTTAAGTAAGCACGCTCTTAAATTTTATTGATGCTGGGAATTCTATATTATTTTTCTTTTATCAAAGTTGCATGAAACTGTTCCAAGGACGAAGGAAAAATAGGACATTCGGGAAAAGTGAAGGAGGCTAAAGGTATTGATGGTATGATTGCATGGCGGGGGGATCACAAAACTTGATACTCTAGGATATGAAGCAGCTTTGGTGATGGTTTGCCTTGTTGATGCGGTTTTTTGTAGCTACTAGATCTGAGCGTCTACGGTCTTTCGGACATGAAAGGTGGTCTATTGGAGTGCAGTGTTTCCTTTGACAAATGTGGATCTGAAATCACATGTTTCATGGATGTCTCTTTTACTGTCATTTCTACCTCGCGCCTGTGCGAGTGATCTTTTTTTGGGTAGAAAATACCCAGGTTTGTACTGACTTAAACTCTTAAACTCTGATTTTCTTTGGCTATGGATGAATGACCTAGATCTTTTTCTAAAAAAATACGGTATCCTCTTTCCATCATGGAACTTTAACCACCAGAATATGTTGTTAACAGGATCACCACTGCATATATTAAATAGTAAAACATCGGATCCAAATGAATTAAGAGAGAAACAATACCGAATAAGATTACGTTAAAAGTATGTTTCCCAATCATTATCCGATTATACAATGCAAACAAGAACCGATTAATAGAACAGAAACATAAATAACATGGGCATGATCCAGAAAGGGTAAAGCAATAAACATATTGCGGCAACCGAAATAAAATAAAGATCGGTTTAGAAGTCACCGAAGCGTCCATGAAATGGACTGTCCTTAGAGAAGATATCACCCCCACAATACCGGTGCGTAGGGTACTGGCGATCTGCTCACAGGATACGACAGCTCACGATCGTCGTCGGCGCACACCAACGTGATCGTCCTCGATTGTACCTCAGAGAACTGCAACCGAGAGAGGAAGAGGAAAAACGTTCATCCGCGAGAGGAAGAACCAGAGAGAGAGACGGCGTGAGAGAGGTTTTTCTTGCGAGTGAAGAAAAACTGCGTCGAGTGAGGGATATATATAGAGGGGCTCGCGTGCCCTAGCGCGGTTACATTTGTTAATTTAATCGACTTACCAAATGAAAACCGCAACAAAAATATCAAGACGGAGACGGAGCGGAGACGGAGCGCGCATGCACGTGTGTGGTCCTCCATTCCTCCTCTCTACTATTGCTACAAGAGCTTGGGGTGTGAACTCATATATAAGTCCACCAAAAGTTTAGTTCTCCACGATGTGGTACTAAACTTCCACCCAAACTTCCATATTTCAAATTTGGGAATTCCCAACTTTCCCTCCAAACCATTTGGTTTCCAAATTGAAACCAAATTAATACCAATTGTAAATAATAGATTTTCCACTTAAAACCTATATATTTACAATTTTAATACAACAGAATATTCAACTGAGATGGCATTTCATACGGACAGTTAATGCTAAATGCACATATGTGTTGCGTATATAAACGAACGTTGTCTGATGTGAAAGATATTCCATTGAGAGTGATTTAAAAAGGTAAACAACAAGGTTATTTTCTCGACGAGTCACCGAAAATGGGATTAACTTTATCTAAGCCCAGCTAATACCATGATAAAAACGCGGTTCATATCATCTAAACTAAAAACTGGCATGCAAAACGCAAAACAATTCAAGATGGAATTACTACAATTGGAATTTGGAACAACCAGATAATTATTATATTTGCAGTTTTTTCCGAAGAGGTGTGATCACTGTTTATGATCAACTGTCGATTTTACAGAATAAATATATTGAAACAGTCAATTCCAGTACTGTATGCATTGTTTACACAGCAGCCATGATAACAACCAAGCAAACAAAAATATTAAGCTGAGATCCATCTCACATAACTACTATTCGAACAAACTGCTACAAAAGCAAACGAACGACCAGCGCTGATTGGGTAACAGGAATTCTATCAGAACAATTGGTTTAGATATGTAGTCACAGTGATTCTTGCTTTCTACAGATAAGTTAACAGCATCCCTATATTTTTCTCCTGGAATGGCACCAAGAAAGGTTTTAAAAACCGGACCGGATATTGAACCGGTTAGTCTTCGGTTTGATCCAACCGGGTCGGACCGTCGGTCCAAATCGGTCGAACTGGTGATGATGTCAGCATGACATCATCATTCATATCGACTCAGAAAAAATCGAACCGGGCTTAATTTACTGGTCCGACCAGTCGAACTGGTTTTTTGAACCAATAAAATCGGATAAATATATGTGTAAATATGTATTTATATCAGTGAAATAATCATTTAAAATGTCAAATCTTTCAACATAAAAATATGATTGTCTATTTCGAATAAAACTCTACAAAAGTTAGTCACATTTTCTAGCATTATATATAAATAAATATTGTAATAATTTATTTGTAGTTGCTTTTAGAAAATTACCCCAAGAAAGTAGTGGCACAAGTTATATTCCAAAAAATAGAGGGACGGAACTGTAATTGTAATATTTAAGAAGGATACAAGTGATAAAATCCTATTATTTCATTTTTTTTAAACCTTTATGTTTTAAAAATATACTAAACCATTAAATCCGGGTCAATCCGGGTAAACTCTGTCCAACCGTCCGGTCAACCCGTTCCGATTACCGGTCTGACCCGATTTTTTATTTTCTTTTTTTTTAAAAAATTTATTACCTAAAACCGGCCGAACCGACCGGGTCGGGGCCAATTCCCGGTCCAACAGGTCCGACCGGCCAGTCCAGTCCGGTTTTTTAAACCCTGGCGCCAAGTAAAGTCCACGTACTTTCGAGCGGATGCAGAGATATGCAATAAATTTAATTGCGTCCGATTCGTTTGATCTTGATCGAGCGATTCACACAGTAAAGTCTAAAAAACTAGGGTTTTGTGTGCACCGTTCCACTAGAATTCTTGACCCGTAAACGAATGAGTCGTGTTTGAGATGGATGTGGATATGACGTCGCATCCATATCGAATGCATCTCACGCACAGGACGATGACGTATTACCTCTACGTCAATCCCTGTGATCTCACGAGCACTTTTTTTTATATTTTATTAATATTATCTCTATCTTGACGTTGACAGTACTACAGTATCGATCAAGTGACCATTATTCTACTCTTCACATGAGATCACCATCTCCCCGTTGACCTAACAAGGAAATCTTATTGTTAGAACGCTTCTTTCCGTGCACAATATGGCACGAGATTCACATCAGCCAAAGCAAAAATACTACAGATTATTTAGTTGCGTAAAATGGTGTGGAAATAGAGTTGTAATTTGACGCGCAATCCATGCAAATAAAATCTTCCTTCTGTTTTTGACTGCTCACCTGGAGATTTTATTTATTATTCGATTCCCATGGGAATCTAATCTGCAATTGAATAATCGAACTTGAATTAACAAGAATTTGTTGCGAAAAGAATTGATTAGATTCAGCGCACATATTCTACATGTTTCATACGTATGAAAATGGAAAATCCCCGTTCGTGTGAAGGCATTCATGTGGTTGTTTAGAAGGGGGAGACGATTAACAGGGGTTAGATTAGCACGCTTCATGCAGACGGTAGATCTTACTTGTCGTTGATGCCAGATGGATAGCGAGGATGCTGATCACTTGTTTTTCAAATGCAGAAGTTCGATGGATGATTGGCATCTATTTGGAAACCCAACGGTGACAGTTGATGGGGTTACTGATTTCTGGGAATCCATTGGCGAGAATTGGAATGAAACTGAGAAGGAGCGGGTGAGCCGAATTGCAATGATCTGGGCCATATGGGTGCCTAGAAATGGGGTGATTTTTAGACGGGAACGATGCTATAGTGAGAGCATTGTGGTGCACGCAAAGGCGCTAGTTGAGTACTAGTCCCTGTAGCATATCTGTGTGGATTCTGACACTAAATTTGTACTATATTTTGGTGAATAAAAGGTGAAGTTTTTGAGCATACACCTACATGGTGGATGCCCTTTTTTCTTTCAAAAAAACATGTTTCATATGTATGTATGGACTTGCGTGTGCACGTATATGCACATGTGCAGTCTTAATAGTTAAATAATAAAATTCCAAATATTATAAGATATAGTATAAATTATTAAGCATAAAATCTAGGAAGAAAATGAGCAAATAATTGAGAAATTTATCCCAATATCCACTTCAATTTCTCCTGGCAGTGCAATATGTCTATCACCCAAAAGATCGAGATTCAAATCCTTATATGGGTTTAGGGTTTAGGGTTTAGAGTTGTGAACGGAGGAACTCAAACACACTTTTCACTTCTCCTTGTTATTCTCCGCCAATGGCATCAATCTTAGACTAGAATATAGTGCTCGCTCTCTTTGCACGTGAAGACGATAGCCGCACTACATCAAGTTCTCCTTGACATTCATTTTCTTACTCGTGCCTATTTGGGTACCCCTCACTCGTCTTCTTTTTGTGTTGATTTTTTTTATATAAAAGATTAAGATTCTTTCAACAAAAAGAATGTAATCACTTCGGAAAAACTGATTACTAATGTTTCGATATTAAATATATAACAATGAAAATTATTAATTGCAAAATTATTACTTTTTTTCTTGTTATCAATCACAAGTGCCATGTTATATGCTACTAATGTTTCATATGATGATGATTATTCATAGCATATTTCGTCACACAATTGCACGAATCACTGCTAATTTAGTAATATTAGAAAAAAAAGGTAAACAGATAGCAATCTCGAGGTCAAGAATGAGAGACCTATTTTATTACGAGAGATCTAGTGAGCTTAAGTTTTCCACACTCCCTGAATTGTAAGAAAGAAAGAAAATAATATCCCATATGTAATAGCACTATCATAGTCCCTCTAATTTCTTTTAGAAAAAGATCATTTGTCATTCCTCAAAGCCTAGAATTGTTTTTAAAGTACACATAAGCAGCCCCCGGTGCCGCGTAGACATAAGAACTCATTCAACGCAGCCCATACCACAGTGGAGATCGATTAGGTCGGTGGAGATGAACTCGACGGACGACGTTTCTCAGCTTTTTGCGGTCCTTTGGACCATGTGGAGAGGAAGGAATGATGTAATCTTTAATAATCAGATGTTTTATTTAGAAAATGTAGTCGCTAGTTGTCTTTCCCTTTTTCGCTTCTGGTCCACAAGGTAATGTAACTCTTTATTTTTTTTATAATAAATAGTTTCTGACGATGAATCCCATCTCGAGATTTCACTCTCTTTCATCTCAAAAAATACCACAGCGGGGAGCAGGAGTCTCGAGAAGAAACATCAAAAAAAACATCCAACACAAAGCTGGGGGCAGGACGATCATAGATGTCGATTTGAGAGTTTCCACCCAACCTCCAAAAATATGTGTAGATGCATCGGAATCATTTGTTACTCGGAGTGAGATTTGGGGCGATATTTCCCAGCACAATCAATTTTCGCAGGATTTGTTCCCCACCATTAAACAATGGACCTAAATCAATAAACCATATACAAATAAGTTAGGAATAATGTGTTTTCAAACAAAGTAATATACGTTACAATTGAAAAAACGTCCTTTCTTCTTAAGAATTTCCCGCTCAGCTAACGAATGATAGTGGCTTCTTTTAACAAGGAATCAAATTGCGCACGTCTCGCTTTCCAAATTAGCCACGAGAGTGTAGCCTGATGTGCTATCTCTTCCCAGTTAACAACATCCCACTCAATATTATTTGAAAGCATAAAGAAGAGATTGGCGTGATTTATAGACACACCACATTCGACAAAAAAAAGTGGTGTGATTGAGTCCCCATCTATTTAATATTACGATTCTATTATAACAGTTCGTGATTACTTGAAAAGCAAATTGAACTTAAACATTTTATGTGGTTGTCAACAGATTCAATGGAACATGAACACAAGTAATATTGCAAAAAATGAGGATCATAATTGTAAAAATAGAATCTTGAAGGGACACGAGTGTAAAAAATCCTTCGCATTAATGTCAACCAAACAAAACAACAATAATTAGTCTTTTTATCCTAAATTAATCACACCGCAATGGGAATATGAAATAAACTCTCTTGCTCTTTCTTCCATGTTCTACAAGACTGCAAACTCATATTGTAGGGGTGTAATCGAGCCGAACCTGAGCGAACCCACCCAAGCTTGGTTCGGCTCGTTTAGCATACTTTCAGGCTCATACTCGGTTCGGCTCGATAAAATGAAAACTATAATCAGGTTCGGTTCAGGTAAGGTTTGTAAAGGTTCGATTCGGCTCGTTAATAATTCGTTTAAGAATAAATGTTGTGCAAGTGTTTCTGTTCGAAGGGAAAAACTGCAGTTGCAGGGGAGGGTTTTGTGGGGTTTCAGGAATAGGGACTTAAGGGGTGAATGTCTCGATGGGTTTGAAAAATAACTGAATGCCCTTATGTTAATATAGAATGTATTTTTTTCCTTGTATATATACAATATTTATGTATATATACATTTATGTATATATGTGTGTATATAATCGAACTTTTAACGAACCGAACCTGAGCGAACCTATGTTTTTGAGGTTCTGCTCGTTTTTTTAATCAGCCCAAAGTTGTGTTCAGGTTCGGTTCGTTTATTTTCGAATTGAATCTGAATCAAACTTTTAACGAGCCGAATCTGAGCGAATGTCGAACCTGATAAATGTCGAAGATGATACTTTGTGCATACTTTTCATTATCCCGAGTAGACGGATTGTGAAATAATGATTTGTACACTTGTGTCCTTTGAGATTCTACAATTACAACTATACCTCTACCTTTTCGCAGTTACAATTGTGCCCTTATGTTCTTACTAAATCCACAGTATGGAGGGTAAAATAAGGGCATAAGTGAAATTATCCCCGAACGGTGAATTTAGTGAGGATATAAGGGCACAAGTGTTATTTCAAACAAGATAGGGATACAATTTTAATTTCAGATAAAAGTAGGTGCACAGATGCAAAAACACTCTGTAAACTACAAATACTTAATTCTAGCCATCACATTGACCTCACGTGCGCGCGCACCGGTTCATCCAATTATCAAATCACGTCCCCGCCGATATCTCGGAATCTGATCCGCAGCCGTCCCTTCCAATAGCAACAACCAATCCGCACCGTCCATCCCTCGTATACGATCCCTTCTCCCACCAAGTTTAAATAGCAACAACAAGAGGGATACGTATCCGCCTCTCCCTCCAAAAACTTGAACTCACACACTTCCCTCCCATGGAGACCGACCCAGACTCCCCTCTCACCACACCACGAGGGACCGTCAAGTACCGCGGCGTGCGCCACCGCCCGTGGGGGAAGTACGCCGCGGAGATCCGTGACTCGGCAAGGCAGGGAGCCCGGATCTGGCTCGGCACGTTCGACACGGCCGAGGAGGCGGCGCGGGCTTACGACCGTGCCGCTTATAAAATGAGAGGCTCCCTCGCAATCCTCAATTTCCCAGACGAGCACGGGGGGCGCAGATCGCCCCCCGCTGCATCGCCGTCCTCCTCCTCCTCCTCGCGAGGAGAGTCGCGGACCCAGAACGGGAAGGAGGTGATAGAGATTGAGTACCTGGACGACAAGCTGCTGGAGGATCTCCTCTCGCATTGGAACTGAGGGAGAGGGCTTTGAATTATTAAATTGCAAATTTGCAACAGTGTGATGATAAGTAAAGCGTGTGAATATTCCAAGTTGCGAGTGTTGGCATTTTTCCATTAATTTCTTCTCTTCTTTTCAACTAATGTACGTGATTCTAATTCTATATAGACACTCGATAAACATAGAGTTCGAATGTAAGTTAAAGATGTTTTATTCACAGGGTTAATGCAACAGGTGATGCATCAACAGTTTCACCTGATCATCTTCTATTCAATGCCACGAATTTCGATTTACAAGATGTTTGACCTGTCTTCCTCTTCTTCACCAATCCATGGAAGCGAAGTTGTGAGTCACGATGCTCGATATGGATAGAAAGGATCGTCTGCTGCAGTGTTGTCTCTGCAGTAATCTCTTCAATTGCTCGATCTTCATTAAGGTCTCATAAAAAGTACAAAATTATGTGAACTGCTTGTTCATGATCGAACGGTGCATACAGATATTGCAGATTCATCTGCTGCAGTGCCGGCTACAGCAGACAACCCGTTCCCTGAAATGGATAAACCCACGTCATGAGATGACGTTCATGGAAGCTGACGTAAGATGTAGCTTTACGTCTTCTCATCAAACTCCTGAAAATTTATTAACCTTCATGTTGACATCAATAATGGCTGATGCAAACCCTCCCACGTCATCCACATGATATCATTCCTACATGAATTGGATTCGATTTTTACCTCTATTATATACAGACTTAACAGCGACAGGAGATTGCCAAGTCAGAACAAACCGAAACATAACCATTACCGAAACAAAATTAAATTACTGTAATAAATAAATTGGAATATCCGTGGATGTATATTCTGATGTTAATTATACAGCAGCGAATATTCTTCGTAGCAAAATTGCCTATTATTTTTTATAAGGAAAAAATGGAGCTGCTCCAAGCATGGCTGCTTCACCATTATTTTTCGTATTTTTTAGTTTTCAAAAAAAATTACTATATGTATTCATCTATATATCTCTTCTATATGTCATTCGAATTTCATCAGAAACAGAGACTTATATACCCTTCATGTAGAACATGTAAATTCAATTATTTAAACATTGTTGTAATCGAACTATTCTAGATGAAGAGTATAGGAATCTACGTTTCTGACGAAATTCAAACGACATATAGGAGGGATATATAGATGAATATACATGGTTAGAATGCTTCTTACTTTTTGTTTGAGAGTTTTCATTTTTGAAAAAAAATAAAAATAAATGCTGAAAATAACGGGGGGCAACCATGTTGGTTGCCACAAAGGACAACCCCATTGAACTCTTTTTATGATCGGTAAAGAATGTTATATGCGTTGCTAAAGCTTTATATAATAACAACTTTCTATTTTTTTCTTTAAGAAACTGTACAAATTAATGCTAACTTGGCAACTATAAAATTATAAGAAAAAGTCGTTAGATAAAAGTTGCTATCCAACCCGTTGCTAGTAGAATAACAAGAATACATTTTCCATTTCATGTTTAAAAATTTAAGCAATAAATAATATTTATTGTTATATATTTAACATCATAAGATATGACAGCGAATATAGGATTATCCATTACCATATTTCGAATTTGTTATAGCGTCTTCCTCTACCCCCATTCACCGTCCACCTCTAACTCTTAATCGTCCTCCCCTGACCTTCATAAATACAAATCTACCTGAAAATCCCTTATAAATTGAATCCAAAATCCTAATTAGCCATAATTAGGGCTGTCAGGTCAGCTCATTCTCGATGAGCTCACCTTAGGCTTAGCTCGTTGAGAGCTCGCTCAAAAATTTAACGAGTTGAGCTTGAGATGGATTTGTGGCTCGTTACGGTTATTGAGTCAAGCTCAAGTTGGGTCATTCCCAACTCGATAACTCGATATACTCACATGTGTGGAAGTTGTTATGTTTAATCCCACATCGAGTGGCTTTAAGAACCCAGGTATGGAAATATCTATCAGAACAATTGTTACTTGATTGGCTCGTTAAGAGTATCATGAGTAGCTCGGGCTCATTGAGTTCGACTCTAAGAACTCGGCTCATTAAAAGGCTCATGAGCAGGTCGACTCGTTAAGAGGCTCGTGAGCCAGTTCAAAATCAATGAGTTCGAGTCCGATCCAGCATTCTAGGGCTCGAACCTTATCGAGCCCCAGCTCGAGCCCATATTTTCTTATCGAGTTCAAGTACGAGTTGAGGTTGACTCGACTCACTGAGCATGAAAAACCTAACCATAATTCTAATCTCTAGCCCTAATCCTAACCTCTACCATAGTTGATCTCATGCACATCATTGAGGCATTCATGGAGGGACACCCATGAAAGCACCCCCTCTCAAACATAAGGAAATGGATGTTACATCGGCATCAATGAACTGATAAGCAATTTTCCCTTAATGGTAAAAACATGATAATCAAAATAAGATTGAAGATGTGTGTGAGTGGTATGCTTATTTTACTTGATCAAGTCCCAAGGCTGAAAGGAGGTAAATTTTAATAACCTCGCCTTAACCTAATCCAAAATCAATCCAGAAGTTCCTGCAGGGGAGTTGATGAATCTAGGATTTACTTACCTAAGAGCCTCAAATTGAGCTCATTTCCTTATATGAAAATCACAAAAATTAAAGAAATAAAAAAAATAAAGAAGGATCCACTTGCATAGACCGGTTGAAAATAAGAAATATATGGGTTGTAAGCTCATATATTTAGCCTAACATCAAAGATCCAGCATGCAAGACTAGGTCGACAAATAAAAATAAGACAATTAAAGAAAATCAAGCAAACAAGCTTCACATTTTTATCTACGTACTTATATGTATGTAAGCCAATCTTCATTGATTTTTAATAAATATGGTAAATGTAATTAATGACAAACTATTTCTATTATATATCTGGTTGTCTTTTGCGCAGAACCCTCCACATTTATTTACTTCATGCTCCTCTACTTAACAAGTTTTTGCCCTTCTAAATATCAATGATTTCGAGATCTGCTTAGCGAAGCTTTTGAATATATCAAACTTCTACTCGAATCCATCCTCCTATTAAGCAGCTTTCTTGATCATATGGTATAAGCTATGAGTCAAGTGTAGAAGGTCCGAGTGGGACTAGGCTATCGCGATAGGTGTAGGAGCCAAGCTCAGTCATACAGGTGAGCTCAGTCAAGAGGCAGAAGGTATTGTCGGTTTGACAGGACAGCATAGATCATTTCTTCGCTCCCCACTTCTGGTCTCTAACTCTAGTCTTTCTAGCCCTAGCCCAACTAGCCTCGGACGTCCCTTAGTACGACTATTGACTTTTCCGCTCCCCTAATCTAGTGCTTCCCCAGGCTTGGAAGAGAGAGAGAGAGCTCGGATCTTTCCGACTAATCGCCTAGCCGCAGCGGCTTCTCTTATTTGCAAATGAAAGCTAAACGAGCATCTGTCTGATGGTTGACATGGAAGAAGGGATGTACGAAGATATTCCAGGGTATCTCTCATCCACCCACAAAAATTGCCCTTTCAAGCTTATAATCATGACAACCAAACTGAAATCCTAACTTATACTCGAAATTATTGTCTGATTTTATGCACTTTAGTTATGAATTAAGAGATGAGTTATTGTCCCCCTTGAAGATATTGCCACAACATACTAAATGTTGGGATTCCAATGGATGTGGTTTGATGGCTTTTGTATCTTCCAGAGTTGTGGCGTCTCTACGCCATTTTTCCAATGAATGAATTTCAATCATTTTCTAAAAAAATAATTGACCTTAATTGGTAAAAAAATACTATTAATTGATAGAAAAAGAAAAATACTAACCTAAATATATGGTATATAAATTGAAACCCTAGTTCAAGATCTATAAACTAAAAGCCGAGTTTCTACTCATATAGACTCCTATGAAACTCATGTTACTTTTGAAATAATGTACGTTTAAAAACTGAATATTGACTAGGGGACTCCATGTGGCTGACTGTAGGAGAGAACTAGAGATATCCAGCTTTAGTTGTAGTTATATATAAAAGAGCATTGTTTAAACAATCCTAGTGGCATCCTAGTTCCATCTTGTAGTACCTTCCCTTTGGGAACGAGTGTTACAGCATAGGTGTTGTAATCTTATATTTTTTCTGATTTGAATTTTAAAAATCCAACCTTATGGATTATATCTTCTACTATTGTTCCATTTATCCTCTAAATTTCGCTAAAATCCAAGGTCATTTGCTATTTTATCTTAATGATCAAAGGTCTGATAGTAAATGATCTCAGATTTCAGCGCAATTTGGAGGAAAGTTAATAGAAGATATAATATATAAGTTTGGATTTTTAAAAACCAAAATTCATAAAATTTGAGGATTACAGCACCACTGCTAAGATATCGTTCCACAAAGAGTACTATTTAGTGAAGAAAAAGTAGTGGGATTAGGAATATGCTAGAAGCTAAAACATACGTGAAGACCATGTTCGGTTAGTGGGGTAAAACCCTCCAAACCCCATTTTTTCTCTCTCTCATGTGGGTCTCACATTTTATCTTTTTTAATACGTTAAATAATTCAAATCTCTTTAATCAATTCCATCAAAAATAATATATTATGCCATCATATCATGTAAAAATTATAAACTATTCCACTTATATTTACTTTTCCAAACTTTAATACAATTGCATCACAAGAACTACTCACTTTTCCAAACTTCATACAATCATATCACAACAAACCCGCGACAAACCCACCTACAGTTTAAGCCACTATTCAAACAACAAAATTAAAAAATGAGTTACCCTCTACTAATTAACCCCTCCTAACTCGCGTACCAAACGTAGCCTAAACGTACTTAAAACATACGCTAGATAACAATTTCTTAAAGTAGCTTTTCAGCCAACCACATTGACGAATTCTCTCCAACCTCCAAAAGGGTTTGACTTCTTCTCTTCATCTCTACTCATCCGTTCAAACACACAGCTAAGCAAAGGCAATGAATGGAACAATGTCCACAATTTGTAACAATGCACGTTGTGAACGTGAACATAAAATAAATTTGTACAAAGAATAAGATCAGCATTGTGATGTCATGTGATGATGGTAATGGACCTGACGTATATGCTCAGAAAGAAAAAATCTAAAGGCAAACGCCATCCACACACAGGAATTGTCATCCTTACATTCCTTAATTATTCGCTACTTTTATAACGATAGATGACACTGAAGCTTAACAACGACTGGAGCATAATCACTGTTGATATTATGGTGGGGATAGTCACTAAATTGCTTCTACGACAGTTTAATTCCATTACAAGAAAAATGAGTTGTAGTCACGGGATGTAGCTATAGAAACTTGTGACTACGATAATTCTGTGGCCACTAGTTTCTCGTAGCTACAATCCGTGGTCAAAGTCTTCCTACAAGAGTTGTGGTCACGACAAGTTCTGTGGTCACTTGTAGTAGCCATGGTATATTCATGGTTAGAGAACTCTCGCGACGAGACTTGTACCTAAATATATTTTTTTTGAGAGTAAAAAGGGTGGCCTCCCAAAAGGGAACCACCTCAAAATATATATAATTATATATAAATATTACAAGAAAAGGATTACATCATGTTATACCTGCCATGATGAACATAATGCCCTACATTGTTCAAACACATTTTCAGAATAAAACATTTGCCCCCTAAATATAAGCTCATTCCTAGCACACCAGATGGACCAAACCACAACAAAAGGAAAAAAGCTGTCCTCCTGGCCAACACCGCAAACCGATCTCATGCTACTCCAAAAAGCGTCCAAATCTCGGCTCACCAACCATGTCACATTGGCCCTATCCCACACCTCCGTCGAATACTAACATGTAAAAAAAATGGTCCGTGTCCTCAATTGCCATATTGCAACGATCACAGGAGACGTCCTCCACGCCCAGCAGAAGTCCCCGACGACTCTTCGAGAGAATCCTCCCCATCCTGAACAACCAAAGGAAGATTTTAACTCGATTAGGCACCTTACACCTCCAAATCATCCCCATGTCAACACTCATCTCATCCTGCACCACCGCCCCATCATCCACCAAAAAACGATATGCTTTCCTAATTGAAAATTTTCCATCTCTCCACTCCAAGTGGTCCCTACCCGTAGACGGCCCCGTACGCTGCAATAGCTCCGTCTGAAGCGCTAATAGATCCTCCATCCTCCGCTCCGAAAACGTCGAGGTGAAAGTTGGAGACCACGTCCCATTGCCCCATGCCTGTTGCACCGTGACCTTACTGTCACCCGCCAATCTAAACAGACGCGGGTACCTCTCACACAAAAGACCATCTCCCGTCCAGTCATCTAACCAGAAGCGAAATCCTGCACCGTCCCCGAGCACCGGACTTAGCTTGGACGAAATCTCTGGCATCACCGCAGTAATCCCTTTCCACAGCGACGACGGCATCCGTCCCGGAGTAACCTCCAAAGATAGGTTCACCCCATAAATCTTCCTCATCAAGCGACAAACCAATTCCTCTGAGTTGCCCCAAATCCGAACCAACCATTTTGCCATAAAAGCCTTATTCATCTCCTCCATACGCAAAATCCCCAAACCACCCTTCCTTTTCGAGCTTGTCACCTTGGCCCAATCCACGAGGTGAATGCCTTTCTTGCTCTGTCGACCGTCTGCCCAAAAGAATCTTCTCATCAACACCTCGATCCTATTTCGAACTCCCGCAGGTATCAATCTCGTAGAGCAAAAGAAGATGGGGATTGCCGAGAGTACATGCTTCAAAAGTACTAGCTTCCCCCCCCCCCCCCTTAGAGAGTACATTCGCCTTCCATCCAGCCAGCCTAGCTTCCAGCCTCTCTAACAATATCCTCCAGTCCCCCGCCTTTGGCTTCCCCGCCACAAGAGGAAGACCCAAGTAAGTAATCGGCAAAGATGATAATGAGCAACCCAACATCTCAGACATATTCCGCTGCTCCATTTCCGAAAGACCGAAAGGAACCACCACAGACTTATCTCTATTAACTCGCAAGCCATACACCATCCCAAAAATGTCCATGATGACCGAAGCACGCCTAATCTTTTCCGGTTCTGCGCCAAGGAATAGTACAATATCATCTGCATATTGAAGTAAAGGGATGGAGATGTCATCCTTTAAAATCCAGAACACCAGTTATCAGCCACCGCCAGCCTCATAAGTACAGCCAGAGCATCCAAAACCAAAACAAAGAGCAGGGGAGCCAAGGGGCATCCCTGCCTGATTCCCCGTTGCGGTTGAAAGTAACCCCCCTCCGGCCTGCCATTAACCAACACAGCATGAGAAGAAGAAGTAACACATCGCTTGATCCAAGCAATCCACATCCTAGGGAATCCCCTTTTTCCCAACGATGCCCACAAGAATCTCCAATCCACACAGTCGTATGCCTTAGAGAAGTCAACCTTCCATAGCACCCCTTTAACCCCCCTCCTTTTCCATTCTGACACCATCTCCGAAGCCAAAACCAGCCCATCAGCCATAGCTCTCCCAGGTATGAATGCAGTCTGCTCAGGCGAAATGATGTTGTGCAACACCCTCCTCATCCGGTTAGCCAAAATCTTAGAAACCAAAAGATATATGGCATTCGATAATGCAATAGGTCTAAAATCATCAGCCCTGCTTGGCGCACTTTTCTTGGGTAGCAGGAAAATGAGTGCCTTATTTAATCTTTCGAACCCCATATTACCTCCTTGGAACTCCCGAAGCACCTCCATGACATCATCTTTAATCACTTCCCAAAATTCCCTATAGAAGCAAATTGGAAATCCGTCGGGCCCCGGTGCTCCATCCGCATTAAGCTGAAATAGAGCTCTCTTAGCATCCTCCATAGTAATCGGACGAACCAATTCCTCCGCCTCCTCAACAGATAATCGTGAGAGACCTTTCCCCTGCCAACCCCAACCCGATCGCGGTTGCCGCTTGCCAAAATTCTGAAAATGGGATCGCAATGCAGCTCCCACCTCCCGGTCTCCCTCTACCCTCACATCATCTACCACAATGGACTGTATCAAATTTCTGCGCCTCCTCCCACTGGACATGGCATGAAAAAATCTCGTATTCGCATCTCCTTCCCTTAGCCATTTCTGCCTCGGTCTTTGCCTCTAGATCACCTCATCTTTCTTGTCCTCCAACAAAATCTCGCCCAAGTGACTGCCTCTTTCCAGTATCTCCTCCGCTGTCAAATCTCTCTCATCTTCTAATCTGTCCAGCCTGCTTATCTCCTCCTCGGCCCTCAATCTTCTATTTCGTCGCTGCTCACGATTCCTTCTATTAAAGCTCATTAAATGTCTCCTGAGTAAAGTCAACTTGCAAGCCAGCCTGCAAGTCGCCGAGCCACTGGGTCTGCACTCTATCCAGAAAGCTGCCACAGATTCATGAAATCCCTCCTCCAACAGCCAGGCCCGTTCAAATCGGAAAAAAGATCGAGGACGCACGCCCTCTCCAGACGACCATAATAATGGCGTATGATCAGAATGTGCCCGTGGCAAAGCCCGAGCCCCAGCCAACGGGAAAGATACCAGCACTTCTGCCGACACCAAGAACCTATCAATACGTGATCGTGATCTTGCATTCCGCCAAGTATACTTACAACCCGATGCATTGAAAACCTGAAGACCAAGCTCATCCACCATATCCAGCAACTTCGCCGAGCCGCTATCTCTCCCCCCACGGCCACCAGGACGATCTTCGGACTCTAAAGTGACGTTGAAGTCCCCCGCAATGATCCACGCAGCTTCAGTTGCCCCTTCCCTTGCCATCGACAACTCGCCTACAAGAACATCTATACCAACCCCATTACACGGACCATAAACATTAGTGATCAATATCTTGCTTCCATCCGCCCTCCTTCGCAATAATGTTGAGAGAGAGAATCTCCCCCGTAGCTCCTCTACCTCCAAATCGAACTTATCATCCACCCACCCGGTCGCAATACCCCCAGATGCCCCCTCAGAGTCAATCATCCTGACCTCCTTCCATTGGCTTCCCCCAATGTCTTTCCACACCCCCTCAAATCCGCTTGATATCTTAGTCTCCTGCAAAAGCACGATGTCTGCCCTGTTCTCCATCATCAAATGTCGAACTGCCGCCCTCTTCTCCGATCGCCCCAATCCTCTCACATTCCAAGTGATGATATTCATTTATGCACCGTTACAAACCCTTTCGGTGCCACCAATCCTATTGATCTCAACACACCATCCTCCATCTCAATCATTTGACCTACTTCCGCCACTCCCACTTCTCCCTCCCCAGCCACATGCAACTCCTCACTTGATTTCTCCAGACTCCGGTAGATTTCCAATCTTCGCCGCCTTCTCCTCTCCCTAATTCCCCTACGCAAAAATGACCACCCATATTGTCCCTCAAGCTGCCGCACCTCTTCTTTTTGCCCCCCCCCCCCCCCCCCCCCCCGATTTCCCCACTTCAGCTGCCAACACAACCTCTAACCCATGTCCATCCATTTCTCCCGAATTGGGTATTCTCGAAGCTGTCTGAACACCCTCAATTCCTGCCGACAACTTATCTTCAAAAACCCCCAAACCATGTTGTTGTTCCACCATATGGCCCTGCCATGCTGCCTCTCCGGAAACAACCAACGGATCCATACCAACGACGACACTTCCCACAGCCAGATCGGACAGCTCCGAATGCGCCGACGGATCGAAGGCAACCCCATGTACCTGCAACCACTCCCCAGAACCCTTCGAAAGTGCCCTTTGATGATCATTCCTGCGACTACAAATATCAGAAGATGGAATCCCATACCGCGTTGGTGACGACATCCTTCCGGCCTGAGCACCTACTGGCATCGTAAGCCCACCTCTCGCTAACTCCATCGCCTCGTGCGCTTCCATCTGCCCTTCATCGTCCAGTGGGTCCACCAGTATTTTCTCGTCGAGAACGACAAAAGGATCCACCACATTATCTGCAAATGAGAACGGATCGTCCCTCTGCTCTGGATTCGAGATCGGTCTCCCACTCGGGTCGTTACTCACCGCTGCAGCAACGAATCCGGATCCGCTACATCGACCCGCCACCGCTTCGGCATAAGACAGATAACAACCGCTAGTTCCAATTCCACCAGTGCACATCAAATGCTCCATGGGTCCTTCGCCAATTCTCCTCCTCGAAAATGGAATATGGGCTACAGAATCCAAATTGGTTCCACGACCTCCCCACCACTTTTCCATGCTCGGCATGCCATTGGTCGAATTAGGAATACAGGACACACAAGATGAGAACGAAGGATGGGATTCCAAATTCCCCAAAGGCACCTCGGGCCCACTGCCATCCATACGTCCACCCACGATATCCAAAGGCTCCTCGGGCCCCCCGCTACCTTCTCGTGTCGCACACGGCACCCCATTTCCCGAGATAGGCATACGTGATTCAAAATTCTCAAAAGATGAGGCAACCCTTTCCGGAAATTTTTTCCCCGACCGTTCAATTCATCCGACCGGTATCTCCGTCGCTTCCTCCCAGACCGGCCCTCCCTCCGCAACCACCACTCGAAAAGCACTCCTGGCAAGCTTGACATCACAGGAAAAAGGCAGCGGGCATAGGACCTCCGTCCCCGTCGCCAAAACTCCTAATGGCTGACCCCGGCGCAAGCCATCGGAGATGATCCTCCCGACCTGCATCATCGGGGCCATCGCTTCCCGCACCGCCTCTAGGCTCCGTCAAATCAGCGGCAACCCCCTGATCCAGATGCGTCTTTCCTCCTTCTTCCCCTCTAACGTCCCATCTCTTGCCAATGGCTTCCTCCAATGAACCCTCCCGACCGCCCGACGAGAGTACTCCAGCAGCCTCCTCGCCTCAGCACCATCGAGGCCCCGCGCGCAAATCATTTCACCCCCCAGCTGGATGATATCCCCCCCAAAACCACCGCCAAACACCGCCCCCACATCCTCCATGGCGTCAGCCAAGCAAAAGTCCTTCCTCCTATAGATGCCCACTAAGAAGACTTCCTTCAGCGATCCTGAGTCCTTGTCGCGAACGTCCTCGCTTCTCCGCTCCTGATGAAGACGATCTCGGGGGAAACGGAAGCTCCGATGCCCATTCAGCCCACACGCAAAGCACTTGACAGGATCCCTGCATTCTGCTGCTCGATGTCCCCAGCTACCACATCGCAAACACTTTCCCCTGAATGTTGTCGCACCAGCTCCGAACCCACTCCGACGTCCACCAGATGATATCGCGGGGAGCCGCTCTCTGGAACCCATCCTTGTATATGGTATGGTATATAAAAAAATAGAAAAATACTAACCTAAATATATGGTATATAAATTGAAACCCTAGTTCAAGATCTATAAACTAAAAGCTGAATTTCTACTCATATAGACTCCTGTGAAACTCATGTTACTTTTGAAATAATGTACATTAAAGAGTTGAATATTGACTAAAGAGAGTAGTTATAGTTATAGATAAAAGAGCATGGTTTAAATATTATAAATCATGTTAATGTATTAGCTTCCCTTTTTCATCCTAGTGGCATCCTAATTCCATCTTGTAGCACCTTCCCTTCGGGAAAGGATCCTCTGTTGTAAGCATATTTGTTGTAATCTCCAATTTTTTGTAATTTGGATTTTAAAAATCCAACCTTATGGATTATATCTTCTACTAATGTCCCATATATTCTAAATTTCGCTAAAATTTGAGGCTGTTTTATCTTAATGGTCAAAGGTCTGATCGATAATTAAACAACTTAAATCGTATTTTAAAAAAGAACCGAATTTTTGACCATTAAAAGAAAACAAGAAATGATCTTGAATTTCAGCGCAATTTGGAAAAACATTAATAGAAGATATAATATATAATGTTGGATTTTTAAAAACCAAAATCCAAAAAAAATTGAAGATTGCAACACCTCTGTTGTAATATCCATCGCAACAGAGGATCCTTTCTCCCTTCCTTTCACCCTTTATCACACCCATCGCCACTTCAAAGATATTGTTCCACAAATAGTACTATTTAGCGAAGAAAAAGTAGTGGGATTGGGAATACGCTAGAAGCTAAAAATGTACGTAAAACATACTTCAGATAACAATCATTCCAGGAATCAAGAGATCTTTTTGGAACTGACCTTTCTTAAGATAGCTTTTCCGTCGCCGACCACATTGATGAATTCCAACCTCCAAAAAGGTTTGACTTCTTCTCTTCAGCTGCTCTTATCCGTTCAAACACACAGGCTAAGCAAAGACAATGAGTCGAACATGTCCACAATTTGTAACAATGCACGTTGTGAACGTGAGCATAAAATAAATTTGCACATAAAATAAAACAAGATCAGCATTGTGATGTCATGTGATGATGGTAATGGACCTGACGTATATGCTCAGAAGAAAAATCTAAAGGCAACGCCATCCACACACAGGAATTGGCATCCCTACATTCCTTAATTATTCGCTACTTTTATAACGATAGATGACACTGAAGCTTAACAGCGACTGGAGCATAATCACTGTTGATATTATGTTGGGGGTAGTCACTAATTTGCTTCTACGACTGTTTAATTCACAGTGACAGACATTAGGGCTTAATGGGGTTGCTCCCGTATCACTTTTCCGCAATTTTTTTTATTTCTTTTCCAAAATATCACATGTACATTCATTTATATATCCATCCAATATTTCATTCGAATTTCGTCAGAAATGGAGACTCACATACCATTCATCTAAAACAAGTCGATTACTGCAATGTTTAGACCGTTAAAGTTCTATGCTCTATATTGAGGGAATAAAAGTCTTTGTTTCCGACGAAGATATATTGGAGGGATATATAGATGAATATACATGGTGATATTTAGCAAAAAAAATACGGAAAAATAGAACAGCCCCATTTTTTCCTAGAAATTATCATTTACGTTAAACAATTTGTTGCGCTTAACTGAACCAGAAAAAATACTTGCAAAGATTTGGGCTCAGCCCTTGGAGATCTGCTATACTCCAACCGATTGCCTTGCGGTTCCTTTCAAGAACCTCCATCAGACGAGATTCTTGTTCTCCAGTCAAATCTGCTGAGATGATGACTGGGTGCATTTCTGGCTCACCCGCAAGGAATCTATACTTCATCGACTGCGGAAGAGGTTTCAGTTCTGGACAACTGGGAGGTGGCAGATCTGACTTCTGGTATGTCTGCGTGAAGGCGACCAGGTCTGCATGGGAGAACTCTCGCTCTGCATGGATTTCTGACGAAGGGCGGCCTGCTGAATCATCTATAAACTGGACTGGCTCGCACTCTGTCATGGCTGCATTTTCTGAAAAAGCAAAAGAGGCCATCTCAGGTGCTGTCGAATGAGCTGAACACTGTGATGCACTGAATTCTGACACTCTTGGACTGATGGAAGGAGAATGAGAAAGGTGGTCGAGGGGGAACAGGGTGGATGTAAACTCAGGCTCGGAGAGCGGACTCTCCGAGGTATTCCTAGATGAATAGGGAGGAGTGCGGGATAGCGGTGCCGACAAAGTCGGCCTAAGAGATCTCCGTCCCATCATCTTGATTATTGGTAAGAGCAGAGGGGATGAAGAAGAAGAAGAGTGAAATGAGATGCAACAAAATTGTGCACGATTGTGCGGTGTTTTTGATCTTGACCTAAATAAATCTAGCAATCAAACACAAAGCAGGGGTGAGTTCACCAACTCAACACGTGAAGCCGTGAAGGTTCGGCTTTTATCTTGTCAATTTTAGCTTGATTCAGGGATTTATCTTTTCACGAGTCCTTAGAACGCTACGCCTAAAGGAGAGAGAGTACTGCCGGAAAAGTATCCCGTACTTGTCCTCCTCCTGTGTAACCTGTAGCTTGCACTTTTTGAGGTCCTTGTAACCCTTCCTGGATCCCTACTCAGCCAAAGAATAAGAGAGGAAGCCAATAGGCGAAACCGATACTTCGGAACTTGCTCGCAACGGAATCACCCGTGAGCGTGCAAGAACCTACTCGGACGCAAGACGATGAGACAGACACCCCCGTGAAGGCGTGGCCTAGGCTCGATACTTCGGACAAGGTCGATGCTCTACACAATAGAGAGTCACCAATGTTGACCAAGCCCTACTCGTCCACGTACGATAGAAGCGCCAATACTTCGGAAATCCAGGCGATACACAAGGCAGCCACAAGCTGGGTTTTTGACTCTAATCCTTACGAAGCGCTCACCTCACTTGGAAGGAGACCTTCCCATGCAACCTGAATACAAGTGAGGGTGTTACTCTCCCCAATCAATGAATCCAATTACCGATTTTATTTTTGGTCAAGTTTTCTTAGCAGTCCCTTTTTTAATTTTTTTGGTGTTATCGCTTCTTTTGAGTAGATTCAAACAAGCGCCTAACGATTTTTGTTTTCCTGATCCTACTTTGTCCAAAAACAGAGGGAGAATAGAGTCGGAAAAGCCGTGCAAGTTGACACAAAGATGGAAATCTCACCTTTGTGCCTAAATGATGGATGCCCAGTTAGAAGACTTACAGCGAATCCCAGCTCTCTCCATGCGGGATGCAAAGCAGAATTTTTAAACCTAATCTATATGCCGATATGCACAACGGAAATCGTCCTAGAACAGGCAACTGCTAGCGTGAAGAACCACAAGTCGGCCCCTTATCTTTACCTAAGAGTCCGGTCTTGGCTTACCCCTCCTCTTCTCGACACACTCGAGTTCAGGAGTAGCGCTTGATGGGGCTCGCTCACGGCACACGGGTTAAGAGATAAGGGACTAACTGTTTAATTTTTAACTAAGTCCAAATACGAGCTATAGGCACATGCAAAGGTTTTTAGTGTGTTTGGACCTAAGTTAATCGATCAAGCAGGCCTAAATCTAAGAGCTCAATCCACAAAAGAAAGTGAAAAATGAAAACAAAACCGGAAAATGACAAGCGAGGAAAACTCGTCAAAAACCGCGGTGAGCCCCAAGTGAACAAACACTTGGAAATTGGGCCCGGTAGTCCAAGTCCGAATGTACCTGTATTATTACAAATTATAAAAGTCACTCTCTCACAGAAATAAAATGCAAGCTAACTAATCACTCTCTCTCACTCCTCCTGCTCTCTCCTGCCGGCTTGGCCCAAGAAGGCCGGCTCCGCTTCCCAAGGATGCTCCGGATCACCTAAGCAATCCGCCTTGCTCCGCGGTCCCTCGCAAGAAGACAAGAAAAGAAATGGTCAGATAGCTCAACAAGATATATCAAAACTGCAAGAGATAGAAAGTAAGGCTATGGTAGACAATCAACACAATCAAACAAAATGCGAACTACTCGCTGTTGCTCCCCGGCAACGGCGCCATTTGATAAACTCGGAAATCGATCGGTCTTGTGTTCCACACAAGGCGGGAACACAGTCGAAGTGTCGACCAATCAAAATCTGAATTTAATCAACAATTAACCCACACTAAAGATCAATAAATTAGAACTAATGTGGAGTTAAAATTTATTTTTAACTCTGCACAAATGGTGTATAGTGACAAGTATGCAGAGAGTTCGAACACAGGGAGCAAGCAGGGTAATTCACAAAAATGTGCACAAGTATGTGTGTATGATATGTCTACACTAAGCAAGCAAGCAACTACAATTTTTTGTGGGTTTTTAATTTTTAAATTTTTTTTTATTTTAATTTTTTTAGTTTTGTATTTTGATTTTTAATTTTCTGATTTTTATAATTTTATATTTTATATTTTTCTTTTTCTTTTTCAATATTGGAAAGTAAAGACAATATAATAGAAGGCAAGCTAAAATATTTATAAAACTAAGTAAAAATTACCAAAAATTCAGAAACAAATTGTTTTTAGTCTTTTTAGGGTTTTTTACTGTTTTTGTGATTTTTTGGAAAATTTTCAAGGTGTTTTTGGTATTTTTAAATACTGAAATAAAGCAAAACAGTGCAAATAAGGCTGGCTGTGAATAAAATGAGATTTAAAAATAGCAACCAGTAGCTCAAACTTTTCACACTATTTTTCTAATAAAAAGGACAAAATAAGGAACAAACAGAAATTGAGTTTTTGATTTTTGGAGTTTTCTACTATTTTATATATTTTTTTGAAGTTTTTGAGTGTTTTTAAATTTTTAGTGTTTTTCTTTTGAACTTTTTAATGATTTTTGGACTGACACTAAAATAGGATAAAATAGACACTAGGTGATTTTTTTGGAATTTTTGGAGGAGTTTTAATATTTTTTTGGTATTTTCTAAACTAGACAGTGCACAAATAGCAAGTTTTTGGTTTTTAATAAATATAAAAATAAAATAAAATCAAAAACTAAATAGATGGCGTCAAAGTACACGTGTCCAGGTGCTTAATCCTCTTTTTGTGGAATTTTTGGACTTCAAATGATATGTTAAATAATTAGAACAAGTATCCAAACATTAAACAGTCCTGGCAGGGGTATATGTGCAAAATCTCAAACATCCAGGGGCATACATGCAATTTTCTACAAGAATATACACTGAATATTCAATTTATAGCACCAAAAAGCAATTACAAAAGCCGTCTGGGCTTCCTAGAAATTTTCCCACCAGGGCGCGTGACTTGCACGCGCCTGGCGAGGACTGGAATGCAATTTCTCAAAAATCTGGGGGCCTACTTGCAAAGTAACCAGAAATATTACACTTGCCACGAAAGTTTTCGTACTGAAACGAAATACCCAAAAGGCCGAGGGTTCCTCTGCAAAATGCCCTCACCTCACGTGTACTGGTCACGTGAGGTGACGTGGCGGAGGACCTAAGTGCAAATAAACAAAGCCTAGGGGTCTTTTTGCAAATATTACAAAATTTTTAAGCGGCCAATGAAAGTTTACGTCCTAATAAAATATTACAAAAATGGCAGGGGTATCGTGCAAAATTACCCCCGCTAGGCGCGATCGGACGGCTGGTCGATTCCACTTATCCACGTGTCCGCTCCTCGGGCGTCGATGGCGGTTGGCTCGTGCGGCTGCGATTAGATCATCTGGGGATGATCGGACGGTGTAGACGAGGCGCGATCCAACGGCTTGGGCTCGACCTGGGGAGGGCTCCTCGATCCAACGGCTTGGGGGCGATGAGGAAGAACAGCGAAGAACGCCGGCGAGGCGGACTTCGCCGCTCCAGATCTTCGTCCTCCGGCGTAGTTAGGGCTTCAAAATGGCCGTGGAGCGACCCCTGGTTCTCCTCTATCAACTGGTGGCGGCAAAAAGACACGGCGGAGACCGTGGCGCTCGCAGGTGACCGGCGGAGCTGGTGGGCTGCGTCTGCTCCGGCGAGCTTCAAAATCCGCTTCCAGGTATCGTTGCTCGTTCTTTGACCTGCACAAATGGTCAACGGGTCCAGGGCAAACTGCCTGGACCCTTGGATGGTCGGGGGGAGGCGTGGTTCGCGATATGGGTGCACGGCCGGAGGTGCGCTCCGGCCAAGGTGCGTGATTTGGCGATATGGTTGATGAAACTTCGATTTTTTTGGGGGATATTGATCCTTAAGCTAACAGGAACGAAATGGTACAAAGAAATAGGCGGGGGGATGCCCTCGATGGCCGGAGCCAGAGGAGAAAGAGTACCTCGACGCCGGCTGTTGGCGGAGGTGATGGAGGCTCCCTCGACTTCGCGCGCCTTGGCTGAAGGGCTGGCGATGGAGCTGTCACCTCCACAGAGCTCAGGAGCACGATGGTGGCGCTGAAGGGTGGACCAAGGGGACTCAACCGAGGGAAGGAAGTAAGGGGTTCATATTTGAAGGGAGTTGAGGGCGTGACTTCGAGGGGGAGTCACGGGCGAGACGAGCAGATCTAAGGAGATCTAAGGAAACGGCGATGGAGATGGATCGAAGGGGCACAACTTCCCTGAAGGAAGCGGCGGCAAAGGACGCAAGGAGAAGCCTCGAAAAATCCGCCAAAGCGGGGAGAAAACGAGGCGCGCGGAGCTCAAGGGGGGCAAGGTTAGACTGTTGACCCGCCGGTCAACAGTCGGAGGCATCTGGTTGGTCCACGTGGACCAACCAGGAAAAAGATTGGAGAAATGTTTTATTAATTCGATAAAAAATAGGAAATAATCGAATTAATTTTTGGTTATTAAATAAAAATGCTTAAAATTTTGTATAGTATTTTATTATGATTTTTAATTATTTTTATGAGAAGTATTTTTACAAGTTACCTTTGTACCCCTATATAGGTATATTATCTGTATATTTTAGTATTTTAATTTTATTTTGTGTATTTTAATTTTATTATTTTTATTTCTTATTTTATAAAATTATAAAATACTTTTATCTACACGAATATATTTTTATTTTATTTTTCTGATATAATTTTAATAAAATACCAGTATGTTTTGTATAGGTATATGTACAGGTTATGTATCTATGTATTTTATTTTTAAGTATTTTATTTTTGATTTGTATTTAGGTTTTATTCTTATTTTAATGTACATAATTATTATAAATAATATTTACAACATTATAGAAATATAAAAATGAATAAATAATGAATAAAGAATAAATTGAATATTTTATTCGGTACACTGTACAACGAGGGTCCAAAACTCAACTTTCAAACAGTAGCTCCGCCAAATGCGAAACCACCGCCATTAATTAGATTATTTTCTTCTATATACAATTAAAGGTGAGTTTGCTACATTTGGAGTTATCAGTTGTGAGTTACGGGTCTGGGAAGTTGGGATTCTGGATTCTTATTCAGACCATAACTTTTTATCTGTACATTATTTTTCTGTGAAATCAATTTTGTATTTTTTTTATTAAATTATCTACAACTTTCATGTACAAAGTTTCTTTATTTGATGCATAAAAAGTGGAACCAAAAATAGGTCCCAGAATAAGTAAAAACTATAGGTATTTTATCTGTATTTTGGCCCTTATCTCCCCCTACTTTATTCCTTGTCGACCTATTCATCAAGATGCCTAGGTCTCGGGGTTTCGGGTCATAAAATATTTACAATATTTTATTCTTTTTCTTTTCTTTATTTATTCTATAATTTTGGCTTTAATTACAGTATTTTATACACTAATATGATGCACATGCATGAATGTTAAGATGATGATTTTAATGCTATTTACAGGCATTTGCTAGGGTTTTTGGTGCCAAAATGATAGAATAAAGATGATGAAATGTGGATTCATCAATGAGCACCCAATCCTAGCTGTCCATCCACAAGATTCGATCCCAAAAAATAGGAACCGATTTTCGTATGGGAATAAAACAAAACCGGAAATTAAAACACTGCTAAAAATAGCTTTACGTTTATGGAAAGTAGAAGGCGCGTGCATATGTTTGCTAAAATCTATCGTTTCATTCCAACGCAAGCCATTTGTTTCGTTCCAACGCAAGATAGGAGGTATGTGATTCGATTTCATGATTTAATCGCTTATTCCTATCATAATTTCGTTATTTTAATGATATTTTGATTTTAGCAATGTTTGTTTTGGGATCAAAACTACGAGATGATGAATTCAGTAATTTTTTTATGAATACTGCATATTTTTTATCGTAAGCAATTTTTATTCGAGAAGTATGATTGAAATATGAGAAAGTTGTATTCATAATATCGATTTTTATTCATTTTGATACACGATTTGTATTCCTAATTGATTTTTTATCGAAGGTATTTTGATTTCATATAATAAAAAGTTACAATAAATATAGTTGTTAGTTTTCATGCGTTACTTTGAAAATATACTTAGTTACTGATGTATTTAAGTAATTTACTTATAAGATATTTTATGTTACTAATACTAACACAATTAGTTACTGATATAGAATTAAAAGTTACTGTTTTTTTTTCGCAAAAATGGATCTACTTACTTTCGAAAGAGTGAATTCTTACTATTATTTATTTTATTGATCTCAATTCAGTAAGTTACTTAAGCAGCTCATCAAGTTGCCTATGCTTCACATTGAATTACTATTATCAATACAATTCATTACAAGTTACTTGTCGTATAACAAACATTACTAACAATTCATTATAAGTTACTTGTCATTGAATGATTGATGACCCGGAAAATGACCGAGCAACTAAGGTAGAGGAAATAAAACTAAGGTCGTTGCGACCTCAGTCGCTCGAGCAATCCAGATCAACAAGAAAAATGTGAGATCAGACCACCAAAATAAGATAAAAATCAAAGAAACTCAATAGTGGCCCTGGCTATTAGATTAGCCTGGTATAGCGACCAGGGTCGGACTCAGGGAGCACGTGATGGCCTTGTAGCCTACGAAGTAGTCTAAAGTGAAAGCAAATAAGAGAAAATGATTTTTGGTGGGTTTTTAATATTTTTAAATTTTTTTGGAATTTTTAATTATAAAGAAAATAAGAAAATCAAGACAACTGACAATTTAGCACAATTATTTAATCACTCAAAATTCAAACAAAAATTCAAACAAAAATATTTTTAGAATTTTTGCATTTTTTACTATTTTTGGTGAATTTTCGGTATTTTCTGATTTTCAGAGAATTTTATAAAAATGAAACAAGACAGAAAATGCAAGATCCTGTCCAGTCAGGCTTCTACAACCATTTAAAAATGCTAAATGGTTGTTTCAAGGCCTGGAGTAATTTTCCTGTAAAGTATGAAATACAAGAAAAAATTAGGCACTGGATTTATAATTTTTGGATTTTTCAATTATTTATTAGAATTTTTCTAAGTTTTTCAATATTTTTAATTTTTGTAATTTTTATAAGTCCAGAAATGACCAAACTTGGTCAGAAAATCAAACACAGCAAAACAAACTAAATCTAATTTTTTTGTAATTTTTGAAGATGTTTTAATATTTTTTGTGAATTTTATATCTGGACAGTAAGGAAAATTGATGTTTTTGAATTTTTCAAAATAACAAAAAGGCACTAAAAATTTCCCAAAAATTAGTGAAAATTCTACACGGTGGCATGAGCCACATGTCAAATTTTCACACAATTTGGATGTGAATTGATATTTTATTTAAAGCAACCAAGAGCCCATAGTACACATGGACCTAGTTGCAATAAAAATATGTTTGGAGGACCTAAAAGTAACAAGCAAGGAAACCTAGGGGGTCTAGTGCAAAATTCCTAGATCTGCACGCGCGATGCACGTGTCTGGGGCACTCAGGGACCTAAATGTAAATAAAATAGTTCCGAGGGCCTTTTAGCAACAGGTGCTAAAAACCCAGGGTTCTATTTGCAATTAACCCAAGAAATTCGGCACATGTGGAAATAAAACGTTCACAGGGGTAGATGTGCAAATATTAAAAAGATATTTTCATTCATGAACACCTTAAACATCAGGCCCATACATGCAATTATCCCAAGAAAATCACGTGTCGAAGCACGTGTCCCACAACGTACAGAGGTATAAGTGAAATTAAAGTAAATGACAAGGTCCTCTATGCAATTTACCAAACTAAAATAAAAGTTCTAAAATATTTACAGGGCTAAATATTAACAACTAAAAGAAGATGGGCCTAAGGGAAATAACCCCTTTATTTAAGCCGAGGGCTGAGATGGCGCCACGTAGCCGATCGAACGGCTGGGGACGACGGCGCCTCAACGAAGGGTTGCGGCTCGGATCTGACGGTTGAGGGTTAGCCACGTAGCTGATCGGGCGGCTCCTGTGCACTATGGCTAAACCTCACTGATCTGACGGTCCATGTCCATCCTCTGATGATCGGACGGTTGGTGCTGCTCCCCAAATGGACGGCTCGATGTGAATCTGGAGCTGGAGGGCTGGATGGACGGTCGGGGAGGATCCACAAAGAACATGTGGCCGACGAACTTCGCCGGCCCAGTGCGTGCACGGTGGTCCTCCTCTGAGGCTACTGATGATCGGAGAAGATGCGCCTGGGCCTCCCGCGTCTGAAGAGACCCTCCGATGGTGCAACGGAGCTCCGGAGAGCTCAGGCGACACCGGCAGAGCTGGAGCTGCTGACCCTGAACGTCAAGCCCTCAGATGGGCTCGTCTTGACCTGCAAAACCACGCAACAGACTCCTGGGTCGAGGGCAAAGTGCCTCGACCCGGTTAGGGTGATGGGGGTGAACGATGCGTCGAGACGGGGGAGCTCCGACGAAGCGACGGCGGTGGAGCCCCAATCCCAGTTCCTTTGCGAACTGGGTTGAATGGTAGGGCGGAGAAGGTGCGTGAGAGGAGTGTGAAGGTGATGGTTGACTCCGACAATCGAAATGTGGACGAGGGTGGTTGGAATCAAGGGTCGTCGGCGATGGGTCGATTTGGGCGTGAATTGAAATTAGCTAAGGAGAGAAAGAACTAGGGCTACCTGATGGACGAGGTCGACTGGGGATGAGCCGATGAAGCTCTAGATCCTAGCCTCGAGGACCGTCGATGCCCGAGGCTCGAGCACCACGTCTGGGCGACGCACGACGGCGCTAAGTCGCCGGATCAATGGTCTGCTCGCTCCCTCCTCCGCTGCAACACAGCCAATCGCGAGCTGTCACTCAGGCGAGGGCAATGGAGGTCTTGGGGTGGAGAAATGGGAATCAAAGATGCGTGAAAATGCGGCCGGAGCTGATGCTTTATACGAGTGAAGGTCCGGGAAGAAAGGGTCGGGTCCGGCTTGGTGAAGCACGGACCCCTAGGCAATGTGTCGGCGAGGTTCCCGGATGTCTGGAGAGTGATTAGGACCCGGGGTTTGCGCAAATGGCAGGCCGATCGAGCGCGGATAAATGGGAGAAAACGGGTTCGGGCACAGGATCCGCTGGTCTATGGTCCAGGGGGGAGTTGACCGGGGGGTCAACATCCCCGGTGCACCAGTCAGAAGCGGCCACGTGGAAATTAATTGCAAATTCAATTTAAAATAGAAAATGGCCGATTTAAGGAAAACTTAAAACATGAAAAATGTTCCTTTTATTTTAAACTATTTTTTTGTGATTTTTAATTATTTTTTTGAAATATAAATTAGGTATTTACAATATAGTACTATATACATAGGTATATACAATATTGATTTTTAATTTTTGATTTTTAATTAATCATTTTTGTACATTTTTATTCCTATTTTATATTTTATTTATTTATAGCATAAAATTAGAAATAAATAGATATTTTTATTTTATTTTTATTATTTATTTACAAGGGTAAAATAAGTAGCTATATACATTTATATACATGGTATATATACAAGGTTTCTTTTGATTTTTAATTTTGTTCTCTTTTTTATTTAATTTTTGTTTTTATGGTTTTTATTTTATTTATTTACATAATGGAATATATACAAATTTTTATGGGATTTTGATTTATTTATTTATAGGGTGAAATAAATAGAGAAAGTGGTTTTATGTACAAGGTGAATATTTACAAGTTGGAAGCAATTTTTATTTTCTTTTTAAATTTTCTTATTTTTATTTTGATTTTGTGTTTACAAGTGTATACAAATATTTACAAGTAAATATGACCCATTTTTATTTTTATTTTTAGAAGAAAATATTTATTTTTATTTAATTACAGGTATATATGTACACATATGAGCTTCCTTATCTCTCTCTACTTGGGCTTTTATGCGGTCAGGCCTTTGCTGAGCCCTCCCTTGGGATTAGGTCGCTCAATATTTATTCTAAATATCTCCCTCTTTTTCTTTTATCTCTTTATTCTTTTATTTTTGTACAAAAACATGCTAATTATTTAATTTTATACAATGCATGCTTTTTGGTAATTATTTGTATTTACAGATATCTACATGTATTTGCAAAGGTTTTTGTAGCTAAAATATAAGAATAAAGAGTGATGAATGGGTATTCATCACCCCCATATACTTAACTTTGCTAGTCCCTTAGCAAACACTTATTTGAAAAAGAAGTGAAGAAGAGAAAGAAAAAGAAAAAGAGGAGAATATACATGGATTAAGGCTGATTATTAAACTTGCCTTCATTAAATTGAAATATGGAGCTCGATCAGATCTTTGGATTATTAATGTGTCGGAACCATATTTGGACTTAAGCTTAAAACTCAACAGCCTCTAAGTTCCACCAATCTATGGACAAGACTCCTTAATAAACCAGATCAGAACAAGTCTACATACACAAACTCTAATGACCATGAATATGTCCATGCGGTGTAAGTGATATGTAGCTCTCCACCTCAGAAGTAACAAAGAAACAACCTCCCCCAACCTGGTAACTCTAATGCCTCGGTCTAGCAACTCTTTCCTCGAGAAGCGGGGTATTCCCTTCTAAGTTCAAGTACAACCGGCTCAAGAAGAGGGGGAAGAGGATGAAGAATGGACCATGGCCAGTGTAGCCACGTATCCTTGAGAGCTCAACCAGTGTAGCTGAGTCTCCCGCTGCAAGCTTCATGAGATGTAACATGTATACCATAAGCTTTTGCGTTATTTGACTATATACACTCCGGTGGGGTTATTAAATTTTCAATCCGACCCACCACTTTTTTGGAGTTCTTTTCTTTTTGCACATTTTTTGTGCAACTGTACAACATATCTACATGGTGCAGCATATATACAAGGAGTTTTTCCTCTTGAGCCGGTAGACTATCCCTCTTTTGGAGCTTTATTGCAACTCACAACTTCTGTCTTTAGACTTCATCACCACCAGAACAAGTTGAGACGCACTTCCTTCACTAGAAGAAGAAGAGAGAATCCGCCTAGAAGTACTACCCTCATATGCTACCCCAAGCCAAAGGAAACTGCCTCCTCACCACCTCATCCGTGGAGAGCTATGTGTAAAGTGCTGGTGCAAGTCAAGCCATTGTCTCTAAGAGTCATGCGTGTGTTGTTAAGTGCTCTACTTAAGCTCATCAAGATGACATATGCTCATAGCCTAGTGGACTCAAAGAATTAAGTCCCAATGGACCTAAAAAGCCTTAACCCGAAGCCCTATAAGGTTCCTCTTAGAATTAGGTGGATTAAGATCTTAATCAAGCTCCATTTCCCAATTTAATTCCAGGCTAGTTTAAATGTCAACTATAATCCAGGAAAAACTATACAAATATTTACAAAGATTCTATTTACAAATGTGCACTTTACAAATATTTACAATCGTGCAAAATTTTTGAAAAATGTTCGAAAATATGGATGTATGCATGAATGCGAAGTTTTGCAAAATCTTTACAAACATTTACACAAGGTTTTTGCAAACTTTTGTTTTCAAAACATTTTGGAAAAATTTTGTACTATATACATAATTTTGGTATGAAAATATTTACAAATCCTTTACAAAAATCATTTTACAATCATTTGTACAAAAATAATCTGTATAAATAAATAGGTATGTGCAAGATGAATTTTATATACAAGGAGATATTTTTTATTTTTATGATTTTTTAGCCATTTTTATTTATTCACACACTCACACAAATACGAGTTATGGCTAAAGTATATATGAAATATATAGACACCCCCTTATACTTAGCTCGAACGATGTCCTCAGAGTGATCAAGAGCGATGAAGAAGACATAACTCGTGCTTTGTATAGGGAAGTGAAAAGGAATGGCTGGATACAGAGATGAATGAAATAATAGAATGAGGAGAACTCGGTGTTTTCCCCCTATACTTAGGATCAAGTAATCCTAAGTATAGCAAGTTGTACATGAAGGGAAATCCGAGTGAAGGATGTACAGAGTCTACCCCCTCCCCCCTATACTTAGGGTGAAATATCCCTAAGTATAGGCAGCAAAACAGGGGTAGAAAGAATCAAAAGAAAAACCGAAGGTCCTACATCCCCCCTATACTTAGGGTAAAGTACACCCTAAGTATAGCATAATCATAAGATGAGAAAAGGGATGTGGGACTAAAGAATAGAGTGATATGGACAACTGGATCTATACAGGTCGGAAGAACAGTGATAATCAGGCGTGAGATGCAATGGATGTGAGTCAAGAGACCACATCTCACGCAAAGTGAATAGGGGCAACATCAACGACCCGCGGCTCATGATCTAGATATGGCTTGAGCCGTTGGCCGTTTACTCAAAAGGTACTCTCAGAAGACAACTCAGATATGTCAATACTCCTGTTGTCGTGTACCTTTCTCACAAGATAAGGTCCCTTCCATTTGCTCTGTAGCTTCCCTGGAAATAGACGAAGCCTAGCATCAAACAGCCATACTCTCTGTCCAGGCTCAAAATGTTTGTGGCTGATATGAGAATCATGCCACTCCTTCACTCTCTCCTTGTATTGTAGACTGTTTGAGAAGGCGGTATCACAAAGCTCCTCCAAGGTTGCTAACTCTGCCCTCCTCTGGTCTCCTACACTATCTGGATCCAAAAGAATATCTGTAACTGCCCAAAGTGACATGTGCCTCAACTCAACAGGTAAATGGCACGGCTTGCCATATACGAGGCGAAAGGGAGATGTGCCCAATGGTGTCTTGAAAGACGTCCTATATGCCCACAAGACCGAGTCCAAAAGCTGTGACCAATCCTTTCGGTCAGGGCGGACGACTTTCTGCAATATAGTCTTGATCTCCCTGTTCGACACCTCGGCTACACCATTCGTCTGTGGGTGGTATGGAGTGGCAACTCGATGGTCTATACCGAACTCGCTAGCAAGGGCCTTTACCTGGTCGTTGATGAAATGAGACCCCCCGTCTGATATCCACACTCTAGGCACCCCAAACCGTGTAATGATGTGCTTCCTATAAAATCTACAAATTGTCCTGGCATCAACGGTTCGGGCGGGGATGGCCTCAACCCAATGACTCACATAATCAACGGCTAACAGAATGTACTCAAATCCCTGACTCTTAGGGAATGGACCCATGAAATCGATGACCCATGCGTCAAAAACCTCACAGAAGTGAATGGGTTGCATCGGTATCATATCACGTTGTCCACAAGTGCCCATCCTTTGACAGTCAGTACACCTCTTCACGAACTCATCAGAGTCCTTGAAGAGGGTAGGCCACCATAGGCCGGATTGGAGCACTTTCTGTGCCGTTCTCCTCCCAGAGTGATGTCCTCCTACCTCAAGCTTGTGGCAATAAGTGAGGACTCTATGGTGCTCCTCCTGAGGAATGCACCTACGCCAGACGCTATCCCCTCCTTCGTGGTAAAGGATGGGATCCTCCCAGTGGTAGGACTTGGCCTTCGCGAGGAAGGTCTCAAGCCTCTGTCTGGGCCAATCTTGTGGAACTTTCTTAGCAACAAGAAAGTTCACAATATCGGCATACCATGGGAGAGAGGCGATAGTAAGGATCGCCTCATCTGGGAAGGTTTCACAAATAGGGTCAATCAAGTCAGAATCCTCAAGATGCTCTAATCGGGAGAGATGATCCGCCACCACATTCTTGACTCCAGACTTATCCTTGATCTCAATGTCGAACTCCTGGAGTAGAAGGATCCATCTAGTCAGTCTGGCCTTGGCATCCTTCTTTGCCATGAGGTACCTGATGGCGGTGTGATCTGTGTACAGGGTCACTCTAGATCCAATAATGTATGATCTGAACTTATCTAGGGCGAACACTACATCTAGCATCTCCTTCTCTGTAGCTATGTAGTTCTGCTGCGCGGAATCCAATGCGCGGTTAGCGTAGTGGATAGCAAATGGGACTCCATCCCTCCTCTGTCCCAGCACGGCCCCAACGGTAAAATCGGAGGCATCCGTCATGATCTCGAATGGGAGAGACCAATCAGGCGGCTGAAGAACAGGAGCCTCAACAACATATCTCTTGAGAGTCTCGAAAGACGAAAAACACTTGTCATCGACAAGGAACTCGGTGTCTTTCGTCAGCAGGCCAGTCAACGGCCGGGCAATCCTGCTGAAATCATGAATGAATCGTCGGTAGAAACTGACGTGCCCCAGGAATGACCGTAACTGCCGCAAATTGGACGGCGGTGCGAGTTTTCTAATGACATCTACCTTGGCCGGATCAACCTCCATGCCCCTGTTGGAGATGATATGGCCAAGCACCGTCCCTTGAGTCACCATGAAGTGACTCTTCTCCCAAGATAGCACAAGGTGGACCTCTATACATCGCTGAAGTACTCGGTCTAAGCAGTCAAGATAGGAGTCGAATCCGTCGCCGTAAACTGAGAAATCATGCATGAAGACCTCCAAACACTCCCCTACCATGTCCGAAAAGATCGACAACATGCATCTCTAAAAAGTCGCAGGGGCATTGCATAGCCCAAATGGCATGCGTCGGAAGGCGTATGTGCCGAAGGGACAGGTAAAGGTAGTCTTGTCCTGATCCTCGGGAGCGATGGCCACCTGTTTGTAGCCTGATACCCATCCAGAAAACAGTAGTGGCTCTTCCCTGCCAGTCTCTCAATGATCTGATCTATAAAGGGCAGGGGAAAAGATCCTTCTTGGTGGCCTGGTTGAGTCTCCTGTAATCAACGCAGACTCGCCAAGAAGTGGGTACCCGTGTAGCAATCTCCTCTCCTGACTCGCTGACCACTGTAGTGATGCCCGTCTTCTTAGGCCCCACATGCAAAGGGCTGACCCACTTGGAGTCGGAGATGGGGTAGATAAAATCTACGCTCCACCACTTCGAAATTTCCTTCATGAAACCTCCCTCAGATTTGGGTTCAGCCGTTGCTGGAACTCACGCGATGGCTTCGCCTCATCCTCAAGATAGATATGGTGGGAGCACAGGGCCGGACTTATCTCCTGGAGATCTGCTACGCTCCATCCTATCGCCTTGCGGTTCTTTTCAAGAACCCCCATCAGACGGGATTCCTGCTCTCCAGTCAAATCGGCGGAGATAATGACTGGGTACATCTCATGCTCACCCGCAAGGAACCTATACTTCAGCGACGCAGGAAGCGGCTTCAGCTCTGGATAACTGGGTGCTGGTGGATCTGGCCTCTTAAAACTTTGCGTGAAGGCTGCCAAATCCGCATGGGAGAACTGAAACTCTCTGTCACTCTATGAATCTGGAGAAGGCTGCCCTGATAGACTGTCTCTGCTCTGCTCGGCATCTACCTCCTCCCTAGCTGCAGGCTCAGTGGAAGTCAGATTTGGTATATAATCATCAAACTCTGCCCAGTCAAAACCTGACTCCGAGGGGTCTGTATCATCCAAGGTGGCCTTAGTACCACCATCATCACAAAAATCAGTCTCGCGGTCGAGTACCGGCTCTGCTGCCTCAAAAGTATCCTGGACCAGGAATGTGCTCTCCAAGCTCTCCTCTGTTGGCGTCTCTGCATCAGCGGAGTCTGAAGGTGAGAGGATGACCTGTGCATCTGGATCTGCCCATATTGCCTCATCATCTGTAATCACAAAGTCGCAGTCCTGGTGGATGTCTAGCCCAACATCTGTTATCTGCTCTGTATCGGAAGTAGTCTCTAAGCATGCTCTGTCTCTGGCTCTGCTGTCTTCGACCGTCTCTATTTGTACACTTTCGCCCTCGACGCGAAAGTATTCCTTCCCGCTATCATGGTCAGTCACTGCCTTGGCTGTGGCCAAGAACGGGCGATCGAGAATGATGGAGGTATCGGTCACTGAATCAGGGATCTCCTTGTCCAACACTACGAAGTCCACGGGGAGTTGCAGGCCCTGAATCGTGACGACAACGTCTCTAAGCAACCCCTTCGGTCTCTTGACAGATCGATCAGCAAACTGAAGGACTATCCTGCTCTGTGCCCAACTCGAAGCGGTCGAGAAGGGCTGCCGGATGTAGGTTGATCGACGATCTGTTGTCTAATAGAGTACGATCGAACCTCTGCTCACTGATATGGCATCTGACATAAGGGGCTCCTGAATCTGACCTCTTGGCCGGCAGACGGTTCTGGATCGCGAAACAAGTGGCTCTCGTCAGCACACGAATCTCTGAATGGTGGTTCCTCCTCTTCCTCCTGACTGTGGTCCTGTTTCTAAGTGAACACTGGAGTAGGGGGATGTGCTGCAAAGCCTCCTGAAGAGTCAGCTGAATATGGAAACGGCCTATCATCTGCTGGTTGAACTCTTCTTGCTGCCTTTTTTTATTTTCATTTTTCTTCCCCTTCCCCATCTGAAGGGCTCTAGGGAAGGGGATCACAGGGTCCTTCTCAGATGAAGGACTAGGAAAGGGTATAGACGGCTCGACGGCCGGATCCACACATACATCATGCACCACAATGGGACCAGAAGAAAACCAACCCTTTCCTACAGAAGTGTTCCGAGATACATTAGTAACAGGAAAAACAAAAGGAATCTCAGAAGAACCGGTGGCATTAGCACCACCATCGGCTGGTAGACGGGCGGCCTCAATACCGCGCTCTGGCTCGGCAACATGGGTGGTCTCAGTACCACCTCCTCCAACTGGTGAAACGGCGGCCCCAGTACCGCCGGTGGAATCAGCACCCATGGTGGCATCAGTACCACCGTCATCATCTCTAGCGGCCTCAGTACCGTTCTCCTCCTCGCTTGGCGCTCTGGATGTATCCTCAGGGTGTCGCTCAGACGAGTCGCCGCCTGTTGGCATCCTACCGCTCCTAAGTGTGACAAAGTCAGTATCAAAAAGATATGCAGACATATCATCAAGAACATCACTCGGAGTGGCATACTCAGTACAAACTACCTGCTCAGACTTCCTCTTGAGGTTGTTCGGATTGGGCTCTATCTGAGCAGGGATGGCGGCCTTCCCTCTCACAATGTCTCGCATCTCCTGGCGGAACTCATCCATCTCCCATCGAAAGGTAGCCTGCTGATCTGTGAGGAGGCGGGCTATGTCATCCAAGGCGGGGTTCTCATAGGATGTCCCATGAGAACCTGACGGGTAGCCTCTCTGGAAGTGAGGCTGCTGCTGCTGTGTGTGTGAGAGGGGTAAGACTGTGGATGTTGCTGCTGCTGATGAGGCTGCTCACGCCTCCAAGACTGTCCCTGCTGATATGGACGAAGACCATACTGATGTGACTGCTGATGCTGTTGTGGTACACTGTGGGCTGCTGCTGCTAGTGATCCCTCTGATGGATGTACTGGCCACCCTGTCCTGACGGCTGCTGCTGGGCTGGGCACCTCCAGCCATCCAACGGAATCCGGGATGGCTCGTCGGATACCGGGCTGGGGGCGGTCCTACCAAATCCCGTTGACATCCATCAAGGGCTCTGAATCGTAAGGGGCTGGCGGGAGTACTGCCAGAGGCTAATCCGGCTGGTATACCACCATCTGCATGTCTGGAGATGGTGGTGTATGGTAGGTGAGCTGCGGCTGCTGGTACGGCTCCGCCTGTACAAGATGGACCTGTTTAGGCTGCTGGTGGGAGCTGAAGCGCTGGGACGAGCTGTTGCTGCTACTCGGATCGTCTCGTGCCTGAAGATGAGCCCGTGAAGCCGTCTGTGCCTCCTGGAGACACATGAGCTGTGTCTTCAGGTCACTCAGAGTCTGTGCCATCTGCTCCATCTGCGTGATGCCCTGGCACTGCTTCTTCTCAATGATCTCCATCCGGTCCAGCTTCTCGCTGATGATCCCCATGTCTGCGGCTGTGGACTCGGCATGTGCTGTTGCCGCTGACGAACTGGATGGACCGACGTCAACCCGTGCTATCCTCTGGTACTGCACGATCTGTGGCTGCTGGGGTCTGCCCTGTGTGTACAATCGGGTAGAGGACATCACCATATAATTCTCGGCCATCTCCTCGTAGATGGCTCAGACCTGATCGAGATCCTTGACGAAGTAAGACCCGCCACAAGAAGCGTTCACCAAGCCCTTAAGCTCTGGTGTCAGCCCGCTGAAAAAGCTCTGAATAAGGTTCGACTTGGAAATGTCGTGGTGCGGGCATCTGTCGATCAGCTCTCTGAACCTCTCCCATGCCTCGTGGAACTGCTCGTTGGGGAGCATGGAGAAGTTGCTGATCAGGGCTCTAGCAGCGTTCGTCCGCCCGAGTGGATAGTACTTATGCAAGTACTCGGCGCGGAGCTGCTCTCAGGTGTAGACGAACTTCCCCAAGTGCTTCAGCCAGGTGGCTGCTCTGTCTGCTAAGGAGAAGGGGAAGACAATCATCTGTATAGTATCCTGGTCCACCTGACGATCGTGGACAGTGCTGCATATCATCTCGAACTCCTGAAGGTGGAGATGGGGCTCCTCAGTAGCCAGCCCATGAAACCGGGGAAGAATCTGCAAGGTGTTCGGAGGGAACTTAAAGTCCCCACGATTGCTGGAAGTACCACCCAACGGTGCGTCAAAGTCGATCTGGGGTTGTGTAACTCCCGCATCGGTCTCGGAGGTCCTACTGCTCCTGCTGTGGTTGCTCCTGTTGCGGCTGCTGCAGCTGTTGCCGCATCGTCGGGTCCTCCTCCTGGGTCGTGCTGCTCGCGGTCGGCTCTCATCTGCTCTATCTCGCGCCTCATATCTATCATAAAAGCTCCCTGATCCCTGAACTGCTACTGAACTGAGTCTAGGGAGGCGATCAGGGTGGAGTTGATCGCACCCTGGTCCAGGACAAAAGTCTGATCTCCTCAGGGACCTGTGGTGCGGTCATCACTACTGTCGGCCATAGTCTCTGCAAAATCAAAACATCCAAACTCAGGTGCCGATAAATCATCTGTCTGTCTCTCCTCTGGCACTTGTATCTCAGTCTCAGAAGAAGGGGGATCGAGGGGGAACAGGGTGGAGTCGTACTCGGGTTCGGAGAGCGGGTCTGAGCTCCCACGGACCCACCTAGATGAGTGGGCTGGAGTGCTAAAAAGCAGTGCAGCCAGAGGCTGCCTAAGAGACCTCCTGCCCATCATCGTGATCTGGCGAGTAGTGTAGATGAGATCTGGTAACAACTACGATCACAAGCAAACCCCCGATTCACCAACGCAACACGAGCTGAAGACCGTAAAGGCTCGGTCAATTATCTTGTCAAATTTATTTTGATGATCAGTCAGGATAGCAGAGCGATTATGTGACCTGTTGTGTTACCCGATATTTTCTCAACCGATTGTCCCGTACAGAAATAGCCGGTAATCAGTCGAGAAGAATAACGGAGGGCTTTACCTTGTGTGCGGGGTCACTCTCTCACGCAAGCAAATCAGACGATGAGCGGGTTGCTCTCCTCAAGACAAATTTTTAAGTGAGGTGTCTTTTAGGGTCGATAGTGTTAGCAGTCCCAAATTTTATTGTTTTTCTTTTTAGATATTTTTCAATAATCAAACAAATCGCCTAACAAATTTTTCGATTCTCCTGGTTATTTTAATCCAAAACAGGGGGAGAAGACGAAAAAGCCGATGCGCGAAAAATCAATGATGCATGCAGAGTAAGAGATGCGTACCTGACTCCAGCAGTCTACATGCAAAATGATCCGCGCAGAATTTTAAAGACTGAAAGTAAACTACCTAAATGGTGCAGGCGAAAAAACGAGCCCTAAGCAGCAATTTCTACTCGAAAGAACAATTAGCTGACTACCAACCTCCAATCCAAAGAGCCCGGTCTAGACCCACCCCTCCTCTTCTCGACAAACCGAGTTCAGGAGTAGCGCTTGACGGGGTGGGCTCGCGACGCGTAGGCTCGAAGGTAGTGAATCAACTATTTTATTAATCCTTTATTATAGGTTCAATTACCGAACTATAGGAACATGCAAATGTATTAGGGCGTTTGGATCCTATGAGTTACGTCACAATCAAGCAGAAATCCTAAGGCAAGGGCTCGAAAATCCGCGAGAAATCGGAAAAGGCAGTAAAGAAAGCAAACCCCGCGAAAAAGCCGCATAAAACTAAGGGGTCCCCCGAGTACATCGGTGCTTGGCGAAACAGACTCCGAGAGTCTAAGTGTCTCTGACTGTACCTGTATTATTACAACAGTTCAAATAAGTGCTGAAAAGTAAATCTAATCTAAACTAAACTAATCTCGCGGCTATTCTGCAGCTCCCGCACTCTTGCTCGCTCCTCTCGTCCTCATGCGGCTCTGTAGAGAAGAGAACCGCCTCCGACTCTCGCGATTGCGTCAGCTTCCGAAGAAGCCGCCTCGATCCTCGGGCCCTCGCAAGAACACAAACAAAAGTGATCAGACCAGATTTATATATGAACAAGTCAGATATATATACACACAAATCTATACAAAAGCTGCGAAAAGAAAGCTGCGGGAAAATCAATTACGACTACTAAGCCATGCTCCCCGGCAACGGCGTCATTCTGATGACCTGGAAAATGACCGAGCAACTAAGGTAGAGGAAATAAAACTAAGGTCATTGCGACCTCAGTCGCTCGAGCAATCCGGATCAACAAGAAAAATGTAAGCTCAGACCACCAAAACAAGATAAAAATCAAAGAAACTCAATAGTGGCCCTAGCTATTAGATTAGCCTGGTATAGCGACCAGGGTCGGACTCAGGGAGCACGTGATGACCTTGTGGCCTACGAAGTAGTCTAAAGTGAAAGCAAACAAGAGAAAATGATTTTTGGTGGGTTTTTCATATTTTTAAATTTTTTTGGAATTTTTAATTATAAAGAAAATAAGAAAATCAAGACTACAAGCAATTTAGCACAATTATTTAATCACTCAAAATTAATCTAAAAATTCAAACAAAAATATTTTTAGAATTTTCGTATTTTTTACTGTTTTTGGTGATTTTTTGGTATTTTTCTAATTTTTAGGGAATTTTATAAAAATGAAACAAGACAGAAAATGCAACACCCTGTCCAGTCAGGCTTGTACAACCATTTAAAAATGCTAAATGGTTGTTTCAAGGTCTGGAGGTAATTTTCCTATAAAGTATGAAATACAAGGAAAAATTTGGCACGAATTTATTATTTTTAGATTTTTCAATTATTTATTAGAATTTTTCTAAGTTTTTCAATGTTTTTTAATTTTTGTAATTTTTATAAGTCCAAAAATGACCGAAGTTAGTCAGAAAATCAAACACAGCAAAACAAACTAAATGTAATTTTTTGTAATTTTTGAAGATGTTTTAAGCCTTGTCTTCCCGAAATCTATAGTAGACCTGAGGCTTCCGCAGACCATCTATCAAGAAAAGGAAATCAAGCTGACTCTTGTCCCTTGCTTACAGACCTACCTGGTAAGTAGCTTTCCCATGAGCTCTTAATGTTCCCTTTCATTCCTAACAAAATAGGGGTGGGACTAGGGGCTTCTTCCCTTTCTATCCAGTTACAGGTGGAGGCCTAAGGGGGAAAGTGCTAGGGTCATTTCCTGCTTCTATCAAAGCAGCTTTCTCTCTTGAAGTTGCAGTTCCAGTTTCCTATATATATATATATAGTAGAACTAGTATAAAGGCTTGGCCTATAGATTTGGCAGGCTCTCTTAATCTCATATATCTATTCCTTAAGGCTTGACTGCTTGTTTCGAGACGAAATCCGGCAGCCAGTTGCTGACTCTGAATAAGGGGAGGGGAGGGGTTGCGCGCGAGCCGAGTGACGTAGGTGCACAAGAGTACTGAGCGCAACAACCATCTCTTTTTTATGGGTTCTACAGACCGATGCCTGCTGCTTCATCTGGGGGAAAAGAATCATAGATATACCGGTCATTATCAGGAAAAACAACCATACAAATCTTCTTATTATAACAAAGAGATAAAGCAAGCACTATTGACCCTCGTCTTATCCTACTCCCTCAGGCTCGACAGGAATTCTTTATCTAGGCTTTCTAATCGCGATAGTTTGAGGATATATAAATGCCTCTAAATTCTCTCCATCATAACCTTCAAAGACATTTGCAAATCTGAAAGTTGACGAGGAAGAAGAGGAGAAGTGAGAAGGGTTCGCACATTGGGCTGCTTCTTGTGGATTGGCATGTACCATCGTCGAAAGTCTCTCACACATATCCGTGTGCTTTTCTGTCTGATTCTGCGAGAAAGAAGGGATTCCTGGTTTACTAGACAGGTGCTAGAAAAGCCTCGGTCCTGACTGAACAGAGGAAAAGAGGGATGCCCTAAGTCTACCTTGCTTGCTTACTAGTTCCACCACTGACTCATTCCGTCAATCAACGATCAATGGCAACTACTGAAAAGGACACAAGGCACCGCCACAAGTACAATAGCCTACTGGAGCGTCTTAGAGCTACGTATTCACGTAGCATCGATAAAGAAAGCAAGGAAGTCTTATGCCGCTTAGAAGCCTAGGCATATCCACTCTAGTACAAGACAAAAGAAAGTGGCTGATGGAGAAGAAAGCGAAGAAGCTACGTTACAAGATCTTTCCCTCAATCTAGTACAACTTCTTAAAAGAGCAGGCGAAATTTTTTGTGAATTTTATATCTAGACAGTAAGGAAAATTGATGTTTTTGAATTTTTCAAAATAAAAAAAGGCTCTAAAAATTTCCCAAAAAATAGTGAAAATTCTACACGGTGGCAGGAGCCACGTATCAAATTTTCACTCAATTTGGATGTGAATTGATATTTTATTTAAAGCAACCAAGAGCCCACAGTACACAGGGACCTAGTTGCAATAAAAATATGTTTGGAGGATCTAAAAGTAACACGCAAGGAAACCCAGGGGGGTCCGATGCAAAATTCCCAGATCTGCACGCGCGATGCACGTGTCTGGGGCACTCGGGGACCTAAATGTAAATAAAATAGTTCCGAGGGATTTTTAGCAACAGGTGCTAAAAACCCAGGGTTCTATTTGCAATTAACCCAAGAATTCGGCACATGTGGAAATAAAACGTTCACAGGGGTAGATGTGCAAATATTAAAATGATATTTTCATTCATGAACAACTTAAACATCATGCCCATACATGCAATTATCCCAAGAAAATCATGTCTCGAAGCACGTGTCCCACAACGTACAAGGGTATAAGTGCAATTAAAGTAAATGACAAGGTCCTCTATGCAATTTACCAAACTAAAATAAAAGTTCTAAAATATTTACAGGGCTTAATATTAACAACTAAAAGAACAGGGGCCTAAGGGAAATTACCCCTTTATTTAAGCCGAGGGCTGAGATGGCGCCACGTAGCCGATCGAACGGCTGGGGACGACGGCGCCTCAACGAAGGGTTGCGGCTCGGATCTGACGGTCGAGGGTTAGCCACGTAGCTGATCGGACGGCTCCTGTGCACTGTGGCAAAACCTCACTGATCTGACGGTCCATGTCCATCCTCTGATGATCGGATGGTTGGTGCTTCTCCCCAAATGGACGGCTCGATGTGAATCTGGAGCTGGAGGGCTGGATGGACGGTCGGGGAGGATCCACGAAGAACAGGTGGCTGGCAAACTTCGCCAGCCCAGTGCGTGCACGGTGGTCCTCCTCTGAGGCTACTGATGATCGGAGAAGATGCACCTAGGCCTCCCGCATCTGAAGAGCCCCTCCGATGGTGCAACGGAGCTCCGGAGAGCTCAGGCGACACCGGCGGAGCTGGAGCTGCTGCTCCTGAACGTCAAGCCCTCAGATGGGCTCGTCTTGACCTGCAAAACCACGCAACAGACTCCTGGGTCGAGGGCAAAGTGCCTCGACCTGGTTAGAGGTGATGGGGGTGAACGATGCGTCGAGATGGGGGAGCTCCGGTGAAGCGACGGTGGTGGAGCCCCAATCCCAGTTCCTTTGCGAACTAGGTTAAATGGTTGGGCGGAGAAGGTGCGTGAGAGGAGTGCGAAGGTGATGGTCGACTCCCATGATCGAAATGTGGACGAAGGTGATCGGAATCAAGGGTCGTCGGTGATGGGTCGATTTGGGCGTGAATTGAAATTAGCGAAGGAGAGAAAGAACTAGGGGTACCTGATGGACGAGGTCGACTGGGGATGAGCCGATGAAGCTCTAGGTCCTAGCCTCGAGGGTCGTCGATTCCCGAGGCTCGAGCACCACGTCAATGGTCCGCTCGCTCCCTCCTCGCTGCAACACAGCCAATCGCGAGCTGTCACTCAGGCGAGGGCAATGAAGATCCTGGGGTGGAGAAATGGGAACCAAAGATGCGTGAAAATGCGGCCGGAGCTGATGCTTTATACGAGTGAAGGTCCGGGAAGAAAGGGTCGGGTCCGGCTTGGTGAAGCACGGACCCCTAGGCAATGTGTCGGGCGAGGTTCCCGGATGTTTGGAGAGTGATTAGGACCCAGGGTTTGCGCAAATGGCAGGCGGATCGAGCGTGGATAAATGGGAGAAAACGGGTTCGGGCACAGGATCCGCTGGTCTGTGGTCCAGGGGGAGTTGACCGGGGGGTCAACATCCCCCGTGGACCAGTCAGAAGCGGCCACGTGGAAATTAATTGCAAATTCAATTTAAAATAGAAAATGGCCTATTTAAGGAAAACTTAAAACATGAAAAATGTTCCTTTTATTTTAAACTATTTTTTTATGATTTTTATTTATTTTTTTGAAATATAAATTAGGTATTTACAATATAGTACAATATACATAGGTATATACAATATTGATTTTAAATTTTTGATTTTTAATTAATCATTTTTGTACATTTTTATTCCTATTTTATATTTTATTTATTTATAGCATAAAATTAGGAATAAAAAGATATTTTTATTTTTATTATTTATTTATAAGGGTAAAATAAATAACTATATACATTTATATACATGGTATATATACAATGTTTCTTTTGATTTTAAATTTTGTTCTCTTTTTTTATTTAATTTTTGTTTTTATGTTTTTATTTTATTTATTTACATAATGAAATATATACAAATTTTTATGGGATTTTGATTTATTTATTTATAGGGTGAAATAAATAGAGAAAGTGGTTTTATGTACAAGGTGGATATGTACAAGGTGGAAGCAATTTTTTATTTTCTTTTTAAATTTTCTTATTTTTATTTTGATTTTGTATTTACAAGTATATACAAATATTTACAAGTAAATATGACCCATTTTTATTTTTATTTTTAGAAGAAAATATTTATTTTTATTTAATTACAGGTATATATGTACACATATGAGCTTCCTTATCTCTCTCTACTTGGGCTTTTATGCGGTCAGGCCCATGCTGAGCCCTCCCTTGGGATTAGGTCGCTCAATATTTATTCTAAATATCTCCCTCTTTTTTTGTCTCTTTATTCTTTTATTTTTGCACAAAAACATGCTAATTATTTAATTTTATACAATGCATGCTTTTTGGTAATTATTTGTATTTACAGATATCTACATGTATTTGCAAAAGTTTTTCTAGCTAAAATATAAGAATAAAGAGTGATGAATGGGTATTCATCAATGATTCTTACTGAAGCGAGTATATTGCAGAGTTACTTTTCTTTATGCAATTCCTACTATTCACGGATATAAAATAGTACTGAAGTAAGTATCTTGTGTATTCTTTTCCAATTTCTTGATATTTTAATTTTTTAATGGTCAATTAACTTATTGTTTCTTTCAGAACAATACAACAATTTGGTGTCTTGAAGAAGATGCTGTTATGCTGAGGAGCGAGAGCAAAACAACATCGTCTAAATGGACTAGAAGACAACAGTTGAAATTTGAATGTTCACTATATAACAACAATTAAGTAATTTATGTGTGGCTTTTCAGTAACACTTGACATATTACAAGTAATTAAATAGGCTGCATAAGTAAAGAATGTGTGATTCGATAGTAATTCAAACAAAGAATACAACAAGTAAGATATATAGAAGCATCAGTAACATGTAATAAATTGTAGGTAAAAGAAGATAATGGAATAAGTAACACTTGATGTATTGCAAGTAACTAAATAGACTACATCAGTAATTTATACGTAGCTATCAGTAACACTTGATGTATTGCATGTAACTAAATAGACTACATCAGTAATTTATGCGTAGCTATCAGTAACACTTGATGTATTGGAAGTAACTAAATAGACTACATCAGTAATTTATACGTAAGCTATCAGTAACACTTGACGTATTGCAAGTAACTAAATAGACTACATCAGTAATTTATATGTAGCTATCAGTAATACTTGACATATTGCAAGTAACTAAATAGACTACATCAGTAATTTATATGTAGCTATCAGTAACACTTGACTATTGCAAGTAACTAAATAGACTACATCAGTGAAGAAGGCGGGGATGGACATTAGTAACAATCAAAATGAGTACAGTAAAATGGATAATTGTAATCAGTTTAAAAACTTTCTTGTATGGACATTAGTAATTTACACACTTAATTATGATCTCTCAACAATAATTACTTGAGAACTGAATATGTATTACTTGAGTAACATGAATGAATTACTGATCTCAGTACATGTAATATTACAGATGTAAATTACTGACAACTGTTTCAATATTACTGATCTCGCAGCACATAATTACTTACATACATATATACATTACTGATCAAATGTACAATGACTATTTATTCGAAACGAAATTAAGGATTTGAATTTATCTTTCCAAAACCGTCTTCCTTTTTTAAGGACTCGGTATAATTGGAAATAGAAAAGGCTCAAACATATTAATATCCTTCCAAAACCGTGTCCTTCGAAAGAGGAAACCATTCAAATGAAAATACACGTGCGAATCCACGTTTGATGCTCAAAAAACTCAAATCGACACAGTGCTCTCTGGATAAGCCTATATATATACACATACACATACAGACACACACACACACATATACACACACACATATACATGTGTATATATATACATACATATATATATATATATATGTATATATATACATATTTCACACACACACACACACACACACACATATACATACAGATGTATATATATACATATATAGGGGGCTGATCCAATGGCCCTGTGTCCATTTGAGATGAGATGAGCCCACTCAAATTTTACCAATATTTTCCATCATTTTGAGTTCAATGTTATTTATTTACAGTTGTTATATCATATTCTTACTATTAATAACTATTTTCATATAAAGAAAATTCTTATATTCATAAGAAATGGTCATTAGTAAGAATAAAATGAGACTAGTAATACAAATAATAATACAATCATTTTGTATGAATTTAAGGTTTTTCCTGAAAATAGTTAATAGTAGTAAGAATATGAGATAACACTTGTAAACAAATACCTATTAAGCTAAAAAAGATAGGAAATAATGGTAAAAAATGAGTGGGCTTATCTCATCTCAAATGGGCACAGGGCTCATTGGATAATTTCCCTGTATATATATATATATATATGTATGTATGTATATGTATATGTATATGTATGTATGTATGTATATGTATATCTATATATGTGAATATGTGTGTGTATAGGATAGGGAGTATGCACCCAGGTGCATGTAATTCTACATGCATCGGGGCCTATAACTCCCATTTTTTTTTTACTTTTCCGAAAAATACCGCATATATATTCATCTATATATCCTCCAATTTCATCAGAACCAGAGACCCCAACATCCTCCATGTAGAACACATTATTTTAACTGTCTTAGAATTGATGTAATCGACCTGTTCTGGATGGAGAACGTAGGGGTCTCTGTTTCTGATGAAATTGGAATGACATATAGGAGGGATATATAGATGAATATACATGGCGGTATTTTTCGGAAAACTTTAATAAATTTGGAGTTATATGCCCGGATGCATGTAGAATTACATGCACCTAGGTGCATACTCCCTATTCTCATATATATGTATATATATATAGGGAAAACGGAAGCTACACCGGCGGATGCAGCTAACTAGCTACACCCTGGTATTTTTCTAATTGGTTTTTGACTTTTTGAAGGAAACTTGTGAGGATTTACTTAGTTTATTGAGTAGACTATGTGTTTCAAATTTCATGCAAAACAAACACTCCTAACATGTCCATCTAGATAGGGTCAATTTCAATAATTCTGAGACCGTTAAAATGTGATAGTCTTCATTGAGATGATAGAAGTGTCGAATTTAGTTGAAATTGACATGATACCACGGTGATACATGATGATTTAAATCCCCCTAGGTTTCATTTCAAAAGCATAAAACATGAATGAAAAAAATGGCCGGGTGCAGCTAGTTAGCTCCACCCCCGGGTGCAGCTTCCCCAGCCCCATATATGTATGTATGTATGTATGTATGTATGTATGTATGTATGTATGTGTATGTATGAATAAAATGAGTCTGTCTCCTTGAGGGTAGTTAACTTGACTCCCCTCGTGTCATTTCGTCTGTTTTAATTTTTTTTTGAAAACATTCTTCCGTGGATTCTTATCAATATATCCCTATATTATGTCATTCAAATTTCGCGCGAAACAGAGACTTACGACCTTCATCCAGAGGAGTCGTTTTTAGCAATTCTGTTACCGTTAAAAAATGACTGTCTGGATGGCAGCCGTAGGAGTCTCTGTTTCGCACGAAATTTGAATAGCATAATATATGGATATAGTGACGAATATTCACGGAATTTTTTTCAAAAAAATGGGCGAAACTGCACGGGGGAGCCAAGTTAGCTCCCCCCGAGAGGCAGCCCCATTGAACACACACAAATCATTGTTAGACTTCACAGTGAGTTAAATTATCAAGTAAAAGAATAATCGCTACAAGACTTCACTTTGAGTTGAATTCGGAGATAACATAAATACCATTGCTGGACTCACAGTGAGTTGAATTCTTCAATTGCATAATAACAAGGGCTAAACTCCACCAAGAACTAGATTTGAAATAGTAGAACCAACCACCGGTAGATTCTACAATGAGTTGAATTATCATATTGCATATAAACTATGGTTAGACTCTACTATGAGTTGAATTCTCGTATAATAGATAAGACATTATTAGACTACCATGTTAATTGAATTCTCATATAACAAAAAAATCATTGTTAAACTCGATCATGAGTTGAATTCTCAGACAGCATAATAACAGTTTCTTGATTCTACTGTACTTTTCTCCTTGACAAGTCTTCTATCAACAATCAGCGTTGAGAGAGTCCGAACAATATTGGAACATACTCACAGGAATTGTAGACTCCTAAGATATAAAGGCTCTTTAGCTCGGTATTATGGATGACAATCATCCCTTCTTTGACCACATGTAATACTTTATGTTTTTTGTACTTGTAGTTTTGTAATTTTCACTAATCACCTATTAATTTCAACCAAACAAATTATTTTTTTCTGATTGCAAGTATTAACATATATTTATCATCTGTAGGATAATCCGTGTTCGTTTCTCAAATATTTGTATTCAAATTTTGATTATCAATTTCCGTATCTGTGTCTCTATTGAAGGGTGATTTTTAATTTTAAATATATGCAATGTATCTATCAAGGTTTTCAAAACGGAGCTCAACTGAATGGTTCAACTGGTTAAACCAAGAACTGAAAGAAAAACGGTCCGACCACCTGATTTTTATTCAGAAAATAAAAATCAGTCAAAATTGGCCAAAATCTTGTTGGACTGCTTAAACCCAATTTAATCAATTGACCAAACAACCGGTTTAACCATCTACTTTTTACCTATAGTATAATACTCATTTATACCATATCCTTCCATATGTGCCAATGACCTCTATCGCCTCTCCTTTCCTACCATACGAGCACTGTCTCTCTCTTCCCATATTATGCATTAAGTTGTCTACTTCTACCAACAAATGAAGAAGACGTTGTCATAACCATACTATGAGAAGCAAAAAACTAACAATTATCATTAATTAGATTTTAATTAAAATTATTAATTTTATACATCATATATATATGTTTGAATTTAAAAATATATATTTATTATCCCTTTTGAGTTTTTCTAATAAAAATTATATCCCTGACTTTTTTTGTAATGTCACCTGTGTTGCTATATTCTTAAAAAATTCATAATATTATCCTTATGTTGGTATAATATAAGAGCACAAGTATACTAACAAAAAGCCATTATTTTCATATTATAAATTATAGGGGCACATATTTAATGGTAAAAAAGGAGGGTATAAATGTTATTGGAAAAAGTTAGAATGACACGAGTGTACAGACCCTCTGAGAATGTGTCCGATTTGGGAATAAGCAGTAATAAGAGTAGGGAATAAGCTGGAATAAGGCACTATTCATGTTCGACCAGAAGGATAGGAATAAGGTGAAATAATGTGGAATAATGGTGGATAAATGTGGAACAAAGATAGGAATAAGGATGGAATATGAGTAGAGAAAAATGCACTGAGGGGAATAGTTGTACGAGGAAGGAGAGGGGAAGGCGAGGGGAATATCACCCTTATTCTTAGGGCAATATCTTATCAAAATAAAAAAAAAAGAAATTATGCAATATTTTTAAATTTATTTCTATGATATACCGGTCTAACTCGACTGGCGTCATCACCATTTCGACTGATAGGTCCCATTGGTTCGACCATAAAAATAAAAATCGATACCTATACGGTTTGGTGTCCGGTTTGATTTTAAAACCTTGGTATCTTTTTGTGCGTCAGGATTTTAAAACGAATAAGGACAAGATAACACCTATATATGTACCTATACCCATCCGTTTGCATTCCGAGAATATATCACTACCCATGTTTCTACATGCGGTACTTGCCGATAATATTCAGTAGTACTTATCATGCTGAACATATATATAAATAATGTTTATGATCTAAAATGGAATTTTACATTTGTTTTTTAATTTGATTTTTAGTCGTACTTTAAATTCAAATAGGACCATTTAAAAGGTAAAGTTTCCAAAATCCATGTCCAATTATCTTGGGCCGAACAAAAGCATCCCAAATCTAATCGGGCTTCGAAGATCCGGCCCAACAGTACCAGAGAAGGAAAGGTGATAGAAAAGTTTAGGACACCTGAAAGAAAGAAAGAAAGAGACTCTCAAGTTTGGACTCTAAACAAGATCATGTGCAAAATCCAAAAAGTGATCTAGTGGTAAAGCAGTGTGACTTCACTTTAAAGGATCCGATTCGAATACCAGTGAGGACGTTCCGACCTCCGAAATTACCGGAACCACTATAAAAAAAACAAGATCAAGTGCGGTAATAAAAAAAATTAAAATGATTACATATTGACGTAATCATGTAATTAACTTATATTGATTGTTAACCATCTGTATTTCCTTCGTTAGGAAAGATTTTGCTCGCTCCATTTGTGACCACAAAGCAAAGGTAGATTTCAAGAAAAGGAATACAATGTGCTCATAAGCAAATCAAAATGAACTTAATTATCTTTCCGTAGTTAGTTAAGCTTTTACATTCAAATTTTAGGTGTTTTATCCTGACTATAATTCTTCTTTCCGTAGTTTCTGAGATTTTCTCCTGACTTGGATTTTTCTAATTAACATACAAATTTTAGCTAGGTCTACCTTACAATAATAAGATTTTCGAATTTTTTAGTATTTAGGCATATTTTAGGTGTTTTAGGCATAAGATGCATGTGTTTGTTCCACTAAAAACTTAAGCTATAATGATGATTATTTCAAAATCCGTCACTAAATTAGCCACTACAAGAAAAATGAGTTGTGGTCACGGAATGTGGTTACAGAAACTTGTGTTCACGATAATTGCGTGGTAACCACTACAAAAAAACTGAGCTACGGTGACGAGTTTTTCAAATTCCGTCACTAAATTAACCGCTGTTAAATATGTAACGACGATATTATTCGTTACAATTTTTTTTTACGTACTCAAAATTAGCGACGAATATCATATATGTTGTTATATCATTAGTAGTGGTCCCCATATCGTCGGTTATCCGTTGCTATTTTCGTTAAATTTTGAACTAAAAAAACAGCAACGATTAGTTGATATTTTGAAAAAATAGCAACGGATAAGCATCGTTATATGGACCGTTGCTAATGATATAACGACTGATATAATATTCGTTGTTAATTTTGAGTACGAAAACTCATTTCACAATGAACAATATCGTCATTATATATTTAACAAGGGCTAATTTAGTAACATATTTTGAAAAAACCGTCACTATAGCTCAATTTTGTTGTAGTGCACTATTTTTTCGTATCTACAATTCCGTGGCCAAAATCTTCAAATATGTAAGACCAGATTTTGAAGCGTACCCACTACCCCCTCGCGAGGAGCCCGCGTCCCCGTCACACTCAACAGTCCCGCCAAGACCAGCCACCATTCGAAGCCCCGCGCGTCCAGCTCCCGTCCCGCTGCCAAGACCATCCACCATTCGAAGCCGCCCCCCAAGTCGAGCCCCCTCTCCCTAGAAGCCGACCTTTTCTTTTTATTTTTTTGGTTTAATCTCAGCCGTTACATCAATGATTTGTTAGATTAACTCAGCTATCTGGTTGAGTTAATGGACTGAACTAACAGAAGATTATGCGTGTAAAACAGAGCGATTATTCGAGGTTCTAGATATAATTCGTGATTATCGAGGATTCCTGAGGAAATTACGAGACTACTCAAAATTATTATGGGTGTAAATATCCCAATAATAAATAATTACCACTAATCCCGCATATTTCTCTTTATCCTCTCTCTCATAACAAACTTAAATAATCTAGCATCTCTCCTTATCCCATACTCCCCCAACGAACGGCCCATGTCCTATCGAGATATTAATGAATAGGCGTTATGTTGGAAAGATGTACAAACCTCCAAATGTGGGATGGAGCGTATCATTGATAAGTAAGGAGACGGAGACCCTGCTGTGCTGGCAAATGGAGGTGGACGTGGACCTTATAATGTCAATGGCATGGGCCAAACGATCACGACCCCATCCTTTCCATCCACACTCTTCATACAATAAATCGCCGACTCCGTGATTGTCACTTCGTGGCCATATGTATGGATCCACCGTCACTCTTTCTGAGGGGTTAAATTACAATAAATGATCTCCAATTATACCTCGATCACATACACATGCCTCTTTTTTCAAAAATAAAAAAAGTACTGATGAGTCTTTATTTCATCACCTTTATTCTATCATTTTAGCCTTAAAAGTTCAGCTAATGCATGTAAAAGTCATTAATTTTTACAAATTAACATTCATTATTTGTTGTATAATTACTGTATAAAGTGATGATTTTAATACCAGAATTATAAAATAAAGAAAGAAAAGAAAAGAAATAAAATGTAAAAAGTATTTTATGACCCTAAACCCTGAGATCAAGTCAAGAATTGATTTGATTGACAAGGAATAAAGTAGGGAGAGATAAGGGCCAATATCACAATAAAAATCCCATTCATTCATTCACCATTTTATTCATTTTTGGGACCTATTTTATTTTTCACTTTTTATACCTCAAATAAAGAAACTTTGTACATGAAGGTTCTAGATAATAATATATAGAAAAATATAAAATAAATTTCATATAAAAATAATACTCAGTGTACTTTTTTGACTCAAAATAAAAACCCAAAATCCAAACTTCACAGATTCATATCTCTCAAATAAAAACTCAAAATGTATCAAGACCACTTTAATTGTGTATAGCTTTTAATAAGCTATTTAATGAAGGTGATTTCATACTTTTTAGAGTTAAGGTGTGAAAGTTAGATTTTGGATTCCTATTTACTATATACCAAAATAAAATAATCATTTTATTTATTCTTTATTATTTTTATAATTTTATATTTTTTACTTTTTAAAATATTATATAGTATATATATATACTTAAAATATAAAATCATAAATCAAATATTAGAATAAAATAATATACTAAAATACATAAATGAATATACAATACATATACCTATATATTATACACCTATATTTAATTAAGTATAAATAGTATATCAGGAAAATATAATAAAAATATATTTAAGTATATAAAAATAAGTTATAAATATAATAGAATAAAATAATAAAATTAAATATATAAAAAAATAAAAGAATCAAACTCTAAAAATTAACTTGTAATCAAACACCTCGAAAAAAATCATAATAAAATAATACAGAAAATAAGAACATAATTTTTATTTTATAAAATTAATTTAATAAAATTATTTCATATTTATTAATGAATAAAAATATTTTTAGGCTGATTTTTCATGGATGGTCCACGTGGAGCAACCAAGGCACGGCTCTAGTTGACCTTGGTCAATTGTCTGACTACACATGCACCTTGTCAGAACCTAGGATTGGACCTATCTTCTCTATTTTTCCCAAGTTGATGCAAGCATCGAATTTGTTAGAGTTTTTCACGACTTTTCCACCTTAATCCCTGATGATTCACACGGGCTTGATTCCTTGGTCCTCGAACCACTTAATCGAGCATTATGCCTCGATCTTCCCATCACCTTCGTCCACCTGTACAAAAACATCCAGTCACCCCTCCATCCATTTGTAATCCCATTTGACCATGTTCTCCCCCTCCGCTTACGTCCGAAGGCATGAAGATGGTGACGGCATCTTTGCCCAGCGATTAGGTGTGCCGAAGAAGTAGGGTAGGTGGAGGTTCCATGATCTCTTGCCTCTGCCTCCATCGAGGTTAGCTTCGTGGCCTTCCGGCCACCGAGGTACTCTTTTTATTGCTTTTCTAGGTAGCTTTAGGTTGTATCTTTTGATTTCTACAAATAGTTTTGATTTTTACTTCGTACGCCGGAGCTGAGCTCCAATGAACCCATTCAGGGTGCTCGACAAGTTTATCGACCTACCACCCACCGCCACCTTCTTTCCCTGACGTTTCTTCAGGCCCCAGACCACGCCATTCAACCTGCTCCTCCATGGAGTAGGATCCAGGTGCTCCACTACCTTCATCCCGCCAGAGCACCTCCGCCCAAAACACACCCACGCTTCCATTCGCCCTTCTGACGGTCGATACAGTTTGCCCTCGACCTCTCATTTTCTTTATATGCAGGACTAAACATTAAAGACCCCGCTGGAGCCATTTTGAGTCTCGTCGGAGATACATGGAGCACCTCTGCTCCTCTGCCCTCGTGGGTGAGCACTAGTGACCCTCTGGTCATTTTGCAGCCTCCAGTGGATAGAGAACCTTGCTAGTGTCTTTTGGGCCATTTTGGAGCATCAAAACACGACGGAGGAGGATGATTTGGCCAGAGGAAGATTGCTCAGGCGAGGCTTCTACCCAGTTCATCCATCGCCCTCCTCTGTCGTTGGATTGGCCCATGTTCTTCGCAAACTCCAGTAGCCATCGGATCATCGCACACCTCCACCGATGATCTCCCATGGAAGATCTAATCTGGGACATCTACTGTGAACCGATATCAAACATTGTGGAGCGGATATGTGTGTTACTGAGTTGATTCTCAACTGTCTGCATCCGCAAACGTTTGGTATTTTGCATTCATACCCAACATCTTTTTGTATTTTATATTTAGCATTGAATCATTCATCCGCCCTTTAATGTTTTTTTATAATTACAGAAAGACCCTCGTACTATTTTTATTTGTAAGTTAGTCCTTGTCGTCTCACCTTACATGTGGTCCCACGTGAGGTGGGAACTTTACGCATGTGCCCCTGGAATTTTTTGTATTGCAAATAAACCCATTAAGTATTTGTTGTAGTTATATATTTTTTGTAAAAATTACATCTTGGTCCTTGAGTTTTACTTTATTTGCATTTATGCCCATGTCAGGCCATTGATTTTTGAGTGTTTGTTCTATTTATTAAAAATAGCTATTATTCTTCAAAAATCACCAAAAAATAGGGTTAAGCTTTTGATTTCACATACCTCTACATTATAATTTTATTTTTTTCAATTTAGTACTTTTAGTATATATTAAAAAAATTAGAAAGCGATTTTGATTTAGAAAATGCAAAAAAATATAAAATATGTTTGAAAATTTCCAAAAAATATTTATTGTATTTATTTATTTATTCTGCAACTCCAAAATCTAAAAACCTTAAAAATAGAAAAAGAAAATTCATAAAAATAAAAAATATTCAAAATCTAGTTTAAATAGATTGAAAACTCTCAAAATAACCAAATAGATATTTTTCTATCTCTGAATTTTACTTATATTATTATATACCTATTAAAAATTGTTTGAAAAAATTTGGACTTATTTTGTTATTTTTAATCTAAATCTCAATTTTATGTATTTATCAAATCCCTTAATTTGGATATTTTTGGCTTTAAAAATACACAAAAATTAGTAAAATTATTTTGAAAATCACAAAAAATAGTAGAAAAATATTTAAAATCCAGAAAGATTTTATTTATTTTATTTTTACTATTTTTATTTGTAAATATATTTACTTTACTCTATATTGTATACATAGCATATTATATTTCTATATTACTTATCTAAAAGAAAAAGAAATTAAAAATAAGAAAAAATAAAAAGAATATACAAAAATAGAAATTAAAAATAAAATATTTAAATACAAAAACAAAAATAAAAAATATGTGAAATTAAAAACCCACAAAAAATAAAAAAACATAGACAAGAAGAATCACACAGTCATTTTTGCACTCTGTAGCCCGATTTACTAGTTTTGCTCCCTGAGTTCAACCTCTACACGTACTTGCACCTATACACATCTTTGTTGTAGATTTATAATAATCTTTAACTCCGCATTAGTTTTGTTTTTCACTGCTTAATTCTGATTATAGGTTAATTGTTGATTGATTGGGGTTCTATAAGCGGTCGTTTCAGCGATATTGTAGTTCTTACCTTGTGTAAACTACTCTAGACCCTTGCAAAATCCCATTCATCAAGTACTCAACTGGAGATCAAAAAAATAAGATAATACATCTCTTTTTATTACATTTTAAAAAATTAGCTGCACCTAATAGGGATTTTGATGTGTACTTGAAGAATTTTATTGTAATTTATCTTTTGAGATTCTTACCACATGAACTCAATAAACTTTGTAAATTGTATTCTCGATCTTTGAAATAATGTAATTCCTCGTTCGACCCCATAAACTTGCTAACTCTAACCCCTTGACCATACGATTAATATATCTGAAAATTGTAGGGGTCTTTCGGATAATTGGATCGAGGTGGTAATTACGTTGTGCAAAAGGTCATAGAGGTAATTTAACAAGTTTATGAGGTCGGCGTCCCTTACATTTTCTTCTCGTTTCTCCCTCACCGCTATTAAACAAAATGGGATAAAACTAATCCTGTCAATACGCAGGTATTTAATTTGATTTTGAAAACTAATATCCATGTAAGTGGAAAAGTTGTAAATATGACTATATAAAAATTCTCAAGTTTGATATTTGATCGTATTCAACTTGCTAAAAGTTTGATTCAGATTCAATCCGAAAATAAACGAACCGTACTTGAACTGAAGTTTAGGCTCGATAAATGAATGAATTGAACCTAAAAATCATAAATTTGCTTAGGTTCAGTTCATTAAAAATTCGATATGTACATAGTTGTAAATCCTTACGTAGATAAATGAACCTTATTTGGAGATAAATGGGTTTTGTCGTAGAATAAGTGGATTATGTCTAGAGATAAATGAATATTTTGGGGATAAGTAGACTTTATCTCGATAAACTATGCCACGATAAATGGTCATATTGTTGCTACAATATCCATTATCTATATGTCCAGTACTTTCTCTTCCTTATACCTAGGGGTGTTCGTGGGGCGAAAACCCGCTCCATTTAGAGTTCATCCGATCCGATCCATGATATTGGATCAACGGATCTACCCGCTCCAATCAAAATGGTTATCCATTAGATTGGATACCCATTGGATATCGGATTACCCCTGGGTATACGCGGATCCAAAAGAATTAGATGCAAGCCAAACAAAATTTGTTAGAACTTCCAAAATAGGATTTCGTGTAAAAATATAAATGATAAAAAAAGTCAAACACTACAAAATTTGCGATTATATTTTAAAAATTAAATGTCCGAAGTCCAAATATGTATGAAATGAATATGTCAGATGATACGCGAGTATATCAATTTGACACTTGCATAGTGATATAGAACGGGACAATTTCATATCTATACCGCTTTGGCACGGGCTTTTATTTCGACTTCTCCAATGTTCAAATATAAAATTTCTCTTAATCACGAATTCAACGTTCCTATTTATCTAACTATGATTAAATTAGTATTTTTCAAAAAATTCTTAACTTCAACGGTAATTCCATATAAAATATGGGAAACAAAACAGTGGGCGAAGGAACCCCACCCCACCCAAACATCGCTGCCAAAACATGCATTGTTATCGATTGCTTGCAGGTCGGATATGGTGACGGATCAGACATAAATCTTATCTGTTTTTGTTGTACTTAAGACTAGTGATAAAAACGGATTGGATACGATTAGATATGCCTATTTCCATATCCATATTTGCTTCATCTCTATCGAATACGGATCGGATACGGATATGATTCGGATATGCATTAAGGAAACCATATCCTTAAAAAATATGGATATGAATCTGAGTCGGATATTTATCGAATCCAAATACGGATCGAATAAAGAGCGGGACCAACCACATATCGGATAAAGAGCTAATCCAAATATGAATCGAATAAAAAGTGAAATCTAAATATGGATCCAATAAACATGGAATTTAAATACATGTCGAATAAAGACTACATACGAATACGGTTTATTCTTTTCAAAGTTCATGTGATTTTAAAAAAATCAAGTCACAAATAATATTCAATTATTATATATCTTACTGCCGAAGATATGAAAACGAGCAAAAAAATATTCTTTGCTATATTTTCATCTTAGTACTAGTAAATATTATTGTGAAATTTAGCAGTTGATCGTATTACGACAACCGAAATAAAGCAAATTAACTAATGATGGTTTTTAAATTGATTATCATTATTACACTATCCTAGACAATTCGGCTCAAACAACCGATAATTAACGGTCCACAAAGGCCTACAAAATTAAACAAATATATCAAAGTGACGCTGCAAAATATATAATAATGTATATGGTAATACCTATATCCATATATGTATCCGTCCATTTGCATTCATAATGAATACTATCTAGGTAGACCCATAGACATCATCTCGATTGAAGGAGTTATGAGATGGGTTGGCCCTTGATTATATGCGGACCATTGGATCGGAGTCCCGTATGTCACAGGTCAAATAGGGTTGGATACCCGATCCGATGTGATTCTTTAGATAACAATTGGTTTAGGGTCGATCCATACGGATCGGGTCGGATAACCGTGAAACCCGTGAACCATGCACAGCCCTACTTATACATCTAATCAACAGATTAAATATAACCCTTATTTCTCTTTTGTGCTTATCTTATTCTGTGTCCTTCATCCGAACAAATATAAAAATATACTATAATTAAGTCTTTTTTTCAAAGAGACGAGTTATTGATTATTTTTCAAAAGATTAAGATGAGCTGGATAAAGAAAAAATGAATGAATAGTTATTCTAATTATATATATACATATATATTTCCATTTCTTTTCACTCTCGTTCATTAGAAATTTTCAAGTTCGATACTCACTTAGATTTGATTAAATTAAATAACGAATCGAACTTGAACACAAGTTTATTCTCGATTGAATAAACGAACCAAACCTAAAAATGACAGGATCGCTTAAGTTCAGTCCAACTACACCCCTAATTGTAAATACGAACTCCAACTTTTCACCAGGATTAACATACTTATAAGGTTTGAATTTAAACCATGTCAGCAAAAAATGTTGTCAGTTAAAAATTTAATGGAAAGACTATGTTTATAGTTGACTTTAGATAAAGATCCGGATGGGGTATCTCTAGTTTTGTAAAAGGAAAGTTGTGTCTCCACTTGAACCCAATTGCTATGCTAGCAATTAATGTGGTGGGCTCATGCACATGAACCGATCATATCATATAAAATTCGAAATTAATCCTCCACCACGACGTCCTTACATGTGGTTGACTTTGCTTCATATTCTCTCATCCTCCTCACATAAAATCATGGTTAACATCTAAAATATCAATCATTTTTTTCCAAAATAGATTTTACAGAATAATAGGATTTTAACCTATCTGTTCAAATGGATAATTTGATCAGTACCTTCATGGCAATTACCATGAAAAAAGCCAAGTCAACCATTTAACGCTCATGTAAATTTTTTAGGGGTCCATGCAAGTAGATCTAGCAAGGTTTTAAAAACCGAACCGGACATCAAACATGGTAAGTATCGGTTTTTGGTTTTTATGGTCGGACCAATGTGACCGACCGGTAGAACTGGTGATGACATCAGTAGTTCATAAAAATCGGAAAAGATCAAACCGTTTTACTGTGGTTTGGTTCGAATGGTTTAATCGGATCGAACCGAGTTAGACCGGTAGTATCATACAAATAAATATGAAAAATGATACAATATATCTTTGGATGATCTATATACTCGTGTCCTTCCAAGTTTTTCCGATAACACTTATACCTTTTTTACAATTACGCGCCCCTATATTTTTACAAATAGATAGTAGTGATATTTTATTAATACATATGTGCTCCTATATTATACCAACATAAGGATAATATTGTATATTTTTTAAGAATATAGAAGCGCAAAAGACATTTCTAAATGTCAGGGGTATAAATGTTATTAGGAAAATTAAAAAAGAGCACTATTTTGTAGAATTTATATGTGTGTGATGTATAAAAATAACAAATTTAAAACTATTTTAACTTTAATTAATAACAAGTATTTTTAATGTATAGTATAACTATGCCAATGTATTCTTCCTTTGTTGTTGTTGGAAGTAGACAAACTCATGTAATATGTGAGAAGAGAGGCGATGCTTATATCATTTTATGACAGGAAGGAAGAGGTGATAATGGACCGTTGATAAATGTGGAAGGAGAAGAGATAAATGAGTACTATATCCTCGATTAGAATGAGAGGAGATTATTAATAATTTTTAAAAGTATACATTTTATCAATTATAAAAAAAAACTTATAAAAAATGGATGGTTGAACCGGTGGTTTTGTTCAATTGCTTCAATCTGGTTAAGCGGTCCAACCTGATTTTGACTGATTTTTATTTTCTGAATAAAAACCGGATGATTGGACCGTTTTTCTCCCGGTTCTTGATTTAACAGGTTGAATCGACTGATTCGATTTTTAAAACCTTGGGATGCAGATTAGTTGTCAACTGCTCCTATGAGAGGATCTATTGGACCGCCGATTGTCGATCGATCAATAAATAAATGATATCACAAATAATTTATCTCAAACAAAGGGGGATATTTTCATCATTCAAGTTAGCTTTCCTGACAGCAATAGTCTCTCCTTTCTATATCAATGGAAGGAGAAAAGATCTGATCAGTTCAAAGTTATATGCAAAAATAAATGCATACCACGGAATGAAAGGCAGGAAATGGGAAACATAGGATTTGCGTGGAGAGGAGAAAGTCGGCACCAACAAGTGTTGGGTCTGACACCATTTACTGTTGATATTTCTCTGTCCTTTTATCTCTCAACAAAATTGTACTGAGTTGACTTCTCTCCATATTTCTTCCTTCTCTTGCCGTTTAATTAAAGGAATTAAGAAATTAGCTAAATTTCTTCCTTCTTTGCTGTCTAATTGGCATTGCATTGGGCAAACAACTCCGTTTTTGGCAGTGTTTTTAAACCGGACCCGATCCGTCGGTTCAACCTGTCCGACTGGTGAACCGAACTTGGACCGGTCAGGTTAACTGGTTTATGCCAGTTCGATTTAATTATTTTAATTAACCTCTTCGATTCAACCTATTTTTTTGACCCGGTTTAACCAGGTTCGCCGAAGTTGAACCACATTTAATTTTGAAATTATTTAAAAAATTTGTTGGTTTTAAATTTTAATTAACCCATCCGGTTCAACCTATTTTTTGAACTGGTTTAACCAGGTTCAAGTGAAGTTGAACCACAACTAATTTTTAAATTATTTAAAAAATTTGTTGGTAGTGGGAGTTATACCCATAACCTTTGGAACCTATTACACACTTCTAACCAACTACACTAACACAACTTTTCGAATGCATTGAGTTTTAAATATAATTAAACTATTATCGTATTATAGAGCATCTAATCCAAATAATATGTATATATATGATATATATGATATTTGATGGTGTGTAAGAAAATACTTTATGTATAATGTATAGTGTGAAATAGATACATTATATATGTATTATATATATATATTTCAAGTATATTAAGTGTATATTATATATATTATTTCATTTTGATTTGATAGCTGTTCAACCACTTTTTTTCACCGATCCGATTTAATTCAATTTTAAATAATGATGTCATCATCATCCGATTGAACCAATTTGATTACAATGTTTGACCTGATCCGACCATTTTACAAAGATTTCTGGTTCGGTTTCAAAAACCTCTCGATGGATCATGCATATTTGACATGTACTAAGCAACAAACAGAGTGTTTTTTTCTTAAAAACAATATTAAAAAGGAGCATCAACTATTCCACTCATCAAGTTAATGATATGTTTGATCGCCATCATCAACAAAGCTTAAAAAATTCCTTTTACTTCGGAAATCAGAACTCCTCCTCTCCGTCACTCTCATCTTCGCTATCTATATCCCCACAAGAAAACAAAGCACCCAAGAAACAGAGCACCGTCTTCCTTGAAATCAATCAAGCACCAACAGATGAAATCAATCAAGCACCGATGATGTAAAAAGAAAGCATGTAATTCGATAGAAGAAAAATAGCAACTTTAGAATCATCACTTCCTATCACCCTGAAAATTTACAGCAAAAAATCTAGAAAAACAGAGCAACATGTATCCAGTGAAGAGAGAAAAAAGAAGGAAGAAGAGAACACAGCATCTATGGGTCCTCCACACCTAATGGCATCACAGCCCTCCTGGAGCTCCTCCCCTGCCCAATCGATAAGAAGAGCCTCATCATCCTCCTCCCACTTCCCACGCCTGCACTGCTCCCTTCTTCCCCTCCCCGTTCCCTCCTCAACTCCTCCTGCACCTCCAGGTAGGACATTCGCTCCACGGAGGAGTCCATGGAGAAGGACCTCCTGATGGGCTGCACCGACCACGGCTCCTCCTTGCTCCTCACACCTATACACTCGTCCCCCATAGCAACAGCATGTGCGGTTCTTTGGCGGCGAGCACCTTCCTCCTCGTCGTCTCTGACGTCGAGCACGAGGCCGAGGCCGTGGCCGTGGTACTCGGAGACAGGGGCCCGGCAGAGGGGACACCGGGCGCTGGTCTGGAGCCACGTGTCGATGCAGTCCATGTGGAAGAGGTGGGAGCAGGCGGGGAGGAGACGTAGCTTCTCGGAGTGGTGGAACTCGGCGAGGCAGACGGCGCAGTCGCGAAAGGGGGTGGAGGAGGCGGAATCGAAGCGGACGATGGGGAGGCAGAGGATGGTGGGATGGTCGAGGCCGCGGGGAGAGGAGGGGAGTGTGGAGGATATGGGGAGGCGGCGGAGGGGGAGTGGCGGCGGGGAGGGGTGGCGGTGGCGGTGGAAGATGAAGCAGCGCATGACGAAGACGTAGTAGGAGACGAGGAGGATGATGGTGGAGAGGATCCCGACGATGGAGATGGCGAGCGCGGAGAGGTTGCCGCTCGAGTCTGTGGCCATGAAAGATAGACCACAACTACCAGTGCCTCTCTGCAGCTAACTGTTGTGTTGAGAGGTGATGGGTGTTCTGAAATTTGTAGAGAGAGAGAGAGAGGTGATGTGCTCGTGGGGATCGCTCTTTTCAACTCTTGTCGGATTTGTTTTTCGGGCGTCGGCATGTGATCCAAGATTAAGGTTGGTAATTAACCGTTTAATAACACGATCTAATTATCTTTTAATACCGTAGCTCAAGCGTAGTGCTCATTTAAAAAAATTGGTTAATTTATAGAAAGGGACTCAACTATTCATTGATTTATAATTAAAGGTCTCGTTATCATGCGGGATACCCTCTATTTATTGGTGCAATAAATAGACCTTATATGGGATAAATTATCTCAGGATAAGGAAGTGGTTAATTATGATCGCATCGTCCATTTTATTTCTATTTATATTACTTATGTGTGTCCTCGATAATGGTTCAGTCACCTAAGCTTCAGTCTTCAGATGTTGCAGATGTGAGGAAATGGATCGTCTGCTGCAGTGGGAAGCCCATCAGAGTCTGTAGTACCTGTTTGAGCTGTTCGATCTTGATCGAGTGATTTTGCATGATACGAGCTCGGAAAAAGTGTTAAATCGTGTGAACCACTCGATCAAGATCGAACGACTCAAACAGGTACTGCAGCAGACGATCCACATCGCAATGTGATTCTAACATGGCACACATCTCTTCTCCCTCTCTCCACCACATAGGAGAGCTTTGGTCTGGGAGAATGGTTGAGAGGGAGTGAGGGGGTATAATTAAAGTATGTCCATCAATGGATCTATGACGGGTAGACTTGGTCAACGGGCTGGGAACATGTGCGTCCAACCCGATCATGGGTCGAGCTTGGACTAAGAGATTTGAGCATGGGTCGGCTCGGGTCGGCCTGCAAAAAATACATATAATACATGTATTAATATGATACACTTCAAGTTTTTCATATGTAACACTAGTTTTAAATAAAATTTAATAGTTTACATATCAAGTAACATGTAAACTACTTATATTAGTTATATAAAGTCTAAATGGTATTAGCAAAATCATTTATACATATTAAGTATCATTAAAAATACAATGGAAAAAGAAGGAAATACATCATGGGCCGGCCTATGGCGGACTTTGGACAAAAATTTTTGAACCTCGGTCCGTTCAACTTGATCCGCATTTTGACCAGGTCTAATGACCGGTTAAATTAACTCAATGAGTAGTCAGGCTAGTGAAAAGAAAGTAATATGATAGGTTAGGTTGCAAGACGGATTAATTATTCAATGATGTGAGTGTAATTACAATTATAGAGGATCAGAATGTAATTATCTACACATACACGTGAGTTTGAGTAAAAATCGTGTTTTCTTATGGGACCAAAAACCTTTTGCATAAAAATTAATGTGAAAATCATCATATTTCTAATTAGACTCGAATGGAAGATTATATTTCTAACACGTTGCTCGATCAAATCATGGATTTTTAACAAGAAAATACATTTGAATATGCATGTGTTCACTACGGTCGTAACTCCTTTTACAACAAAGGCTGCTATAATCTTTTTTGTGCAAAATCGATTCCAAAAATCCAACCACATGGATTGAAGCTCTGATTAATTTTATACAAACCTGCCGCATTTCATAAAAATCCGATGCCATTTACTACTTAGTTTAAGATCAACAGAAATGTCAACATTTAAAGAACTTAAATCCCATTTAAGGACTGTTATTTGGTTAATAGAAATTTCAACATTTAAGCAATTTAAATCTCATTTAAAAAAGGATTGAATTTTTGTTATTAATAAATAACAAGTGATATCATTTTTTTTGCTAAATTTGGTAATTTTGATGAACATAAATGAAAATTACTATCTATAAAATTGGATTTTTTGAATCGATTTTTCTATATTTAAAAAGACTACAACAGCGTACACTTGATAGGGAAGGATCAAGGTGGATCTAAGTAAGGTTTTAAATTTTGATATCGGATATCGTATCAACACTGAGTCAAAACGAAATTTCACTGAAATTTCACTACATCTTGGTCACATTTCACTAGGGGTGCCTATAGAGTTCAACGAACCGAGTTGGTCTCAACTCGGAGTCGAACTCGATAAGAAACCTAAGGCTCGAACTCGGGCTCGATAAGGGTTGAGCTCCGGATCACCAACTCGAACTCGAACTTGTCGAGTTCGAGCTGACTCACGAGCATCTTATCGAGCTACGAGTTTCTGAGTTGGCTCATGAGCATCTTCTTGAGTCAAGAGTTTCTAAGCTGGCTCACGAGCCTCAAAATGAGCAGGCTCATGAACCTCTTAACGAGTCATTGTTCCATTTTATACATTAAATTATGCAAATGTCATTCGTAACTTTGATTTTTTTATACTCTTTTCTGTAATTTTTTGGACAAGAAAAATGTTAATCTCTATTAAAGTAACTAGTCTACATAGATTCACAATATCAAAATATTAAATCAGGACATATTATAAAGAAACTGTTGGGAGACGGGCAACAAGTTGCGCTGCCAATCCCTTTTGGATGGCAATCCAATTCTTCGGAACACAACATCCATAGACCCAGGAACTATAACATTGCTATGCATAATTTTCTGGACCCTCTTAAGGAGCTCTACAGCTTCATACGCCAAGAACCCAAAGGTATCAAATCCGAAAGGGATGAAGACATGTTGATTGTCAATACAAGCCTTCTCATGTTTAGCAACTTTGGCTGAGGCAACTTTCTGTGCAGCGTATCCTGCAGTAAAATCACTTTTTACCAGACCAACTAACGGAGACACTCCAGTTAAATCAACACATGCATGTTTTCCTCCAGCCCAACCAAAAATTAAAACAGCCGCTGGTCTGAGTGTGGATCTCCCCTCGTGTGGATTAGACAAAAAATTCACAGGTGCTTCTTTCTTTGACGCAACCCCAACCTTCTTGAGAACATCATAGAGGACAACTCTGACAAGATCATGTCTATATTTAAAACCTAGGAGTTCACGACAATCTCTATTTTATATCAAACTCAATGTGGAAGTTTCGGTATATATGTTTTCAACTTTTTATTAAGAGGGGAAATGGATTATCGAGTCGAGTTTCCGAGTTGAACAACACCCAACTCGGACTCGACTCGATAAGCTAACGAGCCATAAAACCCAACTCGGGCTCAGACTCGTTAATGTTTCGAGTACGGCTCATGGGCCCTTAACAAGCCGAACCTGAATTGAGCTCATCGAGCTCGAGCTTTCCTGACAACCCTACATTCTAACCAAATTGAACAACATTTGTGAAGAAATACCCATATCGGCATTTTGCTTGAAATTTTGATCTCATGTTGAAACCGAAATTTTTCATGAAATCTAAAACCAGATTTAATATGCACGTCTACTTGTCCTCGTAGCATGTTGCATTGACATGCCAGGAGTGGATGACCTGTAAAATTAAAGCACCATACGAATTGGTCAATGGCCATGTGGGCGACTTGAAGTATTATTTTTTAGGAGTAGACGACATTGTAAATGAGAAGTTATGAGGATAAAAATATATACATGAAAGGAGAAAATCTTTTCTGAGCAATTTTGGAAAAAAATCGAACAAAAAATAAACAGAAAAAATAGCTATTGAAGCGGAATCGATGACCATTGCATTATAAATGTGACGCTTTAACCTCTGAACTAAACGGGCTTTTATAACATAAAATAAATCAAATAAAATACAGAAATGGAACAACGTGAACGTGAATATGAATGGATGGAATAGAAGATGCAGAATAACACACTAGATCAAAACTGGCCTAAGGCTACTATTAACTTTATATTCATTATCATATTTTTCATAGTTAATTATATATAATAATGAATACTTTCATAGCTTCATTATAAATTCACAACAAATATCTTATTTGTTGTTATATTCCTTGCAATGAATCATATAACAATGGTTATTTATTGATTTTTTTCTTCCAACAATTATCGTTAAATTTATTAATGATCAGCATTAATTTTAGCGAATAAGTCAACAAAAAAGTCGTCATTGTATGAACCTTTAATAACGAATATGACATTCGATACTGATTACAAGAATGAAAAATAATTTCGTAATGAATATTATTCATTTTGTTGTATCTTTAACATTGAAAGATATGGCAACAATATTCAAATCACTCGTTCCCTTATGTCAACTTTGTTATGGTAACACTATAACGGTCATATGCTTTGAATCATAACCTCTTTGTTCGTCCGGATACTTTGTAAAGCTTGTTTTACACCTCGTTGTGGGAGGGAAAAGGCGAAAATCCCGCCATCCCATGATGAGAATCTTGTTGCTCAGTCAATATGTTAGAGGGGTGTGTGAAGGAGGAGATGCACCCTCCCTTGTTGGAGCCATAGGACATTTAAATGCGATAAAATACGACACCCTAATTGCATAGCATCCAAAGCGTGGGAGCTAAGTACATGGCAAGATACTAGGTTGATCTCTAAAAAAGGTTAGAACACAATGAATCGAATAATAAGATGAAGAATTCAAAAAGGGATGTAATGAATGATAACAGGGGTTTTACACTTGTGCTCCTTTGAGATTTTACAATAACAGTTTTGCCCTTGCTCTTTTTGCAATAACACTTGTGCACATCTGCTAGTTCAGTTTGTCTATTAGATGAACCAAACCATGATTTATGCAAACCAAGGCATGGTTAAGAGAAATCTTATTACAATTATTCTCCTCCCTTTTTATGCCAATTACCGGGAGGAAGGATCGCCTTGGATGGATGTCAAGGGGTGGTTGCTCGTGGAGGAGACGACAAGGGCATGTTTGCTACGAGCGGAGGATGTCAGGGGAGCTGCACATGGATGAGTTAGATGGGGGGGACCCCATTGCCACAAGCACAAGCATTTTCTCCAACCCACAACATTGCCTTCCCTTGTGCCTAGCAACACTAAGTCCACGAGCTCCCGACCCTCCTGGAGGATGGCCTCTAGTGCACCCGCTAGTGAGCTCGTTGTCTATTTCGAGTAGCATAGGAATTGTTGCACTGCTAAGGTTGAGCTTTGTCATCCTCACTGTAGCTCCACCACATGATGCCGCACGCACCCCGACGGCTCCGCGAGCTGAGTGGGGTGAGCTTTAACCACCCTTGCTACCTCGATACACAAGCGAGAAAGTTGAAAGTGGATGTGACACATGCGATGAGTTTAATGCCAAATCCATGGTTGATGTCCTTGAAGTATTGGCCTTCTTCGTGATGGTTTGATCTGACGTTGTAAGTGAGCTTGGCTGCCACTTTAACATCTCGAGAGCTTCCTCCTAGGTCCACCTAAACTCCTTGTACAAATTCACTTTCTATGGACCATGGATCTCGACAACATACTGATGACTAACATGAAGTTGCTGGTAGGCTTGATGTCGATCTTCTTGAGGTACTTTAGCATATTACTATCAGACTGCGGAGAAGTAGCGTAAACCAAGTGCGCAAGACAATAAGATGATCAACAAAAAGCTGAATCAAGTGACAACATGAACTATAAATACAATAATAACAATAGTCCCATACTTGTTTGCGATAACCATGCATGATTATCGGCAGTCAAGCACTTGATACATGATATGCAACTGATTTTTATTACGCATACCAATGAAAAACTCATATGCACTATTTCTGTGTATGCGAGCCCCCACTTCCAACAATCCATAGTAGGTAAGTAAATTGCCTTCCGACCTACCATATTACACTTTATTTTCTCCAAAAGAAGTCCCTTACTCTCTAGTCCCAATAAGAGCATCTGCAAATATCTCAAAGGAAAGTCATAAGGTGATGTCCCCAAAGAAAGATCGCATTTACAAATCTTATCATACATCATGCTAAACAATGAATGTAGAACCCCACTAATGATCTGGTGGTAGAAGCAGTGGCTCCCACTTCAAAAGGACCAGGGTTAGAAACCCCTCCCTTCTACCAGTAAATAAAAATGAAGGTTGACTTCCTCCTCCATTGATGATTGCGCTATATCAACAACATCTTTCTTCAACCATATCTTCCTATATTGATGTCACCACTCCACCTCCTACTTCTTGTCATCATCCCTCGCAACCCTATCGTCGAGTTATCCTCTCAATATGCTCAGAGCATATAAGGGCCTAGAGTCTTCCAATCTATCGAGCCAAACCCTCTCACCATGGGTGGCCTTCTTTCTCTTCTCTCATTGCAAACATCTAGCAAAACAAAGAAAGACTCAATTCCCACAATCTTCTTCACACACTCAAAAAACTCCCTACACCAACCAACCTTCATGTAACCCTCCATATATCCCATTTCATGCCACACCACTCTAAATTGTTCCTCCACCCCCATTTCAAACACCCAGTATCCATCGCTTCACCGAAGTCTGATGCAACCAAACGACATTCTCCTTCCGCTCGTAATCGCCCGACCACCACCCTCCTCTCAGGATGTCGCGGACCAAAGCTCAGGTACTAAAAAACTTCAGGAAGCAAGATGATTCATAAGAGGCGACAAAAAAATAGTTAAAATCAAGCATGGCTCATATACATTTACTTCATACTGGTATACTGGAGCTGGAGTTATCTGTATGTTTGTCGTGGGCATGTGCAAGTTGTTTTCACACTAAATAATACGGTGCAAGTTGAGCATCAATTATGAGTTGCTTTGGATCATGACAAGAACACTGCTTGAACTTAGTGGTGTTCCTACAAGGCGAGTCAAATCAGATAAAGTCTACCTAAAAAGCCTAATTACTGGCCGACATGTCTGCACCATAGCCTTCACTGGATGCTGTGTGGAGTAGTAGTATTAGAGTCATAGCATACACGCCTTGCTTAGATCATCAACAAAAGGGGGTCTATACATAGAGGCCCTTTCTTTGATATCTTGGCTTGGAAGCTAACATATGATTCAGGGTAATTAAAGACAGTTTACAATATTTGTGAGGAAAATGTGGGCTTTAGAAAATTTGGTCTTTGTCTGTGATGTTAAAGCTTCTGATTCCTGTTCTTTTTTTGGTAAGTAAAGGTAAACTATATTTTTCAAAAAAACAAGAAATAATTACATAAAAAATGTGGCTAACAGATCTAGCCAGGAATGCACAAAGGCAACATGGGAACACTAATCATGGGGCACAGAGTAGAACCAAAAACTCAGGCACCCTTCTAAGATTTTAAAAGCATAAAATTGTTGATAATATCCTTAATAGTGCGCTTTGGAGGCTGACAGCGCGAAGAACTCCAAAGCCGATTGCGCTCACGCCAGATGTGCCACACCGCCGGCGCAACGAGAGTAGTTGTAGTAGTACAGGCCCTGGGGTTGGCCACATTGAGAGTCCAGGTAATAACGTCTGCTAGATGGTTCGTTGGAGGTGACGTTAATGCCAAGGCAGAGCAGGAGCCAAGCCACACCTCAGAGGAGTAGGGGCAGGATAGTAGCAGGTGACCATGGGTTTCCAAGTCGTTGGAGCAGAGTGAACAAGTTTCAGGGAGATTCAAGCCAAAGGCCTTGAGCCTATCCAGCGTGGGCAGACGACCAAGGAGAGCCCGATAAAGCGTGAGCGCACAACGGGGAGGGATGCGCCGGTCCCACATGACAGAGAACCAGACTATCGACGATCCCCGTGGTCTAAGGAGCTCAAAAGCGCCCTTGAAGGAGAAGCCACTGGTGGAAAGAGTCCAAGAAGGAGAGGGGAAATCGCCCTGAATAGCTGCGCGCACTGAGGCTCTACAATCCAGCATTGCATGCCAAATTCTGGAAGAGGCGGGAGAGGCATTGATATCCCAGAATGAAGCATTACGGAGATACTTGGTGCGCATAAAATCAGCCCAAATAGAAGGGTCAGCATTGAGGAATCTCCAAACCCAGGAAGCAATCATAGTGGCCCGCAGGGAGACGAAAGATTTCAATCCCATGCCCCCCTCATGCTTAGGAAGGCAAAGCCGCTGCCAAGCGACGTCATGACGCCTACAACCCAGAGAAAATGAGCGCACAACCAAAATGAGGCTTCTGATTCCTGTTCTTATTTTATGTACTGTGTGTTAACTTTAATCAAGTACCATGATATCAATAAACAAGGTAGGAACAATGAAATATAGACAAATACTATTCACAGCTGACGTTTCTATGCGTCCTCGTTCTTTTGAAGCTCGAAAGGCATGCAGATAACCAAGAAAAGATCTGACAGGGCAAGAGGTTTGACTGATCGAAGGTGTGAATATTCCAGTGACAAACCCTAAGACCCCGTTTGGATTGGGGGTTACCCCTCACTTTGGGTGGGTAACCCCCCAAAACCCCCATTTTTAACTCACTAGTGGGACCCACCCTCTTCCCATCAAAAAAAATATATATTATACCATCATATCATCTAAAAATCATAAAATACTCAACTCCTACTCAATATTCCAAACTTCAATACAATCACATCACAAAAACCACACACTTTTTCAAATTTCAATACAATCATATCATAATAACTATCAACTTTTTCAAATTCCAATATAATCACATCACACAAACCCTCCCAACCCTTAACCCACCAACCAAACACACTAAAACAAAAACGGGTTACCCACCTCCCGATAACCCCCAGAAAACCCACCAACCAAACGCACTCTAAATGAGAGCGTGCATTCACATTCACATGCACTTTCCAAGATTATTATATTTCCCATTCAAAGTTTGGAAGATGAGATCCAGAGCCTCCGGTGGATCAAATCAGGTGGTCTTCTCGCACAGTAAGCACAGGACGCTTCTGAAGAACACCACGCCACATTCAGCTGACAGACCCAACATGGCGCCGCTTCTATCTTCTCCAGTACACATCAAATCGGTATCCAACAGTTTCATATTGCTTTGTCTGGAGAAAGAAGAAAACATACACGACATGCGATCCAAAATGATGGATTGATGTGAAGCCAAGGTGGCCATCCTGTGATGGCATTGCCTATTATTAGGATTTTGGAACAAGTGGGCGAGGACTGTCCTCCTAATATTACTAACCATGCCTCGTATAATCAGGAGAGGTTGTTCAGCACAAGAGATACTCCAAGGCCTCGTATAATCAGGAGGGAAGGACAAGGAAGGAGAGGTGCTTGATGAAACTTGTATTCATCTAATTAAGACCTTCGTATCAAAATAGAATATTTCTATAGAATATTTACACTCATAACTCTGAGTAATTTTGTATTTACAATCATAACCTCGTGTAATCGTGAATTATACAAGAAACCTCAGATAATCATTCCGTCTCACACCCATAACACTCTGTTAGTTTTCTCATTAACCCAAACATATTATTGGGTTAATAAAACATATGATTTATCCAATGGCTATTAAAAAATTCAAAAAATAAGAGCCCCTAACCTCCTCCCCCTCCCTTCTCCAACACTCGACGCCCTCTCCCTCCCTCTCGCCCCTCTGCCTCCGCCCTCCTCCTACAGGCTGTGGGGCTCCCCCTATTGACAGACTCTCCCTTCCCTTCTTCCTTCTCCAGCTCGAGCCACCACTGCCGACCGTCGCTCCCTCCCATTCTTCCTCATCAACTCGACCTCTCTAGGTCTTCCTCCTTCATCTCACCCCACCCCGCGACCACCTCCCCCTCCCCTCCTTCCTCCTCCATCTCACCCCATCCCTGCCGACCACCTCCCCCTCCCCTTTTTCCTCCTCCAGCCCCAAACCCAGCCCCTCCTCCCCCCTCCCCCCACATCGGCCACCTCCTCCTCCTCCCCTTCCTCCTCCAACAAACTACCTCCTCCTCCCCTCTCCCATGCCCTTCGATTCACCAAATATACAACACCTTCAGGACACCTCACTGGATCCTCCTTCGATGACCACCACCATTCTCTAGAATATCAAATCATCAGAGCAGAGGCCATCAGAACTGGGCCTTATCAGCAACCATTGTTCGAATGATCTCCAGAACCTTCGATGCTCCTCCGTGTTCTTTCGCAAGGTGGGCATCAACATCATGGAGGAGAACCAACATCTGATCCTTATCTTCCATTAGAGCTCTATCACGTGAGACTCTCCGGTAGCGGATCTCGTTTATTTGTCGACCAAGCAAGCCTCCAAGCTTGAGGCCAACCTTGGACTCCCTCGAATCTTCATCACCTGTGAGCTCAAGAGCAACAACCCACCGGAGCCCTCGAAGAAGAGCCCCTCCGTCATATACCTATGTCGAAGAAGAAAATCAAAACCACCACCTACAGTAATGACGAGGGGGTTGATGGGTGTTGGAGATGAGGTGAGGGACGAAAATGTAAATAATGTGAACAACTTAAAAGGTAAAATTTTTTAAATATTTGACGATTTCTATCATAGTTAATGAGAAATTTGACGGAAGTTAACACGGGGTTTGCTATGTAAGAGTTAAGCACCACTGAGGGTCTTGGATATAATTCATGATTATTTGGAGTTATGGTTGTAATTATAAAATTACTCTGTGTTATAGGTGTAAATATCCCTACTGAGATTAGTTCCTCAAGGAAACTCCTCAAAATCCTTCTAATAACATCTTTTTATACTATATTCCTCATAAGCGATTAATTAAAACAAAATTACTATAAATGATCAAAAATCGGAAGACAAGAAAAATGAACAAATAGTATTTAGGAAACACTACAGATAGAGTCACAAACTTGTATATAATTACATGTATGAGTGTGCATGTTGTAAAAACTTTGTTAATTCTAATAAATTCATATAAAGTACGGTTCGTGTGAAACAACTTCCACATCGTATCATCGAAACATTGACCAAAAATACTAACTTGTAGATACAAATAATAATTTTTGAGTCTGTTGAAATATCCATATATCTCGTGCATACAAGGATCTAAGAAATTATACTCACCTTTGAAGTAATGTATACTCAAAGAAATTCTAAACAAAAATATTTTCAAGAGAATCAGATTTCATATGTGGAACTTATATTTTTTGAAGTATCATGTAATTCATGTATATGCATTTTTGAGTGTAAATATGAATCACATAGTGGTAAACATGCAACTTTCAAAATACACTGAAGTTTGGGAGTAAAAAGCTCAAGAAATTATTTATCTTCCTTTTCCATCTCTCTATCTTAAAAAAATGACCGAACGCAGATATCCCCTAATTTATCTCCATTTCATTTAATTTTATATAGAGATATTTTGTTTTCTTTTCTTTATGTCAAAAAATAAAGGGATTTTTATACCATAAATCTTAAAAACTTTGTATATCTCAGCCCTATATTCTTTTAATTATCACTAAACGAGTCGGGCTTTTTGCAGGAAAAACTTTGCAAATTCCATGCATTAATCTAATTCCAAGCATTTTTTTAACAGTAGGCCCGGTAATATCAAGGGTCTGGAACGTTTCCACTGAGATTTGAATCCAGATCCTTTAAAGTGGAGTTACACTACTCTACCATCAGACCACTCCTTGAGTTCGAATTCCCAGAATTCAGGTCAGTTCTTTTCCCCGAATATTTGCCCTTATCCAGTATCATCTCCCAAAGTTTCAGCCCCATCAGCACTTCCTCAGTTGTAGTTCCCAGCAAATCCAGTTCCAATTCTGACATAGCCTCTCCTTAACAATCTAAGCATGCGGGATTTAAGTGATAATTACGAAGAATAAAAAATAAAAAAATGAACTTTTGTATCAACTTATTTTCTGTTATATTCCCTTTCAACTAGTGAGAAGACGATTTTTTCCTCACTGCCGCTTCGATCATTGTCTATTGGACCACGAAAATAAATTGCACTGGATCGTAGTTCGTCTATATACCGTCACCAGATAAGATTGAATGCAAACTTTGATACCAATGAGTTAAGAAGGAATGATGACTGCAATTATATTTGCGTTGAACCGGTATGAGAGGTCTGAGACGACGATCCCAATCCCAAGGGAACCCTTCTACGGATCATACGAAGATGCCAAACTTTGCATGGGAAGAAATTCCCAAACCCGTCTCCATCTTCCGGTGGTCCGATATATATAATTTTTTATACCCACAAAGAAGACAAAGAGGGAGTAGGCGACATGAACATGAAGAAGGAGACGAGGTACTGTTAATGGTGAGAAATGATCATATCCAAGTGAGCAGCAGCAGTACAGTTCCACTGTAAAATCTGAGCAGAGGAGACCACGTCCCGATCTTGACCAACAGGCGATCGTGGTAGTTGTGCTGTGGACTTCAAATGGAGGAGATGCTCATGTGCGGCAAATGTCTGGATACTGTTATCCAATATCCATCTTCATACAGCTAATTCTCTGCAAAGGAGAAGTCCAATCGCAGTAAAAGTTGGAACTTTGATTTACGTGGCTAACAAAGGAGGTGCATGGAATATGTCACATCTTTGTTGGGATGTAACGGATCCTCAGTTGCAGTCGGTGCAACAGACGCTGCAGTAGAGGCATGGACCGCTCGATATTGATCGAGCGGTTTCCACAAATTCGCACGCTAGGATCTACAAAAAAATACGAATTCGCACGATAGGATCTACAAAAAAGTGCGAATTCATGAGAACCGTTCGATCAAGATCGAGTGACCCATGACTCTACTGAAGAGTCTGCTACAGCGGACCCTGCAACAGAGGATCCGTTCCCTTGTTGGGAAGAGGTCTGATTAACCAACACAGGCAAAAATCGTCAAAGAGAAACAAATCTATATAAACACAATACATATTTAAGTCATATATTTGTTATCGTGTGTGATGCGACTTTTAACTTAGAGGAGCATGCACTCCAAGAAAAATGAGTTGTGGCCACGGAATGTGGCTACGGAAAACTTGTGGCCACGATAATTCCGTAGCCACTAGTTTCTCGTAGCCACAATCCGTGGCCAAAGTCTTCATATAAGAGTTGTGGCCACGATAAGTTCTGTGGCCACTTGTAGTGGCCACAACATATTCGTGGCTGAAGAACTCTCACGACGAGACTTGTAGCTACGGCTACTGGCTACGATGTGTCGTGGCCAGAGCCTAATTCTGTGGCCACAAACCACATGTCCGTGGCCAAAGTTCTGTAGCCACAACTTGTTTTCGTTGTAGTGATGTGAACAAAGGCTAGTGTTGCGGAAAACAGGTGTTTGATAATTATGAGCGAGAGGATCATCCAATCGCAATCGGACAATCCTCATAAGGGACCCACTATCCCATACCTCCTATGAGGGTCGTTCGATCCCGATCGAACGGTCCACTGTAATACAAACATATTGTATATAGCATACGATCCGGGTCCTAATTACGAAGTCTCAGACAACTTTCTACCACTACAAAGAAAACAAGTTGTGCCTACAGAACTATGGTCACGGTTTTGGGGTTTGTGGCCACAGAATTGGGCTCTGGTCATGACATGTCGTGGCCAGTAGCCGTAGCTACAAGTCTCGTCGCTAGAGTTCTCTAGCCACGAATATGCCGTGGCCACTACAAGTGGCCACAGAACTTATCGTGGTCACAACTCTTATATGAAGACTTTGGCCACGGATTGTGGCTACAAGAAACTAGTGGCCACGGAATTATCGTGGCTACAAGTTTCCGTAGCCACATTTCGTAGCCACAACTCATTTTTCTTGTAGTGTACGATCAAATGACTCCATCCTTCTATCTTTTGATATTAGAAAGAAACTCTCGTTTTACTCTTATAAAGACTCTACGTGAAATATACCGTTTAATTATGCTAGAATTACTATGTAATCCGCTAATCTCAACATCGCCTTGAGTCGATATGGTCCATTTTTTGTCATCCACCAAAAATATGCATACTTCTAGGTTGCTATATTTATATTGAGGTTATAATACGTAAAAAAAGCTCCTTTTTTCTCATTTCTTATTTTTTGTTTGCAGCCCACAAAATCCTGAGCCCATTCTCAAGGAAGGAGGTCATTGTATATCTTCCACATGCAACCGAAATTCCCATGCTCTTCTCCTCTCCATGTCCGAAGATGCAATGATCGATGACCGACTCCTCTGCTCGCAGCGTAGACTCCTTTATTTTCTTGTTTTGAGGGGAGCAGCGTAGACTCCCCTGCTCCCCTCGTGATCATAGGGCAACGTCACCCTCTCGCGACTCACCTCTGTACGTGTTCCTTCATGCAGAGCCATGCATTGATCCTCATAGTCGTTGTTGCCTCAAGAACATCATCTCCCTCGAGGGCTGATCTGATTAGGAAGAGGCGATAGCCCCATATTCCATTTTTTATTTACTTTTAGTCTTGTTTAAGTTTGAACTTAAAACTAATTTTTTAAAACTTTTGGACTTAAAGGTAAATTTTATTTTTAAGTTTATTTCTTGCAATTTATCCTTTAATGTTATTTCATTGAAAAATACAAGTAATGATTAATTTTGACTTTGCATTTAGGCCCCTATTAGGTACCTTTTTCTAATATACATAACTTTCAGTTCTTATTTAAATTTATTTTGTGAAATTGCATGTTTCCCTAATCAATTTTTATTAAATAATTTAATTGAGTTATGTTTTTTATTTGCATTTTAGCCTCTAGATTTTTAGTGTAATTTAAATCAACCCATGAATTTTTTTTAACAATATTGAAAATATCAAAAAAAATGAAAAAAAAACAGGAAATTATTAGGAACATCTTAGAATAGGTGTAATTCTAGTTCAAAGTGCTTAACCAAAATAAAAATAGTGTTTGATATTGGTATTTAAGAATCAAAACCGAGTCAAAAAATCTTCAAAATTGTGTGAGGTTTAACGAGTCTATGCAGATGGATCCTTTTGCATTCCTTATGCATATTTTGAACATCAATTAGACTTATAATTGTATGATTTATTTGAATTATAGAGATCGCGTGTGGGAGGGACTTGCTGAAAATCAACTTTTAAATTCACAAAATGTTACTTTCATACTTGCGCAAAAAATAATTCCTTGAAAGGTCAATAGGTCGATTAAAATATGAGATTTAGTCAACTAAGCAGATCAAACAAAATGTATTTAGCTTCTTTGGTCCAAATTATCGATTTGTAAAAAAGTTTCATCAATTGATGAAGCAATTAATCAGTTGGAATCATAATCAATTGATCGATCCAAGGTACATAACCTAAGAGTGCATATGCATGATGCGCGAAATCGTGATATTGCTACATACTACTTTAATAGAAGCAAAGAATACATGATTATTAGACTCGAAAGTACGACTTTATATTCTTGAAATCTTCGGCTTGAGTCTATATGATCTTTTTGTCTTTTATGATAGAGAACTCCATCAATGAGCTTGAAGACTTTCTTCTATATGCTTCTTAAGATTACTCCTTAAGCTTGATTTCTTTCATTTGGTTTACCCCACGTCTTATCTTAGCTGCAAATTAATTTCACAAATTTTGTTAACATCAACTTGAGCATGCTTATGTAGGACTCAACACTTAGTGCTAAGACAAGCATAAAAATTATCTACTTAATCGGGGGCATCAAGCTTTGACATAGTTTCTTCGAGGCCAAGCAAAAGCATTTAAACTCAAATCTCTTATAATGTTTACACAAAGAATAAAATTTTAATGGATCTCTTCACCTTCTACACTCATCTTCTGTCTTGAAATGGAAACCATCCCACTATATCCAAATTGCTTCACTTTCCACATGAATGATCAAATCGATTATCAATTATGACAAATATTTAATATCAAAAATCACCCACTCTTTCGACGACTAATTCAGTTCCTTGAACGTCATCGTAAATGCATGAAACTCACTCTACCTTACATGAATGTTATCCTCTTGAGTTCTTGAGCTTGCTAAAATACCTAGATCCATATGTTTATAAGATGTTAGAAAACAAAATCTTAAGCTAAACAATTAGGAAAGGAGGAGAAAACTTATAGGTTAAGCCTCATGACAAGACTTCTAATAGATTTTTATGATCTAAGACATCTTTCCTTGATCTCTAATGCTCTAATAGAGGTGTGTTAGGATTAAGGTCATATTAAGATTGGAAATTCTAAAGGAACTGGACTCCTAATCCTAATAGTAGTTGAGTTGTTATCTATTTATAGTCTTAATAGGAACATGACTATAGGGTTGTAATTGGGCTATATAAAAAGGAGGTGGAGGCATTGCCTACAGACCACCACAAGAACAATGTAACACCTAGAGAAATGGAAAAAGAGAGATAAGAGAGAGGGAAGGAATGAAGAGAGTTGTGCTCGTTCTTCTTTTACTGATCTTCTTCTCCGATGGTCATGAGAGGTGATCGAATGTCATTATATCTGGTCGTTCTTTCTTTCATGTGCTTCCATGCTGGTGGTCGATTGTGCATCCACATATATATCCAGTGTTCAATCCGTAACAGCTGGTATCCGAGAGGAGACTATACCAGCTCGTGTCGCAACAATCGATATCTGAGCGGAGACGATACCATCGAGTCATGTCCTATCAATTGATATCAGAGTGAAGATGATACCAGATCATGTCCCAACAAGGTGGACCCTTACTTATAAGGTGATGGTAGTCAAATATGAGGATGGTCTCCCTAAACCCTTATACAGTGACAAATATATTCTAAGATATCTTATTATGGAGTTTTCAAAGGATGTTGTCTCTCCGGAGTGGGCTAATGATCACCTTGCTACGGTTGTACCTCCTGACATCTTCAAATTCCTTTAAAAAATATCCAAGCACCAACTTATTGCAGAGGTATCCTCAAAGGTTCTCTTGAATGAGTTGATCCACACATCTGTCAAAAGCCGTTGATGAATTGGTTATTTGATTTTATAACTAGTCCCCGTAGTTCTATGGCAAGAAAGTTGAAGAACTCATTGTTGGGACACAAACTGGTATACGGATATTGATGCACAATCACCTACTACCACGGAAGCACATGAAAGAAAAGAACAACCATATATAACGGTGGTCGGTCACCTCTCACGATTGTCGGAAAAAAAATCACTATAAATTAGAACGAGTACAAGTCTCTCCGTTCCCCCGCTCTTTTATCTCTTTCTTCTCTCTCTCTCTCTCTCCCCCCTTTCTCTAAAGGTTACATTGTTCTTGTGGTGGTGTGGAGGCAATGCCTCCCATCCCTTCTATATATATAATCCAGTTAACTCCATAGTCCTATTCTCAATAAGACTATAAATAGAATATAACTCAACTACTATTATGATTAGTAGTCTTATCCCATTAGGATTCCTAACACTGACTCCAATGTGAACATGCTAACACTCATGACATAGTGAGATGTGGTCCTAGGTCTACCCCTTCATAAATAGCCCTACATCTGGCTATGTATTCTCGGCAATCAAGTAATTTTGTTGGGTAAACTACTGGCTTTTGAGGCCCATTCGATGGAATTGGGATACGAGGAAGCTTATCTTGTGAAGTTGTTAGTCGACATCCCAGACACTAATATGATCCCTAATGTAGCATTCGGCTACCGGGTTACCCTCCCATTGGGGGAGTTTACCCCCCTTAACCCGCATCCCCCTCTCTCCCTGCGGGCCCCACTTTATTCTTTTTTTTAAAAAAATTAAATAAATCGATTTTACATCATCAATCCTATCAAAAAATAATATATTATACCATCATATCATATAAAAATTATAAAACTATTCTACTTCTACTCACTTTTCCAAACTTTAATACAATCACATCACAATAACTACTCACTTTTTCAAACTTCAATACAATCATATCACCACAAACCCACTTCTAACCCACCACCAGTTTAACCATCTATCAAAAAATCAAAATCGAAAAACGGATTACCCTCTACCAGTTTAACCTGCCTTAACCCGCCAACCAAACGCACCCTAAAGGGATTGCGGTGAACACATAAGGTGTATTTAGGCAACCTTCCACCATCTTCTTTAGAAAGTGGCGGTTGCCTTCGCACACTACGATTCTCCTTTGGTGAACAATAATGTCACAAATCTATTGTTAACACACTACCTCATCGAGGATCGAAATCGGAGAAATGAAGATATCTGAAGTAAATGAAGCTTTTTTTGAGGATCTTCCTTTCTCTTTACCCATATCCTAAGATATCTGAAGTAAATGAAGCTTTTCTTGAGAATCTTCCTTTCTCTTTACCCATCTATTCTATTACTATATATTAAAGAGGGGAGATGCACCGACTTTGATTAATTTCTATCGTAAAATTTCAATTTTATCCCTCCTATCTTTTCCATGGTTGTTTGTCCAAGTGGAGATATTATTGCAATTATTACGAATGAAAATGCATTATATTTTTACTGCCAGTTTTACCGCAATATTTATACACCCTCTCTCCTCTTTCACAAATTTTTTTTGCCTTGTAATTACAAAAATCAGCAATATTTTAAATTTAAATTGAATACGACTTTAATCTGTTACTGAACCTAAGTCCTTTTATTTTGCCCATACCAAAATATACAAGGATATGTCTTACAAATTTATTTACCGATAAGTATACATATCTAAATATTGCTTTTATTTCTTTAGGATATTGACACGTATATTGATGGAAGCAAATAGATATGTATTTTCATTTTATTATGGGTACAAATATCGGTACTATGTCTATTTTCTTCATGATATGGATACAGATATGGTATTTTTTTAACGAATATAGTAAAATGAATGTGAATTCATAGAGCTACAACCGAATATGAATATATTCGCATGTATATGCCATTGTATCTGTCCTCACCTAAAATATCAAGATATTTTTTTGCATATACAAATAGAGACAGGATATTCAACACTACAACAAAATAAATAAAAATCCAAAGATGATATAAGATTTTGCTCGGGGATCTATATCATTGTTATTCATTGAATAAAAGTATAAAAATGCATACAACATGCAACATCTTATTTGCAAAAGAATTCTGTATCAATATACATATCCTTCCGGAAAAAGAGAAATTACTACTCATATATGTATTAGTGTAAGTAAGAGTAGTTTTATAATTATTAAAAAAATGTTAAATAATTTTTCCCACGATATGACAATTGTTCAATCCATTACAATGTTAGCGAGAAAAATGATAACTTTTCCACTCAAATGAGGATGCACTTTAGCAAGACAGAGCGGTCACGCTTTATATGATTGGCTTCAGAGCATGGGGATGGATCTCTACAATAGGCATTTGAGCTGCTCGATTGATCGAGCAGTTCGCACGATTTTGCACTTCTTGTGGGCATGTAGTGTGCAAAATCGTGCGAACCGCTCGAGCAATGTAAATAGGGTCTAAACTATGTAAAAAATAGAATAATGCTGGAAAAAAAAACTCAATCTGATCACTCTAATATCTAGGAAACCTCATCAAAATGGCCTCCTTCTACTTCTCCATATTCACCACATAATCACCCAACCAATTTCCACCAATCCAATCAAAACTTTATCGTAATGGAGTTAATGGAGATAGAATTTCGAATAGAAGAGAATCCAAGGGTTGTATTGGTATTCCCCATTTTTGCTTGGCAATCAGAATAACACTTGCTCATATCTGGCGTGAGAAATTTGATATTAATTCAGGTGCACTACTTATTATGAATACAAGTAAGAACAATAATATGCTTAAATATCCATATTTGACATCAGCTTCTCTATATATTATAGAACGAATACACAATATTTTTTTACATAAGGTAATGAATTAGTTGAATATTTGTTGTCATATCTTATAATATAACAAATATTATAATTTAAATATTTCGTTTTGCTCTTGGGAAATTAATAGTTGTGCTCCTTGGATGAATTTTATTCATATATAGTCTCATCATATTTGGACAGTGATTGGAGTTTAAGTACTGAACTTTGACATGTCACATTATAATATGCACTCGGTAGTCGCTAGATCCTTGGTCGTCATGATAGTTTTACTCGCATGCTTCCAAATGATTTGAGCATGTGCAAAGAAAACAAGCATGTGCAAAGAAAACAACAAAGTTACATTTTCAAATTCCTTTACAACTCATAACATGAAATTGTCTACGAGATCACCTATTAGTTTCATTCGGAAAGGAACGTCTCACTTACTACTGACCACGAGAACGATATTGTTTAAAATGAGGCTTGATTCTCTTTCAATTGTTATATTTCATTACCTATTAGTTTCTAAGTACACTCATGTAATTGTATTTTCCTATGCATTGTTATCTTCGACAATTTCCCGTGCGTTGCACGGGGCTTGCACTAGTATCTTATTATTTTGTCTCCGGGAAAATTTCATGGCTTATAGCATTTTTGAGTCTTAGAGGGTTGGCCCAACCTTGGTTACTATTCACAATAATACTTCTTTCTCACAGATTACTATTCACCCAGCTCAACCCAACTCTGCCGAACCCTACAACCAAACAGGCCCTTAATGAATGATATTGTTCGTTAAAAAAGAAGAAGCAAACCTTACCACGAGAAGACAGAGAGAACCCATCACGTCACGCCTCTCTCCCTCCACCGGCGCTCACACACAGAGAGCTTCCGACGATGAAGATAATGGTGGCAGTGAAGCGCGTCATCGACTACGCCGTCAAGATCAGAGTCAAATCGGACAAGGTAATGCCCTCCCCTTCTCCTTCTCCGTCGATCCGATGCCGATCCCTCCCCTTTCCCTTCCCAACAGACCGGAGTGGAGACCAACAACGTCAAGATGTCCATGAACCCCTTCTGCGAGATCGCGCTGGAGGAAGCCCTCCGCATTCGGGACTCCGGTGCCGCCGCCGAGGTCGTCGCCGTCTCCGTTGGCCCCGCGCAGGCCGCCGACACCCTCCGGACGGCGCTCGCGATGGGCGCCGATCGGGCCATCCACGTCGCCACCAACGCCGGGGAGACCGTCCACCCGCTCTCCGTTTCCAAGATCCTGAGGGCGCTCGTCGCTGCCGAGAGGCCTGGACTCCTGATCCTCGGCAAGCAGGTTGGCTTTCTAATTCAACGCTTCCATTTTTATTGTTTTCTTCAATTTTGTATGGAAGAACTAGGAATCGCTGTAATTGGAGATGTAAAGCTTGTGTCACATCATCCTAGAAAATCGCGAATTCGATGTTGCTATGGGGGAGGTTCTACTCTTGTAGTGACGATGGATACGATCTTGTAGTGACGATGGATACGATTTGAAGGGAAGAACGGAATTAGTAGTAGAAAATGCGGTTGCTTGAAATTGACGTGAGGCTCTCCCTTCGTAATGTTCTTCACAGTGAAGTTGCTGGTCCTTCTGTGATTCAAGCTCTGCAGTTTTCGATCGTGAATTAGGGCAAAATGCTGAACCTTTGCTAAGTCGTTATAACACTAGAAGATAAAGTTGAAATTGTTGCTGGGAAGCAAAGTTTGGGGCTTTTGGAGCAAAGCATGAAGATAGGGAGGTTCGGGTACGGTAGAACTTCGATGTATAGAGATTTGAGAGGAGGTTTTCGCACAGATGCATATGGGGAGGGAAGGTACAGGTTTGTAGTGGCCGAGGAATAAATGGAGGTGAGAGGACAGAGGACGCAATAAATGGAGGTAGGATGGATAACAAGGAAGGTAGGTGGGAGGGAAAGTAAGGGTGATTATAGTTGCTAATCGACTATTTTTTTACTAGCAAAGCCGATGCTAGGGCGGTTTGGGTAACACCACTATGAAAAATTGCAAGATGTGTTCTTCGAGGGTATACACGAAATACAAAGGGAAATGCAGTAGTTGGCGATTGACTATGGCAACATAACAAAGATTAATGGAGGGCTAGAATTTTACAAGAAATTTGTTGGTTGTGTGTACAATAGGTGATATAAGTTCACATCTTAGTGCACTGTCATATTTCTTGATATTGAAGGTGAATGACCATCGTGGATCTGACATGACCCATTTGTTCTCCTGAATTGTAAGAAAAAAGTTAATGTTGCATGTATCTGCTTTATAGCTCTCATGAAGTTTTGACCATGTGATGCTGCATTAGGTAGAAATGTGATAAGCAGAAGGCTTTGGCGATCCTGTTTTCTATCTGATGCAAGAAATTATATGGTTGTCAAGGGCAAACTTCATCATTTATGCCCCATATCAGTTGTGTTTGTAATGGGATCTAGGAGGGTTGTCTCGTTCTGTATGTTAACAATCTTTTGGCCTTTTTAATATAATTCCTTCAAGTAGCCATTCTTTGGTTTTTGAAAAGGAAAATTTCATGATGCCAAGCATGTTATCTGTTAAAAGTTGAGGCGGATGAAGCATGAAGGGATTGGGAAGAGCACTAGTGAGTAAAAAGTGAGACTAGAGAATCTATTGCCCATCGGGGAGTCGGAAAAGATTCTCCCATCGCTCCATTACTATTGAGAAGTGAGTGCACTCGAGATCTCATCGTGATAAGAGAAAATGGGAGACCATACTAACAATACTACCATTAAATAACCCTTTAACCAGAGAGGCTTACTTATATGAAAGAATAATCCCCTTTAATTCAAATGATATATTGAAGGGTAATGGCTCAGATAATATTATCCAAAATTTAAAAAAAAACCATGACCATATAGAATATATAAAATTTTCATTAGATTCATCCTTGTGTGGCATCACTTTGTCAAGGGAATTTAATAAAGGGAATTTATTTCTAGAGAACGAGGATTTAAGAACATCCTTTTTAACAAGTGGCGACTTCTTATTGGAGGAAGAAGGGGTTTGTAGATAGATTCTGGGTGCTTGTTTAGAAGCTATGTGGTGTCTAATTTGGATAGTGTTCCATTTATTACGTAAGAGGGGTTTGTGGGAAAAAATACGTAAGGGTGTTACATGATGATGGTGATAAAAATCCCTTGTCTATAATCCTGGTTGGAAATCTCACGGTTGTATGATTTTAGAAGAAGGATAAAAACCAATGCCTATGACGGGTCATGAGAGTGAGGACCACCTTTCATAGGAAGGTTAATTGAGGGAGGTAAGGCAAATGATCGTGGGGGAAGGTCGTATCAAGGGGTGCTTGGTGATTTTGTTGTACTTGAGTCAAGCACTTTGTCGAGGACTATTGGAACCTGACGACATGTTTTCAGTGTGAGAAGGTGGAGCAGTATAGATTAACTTGTGTGGAGGGGGGGGGGAGTGTTTGGCATGTTAGCATGGGATGGTGCATAGATGGAGAACCTATGGCCATTGTATGAAAGGGCGAGCCTCGAGTTTAATCGGAACTTTTTAGCCTCGAAGCAGTTGCATCAGATGGTGTTGACAAGGCTTGCGCCTCAGAAGGGTGAGGCAATCCTTAGGGCTGTGAGGTGCGGTGAGGCACGTGCCTCGAATGCAGAGATTTTATCCCATGTTTTTCTCTTCTACCTAAAACCTTGCAATTACATTTTTCTCTTTTCAGTTCTTTTTTTGTTTGAAGGAAGATTACATGATTTACTGATTGGAGATATTGCCAATTTCAATGAAGAGGTTGCTTGATGTATTCGGATCGAAGATATAAATGCATGAGTTAGTTTTTAGTGGACAAATTTTTATTCTTAACATTTAATAAACATGCAGTAAACATTCGTCTTTATTTATGCAGCACATATGTGGCTTTTGTGCAAAAACTTTGTAAGATTTTTTAATTTAACCAACAAATGAAGGCCATTTAAAAAATAGATTTTTGATTCCAAGGTAATAGATTCTTACAAGTATCAAATATGATATAAAAATGATAATGGAAGAGCTAATTGCTGATAATAGACTTTAGGGAATCCACTCGGCCATGTCATTGGCCACACAACGAGAAAGCAGAGGAATTTTCACATGAGAGAATTTAAATGTCATATAAAAACTCCCAAACACAATATAACCAACCCTTAATTCTTCTCGACATTGAAGAATTACATAGAAATTATTGAATTACTTCAAACATATAAAGATTTATGTATTTTATAATAATCTTATTATTATAATACCTTTTTTATATAATTGCATATTTTTGGAAGAAAATTGAGGTGATCGCATCGATTCTAGGTAAATCGCTTCGTTTTGTGTTTCGTTTTTTAAAATCTTGCCTAGGATGATTGGGTAGGTAGACATGACTGGACCCTTGTATGATATTCTCATTTCATAGCGTCTAATGGAAGGAGATCATGCATGTAACGGTGGTTGGTTTAAGGTAGAGCCAGGGAAATATTTTATGGTCGACATCGTTCGAGTGGATGAGGGGTTTGTAGTTCACATGTGGATGTTCGACGAAGGTGATTGCTCCGCTGCTGCACAATATGGGTGTGCTCCAAGGGAGGTGGCCTTGAAGAATGGAGCTGCTTCTTGTCAACATCACCAATGATGTGCCATCTCTAGTCACACCTTGTGCTACTGGGATTTGGGTTTGATCTCCTTGACCGTGGATGCTTTGGATTCGACGGTCAAGGTTGTTGAGGATGTGTAGGGACTTCCTAACATGGCAATTTGTGGCCAAGGGAAGGTGGAGAAATGGTGCTAGTCCTGGATGTATATGTGGATATGGCCTTCCTAAAATCAACAATCTGCACGGCTGGGAGAGTAATTTTTTTGTGGTGTGGTTTCTGAGATTGGTCATGGTGGACAATGGCGGGTTCTCCATCAGTGTTCTCGTAGGGTTTGTGCATGATCAGGAGGACATGGCTCTGTTACTCCGACCGGTGCTTGGTAGTGGGGTGATTCTTTCCGTTTATGGAGTATGAGTCGTATGCGATATATTTCCTATATTTTTGTGTCCCTTTCATTTTGAAGGGGAAAAGGGTGGACACTGATATGACATATGCCCACAACTGCTATGGCCCTTGACAAGGTGCAATGAAGGTTTAATGTTAGTCGTGGTCAGGAGAGGCGGGTGGTGTTCGGATACCTAGACATCCTTCACTTTCTGATCAGAGGATGAAGGAGTTTGTTGTGATGTCACACAAACCGGAGTCTGAAGAGGACCCCACTAGTTGCGTGATCATTAGGTGTGGGGAATGGTGCTTTTTCGTTTGGCTGGGCCAAATTATCTGTTGAGGGAGGGATCCTCTTAGAGTGTATTTTTTTTGGTTGCTAAGAACAAGGAGAGTGAAGATAATGGCTTCCAGGGCCAGTTTTTTTTTCAAAATCATCTTTCTTTTGTTTTTTTTTCATTAGTTTGTTACTTGGGAACAAAGTCTAGTTGCATATCAGTAATTTATGGTCACTTGAGAGAATTTGGACTTAGACCATTTGTTCTTGTTGACCAACAATAAGTTTACGCCCTAGAGAATTCTCAATCATAATCCTATACCATGAGTCCCCATGATGTTCAGGTCTTTGTTTGGTATCTCCAACAGTGGCCCATGAAATGAAGCTTTTTGGGGCAATATGGAAAGGGTGTTTGATGTGATTTATTATTTATTTCGTAAATGCTTAGAAATGACATGAAGCAGGATACTGGAGTTGGAGGGAGATGTCAGCTTCCAAACATGATGGATTGTGTTAGGCCTCAAATTATGGTCTCTGTTTTCCACTCTCTCTAATGAAATGTAGTTCTTTAAATGCAAGAGCTTATGTTGAATGTGAGCTCTGTGCGTGGGCTTCATTCATCGTTGTGCGCGGTTTGTTATGTGGTATGTTTTCTTTTTAATATTATCAGATGACAGATGCTGACCTTGATCAGCTATCCACACTTCTGAAAACAGATTTATCTAAGTTATCTCTGCATAATGAGACAGGAATCAACTTCTGTTTTCTGTTTTTTTAAACCGTACTTTGTTCTATCCGATGTGTCGTATGATCCAATATTGGGCTGATTTCGCAGGCCATTGATGATGATTGCAATCAAACAGGACAAATGGTTGCTGGGTTGCTCAAATGGCCACAAGGAACTTTTGCTTCAAAGGTTTGGTCATGCATCAGTTTCAAAATTGTAAACCAACTATATTCAAGGATTTTACAAAACATTTTTCTGTTGGTAATTGAACTGGGACATGTTTCTCTGGTTCTGTATACATAATTATATAAGCTAGTCAAGCCCTAAGTGGTTAAACAAATCATGAGAATATGACCAACAGTAATGCAAGGACACTTTTACATTTTGGAAATAATAGTAATTTTAGTTGATTGATCAGTTTGATTAATTTTAATTATCCCAATTTTAAAACAAATCTCACATATTTTTTGCTATAATTGCCTTATTGAAACAAATCCCCCCTTTATCATTGTTTCTCTTGTCTAAAACATTCTCCCCTGTGGGAATTCCTTGTTTCATGGACCTTTCTCATTGCATCAATATGTTTCCTTCTGAAAACATGAATGCGTTTTGTTGTGTTTTTGCACAACTGAATAGTCAAAAAGTAGCATCATAGTAAACTTTATACTCATGCAGCAAAGACATTCTAAAGCAAAAAATAGAGAATTTCTGATAAAGGGAGTCCTACTTGTGCCTGCATATAGGTGAATAATTGGATCCAATCCCAACATCCTTTTCGTCCAAGAACATCAAGTCAATATCGAAAAGTTTGCTGCAAGTGTTTTACTTTCCTTTTAAGAATCTAGATGTCCCATGAGACACTGATGTAAAGGACATGTTGGGGAGAATTACATTGAAAGAATGCTAAACCTGTCTGAGGCAGAGAAATCCCAATTCCTGTCGAGGGGATGAAATTTGCTTGAGATGTTAAAGAGCGGAGATATTGAAGAGATGATTAGGGTTATATCAGAATATTTTCCTTCATCTAGATGTCATTATTATTTTTCTTGTTTTAATGTTGGCTTTGTTGGATTTTTGAGGAAATGAAGAGATGTCTCTTCTTATAGATGAATTTCCCACCTTTCTTGGAGGCAGTTCTGCCAAGTCAGGGTTTGTCACTTGTGGGTTATAATCAGACTTTTATAGTTCTATTGCCTTTTTAAGCGAGACACTAAATAACACAACTTCAACCCAATATCTAGTTTTAATAGTCTTAGTTGAGTATTAATAGTAGTCCATTAAACATCATGCATTAACTCGAAAAGAGTATAAAAAAAGGTACTAAGCCTTATCCCACTATAAGTAGGGTCGGCTACATGGATTCTTGCTCAAATCCATATTGAAAGATCCGACTATTTTTACGCTGGCCGTCGACTACCTAACGGCTAACGCAAACACTGCAAGAGTGGAATTTGAACCCTTATCTTTTGAAAAGAGTACGAATTATATATTATTCTTTATTTTTTACCTGTATGATGTATTCTTGAATCCTTGTTGATTGGAATCCATCTGGATTCTTATTGATTTGTTGATCTTTCCGGATGTTGATTGATTGGAGGATCCACCTGGATTCTAATTGATTTGTGATTAGCGAATCCATCATGATACTAATTGATTAGACATCCCCTTCATTGCATTATGATTAGGTGATACATCTTTATGGGAGTACTATATATAAACTGCTCTATGGTTAGCATCTTGAATTATCCCTAATACTTTAGTTTTTCTACCATATTGAGAGTGATCCACCACCGCCATCAAAGACGTAGCCTATTTATGGGCAAACCTCGTAAATTTTTTGTTGTGGTTGTTTTCTTGCGCATCTTCTTGTTTGTTTTTGCTCCCTGTTTTCAATACGCACAACAAACTGGTATAAGAACTGTTATATTACTTTGAAGCAAGATGGAGATGGTGTGGGACAATACGAAGACCGAGAAGTACACTGCCGAGAACGGCTTTGGACTACTGCATGTTAAGATGCATGCCCTTCTCAAACCGCAAGGCAACTGGGCACCATTGGACAATGATAGGGTTAATGCATTTAAGCCTTCGGAGTTTCTGCTATAATAAGACAAGGCACACTCAAAGTTCATGATGTTTGATAGATGAGATAATCGTGGAGGTCTCCGATGAGAAGACCGATGCGCCTGCGATTGAGGTTGGAAAGTCTTATATGTTGAAGACTCTAACTAATGGATTGTCATCGAAGCAAAGTCTACTCTCACTCCGTATGCAAGCGGTACCTCTCTTAAGAGCATCCAGATTGTGTAAACACATTGCTTCTGGATTTGAGGTGCATAAATGTTAAGATAAAGGACGAGGATGCTTTGTTGATTTTATTAATTTCCGTCTTGCTATTGTTTCAAAATTTTGACTCAGTCATTCATAGTCGATAAAGAAAAGAATGCCCTAGAAGAAGTTTAGTTGAGTCTCCATATTTGCAAACTTCATTACATGGCTTATTCAAGCCATGCGGGCACGTAGACCATAGGGTTGGTAATAACCCATGACAGGACCTATAATATCATGGCGAAATATCAGAAAAAGGAAAAGTCTAAAGCAAAATCATAGAAAATCAATCTGAAAGATGTCTGCAACTACTACAAGGAACTCGAACATTAGGACTGCCCAAAGAAGAAAGGCAAGGTCACGGTTGACATAATGACTAAGGGATGAGATAATTCAAATGATGGTTACTGTCACATGGTCAAAATCCTGTTATCGATTTCGACCGATCCTGTACGACGTTAGCTAACTCGTAGCTAACCAGCCTTCCCAAGTAGAACGGTCGTGGATGCGCTCTAACTCTTCTCATACTCGACGACGGCCTTGCTCCGGGATCGGATTGGTCGTGCACGAGGGTGCTGGTAGAATGCTCGACGAATATCTGCAGCTGGGGTCAGGTGGTGGCGATCCTCGACGACGGCCTTGCTCCGGGATCGGATTGGTCGTGCACGAGGGTGCTGGTAGAATGCTCTTCAACTATCTGCAGCTCCATGGTGGGGAAGGTCTTGTTCGAGAAGCTCTGCTTGGGGCGTTGGTCGTTCAAGCTTGAATTTTTCTTCCCGGATTCGCAGGGCTCGGCCCCGCCCTCGCCGCGTGTTGGCGGTTCGTCCTCCGGAGAGGGTTTCGCCGGTCCGCCCTCCGGCGTGGTTCTCGGGGCTGCGGGCGGTTCGCATTCCCCGGGACACGTGTCATCTTGCAGGGATTTTTTCGAAGCGGTGCATATTCTTGGCGACCGTTCGGGGACGTCGCCTGGTTCTCGAAGCTCGCGTGCGGCTGGTGGTATTCCTTCTTCGGCGCCAGGGGTCTTTTCCGAGGGCGATTCGACTCCTGCTGGTACATCCGCTCTATCGGATTGTCAGGCCATCGTGGCAGCCTCGGGCAATGAAAGGTCGCTTTCTCTTTCTGGTTCGGACCCTCTTTCTTGGTCCCTGTCTCGATCAGCGCCCGACCCGATACCTCTTTTCGGGTCTATTATTGGATCCTCCGATATTTTATGTCCTCAACCGCTTTCCGTGCTGGCTCCTTCTCAGTTGCATACTTTCGTTGAGTTCTTCAACGCTCCTTATTTCTCTCCGCCTTCATTGATGATGAATGATTCGCATATCTCGGAGGGCTCATTTGTGCATCACTCCTTCGCGGCTGATGCTGGTATGGTTCCTCCTCATTTGCTCTAGGCCTCCTGTTATAAAGTGTTCTCTCGGCCAGGCATGGGCCCGCTGGGCGCTTCTCCGGTCGCCTCGCCGGGCTTTTCGAACCGCTCGGGTTTTGGTTGGTCTGCTCCGAGTGCTATGGCTGCTTCCCCCTCCCGCTTTGGCAATGTCTACTCTCGTCGCCAACAGGCTGTCTTCGAGGAGTCATCTCCTTCCCCTCCGGTGCGTTTGCGCGAGGCGGTGGCGGTGGCGGCTGGTCTTCGCCGCTCTGGTCATCGCGTTTCTGCCTGACTATCGTTCGGTCTGCTTCTGTTTTTGGGGCCTTTTTGTACTGATTAATGAAAATACTATCCTGGAATGTTCGTGGACTCGGCGACCATGCGCGTCGCCGTGCTTTGGGCTCTCGATTGGCCGAATGGGGTTGTGACATCGCGTTCCTGCAAGAAACTAAGCTGTCAGGAGTCGATGACGCTATGTGGAAGTCTTTCGGCGCGGGGGGCGTGGATGCCTTTTGTTCGTTGGACGCTGTTAGCTCTTCTGGTGGTATTATCTTGGCCTGGCGTTCGTCGAGATTCTCCTTGTCCTTTTCTCGTATTGGCCGTCATTCTATTACGGTGGTTTTTGTGCATGCGGACTCTAATACTTCTTTGGCCTTTTCTTGCGTTTACGCTCCTGTTTGTCATGTGGCCCGGCGCGATTTATGGGAGGATTTGCTTTCTGATGCTGTGTCTGTGGGGGATACTCCCTGGCTCGTGGGGGGTGATTTCAACGTTACTCTTCTTTCCATTGACCGTCCTCGCGGTCGTGGGGGCAGGGATCCGGGTTCTCGCGATTTTTTTGAATTCATCCAGGAATCGGCTCTTGAAGATCTGGTTGCTAACGATATTATGTATACTTGGCGAAATAATTCCTCCAGGTCGCGGCTCGATAGGTTTTTGGCGAACAATCGCATGTTGGAAGCCTTCCCTCTTTGTTCGGTCACCTCCAGGCCGCGATCCTTTTCTGATCACAACCCCATAATTTGGGATGATGGTGGTGTTTCTCGCTCGCGTGGAATTTTTCGCTATGAGCGATGTTGGTTGCTGGAACCTCAATTTAGGGATTTTGTGAGCAATCATTGGTCCCAGAGCTTTTTTTATGGCAGCGCGGCTCGTCGGTTTGACCATAAGCTTTCCTCCCTTCGCGGCTTTCTCGCGTCTTTTAAAATTTCCTCTCGTCGGTCACGGCTTTCCTCTCGTATTGAGGCGGACGCTACTATTCTCCGATTGGATCGGTTGGAAAACGAGCGGGAACTTTCGACCGAGGAGTTGGCCGAGCGGTCCATTGCAGTGCAGATAGTTGCGGAGGAGGACAGGAAACAAGCTATTGAATGGAGGCAGCGATCGCGTCTGCGGTGGATCAAACATGGGGATGCTAATACCGCTTTTTTCCATCGGATCGCTAGTGCTCGTAAACGTTCTAATACATTTTCTTCCATTGAGATTGATGGTGCCTTCTTTCAGGGGGAGCTGGAGATAGGTGTGGCCGTGGGTAATCACTTCAAAAATTTCTTTGATCGTCAGGCTCCGTGTCCGTGGCGGTGGACGGGCCGTGGGGCTCCTGTCATCTCCCCTTCGGATGCGGATATATTAACTCGGCCTTTTTCGTTGGAGGAGCTGAAAGAGGCGGTCTGGAATCTTAACGTTGACGCCGCCCCCGGCCCTGATGGTTTCCCCATCTCCTTCTACCAGGACTTTTGGGATGTCATCGCGCATGACGTCTTGGACGTTGCTCTCGATTTCTGCGCGGGGAATAGAGGTTTCGACAAGATTAACAGGGCTAACTTAGTTCTTATCCCTAAGACCGTTGGCGCTAATCGCATTGAGGACTTCCGGCCAATATCTATTTCTTACAGCATATACTTAATTATTGCTAAAGCCCTTGCTAGACGCCTGGCGCCTTTTCTCGGCTCTCTCATCTCTCCCTCACAGGCCGCTTTTGTCCAGGGGAGGCATATCTCTGATTGCTACGCGTTGGCCTCCGCGATTGTTGATGGTTGGCACCGTAATGCTGTGAAGGGGATGCTTTGGAAAATTGATTTCGCCAAGGCATATGACTCTTTAGATTGGAGATTCCTTTGGTCGGTTTTGAAGCGGCGGGGCTTTCCGCCGATGTGGATTTCTTGGGTCCGCCGATGCGTTACCACTGTATCCTTTTCCGTTTTTATTAACGATCGACCGGAGGGGGGGTTGATCCAGCCTCGTAGGGGGGTTCGTCAGGGATGCCCCCTTGCCCCGCTTCTCTTTGTTTTGGCGGTCGATGTGCTGCCACGTATGATTCATGGTGTGGCCGATGCTGGGCTTACTCGCGGTTGTTCCTTGGGCGAGCTTCATGTTCCTATCCTACAATTCGCTGATGATACCCTCTGCTTTATTGAGGGGGATCGGCACTCTGCTTCAGGGATGGCTACCTCGCTCCAACTTTTTTGCGAGATGTCGGGGCTCCGCATCAATGGGTCCAAGTCGAAGGTTGTGTCGTTTGCTCTATCTCCATCCGAGGCTGAGGTTTGCTCTTCTATTCTGGGCTCTTCCATTGGTGGCCTTCCGCTTGATTATCTCGGCTTGCCTCTATCGGTGGGTCGTGCTCGCTTGCGTGACTGCTGGAGGGTGGTGGAGAAGGTGGAGGCGAGGTTGGCGGGCTGGCGCGCGTCCCTTCTTTCCAGGGGGCGCTTGGTTCTGGTTAAGTCTGTCCTTTCTGCTATCCCAATTTATTTCTTGGCTGTGCGTGGCTTGCCGAAGGGGATTCGGGTGCGTTTAGAAAAATGTATGAGGGGCTTTCTTTGGGGTCGGAAGGGCGGTGGCAGAGGGGGGGTCCATTTGGTGGGATGGGGGGATGTTACGCGCCCCAAGCGCGAGGGTGGTCTGGGTGTTCGGCGTTTGGAGGTGGTGCGCGAAGCCTTGCTTCTCAAATGGGCGGCTAGGCTGCTGGGGCCGGATGATGATTTCTTCCTGCGGGGCCTTTGTGTGTCAGCGGGGGGTGCGCTGGCTGGCGCCTTTGGTGGGCGGGCCCTTGGTCGCGCTCCCTCCTTCTGGCGCGAGGTGATGTCTGCCTTCGATCGTAATCGATCCTTTTTCAAGCCTGCTCTCGGTGATGGGACCTCTTTCCGCTTCTGGTCGGAGAATTGGTCCGGTAGGGGCGTCCTCCGTTCTTTGTTTCCGAGATTATTTACGTTGGCGGGTGACAAGCTTGTGTCCGTGGCTGCTTGCTGGGTCGATGGAAGCTGGTGCCCTCTGTTGGTGGGCAATCTTTCTGATCAACGGATGCTCGACTTCACTGCATTGATGGCTCTCCTTGCTGATGCTCCCACGCCCGCTGGGGGCCGTGATCACTACGCCTGGAAGGAGGGGCCCTTCTCTTCTCGGAAGGCGTATTTCTCTATTCTCCCTTCCGCGCCGGGGATGGAGGCTTCCCTGCGCAGTCACTGTAAGCTCATCTGGGTTCTCCAGCTTCCGGAACGGGTGGGTATCTTCCTTTGGATTCTTAGGCGTGGAAGGCTCCTTACTCGTGATCGATGTGCCTTGCTGTTCCCTAATGTTTCTCGAATGTGCGGCCTTTGTGGGTCGGAGGAGGAATCTGCCGGTCATCTCTTCCTTCTCTGCGACCGTGTTCGAGCTATTTGGAGCGACGTTGGGTGGCTGAATCTGAACAGTATTGCTTCGTTCTTTGAGAGCTTGTCTAACGCCGGGAGTCGCTCGCGGGTTGACAGGCTGGTCCCCATTGTGCGCCTTTGGAGTATATGGTTGGGAAGAAACGAGGCGCTTTTTTCACATTAGAGGTTCTATTTGGAGAATATTTGTACCGCAGCTTCTCGTTTTTGTATTGATTGGTCGGCCTTGTAGCGTCTTGCGGGTGCGGGGATGTTTACATCCTCCTCTTGTTTTGCTTTTCCTCTTCCGCTTCTTTTATTCCGCACTGTAAGTAATCATCCTTTTCTTTTTTAATATATTGGGGTGAACACCGCTGAGTGTCTCCCCCTTTTTTGAGCCTAAAAAAAAATCTTCTCATACTCCTGCTTGCTAGCGTACCGACGCTTCCAACACAAGCACGAGCACGAACTCTGAATCGTTCAAGAGAACTCTCAAGAACACGCTTAAGAACGCTAAAGAACTCTACCAAGCAATCACACAGGCATGGGCACAAAGCTCTTCTCTTTATTAGAAGGGGAACTCTCTCTGGAGTGGGTGGACACTTTATGTGTTTACAAATGAGCCACCACCTCTCCTTATATACAAGACTCAAGGTAACCCAAGGGATACTCATTATTACATCTACAATAATGATATATAAAGACATAAGAGACCCTTCGAGTTCCTCAACAACTCTTCGTCTGCTCGTCTCTTCGACTCCCTTGTCCTTTCGTCTTCCCGCACGGTTAACGCCCAATCATCAGCATACTCGCGCTTCAATGCTTGCCGATGCAGCTTTGCCGTAACTCATCGAATGCTATCGAACACTCGGTCTTGTTCTAAAAGGGAACCCGCGGCCTCCAGACCCTCGTGCGGTAAACCCTTCCTTAGCGTTCTGCATGTTAAGGGGAAGTCCTACAGAACTTCGTTATCGTGGCCTCCAGACCACTCTCGTACATGTATTACCGAGCATGCTCGACTATGCTCGTACTCAGCACCTGCAACACTCCATGCCTCCTTGGACCGCCACGCATCATATCGTTACCGTGCGCCTTCGTGCGTACGCCTCTGTGACCGTACCGCATTGCTCCTCGATGCGTACTGCTTCACTACGTACCACCCTTCTGCGCTCATGTATGTACCACTATGTGCATCCACTGTCATGTCTTGCACTGCTGCTTGTACTCACTGTGCTCGCACTACTACAAGCACCGTGACACTCTGCTACCGAGCCAGTGTCCTGTGTGACGCTTCTCCATCACGTACGGTAGAGCCTCCATACTCTCGTGGATAACCTCCCTGATACCCACATATTTCGGACTCCTCCTGAAGTCCAGCTCCGTCGATCATTTTCGAGCATCCAGCTACCGTGTCTGCACGATCATTCTCGATCACGGAATTTGGGGGTGTGACAAGCCTCCCCCACCTGAAGAATCGGTTGTCTTCAACCGAGCATTCTCTCTTCAGCTTGCGTCCCGTCACGATCATCCATCCGCTACGCACCTCCTGATACTATTCAATTGGAAGGGTGGTGCAAGCTTGTACCGCCCAAGGCCCTAAATGTCGGTTTCGGTCACCATTTCGGTATTGACCAAAACAGAATTTCGATGGAATTTCGGTGGAATTTCGACCGGAATTTCGGTCATTTCGGTCAGTTTTTGTACTAGGAACCCCATATTTCGGTCATTTCGGTCGAATTTCGATTTCGACTGAATATCGATATTCGACAGAAATTCGACCGAATTTCGCTGAAATTTGAGGCCATGGCACCACCTCCCTTCCTGCACTTCACGAACCACGTCCCTCCATGACTTGGTCTTCATCGTGAAAAGTGGAGCTTCTTTGTCAGCTCCCATTTTCGGTGTATCCCTCCTGGATACAACAGCTCCGTCGCTGGTGTGTGGCAGCTCCAGCTTTACATGTGGAGTACTCATCTCCACACTTGCTCGTTGACGATTCCAATCGTTCCCTGTAGGCGTCCCTACATCTTGGGAAATGAGCACCTCCTGCGCTTCGAGCATCTTCGGTATCTTGCATCCTACAAGATCATTGGTGGTGTGGTTCGTCACCACTCTACCCCCATGGACATTCAACACCTTGTGCATGTTGCATCGCCCTCCAGAGCTCTGCCTCGCCTTCTTGTGCACAGATGTTCTCCTATCCATGGCTTTGGTTGTGTGCCTCCTGCACACATGTTGGTGCTCACCATGCACCTGCACACTCCTGTGCATTCTCGATCGAGCCTTGGCGCCCCCAAAGCTTGTTGTTGCGGAGCTCCCTCCCTCCAACGAATTCGAAGTTCTAGCTCGAAGTATTGTGAGGTGTACCTTACACATAGCACTGATTGATCACAAGCGTACATCACGTTCTTCTTCATCCTCCTCATCCCCACGAAGAGAGTTCAGCTTCTCCTTCTTTGGGCACTCCCGCACCCGATACGATCCGTCGCATATGAAGCACCCCTTGCTCTTGGGTTGCTCCCTCTTCTTGGAGTACTCCCGTTCCCTCATTGGTGGATCATGGGCAACGCTTTTGCCCTTTTCCTTCGACCGCGCCTTTGCTTGCCGGTGAACTCCTTATCTTCAGCCTTGTAGCTAGGTTGGGCCCCATAATCAACCAATGCATCCGTCACCATGATCGCTGAATTCAGGTCTTTCACTCCCTGCCTCCGCAGTTCGGCTTACGCCAAGCTCTGCAACCCGATCGTAAAGTTGAACAGCTTGTCCTTCTCGGACATCCTCTTGATGTCCAGCAGCAAAGACGTGAACTGCTTCACATACTAACGAACTGTGCCTGTCTGCTTTAGGCGTCGAAGAGCCTCCCGTGCAATCGACGTAGTGTTCTTGGGCAGTAACTAATCCTTCAGTTCCGTGAGTAGATCATGCCATCTGGATATCCTCGATCTTGCCTCATCTACTGCATGGCTCCTCCACCATAACTTGGCATCGCTCGACATGTACATCGATGCCAAACCGACCTCTCGGCTTTCATCGGCTTGGTCGCATCGAAATACACTTCCATATCCCATAGGAAGTTTTCCAAATCCTTGGCACTACGCGTACCTGTAAAGGGTTTGGGTTCGGGTACCTTGCGTCGTTGCACCTCCGTAGAGCCTCCGCTGTTCGCCAATGCCTTTTTATGAGGGAGATCTCGCTGCGTAGATCCTCCATCATCGTGTTGAACGTCTCCAGTTTGTCCTCCAAGGACTTGATATGCTTCGTCAGCGTTGTTGGGTCTCGTCCCCAACTTCTAATCCTTCTGAAAAACGATCCTCTAAGACGGCGATACGATGAGCATGAGTCTCAATATGGACTTCACTTCTGCCATCGCTTGCTTCAATGCTGCCACGCGGTCATTAACACCCACCATCTTCGCTCTTCTGATTGAAGATGAACTTGCACCAACAAGTATCCTTTGGTTCCCACGATCGACTGCACTAACAGTCGCTCCTAGTTTTGCTCGCTTTCTTGGCACCGACCAAGCTATGTGATTTGCTCCTTGTTCTGATACCAATTCGTGCCAACGAATTGTATCACGAACCGTGCTCTGATACCACTTGTCACGGGGTCAAAATACCGCTATCGATTTCGACCGATCATGTGCGGCGTTAGCTAACCCGTAGCTAACCAGCCTTCCCAAGTAGAACGGTCGTAGACACGCTCTAACTCTTCTTGTACTCATGCTTGCTAGCGTACCGACGCTTCCAATACAAACACGAGCACGTACTCCGGATCGTTCAAGAACACTCTCAAGAACACGCTTAAGAACGCTCAAGAACTCTACCAATCAATCACACGAGCACTAAAGACACAAGAGACCCTTCGAGTTCTTCGGCAACCCTTCCCGTTCCTCAGCAACTCTTCGTCTGCTCGTCTCTTCGACTGCCTTATCCTTTCGTCTTCCCACACGGTTGACGCCCAGTCATCAGCACACTCACGCTCCAACGCTTGCTGATGCAGCTTTGCCGTAATTCACCGAGTGCCACCGAACACTCGATCTTGTGCCAAAGGGAACCCGCAGCCTCCAGACCCTCGTGCGGTAAACCCTTCCTTAGCGTTCTGCAAGCTAAGGGAAAGTCCTCCAGAACTTCGCTATCGTGGCCTCCAGACCACTCTCGTACGTGTACTACCGAGCATGCTCGATAATGCTCGTACTCAGCACCTGTAACGCCCCATGCCTCCTTGGACCGCCACGCATCAATATCGATATTGTGCGCCTTCGTGCGTACGCCTCTGTGACCGTACTGCATTGCTCCTCGATGCGTACTGCTTCACTACGTACCGCCCTTCTGCGCTCGCGTATGTACCACTATGTGCATCCACTGTCATGTCTTGCACTGCTGCATGTACTCGTTGTGCTCGCACTGCTACAAGCACCACGACACTCTGCTACCGAGTCAGTGTAGAGCCTCCAGACTCTCGTGGATACCTCCCTGATACCCACATATTTCGGACTCCTTCTAAAGTCCAGCTCTATCGATCAATCTCGAGCATCCAGCTACCGTGTCTGCATGATCATTCTGGATCACGGAATTTGGGGGTGTGACAGTTACACACTCACCGCCATGGTACAAACATATTTTGGGGAATCATGGATTCTTGATTTTGGTTGTTCCTATCTCACAACAGTGACACCTCATTGAGATTGATTCTCTACCTATGTGAGCATAAAATGTGGGAATGTCATCATGTGGAATGACTCACCATGCAAAATCATCAGCATTGGTTGTGAAAATTAAGATGCATGACATGATGGTGAGGATTGTTTCGTGAGTTCTTCATGCTCCATAATCGAGGAAGAATCTTATTACTCTTGGAGCTTTGAACTCTAAAGGGCATAATTACAATGATGTAGGAGTATTATAAGGGGTCAAATAAGAAAAAATCGTCATCCAGAGTACCAAGAAGAAGATTTTTCATAGTATGGAGGGGTCTGCAGTTACTAATTTTGTTGATGTTGTATCACAAGTCGTTATATCTGAATCTGATCTGCATTTTGGTACATGCGATTAGGGCATATCAGTCAAAATGGGATGAGCATCCTCAACCATAAAGGTCTTCTCAGAATTGTTTTATCGACTGCAAGACATCCTTTGAGGTATGGTATGTTGATCATGCCGATTATTTTATGTTATGCGTAACAAGGACCAGTGTTCAAATCCCCCCTCTTGTGGGCGTTGCGTCAGGTAGTTGACAACCATTGTAAACAATAGCTGAATCTTTCAACATGGATTTGAGCAAGAATCCATGTAGCTTGCCCTACTTATAGTGGGAGAAGGCTTTGCCATTTTATGCGTAGTTGGTTGTGCCACATATTACCATGTTACTGAGAGGAAGTTATAATGAAGGGCAAATGAAGCAGTGTTTACATGTTATGGTGCATGAACAAAGAGATGTGGAATCTAATCCCCTTTCGAGCATAGAATAATTATTAGTAGGAATGCCACCTTTGATGCAAATTCTATGCTTCAATCGAGGGGTTAGTAATTTGATATCCAGGTAGGTGATGAAACTGATGATATCCACGAAAAATGTGGAGTTTGAAACACCAACTAGTGCTCAAGTATTTGATCACACCACTTCTGATCGAGTTGATGCTAAACAACCAAAAGTTGAGTAACTAGAAGAGAGGCTCCGTAGCATTGTTCTTAATTGACCTTGCAGAGAGATCCATCCTCCTTAAAGATACAAGTTTGAGGATATGATTGCGTTTGCATTATAAGTTGTTGAGGAGGCAAAGTCTTCAGAGCTGTCCATTTACAAAGAGGCTATTGCAGGAGCAAAATCCAAATAATGGATTTTTTTAGATGAAGTGATGGAGTTTCTTTACAAGAATAAAAAATGGGAGCTTGTCAAGTTATCAAAGAGAAAATAAGCCATTGGCTACAGAAGGATCTCCAAGAAAACACATGGAATCTTATGTAGTGAAGGCCTTATATACAAGACATCATAGTTGCAGAAGGCTATAGCCGAAAGGAAGGCTTATATCACAATGAGATGTTCTATGAGGCACACAACCATCTAAGTGTTACTAGCTCTTATAACATATTGAGACTTGGAGATGGATAAGTTAGATGTGACAACAACTTTTCTACACGGTGAGCTCGAAGTAGACATTTTGTCTATCAGATGGATTCACTTATTGAGGAAATGAAGGTCATGCATCTAGATTGAAGAAATTATATGGAGTCAATCAATCTCTCGAGCATTGATTGAGGGAATAACTCCTCGAGCATAGGGTCGGTGTATTAGTTGCTGACTTCGACTTTTTCTTTCATTTCATGAGGCGAGTTTTAGCAGAGACCTTCCTGAGTCGAGATTGAAATAGGATAAACTTCTTTATCTTATCAGCTCCCATCACATATCTTACACCGGGTCTTCTTACTCAAAATATCCTCCCTTCCCAAACCTTAATGCTCTTTAAAGTGGAGTCTTGAAAGACAGATTTCCTATGCTACTTTGTGCATTTCGCTTAAGGCATAAAATAAATCAATCAAGCATCTTGCTTTCCTGCGTAATAATAGAATTGTCTATGCATGTACTTACGGGTAATTCGGTCATCAACAGTCTTGTAGCTAGTTATGAACGAGTCCTTTTCCCCTCCAAGTTTTATATAGATCAACCTCCTTTAAGTCATGTCCCTCTCGCTTTGCTCAACCCTTACATATAAAAAGAGATGATACCTTACACTATCCGGTATATGAAAATGAAAGCTAAGAGATGTTCCTCTCCATCCACCGTGATCGCTTTGCACTACTCCGTTCTTTCACTTATTGGCGTCTCCCTCTCAACTTACGTAGGCTCATATTGACTCCTTGAGCGCATACTTCTTCTTTTTGGGTGTAGGTATGCAAAAGTCATTTTATTGACTCAATCAATCTCCCGAGCACCAATTGAGGGAATAACTCCTTAATCACAGGGTCATGATTTGGGTGTGGGTGTAGTTTATAAGTGGTGGGGATTACTACTTGACAACTTGTGTTTAAGCACTTTGGGTGGTTGTTAACGGATCCATTTGGACCCGAGCCCAACAAGTTGTCAGGGTCAGTTTTCCTCGATAACGAACCGGGGATCTAAGCTCGGGTCATTACAAATGGTATCAAAGCGGGTTCCCTCTGATAATGGAAAGGGCTATCCGAAGGGAACTAAGCCGGGAGCGTGCAACCGCCACTGTCACTGGGAATAAGTGAATGGGCCATGTCGCAATGAGGACGTTGCAAATATAAGTGGGGGAGGTTGTAACACCCATTCCCCAAAACATAGTGCCATACCTAAAACTCACGAAGTGTGGGTGTGGTTTATAAGTGATGGGGATTACTACTTGTCAACTTGGGCTTAAGCATTTTGGATGGTTGCCAACGGGTCCATTTGGGCCCGTATCCAACAAGTTGTTAGGGCCAGTTTTCCCCGATAACGGACCGGGGATCTAAGCTTGGGACGCTACACCTGCACAGGGCCTTCACCCTGGAATAGATCGAGGTATTCCACCTCGCTATCTATGCAGTCTTCGTCGAAGATGGGCCCTTGGTCCTCTTTGTATTCTTGATTTGAAATTGTATCATTACCTTCAGGGAACACATGTGATGCTGTTGCTTCTGCTTCATGAATGAATAAATTGTCATCTGTTGGACTTTCGCGGATGCTAGGAGACGACTCTTGTATTTGTGTTGTCGTAGTCACAAACCGTGACCAAGATGGCTCAAATCGAATTTAAGTCTCCAATACGCAATAGGATCGTCGAATCGTAGGAACGATTCGGTTTCCATGCTCTAATACCAAATGATGCAAAATGAAATTTTCAAGGTGAAAAAAATAATTTGTTTGTTGATTTTTGGTTGAGAAGAAAGATGGAGGGGTTGAGAAGAGAAAACTCGTCGGAGAATGAGGGAATTTTCGAGAAGAGGATCGCAGAGAACGCATGGGGAAGGAGAGAGACAAAAGAGAGAGAGAGAGATAAAAATCTCAACTTTAATTGTAATATGATCTCCTTACAATAGACTACCATCCCCTTTATATAGGAGGGGTGGAATTACAAAAATAGAAAGTGAATGAAATTCATAAATTGACTCTAATTGATTTGAATAAAAATTCAAATCTACTTTATCCTAATTGACTCTAATTTTAAATTCAAAATTCAAATTAAAAACAGACTGACTAATTTGAGATCCCATGCGATATCTTTTATTGAAATAAAAATTGCAAGGACTTGAATAAATGTAAATAAAATTAACGGATAAAAAATCAGCCCTATTTATTAATTCCGTGCTGCATCGGAATTTATCTCAAAATGATTCATATCTTTTTTACCTTGGATTTAAGCAGACGTTTAGATTTCGTTGGGGCATTCTCTACTAGCGAAGCGTTGGATCGCCCAAATGCAATGAGAAGTTGGCAATGGCTGCTACATCGTTGTGTGGGTAGTAAATAAAGTAGTTTTTCTATATAACCTCCCGAATGCAGTCCAAAATTTGCAAGGGTTCTCGTATGATGGACACATACGAGTGAAGAAGTTAGTCTAAAAAGGTTGTAAAGGAAGTTGCGGATATTTAGTTGGAATATTGGTACTTTGACTGGCAAATTGATGGAGATAGTAGATACGATGTAAAGAGAGAAGGTTCAGATACTATACCTCCAAGAGATAAAATGGGCTGGAGAGAAAGCAGGGGAGATCGAGAAGACATACGCTAAACTTTGGTATATTGGTAAAGATAAGGGCATAAATGGTGTTGGATTGGTTGTTCACAAGGATTTGAAGGTTTGTGTGGTTGAGGTGCAAAGATTCGGGGATCGAACTATTTTGTTAAAATTGGTGCTCGAAGAAGAAATTTCGAATATCGTCACAGTTTATGCACCTCAAATTGGTTTAGATGAAAGGATTAAACAAGATTTTTGGGAGGATTTGGATAAGATTATGCAAGGAATCCCACAAAGAGAGATGATTTGTCTACGTGAAGATCTTAATGGATATATGAGAGATGATGTTTCAGGGTATGCTAGTGTTCATAGAGGCCATGGTTTGAGGGATATAAATGAAGAGGGAAAAGTCACTCTGGATTTTGTAATGGCTTATGATTTTTTCATAACAAACACTCTCTTCAAGAAGATGGAGGAACTTTTAATTACTTATAAGAGTGGCCCGACTAGACAGATATATTACTTTGTGTTGAGGTGAGGAGATCGGTTGTGTTCAAAGACTGCAAAGTAATCACATGAGAGAGTTTGACCACCCAACATTGCTTGTTAGTCATGGACGTGCAAATAAAAGGGCTGGTAAAGAAAAGGAGGGTTCCCAAGATCTCTAAAACTAGATGGTGGAATCTTCAATTGAACCAATCGAGCTTTAGGGAGAAGATTGTAGAAGACATATCTTGGGATGGTAATAAAAGTGCAAACGAGATGTGGGAGGCGATATCATATGTATCCGAAGGGTAGCCAAAGAGATGCTAGGCGAGTCAAAGGGAGGAGCTCCAAGACTAAAGAAAGCTTGGTGGTTGATTAGAGGGGTGCAAGAGAAGCTCTAATTCAAAAGAGCATGCTTTAAATCTATATCTAAGGATATAACAAAGAAAACTATCATAAACTACAAAATAACAAAGAAGGAAGCAAAGAAGGATGTAAGCGAAGCTAAGCCAAAAGCTTACGAAGTTCTGTTCAAAAATCTCGACTATAAGGGGGATCAGAAGGATATATTTAGGCTGGCCAAAGCAAGAAAGAGAAAGACCAAAGACCTTTCTCTGGTGAGATGCATTAAGGATGAGGAAGGCCACGTGCTTGTTACTTAGAAGGATATAGAGACCAGATGAAAGGAGTTTTTCTATAAGATTTTTATTGGTGAAGGAAATAGAGAGATCACTTTGGGAGATCTAGTTAATAGTGAAAGTTACTTGAATCATGCAAGCTATAGACGAATACAAAGGATAGAAGTAGAAGAGGTTTTGAAGGTTATGAGATCTAAGATAGTTGTAGGTCCTGATGACATTCCTATAGAAGTATGAAGAGTTTTAAGTGAGCGTGGTTTGATTTTAGCTTAGAAATTTATTCACTGTTATCTGGAGAAGCAAGAAAATGCATGAAGATTGAAAGAGAAGCATCGTGATACCTCATTATAAGAAAAGAAGAGACATTCAAAATTGTTCAATTATTAAGGTACCAAGCTGATGAGTCATACTATCAACATTTGGGAATGTGTGATCGAAAGAAGGCTGAGACAAGTTTCCAAAGTAAAAGAAAATCAATTCTGATTCATGCCAGATCACTCAACTATTGAAGCCATCCACTTGCTGAGAACTATGGAGATTTATAGAGCTAAAAGGAAGAAGCTCCATATGATATTTATTGATTTGAAGAACTCACATGAGATATTGTGGGGAGTTCAGGAGAAGAGGCTAGTACCTATCCTATACATTAACCTCATAAAGGATATGTATGATAGGGCTTCATCTTTTGTATGGATACTGTTTGGGAAGACTAACTATTTTGACATCAACGTTGGTCTGCATCGAGGTTCAGCTTTGAGTCTATTTCTTTTTACTTTGATTATGGACGAGTTGACAAGCCACATTTAGGATGAGATACCTTGGTGTATGTTATTCGCTGATGATATTGTATTGATTGATTAGACTAGAGATGGAGTAAATGAGAAGCTTGACGTCTGGAGGCATGCATTGGAGGCTAAAAAATTTCGTATAAGTAGGGCTAATATCGAATAGATAGTGCGCTTTTGTTGGAAGCAATGGTGAAGCAATCGATGTGAAGATTGGTGGCGATAACATTCAGAAGAGAGATTCTTTTAGATACTTGGGATCTATTTTGAACATGATGGGGAAATCGATGAAGATGTTACTAATAGAATAAATGCAAATTGCCTAAAGTGGAGAGGAGCCTCTACTGTTCTTTGTGATAAGAAATATCCTTTGAAAATCAAGGAAAGTTTTACAAAGCACCCGTGAGACATGTTATGCTTTATGTATTCGAATGTTGGCGTGTGAACCGTAGATATGTGCAGAGAATGGCAGTAGCAGAAATGAAAATGCTAAGATGGATGTGTGGACACATACATAAAGATCGGATTCGGAATGATGCAATCTGAAGGAAAGTTGGTGTAGCTCCGATGGAGGATAAGATGCGAGAAAATCACTTAAGATGATTTGGCCATTTGCAAAGGAGTCAGCTGATGCACCAATTAGGAGATGTGAGTTTTGAGATGTTGAGCCGGCTAAGTAAGGGCGAGGAAGGCCCAAAAAGTGTTGGAATGAGACTATATGAAGGGATCTTTTTTTTGGATCTAAGTCCAAGAATGACTTAAGATAGATTTGAATGGAGGCAAAGAAGCCATGTAGCCGACCATATGTAATGTGGGAACATGCTTTGTTGTTGTTGGCATTATATATACCTCCATAGGGTCAGTATTTTGAATCATCATTTGTACTTATATTCTTCTACCATATTGAGAGAAATCTATCACTGCTGCCAATGAACCTTGTAAATCTCGTGCTATAGTTGTTTTTTCCCTTGCTTATCTATGTGTTTTTTCGATGCCCCACTTCTGCTACGGGTAATAATTTATGTAAGAAATTCTGTACAAGGGAACTTATATATTGTGCACTTTGTTTTGAATATAATAGGTGATACTTGAGGAAGATAATAAGTCAGTGACTGTAGAAAGAGAAGTAGATGGCGGCCTTGAAACAATATGCCTCGATCTGCCTGCAGTTATTACGTAAGTCTGCATGTATCTTTCATCAATTGGTGCTTATTTGACAGGAGTGCTCTTATTTTTATATTATATTAGCTCGACCAAAGCTAGCTTGTTGGACATTGAAACTGTAGTGCTTTTATTTATTCGCTAGGGTTGTGGTAAGTTGGAAGTAACTTATTACTCACGTGATCTTTCTCCATGCAGCAACATATATCATGAAAAATATATCCAATGATCCTTTTATGTATTAACTAACCTGCTAATGAACACAGATCTTAGACCAATTTAGGAGGTAGCTGCAAATTATTGAGGTGAACCATAGGTTGCTGGGTAATTGGATTACCTTAGTATCCACTGGAAGTAGAATTGTGCTTGTGTTTAGTGACTCCAGTCCCATCTTACGTATTAAGTTGTTGGTGGTAAGGTAGGTCTGTAGATATGTTATTGTATTAGTTTAAAGTTCATAGAAATAACGAAAGCATCTGGCTATAAAGCCACTTCTCCCTTAAGTAGGATGACTCCCTACCATCACAAACCACACAAATAATGGTTTTCTTGTTTACATTGTTCGCAATGCATTTATTTACTATATATCTACTCTAAAGCTTGCTTGTGTTTTTGAAAAGTCAGAATTTTATTATTTATTTAATATGAAAATGGAATTGATTGATTGTTTTCTCTTTTTCATAAAAATGCAAGTTGCTGTGTTTTGCAGAGTGAAGTTAAATGGGGAATACCTGTCATTTTCATTTATTCTTTTAAAAAATTGTCATCTTCATTTATCATGAAGTGGATTTTCACAATGACATCTGGTTATGCCAATTTAACGCGTTCAGAACTATAGTATGGGATCAATTGGTACAGTCAAGTCAGCTGTGTTTTGAACTTTTGATAACAAACGGTGCAGTCGTAATTAAGAGAAAGAAAATCATAGATTGTGAACTAGACTTAATGGTTGCGTACAACAAGAAAGGGAAGGATGAATGGATTGGAAAAATACTACAAACTCACATGTTAAATTTAAGACTAAATTTAGTACTTATTGTTGGACATGTGAGCCCACGGCGAGCCATTATGCAATAAATGTTATTGCAAATATCATTCCCTGATCTGAAATGAAGAATAAATAATTTGCATAATAGGTCCCTCTGTACAATTAGGGTTATGTACCATGGCTATCTTAATGATCATACAGCTGTTGATTCAATTATTGAATCATGGAGGCTGGTGCTTGGATGAATATCTAAAGGGTTAGATTGAGGACTCATCAAGCACCGTCAAATGATTATTAAGATGTGATCTCCAGCCTGAGTAGGAGATGGCAATCCTTTCTCACATAGGCTGATATCTGACCGACCTCTTGATGCAGGTCCTCTGCATTGGAATAGAGATTCGGAGGTGTCAGATTAGTTAGGTCAAAGAGTTGACTTAACGAGATCGAGATAACCGAAGTCCTATGTTGAATGCTGTCACAGCATAGGCACGCATCCTCTGACCGGAGACGGATGTATTGCTATATGTCTGAGTATGTACATTTGACAGACCAATAGGTTGATGACCTAACCAAGGTCTATACACCGGCGCGTTGGTGTGCATATAAGGGCATATGAGTAATACGATCTCTCAAAGGGATCATACAGGTTCACTACTGAACCGGAAGACATGAGCTCACTCATGAGATATTGGGAAGAATCAAATTCCGTGCACGGTCGTCTCGCTTTGGAAGCTTGACTGAATTTGTAGGTTTGATATATACTTTTGGAAAGTATATGATCAAGACCTAGGTATGATATATGCTTTTGGAAAGTATATGATCGATACCAACTCCCAATGATCAAATGAGAAACTTGGTGATCAAACCCTGAAGAAGACAGTGTAAAATAGATCTTGATCTTCGGGTTGACCATGGGTCTTCCAGTATGCAGGATGTACAGGTATTGGGAATACCTGAAGGGTGATGTGATCATAAACGGTTGTATATCCATGACGCTTCCATTCCGAGGGAGTGATGAAACAGGTCTGGATTTTGGTGACTCCTTTCAGTAGAGAAGCGATCCGATCTTAGTCCAAGTGTTGGACATTGGTCTGAATGAGATTCAGATTCAATGAGAAGATTGGATTTGCGGTCTTGATTTAATCAAGCATCTGTGGGAGGTTCGTAAGATCTGGATTTGAGATAATATCTCAATATCCAAGTCACTATACGTGGAATAATACAATCGCCCTGTCCTTATCTCCAAGTATCTGCGGAGAAAGCACATTATTCTTGAAAGAGTTCAAGAATAATTCATTTGATGAAATATCCAAGCAAGGACTTGATGATTAAATGAGATTTAATTATCAAGCTTAATATGAATATAATTCATATTATGAAAATGATTGTCTAAGATAATTAAATGGGATTTAATTATCAAGGATTAAGAGAATGTGGATAACACTATCCATGATATATGTGTATTATAAATATGATTTATAATATACATATATAAGAGAGAGAATTTATGTGAATAGCATTTGTTAATTAATAATGTGGATTAGATTCACATTTATTAATTAATTGGAAATGCAATTTACTAACTAGTTTGGGTTGTGAATGTGATTCACATATCTTCGATGGCATGATTGAAATATTCACAAATTAATTTGGAATTAATTTGGTGGATATTATTGCAATAATAGTTATTGCAATTTATTAAGAAGTAATAAGATAAAATAAAAGGAGACATAATAACCCCCTATAATTTAGGGTGGTTTGTTGACTCCCTTTTTTATTGTCACATTATCTCTTAATTAGTTAAATTAAATTATGTTGATAATGTTGCAACATATTTTAATTTAAATTAATGTTGTTGGTTTTAACCAACAACAATCATAGCCATTGATTTAGCATGGACCAAGCATAGCCCTTGGATCCATGTGTCCCATGGATTGAGATCCATTGGATCCTAAACTAGTATAAAAGGAGGGCTAGGGTAGCCTTTCCAAGTGACAACATTCTTGAGTTGAAGAACTCTTCTCTCTCTCTCTCTCATTCTCGTGGGGTCTCCCTAATATTCAAGTAGCCGTCCACTTTGTGTATTAGGAAGGAGATCATTTTTGCTACGCCTCGACGCTTGGATCTTCGTCAAAGGATTGCGGGAAGGACGCGACTCATCATCGTGCCCGCAAGCGCATTCTCCGTGGGTCGGACTTAAGATAGGAGGATCTCTACTTTGGGATCTCGCGATCACAACCACGCTTCAAGAGGTATTTCTTGTACTTTGTGGTTTGATGAAACGATCCGAGAAGTGTTCTCGTGGTCATGTGGTTTCATCTTTAAAGTTAAATTTTTAATTTCCGCTGCATCTAGCATCTAGTACGACTAGTTGCTCCGATCGCATACGATGCGATCAACACGCTTCCGTGATGCGCTTAAGGATACTCAATATCCTTCACTTATAAGTTATAACCACTAGACAAACTCTAAATTGGAACTCATTTAGTTAAAATGACTCAGTGGTTGCCACAATTGTAACAGGAGGCAAACACAGATTAGGTACTGAATTTAAAGATTCTATATCTAGTTGTTTACCTACAAGGACATTGATCCTTGTTGCAATGTTATGTATATAAGGGACCCTTTCGTGCCCACAAATCTATCTATTCTTGTTGAGATATTTCATATATTTGTTACTTATTTATCTTTCTTTATGTACCTATCTTGTAATTTATCAATGACTTTTCTTCTATATAAGAGAGCCCTAGGGTCTCAATAATGAAATCACAATCCTATTCTTCCTCTAACATGGTATCGGAGCAACGGCCCTAGACCGGGGTTTCCATATCCCACCAACCCTAACCATACCCCCTCCTTTCCCTCGTCGGTAGCCGATTACCTAGCCGGGCATCCCCAGCCACTGACAACCTATTCGTGCAGCCTTGCCAGCTGCAGTTTGCTTGTTTTTTGCAGACCTATATGGTCTGATTTTGACCAGAATATGTGATTTTGGAGATATAAATCACGTTTTCCGGTCCTAGACTACAAGTATTGAAGAGGATGGTTGTATGAGTTTATGCGTACAACCGTTCTTTCGTATAATTGTGTAAACTTGCTCAAAGTGGTCTACTCCCCAGTTTAGGTTCGAATTTTCGGCAATCTTCTCACTATGTCAGAGAACAAGGGTGACGTTTTTTTTGTCGTCCACTGCCTTCAAGGGCCTGGCTCCTATCGTGAAGATGGATGGGACCAACTACGAGTTGTGGTCTATGTAGTTTCGAACCCTTATGCAGTGCCATAACAAGGAGCACATTTTGATTAATTCAGAGCCAACGGACAAAACCAAGGCTAATGCTTCATGGAGGCAAGATGATGCCTATTCTCGGATTTGGCTCTCCGAGACGCTTACCACAGAGATCACCAACGACATCGTCAATCAACCCACAACCAAGGCTTTGCGGGATTTCCTAGCTGACACAATAGGCAAGCGAAGAATGAGAGCAAAATACTCCAGTTGCAGTATGACATTTTCTCGACTAAGCAGAATGATCGACCTCTTCATGCCCACTTCTCGCATCTCCGAAGCATGTTTTGAGCGTCTTCATAGTTTTATGACCATTACTACCATCATTGAGCAACAACAGGCATACATGAATGCTACTATGATAGGAGTCTTTCTGTCATCCCTTGATTTAGAGTACGATGCAACACGCACTCAACTACTTACAGGAGAGATGATACCTCTGATGGAGGAGGTCTACAAGAGGCTGAGTAGGATCACTACTTCTTCTTCTACCGTGGTCCAAACTCCCTCTGCGATGTCAGCTTCTCGTGACAGAGGGGGTACTTCACAGTTACGTGGACTTGGATCCCGTGGTTGAGGAGGACGTCAGCGTAACCCATGCTTACATTGCCATCGTCTAGGACATCAGAGGAGATATGCTATCTGAAGCATGGGTATCCAGTGTCTGCCCGTATAACTGAGCAGACAGAGACTACTCCAACTCCTTTTCATGATGCGAGGTTTGATAATTGTCTCTAAATTGAGAGAGATGATGACTACACCACCCGCCTTAGCAGCAGGATCTTCAGATGTTGCAGCTGCTGTCAGAGCCTCTACGAGACGTCAGGTATTGCTTACGCACTTACCAGTGGTAGCAGTTCAGATTTGATTGATTGGATCATGGACTGCGGAGCTTCTCATCATATGTGTGGAGATCGGGCTCAATTTACTTCTTACAGATCTATCCCTCCTGGTAGATCAATGGTGATTACTAATGGGGTTCATTTACCCATTGTTGGACAGGGGGAGATTGTTTTAGCCCCATCGATGTGCTTACAGAATGACTTGCATGCTCCAGCATTTCAGTTGAATCTTTCGTCCATTAGTCAGATTACAAAAGATTTACATTGTCGTGCCATTTTCGATCCATGTTCTCTTTTGTTTCATGACATACTTACATGCAAAGTGATTGGATGTGGCCGTGAACAGAGAGGGCTTTACAGACTGGTCCAACCTCCATGTGATGGTGTTGTTACTATTCCGTCTGGATCTGTTTCTCCTTTCATATGGCGTCGTTGCTTTGGATACCTTCCTCTGCAGACGTTGTGTCATGTTCTCCCTCAGATCTCTACTCGTACTACCTTGGAGTGTGAAGCATGTCATCTTGGGAAGCACCATCGTTCTTTTCCGAGTCATCAGAGTCGTCACAATAGTCAGTTGTTTGAGTTGTCTCATTTTGATATCTAGGGTCCTATTGCTGTGGATGATTTCTCTAGATTATCTTGGATTTTCTTGTTAACGAACAAGTATGAAGCTAGTCTTGTTATTAAATCATTTCTTATTGAGATTAAGAACATTTTTTCTGTTAATGTGAAGTTTATTAACACTGATAATACCTTGGAGTTTCCTACTTTATAGTTGTCTGACTTTCTCAGATCTCTTGGTATTGTTCATCAGACTTCTTGTGTTTACGCTTCGCAGCAGAATGGTGTTGCTGAATGCAAATACCGTCATCTTTTGGATGTCATGATAACTCTTTTAATTCCGAGTCGTGCCCCTCATTTGTTCTGGGTGATGCGGTTCTCACTGCATATTACTTGGTGAATCGCATGTCTTCTACTATCTTTGGAGAAAAGGTTCCTTTCTTGATTGCGTTTCCCGAGAAGGACATATCCTCCCTTACTCCCAGGGTCTTTGGGTTTGTGGAATTTGTCCAAAGTTTTACTCCTGGTCATGGCATGTTCTCTCCTAAAGATGTCAATTGTGTGTTCGTTGGTTATTCATATACCAAAAAAGGGTATAAATGTTTTGATCCTGTAGGGAGAAAATATTATGTGAGTGTTGATGTCACATTTTTTGAGTTTATTATGTATTTTCTCCTATAGGTGACATGTTTAATGCTGACTCTGACGAGGATTTCCTTGTTCCACCACCTTTATTATCTCCACCAACAACACCCCATGTTGAGTCTCAGTCATTTCCACCTCCACTACCTCCATCTCCATCTACCCTAACGTAGTTCATACCACAGTTTTACATTCACAGTTCCTCTACTCGCCCCTCTGCTCATATGCTTTCCTCGTCATCCAGCACGCCCCAGGTATGTAATGAATACATTGTTTCTACTGATGGCACTGGCAATATGCTTGTTCCAAAGGGTACTGGAAGAGTTGATATCCGAGAACAGAGAGGCTGATGACCTCAAAACACATATTGCCTTAAGGAAGCTATGTCGTAAGTATGTCACTTATCCTCTAGCTATGTGTGTTTCCTTGGACCATCTTTCAGAGGAGTACATGAGGTTTGTTATGGGACTCTCAGCTGTTACTATCCTGCAAACATATCAGGAGGCCATACGTGATAGTAGTTGGCGACTTGCTATGGAGGAGGAGATGGTCGCTTTGCAGTCTCATAGTATCTCGAGTGTTGTTTCTGCTCCAAATGCCTTTGTTGTGGGGTGCAAATGGATCTTTACGGTGAAGATGGCTGTGTGGATCGCTACAAGGCAAGGCTTGTAGCATGTGGGTTCACCCAAACTTATGGGGTTGACTATCAGGGTACCTTCTCTCCAGTGGTCATACATTCAACATTGCGCATTCTTCTATCAGTTGTTGTTTCATGAAATTAGTCTCTTTACCAACTTGATGTGAAGAATGTATTTCTATATGGAGATCTACAAGAGGATGTATATATGCAACAACCATCAGGGTTTGCTGTTGAGGGGGAGTCTCAGAAGGTGTGTAGGCTGCACAAGGCGATTTACGGTCTCAAGCAGAGTCCGAGAGCTTGGTACCATGAGCTTTCAGTGTTGATAGAGCACCAGAGTTTTGCGCGGTCCACTGCAAAACACTCGCTTTTTGTTCAGAGGGCACGGAGAGGTATTGTTGTTATTCTTGTCTATCTTGATGATATTATTATCATAGGTGATGATGACCAAGGGCCTTGGCAATCTCTAATACTTTCTTGGATTATAGTTCGCCAGGAACTAACATGGTCTTGTAATGACCCAAAGGAAGTTTGTGAATGGTCTTCTACTAAAAACATGTATGACAAGGTGCAAGCCTGCTACTACCCCTATGGATCCGAGTATGAGGTAATATGATGATGACATTGATGAGATAGATAAGAGGAGATACAAGGAGCTTGTTGGGAAGCTCCTATATGCTACCATCACCAGAACATACATATCCTTTGTTGTGAACAAGGTAAGCCAGTTCATGGAGCAGCCCAGAAAAGCTCATACGAATGCGTTCTATATGATTTTGAGATATTTGAAGACTTCACATGGTACTGGTCTTATATTCAGATGAGGTACGTCTCTTGAGGCGATAGCTTGTGCAGATAGAGATTACACATGATGCCCTAGAGACAGGAAGTCTACTTCCGATTTTGTTATTTTTGTTGGGAGCTCTCTCGTGTCACGAAAAAGCAAGAAGTAGATGGTGGTTGCTACATCCACTACAAAATCTGACTATAGGTCCATGGCACACAGGAGCAAAGAGATGACGTGGGTTAGATCGGTTTTGACTTATCGTGCTGTTGAGGTTCCTCTTCCCATGCATCTTTTATGCGACAATCAAGCAACTCTATCTATTGGCAATAATTGCATTTCATGAACGAACCAAGCATATAAAGGCCTATTATCATTTTACCAGACACCATAGAAGGCCATATTGATATCGTATCAGTCCGCTCGGAAAAAGATATATCACCGATATATCGACAATATCAGAGAAATGGCTCAAAATGGTATTTTTGCTGTTTTTCATAAAATAAGATCATCCAAGGACCAAGATATTAAAACAACAAATAACCTATAAATACACACTGATATCAACATATCGGTCATTTATACACCATATGTCACACATAATGGTCATTTCCAACATATTGATGCTAATGTTGATTCCTGACTTATAGATACTAGAAATGAATTTCATTCAAGTTTTTATAACATGAAATAACTTACAAATATACACTTAGATAACACAGATTATCTATGATCCTTATATCACACATATCAATCATATCAAACATATCGTTGATACTATTAATTGTTGGCATGTATATATTGATAATGGAGTTCGTCCAAGCTATTAGAACACTAAATAACTTACAAATATATAAAATGTAATATATAATGATATTATAAAGATAAGAACATGAAAAAAGGATATGTCAATGCCATAAACTTTTCTATTAAATTTCTACCCATGCAGAAGGAAATCATTGGCTATAGCTATCACTAGAATATTTATCAAAAAGGTATTGGCTATAGTTGTCATTAAAGATATCCAAAATGTTGATATAATCACATGATTTGAATCCTAACCGTATCTTATACTAAACCCATATGAAGAAAGGTCTAATGTCCCCCTGTGCCACAATGCCCAATTTTTTTTCTTATATTAGTATTCGAATTCATGCACAGTTTCTTACATGTTTTAGGGTGTAATAGTAAGAGTTCACTAAAACCATGGTCGCATCATACCCTACCAGACTAGGAGTAGCAAAATAAGTAGTGAAATCAAGTTTACAAAGTATTATTCATCAATATATAGACATCGACGATATATCGGTGATATCGGTCGATATCCAGAAATTTTTCTAATGAATCCAATCAATTTTGACTGATATGAGCTGATATGGCGATATGTCACCGATATATCGGTAAAATATCATTGATATCCTTATAAAAAGATATGCACCCTAATATAGATACCCCATGCCACTCGATATCGACATATCTGCGATATCGTCGATATATCGTGATATGTCCTTCTATGTCAGAGACATGATCCAGAAGGGTCTCATATCCACTTCCCATGTTTCTACTGGAGATCAAACAGTTGATATTTTAACCAAGGCCCTTGCTAGAGGCCCTTTCATAGATGTTCCAAGCCGAGCTTGATAGACATATATGCTTCAGCTTGAGGGGGAGTGTTGAGATATTTATCACTTTATATTTATTTCTTATTTCTCTTTCTTTCATGTACCTCTCTTGTAATTTACCCAGGGCTTTCTCCTATATAAGAGAGCTAAGGTCTCAGTAGTGACATCACAATTCTATTCTTCCTCTAACAATTCTTTTAGAACATATATTGGAGTGGGGATCTCTTATTCGACCCCTATAACATCCTTTTTCCTCTCTTTCTCTCTCAAAAAAAAGTGTATCATCTTTCTGAAATCTTTCTCCTTCAGACTAAATCAGTTAATAATACTTCTAATTCTCAGATTAAAGATGGGATTTTTAATCTCAAGGATAAACAATGCTACTCTTATGGTTTGAGTAAGATTTTTCCTCGAACCAAGAACTTGAACTGAATATTAAATAAAGTCAGGTTCTTTCAGATCTTTATGTTCATTTTCAGATCATTTTAGAATAGTTTGCTTGTTATTCATCTTTAGAATGATCTAGGATTAACATTGTGTTATCCAACTCTTCTTTCAAAGGAATTTGATACCTACATCTAGTATTTTGAATGGTTTCTCTTTCTGATTTTAATCATCTAAAATGAATAGTTTGCTCATAATTTTTTCTGGAAACAGAGAATGTTACTTTTTGACGAGTCGTTTTTTTGAAATACTGCATCTAATGATATGAAATTTATTAACTATCAAGTTTATCAAAAATTGCTGGACTTCTCTGCTCTTTTGCTGGTTTGATTTAAGTTGAATCCACTTAACTCTTCTGTAAAGGTTTTTCTTCTATTGATGGCCATAAGATCGGTCAAAGGGGGGTGATCATGTCAGGTAGCCATTAACCAATGTTAAGTTGTCAGGTATTTTTTAATATGGTTCTTGCATGCATTCAGGTTTTATTGGTACCCTCGACGAAGTCTGGTTAATGTCTAATTAATCTTGTTTGGAGGCAACTGATCTATGTGGCTGACCCAATTAAAGTGGAAAAAAGTCGCGGTTGTGGTTGGTGCTGCTGCTCTTTCTCAATATGGTACCGAAGTGAAACAGGGGTGTTAACTGAGTTGTAACCTTCACGTCATCTTGTGGCTTTTCCACATTTCTGAGGAGGCATGTTGAAATAACAGTTATGCATCTGAGGATGCGAAAGCTCTTTAGGGTGTAGTAGAAAGTAGGACCTCTACACTCATCGCTAGTTGGTTTTTTTAAAGGAAAAAGGGCAGCTACCGTACAGGTGCCCAAAACTCTAGTTGGTTTTAGTTGGATACTATTAATCCATATATTTTTTAGTTTGTTGCTGTTTATATTTTTAATAAATTGTTACATGGTGTTTCTTTTTGTAATATTACAATTTGAAACACGTTAAGTATGATACTTTTTTTACTAGTAGTAGGATTTGAACCCTGATCCTTTAAAGTGGGAGTCACTGCTTCTACCACCAGAGGTTCCTATTAAGTATGATACTTGTTTACATGGGTTCCTATAAATGTTGCCCGGCAAAAAATTTAACTGCAGCTATTAATTGAATAATAAGAATAAACATTTTGTGCTCTAACATCATTATCTTCCCCCTTGGAGGGTTGATTCTTAATTGCTGTCCTTTAACAGAGTGGGCGTGCTCTCATGTGCATGCGATTATTTGAGACCCCTCTTAGACTTTACATCTTTCTTGCAGCACCGATCTGCGGTTGAACCAGCCAAGATATGCAACATTGCCTAATATAATGAAAGCAAAATCGAAGCCGATCAAGAAAATCTCTCCAGAGGAGTTGAATGTCAAAATCACGTCAGAGCTTGAGATTGTTGAAGTAAATGAACCTCCAGAAAGGAAAGCTGGTGTCATTGTTACATCTGTCAATGAGCTCATTGACAGACTGAAAAATGAAGCTCGCGTAATATGACACAAAACCTCTTTCTACAACAAGCTTAGTCCATATGGCGTCCTGATTTCCGGAACAGAACATGTAAGGTGATCTCAGTTTGTAGAGTACGCATTTAATATTTTTTAACTTTCCTGTTGTTTCATATCATTTTCTTGTTACTTTCAAAGGTGGAGTTTTCCAAAGTTTAGGACGTTGTTAATTGGAGTTTTCTCTAGAGTTCCCTTTGTAAGAGGGATTTTCTTGACATTTGGATCACTCGGATGAAGAGATGTGTGGCAATTGCCTCAAATTCGACATTATATAATGGACACTAGAAGGGTTCTTTTTACTGTAGAAGGGAGTCAGACAAGGGCGTTCCCCGAAAGGTTCTCTTTTGGAGGCTAGATGCCTTTCGACCGTAGTGGATATATTTGATGGTTTTTCGGTATAATGATTAATCATGAGAAAACAACTTGTGTGCCTTTAAACATTCCAGAGGGGTTGCTCATGAGTATCATTAGGTATTGGGTATGCCACGTTCGGGTCTACTGTTGCATTAGTTGGGTCTGCCTTTGACTGCAAACAATCACAGAAAGTCAGACTGGTGAACCTTGTTGCAAAGATTGCAGCATAATTTTCACTGGACGGATGGCAAGGTGTTATGTTCGAGGGAGGGGGTTTGGTGTTGAAGTATGTCTCTTCAGCTATACATGTGTTCTTTTTGTTTGCAAACAAGCTACCAGTGGGATGCACTGTAGTTAGGAAGGATTGATGAAGATATTTTTCCAGTCCACTTTTATATAGGATAACAGGAGTATGGTGTTAAAATGTACCAAGCCTTCTCCCACTATAAGTAGGGTCGGCTACATGGATTCTTGCTCAAATCCATGTTGAAAGATTCGACTATTGCTTACGCTGCAAGATTGGGATTTGAACCCTGATCTTTTGTGTGGTAGACACACTATACTACCACTTGACCATTAAGTGGGTACAACAGGAGTATGGTGTTGATGTATAGAAATTCGGTCACCAGGCCCGTTGAGGGTGGGATAGGTTGTTGAGAATTAAGGAGATGAAAAGGGTCTTACTTATGGAGTGGGTGGTTAGACTCTACTAGGAACCAAGTGATGATGCATCCCGTAGACTTCTTAGGGGTATTTACGGCTTCTCTATCAGGGTGGATGTTTCAGTAAGAGATGTGAGGCCTCTGACCACATTTTAGAGGGGCACCTTCTATGTTCTGGAGTTGATTTCACGGATTTGCTTGATGGTTGGTGATTTCATGCCTTTTAATGCGTTCCCTTGTATGCTTCGGTGGGGGATATGGAAAATTTGATGACAGCTTGCTGCCAGTTATGGAGGGGAAGAACACTCCTAGATTCTTGTACTGTGTTTTTGGAACACATATTCCATGAGTTCTTGAGGTTGTCAGAGGGGCTTGCCTCTATGTGTGACCTTTCCCCACATTAAGAGACAATAGGATGCGAGACGAAGGGCATGCAGGTAAAACAAATTTTTCAGAAATTGTAGATGTTTTTAAGATATGTACCGGTCCAAATTTAATTTAACATTAAAAGTTCATATGAAAAATTAAGAGATTGGCTGGAAGGTGGTCCCTTTTCTAGTAAGGAACTATTCGAATGCAGTTAAACATGTTGTCGTTGCAGAAAGTTTTGATTTTCCCTTTATATATTAGAAAATCTTTGTGTACCTACTTCCATGATATTGTGGTAGAGTAGTGTGCCTACCACTCAAAAGATCAGGATTCATATCCTCCCTTAGGAGGGTTGCGTTAGGTACCTGACAACCCGTGTAAAAAAGCAACGTAAAAAATGGTTGTATCTTCAACATGGATTTGATAAGAACCCATGTAGCCGATCCTACTTAAAGCAGGAGAAGGCTTTTGTCATTTTTATATCAAACATTATCTAGTGTATGCAATTCTAGAATTCATTTTTGCAAAGTTCCTGTTGATTCGAAATATGCAGAGAAAAATTAAAACTATTTAAGAAATTGGTTTTGATAGGAGTAATACATATCAAATCGACAAATATCATCTCTACATCGGGTCGATATAAACTTGTGATTATTTCATGGCAGATGATTAAGGGACATTTTGTGGTTCCATTTTTCTTTTCCTGCTTGAAGGCCTTGAGAAGAATTTACACTTTGCATTGGCTCTTCAAATATGCTCCCTTATCCTCAGTGGCTGACATTTGATTCTTTGTCTGCATCTGTGCATCCTTCCTCCAAGAGATTATCCCTATTTGGCATGACATTTGAATCCTTGTCTTTGCCCCATAGCACCAGGTAGAGGCCAATTATGACAACTACCGCACCTAGTATGCTGAAGAAGACAAGGTTGTGAACAAACAAAAAATTGCATCTGCATCTGAAAATACACATATATGACATGAATGAATAGCCGGAAAGGTAAACACTGTTTACCAATCTCTGTGTGCCTGTTATTCCATTAACCTAATTGTTAGTTTGGTACATAGATGGTGCAAAAGACAGTGATGTCCAGCATCATCCTATGATGGGGAAACTTTGAATTAGGGGCATATACCAGTCGTATACAATTTTGTTTATTTGTACATCTGTTTGAGATTTGATCAACCTAAATGGTTATTTTTTTGAAAGAAAACTTCATTAGATTCCTTTGTAATCAAATTTGTAAAAGATGTCTCAATAATTTGTCAAAAAGGAACTTCAGTGCATTTACAAGGTTGTCTTTTTTATAGTTCCATGCATATAGGAAAAGATGCATAGTTCTAGATGCATATGACTCTTCAGCTATTCTTTCTACCTTCCCAGATATAGCTTTTCCCCAAGAACATAATACGCCATTACTGCCACCATTATTGTTAAAAGGGGATTGAACATAGTTACAAAAACGGGTCCTCTTTTTTCGGTGCACCATAACTGAATGAACATGATCAGACCTGAGCAGATCACTCCCTGCAGGAACATTGACTTCAGATTCTGATTCAAATTGTTGTTACAGTTTATGTTTCTTTCTTTTTTGCAGAACCTCAAACACTTACACCGTAGATAATACTCCAAAAATCAACGTCGAACCCAATCATCCAAGCTTGAGGTTTGTGCTGAACAGATGCTGCATAAACCGCTGACTGTGCCGCTCCAACAAAGCACATCCATGTTGTAAGGGACAGCTGTGCTGGGTATTTCTTTAACGTGTAAGCCTGTGTTACCAGTGATGTTAATAATTATTGACTCCTTTTCCATTATAAATGATCAGCAGTAAATAACCAATGAAAGAGCGAGTTAAAGCTTGAGGTTCTGTCTATAGTCTATTTTGATTTCAATTTACTTTTTATCGAAATTTTAGGTAGTAAATACCTGCATAATATACCACACAGACCATGTAAGGCAACTTGCAACTGTAAGTAGGGAACCTTTCAACCAATCTTCATGAATGACACCTCCTTGAATTGAAATCAAAGCATGCCCCAAGTTCCTCAATCTAGGTCCTTTATACAAAGTCATTGTTAGGACCCCTGCCAGAGAAAGAAGGGTTCCGATGACTTTTGCCTTTCCACGTGCACTATTAATGTCAAGGGCTTCCAATCTAAGAAATAAATGGCATAATAAGTTTACAGAAGTGTATTTATTTAAAGTAATTATGAAATTTATTTTTTTTCGTATTGAGAATCAGACTTTCGTGTTTTGTTGCTGAGGAACTATATATTTTTTTTATTAGTGTGTATTGTGGAAATGATGAAAAACTCTTCATGCCTTAAAAATAAGGATTATGTTACTTACCCCATTATTACAGCAATGACAAAGGTCAGTGAAGCAATTGAATTGAGCGCCGAGGCAAGAAATGTAGGATTTGTAAATTTCAAGCTAGCAAAATACATGTTAAATGCAAGGCCAACCCTGTAACCAAAGAAGTTCAATGGTTAGTTCCCATTTGTTAACCAGCTTGGTCACCAGGGTTTAATTCCAAGGTCTTCCATATCGAAACACTTTTGCTTACCCTAAAAGAGAGAGCAAGAAAATCTCAAAAAACAGCGCCCACGTCAGCCTGGGTCTTAATTTCCTGCCACAAGAAACAACACTTGGAGTCAGAAAACACAGACATGGTTGTAGAAATCACTCTTGCAAAGAAGGGATTATCTTCAGTTCTTTCTATCCATATGTTTTTATAGTCCTTCTTGTACCTTTCAAGGAAATAGGCGAAAGGCCACGTAACCACTCCTGCGACGATGTGGCGGTAGGTAACATAGACGTGAGGATTCAGACCGTGGTTGAAGGAGGCTTCTGTGATGAAGTAGAGGAATGTGTAGCCCATCTGGGCGAATGTCATGAGGATGTGGGGTTTGAATCTCTTGCAGATCCCTCCTGGCGTCTCTTGGGCGCCCACCATAGCTGCTAGTGCCACCGCTCCTCGTCGGTTCTCCGATGTGCAGGTAGCCTTGTGTTACTTATCATGCATTATATATCTTTATACAGGTGGTGTTGGGTGCAGAGTGACTGGGATACTTTCACATTCCAGTCCCTTCATGTTGTGGGTATCATGTTCCCCGGAATCATTTGTGCCACTATAATGTTCCATCATCAGTTTGTTTATTTTCCACTCTTGTTACCACCAGCAGTTTATTATTAATGCTTGGTGTTAAATCAGGCTCACTTGAATGGCTAATTGGACATCAGCTTTGGACTTTGAAGATATGGGCTACTGATCGATGGCCTTTTTTGGACAACTTTTGTAGTGGTTGGACAGTTTGATATTATATCTCCTACTTTGGCATAGAGAATGTGATGATTTTTATAATTTGAAGGCAACCATCTTCTTGTCGTTCTGAGGACACCTTCTGTTTTAGTTTGAACGTGGTTATGCCGTGGGTTGTCATCTGATGCGATTCCCACTAGAGATGTGTAACCCCAAACATAGTACCACGTGGAAAACTCACAAAGTGTGGGTGTGATTTATAAGTGATGGGAACTACTACTTGACAACTTGGGCTTAAGCATTTTGGGTGGTTGTCAACGGGTCCATTTGGACCTGAACCTAACAAGTTGTCAAGGCCAGTTTTCCTCGATAACGGACCAGGGACCTAAGCCCGGGACGTTACAAATGGTATCAGAGCCAATTTCCCTTTGATAGTGGAAAGGGCTACCCGAGAGGTGGAGCCACCCCTACAAAGAGGTTGGAGGGAAAGGCTACCCGGAGCGTGCAGCAGCCACTGTCATTGGGAATAAGTGATGGGCCATGTCACAACGAGGACATTGCGAATATAAGTGGGGGAGGTTGTGACACCTTAACCCCAAACATAGTATCACATGGAAAACTCACAAAGTGTGGGTGTGATTTATAAGTGGTGGGGATTACTACTTGACAACTTGGACTTAAGCATTTTGGGTGGTTGTCAACGGGTCCATTTGGGCCTGAATCCAACAAGTTATCAGGGCCAGTTTTCCTTGATAACGGACCGAGGACCTAAATCCGGGACGTTACAGTTGCGGGATTAGTAATATCAGTAATATCAGAATAATGATCAGTAATTTACATATGCAATATTATCTTATACAGAGTTCAGTAATTCATGGACATTACTAAAGTAATATCCATCATTTTCAAGTAAATAATCTCAGTAATATATTCAAACATGATTTAAATTTATATTCAAATGTGATTTTAAATCCTTAAAGTATAAGATGGTGGTTATAAAAATATATCCCCTTAATCACCTATTTGTATTTCAAAACAATAAATCCCTTTATTTCCGTTATATATATATATATATGATCTTTGCGAGATCGATTATAATCTAAAAAAACCAATAGAGACAATAATTACCATCGTTTAATGTTACTTAGATATGTAATCTTATTGATGGCTCTTTGATTATTACCGATATGTATGACTGAAGTATGTTACCGACGCTAATGTATTGCTGTAACTAGTCACTAACATAGTTGAGTGGAATAAATATATTGTTGTGTAACTTACTAACATTAAATTAATAATTATTTACAAACTACTGATCGTATCGGTTTAATTTATTTATTTATTAATTACATTGTCATCGAAAAATGTTACTATTTACTTATTTAATGAAGTATTGTATTGACGTGAGTTTATGTGTTATTGATAATAGTTCGTGGAATACAAACTAAATTTGAGTAATTATGACATGTGTGAAATATGTATGAGAATGTTGAAAGTACTAAAATTGTATTATTATTATTATTATTTACTCACACATTAATGTTTTATTTGGAGTCTTGTATTTGTTAATTAACTCTTGATCAATTATATGAGAATATGTTTTTTCTGGATTGAACTTGTTATTTACTAATGACAATATCTGTATTAGCACATCGAATATTGAACTACTGTGTTGTGAGTTACCAGTGCGCGTAAAGAATGATGTTTATCGATAAGTTTGTAGTTACTAATACCTTACTCAAAAATTATAGATAAGTTTGTACTTGTACTAATGAATTATGGGATTTTTATCCGGCAGAATCTATAATCTTTGCCAATTATCTCTACGACCTTTGAAACAATGTATTTCCTCCTTCGACCCCGTAAACTTGCTCTGTCTTACCCCATATACCCTACCGTCAGTTTTAACTTTATTTGAGTTAATTGTTTGGGTTAGTCTTGAGTTAATCTAACTAGAGGAAATTTTGACAGTGGATTTTCCTCCTCCCCATCTCCTTGTTCTTCCTCCTCTTATTCCACTATTCTTCTTCTTTGATGCAAAATTTTGATGCACATGGTGAAATCTTACTGTCAAACACAACTGTTGAATAAAAATTCATCATCAACAACAAAACAATAGCAATTACATTATGATCTTAATATATCCACAAACTCCACAGAAAAAAAAACAAGATCAAAGAAAAACAAAAGGCTAATCAAACCCAACACCTGCATAAACAACAACGATCAATCAATCTCACCTATGCGTTGATAGATCGATCTCTATGAGGTTATCCTCCTCCGGCTCAATCTCGATCATCTCCTCCTCGTCTTCCCACATGAAGTAAATGCTCCCCAACCCCTCGCCGGAGTCGCTCCCGCTCTTCGAATCCGTGTAGCAGAGCCCCCCGCAACCCAACTCACCATTTTCGGAGTACTCGCTACCTCCCTCTTCCTCATCTGCTTCCTCCCTTCGTAGTCTTCGTATATAACCTCCAGCGGCCCTCTGTGGCACCACCCAAAGAAGTGGTCGTCGTATAAAGAAGCCTCCTTTTGAGGTAACAAGATAGTATAAAGAACATGAATGCTCGATCATGCTTTGAATCTCATGGCGATAGTTTGAAATGCAAGTCGATGGCGATGTTCAATCGTGTCCATGACCTCCAGGTACTACCATCAGGTGAATATTGGCGATGCGGAGGGGAGGTCAGGGAGGAGACCTGGGCGGGGTGGAGGCAGAGGGGATAACGCCTGGGCAGGGCGGAGGGGATGAGGCCTGGGTGGGGGCAGAGGCGAGATTAGGCGTAGGAGAGGAGGGGAGGTTGGGAGGAGGCGAGCTTAGGAAGGAGGCTTGTAAGGGGCGGAAGGGAGGTCAGGTGGAGGCGAGGTCGGGCATAGAGGAGGAGGGGAAGTCGGGCAGAGGGGAGGTCAGGGAAGGGGAGGTCGGGCGGAGGGGAGGGGATGTCGTGAAGGAAGCCTGGCATGAGAGAGAAGGGGCATTTTTGTAATTTTGAGAAACAAAATAGGTATTATGAAAAAGAAATTCACGGAATCCAGTTAGTTTTAACGGTCAAATGGATGGGGGTTAACCACATGGTCTGTTGGGTAAGGGTTAACTAGTTTATGGGGTCGAGAGGGGAATTAGGTTGTTTCAAAGGTCGTAGAGGTAATTGGCAAAGATTATAGGGTCTGCCAAGTAAAAATCGCATGAATTATTAGTTACATATCTGTTTTCAACAATTACATATTGAAAAAAATAGCTCTTGACAATATACTCTGAGATTTCTGTCTTGTCTCTACACTTTAGAAGCAATGCCATGATCTTCATGTCATCATTCATGAATTATAAGAAGTATCCATACATCTAACATACCTGAAATATATATATATATATATATATATATATATATATATATATATATAGGATATCCTTCCAAAAGGAATTGATCATTCCATCCCCAAGGAAGGCCAACGACCCCATTCAACCATATTTAATCAGGCAGCTGTTATTAAAGATATGTTAATATTAATATTTAATTAATCAAAAACTCATTTTGGTCATTGTTCATTATCTAAATATAGTATGTAACTGGTTAAAATATCCACGTCATTAATCTCTCTCCTAATTTTCTCAAATAAATTTCGTAACTCTTACCCGTATTTGTGGAGGACGCATAGGGTGGCGACGCGTGAGCGATGTAATGACGACAGCGCGTGAGCGGAGTTGACGAAGGCGATGTGTGCGTGTAGTGGACGACGACTGTTGGTCCTTGCATGCGACGTCGATGATGCTGCATATGATGACAATGAGGGAAATCATCGATATTGAGATGATAATCATGCGCTTCTTGGAGTGATTTCCAACATGATGCGTGGCCTCATGGCAAGACGGAAGTGGATCGACGATGACATGTAGATCGATGTCGACGTGTGTAGATCTTCATGCAGGCAGCAACGGTAATGCGTAGATCGACGGAGACACGTGTAGCACGATGGTGGTAGCGCAAGGAGGCCATGCAACTATTATATCTTACACATTTCCCATGTATTATACAATTTGTGATGAGTATTATACAATTTTAATGTGTATTATACATATTTGTTATGTATTTTTAAATATCAATTGGTTGCGAATGAACATTGTAATTTTTTTATATTTTGTATATTTGATGTGCATTACATATTTTAGATGTGTATTATACATTTTTGGTTTTTATTTTACTCATCGACTAAGCATGAATGACTACCGCTTTTTTACAAGAACCATTAAAAATATATTCTACAAAAAACCATACAATCGTTACAAAGAACAATGCATTAATTACTAATATAAATTATATTGTAAAAAACATACCAAATTTACAAATAATTGATGACTTTTGAATGAACCATGGAATGTACAAAACACATACAATCGTTACAAAAAGGAACCATGGATTCTAAAAAACGTATGAGGATACAAACATCTGCCCCGCATAATGTCATCCAGCACAAAACTATATATTATTTAAGTATAGTATTACGAAAAATATCAAAAATAGAACTAGCTAACTTTATTATTTAGAAATATTAAATGGTGTGAATAATTAATACAAAAGATGATGAACAAAATACCCTTTGAGCCAATAATGATGATGTCGTTAGATTTAAATCTAACGGCTATGATCATGGGCCTTCCTTACACATGGAAGGACCATGTCCTATTGGAAGGCCTTATATATATATATATATATATAGAGAGAGAGAGAGAGAGAGAGAGAGAGAGAGAGGAAAAAATGGGGCTCACCTTGGGGGCATTGAACATGGCTACCCCCACTACATTTTTCCGTAATTTTTTTTTGAAAAAAATCACCACGTATATTTATCTATATATCCCTCTAATATGTCATTCAATTTTTGTCAGAAATAAAGACTCTTATGCCTTCCATCTAGAGCATGTAATTTCAACGGTCTAAACATTGTTGTAATCGACCTGTTCTAGATGGAAGGCATATGATCTCCGTTTCTGACGAAATTTGAATATCATATTGGAAGGATATTGTTGAACGGGAATATTTCACGGGTTTAAAATATGTCTCACACAAGGATGTGATGCATTCACTGTGGCGATCCGCAAGAAACCCCAATTCAAACAACAATTAACCCACAACAATGATCAAACAATGAAAAGTGATGCAGAGTTAAATTTTAGTATAAATCTACAAAAGATGTGTATAGTGCAAGTAGTATAGAGTGTCGAACGTAGGAAGAAAACAGGTAGATCGGGGCAAATGATGCTCAAAATCGTCTGCGATGTAATTGTCTATATTCACGCTATTTTGTGGGTTTTTATTTTATATTTTTTATTTGATTTTTGATTTTTATATTTTTATATTTTGATTTTTAATTTTATGATTTTGTATTTTCTTTTTATATTTTATAATTTTTTGTATGTCCTTTTTCTTTTAAATTATAAAATAAGATATATATATATATAATAAAAGAAAGAGAGATAATGTAAATATAAAAATAGGTAAAAATAATAAAAATTCAGGAAATAAAATCTTTTCATTATTTTTTCAATTTTCTAATGTTTTTATGATTTTTCTGTAGGTATTTTTAAAGTTCGAAATACTCAAAACAAGGAATAAAATATAAATCCCAAATTACAATGGAGATGAAAAATATTAAAAAAAGAGTTAAAAATTCTCCAAATTAATTTTAAAATAAAGATAATAAAATAGAAAAAAATTAGCATTAGAAATTATAATTTTATGATTTTTTATGGATTTTTTATATTTTTATAAAGGTTTTAGGGGTTTTTCAATTTTTAAAAGTTTTCTTTTATATTTTTTAGCGATTTTGGTCTGAAGGTTAAGGACACTAAAATACACAAAATGTACTTTTAGAGAAATTTTCAAGAGGTTTTTATAATTTTTATGGATTTGATAATGCAAACATGGATGAAAATGAAAGTTTTTGATTTTTTGTAACTATTAAAAGAGTTCAAAAATGCAAAATAAAAATATGGGTGAAAGAGTGATGCATCAGAAGCTTAAGTCTATTTTTGTGGATTTTTTTAAATTTTATAAATGCATGAATTAAATACTAGAAACAAAGAGAAAATACACAATAGCAGGGGTATTTTGTAAATATTGGAAAGTACGGGTGCCAAAGTGCAAATTGCCCATAAAATATATAACTAATTATTTAAATCCCTGGGCCAATCAGAAATAGCCAAAAACCCCGGGGTATCGCTACAAAATATCCAAAATATCACATGACTTGTATGTGCTCCTATCAGGGACTGACTCACCATTAACAAAAACCTAAGGGCTAGAATGCAAAATTACCTGAATTTATAACTGCATAAAAAGTTTGAGGACTTAATAGAAATAATGGAAACTCCAAGGTCTTGGCCGCAAAATGTCCACACCCCACGTGCGACGGATATGTGAGGTGACGTGGCCAGGGACGAAAATGCAATAATGGATAGTTTAGGGGGCAAGTTATACATTTTACAAAATATATCAACGATCGAGGAAAGTTTAAATATTAATTATTAAATAAAAAAACGAGCGAAGGTGTGAATGCAAAATGCCCTCACAAAGGGGCGGATCGGACGGCTGATGTCTTCCATTTATGCCACATGTCATGTCCTTAGGCGCCGATGACGGTTCGCAGCAACGACCACGATTAGATTATCTGATATGGATCAATTATCGAGGCGATGGCGCATCTGACGGTTGCTGCTTGACCGGAAGAACGCGACCAGATCAACTACGGAGGGGCTTGAATGAGATTGCAAAGAAAAGGTCCCCGACGAGTTTTGACTCGGTGATGTGCTCCCCCCGGCGACCTGGGTAGCTCCAAAGTAGCCGGCTGGACTCATGCGGGGGTCTTCTCGATCCTAGAGGCGTCAAAAGACGCTGGAGCTCACTGGAGTTCGCCCACGATGCTGAGGTTGAGGAGGAACTCCATGCCACTCCGGCAACGTCCAGAATCGCCTCTAGGCGTGTGTGTGCTTCAGGTACCTGCAAGAGAAGTTAAGAGGGTCGTGGGCAAATTGCCACGACCCTCCAGATGGCAAAAGAAGGCAGAAATAGCAGAAGAGGAGCTCGCCGGAGCAAGCTCCGACGAGGGTTGGCGAAGGTCGATCGAACGGATGAAAATTAACACGAAGGATGGGGGTCGAATCCCAAGACTACGACGGCTAAAAATGCAAGAAAACAGGAAGAAAAGGGAACTCACCGGTCGGAAGTCTGGGAAGTGGAACCTCATGGCGGCATGGTCGCCGGAGGTGGTGGAAGCGCACCTAGGACCCGTCAAACACAACCGTGAAGATGCTGGAGAGGAGGCTGTCACCATCCTCGATCCAGAGCACACCAAGGAGAAGCTAGAGTAGGCCAAAGGAGGTTCAAAATCGAATCAAGGAGGAAGGTGATTTTTGTACAATGAGCATGGTGGACGATGCAACGATCCAAAAATTGAAGCAAGCCATTGGCATGAATCCTCGATATATGGAGAACAAAAGTTAAGAAGGAATCATCGCGAGAACGTGCAAAGACGCGGACTTGAAAAAATCGCAAAAATGGGACAAAAGGATGTCTGACAAGGGCGTATGCAGCGAGTCAGAGAGTTGACCGCGGGTCAACTCTCCGACCCTCCTGGTTGGTCCACGTGGACCAAGCAGGAAATAACCTGGAAAAATATTTCTAAATTCATTTTAAAATAATAAACGATTTTATTAATTTTAGGTTATTAAATAAAAAATTTTATTATTTTCTGAATTATTTTATTATGATTTTTATTTATTTTTTAGAGGTTAAAAATACAAGTTACCTTTAAGGGGTTATATATAGGTATATTTGTCTATATATTTTAATGTTTTATTTTTATTTTCTATTTTAAATTTATTTTTTATTATTTTATATATATTTATAACTTAATTTTATATACTTAAATATATTTTTATTTTATTTTTTTGATATATTATATATAATTAAATAAATACTTGTATTATCTATATAGGTATACTTATAGGTATTATACCTATGTATTTTGTACAAGTAATTTATTTTAATATTTTATTTAGTGTTTATTCCAGTTTTAATGTACATATATATTATAAATAATATTTACAAAATTATAAAAATAATGAATAAGTATACAATAGGGGTCCAAAACTCAACTTTCACACAGTAACTCCAAAAAATATGAAACCACCTTCATTAAATAGTTTATTAAAAGTTATATACAATTAAAGATGATTTTGATACATCTCGAATTTTTATTTGAGAGATACAAGGCTGGGAAGGTGGGGTTTTGGAATCTTATTCAGATCATAACTTTTTATCTGTATATTATTTTGGTATGAAATCAATTTTGTATTTTTCAATATTTAATTATCTACAACTTTCATGACAAAGTTTCTTTATTTGAAGTATAAAAAGTAGAATTAAAAATAATTCTAAAAATGAATGAAAATGAATAAAATAAAAGGTATTTTCAATGTATTTTGGCCTTTATCTCCCCCTACTTTATTCCTTCTTGACCTAATCCTCGAGATGCCCAGGTTTCGGGGTTTCGGGTCATAAAATATCTGTAATACTTTATTTTTTTCTTTTCTTTATTCTATAATTTTGGCTTTAAAAACCGTTTTTTATACACTATTTACAACACAATGCTTGGATGATAAAATGCCTAAATTAAGTGTATTTACACGCATTTACTAGGATTTTTAAGGTCAAAATGACAGAATAAAGATGATGAAATGGAGAATCATCAGAGATGAATATACATGATAATATTTAAAAAAATATGGAAAATGGGACAGAGACAGTCCCATATAACCCATTAATAGTTGCTGGTTAGAGTTTGGCTCCAAATGGAGCTTATAGTCATGCATATGCACTTGTTCGATCAATTATCAAATCAAATATCTTTTTTCCTTACTGTCGGCCGGAGAATGTGATGCTTATATGTGCATGTTTCCATACCAAATAAAATATCCATCATATGATTCCCACTGCATTTAATTATATGATTTATTTTCTTTTGTTTGAATATGCAAATTACTGCGTATTATATAGTACTGTGGTAGTTGCGAATTACTGTATATACATATAAAATATAGTGATCTTAGCACTACAGATAGTGGTGCAATTATGTATCATGACATGATGGTAGGGTTGAGCATGGATCGGGTTCGGGTCGGGTTTGCCTTGATCCGGTCCAAACCCATTTTGGTATATGGGTTAACGGACCGGACCCTAGGCTCGTTTATTTTTAAAAATATAGGCCCAAACTCGAACCCGACCTGAAGATTATTGGGTCGGGCTCGGGTCGGACCGGCCCATTTAGATGCCCCAACATTTATCTTAAATGCATTTAAAAATAGATGCATATTTTGCATCTGAAATAGCAATATATGTATTTGAAATGAGTTTGTAAAACCTATGTTAATGAAGCACAACATCCGGTTTCATAGCAAATGCATATTGGAATAGTTCCCGGATTGTTTGGAAATAACATTAAGACGACGCATGTTCTTCTTGATTAGAACTTTGTGGCAAAGATAAGCAACAATAACCTTCTAGTCAGATGATATCAATACAAAGGTAACAAATAAATGCAATATGAAACATATGTATTTCATAATTTTAAATGGTATATAATTTATCTTTGTTAGTGGTGCATGCTACCAATCTTACTATATATATAGGATTCGGGCTATCGGGCTTTACGGGTTGGGGCCCTATAGGGCTCGAGCACGGCCCGAAATTGCAATTGGGCCTACAAAAAGGCCCGAGTCCGACCCATTTCAAGTTCGGGCTCGGGCTCGGGTCATGCTAAGCGGGCCGGATTTCGGGTCAGGTCGAGTTGGCCCGACCCAATGCTCAACCCTGCATGATGGTCTGTTGCAAACATCTCATACTCGTAAGGTTCTTGCGGCGGAATTTATAAATATTTTACTCGTTCTTTTCATATTCGTGCGTGATAGGGAAAAAGGGGATATTTTTCATAAACTATTCTCACTGGAGATTAGCTCTATGCATTTTAGCTTACACAGAGCACTGTGGGCTCCTACATGGGCCTCGATCGAGAAAAGCCCAAATCCATGGGGGCCCACCGGCTCAACTTTAAACCGAGCAAAGAGGGGAGGCCGCGGGCAAAGCGCGAGGAGAGAGGAAAGGTGGGCAACTACTGCTGCTGCTTACTATTGCTCCACTCCTCCAAATCCATTGCGAGATAGAGAGAGAGAGAAGATCGATCTGATCTGAGAGCGGTAGAGCTGTTGCTGTTGCTGTTCTTCTACTACTACTCGATCTGTGCGATGGGGTTGACCTCGGCGACCGGGAGGATCCTGTTCGCGACCTTCTTTCTCTTCTCGGCTTGGCACCAGTTATCATCTCTTTCGCTTTCCTGATTTCGTTTGGTATCATTATGCATTGGAAACATCGAATGCATTAGTTTTAGGAGTTTTAGTGAGATCTCGTCGTCTAGGGGTTGTATCGCCAGTTTATTAGCAATGCCGACGGATGCAACTTCGTCTCCTCTCATCTCCGATAGTTCTAGGGTTTGTTTTTGCATCTGAAACGTAGACTTGCTGTTTTTTTGCTCGATATGCTGTAAAGATTTGATTTTTTTTGTTTGACGTGTTGCTGATTTGGTTTTGTGGATTTTTGCGTGATGATCGTAACTGGGATTCGTTTGAAACGTCTGATGTATGGTTAGATGGGATGGAAATTCGTGGAATCGAATTGCATTCTGACAATCCAGTGAGGCATGTATGGTTAGACATGTAGATTTCAAAAAACATGTTGTCGTTGCAGAAAGTTTTGATTTTCCCTTTATATATTAGAAAATCTTTGTGTACCTACTACAATGATATGGTGGTAGAGTAGTGTGCCTACCACTCAAAAGATCGGGATTCAAATCCTTCCTTGAGGAGTTAGGTACCTGACAACCTGTGTAAAAAAACAACTTAAAAATGGTTGGATATTTCAACATGGATTTGATAAGAACCCATGTAGCCGATCTTACTTAAAGCGGGAGAAGGTTTTTGCCATTTTTATATTGGAAAATATCTAGCGTATGCAATTCTAGAATTTGTTTTTGCAAAGTTCCTGTTGATTCGAAATATACAGAGAAAAATTAAAACTATTTAAGAAATTGGTTTTGATAGGAGTAATACATATCAAATCGACAAATATCATCTCTACATCGGGTCGATATAAACTTGTGATTATTTCATGGCAGATGATTAAGGGACATTTTGTGGTTCCATTTTTCTTTTCCTGCTTGAAGGCCTTGAGAAGAATTTACACTTTGCATTGGCTCTTCAAATATCCTCCCTTATTCTCAGTGGGTGACATTTGATTCTTTGTCTGCATCTGTGCATCCTTCCTCCAAGTGATTATCCCTATTTGGCATGACATTTGAATCCTTGTCTTTGCCCCATAGCACCAGGTAGAGACCAATTATGACAACTACCGCACCTAGTATGCTGAAGAAGACAAGGTTGTGAACAAACAAAAAATTGCATCTGCATCTGAAAACACACATATATGACATGAATGAATAGCCGGAAAGGTAAACACTGTTTACCAATCTCTGTGTGCCTGTTGTTCCATTAACCTAATTGTTAGTTTGGTACATAGATGGTGCAAAAGACAGTGATGTCCAGCACCATCCTGTGAAGGGGAAACTTTGAATTAGGGGCATATACCCGTCATATACGATTTTGTTTTTTTGTACATCTGTTTGAGATTTGATCGACTTAAATGGTTTCTTTTTTTTGAAAGAAAACTTAATTAGATTCCTTTGTAATCAAATTTGTAAAAGATGTCTCAATAATTTGTCAAAAGGAACTTTAGTGCATTTACAAGGTTGTCTTTTTTATAGTTCCATGCATATAGGAAAAGATGCATAGATCTAGATGCATATGACTCTTCAGCTATTCTTTCTACCTTCCCAGATATAGCTTTTCCCCAAGAACAAAATACGCCATTACTGCCACCATTATTGTTAAAAGGGGATTGAACATAGTTACAAAAACAGGTCCTCTTTTTTCTGTGCACCATAACTGAATGAACATGATCAGACCTGAGCAGACCACTCCCTGCAGGAACATGACTTTAGATTCTGATTCGAATTTTTGTTACATTTTATGTTTCTTTCTTTTTTGCAGAACCTCAAACACTTACACCATAGATAATACTCCAAAAACCAACGTTGAAACCAATCATCCAAGCTTGGGGTTTGTGCTGAACAGATGCTGCATAAACCGCTGACTGTGCCGCTCCAACAAAACTCATCCATGTTGTAAGGGACAGCTGCGCTGGGTATTTCTTTAACGTATAAGCCTGTTTTACCAATGATGTTATTAATTATTTATTCCTTTTCCATTATAAATGATCAGCAGTAAATAACCAATGAAAGAACGAGTTACAGCTTGAGGTTCTCTCTATAGTCTATTTTGATTTCAATTTACTTTTTATCGAAATTTTAGGAAGTAAATACCTGCATAATATACCACACAGACCATGTAAGGCAACTTGCAACTGTAAGTAGGGAACCTTTCAACCAATCTTCATGAATGGCACCTCCTTGGATTGAAATCAAAGCATGCCCCAAGTTCCTCAATCTAGGTCCTCTATACAAAGTCATTGTTAGGACCCCTGCCAGAGAAAGAAGGGTTCCAATGACTTTTGCCTTTCCACGTGCACTATTAATGTCAAGGGCTTCCAATCTAAGAAATAAATGATGCAATAAGTTTACAGAAGTGTATTTATTTAAAGTAATAATTTATTATATCTATTTTTTTGTATTGAGAAAATCAGACTTTCGTGTTTTGTTTCTGAGGAACTATATAATTTTTTGATTAGTGTGTATTGCGGAAATGATGAAAAACTCTTCATGCCTTAAAAATAAGGATGATGTTACTTACCCAATTATTACAGCAATGACAAATGTCAGGGAAGCAATCGAATTGAACGCCGAGGCAAGAAATGTAGGAGATGTAAATTTCAAGCTAGCAAAATACATGTTAAGTGTAAGGCCAACCCTGTAACCAAAGAAGTTCAATGGTTAGTTCCCATTTGTTATCCAGCTTGGTCACCAGGGTTTAATTCCAAGGTCTGCCATATCGAAACACGCGTGCTTACCCTAAAAGAGAGAGCACGAAAATCTCAAGAAACAGCGCCCACGTTAGCCTGGGTCTTATTTTCCTGCCACAGCAAAAACACCTGGACTCAGAAAAAAAACAGACATGGTGGTAGAAATCACTCTTGCAAAGAAGGGATTGTCTTCAGTTCTTTCTATCCATATGTTTTTAGTCATGCTTGTACCTTTCAAGGAAATAGGCGAAAGGCCACATAACCACTCCTGCGACGATGTGGCGGTAGGTAACAAAGACGTGAGGATTCAGACCGCGGTTGAAGGAGGCTTCTGTGATGAAGTAGAGGAATGTGTAGCCCATCTGGGCGAATGTCATGAGGATATGGGGTTTGAATCTCTTGCAGATCCCTCCTGGCGTCTCTTGGGCGCACACCATAGCTGCTAGTGCCACCGCTCCTCGTCGGTTCTCCGATGTGCAGGTAGCCTTGTGTTACTTATGATGCATTATATATCTTTATACAGGTTGTGTTGGCTGCAGACTGAATGGGATGCCTTCACATCCCAATCCCTTCCTGTTGTGGGTATCATGTTCCCCGGAATCATTTGCGCCACTATAATTTTCCATCATCAGTTTGTTTATTCTCCATTCTTGTTACCACCAGCAGTTTCTGATTAATGCTTGGTGTTGAATCAAGCTCACATGAACGGCTAATTGGACATCAGCTTAGGACTTTGAAGATATGGGCTACTGATTGTGGTGGTCGGGCACTTTGATATTATTTCTACTTTGGCATAGAATGTGATGTTTTTCATAATTAGAAGGAGGCTATATTCTCGTCAGTCTGAAGACACCTTCTGTTTTAACTTGAACGTGGTTATGCCATGGGTTGTGATCAGACGGCTCCGGGTCGCCGAACCCAATTGCGCTGAGCCGGCGAACTATGCACCGCTGCGACGTTAACTGTCGCATCCCCTTTAACGAGAATGAGATCTGAAATACAACAAGTCTGATTTTGCACGCAGCATCTGATTCCTATGGGAATTGATGTGCCATTTGATTTACTTGCATGTATACGATAAGTGACCTGATTGCTTACACGATGAATGCAAAAATGGCCGAAGGGTGAAATTCGCAAGAAATGAATCTAATAAAAAGTTGAGGATAATGCAGACAGGTTCGATGTGGACTTTGCATGGGTGGCATTGTGGTGCATGGGAAACCCCTCACGTTAGGATGAAAATAAATGTTATTGTATTCGTTTAATGCATATTTTGACATTCGTATATGTATTCGTTTTAAAATGGATGTAGATATGGATATCACTTTGACATTCGCTAATATTCGTATTCATATATTCGTTTTCGTATACAAGTATATTGCTGAATTTATTTATAACTATCTATAATAACATTTTTGATTGTATTCACTATTGTTGATATAATTGTCAAGGAATTACTATATATGATATATTTATTTTATATGTAATCCAAACTGAACATGTATATTCATGTTAGTCTATTAAATATTTCGATTATTATTCGTATCCGATTCGTATTTGTTTTACATTCCTATTTGATTTTAAAGATATAGTAACATATTTTTCACATCTGTCAATATTCGTATCCGCATTCGTATTATATTTTAAAATAGATAAGGATATGACACTACAAGGAAAACAACTTGTGGCTACAGAACTATGTCTATGGATATGGGGGTTGTGGTCACATAATTGAGCTTTGGTCACAACACGCCGTAGCCAGTAATCGTAGCTAAAAGTCTCGTCACGAGAGTTTTCTGACCACGAATATGTTGTGGCCACAGAACTTATCGTGACCACATCTCTTGTATGAAGACTTTGGCCACACATTGTAGCTACGGGAAATTAGTGGTCACAAAATTAGTAGCCACATTCCGTGGTCACAACTCACTTTTCTTGCAGTGTGATTATACCTATATTCGTATTTGTATCCGATCGTTTTCACCCCTACCCCATGTTATTGTCGATGCCTTATTTGTTTTCTGCCAAAAATGCCAGTGCCAAGTGCATCATCATCGATTAAAGTCAGCAGGTGGATTCTCTGCTGTTACAGTAGGTGCTGAAACGAAGGGGAATCGTTGGATTACCATCGAATGATCCTTAGAGGCTGGTGCACATCTCGAAGATGATCCAACGGCTCCTCTGCATTGCAGCACCTGCTGTAACAGCAGAGCCTGTTACAAAATCACACGTTCAATTAAAGCCACATAATCCCCAATCACAAAAGAATGTATCAAAAAAAGGAGAATCGGATAATAGAATGACATGGCCAAAAGACACGCAAGATAACGTGGAATTTATGCCGTATTCCATCCCATGCAAGTGCAATAGCCGATTAATATTCTGCAAGTGTATTGCGTTACTGGTTAACGTTAACAGGAAAATGATTAGAGTCTAATTAATCTCCAATCTCCAACGGACGCCAAAGTTGAAAAATAGATCAGGGAGAAGAAGCTCGTTGCAGCCACTGCAGTCTTGGAGGAGGAGGAGATGATGGCAGAATGCCTCGCTATCACGTCGCCGTATGAAGAGAAGAAGGAGAAGCCCGTTTCAATTACATCGCAGTCATCGTTGCGTTTGTTGGGATGTGGGTTCTCTGCTGCAGTGCTGTGGTGATGTACCACACCACAGCTGCTTGATCAAGTCCGAACTTGATCGAGCGGCTGTGGTGCGGTAAAACACCATAGCAGACAGACGATCCAAATGCGTGTTTGTAGCCACCATGCATGGAGGATAGGAGACAAATTCTGTAGAATAGAAGCTCATTGTGGTCGCCATCATCATGGAAGAGAAGGCGAAGAAGTTCATTGTGGTTGTTGCCTTGTTGAGAAGCTTCAGCTTCGTCTCCTAACACGAAGTTGTAAAAAATAAACACGGAGTTGTAAAAATAAACACATATTTGTGAAAATGTAAAGCAGAGTTATAAAATTATTTCAAGCGCTGCCTTCTAACATGAAGTTGCAAAAATAATTGCAACCTTGTCCAGAAAAAAATGAGCTGTAAAAATAATTATATAGTTGTAATAAAATCAAAAACAAAGTAAATAATAAATATGGAGTTGTAAAACTATAAACGTATTTGTTAGAAAAAATATAAAAATAAAGTTGTCAAATATTCAGCTGTAAATAAACATGCAATATATTTGTAAAATAAACATATAGTTGTAAAATGTAATAAAATAATCATAAATAAGCATAAAGTTGTAAAACGTACTTAAAAATTTATAATAAAACTTCCTCTCTCTCTCTCTCTATTTATATTCAAGATCTTTTTAAAATGACATATTTTACATTGTTCATTTGCAAAGATTTTATTTGCAAAAAATTTAAACCTTACATGAAAAATACCATATTTTTAAAAGCATGCAGTGGTTTCATGTAATAAATGTAGATCAATAGTTGAAATCATGTTTAAAAAAATCAGATCGGGCTGGTTGATCGGATCGGGAACCGGCCTCGACTCGATCAATTTCATCGATTTCATGTAAGTGTTTTTCTAATAAAATAAGAATAAGAAATCAGGTCTACCAAGTGGTTGGATCAGAATGAGATGACCTGAATTGGATCGGTTTTAATGATTTTGGATTAGCTATTGGTTATGGAGGTTATGGACCGTTGATAATTTGGAATAACAAGACCAAAAATCAATAGTACTAAAATAGTAAATTAATATGATATTAATTTTAACCACACGATTAAAAATATAAGGTTGAGATTGAGAGCTGACCATGGAAATCTTACGACCCTATCTCATGTCTATGTATGTCTCTGTATGTGTGTATATAGGGCATTTCCAATGAACCTTATTCCAATATATTGTCTCCTTAAAAAGAGAAGATGATTTCGCAAATTCGAATCCTTGGTTTGGTACTAAAGATTGAGATCCAAACATTCATTGTACATGTGATCGATATTATATACACACACACACACACATATATATATATATATATATATTGTACTTAAGTAAATGATTGTTGCGAGATTAGTAATATCAATGATATCAGAATAATAATTAGTACTTTACATTTGCATTATTATCTTGTACAAAGTTTAGTAACTCATGAACATTACTCAAGTAATATACACCATTTTCAAGTAAATAATCTCACTAATATATTCAAACGTGATGTAAATGTATATTCAAATGTGATTTTAAATCCTTAAAGTATAAGAGGGTGGTTATGAAAATATATCCTCTGAATTACTTATTTGCGTTCCAAAACAATAAATCCCTTTATTTCTGTTATATATATGTTTGATATTTGCAAGAAAGATAATAATCTAAAAAAAACCTATAGAGACAATAGTTACCACCATTCAAGGTTACTTACATATGTAATCTTATTGATGTCTCTTTGATTATTGCCGATATGTATGACTGAATTACAACATTTGATAGCGTATGTTATTGATGCTAATGTATCCGTATAGTCAGTCACGTTACGTAACGGAGTGAAATAAATATATCATTGCAATTTTATTAATTACTTACAAACTACCAATCGTATCAGTTGTAATTTATTTATTAATTAATTACATTATCATTGAAAAATAATACTATTTACTTATTTATTTAATGAAGTACATCAACCCGCGAACTCAAAGCAGCAGATCTTTCCCTTCGCCCTAATCGCCCTAACTATCTGATTTTTCTTGCTTGGAAAGACCACTTCCCCATCCTATACTCGACAGAATCAGCACATCCACTATCAATAGCTTAGGTGGCTGGTCCTTGCATACCGGCTACTCTGACTCTGATACTAACCTTTCCCGGTCTTCTCTTTTCTGATTAGGGAACAGACCTAGACCCCGCAACGATATATATAGCACTTTGACTACTAGGATATATACCAGGCTGGCAAAAGGGGGGCGAGATAGGAAAGAGATAGATAGCCCCAGGCAGTCCCCTCAACTTCGCAAAGCAACTATATAAATCTATATAATAGGGGGGAGCTAAAGTCACCCGGGAGAGTAGGAAGGTAGGTCTGTAAGCAAGGGACAAGAGTCAGCTTGATTTAGTGTTTTACTGATCATGTGAGTTTATGCGTTATTGATAATAGTTTGTGGAATACAAATTAAATTTGAGTAATTATGAACATGTGTGAGCATGGGTGAAATATGTATGAGAATTTTAGAAATTACTAAAACTGTAGTATTATTTATTCACACATTAATTAATGTAAATTAACTCTTGATCAATTATATGAGGATGAGTTTTTCTGGATTGAACGTATTATATACTAATGACAATATGTTGATTACTAATATGGTACATCGAATATCGAACTACTTCGTTTTGGTAAATGGGTTATCAGTGCTCGTAAAGAATAATGTTTATTGATGAGTTGGTAGTTACTAATACCTCAAAATTACAGATAAGTTTGTACCTGTACTAATGAATTATTAGCTACATATCGGTTTTCAACAATTACGTATTGAAAAAATAGTTCTTGACATTATACTTTAAAATATTTTTCTCGTCTCTACACTTTGGAAGCAATGCGATCTTTCATGTCATCATTCATGCATTATAAGAAGTATCCATACATCTAATATATATATATATATAGGGCTGCCCCCGCCCCATTTTCGGCATTTTTTTTATTTTTTTTTGAAAAATAAAACCATGTATATTCATCCATATATCCCTCCTACATGCCATTCGAATTGCGTCAGAAACAGAGACTCCTACGGCCTCCATCTCGATGGTATCGATTTAAAAAAATCATGTTACCGTTAAAAAATTACTGTCCGGATGGAGACCGTAGGAGTCTTTGTTTCTGACGAAATTCGAATGGTATATAGGAGGGATATAGGGATGAATGTAAATGGTGTTATTTTTCAAAAAAAATAAAAATTTTTCCCAAATAAGACGGGGGCAGCCATGTTGGCTGCCCCTAGGGGGCAGCCACATATGACCCATATATATATATATATATATATATATATATATATATATATATCCTTCCAATGAGAATCGGTCCTTCCATCCGCTAACGATCTCATTCATTTATATTTAATCAGACAGATGTTATTAATGACATGTTAATATTAGTATTTTATTAATCAAGAACCTATTTTGATCATTGTTCATTATCTAAATATATATGTAACCAGCTAATGTCATTAATCGCTCTCCTAATTCGCTCAAATAAATTTCGAAACTCTTAATCTCTCTCCTAATTTGCTCAAATAAATTTCGAAACCCTTACCCATATTTGTGGAGGATGCATAGGGTGGCGGCGCATGAGCAGGTGTTACGACGGTAACGCGTGAGCGGAGGTGACGATGACGACATGTTAGCGTAGTTGACGACGACAATTGGTCCTTGAGTGCGACGTCGACGATGCTGCAAATGATGGCAATGAGGGGAATCATCGATACTGAGATGATGATCATGCGCTTCTTGGAGCGGTTCCCAGCGTGATGCACGGCTCATGGCAAGGAGGAAGTGGATCGACATCGATGTGTAGATAGATGACGACGTGTCTAGATCTTCTCGCCAGTGTCAACGACAATGCGTAGATCGACGACGACATGTGTAGCACGGTGGTGGTAGCGCAAAGAGGCCATGCAACCATTATATCTTATACGTTCACTACAAGAAACTCGACCTAAGGCAACGGATAATTTGAATATTCGTTGCCATACTTCCAATGTTAAAGATATAACAATGAATATTATTCGCTACCAAATCATCTTTTGTACTTGTAATTAACAAGGAATATCGTATTCATTGTTAAAGGTCCATATAACGATGACTTTTTCGTTGAATTATTCGTTAAAATTCATACTAATTGTTGCAAAATTTAGCAACGATTAAAAGAAAACAACAATGAATAATCATTATTATATGATTCGTTGCGAGGAATATAACAACGAATACCATTATTCGTTGAGAATTTAAAGAAGTAAGCAACGAATAATATTCACTGTTATGTATTTAACTACGGAAGATATGACAACGAATATTAAATTATCCATTGCCTTAGGTCAATTTTTTTGTAGTGAATTCCCATACATTATACAATTTGTGATGTGCATTATACAATTTTGATGCGTATTATACATATTTGTTATGTATTTTTACATATCAATTGGTTGCAAATGAAAATTGTAATATTTTTATATCTTGTATATTTGATGTACACTACACATTTTGGATGTGTATTATACATATTTGGTTTTTATTTATTCATCTATTAAGTGTGTATGACTACAATGTTTTTATAAAGAAACATTAAAATTTTATTCTACAAAGAATCATACAATCGTTACAAAGAACCATGCATTAATTGCCAATATAAATTGTATTTTACAAAGAGTCATACCAAATTTACAAATAATTGATGAATTTTGAATGAACTACAAAATGCAAAAAAACATGCAATTATTACAAAAGGAACCACATATTCTACAAATAACGTGTGAGGATACAAACATCCGCCCTCACGTAATATCGCTTAGCACAAAACTGTATATTGTTAAAATATAGTATTGTGAAAAATATCAAAAATAGAACTAGCTAAATTTATTAATTTGAAATATTAAATGATGCGCATAAATTAAAACAAAAGATGATGAAGAAAATACCTTTTTGGGCAAATAAATTGGTGATGCCATTAGATTTGAGTCTAGCTGATACGATCATTGGCCTTCCTTACATATGAAAGGACCATGTCCTATTGGAAGGCCCCTATATATATGGATATTATATATATATATATTAGAGAGAGAGAGAGAGAGAGGAAAAATGGAGCTACCCCGCCCAATTTTTCCGCAATTTTTTATTTTTTTTGAAAAATATCACCATGTATATTTATCTATATATTCGTCTAATATGTCATTCGAACCTATGCCCTCCATCTAGAACATGTAGTTTCAACGGTTTAAATATTACTGTAATCAACTTGTTCTAAATGGAAGGCATATGATCTCCATTTCTGACGGAAATTTGAATATCATAATAGAGGGATATATAGATGTATATACATAATTATTTTTTTCAAAAAAAATCATGGAAAAATGGAATAGAGACAACCCCATATAACCCATATATACAGATGCTGGTTAGAGTTTGGCTCCAAAATGGAGCTTATAGTCGTATGCCTATGCACTTGTTTGATCAATTATCAAATCAAACATTTTTTTTTCTGACTGCCGGCCAGAGAATGCGATGCTTATACGTGCATGTTTCCATACCAAATAAAATATCCATCGTACGATTCCCACTGCATTTAATTATATGATTTATTTTCTTTTGTTTGAATCTTGCAAATTACTGCGTATTATATGGTACTGTGGTAGTTGCAAAATACTATTAATACATATAAAATTTTACTGATCAGCTTAGCACTAGAAATAGTGGTGCAATTATGTATCATGACATGATGGTCTCTTTCAATATCTCATCTCATACTCAGTAGGTGGCGTTAGGTTGGGGGTTATCCCTACTTTAGGTGGGTAATTCCCAAAATCCACACTTTTAACCCACTAGTGGGGTTCACTCCCTTCCCATCCAAAAAAAATATATAATATCATCTAAAATCATAAAATACTCAACATCTATTCATTATTCCAAACTTCAATACAATTATATCATAACAACTACCCACTTTTTCAAATTCCAATGCAATCATATCATAATAACTACATACTTTTTCAAATTTCAATATAATCATATCATACAAACCCCCCAACCAAACACAGTAACACAAAAACGGGTTATCCACCCCCGGATAACCCACCAACCAAACGCACCCGTAAGGTTCTTGCGGTGGAATTTAGAAATATTTTATTCGTTCTTTTCCTATTCGTGCGTGATAGGAAAAAAGGATATTTTTCGTAAGGATTTTTATCATTTGTGCTCCTCTAAGATATTACAATTTCAGTTACGCCCCTCTCTTTTTTGGTAATATCAGTTGTGCCTCTCACTTCTTTCTCCAATATCACTTGTGCCTCTCGAGTTAGTTGTCGTCAAACTCCAATGCAAATAGATGTTAATCCGGAGGGATATAATGGAAATTAAATAAAAAAACAAGGTTGAAAAGGTCATTTCTCTGCCCTTCCTATCCAGCCAACCCCCTCCTCCCTAGCCTGAGCTCCACCCCGAGCTCCTCCATCGACGAGCTCTCCCCTGCTCGAGCTCTCCCCTGTCCCTCCTCCCTAGCCCGCCCCTCCTCCCTTGCCCGACCCCCTTTACCTCGAGCTCCACCCCGAGCTCCTCCCTTGCACCTCCTCCTCCCCCATCCCGCCCCCTCCTCCCTAGCCCGTCCCTCCAACCTCGAGCTCCACCATGAGTTCCCTACCCAGAACCTTCTCCCCTACCCCTCCTCCCCAGCCCTCCCCTCCTCCTTGGCCTGACCCTGCCAGCCTCGAGCACCATCACGAGCTCCTCCCCATCACCTCTTCCTCCACCCCTCCTCCCTGGCCCGACCCCACTAGCCTCGAGTTCCACTCCGAGCTCCTCCCCCAGCACCTCTTCCTTCACCCCTCCTCTCCAACCTGCCCCCTCCTCCCCATCCCAAACCCTCCAGATCCATGTTCTCCCCCTCCTCCCCTGATCGACCCTACACTTCGTCCGCCCAATCCGCCCCTCCATCCCATCTTCCTCCTCCCCATCCCCATCTCATCCAGTTCTACCTTGCCCCCCTCCCGATGGTTTTGTCGAGGCTGTCGAGGGATGTCATGTTTTATCAGCTGATGTCATGAAGGTTGTTCATCATCAGGAGCTATGGGGAGGAGACGATTGCGTACAATAGGGGAGAGATTTTATTCTGATCATAATGCCCTTCTTAACCACACCATGATTTGAATAAATCATGATTATTTTAATTTTTTGACGGTCAATCCACCGGAAGGACACAAGTGATAACGGAAAAAGAAGTGAGAAGTACAACTGATGAAATTGCAATATCTCACCAGGGCACAAATGGTAAAACCCCTTTTCATAAACTATTCTCACCGGTTAGCTCTATGCATTTTATCTTTACGGAGAGCACTGTGGGCTCCTAAATGGGCCTCGATCGAGAAAAACCCAAATCCGCGGGCCCCACCAGCACAACTTTGAACCGAGCAAAGAGGGAGGCCGCGGGCAAAGCGCGAGGAGAGGTGGACAACAACTACTGCTGCTTACTATTTCTCCACACCTCCAAATCCATAGAGAGATAGAGAGAGAGAGAAGATCGATCTGATCTGAGAGAGGTAGAGCTGTTGCTGTTGCTGTTCTTCTACTCCTCCTCGATCTGTGCGATGGGGTTGACCTCGGCGTCCGGGAGGATCCTGTTCGCGGCCTTCTTCCTCTTCTCGGCTTGGCACCAGTTACCATCTCTTTCCGCTTTCCTGATTTCATTTGATATCACTATGCATTGGAAAACATCGAACGCGTTAGTTTTAGGAGTTTTAGTGATATCTCGTCGTCTAGTGTTTGTATCGCCAGTTTATTAGCAATGCCGTCGGATGCAACTTGGTCTCCTCTCATCTCAGATAGTTTTAGGGTTTGCTTTTGCATCTGAAACGTAGACTTGCTGTTTTTTTGCTCGATATGCTGTAAAGGTTTGATTTTTTTTTGTTTGACGTGTTGTTGATTTGGTTTAGTGGATTTCTGCGTGATGATCGTAACTGGGATTCGTTTGAATTGTCTGATGTATGGTTACATGGAATGGAAATTCGTGGAATCGAATTGCATTCTGACAATCCAGTGAGGCACATTTTTTTTTAAATAAATTTAATGTTAAGAATAACTTGCATTTTTAATAAGAAAGTATTGCTCTAGATTGTAGATGTGGTGGCTTCTCCTATGAAATTAATGATATGAGGTTAATGTGCTTAACGGCATATATACTACCGGCATCAATGTCCTATATTTTGCAGTTTAAGTGAAAATGTTTGTTGTAACCTCTGCAGATCATGATCATATTAGAGGAGACTTCCCCATACTGTTTCAGTCAGGAACTTTATTGGCCCCATTCACAGCACAACAAGAGGGATTTTTTTATCTGGAATCAAATGAAGAGGAAGGATTAGAGCAGAAAATTCTGTTTCTTGCGGAACAAGGGATCTTAGGACATGAGAGAATTGTATGTGTAATCAGGGAAGCAGTGATGGTGAGAAGACTGATTACCAAGCAATGAACAGGATGAGTCCCTCATGCACTCAGCTACTAACTTGAGAAAGTTCATACACAACTAGAGGGTTTGCGTTCACAATCTGTACCCTAGGACTGGCTTGCTGTACCCGACTAGGGGGACTCGTTACTTCTCACTCTCGGGAAAAAGGGTTAGATTTGAAAGAGATGTGCCCTGCTCTTTAGTCCTCTGAATGAGGACACCTTGTTATCAAACTCTACTTCCCAAGAACAAGGGAGACCGGAGCAGGAGATGAGGCATCTTGTTTGACTTGAGGGCTAATTGAAGAAAGATGACTGTCTTCCTTTAATATACAGCCAATATAAGCCCTCAGTTTGAAGTTGCGGACCAGGGCATGAAGCTCAAATGTGCGGGCTGCAGTTAGCCTCAAATGTGAAAAAGGAAAAGCGAACTTAGGAATTCACAGAATCTGAAAATCATAGGAGGATGACGAGTTGAGGAATCAAGGGAGAAATGATTAGGGAGGGTAGACTTCGTTGTATTTTGCCAAAGCCTACATGGTCAATTGGCACCAAAGTTGAGGGGCAACAGGAAAAAATACAGATGATTAACTTTCATTATATAAGGTGCTGTTGCATTTGCTACACCATGACCAGACCACATCAAATGTGGTTCTTAACCTTACCATTCTAATTTTCCTCCGGTGTTTAGTCCACCTGCATGGTAACATCCAACTCTTAATAAGGATGTTTGAGCCCTATGATTTCCATTTAGTGCTTTTCATCCTCCTCCAGCCTATTCTACGAAGCTCATCATTCATCTTGTTATATCTCCACAAGAAGAATATTTATCTGTTCTTTGGGATCACGTAAAGCTTTTCGTATTTTCACATGCCCTCTCATTAATCTATCCTTCTATTACCACGCTTCCACTCTGACATCTCCCTTCTAAATGCAAACCTTGGTCATAATTGTATCAACAAATAAAATGGCTTGTGAAAGTGATCAGAGGATTCATAAAATTTTCAAATTATTCACAATTTTTTCTGAACAATTCCAAAAATTAATTGAATATTTGTGCCACATTTCGCATATTTTTATCTATGTTATTCTTATTTTGTATGTGTTAGAGTATTTGGTAGTGCGCCGTGTTGAGTTGTAGCAGGGTAAATGGATCCTGGAGAAGATCCATTTACCCCATCCAGTGTTTAGTCCCATACCGCCTGTAGGTGGGACTTGGAGGCTCTGAGAAGGCTATATAAGGAGCCCCAGACCTCCTGTACTCATTGAGAAATTCAATAGAATATCCGCCCCGTTGAGGGCTTCTCCTGTGGTTTCATCCCGCTCTTTCTGGAGTAGGGTTCCACATAAAAATCTTTGTGTTCTTCGTGATTATTCTTCTTTATTATGTTATTCCGCTTCCGCTTTCTATTTTATAACATGGTATCAGAGCGGGTTCGATTCTCGAGATTTTTCATGTTCTTAATTTGTTCAAGATTCGATTATGGTGTTTAGTTCTTGAAAGATCTGCTCATGTTCAAGAAAAATTCTGTTTCACATATTCAGTTCTAGGGTTTTTCATCGAAACCCTAAAACAAAGCATTTCAGTCATTGCTCAAGTCAGGATCCATATCCTCGCGATCGTGCACTTCCAGCAAGCGCAGCGCGCTCCTGCACGGCTTCTCCATAGCCATGTTCGTCTTCAAGCAACATCACAGATCTCTCCTGATCTGGCGTAGGCTGCCTCCAAGCACAGGCAGCACCATCTTTGGAAGCGCCACCTTTGAAAGCTCCCAATCCTTCAGCCGTACATCGCAGCAGCCACCGAAGCCGCTCCAGCAAAACCCCGCCGCATCTCCTCCGGCGGCGCGCTCTCCCACGCGCCTCCGCCCGCCTCCTTTCCCAAGCGGCGACATCCAATCCAAAAAAAAAAACCCTGGCGATTCAGACTCGACGGGCGGCGCGCCCCATCATTCCCGCCACCATCGCGGTGGCCTCCAGGTCATGGCGCAGGCGGCGCCTGAACACCTCAATCGGGCTCCTCCTGATACTCGCGCGACCCCCATCGCCAGGCGCATCTCCTCGCGCGACCCCGCCACTCGTCTCGTGCAACGTCCAGCGCACGCCTCCTCCGCTTTCTCCCCTTCAGGCAGCACTCGCACGGGGGGGCGCATCTGGCCTCGTGAAGCCCCAGCGGCGCAGGCAGAAGGGTTCCAGGGAACCCTGTTGAAGAAATAAGGGGGGCGGCGCCCGACTAAAAAAAAAGGGAGGGGTCCCAACGTGGGAACCCTAAAAAAAAACGGCACCCTCGTTATTTTTATGTGTTGAGCGCAAGTGGGGCCAAATAGTTGAGAAAAAAAACGGGTGAGGTTGTAGGCCCAAATGGGCCGAGGTTTGTTTTTTTTTTTTTAAAAAAAAAGAGGAGGAAGAAGAAGAAGAAAGGGGAGGATGCAAGTAAAAAAAGGCATTTCTATTGTTTGGGCCAAGGGGCCAGTTCAAAAAAAAAAGTTCTTTAAAAAAAATTCAGAAAAAGAGGCACGTACATATAAAAAAAGCCGTACGCAGGTAAAAAAAATGCAACAAGCCGAAAAAAAAAGTTGAAACGGCTTTATAAAAAAATGTTACAAAAAAAAATATTGGCGGCTTATAAAAAAAATGATGATAAAAAGTCGCGAGTTCATGGTTTGTTTTATGTACCCCCTATTTATCTCTTTGTCTTCTCCCAACTTGGTCGATGTGCATGTTTTCCGACAAGTATGGGAGAAAGGGGGAGTATATGTAGAGTCACAGGTCTATTCAGATGCTCCAGATGTCAGATCTTCATATTCCAGGCCAGTGCACATTGTTCAGACTCTACAGATTCAGTTGTTCAGACTCGACGTTAGAAGGTTCCGAGTCCAGTTTCAGACACGCACAAGTGTGCGGTCTTATTGTCAGATGAGCATATGTTGCCATCATTGTCAGAGGTCCCCATCATTCTTCTAGTTGTCAGGCCAGAGTTTTCATGTGAGCCATAGGGACTCCAGAGTAGAGGACCATTCCCTTGAGGGCAAGGGTTTTCATGTGGTATCATAGGTACACCAGAGCAGTGCACCATTCTCTGAGCCAGATGGGAGAGACCCAGTTCTCCGACGAGGAGACTTCAGGTGCAAGTTCAGACTCGATGGTCAGATTCCGAGTCTTCAGTTGACTCACACTCTAGCCCGTTCGTCCTCCTCACCTGCATGGCATGAGAAGCAACGTCCTCGACTGCAGCAATGTGCGCGTTGGGTTGATATTGTCCGTAGTGTCTTGTAGCGTTGAGTTGAGTTTCTTTCTGTTTGTCCAAGCTGAGCATTGCATGCTCCAGCTTGAGGGGGAGTGTTAGAGTATTTGGTAGTGCGCCATGTTGAGTTGTAGCAGGGTAAATGGATCCTGGAGAAGATCCATTTACCCCCATCCAGTGTTTAGTCCCATACCGCCTGTAGGTGGGACTTGGAGGCTCTGAGAAGGCTATATAAGGAGCCCCAGACCTCCTGTACTCATTGAGAAATTCAATAGAATATCCGCCCCGTTGAGGGCTTCTCCTGTGGTTTCATCCCGCTCTTTCTGGAGTAGGGTTCCACATAAAAATCTTTGTGTTCTTCGTGATTATTCTTCTTTATTATGTTATTCCGCTTCCGCTTTCTATTTTATAACAGTATGTGAGTTTAATGATTTCATTAATACCAAATTTTAGGAAAGTACTTTTAAGACCACTCGTGTTTCAAGTCATTTACCTCTGATCCATGCTCTTACCTTCTAAATAATGCTGGAAAGGTTGTGTTTTTTTGGATTTTGATCCGATTATAATTTACCTAATGGTTATTTCTACTGCAACATGACGACCACACATTTCCTTGAACAAATCGTATTTTCAGATCAACTTGTTGAAATTGAATCTGTGCATCGAAGAGGTTTTTATCATCTTGATTTGGCATTGCCATTGATTCGTGTCTTTCTATCGTCATATTCACTTCAACAAGTCTAAAATTGATGAGGAAATTGGTAACTTTCCACTCTGATTTGCCTGCAAAATTTTGTAGAATTTGTCTACAGCTCATGTTTTCATCTTTTTTTAAAAGCAAAAGGATGATAATCAGAGTTAGGTAGTTATCCGCCTTGCTATCATAACTTACCGAACCAACCGTTTTTATGAACTCCCAATCTTACCAACTGCCATTAAATGAACACATCCATGAGAAGTACATTTTATCACTATTTATCATAATTCTTATTCGTTGCATGATGGAAAATCACCTCATTTTTGCAACAATAATGCCCCGCAAGATTACAGAGGGAAAACTTTAATTTTGATGTTGATTGTGAGTCACAGTTCCAAATTCAAATCTTGATTGGAAGCTCCTCTAAGAATCCACAATGCCCAAGGTAAGTGCCTTCAAGATGATCTCACTAAAAAGACACAAGTATAAGTGATGCTTCACATTCTTCTCTGCACCTCAATAGACACCCCAAGTCGTATCAATCATGTTGCCTTATTGGATCCTGTAAATCTTAATCACTAGCCTCTTCTTCCTTAGTAGACAACATGTATCCTCATCTTCAACAGTCTTCAGCTTCACCTTCTAAGTCAACCATTGATTAAATCCGAAGATTTAGTCTAGAAAATGAGGTTGTTTCATGAGGATCTTGATAACGAACTTTGAGATCTCATCATTCGATTCCTTCCATATAAGCATCTCCCACTCCCTATTCCCCCTCAAAGACTAATATATAGGACTAGAATATAACTCGCTCCAACTTTGCGGGGCACCACCAATATATATCTGGGGCTCGCTCCCATGACTCATCAAAGCTCAAACTAATTGCCTTTCAACCCGCTTATATATAAAGATCCTCTCTCTCTCTCCAAAATAATTCCCTTGAAGAGAAATAACATTGAAACAAAAATCTGGCACCCTCTGGTCGAAGAAAAGGAGATGCAAAAATCAATAGACACACCCCATGTAATCGTGCTTGTTTGATCGGCTACTAAAACATCAACAATTCCTCATTGAAAACCTTGCCAAGGAGCGCTCTAGGGAAAATACACTGGCTAAAGTGTCAACGATATATCCTGAGGTATCATTTTGACAAACTGACAAAAACTATGGATTGTATGAGTCCTTCCCAAAATTTCTTTGATATGGGCAAAACTTAGTTCCCATTAGTACAAATCGAAGTTGTGAGGTGCTTTAACTAACATATCAGTAGGGATGTTAATTGAATTGAATCATCCAAATCTGATTATGATTCATTCAATAAGTATGCAAAACGCTTATTGAATAAATGAATCGAATATTAATTTGAGTTGTAGGATGTGATTCCCAAATGAATCAACAATAACTCGATTCGATTTTTTAATGCATTCATACACACGTGTGTGTATGTTAGTGTCCATGTAATCATATTAGTTAAAGAATAAATATATAACATTAAAGAAAACCGTAGAAAATATTAGCCTTAAATTTTAGTAGGAAAAACATTTGTTTGAGATTTTTATCTCAATTCCCCACCACACATTTATTCCCATGTCCCCACATTTTATACCCCTACCTTTCTTGCGTACTTTTCATTCTTTATCAAAGATCCATCTATCCTAGAGCAAAAGAGAAACATCCTCTCCTTGCATGTGAAAATGATAGCTGCCTTACATCGAGTCCTCCTTAACGGTTATCTTTATCCATTGTGCACTTCTTATTTTGGTGATTATCCTTGCATGACAAGTAATGGTGATGTCTATCATTCTTTAGACGACATTAATCATCCTGTGAGTAATCCACAAGTTCATCTCATAATACGTGTAATTCAAGGCGTTAATTTTTAAGTATCGATCATCATCACGAGGCATGAAGTGATTTTATCTGGCTAAGTTATTTGCCATCATTCTTGATATTTCAAATAATAAGATTAGTTTGTAATGTTTTTCTATTTGAGCTTGGTCTTATTTTGCTTCAATATGTTATGTTAATCATAATGTGATCATCTTTTTTGTTAATATTGTTGATCCCTTTCATATGCCTCATATAACCATTGCATGTATTTCATCGTAGAAGAAATAGTAAATTTAGATTGCAAGAACTAGGTACTTTATGCATTTTATCTTAGATATTATCTTATTATATATTTTCCTTGTTCATAGAGTGTTTTTAACTTATTTTAGTAATCTACGTTAAAAAATAGAATTATAAAATAAGTTCTTTAAAATTAAATATTTTAATTTAAAATAGTCTTAGAAAATTTAAAACATTAATCAATATTTTTAGAGTTGAAATAAAATGAATAGAATTTGAATATTAGAAACTCAAAATGAATCAAATATGAATTCAAGTTAACAAATTCGTTTATAATTTGATTCGAATTCGTATTTGAAACATCTTAAAATAAATCGAATATAAATCCTAGTGGATTAGACATCACCATATGCTACATTTTGAGAATCAACCATGCTGTTCCTCTTCTTCCCCTCGGATGGAAAACTTGGTAAAGGTCTGAAGTGGGAAGACTAACATTTTGTCCTATGACGGTGAAGTTGAAATTGTTGCACAAAAGGAGGATAGAACCATGGATAGTGAGGATAAATACAAGGGAAGATGGCTAAATTGGAAATGTAATGCCATCAAAACGAACAGGAAATCAGACTTTTTTGGCAGCAGTATTTCCATCTGTTGAATAGAGAGGAACTAAATGAGACTCATATCAATCCTAGCTCATCTTCCCATGATCATCCATATCATGATTCTTGAGGACATGAAGTATATTTATTTGACACTCCCTCTTAATCTTATAGTGGTTGTCCTCAAAACGGAGTAAAGCCGGAGAATGTTCCTATTGCACTTTTGAAAGCGTGAGAGGTTGTCCCTCAAGTTACATGATAAAAAATATGTAATCTATTCTATCCTCAATCTTAGTTATATTATTTTATCTTCTTTATTTGCTTATATTGTTCCGAGGAATGTAGAGGAGGCCTAAGTCAATCCTAAGTGACGTAAAGCCATGCAAGGAGAAATGCATGCTTTTATTAAGAATAATACAAAAGACATTGTTGGAATTCCTGAACATAATTATACGGGGGAATCCAAATGGGTGTACACTGGCAAGTATAAAGCTGATAGTCTTATATAGATACAAGGTTAGTCGGTGGCGAAGTGATACACTCAGGAATTGATTATTGCACTGGTCGCTAAGATGAATTCGGGTAGGACTATCCTGCCATCAGATGTAATATTTGGTTGGAAGCTACATCATCTGGACGTAAAGAATGTGTTTCTTAATAGGTAACTTATAGAAGAGATCTGTATACAGATGTCCCCTTGGGTATGAAAAGCCAGGAAAACACTGCAAGTTGAGAAAATCCATCTAGATTTTAATCAGTCACTTCGAGTGTAGTTAGAAAGAGTATGACAGTTGTGATGGAGTCTGAAGATTCAATGGTACAAAGAAGGTAATGTTGACCATAGATTCTTTGTCAAACACAAATGTGGAAAGGTTGTTTTGGTGATTGTCTGTGGATGGCATAGGCATTACTTGTGAGGACAATTATGAGATTGATTGATTGATATCACATTTGACCTTTGAGTTCAAGGTCAAAGGTCTGCAAAAATTTTGGTACTTGGCATTGAAATTGCAAGATCTAAAGAGGGGTTGCGTATCAGAATTGTCAAAGGAAGTATGTTCTGGATCTACTCAAACAAATATTGAAAGTTGGGTTGTCAGCTTGCATCTACTCCAGTTGAGGCCAATCAGAAGCGAGCCTGAAATAAGGAAAAGTCCTGGATAATCATTTAAGGATGGCTACCAGAAACTTGTTGGATATCTTATCTACCTTACTCTCCTTGTGCATGACATCTCTTATGTAGTGGATGCCATAAGTCAATTTATGCATGCATATGCTAATAATCATCACATCATGATTTTTAGAATCATGTGTTATTTAAAGAAAAATCACGACATAGTTAGTTTTTGCAAAGGGAAAGGAAATGCACTTTAAGGTCTACACTTATGCTAAATGGGCAGGTCAATCTATGATAGCTGCTTTACCTTTGGCTACTTTGTGTATTTGGTGGGAACCCTGTTATACAAAGGAGTAAGAGAAAATGTTTGTGCTAGATACAGTGGCAAAGCTGAATCGTGTACTATGGTATGTGGGGTTACTTATATGTTTTGGGTCAAGATTATGCGCTATAGCATGTGTTTCAATGTTATTCTTGCAGTGAAGTTGTAATGTGATTATAAAACTGCTATCAATCTTGCAAACAATCCTGTTCAACATGATTGCCCCAAGCTCATAAAAGTTGGTTGACTAGGTCAGTTAGTCGGACTGACTAAATGGATAAGGGGTGCCAATCTGAATACGACCTAATTGGTCAATAGTCGGCCTCCTGCTTAATCGTCTCAATTGACCAACTATTGAGCCAACTTTTTCAACACGGTCTACTATTTTTTTTAAGTTACTAAAAGCAAAATGCCTACTGTATAGCTCGGATTCAGTGATCACTTCTATTTCATTAAGGCATTATCAAAAATATCTAAATCTGTATATACACACACAATGCATAAAAGAATTTTTTATATTTTTATATTAGAAATTACAAAATCAAATAATCGTTTTGTCAATGCCGTATATGTATTGTAGACAATCAACTTATATAACCTTGGACTGATGAAACATGTTGAAGTTAATCGGTGTTTCATTTAGGAAAAAAGTGATGATGGGCGGTATTGCCTTCATTTGATCAAGTCAGAATATTAGTTGAAAGACACATTTACCAAAGTCCTTCCTACTTCGTTTTCAACATTAGTGACATTCATGTTCAACTTGAGGTGTAGTGCTAAGTCATGTTAACTGTATTGGGTAAATGGATCTTAGATATATATCCATTTCACCTATCATATATAAGCTGTATGCACCCTCATTGAGGTTTGAAGAGAAAAAAACCTAGCCGTCCATGAAAAGCTGCCACGTGATCGTTTCCAGGAGTTTGTCACTCGGATAGAAGAGAGTTTCCATGTAAATCGCTGGTCGTTGTATTTTCTTCCACACCAATACAATGCCATTAGTTATTGATGATCTTTCTTCTTGAGACATTTTTCGCTGTCGGGCTAATAGTTGTGCCTTTCTTTGTCTGCTATTTAATTCTTGGGAGTTGGTCTCAGTTCAATTGTTTATGACGGATCTTTTATTAAATGGGAAACCAAGACTCTGAAGACTTGGATCTTAAACTGGTTTAGGAAGAGACTTGTTGCCAAAACTGGTTTCGGAAGAGACTCTGAAGACCTGTTTGGAGGCAATGATTCTATGTAGTAGACACCACTCAAAATGTTAAAAGTGACTGTTGTATATGTGGGTTGGTCAATGCAAATAACTTCTTGTTCCATTTTGTCTCCCAGAGGGGTCCCATTAAACCTTCAAAATGGTAATTTCATGGCTTGACAGTCTTTTGAAGGCCCTTCAACGAAGTCTCCTTTAGGAACAGTTCTCTCGAGGTATCTGGCATTGCCAACGGTGAGTGTTTCTTGTAACTTTTTTAATTAAAAATGCATTCTCTCATAACGAAGATCCATTGGGGCGGAGTGGAAGGGAACGTAGAAGGACAAGCTGAGCCAGATTGCGGTGATCTGGGCAATTTGGTTGGCCAGAAATGGGGTCATCTTTAATCAAGATCGATAATATGCTGAAAATGTGGTGGCATATGCTAAGATGTTATGTCAAAGTTGGTGTCTGTGATGTATTGAGTGCGTTCTCTCCTTTGTGGTATCTTGTAATTTATACATTTTGGTGATAACTGGTGAAGTTTTTGCACCAACACCTAAACGGTGTAAGCCTTTTCTTCTTTCAAAAAAATGCACTCTCTATGATGGTGGTATCTTAGTTGAAAATATTAGGAGAAATCCCAGGTCTCAGATAAGACTATTTGTAGGGACATAGCTCTATTTGTTCACTTTAACATGGCATACAATTTTAGCAATATTTGTTTTCTTATAAATTTCTTTAATTTTATGCTCTAAAGGTAGATAATTCGTGAACTTAATAAGGCTTTATTTTGGAAAAAAATTGTATGCATAGCAATTTCTTTTATGGCACTTTGTTTTATCTTATATTTTTACTCTAATCTTTAAAGGGCTTGATGGTATTTTGAAATCCGATATTTTGTAATACTGATTTCAACCTTTCTAAATGCCAAAAAGTTGTCCATTTGTGTAGGTTTCATGAATTTGGGGTTGATGGAGGTCCTGCAGCAGAGATTTTCAGATCAAAGTTCGATCTTTTTTCTGGTTATATGAATACACAACATGGTTTTCAGGTGCCAGAAATTGATGTAAGGTTCAGACCATTTTTTCAGTCTTCTCTATCTATACTAAGAAATTGTTTTCAGAAATCGGTTAATGCATGAATCTAACGGACTTGTCTTTCAGATGAAATATGCAGTTGCTGCAGCCATAGCTTTGAAGGCAATCGGAGGAATCGCGTTCATTTTCGGATGCTCTGCTGGAGCTTACCTCTTGGTCAGTATGTTACTATCAAAACCAGTGTTGGGATTAATGCACAACTCATAACCGGATAGTTTAGACTTTAATTGGCTTGTAGAATGTAATTTAATCACTACCTTGAGTAGGTTCTTTTTTAAAAAAAAATTGTGGTAAAGATCACCTTTGCATTTGCAGCTGCTATATCTTTTCCTTTCAATTCCCTCACTTTTCGAACTCTCCGAGTACAATTTGGAATCACCAGAATTTCACCAGCTCTTAGTAGAAGTTATAGAGGTTAGAGGTTGCACTTCATTCTTCCACGATAACTGATATATGTTTTTTGCATGCCCTTTCTCACCCGTCTCCTCTCTTACTCCATCAGAAATTGATTCTAGTTGGTGCATTGCTCTTCTTCATTGGGATGAGTAACTGTATTCCAAAGAGGCAACAACGGACAAAGAAGTCACCTAAACAGAAGGCGCAATAGATCCATTGTTAAGCTGGCATCCTTGTGTTTCTCGGTATCATCTAAATCACGGTTCCTCGTGCATGTTAAGTCGATCGTTCTTAAGCTGAGGGGAATGGTTCAACTTCTATCACGAGGACCAATGGAGATCTTCTAGAGTTGAGGCATCATTTCGATGATTCGATATGCGGATTTATCTGGCTTTGCAGACGATGGCCATTCGGTTCTTTCTAGTAAGCTGCTTTCTCTACCTTATGCCTTGTAAGAATACATTGAGGGTTATTTTCTTTGGCATTTGAAACTAATTCTCCTTAAACTGGTAGTTGCTAAGTTTTGGTTCATCTTTCGTGCTATCTTTGCAATCTGTAGTAACTTGTTACATTGTCTCCTGCCCTATCTGTTTATCTGAGTTTTTTCATTCGAACCGCTATTGATGGTGGAGGATGTCGCCTACCTTCATCGTTGCGACGACATGTTTGTGTCTTTGCATTATGTTTGTTGTATATTTTATCTTATTTTTTCTTTCGGATGTCTACAAAAACAAAAGACTGAAGTAGTTTATCCATTACAGACATTTATAATTGTAATAGTCCTGTCTCAATGATTGTTCGAGTTGTATTGGATCGCGATTTATGATGGATTAGATTTGAGTGAAATATTTAATGTGTTCGTCAACAGAATTTGGGTCTTTGTTGGTTAAGTTAAAGCCTTATTTAGATCCAGATGAAATAAACGAAGTTAACTTCACTACCCTTTTTGGGTAAAAAGGGATGCGTTAACTTCACTACCAAAAAAGAAAGAAATGGAAGGCCGAATGTGTTCATATAGGGTTGGCTATCGAGCCTAACGAGCTGAGCCAGTCTTTTTTGATGGAAAAGTATTTTGCACAGGTTCAAACTCACGACCAACTCTATCAAGAGAGTATTCCTGATCAGTAGGCCACTATCCAAGTTGTGTACAAAATCTTAATTACAATATATATTGTAACATTCTATTTGCTTATAAAAAAGTGAAAAATACTCATTTTCTAAGGCATGGACAGGGGGTGAATGTGTGGGCGGGAATGGGATTTTGGGAATTGCGTTGTGACCCTGTGACTTGTGGGAGGGTCTAAGTTAGTGGAGAGAAAATTGCAAAAGGCTACTTTATGTATTATATATAAAAATATAAAAATATTATATATATATATTCCTTATGGAGCCCCTTATTGAGTTATTGAGCCGAGCGAGGCTCGACTCGTTAAGCTATCAAGCCCAACATTCTGACTCGGGCTCGGCACAATAGCCTAATGAACCAGGCTCACGAGCCCTTATCGAGCCAAGTTCGAACCTGACTCAATATCCAGCCCTAGTTGCATAACTATCACAAGTGGGGGACAAAAGATGGATGATAGGAAAAGAAGGAACGACGAATCGAAACAAAAACAAGGAGCATCACTCATCGAACGGTGGTCAAATCGCCTTCGATGAACAACAGAACGAGCTCTTCTTGACACAGGAGATGTGAGAAGGGCTGACAGAGGAGGTTGGAGAACCAAAAAAATGGGGAAAAATTCAAAAAATTAAAAATGTTTTTACTTTGAAATATCAACTAAAATAGCAATAATATCTGGACTTAAAAACTTCTTTCGGGTCATAACCCCACGTTGCATGAATGTTTATGTCATTACCATCCCTCACTCTCTGTTTTACTTAGCATGTAAAGGTGAAGTTATGGATTTTTGACAGGTGAGATCAGTCATCAGTCAATCGAATAGTTGAGGGTTTTTTTGTAATTTACCCTTAATTTGAATCCTAAAATGCGAGCATTCAGAGAAGTTTTTTTTATAGACTAGGGTGCTGGTTTTTTTATTCACGATTTGTAAAGGTTTTTATCACTTGTGCAGCTTAAGCTGAACGAGGTATATCTCTTCTAATTAAGAAAAACGTCGATCGTAGGTGATCCTAGAACTTTCTGTCAACACGATTGGATAATTGGTTCATAAAAAATCTGTAAAAAATCAGCTAATAGGATTGAGTTATTGCTCAGCAGACAAATCAGTATAGAAATCTTGCCAGAAATAAATGGGATATTTACATCTATAATCTATAATCCTGAGTAATTTCATAATTATAATAATAACCTTGCGTAATCACGAATTACACCGGAAATCCTGAATAATGTGTGACTCTTACATGTCATGATTGACCCATCCATTTTTCCATTAACTTTATGCGGATCATTTTCACCGTTTAATTTCAGGATAATTACAAATGATGCCACTCACCTTCCTTCTCTTTCCTTCTCTTCCATAGGATCCCATCACTGTTGGGGAGGAGGAAGGTGATGGCGGAGGACCCAGAGGAGGAGGTTGGGGAGGTCGCCTCGCGAGCTACCACCACTGCATGCTGCTTTATGGGGGTGGTCGCCTCACTATCGTCTCTGGTGTCAGCTCAGGCCCCTCTGTCAAGGGGTCATTGATAACATACATGCTTCCGAACGTTGTGATGTTCTGGGCCCTGATGGTTGTGTTGGGCTCTGCAACGAGCACGACGGTGGGGTCAGTGCCTCCTACGATGTCGTGGAGGAAGAAGTGGAGGTGGGTGAGCTTCTCCTATCCCAGGAGGTGGTCGTTGCTGGATGCGGCAACGAGTGGGAGGAGGAAGAGTGTTGAGAAAGTGAGAGCGGTGATTGCCATTGCACAGAGCTTTGGTGCCATCCGGTGTCGGTTGTTCTTTGCGAGATGTGTGATTTTGTAGAGTTAGCCCACCCAGTCCATTCATGGGCTGGACTTGGGTTTGGAAATATAAGCATGGACCGGTCCGGTCTGGCCCATAAAAAATATATAAATATATATCAAATAATACATGTATTAATATGATATGCTTTAAGTTTGTCATTTGTGACACTAGTTTTAAATAAAATTCAATAGTTTACACGTCAAGTAACATGTAAACTACTTATATTAGTAATATAAAGTATAATTGGTATTAATAAAATCATTTATACATATTAAATACTATTAAAAAATTCAATGGAAAAAGAACGAAATGAACCATGGACCGGTCCATGACTGACCATGACGAGCTTTGGATAGAGATTTTTTAACCTAGGTTCGTTCGACCCAGCCTATGGGCTGGCCCGACCCACATCTTGGCTAGTGTAGAGGCGTTTATTAGTTTGGTGATCCTTTACAGATTTGATTTGGCTAGTGATTTGAGGAGGAAATCTTGCTGTTGGGATTTAGAACGTCTGATGAAATCCATATTTTTTTTATTTCTATGAAAGAGAAATTTCATCAAATTTCAGCGAAATTTTCTTGAAATCTTGAAAATGTAAACTTGACTTTTCCCAAAAATTAAGTTTTTTAATATTCATAAGTGCAAACTTAATTGTAAAATAGAAGCGTAAATATAAATTATGAAGTGCTACTATTGTCGTACTAATCACATGTATTGCTTTGTAGAGCAACGTGTGCTTTGAATATGATATATATGCTAAACTGGAAATAAAAATCGTGATAATCACCTCTTCAATAAGAATGAGATGAATAACTACCAATTAAAACATATATATTAAATAAAGAAAGAACAAAAATAACACCCTTCAGTTAAAACTTGAATTTAACTGTTAAATCTTGTGTCTAACAGATTTGATTTGGATTTAGATCAAAAAAATAGAAACTAACTAAGGAAACTTTTTCAAACAATGTAAAACACTCGAACAACTCAACAATGGATGAATAAATAAGGTAAATTCATTAATATATGCAAATTTGGATGAAAGTGAAGGGTAGACTCTCTTATTTTTGTTGTTTTGTCGAAACGATATGCAATTTCATTGACAATTCGCTAAATTTTTCGTTGAGATTCTCGAAAAAGAAATAAGATAGCATTCTGATTCCGACGACCTACAAAAGTGGAAATTTCGGAAAATTCAACAGAATTTTATTGAAATTTGAGGTCATATTATTTCGTAAAAATGATATATTATAATCAATGCCTATCTATTCTTGAGTTTTATTTGCCATTCCCACGAATTTTTTCCAAATAGCCATAGATTTGTGGAGTATTGGTTGCCATCGAGGGAACCAAACCACATGAGAAACTAGTGCTGCAACATTTGGGGACGTTCGAGGGAGGGAATGGCAGTAGGACAAACGGGCCGATACGGATATAGATATAAGTATTACTATCTTTATCCGTTTTTTAATACGAATACATATATGGATACTGATATTGACGAGTATTAAAACTATCTCATCACATCCTTAAAAAATAAATATGGATGTAAAACGAGTAGTATTAGAAATATTCTATAGAATCAACTTAAATATATATGAATCGGATGGAAATACATGATATAAATTTACTAAATATTTTTTATCATAATAATTATACAAATATGGTAAAAGAAGGTATATAATTATATTTTATAGGGTTAAAAATAAATCTATGATTATATTTATATACAAAAATAGATATACAGATACAGATATGGATATTTACGGATATCAAAACGACATTCATATATGTACCCAATTAAAAACGGATACCTATACGGATGTAAAAAATGTATAAAATGGATACAGTAACGGATTGGATACGGATATATTCGTAATCGTTTGCATAATGGTTAACGATTATACGAGATTTTAAGTGTAATTTGTAATTATGAAGAGGTGAGTGTAAAAATTATGAAAATATAGAAGGTCGTGGGTGTAAATATCTCAACCAATGTTCAATGGTGAAAGCATGAACAATAGCTGCCAAGAATTGCATGTGCACAATCTAATCAACACCAAAGATGATGAATGTAACGTCTCAATCTTAAATTCAATGACTGTTATTGAGGAGAACTGATCCTAACAACTTGTTGAGACCCATTGACAACCACTCAGAATGTTTAAGTCTAAATGGTTAGATAGTAATCACCGCACTTATAATTCACTCCCACACTTTTTGAGTTTCTAACGTGGAAGTATTTTTGGTTTGTAGAAAAATGAGAAACATGTTAGACTTGTGTATCTTGAGCAAATTCATCTTTCCGTAAAGGGTAAAATGGGGCCGCCCCCCTAGGGGAGCTAACTTGATCCCCCAGTCACATTTTTCTCGTTTTTTATTTTTTTTTTGAAAAATGAGTTCGTGGAAATTCATCGTTGTATCCCTATATTATGTCATTCAAGTTTTACGCGAAACGGAGGCTCTTACGACCTCCATCTATGCAATCATTTTATAACGGTCGCGGAATTATTGAAATTGACCCCATTTAGATTAAGGTTGTAGGAGTCTATGCTGCATATGAAACTTGAATGACACAATATAGGAATATAGTGATGAAAATACACTACTGAAGTATTTTTTAAAAATAAAAAATATGAAAAATGGATCAAAGGATTCAAGTTAACTCCCCCTTCAGAGCAACCCCATTTTACCCTTCTGGAAATACATGCAAGAATTGGAAATACATGCAAGAATTGAGAGGCAACCCAATGTAAAAGCAGATTTGAGAAGAAAGTGCAAATTCATTTTCCAAAGAGCATGTAAAAGATCTAAAGAAGTTGGAAGTGAAGTTGCAATGAAGGCAATAATAGCAAAAGCAATCCATATGCAAAGATCTACACCAACTTAATCTAAAAGGTAACATCTTTTTTATATAAAATATGCATTTGCACAAGATGTGCTGTAATATTTATCGTGGAATGTTTCCTTATTTTTATTTCAATTACTCGTAGTAACGAAGTAGACTTCGAATAGCTATTCGATCATTCTATTTAAAGGTGTTCATAGGACGGGTACCCAATCTGTTCCTTATCCACTCAGACCAAATCATTCCACGATCATGGGATGGCTCGTTAGAGTGTCTCTTTTTTTGGTATAGATTTTACAACAATATTTTTTTTTTAGGATTTGGTAACATAGTTTCATATCCATCAATATCCATATATGTATTAGTATTAAAACGAGTAAATATATGGTAAAGCTCAATTCGAATCAAATTTGATTGTAGAATGCTTAAATATGTTTTTTTCTTCTTCAATATCCATATATGTTAATTTATAAGCATTTTTTCTTCTTGAAATTTACCTTACCTTCTGTGGAAATCTGATTAGGATTTTGAAAAAAATCTAAAAAATTAACAATGAATAAGAAGTGGAGATTGCTACTTGCATGAGAAATGGATATTGCAACTTGCTTGTTGTATAGCTCATTTCATTTAATACTTTCATCATTTTTTTTCTTTTAGAGATAGAATCAATCATCTCTACGACCAATTTGGCCTACAATAACAAATAATTTGAATATTCATTGACATATCTTCCAATATTAAATATATAACAATGAATACAACCTACACTTTCCTATACCTAAATTCCTCCTCTTTTTGAAAATCACTGCCCTGAATCCCTAGTCATCCGACGCAATACCTCGCGTGCATTCAATCAATAAAATAGATGCAACAACTAGCACACACAGTCTAGATTGAGGAAATTTTTGGCATCTAGAGCGCTGCAAAGGGTTCAACCAACTTATTGATCAATAGAAGTCTGCTAAATGGTAAATTCAGCCACAGAGGGCTAATCCTGTGAGACAGAGACGAGGCCAGGAATTTCTGCTTGGGGGGTCAAATTATTGAGACTATATATGATGAGAAAAACTCTTATGCCCAATCTTGAATAGGCCGATTATAACAATTTTAAGACCATTAAAATTACATGTTCTACATGGAGGGCATATGAGTTTCTGTTTCTAAAGAAATTGGAATAACATATTAGAGGGATGTGGTGATGAAAATTTATGGTGGTTTTAAAAATAAAAAAATTAGAGAAAAATGGGGCGAAAGTAGCCACTAGGGACAACCCCATTCTTCTCACATATAATTTATCTTTGTTAGTGTTTACAAGTGTATTTTACAAAGTTATCCTTGTAAACTTACAATTTCACATAAATATCCCAACAAATATTGTATCGACAAAAAGACCGTTACAAAATTCTTCAAATGAAAATGCACTTTCATTAATACAATGTAAGTTATACCATTAAAATTAAGATTTTTAAAAATTAATATTACATCGCTCCTAGCGTAGGAATGTAAAGGAGATATATATGTACCAATTTCGTATAATATTGCATATTAGGGTGTATATGGATCGGATTTTAGCTTAATCCATGTCCAATCCAATCTTAACGGATTTTAACTTTTTCCAATCCAACCCAATCCATCAAATATCTGAATCCAAACCAATCCAATCCATCGGATTGCGGATTGTATCGGATTGGTTTGGATTTTTTTATATTTATGTATTCCATCTCAATTGTTTACCCTCTCATGTTTGTACTTTATCGCACGCTAGCTCTCAACATTTAAATTATGGATCAAAAAAGATCATTTCACAACAAAATGATACATGTCATTAACAATTTAAAAAGGGACATTATAGTGATGAATTAGAAAAGACCACTATATAGTTATTTTGTTGTTGAGGTTATGTGTAACATGTAGTTACATAAAATCAGATAAGGATATTGGAACAGATAAGGATAAAAGATAACAAAATGATACTATTGATATACTCTATATTAGCTTAAATATACACGTATTGGTTGGAATACAAATGATATAAATATTCAAAATGTGCTTATATCATAACAATTATATCAAATATGATAAAAGAAAGTACACGATTATGTTATGTAAAAATAAAAATAAATGTAAAACTATATTTATTTATAAAAATGGATACGACTATAGATTTTTGTTGATATGAATGTGATATCGATATATGTATACATTTGAAAACGGATGCGGATATGGATGTGAAAATCTGTATAATATGGATACAATGACGGCTCATATACGGATATATCCATATCTATGCAACTTATAAATGTAAGATTGGGGGCCATTATATACAATTTATTATTATTATTTATAATTAACTATTTATATACAAATCATATTCTATTAAAAAAATAATATATGTAAGAATTAGTTGGGGGGAGGGGCAAGCCCCCTCCCGCCCCTCCTTGTCTCCGTCCCTGTTGTGAGAGCCAAAAACCGTGAGAGCATGAGAGAAGTGATTCTGAACAACTAGGTTATAATCAACCAGGAGAAAAATGACAGAATCTAGTAGTCCAGAATCATTGCTCTCATGCTCTCTTAGTTTTTGACTCTCACAAGATCAGCCCCCTTCACCCAAATATACAAATGGAAGTAAGTAATCAATTATCCATATACACAATCTTCTCCTCTTCTATCGTTGGAGGTTTGGACAAAAAAATAACAAATCTACAATGAAGAACTAAGAATAATATGTAACAACAGGAATAGGATCTGGAATCTCCAGCCCATCGATCACATCCAAGAACTTTCTACTCCTGAACCTGCGATCTGTATTCGCTGCCTCCCTCACCGGAGAGCTGCCGCCACTCCTGCTCCGACGATATCTTCTCTTGCTCGTCTTTTCCTTATTGGCAAGGTAGCCATGGCTTTTGCTTCTCCCCAGAACAAGATTTGTGTAAGTCACGCACTCCAACATCCGTATATCCTCCTGGGATAGCCTAAGCACCGCGGTTTTCTTGTAACTAGATTTCTGATGGGAGGCTTCTGGAGAGGGAGACATGAACTTTCCTTGGTAATTTATGGGTTTATAGGATTTGAGTCCATATCCTTGGTTTTTCACCTGTTCCACCAGATGATGAAGCCACACAACTAATTGCAGTATGTGTTCTTCGGTCTTCTGCTTATCTGCATGGTACAGCGTCTGGACACGGACCACGCCCTGCTGCTGCTGAGATGGCTTCCTATTCACTTCAGTCCTGAAACAAACGTATGAACTGTAAGTTGACACTGTTTTTAGACCACAAAAAATCGAGAATTTTGCAACATTTTGATGGCATCAAAGCATAGAGTATGTGCATTCAGACATAATAAAGAAGTGAATGTAGCCTTCACTGAAACTAGTCAACTACACAAATATAAAGCATTCTATTGGTGTTGCCCTTCTCCAGGAGACAAAATATTCTACAGCAAACAAAGCCCTAGGATGTGATGAGGGCTCAAAATTGATACATTACAAGATGCTTAGGCCTATCTAATAAAATGGTAAACATGCATGCTCGTTCTTGCAAATGATACCATCACTAAGCAACAACTAATCCGGGAGGTCTGCAATCTTGGCTTCACAACTGCAATATCCAAAATAGATTGATTCTCAAGAGATGTGTAATTAGATTAAATGAGTTTACTTTTTTGTGCAAAAACCCCATACTTGAAGACAATCATCATACTGTAATAGACCACATCAATCAGAGTTCTTGGTTCATATCAGTGATTATTGTTTATTATCTTATTATTTTAACACTCATGAGGAGTCTTTATTGACTAAAACATGCTCCGGCTGGAAGTGGAGAATCCAAGGCAAGCTTATTTGACCATTGCTTTTGGATGCATATAATCAAGTTCCTAAAGCCTTAAGTATTTAATTGAATGACTTTTGTATCCAAAACGAAGGCAGAAATAAATTTTGTATAAGGAAAGCAAAGAGATTCTTCCGACTAACCCCATATTTGCCCACTCTCCAACCCATCCAAAACCTTGATGTGCCCTGCAATTTCAAGGATAAAATGCTGTTACGAGCCGGATCTGTTACGAGCCGGAACTAAGTAGCAATCTAAGACAAAGCATCGAAGATATTACCTTATAGTATTTTCAGCCATTGGGGACATCCAGTTGAGGGTTTTCTGAATCTCAGCTTTGATTTGGGGAACAGTGAGCTGAAAAAAGATCAATGCGAAGTTGTCGGAAATATTATACATTGAGATAAAACACTAGTAATCAGATTGGTCAAACTGCTTGGTGATTTCGCAAGAAAATGGAAACCCCAAACACTTCAGAAAAGAAGCACAACAAACAATATAAATGCTTCAGTCCGAAGGCCATGGTACAATTTGGTTTAGATGGATATTTTGAAATCCTAGCTTCCTTTACGGTATTTTTATTACTTGTGTACAATATCTTTAGAAATCAAACATAAACGAAGTTTAAACAAGGATGTGAAAACCCTCCACAACAAGAGGGAAAAACCATGCAAGCATGATCCTACTAGCACCCACTAGAGTCTAGATCTTTGTCTTCACTACAATGAAACTTTAGAAAGGTGGGAAATGTTACAACATATATAACAAAGGATTAATGGATCCACCACCAAGATTAAGATAATAATTATTTGAACGGAAAAAACTCAACTAGAGAATTATCTTACATCTTTATAAAGGAAGCAAATTGCATAAAAATTCTTCATAGTCCAGACTATTATGATAAATTTAACGTGTGAACATCTCTGTAATTGCTAACTTCATACCACAAACAGCCTCTAGCATATAGTCCCCGGCGGAGAAAGTGCCCCGAGAGAAGCACGGCCAACCAACTTCAAAACATTGGGTTCCTAACTTCATGTGGTTCAAGACGATCAAGATAACCACCCTACTCCCAAGAGAAGCATTTCAATAATTATTTTTTGTAGATTTATTCCTCCCTCTGCAACTTAATAGTGCACCACTCAGACCTAACTTTCTCACAATAGCAATGCAGGACTAAACACATTAAGAGAGGTCATAATGCTCACTCACAGATAGCTAAGTTTTCGCTTTATTAGCGAAAGAAAAAGAATGGATGAGTTACATATATAGACCCACAGGGTTTTCTGGATCCTCACGTACAACCCATTAACCCATAAGATAAGAATAAGTAACAGGTCTTAAAACTCGTCTCTGATACTTCTTATTTTTCTCATACGTACGTATGATCAGGTTGGACACTTCTTATCTCTTATTGTCTTCCCTTTTCCATTATTCTTTCTTCTCTCCCTTTATTCACCAACTCATTCTTCCTTGTTTCTCTTCCCTCATTTTTTATGCTTCTAATTTTTGCTTTTTTTAACGCATTCATTTCATTTTTCGGCAATTTGTTGTATGTTTTCCACTTCATCTTTTGTTGCTAACACAACTCATATTGCGACATTTTTTATGTGGACCTTATAACGAATAAACAAAAGAAAAATAAATCGGCTTAAAACCCACAGCACTTTAGCAAATTGGGGGTGACCCCTTTCTTCTACGTGCAACTCCTTGGTATGGTGTCAAGAGAACCCATTTTTTATCACTTTAATTAAGCATCAACTGTGCCACCTCTTGCGGATGCCCCCTGGCACATGATGCCTCCACATACGATAATCCAAGCTGCCTGTGAGGGCCTACACCTTGCACACACCACTTCCTCGTGTGGTGTTCCTCAGATACATCTCCTTACTATGTCAATCGACTACCTTGTATAATCATAATGTTTCTTCCTTCTTGAAATATGGAAGTCATATAGGTAGGAGAGTATTTCTTTCTCATCATAATCCCATAGCTTGGCCGATGCTGATTCTGCTACACCTGCTCTATGTAGTGAAGCAATGCTAGCCACTCAGATTCCAACTATGTTGAGTATGAAGATGTTTATTATCTATAAAAGTTCGCGACTGATGCAAGACCCACAACAATGCATGGAAATTTAATGAACAGAAACAATAAAAAATGATGCAAACGAGATTCGGCGCGTCGACGATAAATAAATAATTTGGGCGGTGGAATATCGGTGGAGAAAAGGAGAGGTTGAGAAGAAGAAAACTCGTCAGAAACGAGGGGTTGAAGAAGAAGAACCGTGAAGACCACGTGGGGAAGGAGAAGGAGAGGAGATAGAGAGGGAGATAAAATCTCAATTTTAATTATCACTTGACTGTATAAAACAATGGGTTACCCTCTCTTTATATAGGAGAGATGGGTTTACAAAAATAGTAAACAAATCAAAATTGACAACTAACTTTATCCTAATTGGACTCTAACAACTTTCAGTTGACCCCTAATTACTCTAATTAGACTCTAATCTAATTAATTGACCAAAATTGCAATTAAAATCTACGAAATAAACGTTGAGATCACAGGCGATCTCAATTATTTAATTAACCCATTACGACCGCTAAAAACGTAAATAAAATTGACTAATAATTAATTAAATAAATGTGGCCCTATAATTTGGGGTCACGCTGCATCAAAAAACTAGGCCTACCTCATCAACAGAAACAATAAAAAACTAGGCCTACCTCATCAACAGAAACTGATTGAACCCGAGACCGCAAGGCGGCTTTAACTCCTGGTGGTAATCCATGGTACAGTGTGTCCCTTGTATTTGAAGGAACTGAAATTGGTCGAGAAACCTGAATGGACATTTGTCATAAGTTACTGATTTCACATACATTGGCACAATGCACGACTATATTAATTCTGAAGGCATTCAAGGATCTGAGAGAACTACAGTATTTCTTGAACACAAACTGATATTAATGAACCTTAAGTGAGAGCAAATTCAGAATGTTGAGGCTGTGGCAATTTTTTGGGGAAGAATAAAGCAGCAAAACCACAAATGGAAGTCATCCAGATTTTCTATTTACACAAATGGAAGCCATCCTGATTTTCTATTTAAATTTTATTTTTATCGATTAGTTTCTTATATATACCCTACAGATCTTGTAATTCAACAATTAAGAAAGCATATGGTGTTGGATGATAATCCAAATTTTGAACCGTATTAATATTTGTCATCTCTCATGTGATTGTTAACCCAGTCATACTGGTCTTTAAGTCTGGGTAAATGAGGAGGGTTGTGTTAGGTAGCTGACAACCAGTGTAAAACAGTCGAATACAGCTTCCTATTTAGGAAGTTGCTCCATGACAGTCAGAATACATCTCTCATGTGATTGTTAACTCAGTCATACCAATGTAATACTATTTAGGACGTTGCCCCATGACAGTCAGATCTTTTCAACATGGATTTAAGCAAACATTTAGATTTTGTTGGGGCGTTCCCTACGTGCGACTCGTTGCATTGCCCGAATGCAGTGAAAAATCAGCAAGGGCCGCTACATCACAGCCTGGATGTAGTTCAAAATTTGCAAGGATTCTCGCATGAGGAACACATACGAGTAAATAAGCTAGTTCCGCTGCATCACCGTTCGGATGCAGTCCAAAATGTGCAAGGATTCTCGCATGGACGGATGCGAGTAAAGAAGTTAGTCCAAAAGAGATTGCAAAGAAAGTTGTGGATAAGTAGTTGGAATATTGACACTTTAACTAAAATTTGATGGAGATAATGGATACAATGGAAAGAAGGAAGATTCAAATACTATGTCTTCAAGAAACTAAATGGATTGGAGAGAAAGCAAAGGAGATTGAGAAGACATGCTTTAAACTTTGGTATTCATGTAAAGATAATGGAAGAAACAATGTCGGAGTGTTGTCCATAAAGACTTAAAGGATTCCGTGGTTGAGGTACAAAGATTCGGGGATCGGATTATTTTGCTAAAATTGGTGCTTGAAGAAGAAATTCTGAATATCACCTCAGTTTATGCACCGCAAATTGGTATAGATGACAGGACTAAACAAGCTTTTTGGGAGGATCTGGATAAGATTTTGCAAGGAATCCTACAAAGAGATGATTTGTCTGGGTGGAGATCTTAATGGACATGTGGGAAAGGATGCTTCAAGGTATGCTACTTTTCATGGAGGTCGTGGTTTCAAAATGAAGAGGGAAAATCATTCTGCACTTTGTAACAGCATATGATCTTTTCATAGCAAACACTCTCTTTAAGAAGAGGAAGGAGCATTTAATTACTTATAAGAGCGGCTTGACTAGAACACAGATAGATTAGTTTGCGTTGAGTAGAAGAGATCGGTTGTCTTGCAAAGACTGCAAAGTAATCACATGAGAGAGTTTGACAACCCAACATCGCTTGTTAGTCATGGACATACAAATAAAATGGCTGGTAAAGAAAAGTAGGGTTCCCAAGATCATTAGAACTAGATGGTGGAATCTTCAACTGAAGGAATCAAGCTTCAGGGAGAAGGTTTTAGAAGACATATCTTGGGATTGTAGCAGAAGTGCAAACGAGATGTGGGAGGCAGTAGCATCTTGTATCCGAAAGGTGGCCAAAGAGATACTAGGCGAGTTAGAGGGTGGAGCTCCATGCCAAAAGGAGGCTTGGTGGTGGAGTGGAGGGGTGCAAGAGAAGCTCAAAATGAAAAGAGTATACTTTAAAGCTATGTCTAAGGATAGAACATAGGAAATTGTCACAAACTACAAAATAGCGAAGAAGGAAGCAAAGAAGGGCTATAAGCGAAGCTAAGTCAAAAGCTTATGATGTTTGGTAAAAAATCTCGACTCTAAGGAGAGCCAGAAGAATATATTCAGATTGACCAAAGCAAGAGAAAGAAAGACCAAAGACCTTTCTCAAGTGAGACGCATTAAGGATGAGGAAGGTCACGTGCTTGGTGTTGCATGTGATTATTCTTGTGGTGTATCTCTTCATGATTGGTGTCAGCCTTTTGATCTGCAGATCTGCTCTCCAGTCATCATAATTAGCTTCATCTCGGGCCTTTCTCATTGTTGCTTCGCATGAAGCGAATGATGCACATCTTGACCATTCCTCGTAGAATCTCCTCTCATAGCAAAGGTAGATTACCAGGTCGAATATCACTGCTCAAATCAGAAAACCCACCAGCCATGAACCAAGAGGCCATGTTTGCCCGGATAACATAAACATGATCCAACACCCAAGTAAAAACAATTGCCCACTGGAGACTCGTGATTCTCAAGTGTGGTTCATGTTTCTAGTCTCTATCTAGGTCGTTTCTCACAAGTGGTAACTTGGTTACAGTCTCCTAAAGTACAACTGACCATATTAAATCAATACGTCCAATTGATACTTCATGAATTCTTTGGATTAATCCTTACTTTCCAGGTGAACATAAAGGATAATTGAAAAAAATATTTTTTCGAGGAGATACTATAAAGTAATGAGAAGACAAAAGACTGAGATTGATACAATCTAGGATCGAAAAAATAACAAATGTTTTTAATAATATTCTGCACAATATATAGATTAGATTGCACATTTATTGAATAACTAAACTCATCTACCTTCTGAAAATTGCTGTTTTGTTTTTGGAATAAAATGTGATACTTACGATATTCTCAATCTGGCTGATGATGTTGGCATAATGAAGTGCAAGCCCGGAAACACCTAACCTTCTAGAATTATTAACTGGTGCATTATCAAAATGGACGGCACCTGTCAAATTGAGATTATTACACTCTGTTCAGCATTTTCCATGGTATATTGTGATGACTAGTGAAACAACAATTGAAACCATGCTTTTCCATAAATACCATACCGACCCTACTTATTGCAAAAACAAACAATTCAATGCTTCCAATGGCCAAAGATTTACTTTGGTTTCCAAACCTTCTATAAAAAAGAAGAAAGACAACTTTTTCATAATTTAACAAAACCTTTCCACACTGTCACTGAGTTTCCTAAAGTTGGATTTTCCTCCGATTCCATACATTCTGATGCATTGATACAATATGTTCCTCGAAATATTTCTAATTTTCCAAGAGTTGGAGATGCAAAAAGAGGATAGAATGTTTCCATTCAAAATTCTACCATCAATGTTTTCCATGTATGCAAATTAACTACCTTCGATGCATAACCTAATTAAAAGACGAAAATGTTATAATATATCAAAGTAGTAACAAATGTTGCAACTTTGTTGAAGCAGCTTGCGCTTCAAAATTGAGAAGGCAGCTTCATTTTCTCATAAAAGGCTTGATATGAATACTCTCCAATAATTTCAGGTAATAGGCAGTACTCCCATCAACTTCAAGACAAAGCAACCTTTTTTCAAAGGGTTTAGGGTCGACGCTTATACATCCAGAATTAAATTAATCACAAATTGTAGTTCCAATAGCCAGGAACTCAAATAGAGCCACTGCATGAGCTACAACAGTCTCAACATAAAAGTGATCCTCTCAAGATAGAGCAGCTTGCAGAAGGTGCTTTCATACATTCATCTGATATTAAACTACTCTCCAAGCATGAAACATGGTAAAAGGAAAATTGAAAACAAAACTAATTATCAAGATAGTTCACAAATGATCGTCACATACCAGTAAGATCAAAAGCCACAGAAATTTCTTTATGTAGATATATGACAACATCAACAAACTTTTCCACAACCTACAATAAATAGAGTTCTTTGGATATCGATAAGATAGCAGCAAACAAATATATCAGCAAAAATATCTTTTATTGCATCACAAAACTTTTTATAGCATATTTTCAATTGTAAAAGCAGCGAATCGGTCGATAACAATTAAGAAATTACACTCAATTTATGTCTTTGAGACAGCTTTGCCTCGATTAAACTAGAAATAGCAGTGGGTTCAAGGGTTTCAGACAATTTCTCTCTTTGTGGGCTTGTCAGCTACAATTGATAAGCAACATATTAAACTTAGTATAAGAATCTTATAATCCAGCACGTATCTGATCATTTTCAGTGAATACTTTAAAAATACAAAAAATGTAATACAAATATTGTGAAAGGAAATATTCCATGTATTAAATAGCATGCCCCAGACATCTTTACATAAAGATTAGGATCAGCATTAACATAAAGAAACGAAGAAAAACAAAATTACCCTCAAATGGGTGGGCACTCAAATCCTAAAGCTCATCCCATAACACTCACTCAAATCAGAGGCATAAATATTTAACATGCTAACAGAAGTAACACTAGTAGGGCTCGTTTGGTTGCTGGGTTGAGGCGGGTTGGTGATGCAGCATGATAGCCATTTTTATGAACATTTGTGTTATTTATTCTAGTTAGTATTTGTTTATTTGATTTTATTGCATGCCCTTGTAAAAGGCTCATTATAAAAGGCCTCTTTTTATAATTGTTCCTTTGATTTCTTCTTCCCTAATTTTAGGGATTTTGTTGCTTCTTTTGAGGGGAGCAGCCTCTATAAAGGGCTCCCTTGTATTAGGGTTTTGAATTAAGTTGAATTGAGATTAACTTTCCCCATCCCTAATTTCTCTCTCTCTCTCTCCCCCTCTCTCGGGCGCAGCCCTCATCCCCGACCCCCCCTTCTTTCCCAGCTCTTCCCCCTTCGTTCCCAAACCCTAACCCGCCACCCCACGCCGCCGCCTTCTCCTCTCTCTCCCCGATTCCTCCTCTCTCTCCCTTTCTTCCCCCCCTTCTCTTCCCACGCCATCTCCCCATCTTCACCCGACCGCGCGCCCAGTTCTTCAGTTTTCCCCGCGCCGCCTGCCGCCTCCCGTCACCCCTCGCACTGCCGCACCAGCAGCCCTATCACCGCCGCCCGCCGACATCGCCTCGCCCTCACCTCCCCTCCGCGCGACACCACTCTACCCGCACCGCCCAGACCCTCTCCACCTTTCCCCCGACCCGCCTCCTCCAATCGCTCCTCCCGCCTCTCCCCTTCTAATCGCGCCCAACGACATCCTCCACTCCTCGGCCCCCGCCTTCAGCTCTATTGCGCCTCCCCGCGCAAACCCGTCCCCTCACACGCTGCTACCTACCCCAGCCCTGCCACTACCAAACCGCCACTGTAGCCGGCCGCCCAGCATCCGCCCGCCATCTCGAGTCCCTGCCGACTCCTGATTTACCACGAGGGCGTCCCCAGGTGCCGAGAAGTTGACCCCGTCCCTCCCGCCGTCGAAGACCAGATCTGAAGCGCTGCTCCCAACTCCGTGCCGGTTGTGGTATGAGTGACAATTTCCACCTCTAGTTTCCACTGCATAATATTAGTTTGTGGCCTGTTATATTGCTGTTTAATTTGGTGACTAATTGAGATTCTAAACCTGCAAACTTCGCTACTAGTTTCCGTTAATCAATTAGCTACTTGATTGGCCGATGTTTGTGGAAAATTCGGTGTTATACTTCGATTACCACGTCCATTATCGTTGCTGATTTTTGCTTATCGTTAGTCATTTATCATCGTCGTCATTTTGTTTCATTAATTACATTGCTTAGCTCGTCATTTTAGGTTATTGCCGCATAGTTGCATCAATTTGGTATCAGAGCCTCACGATTCTGCATTTCGTCTGCATCTCATTTATTCGTTGCATATAAAAAAAACCACAACACAAAACCACAAAAAAAAACCACAAAACAAAACCCTAGGATAGCCATGGCCGACAAATCTAGTGGCTCAAAACCCCCCTACACCCCACCCCCTGAACTATCACTGGAATCCCTAGCTGCTCACATGAAACACATGCAAAAAATGATTGACCAGATGTGTGGACAAATTGCTACCTTGAATAGTCATATGATAGGCAACGATCTTGCTGATGAAACTCCCAACAAAGGTCGACGCACTCACCGGAAGTCACACTCCCGGAATAGCATTTCCCGAGACTCTAGCTCTTCTACTTCTGACGAACGTGTCAGCGAGTATCATTCACAGGAAAGTGAGGAAGAAGGACCCAGAGAATACACTCCCTTCATTCCCAAGACCCCGGATCCATACCCCTTTGGCTATACTCCACAAACTAATGGTGAACATCAACATCAACCACGAAATGGAATCAAAACCGACGATGGATGGGATCGAGGTATCCGTCTCGATGTCCCAGAATTTGACGGAGGACGAGTTCCTGACGTCTTTTTGGACTGGCTCCAAGCCGTCGAACACTTCTTTGTGTGGAAGTCCATGCCTAGCGAACGTAAAGTCCAATTCGTCACTATAAAATTAAAGGGACATGCGCTGCTATGGTGGGACCGTTTGCAATCTGAACGCAAACGGAAAGGGAAGAGTAAGATCCGCAGTTGGAGCAAGATGAAAGCCAAACTAAAAACCAAATTCGTGCCGGAAGATTACAAACGAGATCTATACGCACGACTGCAATCATGGAGACAAGGCACCATGAGTGTGAGAGAATACACCGAAGGGTTCCAATCCCTAGTCCATCGCAACCGCTTGCAGGAGACTTCTATTCAGGAGGTCACCCGCTACATGCAAGGCCTCCGCCAAGCCATCCAGGAGGAACTCTACCTCCACAATTGCCGGGATGTCGATGAAGCCTACAAGCAGGCTGAACGAGCTGAGATCAAACTTGCTAAAGCCCAGACGAGAAAGATGCCTTTTTCTGTGAACTCTGCTCCTCGTACCAGTACCACGACGTCCTACTCCAAACCCATGGGTTCCTCAGCTATCATGGCGGGTAAAACCCAAGCCAAACCAACAACTCCTGCCGTCGCCCGACCACCTGCTGGAAACCCCGGCCAAGGCATCTTGGGAAGCCGACCTATTGTCGGGCCTGATACTTGCTTCCGATGCTATCAAAAGGGCCATCGTGCCGCCGAATGCCCAAACCCTAAGGCTAGACCCGTCCATCTATGCACCACCGACGAACCTGAATACCCCGACCCTGACCAACAAGAACCCCCTGAGGAGGATCCGACTGCGTTGACCGCCGACACCATGGGAGCCGATGAATATGAACCTCTAGGAGTGGATGGAGACGACTCCGGTCCGTTCCTGGTGATTGAACACGAAGACTTTCTCGCTCCCGACAGCGCACCCACAAACATTCTGCTCACCCCCGCTGTCCACGATGTTGATAGCTGGCTGCGACGCAGCATCTTCCGAACCACCTGCACCTCAGGAGGACGACGCTGTTCTCTAATCATTGACGGCGGAAGCGTTGAGAACTTCGTTTCCCAAGAAATGGTGGATAAGTTGGGTCTGTCAACGCAACCACTCGAAAAACCGTACAACGTGGCATGGTTTCGAGGTGGTACCCAAATCCCGATCCACCGTCAAAGCCTCGTTAGCTTCTCCATTGGTCCCACATATAAGGACGAGGTGTGGTGCCATGTAGCCCCTATGGACGTCTGTCACATACTTCTAGGGAGACCGTGGCAATTCGATCGAGACACCGAACACCGAGGAAAACCGAACACGTACACCTTTCTCATAGACAAGGTTCGTGTAACCCTCAGACCGCAACGTGAAGCCCTTAGCCCTCGCCAAGTGGCTACACTTCGAGCTGCGTCCAACCAAACCGGCAACAAGACCCCACCAGCAAAGACCGCGACCACGGGCTCTGTGTTGTTGATGGAAGCCCAAACATTCCAACGAGAAATTCAGGAGAGCTCCACCATCTATGCCTTAATGGGACGCGAAGTGGACAACCAAGAGTCAACTCCGCCTGAAGTCCCACCTGAGATAAAGCCCATCATCCAAGAGTTCGCTGACATCATGCCTGAAGAGTTGCCTGAAGGACTACCCCCGTTACGGGACATCCAACATCACATCGATCTAGTCCCTGGAGCCAGCCTCCCTCACTTACCCCATTACCGAATGAGCCCAAGTGAGCATGAAGAGATGAACCGACAGGTTACTGATCTGCTGCGACGTGGGTATGTTCGAGAGAGTATGAGCCCCGTGGCGGTTCCTGCTCTGCTGACCCCGAAGAAAGATGGTACATGGAGAATGTGCGTGGACAGTCGAGCTATCAACAAGATAACGATCAAATATCGTTTCCCCATCCCTCGCCTTGATGATATGCTTGATATGTTATCAGGTGCCAAATTGTTCTCCAAGATGGATCTCCGCAGTGGATACCACCAGATCCGCCTGCGACCTGGAGATGAATGGAAGACCGCTTTCAAAACCAAAGAAGGCCTGTATGAATGGACAGTCATGCCCTTCGGCTTGTCGAATGCCCCAAGCACCTTCATGCGGACAATGAATCATGTTTTGCGACCCTTTATTGGCAAATTTGTGGTCGTGTACTTCGATGATATCCTGATCTACAGTTTGACCAAAGAAGACCACCTATCTCACTTGCGACAAGTTCTGGAAACCCTGAGAGACCAAAAACTGTACGTCCACCTCAAGAAATGCTCCTTCATGTCTGACACGGTCCTCTTCCTAGGATACATTGTCACCGCTGATGGACTTAAGGTTGATCCCTCCAAAATCCAGGCCATTCAGAGCTGGCCCGTACCCAAAACACTCACGGAAATTCGCAGCTTCCTGGGATTAGCTTCTTTCTACCGACGTTTCATTCGGAACTTCAGCACTTGTGCAGCACCGTTGGTAGATTGTACGCGGAAAGGCGCACCCGCCTGGACTCTCGAAGCAGAGACGAGCTTTCAAAATCTAAAACATCAATTGACGCATGCCCCTGTTTTGGCACTCCCCGACTTCACCAAGATTTTCGTGGTCGATTGTGACGCCTCACATGTCGGGATTGGCGCTGTCCTCAGTCAAGAAGGACGACCTGTCGCCTTCTACAGCGAGAAACTGAACGATGCCAGATCACGGTATTCCACTTACGATGTTGAATTTTATGCCGTGGTCCAAGCTCTCAAGCATTGGAGACATTACCTGATCCAGCGTGAATTCATCCTTAACTCTGATCATGAAGCCCTGAGATATTTGAACTCCCAGAAAACTCTTAACAAGCGTCATGCCAAATGGGTTAATTTCCTCCAAGAATACACCTTCCATCTCAAACACAAAGCCGGAACCCTGAACCGTGTGGCCGACGCGTTGAGCCGACGAGCACATGCCCTGACCACGATGACCGTCAGCACGACAGGATTTGAAACTCTCAAGGACCTATACCCCACTGATCCTGATTTCGGTCAAATTCATGCCGACTGTGTTGGTACTGGGCAGGACCCAACAGCCACTTTTGTTCTTCATGAGGGTTTCCTATTCAGAGGCCACCAACTATGCATCCCGGCCACGTCCCTTCGAGAGAACCTAATTTCAGAACTACACAATGGAGGTTTAGCTGGACATTTTGGACGAGACAAAACCTTGATCCTTCTCCAAGAACGCTTTTATTGGCCGCAGTTGCGAAAGGATGTGACAAAATTCGTACAGAAGTGCCAAACATGTCAAAGATTCAAAGGCCACCGGCAGAACACGGGACTATACACACTCCTACCCATTCCTCTGCGACCCTGGGAAGATATCACAATGGATTTTGTGCTAGGATTACCCTTCACTGTGCGAAAAGTTGACTCTATCTTTGTGGTTGTGGATCGATTTTCTAAAATGGCACATTTCATTGCATGTAGGAAAACCTCAGATGCATCTCATGTCACAGATTTGTTTTTTCGTGATGTCGTCCGTTTGCATGGAGTCCCTCGTTCTTTTACGTCAGACCGTGATACCCGGTTTTTGAGTCACTTTTGGCGCACGCTTTGGTCTCGTCTTGGTACTCGTTTGCAGTATAGCACCGCTTATCATCCACAAACAGACGGACAAACGGAAGTAGTTAACAGGTCATTAGGAAATTTGTTGCGATGTCTTGCAGGGGACTCTCCGTCCAAGTGGGATCTAATTCTTCCCCAAGCTGAATTCGCATATAACAGTTCCACCAATAGGTCCACCGGAAAATCCCCTTTTGAGAGTGTGTACGGCTTTCCACTTACTCAATTCCTTGACCTAAAACCCACAACCGTGCAAGGGAGAAGTAGTGCAGCTGCTGAGGATCTGGTCGAACATCTAACCCACATCCATACTGAAATCCGAGCCAAACTCCAATCTATGACCCAGAAATACCAGACCCAAGCCAACCTACACCGAAGAGAGAGCGAGTTCAGAGTTGGAGAGTTATTGATGGTCCACCTGAAAAAAGAGAGATTTCCTCTGAGAGTCCACCAAAAATTGAGCGAACGAAAGTTTGGTCCATTCCGAGTCCTCAAGAGGATTGGGACCAATGCTTATTTACTCGACCTGCCGCCAGACGTCCAGACATCGCCAGTATTCAACGTATCAGATCTCTTTTTATATCATGGAGATGAACAAACGGAGGCCACTACTCCAGCAATTCCTGATGATGACATGCGCCACCCGCCAGCCGCAACCGATGCTGATCAAATTGAAGATGTTGCAGATATCCGAGACATGACGACTAGACATGGTCTCTTCCGACGATATCTCGTCAAATGGAAGGGACGACCTCTTACCGATTGCACCTGGATCGACGAAGATGAACTTCAACAACTCCGCCCCGATATACTTCAGAATTTTCACGATGCCATCTCGACGGAGCGAGATTCTTTTCAGCAGGGGGGAGTTGATGCAGCATGATAGCCATTTTTATGAACATTTGTGTTATTTATTCTAGTTAGTATTTGTTTATTTGATTTTATTGCATGCCCTTGTAAAAGGCTCATTATAAAAGGCCTCTTTTTATAATTGTTCCTTTGATTTCTTCTTCCCTAATTTTAGGGATTTTGTTGCTTCTTTTGAGGGGAGCAGCCTCTATAAAGGGCTCCCTTGTATTAGGGTTTTGAATTAAGTTGAATTGAGATTAACTTTCCCCATCCCTAATTTCTCTCTCTCTCTCCCTCTCTCTCGGGCGCAGCCCTCATCCCCGACCCCCCCTTCTTTCCCAGCTCTTCCCCCTTCGTTCCCAAACCCTAACCCGCCACCCCACGCCGCCGCCTTCTCCTCTCTCTCCCCGATTCCTCCTCTCTCTCCCTTTCTTCCCCCCCTTCTCCTCCCACGCCATCTCCCCATCTTCACCCGACCGCGCGCCCAGTTCTTCAGTTTTCCCCGCGCCGCCTGCCGCCTCCCGTCACCCCTCGCACTGCCGCACCAGCAGCCCTATCACCGCCGCCCGCCGACATCGCCTCGCCCTCGCCTCCCCTCCGCGCGACACCACTCTACCCGCGCCGCCCAGACCCTCTCCACCTTTCCCCCGACCCGCCTCCTCCAATCGCTCCTCCCGCCTCTCCCCTTCTAATCGCGCCCAACGACATCCTCCACTCCTCGGCCCCCGCCTTCAGCTCTATTGCGCCTCCCCGCGCAAACCCGTCCCCTCACACGCTGCTACCTACCCCAGCCCTGCCACTACCAAACCGCCACTGTAGCCGGCCGCCCAGCATCCGCCCGCCATCTCGAGTCCCTGCCGACTCCTGATTTACCACGAGGGCGTTCCCAGGTGCCGAGAAGTTGACCCCGTCCCTCCCGCCGTCGAAGACCAGATCTGAAGCGCTGCTCCCAACTCCGTGCCGGTTGTGGTATGAGTGACAATTTCCACCTCTAGTTTCCACTGCATAATATTAGTTTGTGGCCTGTTATATTGCTGTTTAATTTGGTGACTAATTGAGATTCTAAACCTGCAAACTTCGCTACTAGTTTCCGTTAATCAATTAGCTACTTGATTGGCCGATGTTTGTGGAAAATTCGGTGTTATACTTCGATTACCACGTCCATTATCGTTGCTGATTTTTGCTTATCGTTAGTCATTTATCATCGTCGTCATTTTGTTTCATTAATTACATTGCTTAGCTCGTCATTTTAGGTTATTGCCGCATAGTTGCATCAGTTGGGGTGGGTAGGGGTAACCTGATGGTAATAGTAGCTGTTTGGGATGGTTATGAGAGTTGGGGAGGGTTGGAATAAAGAATGTGATGTGATGTCACTATGATTTGTGATAGAATTCCATCCCAAGAAAAGAGGGGGCCCAGGGATAACCCGGTTACCAAACAAGCCCTTAGTCTGAAGAAAACGTCTCTAGATGAGGATCTATTCCTCTCATGGAATATGAGATTATGTGGAAAGTGTTGAGATATTAGTTATCTTTATTATTATTTTCTTATTTTCTATTTCTTTTTTCTTCTTGTAATTTGTCCAATAAATTCTTCTCCTATATTAGAGAACCAGCAGAGCCCCTTCGAGCTCCTCATGTATCACTTATGCATTCACTTGTAGCAATGGTGCAGATATGACAGAGTGGATTATGGACTCTAGTGCTTCTCATCATCTTTGTGGAGACCGAGCACAACTGAGGTCATACAGGACCATACCGCCTGGTAGATGAGTTGTCATTGCCAATAGCGACCACTTACCAATTACAGGACAGGGGGAGGTGCATCTGACACCATCTATGCATTGTCAGAATGTTTTATATGCTCCTGACTTTCAGATGAATTTACTTTCCATTAGTCAGATTATTAAGGATCTGAAATAGGCGTCCTCGGGCCAGTTTGGGCATCGACAGGAGGAGCCTGGGGTGGAAGCCCGGGCGGTCGAAAAGCAACAGTCATTGGCCTGGGGCAATGGCCGAAGGCCTTGGGCTGGGCGGCGAGCAATTTGGGGCCAAAGGTCTGGGTGGCAGCGGTGAACTGGAGCTCTAAGGCTTGGGTTGGGCGACAATTGGGGGTTGGAGGTGGCGGCGGTCTAGTCTAGCACAGAGAGGAGGTGGGGCGGGTATGATTAGGATTAGGGTGGGATACGGAACTCCGATCTAGGACCGTTGCTCCGATACTATGTAGAGGGAAAAAGGAATTGCACTAACGAGAGGCCCTTGGGTTCTCTTATATAGGAGAGGAACCTATTGGACAAATTACAAGAAGAAGACAAAAGAAATATAAAATAGGAAGACAATAATAAAGATAACAAATATCCCAACACTCCATGTAAGAGAAAAAATTCCCTTCCCTTGTATTGTTTCAAGCAAGACCTTTCCTTATTTTCAATGGACATATACACCTCCAAGAATGAACTTCTCATGTTTCTTCCCCTGATGCACCACCTTCTCATCCTACCTGAGATCTTTCCAACTTAGCCATCCCTTTAAAAGACAACCCATGATCCTACTTTCCATCAATTCAGACAGCATGATTTCAATCTGTGCATGAGGCTTAGCCTGCGTCTACTCTTATGTCATGGATGATCCTTCATAGGTCAATTGGATTCAAGATCAGGATCCATGACCTAAAACTAATAAGGAGCCTAAGAATTTTTTAGTGCATAAGGAGGTCAGTTGATGCACAGGCTAGAAGATGCGAGATTTGGGATGTTGAGCCAGCTAAGGGCGGGTGATGAAGGCCTAAAAAATGTTGGAATGAGACCATCCGAAGATATCTTAATTATTTGGATCTAAGCCCGAAAATGACCCAAGAGGATGGTGGTAAATAATCCATGTAGCCAGCCCAATTAAATGTGGGAAAGGTTTTCTTGTTGTTGCTGGTATTGTATAAGGTTAACATGACAAGTTCAGTTTATTATATGTACACCAACAATGGTCTGTTTGGATCCTAAGACCTCCAGATATATATATATATATATATACATATATATATATATATATAACTAACATGCAGATCCAACCAATTGACAACTTATGACCTTATTTTAGCACCACAAATCATATAAAATCAAGGAAAACATCAATAATCTTGTTAAATCTGTCTCCAAGGACCAAGATTATTCAAATAAGCTTATTTTAAGAATTACCTCTTCCAAATCCATAGACCAAAGTGATTTCTTTTTCAAACTTTTGACAAGCTTCCGTTGATGTTTTAGAAATGCCAAGCCCTCCCCTGTGTATCCACAAAGAATCAACATAAGCAACAGCACACTACCACTAGATTGCATAAAATTGAAAGCAAGCTGGATATATCTGGCATGAGAGCAGCAAGGGCATCTGCCTCACAAGATTTTCATTTTCATTAGTAGTGATATCCATTATAGACCTCAAAAAAGGACATCGTTCTTCTAGAGAAATCCTAACTTATGGTGGCATTCTTCTTCTAGAGAAATCTTAACTCGTATATTGCCCCAAGAACTTCCATCCAAATTGTCGTTTTTATTTTCTAGTGATATGTTGATTAGCTTAGTATCTTATAAAGAAAAGTACTACTTTACACATTTGCACCTCTCTCAGTACCATAACATCCACCCTAGATGACGGGACACAAACATGTTTTTGGAACTACGACTAATTGAGTAATATTAGAGTTCAAAGAAAGTATTGTAGTCTTGTAGATGGGTCTCAAAATTATCATTCTACTTAAAACCCTATTATTAATATTATTATTATACTTGTAATTCAATTTTGACTGTGTCAACTACCTATGTTCCAAATTGGATAGCATGACTTTTTTTTAATGATAACATCGAGTGGGTCAATTTTATTCGGGCAACATCTCCATGAGATAAATATTTGTGCTCCAACTTAATCAGAATTTGCATAGACTTGTTATTGGCTTCATGTATTTGCTTCTAAAACATGGATTGCATTTTTCATCTGACTTTCATGAAATTATCTAAGAATCAAAAGAAATATACCAATCCATTTAATGGTATAAAACACTGCGTATTATATCCAAAATGAACAAGTATTCTCCATTGTAGAAGTGTAAAATAACAAAGTGAAGCATCAAGAATGACCCAAGAAGTATTGGAATGAGACTATCCGAATGAATCCTATTTCTTTTGGATCTAAGCGCGAGAATGACCCAAGATAGATCTGAATGAAAGCAAAGAATCTATGTAGCCGACCACACTTAATGTGGAAAAAGGCTTTGTTGTTGTTGTATAGTGAAGCATCAAGAACAAGAAGAATAAACATGATTTATGTGATTCGTGACGGTCATGTGCAGGAGGACCCAATAGGGTCAGATTACCATAATGTTCTTCTCATGGACTAAAAACAGGTGTCGGGCTATTTATATAGCCCCACCAATACAACTAACTCCCACCACCAAGTACTGTGTACTTATATACATGAGTAAGGTAAGTAGATCTTGCAGAGATAAAATAACCCATATAATAAATATAATATTCTAAAATTGGAATCATTTTAAATAAAATTCATTAAATGAAAACTGAGATTCCACGTTACTGAATCAAAAGCAATATGTTATCTTAAGCTACTCCTTTCTCACTCATTACCGGGGAAATGTCTTGAACCTCCATCAACTTTCCTTTCTTACATTTCAAGCACTTGAAGCATTTAGCAAAGTTATGGACCATTTACTTGGTGCGGAAAGGGATCATTTCCTTACTAAGAGGTTACATGTAGGGGATATGATTTTAGCCTAGTTGTGGGCTATTTAATTGGTGTGAACTGGGATCATTTTCCATACTGAGAGTCTACATTTTGAGAATGTGGCCCACCATGGCAAGACTTTCGTCGAGCCTTGGATTTTGTAATTCGTTCTTTAATCCTATTGATATAATAATATAAAGGTAAGAGCATTAAGTTCGATTACCACCTTCTATTTACATTAAATTATTTTCAATCATAATCGTTCAAATCGTGCATTCATTTTCTCTACCCCCCCCCCCTCCATGATTCCCCTTTCTTCTCCCTTCTTTAGTTCTCTGTAGTCAACCACCAAATCTCGAACTTCAACCATGACGAAGTGTGATGACATGGAATCCACTACCTCGCCCAACCTAAGTAGCTATGAGATTTTTACTGATCTATTTATCTTCAAAATAGACTGTAGAAGGCGTGAGGCTCTTCACGAAACCCATAAATACACCTAACTCCCGTAACAAATTAATGAACTAAATAAAATAGTGTAATTTCACATAACCCTAACATCCCTTTTGTTGTAATTTTCAATTAAAATCATTAGGAATGAACACTAAGTTTCCATGTGTCATTAAATCAATAACAATATTTTATCGTAAGTTCCTTCATTCTTGATCGTTAGGTGAAAAATGTCTTGAACCTCCATCAACTTTCCTTCACATTCCATTGCCAATCATTGCAATAATAATCACCCAAATCTTCCCCTTTCTTCACCCTTCCACAACTCCACTTTCTTCACCCTTCCATACATTCTCCTTAGTCTACCCTCTCTTACATATGTCCCACAAATCTCGAACTTCAACCATGATGAAGTGTGACTATGAAATCCAGCAACAGCTACCTCACCCAACCTAACCAGTTATAAGGTGGATTTCCCCAGTAAATTTATTTTCGAAAATGAACTTGGCTTTGAATATGAAACCCACTCCGGTTCAAATTGAGGAGGATCATAGGTAAGATCCACTCATTTATCCTTGAAAATAGTAACCAATCATATCCTTCATGAAAAGAATTAAAAGGTAGAACGTATAAATATACATTTTATAAATATTAATCCCTAAACTAATACCAGTGACACTTCCACCTCTTGCCCCCACTCCATTAGAGGCTAAATTCCCACGACACCCCACAATAATTTTGCACCTCCAACATGCTACTAGAAGGATGGAACTGGATTGGATGCATGTGCAAATGGTTAGGTTTTCCTTAGTGAAGACTGATTGGTGACATATATGATTAGATATTTTTAGTATACCATGATTATATTGGTAATTAAATATAAACTATCCCTAGAATTGTGATATAGGAGACTCTTGGGGTTACAAACTCATTAAGCATCAGCAACGTAAAGACTGAGTCACTGAGTTTATCATCAAAATTCATTTTCCAGATTCTTCTGAAAATTTCAGTATCAAAATATAGATTGAATGCTATCCACCTCTTGGTAAGGCGGGGAGTGAGTTTTCCTCAAGAAGCTTTCTCTTATGGTCCTTTTCAAGTCTGTCCAAGGCATGCAACTCGTGGTACAATTCCTACACAGTAGGTATAGCCATGAATTAGTTCTCATCATGATTGAATTTGTTTAGGGCATAGCCATGACACTGCAGGACTAATAAAAACTAAAACTGCTGACAACCAATAAGAAAGCATTGGCATGTATTTACAGAAGTTCGCTGAGCCAAATCCATCAATTCATGCATTGTTTCTTCAGCTTCTTCTTTGAGATCCTCTTCAGGTAGAGGATCAGAATCCAACCTGGAAATATATCACATAAGACTCGGATGGAAGTCCCAAACAAAGGGCCATGGAAGGTAGGCAAAGAGGTTACTGAAGAACTCTACTTTTGGAAAAAACGTGTTAAGTTGTGCCATTGAGGATGTTTGCATAGGTCCCCAAACCTGGCTACTTCTGCAGAAAAAACATGAAATTCTTCCCTGTAAAACAAGAAAATTGTAAACTTGGTCACAGAAAAAAACAAGCATAAAGACAAGAAACACTTGCAATCTTTTAACAAAATAATATATATATGCATCGTAGACCTTTTATCAGCAGCTGCAATTCTTATTAACTCTTTCTGATCTGCAGATACGAGCTGTTGCACCCCTTCTGAGACCAAAATCTCTTTTTTTAAGAACTGGATATTTTCTTCTGAGAGGGAACGCATAAGTTTTGCACCCTTTGCAATTGTATTAGCCACCTCAAATGCCAAGATAGATACAAAACTTCCACGAGAGGCAACTTTATATATAAATCCACTTTTGGGATTTAAATTGGTCAGACTAGTTCCAAGAGTATCCAGAACGTCAATAATGCCAGATCTTCCTAAAAATGAACCCGTTTCGTGTGCCTGTAAAGTGATACTAAATTTAATTAACATAAAATACATACATAAAAGTAGTAAATTTAAGAATCTGCGAAAGTGCACAAATATAACAGAAGACTTGAGATTTGTTAGTTTAAATCATGTAGGAAAATATTAAAGTCCAAAAAAACTTGAAAGCACATATTGTAGAGATGGTATTTTTTATTTATGGTATTTACTCTGCTTGATACTTAAGATACATTATGAGAAGAATCTAAACACTAGATTTTGCACATTATTAAAGAAATCATCAACTATATGGAGTTTGCTTCTCTTTCAATTCATTCTTTGTCAAAGGTACATTACCTATTGGACACCATATTCGTCACTTTTTTTATCACAAATGTTTTCCTACTTTCCTATCATAGATGTACCATCTCATCGCCAATTAACAAAGTTTATGCCCCTGTGCTACCTTAATATAAAAAGGGAACTTATGCTGGACGGGTAAGAAATTACACTACAAGCAGACAACAGCGGGACTACTTAACCAACACTAAAAGCTAGGCACTGCTCTGGACTCGTTTTCATGATGCTTGTCCACATGTCTATAACAACTGATATTAAAGTTGTCAAGTATTTTAAGCAAAACCAGATCGAGAGGCTTTTCCCCAAATTTCTAAACCTGTATATATCCTCCTCCTGGAAACTACTTGTATGTTCTTTAAAAATACAAACCTACAGGCTGCTGTGTCATATCAAAATATGCTGGTCCACATGCAATATTGAGAGCATATAAACACAACTTCACATTTGCACTTGGTTTACAGGGGCTGATATATATTACATTAAGCAATCCATCTCAAACATAGGAAAAATAAGTGAATGTGCTACCAATATATGATTGAAGTGATTGTTTTAAGCAGTTCATCTCTTCCTTCAGCCTAATGAAGAGCTTTCTAATTCGAGGGTGTAAGCCCAAGAAACCCACCCGATGAACTGCTGAGCTATAAGTCCTACAACAGAAGAACAGGATTGTGTAAATTGCTGAAGTAGAGAAGGATGTTAGCTGACGAGTCAACAGGTCTATTGTTAAAGATGATGTTTGCCAATTCCGAAGTGAGCAAGGATGCTGCATTCCCAAGCAAGGAAGAGGGAGAAGAACCCACCGCAGTGGGAGATGTATATGCTGAAGTATATAAATGGTATTCTTTATTGATGAAATTACCAACAATATTAGTTTCATGGAAAAGGTAGTATTTCATTCATTTAGTGTCAAAGGTTCATAGGTGTGCTGCCTTATTTCTACGTTTGGAAAATCAAGCTTAGATCCATCTAATTTATCAGTTACTTCTGTCTTCCTCCTTCCATTTTTGGAACATAATCTCACTCTAGGGATGGGAAGAAAGAAATTGGAGCAATCAACAATAGCCGTTTGAACCAATTGCATTTCCAGAATACATGGAATAAAATGACGTCAGATTTCAAAAAGGATGGAGACCAACAAATAAAATCACGAAAACGGTTGTACTTTGAACAATGGAATGGACAGCATAACAGAAAGAATCCCTTGCCAAAGACTGAAAATGAGCAATGTGACTCAACAAAATTCAGAGAAAGTTGTCCTTCAGTAAAGATGCATGATTTTTCAGGAAGAAAATGTGTTTATTTTGTAAATATCCCCCTGATTTTGTTTTTGTTACTTTTTGTTCTAGTTTCAAGGTCGGGATATGAAAGAAAATAAGTATGAATGGTGGGCACAATGTGTATTAAGAACCTGTTAATGCTTTTGCACACTAAAGCCACACTTAAAGAGTGTGGTATATGAGGAATGGGATCTTGGGCCTTCTTCTTTTTTTAGAAGCTACTTAATGCTATTCAGTTATAATGTTTAAATAATTGCAATGTGCAGTCACATCGTAAAAACAAGCAATCCTCAATATAATTCAAACACAAACAAATGACTTTGTGCCAGATAATTGAGAGTATATCCGTGTTATCCGTGTTTTATTTCTATAATCCACAAGTTATTTAATATCTGTTGACTATTGTCCAAGTCAGAGGAATCCAGGAGAGGTTAAGCCCAACAGTAAATAACTTGGAAAATATTTCAAGATTAAGCACCCTACTGGCTACAGCAACGAGACTTTTTCTCCACTGTCAGCAACCTAGAATTGCGTCAAGTTTAACCAAATACTATAGCCCCCTGCCCTTCATAGAATAAAGGTACCACAGTAGTATGACACGCATTTCTGCTTCTGTGACTTATGCACATATCCTCGAATACGAATTAATCATGACCAAGACAAGCCAAACGTCAAAACCAGAATACGTTGCAACCGGAAGCAGGCCTTCTTTCCATCAATCTAAAAAAGAATGCCATGCAGTTATCTTGAAAGGGGAAAAGGTAAAATTAAGAAGACAAAATAAATTGTTTTCCTGAAACCCACTTCCAATAAATTCCAGTATTTATTCTTGAATCAAACACGCTAGGTCAACTCAAAATCCAATCAAATAAATCCATCAAAACCTTGAATTTATGGATGTAGTGTTCAAAAGGATTCGTTTCGCAATTCAAAAAGGATTAGCGGCACATCTTGTTATCCGCTTGTTTCCTATTTCGATGTAATCTCTCTGTTTATATCTTATGATTCAATCACATCAAACCTCGAAAAAATCGTCTTAATTCATCTCCATTATCTCCTTACACAAATCGAACTCAAACTTCACACTCTTTCAGCAACCGTTTTTCATCACTCCACTCCACCCAAAAAGCCACCCAACCCGATCGAAACAACCCAAATCCATAAAAAAAACAAACCTTAGCGGCCTTCTTTCCAATCTCCCCGGAGCGATCCCAACCGACCATCTTGCCATCCGAAAAGTCGAATCTCCCCGTCCCTCGGCGATCATCGTACTCCGCAAACGACGGCGCGTCGCCCTCGTACGTGTCCCGCTTACCGGAGAACGCGCAACCCATCGTCGATGCCTTCCCCTTGCGATTCCGCCTCCGATAACGCCACACACCGATCGAATCGAGTGCCGCGGGATCAAAGCCCTAGAAATCGAGCTGGCCCCTCCTCCCTTTCCGTCCACGCGCTTCCGTGTCGACGTTGCAACCCTTCGCCCCATGTTCTTCGACCGGTTGAAGCAGAAGTAGGAACGCTGTGGGGGAGTGGCGGGCGGACTCCGACAAAGTCAAAGTTCGGAATGCAAAGGTCAAATTACGATCTTGCCCCCGAATTCTAGTTATTTGGCTCTCGCGTCGCGGTGGACGTTATCTCTTGTCCTTCTCAGCATGGGGGGGATTACGATATGGCCCTTCTCTTCCAAGCACGACGTCCCTTAACCCTTTGGATATTTGCAACATATATCTTCGGGTTTGTATGTATGCTCCGAACGCCTGAGCTTGGACCGATGCCACGTGCTTTGTGCTTGCATGTATGAACCAATGATACAACGACACGTGGTAGCTTATTAGTTTGCAACCAAACATGGAGATAAGGTTTTTGAAACTGAAGACATGAAATCTTATCAAAATCATCGGATCTGATTGAATCGTGTAATCAAATCGGTTCAATTGGATGATGACATCATCATTATTTAAAATCAGATTAAATCAGAACGGTGAAAAAAATAGTTGAATCAACTTGTAACACCCCCCAAAAAAAGAATGGAATGTCCCATACCGTGGAACACGAAGGTTCCGGGCGGGATAAATAGTCAGGAACCTACTATCGAACAACCCGGCTTAAGCATTTTGGGGGTGGTTAATCGGATCCGTATGACCCGATCCCAAGAGGTTGTCAGGGTCAGTAATGCTCCGTTAACGGACCGGGGACCTAAGCCCGGGACGTTACAAATGGTATCAGAGCCGAACGCCCTCTGACAGTGGAAAGGGCTACCCGAGAGGTGGAGCCGTCCCTACAAGAGGTTGGAGGAAATGGCTACCCGGAGCGTGCAGCCGCCACTGTCACTGGGAAGAAGTGATGTGCCATGTCGCAACGAGGACGTTGCGAATATAAGTGGGGGAGGTTGTAACACCCCCCAAAAAAAGAATGGAATGTCCCATACCGTGGAACACGAAGGTTCCGGGCGGGATAAATAGTCAGGAACCTACTACCGAACAACCCGGCTTAAGCATTTTGGGAGTGGTTAATCGGGTCCGTATGAGCCCGATCCCAAGAGGTTGTTAGGGCCAGTAATGTTCCGTTAACGGACCAGGGACCTAAGCCCGGGACGTTACACAACTAATCAAATCGAAATAAAATTATATATAATATACACTTAAATATACTTGAAATATAAACAAAATACATAGATAATGCATATATTTCACACTATACATAAAGTATTTTTCTTATACACCATCAAATATCATACATATAATATATATATATATTATTTGAACTAGATGCTCTATACTAAGATAATAGTTTAATTATATTTAAAATCTAATATATGCAAAAAGTTGTGTTAGTGTAGTTGGTTAGAAGTTGGAAATAGGTAACCAAATGTCATGGGTTCAGCTCCTACTACCAACTAAATTTTTAAATAATTTAAAATTAAATACGGTTGAACTTCGATTGAATCTGGTTAAAATAGATAAAAAAATAGATTGAACTGACGGATTAATTAAAATTTGAATAATCGAACCGAAATGATATAATCCGATTAACCGGATCGGTCCAGATCCGGTTTGACCGGTCGATTCCGGTTTCCAAAACACTGTGCAGAACATCGCCTGTGTACTTAAACACATGAGGGTATGTTGTCCAACTAAAGCACCTGCAGTGACCAAAAGCAAAACCAACCGTCGACGTGTGATTACGTATCTGATCTGTTTTTGTGTTACGATGAAATACTATAATTCTAATATTAGTCTTGATTTTTCCCGATTTCTTTGCAGCCTAATGTCTCATAAGTATTGATCCCGAAATATGCATGCAGCTATCCAAAATTAAAGAACATAACATAGTTCGAAAATTGAATGGATCATGTGCCATGGAGATCCACTATAAGAAAAATGAGTTGTGGCCACGGAATGTGGTTACGGAAACTTGTGGCCACGATAATTCCGTAGCCACTAGTTTCTCGTAACGACAATCCGTGGTCAAAAACTTCATATAAGAGTTGTGGCCACAATAAGGTCTGTGGCCACTTGTAGTGGCCACGGTATATTCGTGGCTAGAGAACTCTCGCGACGAGGCAGGTAGCTACGACTACTGGCCATGACGTGTCGTGGCCAGAGTTCAATTCTGTGACCACAAACCTCATATCCGTGACCATATTTGTGTAGCCACAACTTGTTTTTTTAGTGACCATTCCACGCATTCTTTTTACATCACAATCAATGCTATTTTTTTTCGAAACTAAGAAACTTATAATGTGACGTAAGCTTCTGGAATAACTTTCAAAAGGAATATTAAATGTTTTTCACTGATTTGCGTTATTATAGAAAAATTATTCCGCGGTCTCTTGCCGTGTGCAACGAGAAGTATATGTTTGGTGCATGCAATATTGACAACTAAAAAACACGATCAATCATCATGCATTGGGTCAAATATGGGGACCAGAAATTTTGAATTTGGTCTCAAATATTTGGATACTTGTATATAGTAAATTCTTAAGCTATCGTTGCGAGTGTTCTTTAACTACGAATATGTCGTGATCACTACACATGATCACATAACTTGTCGTGGCCACAACTTTTGTATGAAAACTTTGGCCACGGATTGTAGCTACGAGAAGCTAGTGGTCACAGAATTATCGTGGCTACAAGTTTCTGTAGCCACATTTCATAAGCATAATTCATTTTTCTTATAGTGCAAGTATCAAATATTTTTTATATATTAGATGTTTAACTCTTTTGAGTTGATATTTTTATTTATTAAAGATATAAAGGGGTTGTTGAATTTGAATAAATGTATGGAAGAGAGAAAATTGAGTTGGATTTTTATACACTTACGTACCTAGATCGATACCTATTAAATATGAAATGATTTCACTGATTTGACTAAAATGCAATATACATATTTATAATTATATTTATTTTTTATTCAGGTTTGGAGCGAGTTCGATTCCGGGTACCCACAAGGCAATCTCCAATCCATAGCCATATCCGCATGGGTAATAGATTTAAAATCCAAATCCGTCTAAAAGTAAATGGGACAGGTTTTGGGTCCTCAAATGGGGCGGGTTCGGGCCAGGTATCAAATGGATAGACCCAAATTGGCATTCATACTTCATGTATATCACTTTGGTTGAATGGCATCGCTACCTTTACCTAACCCTTCTATGAGGACCATCTATGCATCAAAATCTAAGTTATGAACCTTATTTTCAAAACGTAACAAAGAGGGAATTTATCTTATTTTTGTTTCAAATATGTGATTTTGTAAGCTTCTGTGACCCTTCTATGCAGCTGATAAACCCTAAAGTATAGAGTTTGGTATCGTTATCGTACATCTCAAAAATTAATACCTTAGTTGAAAATCAAGGTATAGAGGGTTTTCTTAATTTATCTAAAATAATATGATCCAAATTTTGACTAATTGGGGATATGAGAGAAAGTGAATATTTTTTTCACTACAAGAAATTTTACTTAAGACGCTAATAATTTGAATAGTCATTGACATATCTTCCTTTATTAAAGTTATAACAATGAATATTATTCGTTGGCATACAAATTATCGTTAAATTTACCAACGATTAGAAGAAAAAGTCAATGAATAATCATTGTATTATTCTTTACGAGGGATATAAAAATGAATATGATATTCGTTGCGAACTTAAAGAACTTAAAGAGGTAAACAACATTTAATATTTGTTGTTCTATATTTAATTATGAAAATATAATAACGAGTACTAAATTATTTGTTGCTTTATTGCTTTATGCCAATTTTCATGTAGTCTGTCCCCTAATTAAAAGCTGACAGTTCATATTTGAAGATGTTGGTTCAATTTTACACAAAAATATTTATTTTTTCAAAATTGCAAAGTATCGGTTTACAGATTTGATTATATTGTATTGGGTTTGGGGTATTATTATCTTTTGTTGTGGTACGCATTTCGTTGCGTTTTTTTATTGGAGTTTAGTGGGGCTTCCCATTGGAGAAACATGGTTGACCTCGTGTCGTTTTCGGCGTTTTTTTATTTTTTTTAAAAAATATCGTCATGTATATTCATTTTTATATTCCTCCCATATGCCATTCGAATTTCGTCGGAAACAGAGACTCCTACGGCCTCCATCCAGACAGTCATTTTTTAACGGTAACATGATATTTTAAATCGACACCATCTCGATGGAGGCTACATGAGTTTCTGTTTCTGACGAAATTCGAATGGCATATACGAGTGATATAGGGATGAATATACATGATGATATTTTTCAAAAAAATAAAAAACGCCGAAAACGACACGGGGGCTGCCATTGTCGAAGGCGACAACCCCATTAAACTCTTTATTAAACTCTTTTTATTGTGGTTACGGATATAACAATATTAGAAGAACAAGAAGAATGTTATGGGTTTGTGTTCAGGACTATAAACGATAGATGTCCGATTTTTTGGTAAATTACATAAAAGATATTGAAATTCGAGGTTAACATAAAAGATCTTAACTAAAAATCTTTTTATTTTTTGATCCCATAACTATAATCGTTTGTTAGCGACATTTTTTCCATTAAATGGATGCTAAGAATACACTCCTTATTATGGTAAGGGATCTTTACGACCTCTATAATCGTGCTCTATTTTATATTATCAACCTCTGCCATGGATTAAATTAATCGTGAAGTTCGACTATACCACTACAAGAAAAGTGACCTGAGATAATGAATAATTTAATATTTGTTGTCATATCTTCCGTAGTTAAATATATAACAATAAATATTATTTATTGCTTATTTCTTTAAATTTACACGAATGATGGTGTTCGTTGCTATATTCCTCACGACGAATCATATAACAACGATTACTCGTTGCCATTTTCTTATAATTGTTGCTAAATTTGGCAATGATTAGTGTGAATTTTAACGAATAATACAACGAAAAATCATCATTATATGACCTTTAACAATAAATATGATATTCGTTGCTAATTACAAGTACGAAAGATGATTTGGTAACGGATAATATTCGTTGTTATATCTTTAATATCGAAAGATATGGCAACAAATATTCAAATTATTCGTTACCTTAGGTCCAATTTCTTGTAGTGTACACTCCATATAGATAACCTTAAATGCATGTCCAACTTCATGAGCGCCTTCTGATTACCGCCTCTAGCATGAAGGTGGAGGTGGTGCCAAAGTCGATGACGATGCCACCGATGGTCTAGCTAGGTGTCCAAAAGAAAATATTGAGGTTGTTGTTGGCAAGAGATCGAGGTTGTTGGATCTCGAGGGTTGGGGAGGAGAGAGACAGAGGAGGAGGAGGAGGAACTAGTATTTGGCTAGTTGAGTCGGTGGAGGTGAAATGAAGAGTGAGCGAGTGGACCGCAAGGAGGTGGAGTTTGAGATTGAAGATGGGGAGAAAGGTCAACAAGGTACCACGACCTCTAGCTATCGACAATCTCCATCTATAGAAGGGCCATATCATCGAGGAGGAGTGTGATTGGCTTTGGAAGGGAGACAAGGAGGAGAAGGAATGAGGGAGAGTGAGGGAGGGACAAAAAATTAATCTATTTTTACTTTTTTTTTTTTAAAAAAAAATCCTTAGGACCTTTTGTGAAAAATTGAAAACACTTGAACTTTTAAATAAAAACGACCAATTTCTATTTACTTTATAAATGCAAAAAATGCACCTTTTAAATTCATGGTTTAAGTATCTAGTATTGTCCAATCCCTTAATAAATATTTTCTAATTTTGCAAAAATGATTTGGTGTTTATGAGATTTTCCTTTTAAAAATATAATCGAAAAATAAAAAACTCTCTAGGTGCTTTTCACAATTACTATCAAGCATCCCATTGTTCTTGTGATTCTGTATGATCTACGAGGGTGAACGAAGATCATGCTTCCGATCCTGATTTTAGGGTTGAGCATGGGTCAGGTTCAGCTTTGCCCGGTCCCAACTCATTTTAGTATATGGGCTAACAGGTCGATCCTAGGCCCGTTTTATTTTTCAAAATCTAGGCCCAAGCCCAAGCTCGGCCCAAACATTATGGACCGGTTCGGGCTGGCCCGATCCAATTGAAACTCCAGGATATATTGAGCTTGTTTTTATCTTACAAATACACCACCCATCCCCAACAAAAATGAGTATTCCTTACACATGCAAATATATTTTACACGTTGATAATATTAAGGAATCATGTCCATGATACGAATTTGCTATGTACAACAACATGCTATAAACATGACGAATATATTACCAATGTAATATAATTGTTTAAATATATATTCGTTAACATGGTAAATTATTATCAAGATGGTATATATAACAATGATGGTTCTTAACTTTAATTCAATTAATATGTTCAGAATTTAATGTCCATCTAGATTTTATTATCACTCATATGCATAAGTAATGTGTCAAAGCTAATGGGTCAGGCAGTTTGGGCCCTTGGAACGGGCCGAGCTATCGGGCTTTCGGGTTGGGGCCCTATCAGGCCCGAACCTAGCCCGAATATACATTTGGGCTTGAATTAAGGCCTAAAGTCCGGCCCAATTATTCGCGGGCTCGAGTTCGGACCGAACTACATAGGTCGAATTTCAGACCGGATCGGGCTGGCCCGGCCCAATCCTCAACCCTACCTGATTTCCATCATATTAGCTCTCTTTCAAGCCATATTTCACCTCGATCGGAACTTTGGGGATCTCCTTCTGGAGCTCTCCGAAGTTTACAAAAAAGTTTGGGATCTGTTGTTGGTTGATTCTTCTTGGATCTAGAGCGCTCTTGGATCCAAGAGGGAGCATCGTTTTCGTTTCTTTCTGGATCTGGACACTTGTGGATCCAAGAGGGAGCATCTGCAGGGAATCCGAATCATCTCCAACTAAACTTCAAGAATAAGATGAGTTGCTAGAGTTGTGATATCGCCATTGCTACACTTCAAGCTATGTGGGTTCCTTGTTGCTGGGAGAAGCAACGATGGTATGTGCAAGGAGCCCTTTAGTGCTGCTCTTGGGGATTTTTCTACCCCCTTTTTGTGCATGTGAAAGCTTTTGAAATGGTGGGTGTTTGGGTGCACTGAAGGTGTTTGTTAAATTGCCTAAAGATATTGCAAATCAAGCGTTCGATAAAATGCTTCAGTGAGTTCCAACATCTAACATACCAACTTTTTTACTCCTTTGGTATTTGACAGAATGCATTACTCAAAAGGTTGCTGCTGGCTATTAAAGGAGAAAATCTCAAAGGAGGCCTTCTTGTTGTGAAGCAAAAGGAGCTGTTTCCATCACTATTTTTATTCATGTATGACCCTTTCATGACCACATGTCGAGTTCAAATGGATACTATCAAGAAGTTGTAATCACTCTTAGAGAGATCTGCTGTTGAAGAGTCTGTCTCCATGCACTCCGAAGCTATTCATTCGTCTGTAAATATGAGGAGAAATGTGTAGTTCTTGTTTTGCCAATTCTGAATGGATATCGATACTGGGACACCTGACCATATGACGTGACCGAAAAATATTTTACGATTACAACTTATCTTCTGAAAGAGAAAGAGTTACAGTTGCAGCGGTTGTTGGGAAGGGGGTTATTTTTTTGCTGATGGATTCCTTCTTCACGGTGCTCTTCATGTTCCTGATTTTCCTATAAATCTTTTGTTAATCAGTAAAATCACAAAAGAATTGAATTGTGGGTTGATTTTCGATCAAAAGTCGTGTTCTAAAGAATTTGAAGACAAGAAAGAGGGTTAGAATTGGTTTGGTTGAGGGTGGCACATATCATCTTCCAGCTAGGATTGCTCAGGTCCTTACTTCTACGATGAAGGCTCGACATGAGAAGGACAATATTATGCTAATACGACGGTGGCATGAACCCCTTGATCATGTTAACATTTCTTTTTTAATTAAGAAAGTTGATGGTTGAGATTTTTTCTAGAGTGTCAGAGTTTTCTTTGCAATGCAAGGTTTCTCAACTTGCAAAGCAGGCACATGCCACATTCTCTATCTCAATAAGTAAATCCAATCATGCTTTTGAGCACGTTCACTCTTATGTATGGGGTCCATGCAATTTCAAAGATGGTAGGGATTTCGTTACTTTATCGCCTTTGTTGATGGTTGGTCTAAACATGCAACTATTTTTCTGATGAAGAATCTGAGTGAAGTCCATATATTATCAGTGAGTTTTTTCACCCTTGTGGAAAGGTAACATAATGCCAAGATTAAAAAAATTCAGTCATATAATATTTGAACCTATATGGCATATTCTACTAAAAGGACTCCTACTATGAAAGGGCGTTCTGCATGAAATAGTCCTCAACAGAATGAGATTGCAGAGAGGAAAATAGAGACATTTTGGAGATTACTCGAGCTCTTCTTTTTCAGCGAAATGTTCCAAAGAAATTCCAGGGAGATGCAATTGTTACAAGTGTTTATTCGATGAACACAATCCCTTCGCATGTAATAATCGTGAATCTTCGTTTGTACGTGTGTATCTAGTCAAGCACCTTTCTGTCTCACACACCATGTATTTCAGTGTTTTTGCTTCATTTACGCTAATGATGCTAGATAAGAAGTTGGATGCTCGTGTGAATAAAGGTTTCTTCCTTATTTCCTCTACGATGCAAGAGGGTATCATTGCTATGATTCTATATTTGGTTGTGTTTTGTCATGTTTTGGCCACTAAGGATGTTACCTTCTTTGAAAACGAAGCATTCTTTTCGACTATCCCTTTTCAAGGGAGACTAAATGTGAAGAGGGATTTTATGGCCCTCGGTTCTTGATGATGATGATTGCAATGTTTCTATTTAGGGAGAGATTAAACCTAATGAAGACACGTGTATTAATGGAGAAGCTACACAAATCGACCTCAATCCTCCAGAATCCACCTTAAATGATCCAACCTTGGAAGCATCGGATAATACTCATGCTACACTTTTCAAACTAATAGTGACTTACGTGATACAAAAGTTGAACAAGTAGATGATAGCATCACACAAAGGAGTGGTAAGATGGCCATCTAACCTCCAGCCGGATTTATAGGATGCACTTGGTACCCCATTGAACACCACAGTTCTTACTCTTACTTGAGTGAATCCTATAAAAGCTTTGTCACCTCTTTGGATACTCATTATGTCCTAAAAAATGTTACTGAAGTAAAAAATGATCGAAAATGGGCAAGTGCTGTGCAAGAAGAAATGAATATTTTGATCAAGAATAACACTTGAGATGTTATTGATATTCCAAAAGGTGCTCATCTTATTGGCTCTAAATAGGTATACATTATAAAGTATATTGCGGATGGAGAGATCAACAGATTCAAGGATCGACTAGTTGCTAGAATGTACAACCAGAAATGTGGCATTGACTATCTCGAATCCTTTGCTCTTATGTCTTAGATGAACACTATCATTGTCATCATTTGTTTAGTTGTTCAGTTATCAGGGAAAATTTATCAACTTGATGTAAAAAATATCTGCTTAAATGGCAATCTCAAGGAGGAAGTTGATACGAAGATGCCACATAATTATGAACAAGGAGACAACTTATACAAATTTAAAAAAATCCTACAAACTCAAGCAATCTCTTAGGACTTGATTTGAATGGCTTAGAGTTGTCACGATAAAAATGATTACAATCAGACGAAAGGAGAACATACTCTACTCATAAAAAAGGAGAGTGAAAAGGGATATTCTATTAGTCTATATTGATGACATAATTCTTACAGGTGATGATGATGAGCTAAATAACATTAAGAGAATTCTTGATGCTGAATTCAAATTGAAAGATCTAAAGAAGTTAAAATACGTTCTTAGTATTGAAGTGGCTCGCTCTCCAGAAGGTATGTGTTTGAATCAACGTAAATACAATGTTGATTTATTAATAGACACATGCATGTTGGGGTGCAAACCAGTTGCTACTCATGTGGAGGTGAATACAAAATAAGCAAAGAAGATGGTGATTTTCTAGATGACGATGGGAAAGGTAGATATCAAAGGCTAGTTCGGAAACTAATCTGTCTTACTGTCACTAGACCTGATATCTCTTATGCCACGAATATTGTTAGTCAGTTCATGCATGCTCCTACCGCCTTGCATATTGATGTTCTTATCAAGATATTGTGCTACGTTAAAAAATCATCTGGAAAGGGTTTCATGTTCAAAAAGAATCAAAATATAACCATTGAAGGTTATACACATGTTGATTGGGAATGTTTTGTTGATGATAGAAGGTCTACTCTAGCTATGCAGTATATCCCTGTGGGAACTTGGTTATCTGGAGAAGCAAGAAACAACATGTTATGTCCAAATCTAGTATTGAAGCTGAATATCACATGGTGTCACTGAAATCTTATGATTGAAGATTCTATTACAAGAGTTGGGTATTAAAGTTTTGTACACCATTGAAGATGTTATTGACAACAGAGCAACAGTAAATCTTGTCAATAATCTTGTTATGCATGACCGGACAAAACATGTGGTGATTGATAGACATTTCATTCGTGAAAGGATTGATGCGGGGGAGATATGCCTTCCTTACATGAAATCTGTCGATCAACATGCAGATCTCTTCATGAAGGGGTTGCCTCAAATACAACTTGAGTTGAATGTAAGTAAGTTGGGCACGGTTGATATGTATGCCCAACTTGACAGGGAATGTTAAAATTGATGTACTCTAATGGGTAAACTAATCCTTGGGGAAGGACCATTTAACCACCTCCATATATAATGTACCTATCCCTCACTTTGGATTAATAATGTTTTAGTGAAGAGAGCCCTAATCTCTCTTGTGTCCTTGTGGTTTTTCCTTCTCCATAGGATTTTCTACGTAAATCATTGCCTTCGTTTTCGTGATTGTTCTTGATTTTTTCTACAATTATCTATTGTTTGGCTTATAGTTCAATAAACTTTATCTAAAATGCATCAGTTTTCATGTATGTCCACAAACAACTGAATACACCATTCACATTTTAAGTGATCCAACTTGAGGGGTAGTATTGAGATTCTCAGTGAAGGATTGAGTTGGTTGGGTATTTGGATCTTGCAGTAAATCCAAAATTATGATATTTAGTCCAACTTTGCTCGCCATGGGAACTTCGTCGGTGAGACTATATAAAAAAAGCCCCATGCCCATATAATCTAGCCTATAGAAACTTTCTCCCTGGTTCCATCATGCTTCTTAGGGAGCAGAGTTCCATGAATAATCAAAGTTGTCTACTTGAATTCCACATTTTTTATTCTATAATAACCACTGATAATTAGCATATGACACAACTAACCCATTGTCAGTTTTGATTGATTAATCTTAACAACTTGTATAAACATCTGGGCTACTAATTCATCTACTCGAGTCTTTTAATTAATTAATTCGAATGAATGAATTGTTGATCGATCCTATCAAGACCGTTAAATTCTAAGATGTCACACCTTCTCTCATGTCCAACCCATTCGAGTCCATCCAAAGGAGAAGAAAGGGTACCACTTACCTTACTTTTCCCAATCATCAGATGGGGTATCTTTTGAAAATATAATTCTGTTTAGGGGTAAAATTGTCAAACGTTGACGGACTCCGTCAAAAATTAATAGAAAAACGGATAAAAATTAACACAGGGTCATGCTTTGTAAGAGTTAAGAACTATTCGGAATTCCTCATGTAATTTGCGAGTACATAAAATTAAGTATGTAATTATAAAATTACTCAAGATTACGAGTGTAAGTATCCCAAACATGATATCCAAACATGATTTGCCTCTCGTAGATTTCAATGATGCAATTAAAAAGTCCAACCCTTATTCGAATCGAACACCAACACCCGAAGGGAAGTGAAAAAGATAACAAAGAACGTGGAGTAAAGAACCCCGATTCAACCTTCTTTTGTCATATTTCATATAATTGTTATGATATAAATATATTCAATATATTCATATCATATTTAGTCCATCTAATACATATATATTGACATTAATCTATAAAGTATATATTTCTAATATTCTCAATATTATATTTGTATTCATTTTATATCTTTGTAGATATTTTTTTTATGATTTGGTAACATAATTTTTATATCCGTCAGTATCAATATTCATATTTAAAAATTAATAAAGATATGATAACATCTGTATCTGTATCCAATTGTTAAACTTCCTAGATCCTACACTTTTGAAAGTCGCGCTTAGGCCTAGACTCGATCTACAATATTTTCAGTAAAGGGTACGTGATATAATATTAGAATCACTACAACAAAATACGGACCCCTAATAATGGTTTTTTTAAAAGACGCTATATCGTCAATTGTTAAAAAGTACCAATGATATTATTTACTGCGATTTTTTATATTTTAAATTAATAAGGAATATATTTATTGTTAGAATATTAAGGATCGTTCATATAATAAGTTAAGAACATTTATTTGTTGTTATTTTCAAAATTTTGACTAATCATTATTAAATTTTGAATTAAAAATTTAGCGATGATTGGCAAATTTTTATTTGAAAAATAGCAACTGCTTAGCATTGTTATATATGTAGTTGCTAATTAATTAACAAAGTATATGCTCATCGTTAATTTCAAGTATAAAAAATAATTTTATAGAAAATAATATCATCATTATATAAGGGATAAAGTAGAGCTCTCCTCTTGGGGAGCTAACTTGGCTCCCTCCGCCCTTATTTTCTTCATTTTTTATTTTTTTGAAAAATGAAATTGTGAAAAATCATCACTACATCCTTATATTATGTAATTTCAAGTTTTGTTCAAAACAGAAACTCATACGGCCTCCATTCAGACAGGATCATTTTCAACAATTCTGTGACCTTTAAAAATGACTGTCTAACTGGAGGCTACATGAGTTTCTGTTTCACACGAAACTTAAATGACATAATATATGGATATAGTGATGAACTTCCACAATTTCATTTTTCAAAATAAAATAAAATAATAAAAAATAAGACGAGAGAAGTCAAATTAGCTCCCAAAGGAGGCAACCCCATTTTACCCTTATATAAATAAAAACGATATAACCACATATTTAAAAAAATCACTATATACCGATTTTATAGCAGTAAATTATGTATTTGGATCAATTCAATATATTTCAAAGAACGGTAAACATCCAATTAACACGACAAATTAATTGACAAGAACATTCAAAGAAAAACATCAATCTAAAATCACCAACATATAGATCAACTACAACTAATAGCTTTAGGAGCCGCACAAGTCCACCGCTTTATAACCATTCTTCTTATTATACTTAACTCCATGGCCGGTTGTTAGCTACAAGGAGAGAAGCTGCACGCACCTCCCCCAAAAGATGGCGACCCCGAGTTGGCCCTCTTGAACCTTAGAGCAACGTCCATGGCGTCTGCAGGCGAGCCGACCAGAGCACGGTTCATGTAGTCGACGACGGTCGACGTCGGAAAGTAGAAGATGGAGCCACTGTACGAGTTGAGCAATGCAGTGGTGGCTTCTCTCAGGAGAGTTCTGTATAGATCTCCCTTCCCGTGGAGGCCTTCCCAAAGAGTCGTCTCCGTGCCGTACTTCTGGGCGGCGGCGGGGCCGAACACCGCCGTCACCGTCGTGTTGGGGCTGACCACCTTCCAGTGGCACTTGTAATCTGGTTCGGTCCAGGCCCTGCTAGGAAGATCAGCAATTGAATTTGGTTATCCATGTTTGGACACAGATCGTCTGCTGTAGCGGGAACTGCAGCAGAGTCTGTAGTAACAGCTGGAGCCGTTCGATCCTGATCGTGAGGTTCGCACGATTTTGCACTTTGTTGAGCATGTATCGCACAAAATCGTGCAAACCGTTCGATTAAGATCGAGCGACTCAAGCGATTACTGCAGAAACACTCCTACAACTGACGATCCTCTCTAATCCATATTTACCAAATAAATAAACTGACTCAGATATTGTAACACCCTAACCCCAAACATAGTACTATATGGAAAACTCACAAAGTGTGGGTGTGGTTTATAAGTGGTGGGGATTACTACTTGACAACTTGAGCTTAAGCATTTTATGTAGTTGTCAACGGGTCCAATTGTGTTCGAACCCAACAAGTTGTCAGAACTAATTTTCCTCGATAACGGACCGGAGACCTAAGCCCGAGACGTTACAAATATACAATTGGTGTTTTGGTCCATTGGATCAGAATCCAATGGTCCAGACTGCTGTCCTGAGTGAGGATCTACTCGTAGTCCGTGCATTTTAACAAAGATGTAAAATAGTCTGTATTCACACTAATGTGCATGAATTCATAGAGAGAGAATGGAATCTGTTGTAGTCGCTGCTGCAGCAGACCGTACGATTTTGTGCGAACCGCTCGATCAAGATCGAACGACTTCAGCCGTTACCGTAGAGTACTACAGCGGCTACAACAGACGATCTATCTCCATTTATAAAAACAACTTACTCATGTGGGCAAGCAAAGGGCGGTTGCGGCGGAGCAACCGGCGGAGGGAGTGCAGCGAGCGGAGGCGGGTAAACTTCTGCAGGGGTAGACGACCTGCAATAGCCAATTGGCTCCGCCGGCTGCGACAGCAGAGGATCCACCGTGTAGAACTCCGTGCCGAACATACTGAACAACAGCTTCAGCGCCTGCGCCGGACCGCCCTCCGCCCCGCACCCCGACGATCCCCCGACCACCCGTGCGAAACACCCGCCTGCATCGCCCACACCGATCCCTTCCAACCGCAGACCATACGTCCCCACGAACGTGGTCGTCTGCTCGGCATACCCCATCAATCTACCGTCGCGCGCCGCGCACGTCACTGCCACTTTTGCTCCTGTAATTAAACACAAATCATAGTTCACGAGCAACCTTAAGTAGCAAATGATCATAAACAAGCAAGCGAATTTAAATGAATAGTATGCACCAAAGAGAGGATAATCGAAGAGGCTCAGGTAGCCATCACGGCATCGGTCGCAGAAGACGGTGCCGGATACCATGGCGTCGGCCGCGGCTCTTCCCGCGATCGCGATCAGGAGGAAGAGAGGCGGACAAGAGAGCTGAAGAGAGCGTGGAGTTGCCATGGATTATACTATGATCAATGTAAGCTGAAGGAGATGGGTCATTTGTGTGTTTAAATAGTTGGTAGAAAATCAAAGTTGCGTGGGTGTGAAAGAGATCACGAAAACGAGATCTGGTGCTTTGAATCTGCCAACTGTTTGCTCTCGTTATATAAATTAATCCAGGAACCTCACATCTACAGCGTTCTTTGAAGATCTCGTACTTTCTGGCAGAGGTTTAGGTGGCGTTCTTGGTGTGAAGATATGTCACTTTACTGTATTGGACACAAGTAGAATCCGGAGGCAGCAGTCGACAGTTTTAAAAATATATATGCACATGACGTTTACTTTTGCTAATTCGTCCATCCTTTAATGTATGCATGCATGTGATATGATGTGTGCAATTGCTTGTTTGATATCTGTGGGCCATAATTCGTTAGGGTCCGTTCGGTTCGGAAATAAGCATGAATAAAGATGTGGAATAAGGAGAATAAGAATCTATTCTTTGTTCGGTTGGAGGATAGGAACAAGGAGAATAAGGTGAAATAAAGGTAGGTAAGGTGAGATAAAGATAGGAATAAGAGTGAAATAAGATGGAATAATAAGGAATAATCATACCACTAGGAACCGTGTCGGTAGGAGAATTGACCCCTTATTACATGACTTTATTTTCCAACCAAACAGGGCCTTATATTGACTTTTAGTTTCTTTTGAGGGTTGCAGTTAATGTAAAGCAGAGCAGAAATATGGTGCGGATCAGAGGGAGCATGAGGATGGCATTTGCTGCTGGTGGTTGAGATTTATGGGTTTGTACCAAAAAGAGGTCTGCTCGTTATAAATGGGGAGGTGATCTGCTCTGTGGCGGTGGGGGAGTTGGGGCTCATTCATACCTAAGGAGAGAGATCATCGGAAAGGTGAATGGATTTATTTGAAATAAAGGAATTTATGATATTAAAACTTGACTTGTATTCAATCTGAGTTGGATACAAGCAAAGTTTTAAAAATCGGACCGAAATTGAACCGGTTAGTTTTCGGTTTGATCCAACCAGGTCGGACCGTCGGTCCAAACCGGTCGGACAGGTGATGATGTCAGCATGACATCATCATTCATATCGACTCGGAAAAAAAATCGGATCGGGCTTAATTTACTGGTCCAACGGTCGAACCGATTTTTTAACCGATAAAACCGGATAGATATGTGTAAATATGTATTTATATATCAATGAAATAATCATTTAAAATGTCAAATCTTTCAACATAAAAACATGATTGTCTATTTCGAATAAAACCCTACAAAAGGTAGTTACATTTTCTAGCATTATATATGAATATAATATTGTAATAATTTATTTATAGTTGCTTTTAGAAAATTACCCCAAGAAAGTAGTGGCACAAGTTATATTCCAAAAAAGAGATGGACGTAATGAAATTGTAGAATTTAAGAAGGGTACAAGTGGTAAAAACCCCATTATTTCATTATTTAAACCTTTATTTTTTAAAAATATACTAAATCATCAAATCCGGGTCAATCTGGGTCAACCGGTCCAACTGCCCGGGTCAACTCGGTCCCACCACCGGTCTGATCCGGTTTTTATTTTATTTTTTTAAAATTAATTACCTAAAACCAGCTAAACCGACCGGGTCGGGGCCTGTTCTTGGTCCAACCAGTCCGACCGGCCGGTCCGATCTGGTATCTTAAACCCTGGATACAAGAGAATTCTGATTTATAGTGAGGGAGTGGATTCTCTGCTGTGGAGTGGGTTCTCGAGCTTGATCGAGCAGTTGCGGTGCGTTACAGCACTACATCACCACAACAGACGATCCAAACGCTTATAGTGATGCATCACACCATCGACTTGGACGTGTGTTGCTGCAGAGAGGCCATATGACTGCACATGTTTCCTTGCAGTTGGGAGTCCATGAGCAGAATTACCTAATACTTGACTTGGAGTTTGTAGAGACTGTCATCATCCTAAAGACATGGAGATACTGATTGTTGCAATAATATTAATGTTGACTCGAGTTGATCAATTATCATATAGGTGGCAGATGTCTAGATCCTTGTGCTTTGGCCAAAGTGTACAATTTGGATTTTAGATTTTTGCTTGGGGACTTCGGTGAATGGATACCTCAACAAAGAAGGATGAGTACTCTTGCCTTGATGAAGACTAGGTTGTCGGAAAATTTTCAGGTTCGACGTTCGCTTAGATTCGGCTCGCTAAAAATTTGATTCAGATTCGATTCGAAAATAAACGAACCGAACCTGAACACGAGTTTGGGCTCGATTAAATAAACGAACCGAACCTCAAAAACATAGGTTTGCTTAGGTTCGGTTCGTTAAAAGTTCGATTATATACACACATACATACATAAAAGTATATATACTTACATATTGTATATATACAAGGAAAAAATAAATTATATATTAACATAAGGGCATTCACTTATTTTTCCAAATCCATGCAGTCATCCACTCCCTAAGTCCCTATTCCCTATTCCCGAAACCCCACAAAACCTTCCCCTACAACTGCGGTTTTTCCCTTTGAACAGAAACACATGCACGACATTTATTCTTAAACGAACCTTTAACGAGCCGAACTGAACCTTTACGAACCTTACCCAAGCAGAGCCGAACCTGATCACAGTTTTCATTTTATCGAGCCAAACCGAGCCCGAGCCTGAAAGTATGCTAAACGAGCCGAACCGAGCCTGAGTTGGTTCGCTCAGGTTCGGCTCGTTTACACCCTTAATGAAGACACACTTGTCATACTACTTCGAAGGAATTTCAATGCAAAGATAGAGGATCGACACTTCTGAGTAACTTAGTGATAATGTCCTTAGAGAGAGTAGGGAAAAATTACTTTCGTTGATAGTGTTACTATGCTTTGGTGATCAACTTACTTTATATGCCTGCAATCAATGCTTGAGGTAGGAGCTGCTTCAAGAGGCACAGTGTGGAGCACCAAGAAGTACAAAGATCCACAACAACACTTTTGATGGCCAGAGATGAAGAAGGATGTAGGAGAGGGGAGCGAAATCCCCGTAGTTACACCAGGTGCAGTAATGCAGGGAACCGCCTGATGGGGGATACAAGAGCACTCTTGTGTGATGGACTATGATTGGCATACATCCCCAGCCCATGGTGTAATTCCTCTATGTTACATCGCATGTTGTAACAGTAGAGGATCCGCTCCCTTTGAAGGGAGTATGAGGTACTGTGCAACCTGTCTATATACGGGAAGCCGATCGTCTGCTGTAAAGGCAAATTGCAGCATGTGCTGTAAAGGGCGAGGAGCGTCGGATGAGAATCGAACAACCCTCCTAAGGGGCCGGGGATAGTGGGTGCACATTTCGAGGCCGAGAATAGGTGATCGGACGGCTGTAAAGTCTACAACAGAGTCTGATGCAACAAACCCTACAACAGAGGATCCTCTCTACTATATATGAAGGTAGATCATAGACACCATTAGTTTTTATCAACCTTTACCCATTTCAAAGTGGTAGTCGGAGACATTGTGATGGACTTTGTGGGTGAACTATCGTATCCTATAAATAGTTTGATATCTTATTGGGTGATTATATATAGATTGACCAAGTCAACAATATAACAGTGAGGCTGGCTACTTTGATCCTAAAATAGACTATCAAGTTATATCACCACCAATATTGTTTCTTTTCTAGCTTGATCTACAAGAAGATGGAGAAAAACCTCAATTTTTTTAGGTCACACATAGGCATGGTGGTGATTGGCTTGGGGGGGGGGGGGCAACTTGACAAAAAATAATTTTCACGATGTTAAAAAGTGGATTTACATGAGTGTTGTTGCACACACAAATCAAGGAATTTTAAATAATTTTATACTGAACAAGCTTAAGGGCTTGCTTATTAACTAGGTTGGGTTGAGATATCTTCCTGTGAATAGTAGCTCTTTTTGGATGGTTGGGAAGGGTGGAATGATAAACGTGATCTGATGCGACACTGATTATGTATTATATTAATTTTTTAATGATTATGATATATTTTTTATTTTAATTTTTTTATTTGAACATGGTTAAAAATATTATAACAAAAAAATTGTATGGTTCATATAACTAACTCCAACTCAGGAATGCAGGGATAGAGCAGGAGGCATGCCAGGTTACCTTGTGGTAACCTGACAACCAAACATGCCTTAAGAGTATATATACGGTGTACAGCGGCATGATTGTGAATTGAATAGTGAAACTCATGGCTATTGCGTGAATTTTTAATTTATTTTCGGTGATTTTTTTCATCTTATTAGATTCTATTCAACTCATATTTTTTTATTGCTAGAACCTCGAAATGTAGTGGAACTTACAATAGAGTGTTCTAGACATTTTCTTGAGTTTAGAGGAATGCTAAAAAAACGAGTTTTTTTTCTGCTGTTTATATTTTCTTTGAAGATCAAGGGCCTATCTAATTTCCAAGAATAATTTTGGGAGAGTTTATGTAAATAAAATAAAATATTAGGAGATTACTTACCATTTTCAAAACCTAAAATTTCATAGTGTTCCTTAGAGGGCCTCAAATGGAAGTAATGAAGACTAAAAAAATAAAATATATTTTTGCGCAAAAACGAATTGTAAGAAATCTTTAAATTGCACGACAAGACCGTATATACTTGCTTGGTTGTTGAAATTCACGTTGAAAAAGATTATTGCGATATATACCTTCGTTTTTGCATTTATGATATAAAATCTCTTCAACCCTTTCACCTTGTAAAACTTTTATATTATCTTCGGTCGACATGCAATCACTCATTCTTTACTTTTTTGACCTAGGTGCAAGAGTACAACATTCGGAGACTTAAGCATAATATTTGAAAGTGTAGATATTAGGGATGCAAACAGATGGATACTGATACAGATATAGGCATTATCATATCCTTATCCGTTTCAAAATATGGATACGGATATGGAAACGGATATCATACGGATATCGAAAATTGAATATCGTATCTTTAAATACGGATTCGGAATCAGATAATCATGATTCGGATACGGATATTTAAGAAACAGATACGGATTATCCTATAAATATGAAGTGCCTCCTCATACTTTTAATCAGAAACAATGTCTTTACGAACTTGTAATTGATGGACGACTAATCCTAAATTTAATAAACATATAATGTTACATAATAAATAAGAAAATAAATTAAAATATTGAATGAAATAAAGTAAAGAGCATATAATAAAAATGTATGATGACATACCCATGTCTTCCTTCATTTGAAATATTTCCAAAATATAGGTAATACTGTAATATAGGTAATACTGTAACATTGTAGCCAACTAATAAGATAAAGATGATATGGTATATTAAGTGAAACAACATTATGATAAATTATAAAAGTTTATTACTTGTTTTGACATTTCATGATGAGGTACAATTTCGTATCAAAGCTAGATTGAGGCATGCAAAATATTTGTGAAGCTGAAATATTACTGAAAAAATGGATAATACAGATATCCGTATCTGTATCCGTGGAAAATATATACATCAGTATCCGTATCCGAAAAAAATTCTATAATGATATCCGTATCCGAATCCGTAAAAATTAAAACTAGTATATGTATCCGTTAAAATCCGAAAATGTATATCCATATCTTCTTAAAAGTGGATATGGTAGCGGACGGATGCTGATATATCTGCATCCAGTTGCATCCCTAGTAGCTATCCATGCAAAGGAGGGATCCCGACGACCTCTTTCTCCACCTAGCCCATCTGCCTCAACCCCTACCCTCATCACAACATTACAAGAAATTAGACCTATGGCAACGAATAATTTAAATATTGGTTATTATATCTTCCGATGTTAAAGATATAACAATGAATATTATTCGTTGTCAAATGATTTTTTGTACTTATAATTAACAATGAATATCATATTTGTTGTTAAAGGTCCATATAATGACGATTTTTCGTTGAATTATTCGTTAAAATTTATGCTAACCGTTGCCATATTTAGCAACGATTAGAAGAAAATGACAACTAATAATCATCTTTATATGATTCGTTGCAAGAAATATAGCAACGATTACCATTATTCGTTGCGAATTTAAATAAGTAAGCAATGAATAATATTCGTTGTGATATATTTAACTAAGGAAGATATAACAACGAATATTAAATTATTCGTTACCTTAGGTTAATTTTTAATTTTCTTGTACTGCAAGCCCACTCCTCCTCTACAACTTCCATCAATTGATGCCTGTGTAGTTATATGCAAGTAGTCCCTTGGCCCTTCTCCTCCCATGTGCATGAAAACCGATATGAATATGTGTGGATATCCGATTACCATATTCGAAAAAACATCGAATATGGATGTTCATATCCGGTTTATGATCGAATCCGGATCTGGATACGGATATGAAATTTTAAAAATGCTCGAATATGAAAACAGATATAGTTTTAGTAAAAAATGTCGGATCCAGATATTCGATTTCCCATTTAGCATTTCTAGTTTCAAAGCAAATGGATTCTCAATTCCTGATAATGAGACGTTTCCTATACTACCCAGCACTCATACCATTTATTATTATTAAATTCTAACGACAATCATATGATTCTAACTTCAAAAAAAAGTTGATTTCCAAGAAAAAATCAATTGGATGTGCGTTGGACCCGTTGTTTCTCCCTGCGATATGAGAAGGCCATACGCTGCAACTCTGGTTTTCAATATTTGTATTCACTCTTTATTCGAATCATATCCGGATTCGATGAATATTCGATTCGACCTCGTATCCAAATGTTAATCAGACATGATTTTCAATATTCATATCCGATCATTATCTGTATCGGGATTCGTATTCGACATAGATGAAGCGAATATGGATATATAAATAGCTATATCCGAACTATATCCGATCACATCCTTGACAAGAAGTTTTGGAAAGTGAAAGTGTTCTTGTGCTTAAATTTGAGTTGTTCAGAAATAACATGTTTTAGTCTTCTTTAAAGCACCATTATTGTTGTTAATATAGTCAATGCGTTTCCTCTAGTATTTCATCCAATTACACGAGAGTCGGGAAATAGATCTCTTTTTCAAGAGATAGAGCAGAAAGTGACTATTTTTGTAAGAAAGATTGATAATCATCTTGATTATTCTGGCTCAGTCCTAAATATGATTGCAAATCAAATAAGAGAGATTCATGCAAAATTTCATTTTAATATACAACCGAGATGGAAGGTCTACAAGAACTCAGTCCAATATACAAAAACTTTCATTTTCATATAAAAATCTCCTTCTCCACGACTCCACATTGCATAAGAAAGAAGAAAACTTCATACAGAATTTCTCTCAGATATAGAAAAGATGACTTCCTACTAGATTTTAGTTTGATATACAAAATTTTTGCAGTTAGACAAAATTCTCAGTATCGTAGAATATTCTCACAGCTACCACATGTGGATCAGTGAACAAAATCATAATAGAACGCACTTTAATATTCTTAAAACTACAAAAAATCACAGTATCATATACTCGCGGATCTCGCTGAGGAGCCACTTGGAGACGTTGCTGAGGAAGTTGCGCTTGCGGCGGTGAAGTCCTCAGCAAGGTCGACAACGAGCTCAGTGGGGGTGGTCGGAGTGGGGGGTAGAGGTCAGTGTCGTCGTCGTCGTGGAGGAGGGTGTCAGAATCAAAAGCCTCAGAGCGAAGGGTATGGTAGTCGACGAGCTCGCGACGGGTGTGTTGAAGACGACGAAGATGGGGGAGAGTAAGAGGTCGTTGGTGGTGGCGTCGACACATGTGATTGTATTGAAGTTTGGAAAAGTGAGTAGAAATGGAGTAGTTTATAATTTTTATATAATATGATGGTATGATATATTTTTTTTGATGAAATTGATGATGGAAAATTGATTGATTTATTTTTTTTAAAAAGAATCACTCTATCCGTATCCACTCACTTTTTCAAACTTCAATACAATCATATCACAACAAATCTACTTCTAACCCACCCCCAGTTTAACCCTCTATCCAAACACCAAAACACAAAAGCGAGTTACCCCCGACCAATTTAACCCTCCCTAACCCTCTATAAAAAAAAAACCCTTATTATGTAAGTGCGTGCATGCGTGTGTATATATCTTACCGTAAAACAATTTTGATATCAATTAGGGATTCTAATGTAACACAAATTTCAATATGATTATTATCTATATCATATTTTCGTGAGATGCTAACACACTTTTGATATCAATTGGGGATTTTACGATAACGGTGACACAGTGACTGTAGCACAATTTTGCTATCAATATTTCGAATTATGGTAAAACATCAAGGATTTAAGATTGGATGATTATAATTAGGATTTAATGGGCCAACATGGCTGCCCCGCCCCTTATTTTTAGCATTTTTTTATTTTTTTTTGAAAAATAAAATCATGTATATTCACCCATATATCCCTCCTATATGCCATTCGAATTTCGTCAAAAACAGAGACTCCTACGACCTCCATCAAGATGATGTCGATTTAATTATAAAAGGTTAATGGGGCTGCCCCCTTGGAAATGGTTCATTCATGTCATTAGGTCTCTGGATGCCGTGGAGGGACTACATGAGCATTATCAATGAGCTCCAACCTTTAGGTGAAATTTACTTGATGCCAATTAGTGGTTCTTAAACTCTTACAGGACTCACTGTGTGAGCCCCAGCATTCACCTTCACAAATGAGACAAGGAACCATAGCATTAATTACTATTATAAGAGAGTTGTCAAGATTTAGCATGGGGAGACTACTGGGGCTCAGATCCCCTACTGAGTGGTAACACAACAAGGCCTCTATCTCGACCGTCCAACAACAATCCAAGGGACAATGCTGTTTCGATCAATAAACTGGGTGACTTCGAGAACTTCCATCAGATGCACCGTTTTATCGATGGAGGCACATATCGATAGACAATGATCATTCTTACCAACCTTGACATTGAGTTAAGAAGTGATACACTCATTTTCTTTACCAATGCAACCAGCTTATTACCTCCAATATTTGTCCCATGTAGAGTGAAGGTCTTCTTGCGGGTCTTAGGAAGAGGGGTGATAACATATGCTCGAAGGGCTAGATTGTTCCTTGAGATTGGTGGTTCTTGTCCGTGTTTACAGGACGTGGTGGATGACGTTGACTATCTTTTTCTTTCTATGCTCGTCATCGAGAGAGATTTGAGATGAGGTCGCATTATCTGGTGTTGCATCTTCTTAAGACAGACAATTAAGAGCCGATTGGGACATCTAGGGTGGTCACTAGACATAAGATTCATGCAACCTCTATTCTTTGGGCACGACGACTAGCGAAAAACAGGGCCATCTTCTACGGAGAGATTTTATGCTGAAAATGTAATGGAACATTCCTCGCTCTCGTGAGAGTCTTGGTCTTTGTAATGTATGTACTTGAATTGTGAATATAAGTTTTTTGGGGTGTCCGTCTGGGGTGTCCGTCTTTACAGCTTCACACCTTTTTTTCCTTTTCCAAAGAAAAAAACAATGTTCACATGACATGCATATTCTTTCCATGAGATGCACATTCTTACCAGGAAAAGTTCATTACGAAGAGCACTTGCTTCTCAGAACAGAAATAACATCCTCGATCGGAGAGCCGATGATCATGATAGACAACACATAGCAGGGGATCAAACAGGGATGACACATTACCTTTTGTGGCCAATGCTGAGACATCATTTCTTCAATCCTCTTGCTACTTCAACAGGAGGCATTTCATGTAAACTTCAGTTCAGATAGATAGTTCCAATGCCCGAAAGAGCTGTATCTCGATCTGGCGGGCAATTCTGATGCTAAGATTCAAAAGTTAATAGACCAGATGACGGAGGAAATGCCAATAAAGCAATCACATATAGATTGGTTACATTGGTTCAATCTACTTGTTACCAAGGAACAATGCAGCCAAGCCAGATGAGGGTTATGCACAACTGCGTGTTCATAAGGCTTACAGTTGGGGATGGTTTGATGGTCCCAGCATGCGACAGTATTCTGGCGCCGAAGAGAACAGAATAAATAATCTTCACAAGTGCAGGTCCAACTACTTGCAGGTTGCCGAGTGAATACAAGACTGTATAGTACAGAGTTTTACTACTCGGCCAGCGTTCTGGCAGTACATGTCATTTTTGGAAGGAACTGAATCTACAAGCAATCGAGACTCGGTGGCCCAACTATTGGATAAATCCAACCGAAAAACACCCTTCAGAAACAGAATACTCGGCTTATAAAATTCACTCGATAATAAAATTCATCTCAAAGATTCTATAAACTAGCAGTAAACCGATCAGGACGTGGTACTTCGAGCAAAAAAACATCTGCAAAAATGCACCAGGCCTTCATAGAAAACAACAAACAAACTGTCAGATACTTGAAGAAAATGTTGATGATACAAACAGTTCATTCCAGAAGAGAGGCATCATGTTTTTGGATATTTTTCACTAGATCTAGCGTCTGCACAAGACCTTGGTACAAAGGGCGGCGCACGACCTCATCATGATATACACATTGGTAGAGTTCCTCAAGTAAACAAAAAAGGCTGTAATTGTACAAACAACAAAAAAAATACTCAAGGTATTAAACAATATTGCCTGTTGGCTCTAAGCCAGGGTACAAAGGGCCAATTATCTGTCTCAAAGATCTCAATGTTTCTTTAAAAGATGCATGTTCCTCGGCCACTGCAATGACAAGGAACACTGTTAGCGCAAGATCCGATAGGTAGGGATGCAACCGGATACGGATATATCCGTATCCGTCCGCTACCGTATCCGCTTAAAAGCGGATACGGATATACATTTTCGGATTTTAGCGGATACGGATATGGATACTAGTTTTATTTTTTTTGCAGATACGAATTCGGATATCATTATAGAATTTTTTCTGGATACGGATACGGATGTATATATTTTTCGCGGATACGGATATCCGTATTATCAATATTTGCAGTAATATTTCAGCTTCACAAATGTTTTGCATGCCTTAATGTAGCTCTTACACGAAATTGTATCTCATCATGAAATGTTAAAAAAAATAAACTTTTATAATTTATCATAATGTCATTTCATGAAATATACCATATCACCTTTATCTTATTAGTTGGTTACAATGTTACATTATTACCTATATTTTGAAAACAATTCAAATGAAGGAAGACAGAGGTACGTCATCATGGAATTTTATTATATGCTCTTTAATTTATTTCATTCAATATTTTAGATTATTTTCTTATTTATTATGTAACATTGTAAGTTTATTGAATTTAGGGTTAGTCGTCCATCAATTACAAGTTCATAAAGACATCATTTCTAATTAAAAGTATGAGGAGGCACTTAATATTTATAGGATAATCCGTATCCGTTTCTTAAATATCCGTATCCGAATCATGATTATCCGATTCCGAATCCGTATCCGTATACATATTTTGAAACGGATAAGGATATGGTAGTACCTATATCCGTATCCGTATCCGTCCGTTTGCATCCCTACCGATAGGACAACGTGGGAATTATAACAAATCACGTTTCAAGAATTAATCACCTTGCATCAATCTTTTGATTCCCTTGGAAAAATCTTCAACGCGTCCAAATACTGGACGTATTCCACAAGACTTCAAAACGCAAAGCTCAAGATATAACGACTTCTCTAAGATTTGCAGCAGCAACAGACACACGGATTGGACTTCTTTTTGTGTTGAATTGGACTTGTTGTCTTGGCAAGTTTCAATAACGATAGCGATGGATTGATCCTGCAACAAAAAGATTAGTAATCAGATTAAGAGAACCAACGAGAAAAATGCTTCTTTCTGTATCAAATATAAACAGATTTTTTTTATATTAAATAAGAGACTAACCCTTAAATATAAATGATACGCTTTGGCAAAGTACATGAAGGTTGGTGATAACCAAAACTATAATCTCCCAGTTAGTGACCAAACAATATTTTTCAAATTAAATCTACAACCATCCGGAATAAACTACTTTCCCATCCTATCCTTAGCACCTTCTAATTGGATTCAACCCTTACCGTAGCATTCAACAATCAAAATTGTACATACTTTTTAATTGTCACCCAGGTTTTTTTTCTTTATTTATCGTAACTATGACCAAAATCGACCTTGAGATGACCAAAACAAGCCCCTGAGATATCCCGAGCTTGTTTCTTGTTTTATGTGGAACCATACTCCCTAAGAAACGGAATGAGACCACGAAAGAAGGTCTCAAACGGCCAGATCTTCTATTAGAATTTCTTAATGAGTACAACAGGCATGGAGCTTATTATTTAGCCCCACAGACAGATCGGAGTCCCATTGCTCATTCATGTGGGAATAACCATGAGTAGGTACTCCAACACTCCCCCTCAAGCTGGAGCTGAGAAAGCCACAGCTTGCAACAAAAGAATACATATACGATACAACTTCACATGATACATCTGAAGAAGAATATATGTCCATTACTGGTAGAAGGCCTCACTCGATGATGGGTCTGCGGCATTTATGTTACCAGGAAGTACCTTTCTCGTGCTGATAGTAGTCGCTGCAATACCAGGCCATGCATGGAGAAGATTCACTGTAGGAGAAGAAAATACATCGCGGAGTAGAAGTCGAAGAAAGAGACCCCGACAAAGTCATCGATACTCGGTGACGATGGCTGATAACAGTAGAAGTCTGAAGCGTCGGTCTGTTAGTTGAGGCGAACAATAGAAGTCATGTAGATACATTTCAAGAAGAAGAATGTGTCCTCTCTCATTCCCCCTTTCTCCCATACTTGATAGAATGAGAGCATGAATCATCAAGTATGGAGAAACCAAATCAAAACATTCATTTTTGTGCTTCTTTTTATACAAATCATACTTTTTTTCATACAGTTTCTTTTTGTACGCTAGCCATTTTCCTTCCCAAACACTCTTCTTTTTTTCAAGTTTCATTTTTTTTATCAACCCTCTTTCTCTCCCTCTCTCCTGTCCCTCTCTCTTTCTTCTTTTCCCTTTCTCTCTCTAGACCCCTTTTTGTTTTGCAAATATGGCCCATGATAAATAGAAGTTGCCCAACATGGGCCTAGTCCCCACCTTTTTATTTTCTATTTCACCTGGGTAAGAAATGCCCGCTCCCCAAGCTTGCAAAAGTCGGCCGTCTAGGCCGACTAGTCGAGTCGGGGGGGGTAGCCGACTCGACTAGGCCTAGTCGGCCCTACAACAACCTTTTTTATTTTTTTTGTTTTTTACTTTTTTTAAAGCAAACATATTCTAATATGCTTAATGTTATATTTAAAGTCCATTACTTTATTTGTTTCATCATGATGTCATATAAAATGTACAAATATATGTATATACATACAAATATATGTATAAAAACTGATCTATATATTTAAAATAATTAAAAAAAATCAAAACCGACTAATTCCGACTAGTCGCCCGACTGCCGACTAATCCTTAGTAGGCGACCCCGCCGACCGAGTACCGACTACCGCTTTCTCCAACCTTGCCGCTCCCCATTTTCTTTTTTTGAATATAATAGCCCAAGTCACGTCCTTCCCATAATCTTCATGCATACATTAGATTTCCCTTCGGGGAACCCATCATTTCAACCTATTACAACTATGAAAGGGGAAGGCCAACGCCATCGGGAGCTTGGGTCTTTGGTGTGAACACGCACTGGAGAGAACGACACGATGCTTGTGCTGGAGATCGGATGCGATAAGGCTGGAGAATCATCCGGATGAGGCATGTGCTGGACTTGGAGTCAAGGTAGAGGGTGGAGGCACAACTCGAGGTCCCATCGCCGCCACTTGGGATCTTCGTAAGGCAATAGGTGTTGCCTTGACAGAGCTGTCATATTGCCAAGGTTCTGTCTGATACCCACAGCATGGAGCTTCACGATTAGGGCTCCAGAAGATCCCAACTTTGCCGCCTGGACATCGTTATTGGGAGCTTTTCTTGGAGAAGGAGGTGCGTAGGTGCTCATGCAGACTGGAGCTATCGTATTACAGTCCCGCGCATGGGAGCTCAGGAGATGTAGGCAACAACTTGGACAGGAGAAGAATCCTACGCGTTGGGAGCATCCTCACCTCAGATGGGTTCTAGTTTGGGAATCCTAGCTGTCTTACACGCAAGATCTAGCTACCACCTAGAATTAGGGTTCTTGAAATTTTCAGGGCTTGATCGTACAAGATGCAGCTCAGAGGTCAAGTAAGGCACCTTCTGGAGAAGGGCATGGAGAATGATCTTTTGCCTGGGTGTAGATCTCCAAGAATAAGGGCCCTCCCACGGGGCTCCTACTACAACCGTTCTTTCATCTAGGGTTTCACCGAAGGAAACCCAACACTCATCATTGATGAACTTTGAGATCATATAAATAAACAAAAAATAAAAATTAAATCTCAAAATAAAGTTTGAACTATCCTGACTTGAACATAAAAATCTTCATAATAAACCATATAATCGGCTGCTCTGATACCATGTTGAAATATGAAATGCGGAAGTGTATCCACGACAAAGAACATACATAAAGAATAAAAATATGAAACACTTGGGATTTACGCAGAACCCTACTCCGTAAGGCAGGATGAAACCATATGAGGTCATGGAGGGTCGTATCTTTTATTAGAATTTTTCAATGAGTAAAGGGGGTGTGGAGCTCCTTATATAGCCCCACAGACAGATCAGAGTCTCATAGCTCATCCAGGTGAGACTAAACATCAGTCCACTCATTTTTAGTCCCACATGGTTGAGCAATGGAACTCCGCTTCGCCTGTGGGGCTATATAAGAATCACCATACCCTAGTACTCATTGAGAAATTATAATAAAAGATCCAACCCTTAGAGGCCTTCTCGCATGGTTTCATCATGCTCCTTGGAGATCAGAGTTCCATATAAAACAAGATGTTTATGTTTGTTTTTTTGTCTCTAATTATCGATTTTCTTCCGCGTTTATTTATTTCAACATGGTATCAGAGCATGTCAATTTTAGGAGTTTATGAGTTAATTTGTTTTTAGGGTTTTAAAGCATTTGACTTTTGATTCTTGAAGATTATTTTATTCAATTATTGTTCAACATCTTTTCGAGTTCAAAATAAGTGTTTTAGGGTTCATAGAACCCTAATTCTGGAAATCTCAATTCTGTGTAGAGGAGGGTTCCTTGACTGAAACCCTAGTTCTAAAAAAGCATGCTCTTGATGCAATCATCGGGCTCCAAATATGATGGCAAGAAGATCTTACAAGCACGTATAGGCCTTGCGCAGATGCATATTGCATGTGGTGACCTTGAATCATGGTATCTCTCGACGAAGATCCAGGCAACATTAGTAAATGCCCTTGCGCAGATCCAAGCCCTAATAACCACCAACCTTAGAGTATTCTCCAACCGCATCCCTTCATCAGCAGACCCCAGGCGGCATCGTCGAAGATCATGGGTTCCCCAACGGACTCCTGGAAACGACATGAAAGAGAAGAAGCACCAATCACAGGTGGCATCCATCTCTGACTTGATGGGTTCATCGTGAACCTTAGAAGATGGGTTCATCGTGAAGATGGAAAGGGATCCATTAGGTGCAAGGTGTTCGACCTTTGCCCCTCATTCCACATGAAGCCCTAGCTTCACTTCATGCAACGCATTAGTTGGGTTCCCACAGGGGCAACCTCACACACCTCCAAATTGCCTCGACTCCATATTGTACAACCAAGTGCACCTTCTTCTAGATTGTCGCCAGCCTCCCTCCAGACAGATCGCTAAACCTCGCCACATCTTCTCTTGAGTTTTGGCGCCTGGAACCCTAGCAAGGGATAGGCGAGAACACCCATAGATACAAGCGATGGTGTTGGGTTCTTCGGTAACCCTAGACTCGAAGGAGGAGGAAACCCCCTTCTCTATATTCAACTATGTATCGACCCCGTTGTGTCAAAGTACAAGAGGGCCCACCCGGAAGAAAAAAAGCGAACGACTAAAAAATGGAAAGAAGGGGCATGCAAGTTTTGTTAACGCCCACTCTTTGTCCCAATTTTGACCAGAAAGTGGAGGTAGCTACAAGTTTCTAAAAAAATAGAGGTTCAATGTTTAATCTCGGTGTTGATTCAAAGAGAGAGAGAGGCCTGTTCAAAAGTGGCCATGAGTATTAAAAAAATGAAAAAAGAGGGCAATTTCAAAAGGCGGCCGTACAAAAAAACAATAGACAAGAAAAGTCGAGAAAAAAACACAATGTAACCATTACAAAAAAGATGATTTTTAAAAAAAGAAAAAAAATGCAAGTTTTGATTTCTCCTAACTTGAACCATGCTTTTATTCCATCAAGTATGGGAGAAAGGGAGAGTATGCTTTCTTCTTGAAATGTACTACCAGACTTCTACTGCATGTCTTGACTGACATACTGACACTCCAGACTTCTACCGCTATTAGCCGTCTTCATCGAACATCGACTATTTCGTTAGCGGATCTCCGTCCCCGACTACTACTCCGTGCTGGACTTTATTTCTACAATGACTCTTCTCCCTGCACAACTTGGCATCACAACGACTACTACATGCACGACAGAGGTAATTCCTAGTGACCCGAGCATCGCAAACCCATCATCAAGCGAGATCTTCTACCATCAACATGCATATATTCTTCTTCAGATGTATCGAGTGATGATGAGTTGTATACGTTTTGTTGCAAGCAGCAGCTTACGTAGCTCCAGCTTGAGGAGGAGTGTTGAAGTATGCAATCGATGGGTAATTAGATCTCTCCAATATCCAATTACCCTACTCATATTTAATCCCACATGGATGAGCGATGGGACTCCGATTTGTCTGTGGGGCTATATAAGAAGCTCCATTCTCATGTACTCGATAAAAAATTCTAATAGAAGACTCGTCCCTTCGAGGCCTTCTCCCGTGGTTTAAACCCGCTCCTCACGGAGTTGGGTTTCACGTAAAATCCCGAGTGTTCCATATTTTTATTCTTTCTTTATTGTCTTTGATCTGATTATGCTTCCACATTTCATATTTCAACATAGGTAATTGAGACTGATGGGGGGTATTTACCTACTTATTCATATTTCAGAAGAAACTTTCTCTTACATATAGGCTCGAGTGTATATCATGAGTGTTGGAGGAAAAATGAATGACCTGTTTATTCATGAGACCCCATGGCTCTCTTATATAGGAGAAAAGCTCTAGGTAAATTGCAAGAGAGGTACAACTATCTCAACACTCCTCAAACTGGGGCATATATGTCTATCATGCTCACCTTGGAACATCTTGGAAATGGCCTCTAGTAAGAGCTTCGATGAATATATCAACAGACTGGAGAGAAATTCCTAAGTAGTACCTTGGATTTACTTAAATCCCTAGGTACCACGAAATAATTTTTTTATCTGGGAGCTACAGTGGTGCCGCATGTTCAACATGCGGCACCCGTTAATGTTTTTTTTACCTGGGAACTACAGCGATATCACATCTTCGATCTACGCTACTCATAGCGCACATCGAATATGCGATATCCGTCCCCGTTAAACCCAGCATTCTGCAAACCCTCCCACTACGCATTCCACTCTGCGCCCGCCCGACTCCGCTCCCCTTCCTCCACGCGACTGCGGCTTCCTCCTCTCCGCCAAAGCCCCCTTTCGACCACCCTGAGCTCCGCCAAGAGACCCTTTTTCGTGCCTCTCTCTTGCATCGCCGCCCGAGACGCAGCAGCCTCTCACTAGCACGGGACCCTCCGTTGCATCTAGAGAGCTTCGATAAATCTTTTTGGTTGTTAGATTTATGATATATAATACGCGTATTTCTCTTCATTTCATGATTGTATAAAATTGACTTGTATGTTGCATCACATATTAGGTCGGAATGGAGTCGTATATTGTATGTTTCATTTGAAGAGTACGGGTATTGGTTCTTTGGCGACCAATGTACGTGGGATTGGGTTAATGCCTAATATGAAGTTGCTCACATAGCGCATGTTCAACATGCGAGTTACGTGAAAGTTCCTGGAATTATATTACAGGAAGTTGCTCACAGATCGCATGTTCAACATGCGAGTTACGTGAAACTTCCTGGAAGTTGCACAAATATCACATGTTCCGTAGAATTTCCAAGGAGTTTGAAGTATATCGCATGTTTATTATGCGATATAGAAAGCGCATATCGAAGATGCGATACCGCTGTAGTTCCCAAGTAAAAAAACATTAACGGGTGTTGCAAGTTGAAGATGCGACACCATTGTAGCTTCGAGATAAAAAAATTATTTCGTAGTACCTAGGGATTTAAGTAAATCCAAGGTACTACTATGCTTTGTACGCTTATGGAATGCAAGATTATTTGCAAAAAAAGTGCTGAATAGGAAGAGGTACATCAACTACAAGATCAATCAAAACCGACCTTACCCACATCATCTTTGTGCTTCCCTGAGCCATGGCTCTGTATTCAAACTCTGCACTAGATCTAGCAACCACTGTCTGCTTCTTACTTTTCATGACACGAGTGAGCTGCCAACAAAAATAGCGAAATCAAAAGAAGACTTCCTGTCCCTAAGGTATCCTGCATAATCTGCATATGCACACAATGTCACATCAAGAGATATACCTCTGCTGAATATAAGACCAGTACATGGCAAAGACTTCAAATACCTCAAAATCATATAGACAACATCCACATGAACCTTCCTGGGCTGTTCCATGAACCGACTCACCTTGCTCACAACACACCTGAAAGCTTCTAGTACAAAGCTTTCAAACTCTACTTCAGGCCATAAATCGCCTTGTGGAGACAACACACCTTCTGATACTCCCTCTCAACAACAAACCCTGGTAGCTGCTGCATGTAAATCTCCTCTTGTAGATCGTCATAAAGAAACACATTCTTCACATCAAGTTGGTAAAGAGGCCAGTCCTGTGAAATAACAACTGATAAGAGAATGCGTAATGTCGAATGTCTAGCCACTGCAGAGAAGGTATCTGATAATCCAACCCATAAGACCGTATGAATCCATGTACTACAAGCCTTGCCTTGTAGCGATCCATACTGCCATCTGCCCGCTGCTTCACCTTAAAGATCCATTTGCACCCCACAACAGATGCGCCTGGGCAAAAACAACACTCCAAGTACCACGAGACTGCAAAGCGACCATCTCCTCCTCCATGGCAAGTCGCCAACTGCTATCCTGTATGACCTCCTGATATGTTCGTGGCATAGTAATAGCTGAGAGGCCTATAACAAACCTCTTGTACTCCTCTGAAAGATGGTCCAAGGAAACATGCACAGGTTGAGCATTACATAGCATAGTTGCGGCGTGGCTTCCTCAAGGCAATAGGTATATCGATGTCATCAACCTCTCTGTTCTCTAACAAGCATAGCATCAGTGCTATAAGTAGAAACAATGCCAACAAGCATAACACCTGTGTAGTATCCTGTGGATCAAGCATAACATCAGTGCCATCAATAGAAACAATGTGTTCACTACATACCTGAGGCATGCTGGATGACGGGGAAGGTGCAGGAGCAGAGGGGCGAGTAGAGGACCTATGAATGTAAAATCGAGATAAGAGCTGAGTCAAGGTAGACATAGATGGAGGTGGTGGATGAGGTGGAGGTGGAGGTGACTGAGACTCAACATGAGGACTTGTTGGTGGAGATAACGGAGGTGGTGGAACAAAGATACCCTTACCATCGTTAGCATTAGACAACCTGTGACCTATAGGAGAAAAATACATAATAGACTAAAAAAATGTGACATCAACATTGACATTATATTTTCTCCCAATAGAATTAAAACTTCTATACCCTTTTTGGGTACGAGAATAACCAACAAACACACATTTGATAACTCTAGGAGAGAGCTTGTCACGACCAGGAGTAAAATTGGGGACAAACGCCACGAATCCAAAGACTCTGGGGGTGAGGAAGAATAAGTCCTGTTCGGGAAACACAATCAAGAAAGGAACTTTTTCTCCAGGGATAGTAGATGGCACGCGGTTCACCAAGTAACATGCAGTTAGCACCGCATCACCTCGGAACGAATGAGGAGCTCGACTCTTAATCAAAAGAGTCCTCGTGACATCTAAAAGAAGACAGTGTTTGCGTTCAACAACGCCATTCTGCTGCAAAGTGTAAGCACACAAAGTCTGATGAGCAACACCAATAGATCTAAGAAGTCATAGATCTGAGAAAGTTAGACAACTGTAAAGCAGATAACTCCACGACATTGTCAATGCAAATAAATTTCACATTAGCAGAAAAAATGTTCTTAATCTCAAGAAGAAAAGATTAAATAACACGACCAACTTCAGACTTATTCTTTAACAGGAAGATCCACGATAATCTAGAGAAATCATCCACAACAACCATATAAAATCGAAGCCCCTAATGATCAGGAACACAACTAGGACCCATATATGAAAGTGAACCAACTCAAACAACTAACTACTGAGATGACTCTGACGACCCAGAAAAGAGAAACGATGGTGCTTCCCAAGATGACATGCCTCACACTCCATGGTAGTACGAATAAAGATCTATGGGAGGACATGACACGATTTATGTAGAGGAAGATGTCCAAAGCGAAGATGCCACATGAAAGGTGAAACATGTCTAAAAGGGATAGTAGCAGCACCAACACACGGAGGCTGGACATGTCTGTAAAGTCCTCTCTTCTTACGGTCACATCCAATCATCCTGCTCGTTAGTATGTCCTGAAATATAAGAGAAGAAGGATCAAATATGTCACGACAATGTAAACTTTATAATAGACAAGATTCATCTGAAATGTTGGAGCATGTAAGACATTTTGCAGACGCATCGAGGGAGCTAGAACAATCTCCCCCCGTCCAACAATGGGAAGATGAACCCCATTGGCAATCACAACTGATCTACTAGGAGGGATATGCCTGTAAGAAAACCGTGCTCGATCACCATACATATGATGAGACGTTACAGAGTCCATGATCCAATTAGACAAATCTGAACTACTACTATTGGTAAGTGCATAAGCAATACTTGACGAACTCGAAGAGGTTCTAGCAGTATGTGCGACATCCAAAGATCCTGCAGTCGAAGTGGTAGGTGTAGTTATCATCTCTCTCAGTCTAGAAACAATATCATCAAAACGTGCATCATAAGCCCGAGCAGGAGTAGGCTCGGTCTGCTCAGCAACTCGGGCAGATGCAAGATACCCATGCTTTAGATAACATGTCTCCTCAGAATGACCAGGACGGTGACAATGTCAGCATGATCCATGCTGATGTCCTCCTCGACCATGTGGTCCTCGACCGCAAAACTGTGAAGTACACCCTTTGACACAGGAGATTGACATAGCAGAGGGAGTCTGAGCCACAATAGCAGATGAAGTAGTTATTCTGCTCAGCCTCTTGTGGACCTCCTCTATTGGAGGTATCGTCTCTCCAGTAAGTAGTTGATTACGTGCAGCATCGTACTCAGAGTCAAGAGATGACAGAAAGACTCCGTCATAATGGCATTCCGATATGTCTGCTGCTCAGTGCTGGTAATAATAGGCATGAAGCTATGCAGACACTCAAACATGCCTCTAAGATGCGAGAAGTGTGATGAAGAGGCCGACTATTCTGCTTAGTCAAAAAAATATCAAACTGCAACTGTAGAATTATTCTCTCATTCTTTGCCTGTCCATAATTGTCTACTAAGATGCCCCACATAGCCTTTGTTGTAGGTTGATTGACAATATCATTGGCAATCTAAATGGTGAGCGTCCTGGAGAGACAAATGCGAGTATAGGCATCATTTTGCTTCCAAGAAGCATTAGCTCCAGTTTTGTCCTATGGCTCTGAATGCGTCAGAATGTCCTCCTTGTTATGGCACTGCATCAGGGTGCGAAAATACGTGGGCCATAACTCGTAATTGGTCCCAACCATCTTCACGATGAGAGCCGGGCCCTTGAAGGCACCGGAAGATGAAAGAACATCATCCTTGTTTTCTGACATGATAACAAGAATACCGATATCCGGAACAAAACTGAGGAGTCGACTGCTCTGAAAGAGTCTACACAATCATATAGTGGATTGGTTGTATCTGTAGACTCATACAACCATCCTCACTCTTGTTGTTGTAGGCTAGTGTTGGAAGACGTGATTTATATGTTGAAAATCACGGAAAACTGAACAAAATCTGACCGTATCTCCCTGTGTACACGGCCAAACTGCAGGCTGCAGGTGCCCACGAGCACGGGGGCACAAATATAGTGGAACGCAGGGGCACAAGAGTGTGCTGCATGGAGGGAGGTTGCCTCGGGGTGGGGGGGGGGTTGTGGGCTGCCGCACGGGGGTTGCTACCGATGGGGGGAGGGGCGACATGCGAGTTAACAGCACGACGATAAGGGAATGGACGTGTAGGGTTAGGGTTGGTGGGATACATGACCCCGGTTTAGAACCGTCGCTCCGATACCATGTTGGAGGAAAAATGAATGACTAGCTTATTCATGAGACCCTAGGGCACTCTTATATAGGAGAAAAGCTTTGGGTAAATTACAAGAGAAGTACATAAAGAAAATAAAATAAGAAACAACACCGAAAGGTACAACTATCTCAACAATGAGAAATATGCATCCTTCTTGTGATCCACCAACCACGACAACCCCAATAGTAGATCCCATTACAAGTGGTGATGCACATTATGATATTGATAATACTTCTAGCGTTACTGACATTTTAAGAAGGGAAGCATATATTTTTGATCTCGATTACCCTATGTCCCTAAGGAAAGGCAAGATGACATGAACTCAGCATCCTATTGCAGGACGTGTCACCCTTGAGCATTTATCACCATCATATACAGAGCATGGAAGGCCGTATCGATATCGATATTGTATCGATACAATATTTCGACGATATATCGCCGAAATATCGCCCATATCGACAAGCCTTTGTGAAGAAAATGCCTGGAAATCGGGATATATCGCCATATCGGTGCCCATATCGGTCCCATGTCGATATCGATATATCAACAAAATATCGCCGATATATCGCGATATTTCCTTCCATGATACAGAGTTTACTATTATCGTGTTATCACTAATACACAGACATTTTAGGAAGCCCATCAAGATACTAAGATGAAGGCTACACATATACATGGATGCTTAGTTTTTTACGGCAAATGGACTATGGTTGATACTCTCACTAATGCAACCCGTTTTTATCATGAATGGCTCTTCACTATGAGTAGAGAAATACAAGCCAGCTCGTCTTGAGACCATGACATATACTCAGACATAGGATATCGAGTAGTTTAACACTTCCTCCTCTAATGCTCGACCATCTACGATGCACATAGGATTGACCTCACCATTAGCTTGATTTAAAGAATGCTCTTTTATATGGAGAACTTCACGAGGAGGTATATACAGAGTAGAAACATGACTTTGTCATTGAGGAGTCTCACAAGCTCTGTCGTCTTCAGATTGCAATCTATATGCTTCACAAAAGGAGAGAAAGATATATGGCTCGTTTGGTTAAAGGGTTGAGGTGGGTTGGGGTAACCTCCTGTGAATAGTAGCTGTTTAGATGGTTATGAGGGTTGGTAGAGGGTTGAAATAAGGAATGTGATGTGATGTTGCATTGATTTGTCCAACCCAGGCATGACCCAGGAAAAAGGGGGATAAACCAGGTTACCCCAGGGGTAACCCATGATCCAATCGAGCCCATGGTATTAGTACTATGTACCCTTTACCATAAGTTTTCAGTATTTATTTATTTATTATCACTTCTATTAGAAGATGTGCATAATAATAATAATTTAAGCAATTAATATTTAAAACAAATTAGATATATTACACAACTGCCAATAATATTAACCATTTACAAATGCAAAAATAGAACATACATGCTATCAGGTGTCAAAGCAGAACAAAAAAAAGCATTCTTAAGATCTACCTGTATGCCATGAAGAATCTCTGGCGTAGGAAGCTGAGGGAACTGTGCAAGATCTATTAATTCATTATCCTCGGCCCACTTAGCAGCAGTCTTTGCTTGCATGCACAAAAAGTTCAAAAGAAAGAGTGCAATTTTGTATAATTGTATAGCAATCAAATCTGAAAAATGTGTTTGCTGAAATAATTCGTTCCGCTCTCTTGTATCACTTTTGGTTGTCAATTGAAACTCAGTGTTCTTAGTACCATGTGATGTAGATTTAGAGACTCCAAGTGCAGACAAAACAAACCACCCCTTTTTACTGCCAATAAATGCAGGTGATTCATTAGCTTTAACCTCTTCCTTCAGGTGCGGCGGGCACAAAAGGACGGGCCTAGTTGACATATCTGTAGTATGCTGAACTCCTTTACTTATAAAAGCCAACATATGAATGCATGCTTCGCGTAGCTGAGAATCCTTTTCAGCCATGCCCTTGACCCATGAAACACGATGTTTTGCTAATGCACAGATAAGAATGAAAGCATGCTCGGTTGCTTTGAGCGATGTCAAAGATCTTTGTGCCTTCTGCATTCTTGGTCTCTTTTTGCTGGTGAGATCATTGGAGAAACAAGGAGCAGAAAGGAATTCATATATCATACTAGAATTCTCAAAAAAGAAGTATGAAATAGCACTATCTACAATTTCAGTCGATGAGTAGTCGTCAGCAACAACTAGAACTATTGATGAAACAATAGCCATTCCCATAATCCATATATACTTTAGACTGTCCTCATCAGATGTTTTACGTAAAACAGTTCCAGAGTCAATGTCTTGCTGTGACTCATCGAACTTCCAAAAATTAAACACAAACTTCAGGGAAACAAATAATTTGGCATAAAGAAGCATTTTTGCCCCCTCCTCTGTCTGGGCAAAAGTCAGCACAAATTTCATAGCTACCAAAACATTATTCATATCTTTCTCTTGAAGCCTGCTTATCAAATGTTGTAAGTTGAGGTGCTTCTGCAAAACAGGTGCCCATGCGGACGGGCTTAAGATTCTTTTCAGCATCAAGTCCATGAGAGCAATGGAAAGGTTACAGTATTCTGAGTATTCTGAGTATTTGCAGAGAATAGGTAGCAAACCAAGACAGAGAACTGATAATTCAGCATGCACACTGTCGTTTGAACTATTGGAAACTGAATTGTTAGCTGGATGAAGGAGCTCCACTGAGGTCAAGAGTAACATAATCAATAATTTCACCGTTCCCCTAAAAATGGCCGTAGTACTAATGTCACTCAAACATTTTAACGCTGTAGCAGATGTCTTAATTGCATAGATGCATGTTGCTGAGAACTCTTCCCTATTAGCTTTAAAAGTATAATGCTTAAATAAGAATGTGCAAAGAGCATGCAGTAGTTCAATTTGTGAAATAAAAGTTATGGAAAAAAATTCTGAAGGTCCTATGTCTGAAATTAGGAAATCTTCGATATCCAGCAAACTTTTGCACAAATACTCAATGCAGGAGAACAAAGAAGTACTGGAGATCCGTTTACCAAGAAATCTGGAGTCCTCAAATACCTACAAAGTGAACGACAATGGACGTAAAGATAAACAGAAATGGAGCAAAGAGATTATCTAGGAGAGTTTGAAATGGCAACCCGAACAAACAAATAACATTAAAACATGGTGAAATAAAATCAAAGCAATCAATGACAGAATATAAGTTAAAGGAATAATTCTTGACAAGAAACACCATGATATACTTGGAAAAACACAAGAAACACCAAGATATATGTGGAAACCTCGCTATCAGAAAGAAAACGACAATGAGAGCTTCTCCCTGACCATCTTTGATGGTTAAGGTAATTTCTTTTTTCTATTTCAAAAAGAAAGGGGAAGAGTTACATTTATAGTCCCTCATGGTAGGATGGATCCTCTCCTAAGATCCATTTACTAATTTAACAAGACATTCAAAACTCCTCAAGTTGGGTATAGAGATTGTACATGCCCGACTAGGCCACATTTTTCTCTGACATGGTAGCAGGTAGCCTCAATGAAGACAATGGCAACTTATGCTTTGATTTTTATATGTGGCAGCACAAGCTCCTTAAAGTCAATTATTTCTCGGACGAAGGAACAGCCAAGCTCAACATGCTTTGTTCTATCATGCAAGATAAGATGGTTGGAAAAAACAACAGACCACAATAACAAAGCCTTCCTCACATTAAGTAGGGTTGACAACATGAACTTTTTGCCTCTATTTAAGTTTTTTTTGGGGTCATTCTCAAACTCAGATCCATATAATGAAGATCCATTCCGATAATCTCTTTCCAACACTTCTCGGGCCTTCCTCGTCCTCTTTATCTGACTCAACATCCCAAATTTTGCATCTTCTAACCGGTGCATCAACAAACCTCCATTGCAAATGGTCAAATCACCTTAAGCAGATTTCTCTAATCTTACCCTCAATCGAAGCTGCTCCAACTTCTTTTCTGATCATATCATTTTGAATATGATCTTTTCATGTATGAACCCCAAATCCACCAAAGCATTTTCGTTTGTGCTACTCCCATTCTCCACACAAGTCTAACATTCACAACCCAACAAAAGAAAACAGTCAAAAAAATAACTTCATAGGTACTTAGGTAGCTCTAGACAGACTCCAATATTTGTAAGAATATTTTAATGCACAATATATCGCGAAACCAATTGCCACACTCAGCTTCAATAATTAACCTTGCACAGACAAACTGCAGTTTGCTTCTACAAATAACAACATTGTCACCCAGATCTATGCAATATATAGTAGTCGATCTCCTTGTATCAGTGCACTTGATCCAATGAGAATCAATGTAACCTTTAATTTCAATCTCATCACCTATAGTAATGACAAGATTTTCCAAGATTCTTTTTAATGTAGCAGAGGATACAATCCACTACCTTCATGTGCATATTCGTTAATGGATGCATAAAATGGCTAATGTTAGTATAACACCATATCCCCGTCAAAAGATGGACATAAGTGGTGTCTCTCCAAGCTCGGCAACTAGTCGCATGTAACTATTAGGAGAAACAAAATTCATGTCATAGACGAGGCCCTAGGGTTCTCTTATATAGGAGAAAATCCCTGGGTTAATTACAAAGTGCATAAAGAAAACATAAATAAGAAAAAAATGGAGATACATTTATCTCAACACTCCCACTCAAGCTGGAGCATAAATATCTATCATGCTCAGCTTGGTGCAACACCTCTGAAATGGACCTCCAGTGAGTGCCTTGGTGAAGATGTCTGCAGTCTGATCTCCAGTAGAAACATGAGATGTAGATATGAGACCTTTCTGAATCATGTCTCTAGTGTAATGACAATCCACCTCATGTGTTTGGTCCGTTCATGAAATGCAGGATTGTTAGCAAAAAATAAACTCAACTTGATTATCACATAAAAGCTGCATGGGAAGCAAAACCTCAACAGTAAGATCAGTCAACACTGATCTAACCCATATTATCTCTGCACTTCCCTGTGCCATGGCCCTATACTCAGATTCCGCACTAGATCTGACCACCAATGTCTGCTTCTTGCTTTTTCATGAAACAAGAGAGCTGCCAACAAAAATAGCAAAGCCAAAAGTAGACTTCCTGTCTATGGGGCAACCTGCATAATCTGCATTTGCACAAGCTGCCACCTATAGATATGCACCCCTGTTGAATATGAGACCAGAACCAGGTGAAGTCTTCAAATATCTCAAGATCATATGAACCGCGTTATGCACCTTCCCGGGCTGCTCCATGAATTGGCTAACTTTGCTCACTACAAAAGATATATCTGGTTTGGTGATAGTGGCGTATAGGAGCTTCCCAACAAGCTCTCTATATCTCCTCCTGTCTACCTCCTTAATGTCATCATCATATAATCTCATACTCGAATCTATAGGGTAGTAGTAGGCTTGCAACTTGTCATACCTGTCTCAGAAAGAAGATCCATCACAAACTTCCTTTGGGTCATTATAAGACCATGCTGGTTTCTAGCAAACTCTAATCCAAGGAAGTAGAAGTGTGCCAAGGTCCTTAGTCACAAACTGCAGACCTAGGAACTCCTTGGCAGCCTGAATGCCCTGCTCATCATCCATGTGACAATGATGTCATCAACATAGACAAGAATCGCAACATTACCTCTCTGTGTCCTCTAAACAGACAATAACTGATCCGCTGTAGACCTCACGAAACACTGTTGCTCTATCAACTCCGATAGTGTCTAATACCAAGCTCTCGGACTATGTGACTCCCCCTTAGTAGCAAACTCTGGTGGCTGCTGCATATATACCTCCTCCTGTAGAACATCGTATAAAAATGTGTTCTTTACATCAAGCTGGTAAAGTGGCTAGTCCCGTGAAACAACAACTAATAAAAGAATGCGAAATGTCGAGTGTCTGGCCACCGATGAGAATGTAACCTGATAGTCCACCCCATAGGTTTGGGTAAACCCACGTGCCATAAGCCTGGCCTTGTATTGATCCACGATGCCATCTGCTCTTTGCTTTACTGTAAATATCCACTTGCAACCTACAACAGAGGCCCTTGGAGGAGTAGAAACGATGCTCCACTTGTCACGCGACTGTAAAGCGGTCATATCCTCCTCCATTGCAAGACGCCACCTACTATCCTGTATGGACTCCTGATATGTTTGTGCGATAGAAACATCAGAGAATCCCACTACAAACTTCTTGTACTCCTATGGAAGACGGTCCAATAAAACATGCGCAACAAGAGGATAAGTTGCACATTGACGACGAGGCTTTTGCAAAGCAATATGTATTTCCAGGTCATCAACCTCTATGTTTTCTGGTATCAACTCATCCTGTGTAACATTCGATACACCAATGCCATCAGTTGAAACAATGTCCTCATTACATACCTGAGGCATGCTGGATGATGTGGAGGGCGCATGAGCAGATGGGTGAGTAGAATATTTGCACGTGTAAACATGCGGTAGAAACTGTGTCTGAGGTAAGGGAGGCGGAGATGGGGGAGGCAGTGGAGATGGTTGTGGTTGTGGAGGTGGTGAAGGCCGAGACTCAACATTGGGTGCACATGGTGGAGAAGATGGAGGAGGAGGAACTACCACATTCTCACCAGAGGTAGCATTAGATAACCTGTCACCTATAGGAGAGAAGTACATAATAGACTCAAAGAATGTGACATCAACACTCACATAATATTTTCTTTCTACATGATCAAAACATCGATACCCCTTTTGGGTACGATAATAACCAATAAAAACACATTTGACAGCTCTGAGTGAGAGCTTGTCACGGCCAGAAGTTGTAGACAAATGCCACATATCCAAAAACTCTGGGAGTTAGAGAGCAAGGCCTTAAATGTCGGTTTCGGTCACCATTTCGGTATCGACCAAAACAGAATTTTGAAGGAATTTCGGTGGAATTTCGACCGAAATTTCGTTCATTTCGGTCATTTTTTGTACTATGACCCCCATATTTCGGTCATTTCGGTCATTTCGGTCGAATTTCGATTTCGACTGGATATCGATATTCGACAGAAATTCGACCGAATTTCGCTGAAATTTGAGGCCATGTTAGAGAGAATAGGTCCTTCTCGAGAAACACAATCAAGAAAGGGACCTTTTCTCCAAGCATAGTGGACCGCATGAGGTTCACCAAGTAGCAAGCAGTGAGAACCGCTTCTCCCCAGAACGAATGTGGGGCACAACTCTGAATCACAAGGGTCCTCGTAACATCAAGAAGATGACACTGTTCGCATTCAACAACACCATTCCACTTAGAAGTATATGCACAAGAGGTCTGATGAACAATACCTAGAGATCTGAGAAATTCCGATAACTATAACGTGGCAAACTCCAAAGCATTATCCGTACAAATAAATTTCACATTAGCAGAGAAGACATTTTTGACCTCAATAAGAAAAGATTTAATGATGAAACCTACTTCAAACTTATGTTTTAATAAGAACACCCAAGAAAGTCTAAAGCAATCATCCACAACAATCACATAAAAACGATGTCTCTGATGATCAGGACCCCAAATGTCAAAATGAAATAACTCAAAAGATTGACTACTGCAACGACCCTGACGACTCAGAAAAGAAGACAGATGATGCATTCCAAGGCGACAGGCTTCGCAGTCCAAGGTAGTGCGAGTATATATCTGTGGTGGAACATGACACATCTTCTGAAGAGGGAGATGTCCAAGGTGAAGATGCGACATGAATGGAGAAACAAATCCTAAAGTAATAAAAGCAATTCCAGCACAAGGTAGTATGGCAAGCTTGAATCCTCTTTGCTCACGGCCATATCCAACCACCCTGCCCGTTAGTATGTTCTGAAACACAAGAGAAGATGGATTAAATATGGCACAATAATGTAAATCCCTTGTAATTTGACTAATTGACAAAAGATCCATCTGAAAGTCTGGAGCATATAAAACGCTCTGCAGATGCATAGAAGGAGTTAGAACAATCACCCCTTGATCAACAATGGGAAGACAAACTCCATTAGCAATCACTACGGATCTACAAGGTGAGATAAAGAACTAAACTGTGCCCAATCTCCACACATGATGTGATGCTCCAGAATCCATAATCCAGTCAGTCAAATTTGAACTGCTACAACTGGCAAGTGCATAAGTAATACCTGATGAGCTAGATGAAGCTCTGGCAGTAGCTGCTGCATCTGAAGAACTTGCAGCTGGAATAGTAGAAGTGGACATCATCTCTTTAAGTATGGAAACAATATCATCCAGGTGTGCTTCCTGTGTAGGAGAAGAAGTCGGCTCAGTTTGCTCGGTAACCCTCGCAAACGCAGGATATCCATGCTTCTGAAAGCATGTCTACTCAGAATGACCAGGACGGTGGCAATCAGAACATGGGCTACGTTGACGTCGTCCTCGATCACGAGGTCCACACCCACGAAACTGTGAAGACCCTCCTCTGCTCACAGACCTCCTCTGCTACGAGACACTACCATAGCTGAGGGAGTCTGGGCTGCAGTAGAGATGGAGTAGTAATCTTGTTCAATTGCTTGTACACCTTTTCTATCGGAGGTGTCGTCCCTCCAGTCAACAGTTGAGTACGTGCTGCATCATACTCAGAATCAAGAGATGATAGGAAAACTCCTGTCAAGTGCTGGTAGTAATAGGCATGAAGCTGTACAATCGCTCAAACATGCCTCTAAGATGAGAGAAGTGTGCATGGAGTGGTCGACCATTCTGTTTGGTCAAGAAAAATGTCAAATTGTAGCTAAAGAATCTTGCTTTCATTCTTTGCATGCCCGTATGTGTGCTTCCTGTGTAGGAGAAGAAGTCGGCTCAGTTTGCTCAGTAACCCTCGCAAACGCAGGATATCCATGCTTCTGAAAGCATGTCTACTCAGAATGACCAGGACGGTGGCAATCAGAACATGGGCTACGTTGATGTCGTCCTCGACCACGAGGTCCACACCCACGAAACTGTGAAGACCCTCCTCTGCTACGAGACACTGCCATAGCTGAGGGAGTCTGGGCTGCAGTAGTAGATGGAGTAGTAATCTTGTTCAATTGCTTGTACACCTTTTCCATCGGAGGTGTCGTCCCTCCAGTCAACAGTTGAGTACGTGCTGCATCATATACTCAGAATCAAGAGATGATAGGAAAACTCCTGTCATAGTGGCATTCTGATATGCCTGTTGTTTCTAAGTGCTGGTAGTAATAGGCATGAAGCTGTAAAGTCGCTCAAACATGCCTCTAAGATGAGAGAAGTGTGCATGGAGTGGTCGACCATTCTGTTTGGTCAAGAAAAATGTCAAACTGTACCTAAAGAATCATGCTTTCATTCTTTGCATGCCCGTATGTGGTTGTTAAGATGTCCTACATAGCCTTTGTTGTGGGTTGGTAGGCTATATCGTTGGCAATCTCTGTGGTGAGTGTCCCAGAGAGCTAGATGCGAGCATAAGCATCATTTTGCTTCCAAGAAGAATTAACCCAGTTTTGTCCGCCGCTTCCGATTCCGTCAAAATGTGCTCCTTGTTATGGCACTGCATAAGAGTAAGAAACTGCATGGACCACAACTCGTAGTTGGTCCCATCCATCTTCACGATGGGAGCCGGACCCCTAAACGCAACATAAGAAGAAAAAACATTACTCTAGTTTTCTGACATTGTACCAATAAGTAGAACCACGGACAACTGAGGAGTAGATCGATCCAAGAACGTCTACACAATCATAAGGAGGAGTGTTTGTATCTGTAGACTCATACAACAATCCTCATTGATTCGTGTTGAGGTCTAGTTTCGTAAGATATGATTTAAAAGAGAAAAATCATAATCTCCGAAGCAAATCAAACCTCCAGGCCGCAGAATAGAGGTGCAAGAACAGTTCCCAGGCCATAGGAGCACGATTACGGCACACAGGAGAGGCTGGGTCCCCTGCGCAACCCGAGTTGGAGGTCGGCGGTGCCCTGCGGCGTGTGAAGGGACTTGGCTTGGCCCCGGCGGTGCCTGGAGACGCAAGGAAGTGTTGCTGGATGCGGACAGAGGGGTTGGGGTGCCCCGGCGGCAGCGCTGGAGGGGCTGGGGTGCCCTGGCGGTGACACTGGAAGGGCTGGGGTGCGGTGCTCCTGGCGGCTACGTTGGGAGCTCGACGATGGTGGCGGCACGTGGGGGGGGGGGTTGGCATGTAGGGTTTAGGGTGGGATACGGGAACCCTGATCTTAGGACCGTTGCTCCGATACCATGTTAGGAACTTAGGAGAAACAAAATTCATGCCACAGACAAGACCCTAGGACTCTCTTATACAAGAGAAAAGCCATGGGTTAATTACAGAGAAGTACTTAAAGGAATCATAAATAAGAAAAAAATAACTGGAGATACAATTATCTCAACGGTAACCTTTAAAGATACCACTGAGCAGCCCAACAAGCATGTCCCCCCTCCAATTTGCATTATAAGCTACACCTAAAGGGCTTGGTTTAGCTCATTAATCCTATTGACACCTAAGATGATGCATCCCTTTAGTTGTGTTACCATGCTCCAACCCACAAGGAAAAAAATAACGAGCCTCTCGTTTTGGCTCAGACCAAAACAATCTTCATATAATGGCGCCTCCAAGCAGCGATAAACTCCCACCGACATGTCCTTATCGAGCAGGAAAAGACCGAATAACAACCAAAATCGATTTCGATGCACTAACCAACCACCATTAGATAGGGTAGTTGATTTCCATTCACTCAACCATTTCTGGCTTCTTGACCAAAGGGAGCCATTGCGATCTTGTAAATCTTTTACACAATAGTGGCAAGATAAGATAGAGAATGGGAAGATTCACCATGGCGAATGTAAGAATCTCACCACAACCTTCAACCTCCTTGAAAAGGTCAAATAAAATGAAGAATGATTAGTTTCTATCGATTTTGAGCACCAAGGTGGCCCCAAATAGATTGGTGTCACCTACATACTCCTAACTTCCCAAGTGTCACCTATAATACATAATATTGTGCCATGTTCATATTGAAGCAAAGGTAAGGGAATATCTCCCCAAGTAAAACTGTGGAAAGAATAGAATTTCTTAGCTTCATAGAAACCTTAGGGCTCTATTATATAGGAGAAAAGCCCTGAGTAAATTACATAAGAAGTACAAGAAAGAAAAAGGAACAAGAAATAACCATTTAGAGATACAAATATTTCAACACTCCACATCAAGCTAGAGCATATATGTAGATGATGCTCAGCTTGGAACAACATCTTTGAAATGGACCTTGAGCAAGTGCTTTGTGAATATATCTGCAGTCTGATCTCTAGTAGCGACATGGGAGGTGGATGCGAGTCCCTTCTAGACTACGTCTCCGGTATAGTGGCAATCCACCTCTATATGCTTGGTCCGTTAATGGAATGCATGATTATTGGCAATAAATAGAGCTGCTTGATTGTCACATAGAAGCTGTGTGGGAAGAAGTACCTTAATTACAAGATCGGTCAAGACTAATATAACCCACATCATCTCCGTGCTCTCTTGAACCATGGCTATGTATTCATACTCAGCACTGGATCAAGCAACCACTGTCAGCTTCATGCTTTTCTACAACATGAGTGAACTCCCAACAAAAAACAATAAAGCCAGATTTAGACTTCATATATATTGGTTATCTTGCATAATCTACCCCTGCACAAACTATCACCACAAGAGATATACCTCTACTGGATATAAGTCCATTACCTGGTGAAGTCTTTAAACATCTTAAAATCATATGAACAACATCCATATGTGCCTGTTGCTCCATGAACTGGCTCACCTCGCTTACATCAAAGGATATGTCTGGCCTGGTTCTAGTAGCATCAACACGCTTCCCAACAAGCTCCACGTATCTCTTCTTATCTACCTCCTCAGTGTCATCATCATATAATCTTATGCTCAGATCTATAAGGGTAGTAGCATGCTTGTACATTGTCACTCCTGTCTATAGTAGAAGATCAATCACAAACTTCCTCTGGGTCATCACAAGACCATGCTGGTTCCTGGAAAACTCTAATCCGAGGAAGTAACATAGACTGCCAAGATCCTTAGTCACAATGTGCTGATTTAGGAACTCAACAACCTGAATACCTTGCTCATCATCACCTGTAACAATTATGTCATCAACATAAATAAACCACAATGGCAATTGTACCTCTTTGTGTCCTCTGAACAAAAAAAGAATGATTTGCAGTGGACCGCACAAACCTTTGGTGCTCTATCAACTCTGAGAGCTTCTGGTACAAATCTCTCGGACTTTGCTTCAGAAGACAAATCGCCTTGTGAAGCCATCACACCTTCTGAGACTCCCCCTCAGCAGCAAATCCTGGTGGCTGCTACAAGTATACCTCCTCCTGTAGATCTCCATACAGAAAAGCATTCTTCACATCAATTTGGTAAAGTAGGCAGTCACGAGTTCTTCTTTGAAGATTATTAGGTAACCTCCTCTCTCTTGCAAGTTCTTGTTGTTGTATGAACATGATTAGGTAACCTCCTCTCTCTTGCAAGTTCTTTGAATAAGGTCATGATTTGCTAGATAGGTAAACACATCGATCTGCCTCACGTTTTTTAAGACCTTGATTATGTACTCAGTAGTGATGAACAAAATTGGCATAACTAATATATATATATATATATATATATATGAGTTTAATGGGGCTGCCCCACATGGCTGCCCCCGCGCTGTTTTCGGAGTTTATTTTTTATTTTTTATAGAAAATATTGCCATGTATATTCATCCCTATATCCCCCCATATGACATTCGAATTTCGTCAGAAACAGAGACTCCTACGACCTCCATCTATACAGTCATTTTTTAACGGTAACATGATTTTTTAAATCGACACCATCTCCATAGAGGCCGTAAGAGTCTCTGTTTCTGACGAAATTCGAAAGGAGGGATATAGGGATGAATATACATGGCGATATTTTTCAAAAAAATAAAATAAAAAAACGCCGAAAACGACGCGAGGGCAGCCATTGTTGGCTGCCCCAAGGGAGCAGCCCCAATAAACTCTCTCCCTATATATAACAAGTTTGATCATTGAAGCAAATTTTGATACTTTAAGACAAGTATAGCAAGAATTAGCCAGTGAATTCAATTCAAGGTGAAAATTTGTTGAGATATCTTAAATCATACCCCTCATACAAGGGGATGGGGCAAAGCCCATCAGCCAGAATAGGGGCCTCCCATATTTTCCATTCCAAATATTATTAGGAGTTATGTAACTAAAATGTATACCTAATAGATGATTGATTTCTTACAAGTAACACAATTATCTCCATCCATCAGATTACTGTATAATTACCATAAGTAAACCCTAAATATACATGAACCAAGTTCGTAACTTAAAACCAAAAAGATGAACAGAATAAATGAAGTCGAGGTGAGAAGTTAAGACAATTCAGCTTTGGGGTGTTGCTACGTGCTACCATGGTCCATGGCAGCCAAGAACTATATGATGCAATACCATGATGCTCACTAGAGCAAGAACTATGGCAACCATGATAGAAATGCAATACCATGATGCTCACTAGAGCAAGAACTATGGCAACAACCATGATAGATAGGCTGACAGCCACCACACACTCAAGAAAGCTCAAGAACTGTGGTATGGCCACATGTGTTCACCTTCTGTGAAAGATTTTGGGAAAGACGTGTTAAAAATACTGCAAAATATTGACAGGATCCATAGGCCAAAGGCAAGCAACCAAAAAATGATCACACCCATTGAAAACATCCCGCGACCCTCCAAACAACCCATGCAAGACATTTATCGATTTTTTTATGGGAATTTCTTTTTGGTCAACATCATATAACATGAACATGCCATGATAGACTTATTGCAGTGGATAGAGGGCTGAGATCCCACAACTCTTAGGTGGATTAGCATACCATGTCATGGAAGCTAAGCCTGCCTACAACCACACATCTTCTTGGTCACAACTGCAAAGTCGACTTGACTGTCCGTAGGTCCAGTTTTCTTCTTTATAAAAAACCAAAAGAAATTGCATGATCGTAGTGAAAAAAATAGAAGTATTTGAATGTGAAAAACAGCTACCAAAAATAGAAAGAATTTTCTACACTTCTTACATTTATCTTGGGCATTGATAAGATAGCTAGAAATGCTTTCAATGCAAAATTCCTGGACTGTGAAAGAGCCACAACTATATTTCCCTCGTGCATAAGTTGCAGTGCTCTATCAACAACCACTTTCGACGCCTTCCAAGTCGAATGATCCCAAAATTCAGTTCTAAGTTCAGCTTGAAAACAAGGGAGATCAAACAAATAGGTGTCATTTTCATATAACCAGCTATCAGTGCTATGTCTGTGCTCATTATTCGAAAAATGATTCAGTTCCAGTAGATAATGAACTAGATTCTTAAAGGGCCCAGGTGTAATTTCACGACCCTCTAGCTCCCCTTCTAGATGGTAATACAGATCACTGAGTATCAGGAAGCTAACTTCGTCCTTCTTGCTGTGAATAAAACAAGAAAGACTCGGTTCGTAAGTAAAATATTCTGAAGTTGTAAATAAATATCAACACAAACATTTAGCACCAATCTGCACATATCAGAGCACTAAGATTACTTTTATGGACAGAAATTTCCTCCAGAATTTGGAACACTTTTTCAAGTGATGCCATATGATTAAACTAAGGAGAAGGCTTATGTTTAACCTTGACAACCATGAATAACCAGCACATTTTCCTTGAATAGGGGAGTTGCAGAAATGTCCAGGATCTACAGTGTTAACATTGGAGGAGGATACGCAATTTTTTTCTTAACAAACGGGGATGGAATGATTAGATCGAATGCGACAGGTGGTGAAATAATTTTAGCATGAGATTACACGGCCTTGTTTTAGTTACTTAAGAAAGTTAACAGTAGATGAAAAAAAGGACAAAGCAAATTAAAAAGGAGACAAACACTTTCTCTCAAAGTATCGACCTTAATAAGAAATTCTGAAGAATGAGGACTTGAAGTAATAATTGCCAATGAAGTAGTAACCTGTTAGGCTGTTACTCCAACCACAAAGAAAAATCTATGACATCATGGAATAATCAGCAAATCTAGAATACACGTGAACAGAAAAGGGAAAAGAATACAAAAATAGATGACAACATTAATGTCGAGAGTATTATAATCTTCTATTTTTTAAATAGTTCTTAGTTTTGGTTTTCTACGTAATTCTTCCTTTTGTTTTCATTATATACGGCACATGAGCACAAGAACTAGACAAGGGTTGCATATAAATTAAATCCCTAATCCTAATAAAAATGGAAATCGGGCACCAACAGCCACGAATGGCAACCATTGATTCCTCAGCAGCGGTGCTAGTATCACCACCAACACCAAATAAGAGTGTCGCTACTGCTGCTTTTCAAATGCACATGCAATCTTACACCGACTCTACGCATTACTCAGATTAAACTTGTTTGGAGAGAATCCATATAGGACAACCTTCTTCAACTGGAAAAAGGCTAGGGCTAATTGTTGCGATCAATTGAATTCATACTAGCAAAAACAGTTATAGTTATATTCCATTTATAGTGTTCTTTTCCTTTTTATGTGTAAACGCAATAAGGTATCTACGTAGTCCAATTGGGCAAAACATTTTTTAACCTCTAGAATTTCCTCTCTATAGCCTAGGGACTCATAAAATTCAATGACTTAATTCCATTCTGCATGGTACTATTAGAGAAACAGTCTTGAATCAGATCTATGAGATCCTCTTAAAACCCAACCCACCACCGAGCCTCTCTCTCGCACGTGGGCACCGCCGAAGCCTCTCTCTCCTCTCTCGTACATGCACCACTGCTCAAATCACAACAGCTGCGCCAACACAGCAACAGTGACAACTACAACCAGCTGCAGTGTCGCCTAACTAAGTGGCGGTTCAGATGACTACTCCGACGGTCCTTTGGGTCCATTGACCCTATTCTACACACTCTTGACATCTTGTTATGCCTGTAAGAACCTCTGAATTCCCCATTTTAAGATCGTGTCTTTTGGATACTTCGGTGCGGATTTGATCCTTTAAAACAGATCTAGATGTCTGTAAAGAGCCTATAAGGTTGATGGGAGTATTATGTATCTAGGTCTACAAAGACAACCTCCTAACTATGCTTGTGAAGATAAGTTTGATCCATCTCTCTCACACGGTTTTGTCCGTCCTGTGCATGCTCCTTTCATCATGGCAAAAGAAAAGATAGAAGCTACTCCATCTCCTAGTGCCATCAAGGGTCCTTGTCAAATTGTCAACATGGACAGGACAAGGTACAAGTTGTGGGCAATGCAATTCATGAGCACCACAGAGAGCCACAACAAGGAGTACATCCTCACGAAAGGAGAGCTTTCCAACAAAACAAGTGCCAATGCCACGAGGAAGCAGGATAACACGTGGATCTGAGTTTGGCTATCATGCAGTCTGGCAAAGATTACCAATGAAATCCTACATCAATCCATTGCAAAGTCTATTTGTGATGTTATTGCGACGATATATTCTTAAGTGAAGAATGGGACAACGATTCTTCAACTTCAACATGATGGTTAACACCCCTCTAATCAATGTACTCTAGTTTGAAGGGGCTTGTTCGAGAAACTCCACAATTACATGCCTCCAGGTACCAATAATGAGCAACCGACATACAACACCATGATGGTTTGTATTTCCATGCTGGACTTGAACCGACATATGATGCAACACGTAATCATCTTCTTTCTATTGCCACTATCAATTCAATGGGGAGACACACGATTGTCTAAGTAGAATCTCTCTGTAATATGCACTTGCTTCTCAAACCTCTTCCAATATGGCTGCGTCACAAGGTAGAGGAGGGTCTGGTCAGTTCAGATGATGAGGAGTCCATTATATGGGAGGTAGTCATCCTCGACCTTGGTCTACTTATTGTAATCGTCTAAAACATACTAAGAACACGAGCTAGTAGAAGCACAACTACCCTGTCACTACACATGTTGTTCAACAATCTGAATCAAGTACAACACCATCCAACTGGAAGCACAAGGATCTTATCTCATCTAAGGGAGATCATAAGACCTTCACTTTCTCAATTTGATCTCCCACAACATCTGCTAGCAATATACGTATCGATTGTGCTCCTACTGTTAAGATATTTATGTTATTTTGTCTGTTTCCTATATTGTTTATTTCTTTCGTCATGTTTATTTAATATACCCTCAAAACTTTTCTCCTATATACGAGAGCTCTAAGGTTAGATGGAATACAATTTTTCCTTTTCCTTCCACATGGTATCAGAGCGACGGTCCTAGACTGGAGCCTGTGCCCTATAATCCTATCCCCACCAAAACCCTAGCCCTTCACAGGCTTGCAGCCGCCGCCGCTGCTCCACCCATCCCCCCTCCCCCTTGCGGGTTTGTCACCACTTCCCTGCGGATTCTTGCACGCCCCACACACTTCTCTTCGACGGCCGCTGCACATCACAATGCAGCCCTTGTAGACTTCCAGTGAATTCTTGGGTACCTAAGGTGTAACGTGAAACCCTAAACATTCAAGTTACGCAAAGGACTCTCCAAAAGGAATGGAAGAGGTTGTGGTATGAGTCTATACCCACAACCATCTTCCTATATGTCAGTGTAGATGCTGGTATCTTTTGTTACTAGCCTAGTCTTAAAGATTGTTGTCATCAGGTCCAACAACAAAGTTGAAGTCCCATCCTTGGGTGCCTTTAAAGGTCCGACACCTATTGTCAAAATGGATGGCACTAACTATGAATTGTGGGCCATGTACTTCATGAGTTTGATGCAATGCAATGTAATGGAAAGAAGTGTATTTTTACGACAGAGGAGCCACGTGACAAGACTGGGACAAATGCCTCATGGGAGGCGGATGATGCATATGCTCGTGTATAGCTATCTGGGATTGTATCCACGGAGATAGCTAATGATATATTGAGTCAGCCTACGACAAAGTCTCTGTGGGACATTCTTGCCGCGACATACTCTCCAGCAAAGTATGAGTCGAAGATACTCCAACTTCAGCATGATATCTTCACATCAAAGCAAAATGGTCGTCCTCTTCACACCCTATATATATCTTTGACGGGTATGTTTGAGAAATTACATGGCTACATACCCTTGACTGCGGCACCAGAGCAACTCAAGACATACAGAGACTCTGTGACGACAGGTGTATTTCTGGCAGCCCTGGATCCAGAATATGATGTCGCTCGTGCCCAGATCCTCACGGATGCTACCATACCTCCTATGGACGAGGCATATCGCAGATTGAGCAGACTACTATACCCTCTGGAAGTACTTTACAGCAACAGACTTCTTCAGCTATGGCAACATCACGTGGTAGAGGCAACCATACATTATATCATGGCAGGGGAAGTTCCAACTGCAGTAGAGGAGGGGGTGGTCGACCCGGTCAACCGTGCACCTACTGCCATAGGACAAGCCACTCTGAGGAAACGTGTTATTCTAAACATGGGTTTCTGCATCGGCCAGAGTTACATAGCAGAACTAACAAGCGGGGAGTCCATCACCTGTATCTAATCAGAGGTTTAACGAGCTTGTAGCAAAACTGAGGGAGATCATGTGTGGCACATCTGGATCCACTAGCTCTCCTTCAGTATCCTCGGAGGTTGCTGCCTCAACATCTGCGTCTACATCAGGTATAGACTATGCTCTTACTAGTTGCTACAGGACAGACTTATCAGAATTGACTATCGATTCCGAAGCATCTCATCATCTCTGTGGTGACATAGGTCAGTTTAGTGTTTTTAGTCCTACTCAGTCTGGACAATTAGTTGTGATAACAGATGGAACACATTCCCCCATCACTGGTCAGGGGGAGGTGCAGTTGACTTCTACACTAAGGCTTCCGAATGTTCTCTACGCTCCTGAATTTTCTACGAATTTATTATCAATTAGTCAAATCACCAAAGATTTACATTATCATGCCATATTTGATCCATTTACGTTCCATCGTCGCAGGCGGAACCCTTATCAGTTTGTGACTCCTCGTGCGCGTCTGCGCATTTGTTCGCGCATCTGTGCCGTAGCACGCCTACGACCTAGCGCATCTGCATGTATTATGCGTCTGCTCGCTCGTCCACTTGTGCATATGCGCCCTAGCGCGTCTGACGCTCCAGTGAAGTAGACGCCTCCTCACTTCATCGCAGGCGACCCAAAGATGTCTTCAAGGAATGAGAGTGGTTGTGGTTTGACTCTATACCCACAACCATCTTCCTCTATGTCTGTGTAGACATTATTTGTCTAGTTTGCAACCCCAATCTCGAGAAATAATTGTCATCATGTCAGACAACAAAATAGATATTCCATCCATGGATGCCTTCAAGGTCCGACACCGATTGTGAAGATGGATGGAACGAATTATGAAAGGTAGGCCATGCAGTTCACGAGTTTAATGCAATGCAACAACAAAAACGCATCCTCACAACAGAGGAGCCACGTGACAAGACTGGGACAAATGCCTCATGGGAGGCAGATGATGCATATGCACGCGTGTGGCTATCGGGGACTGTGTCAGCAAAGATAGCCAATGATATTTTGAGTCAGCATAATGCAAATGCCATGTGGGATATTCTCGTCGCTACAAACTCACCAACAAAGAATGAATCGAAGATACTGCAGCTTCAACATGATATTTTCACATCAAAGCAGAATGGATGCCCTCTTCATACTCTCTATACTTCTTTGAGGGGTATGTTTGAGAAGCTACATAGATACATTCCCTTGATTACTACGCCATAACAACTCAAGTCGTACAGAGACTCAATGATGACTGGGGTCTTTCTTGCAGCCCTTGACCCAGAGTATGATGCAGCTCGTGCCCAGATCCTTACTGATGCCATCATACCTCTGATGGAGGAGACATATCGTAGATTGAGTAAATTGTCTATATCCTCTGGTAGTACTTTACAGTTTCAGACATCTTCAGCTATGCCTGTATCACGTGATAGAGGAATCCCTACACCATATCGTGGTAGGGGAAGCCCTAATCGGGGCAGAGGAGGAGGTGGTTGATTCCATCAGCCATGCAATTACTGCCACATGCTAGGCCACTCTGAGGAAACCTGCTATTCCAAGCATGGGTTTCCTGCTTCAGCTCGAGTTGCAGAACATACACAACAAGGTGGGAGTCCATCATACGTATCTGACCACAGATTTGATGAGCTTGTTGCACGAGTAAGGGAGATTATGCCTGTTGCATCTGGGTCTACTGGATCTCCTTCTGGATCTTTAGAAGTAGCTGCCTTAGCATCAGATCTATGTCATGTATAGCATATTCCTTTACTAGTTGTTACAGGGCAGATTTATCAGAATGGATCATGCATTCCGGAGCATCCCATCATCTCTGTGGTGACAGAGGCCAATTTAGTGTTTTTCGCCCGATTCAACCTGAACGGTCTGTGGTGATAGTAGGTGGGACACATTCTCCCCTTACTGGACAGGGGGAGGTGCAGTTGAATCACCAGTTGACGCTTCAGAATCTTCTTTATGCTCCAGATTTTTCAATGAATTTACTTTCAATTAGTCAAATCACCAAAGATTTACATTGACGTGCCATATTTGATCCATCTGCTCTTGTGTTTCACGATATACTCACGGACATGGTGATTGGAGCAGGCTGTGAGCAAGGGGGGCTATACCGACTAGAGCAATCTCCATATGTTAGTGTCTCCTCTCTTCACACTGGATCTGTTTCTCCATATGTATGGCATCTTCGATTTGGTCATCTTCCTCTGTAGAAGCTGAGTCATGTTCTTCCATAAATTTCACCTCGCTCCACTTTCCAATGCGAGGCTTGTCAGCTTGGGAAGCATCATCGGTCCACTTTCCAGAGTCGTCAGGGACGAAGTATTCATAGTTTGTTCGAGTCAATCTTTGATAATTGGGGTCCCAGTCGTGTCCATATCTTCAAGGACACATGTTTTATCTTGTTGCAGTCGATGAGTTTTCGAGATTGTCTTGGGTCATTCTTCTTAAAAACAAGTCCGATGCTGGTCCTTCAGTTCTTTATTAAAGAAATAAGGAACAATTTTTCAACAAAAATCAAGTTTATATGTTCCGAGAATGCACTGGAATTTTGCACTCCTTAGCTTTCTCAGTTCCTTAGGTCTCATGGTATTGTGCATCGGACGTCTTGTGCATATACTTCGCAACAAAATGGGGTGGATGAACGGAAATATCGTCATCTTTTGGATATTACCAGAACCCTTTTGATTCAGAACCGTGCTCCTCTCTCATACTGGGGAGATGCGGTTCTAACAGCTTGTTATCTGGTTAATCTTATGCCCTCTTCGGTGTCGGGGGAGAAGATCCCTTTCTTGATTGCATTTCCCAAGAAGGATCTTTTTTCCCTTATGCCTCGTGTTTTCGGTTCAGGAGCATTTGATCATCAAATGTCTCCTGGTCTTGACAAGCTCTCACCCAGAGCTGTCAAATGTGTGTTTGTTGAGTATTCTAAGACCCAAAAGAGATATCGTTGCTTTGACCCTGTTCGATGAAGGTACTTTCAATGCTCATGTCACCTTTTTTGAGTCCATTATGTACTTCTCTCTCACAGGAAACAAGCTTACACCATCAGAGGATGGAGAAGAGGTCTATGTGCCTCTTTCTTCGATCCCCATAGCATCTCCATCTCCTACACCGGCAACAATGCCTCCACCACCACCACTTATGCCACCACCTCCACCGCCTCCTCTACCATCTCCTCTTTTCTTTTCGTATGTTTACCAGTGACGACCCCATACTCATACGCCTCCTCCATCATCCAGCACGTCCAAGGTATGTACTGAACATTTGAACTCTTCTAATGGCACTGGTGATTTACAAGTACAACCAGAGGTACATGATAATGTGGATACTATATCTTCTACAAGTGATGCGGATCTGGACATAACTATTTCTCTACGGAGGCAGAAGCGAGCTTGAACTATGCACCCTTTGGCTTCATATATTTCCTTGGATCGTCTTTCCATGGATTTTCAGAGATTTGTTGTGGGACTGTATTCTGTGGAAATATCACGACCTATCAGGTGGTGTTATAGAGTGGCCATTGGCGTCTGGCTATGGAGGAGGAAATGGAAGACCTACGGTCTCGTGGTACATGGACCGTTGTACAGGCTCTACCAGGAGCGCCTGAGGTTGGCAGCACATGGGCGTTTACTGTAAAACACCGAGCAGATGGCACAATGGAAAGATATAAGGCCAGCCTGGTTGCTCGAGGGTTTACCCAAACCTATGGCATGGACTACTAGGACACATTTTCTCCTGTTGCACGTCACTTTACACTACGCATTCTTGTCGTTGTTGCTGTGGTACGTGATTGGCCGCTTTTTGTTAGAGAATGCAGAAGATTTCTTTCTTTATATTAAATTGTAACCCCAAGAGGGCTTTTATGTCAACAGAATATTCTATATTGTTATTTGTTAAGAGAATATACTATAGAGCATATTATATAGAATATTCCCCTTTGAGCCCTCTAGGGTTTAGTCCTATATAAGGACCCCTAGACCTCTTGAATAAACAACGAATCATCTTTTCACCTGGAATCAGAGCAGCGGTCCTAGGTCGGTATTCTGACCTAATCACCCCGCCGCCACCGCCAGCTCTCCAAGTCCCTCTGCAGCCGCGTGCCGCCTCGGATCTCCGCACCTCCTACCTTAGGCCCGCGCCGCCTTGGGTTTCCAGGCCCTGCCAAGTCTTCAGTACACGCGAGGGCCCGAGCTCACCATCGCCAGGCTGCTCTAGGGAAGTCAAGTACCTCTGCCAAGCCGCCCAGGCCCGCGTCGCGCCTCCTTGCGCCGCCATGCCCCTCCAGGGCCCCGTTGTGCCACCTTGCGTTGCCCAACGCCGTCAGGCGCCTCCACTAGGCAGGTCAGGCTTCCCAACGCCAGGGCCTCCCCTTTACACCACCTCGTACCGCCCAACGCCTACAGGCGCATCTGCCACGAAGGTCGGGCCTTACTCACGTGAGGAGGCCGACTCGACCAGGCCCGCCAGACCCCCTCTTGCCGGTGCTTGTGCCATCAAACGATCATTGCCTCATCCTTCTTACTCTTTGATGAGGGTTTAGATATTTGATGATAAATTGAGGCAAGATATACTCTTTAGGTCACTTTTTCTTGACCTAAGTCGCCACGATGACGTCTATCGAGATCAAGCCCACGTACCCTACTTCTTCTTTGATGATACATGGCACTTCTATCGAGTTGAAGGTCTTCGAAAATTATGTTCTATGGTCTCGTTCATTCAAAGCGTTTGTTAATGGCCAGCGCAAGAGCTACGCTCTTACAAAAGTTCCACTTGCGGAAACAGATAAGGACTATGAAACTTGGTTTGTTGATAATCGCCAAGTTATTTCTTGCAAGACGAACAATGTCGATCCAAACATTGCTGCAAATCTTCTTTACAAAGACACCGCTAAGGCAATGTGGGAAAACCTTGAGCGTACATATTCTCGGAAGACGACTAAGTCTCGTCTGTCAGACATATACACAAGGATTTGATCTGCTACTCAGGGAGAATCAAGTCTTATTGAATACTACAAGCTTCTTACAAGCCTTTTTTAAAAAACTTCTTATTTTTCAGCCAGCATGTTGTGACAAGTAGGCGAATGTGCTGAATGGCAGGTTTACAGATTTCTCTCGGGACTAAATCCAAAATATAAGCATGTGAAAGATCAATTCTTGATGGCTGATACTCTACCTACTCTTGAGACAATCTTCGGACGCTTACAGGAGCTAGAGGCTCCAATTCAACACTCTACCACCCACACCTCTACAGAGACGATGGCCCACTATACCTCCTCAGGATACCGAGGGCATCAAAACTATCAAGGAGGACGTGGACGTGACTCAGGGCGTGGGCGTGGTTGTGAATCTGGATGCAGTTGTAACTCAGGACGCAGACACGATTGTGGACGTGCTCGTGATTCTTCCGCTCGGTATCCAGCATGAGTACACTGTAGACGCTGGAATCACCCCTCTGATTGCTGCTTGGCAACGTTTGGGATGCAACCTAATGCTAACAATGCCTATGATGAAGTATCGTATGATGCAACTGCAGATACATCTACTCAGCAAACCAGCGAGGCACAAACCCCATTAACTGCTTCTGAATATGCTTGCCAACGACAACTGCTGCAAAAATCTAGTCATTCTGATGGTAATGCTTCTACCCCTATTGCGAGCCTGGATACTACCTCAGGTACAATAGCTAACTCTGTATCTTCCTCTAAGCATGCATGGATTATTGATTCTGGAGCCTCTACCCATCTGATGGGAGATGGAAGTTTGCTAACCTCCTCCTAGCCGTCTTCCTCTGTGAAAATTGTTCGGGTTGCTAATAGGGATCATTCCCTAGTGACTACTGTCGGTACTGTTAACATTTCTTCCAAGCTGCATCTAACAGATGTTTAATGTGCCCCTGCTTTTCCTCTTAGCCTTCCACAAGTACAGAAGCTATGTCGTCAGCGTAACTGTCGTGTTATTTTTTATGAGCTTTATTTTCAGGACATCCGGACGAGGAAGATTTTTGGTGAGGGTCATGAGAGGAACGACCTCTATTACCTCGACACCCCTTCTGATTCCAACTTTGCTGGTGCGGTCGCCATCTCTGAAGATCCCTTTCTATGGAACCTTCGTCTTGGCCACCCTTCTGCTAAAGCTCTCTCAATGATGTTCGATGAACATTCTATGCTAAAACCCTTTGAGTGTGAAGCATGTCAGCTCGGGAAACATCATCGAGCCTCCTTTCCTGCTCGAACTGAGCCTCGCCGCCATACTCCTTTTGCACTTGTTCACTGTGATATCTGGGGGACCTTGTCCGATCCGAAGTCTAAGTGGTCATAAATATTTTGCTATCTTTGTGGATGACTACAGTCGATCATCTTGGGTTTTCTGTTAAAGGAACTTTCAGAAATTAACAATATTGTCAAGAATTTCTTTTACTATATCATAAACATCTTCTCCAATATAGTTAAAATATTTCGTTCTGATAATGCATTGGAATTTACACAAAATGATTAAACATCCTTCTTTGCTTCCCAGGGTGCTATCCATCAAACCTCTTGCCCATATACCTCCCAACAGAATGGGGCAACCGAAAGGAAATTTCGACACCTCCTCAACATTGCCCCGTCTCTTCATACCCGAATAAAGGTCCCCAAAACCTATTGGGGAGATGCTATTCTCACTGATGTCCATCTTATCAACAGAGTTCCCTCTATCTCCCGAAATGGCTCCACACCCTTTGCCTTGTTGTATCCAAATGACTCACCATTTCCTCCACCTCTGCGGATTTTTGGATGCACTGCCATTGTTCACAACTTTCATATTGCTGACAAATTTCATTACACGCAATTAAATGTGTTTTTCAGGATTTTTTCCAAACAAAGAAAGGGTATAGATGCTATGATCCTTGTAGTAAACACTATTATATATCAGTTGATGTCACCTTTTACGAACAAACGCGCTTCATCAATCAAGATGTGTCTGACATACCATTAGAACTTCCTCCTCCACCAATTGTGTATAAAAGAAAACATGTGGCCCCTCTTGTTCCTGTCCCTCTACTTATTCCTTTGTTGCACGACAATATCCATCTTCAAGGGCCCCCACCAATATTATCCCGGATGAACCTCAATAGCTTCCCATTGCCCTACACAGAACAAAGAGGCAATGCATTATTCATCCTATGTCTAATTTCACGTCCATCGCTATCATGTTCTGATAAAAGATATGCAGATGCTCTTATGACAATATCTGTTCCAAAAGACTATCACAGTGCATTACAAGACCACGGGTGGCGACAAGCTATGGATGAAGAAATGGATGCGCTCAATTCCAGAGGAATATGGGATCTAGTTCATTGTCCCCAAGGTGTCAGACATGTTGCCTGCAGATGTGTCTTTACTACGAAACATTCTCCAGATGGTTCTATAGACAGATTGAAAGCAAGACAAGTGGCAAAAGGCTTTACACAGACATATAAAGTTGATTACTTCGAGATTTTTTCACCTATTCCCAGGATGGGGTCTATTCGCACTATCCTCTCTATAGCCATAAACAAAGGCTGGCCTATTTTCCAACTGAATGTCAAGAATGCATTTCTAAATGGTGATCTTGAGGAAAAGGTTTACATGATGCAACCCCCAGGTTACGAAGTCAAGGGAGAGTATGTTTATCGACTTCGCAAAGCAATTTATGGTCTAAATCAAAGTCGGAGGGCATGGTTTGACAGATTTAGTTCAGAGATTAGCACTCTGAGCTTTCATAGAACTACATGTGACCATTCTGTCTTTGTCAGAAAATGATCAACAAGTACTGTCATACTAGCTGTATATGTGGATGACATGGTTGTTACAGGTGACGATGATAAAGGAGTGCTAGAAGTGAAAACTTTTTAGCAAACAGTTTTTGTCACCAAAGATCTGGGGCATCTTCATTATTTTCTGGGTATAGAAGTCCTACGCACCGAGAACGGGCTTCATATGTCACAAAGAAAGTACTGCTTAGATATATTGACCGAGGCAGGACTACTTGGGTGCAAGCCCTCTGACATACCTGCAGAACCAAAGAAACATTCTACACCAGATGATCCTGCCTTTGAAGATACTACAAGATACATAAGCCTGGTTGGCAAACTTCTGTACCTCACTGTTACTAGGCCAGACATATCGCCTACGTTCGTAACCTCACTACGGCTCGCTGGTACTCGACGAGAGTTGAGGGAAAGAGCGAGTCGGACCCCCGCGTGGGAGGACGTTGCGGAGGGACGGACACGACTTCTTCGGAATCCCGAAGACCACAGGAAGACACCCGTGACCAGAGCATGTCATGAAAGAAGCACACTGGGTGGGCGTGCTTCGACCCAGTCTCCGGGGCACAGTGGAATGTAGATATCATGAACGCGAGGCGCAGGATACCAGGCCAACCAAGCCTGGCAACCACTCCCCGGAGGTGCCGATCACGGGAGCATCCGGGGCCCCTTAGCCCAGCGGAGCTGGAGAGGCCTGATCTGATAAGTTAGTCTTCGGGAAGGTCCTACTGACTTCTGCGAACGTCGGGACCCGAAGAAATAATCAAACAAGACCTTTCCTTGTGAGCCCTTCTTTCGAAGAAAGAAGAAGAGACCCGGTGATATCTTGTGAACGGAGCTAGCCAATACATGGAGAAACCATGCTACAACTACTGGCAAGATGTCCTTCAGATCCTTCGCTACCTGAAGGAATCCCCTAGACGTGGTCTATTCTATGGAACAAATTGATACACTAAGGTTGCTGCTTATACTGATGCTGATTATGCACTACGACGGGCTATGCGATGAAGGTAGGAGGTAACCTGGTTAGTTGGAGGAGCAAGAAACAAACGGCGGTGTCCCGATCCAGTGCAGAGGCAGAATATAGGGCAGTGGCCCAAGCCACGAGCGAAATTACCTGGTTACTGTCTCTTTTGCAAGAACTCAATATTGCTACTCATGTTCCTTTATATTGTGATAACAAATCTGCCACTTAGATTGCTACGAATCCTGTGTTCCATGAGAGAACCAAACACATTGAGATCGACTGTCAATTTGTTCGTGATGCTGTACGAGAAGGCAAGATTTCAACACCACATTTCTCAACAGACCTTCAGCTTGCAAATATATTCACAAAGGCCTTATCAAAGAAGCGCCTTTCATGGATATTTTCCAAGTTGGGCATGCTCGATGGATATGCTCCAACTTGAGGGGGAGTGTTAGAGATTGCAGAAGATTTCTTTCGTTATATTATATTGTAATCCCACGAGGGATTTTATGATAACTGAATATTCTATGTGGCTATTTATTAAGAAAATATTCTATAGAGCATATTCTATACAATATTCCCCTTTGAGCCCTCTAGGGTTTAGTCCTATATAAGGACCCCTAGAGCTCTTGAATAAACAACGAATCATCTTTTCTTATCATCCTTTCACACCAATTAGATGTAAAGAATACGTTCTTGTATGTGGACCTACAGGAGGAAGTTTACATGTAACAGCCACCAAGGTTTGCTACTGAGGGCAGTCTGGTATGGTGTGCCGTCTTCATAAGGCCATATATGGTCTTAAGCAGAGTCCAAGGGCTTCGTTTCAGAAGCTCTTAGACTTGATTGACCAGAAGGGGTTTCTTCGATCCACTGCAGATCATTCTCTTTTTGTTAAGAGAACTCAGAGAGGTATTGTTGTTGTTCTGGTTTATGTTGATGACATCATTGTTACTGATAGTGATGAATAGGGCCTTCAGGCAACAAAGGTTTTCCTTGAACAACAGTTTGTGACAAAGGACCTTGGTACACTGCGTTACTTCCTTGGCTTGGAGTTTGCACGAAATAAACAGGATATGGTCATGACGCAAAGGAAGTATGTCATTGATCTTTTAACTGAGACAAGTATGATAGGATGCAAACCTGCTACTACACCAATGGATCCTAATGAGGCTCTATGATGATGACTATGAAGAGGTAGATAAGAGACGTTACAGAGAGCTGGTAGGAAGGTTGTTATATGTTACTATTAGCAGGCTTGATATATCATTTGTTGTGAGTAGAGTCAACCAGTTTATGGACCAGCCCAGACATGTTCACATGGATACAATGTGCATGATTTTGAGATATCTGAAATCTTCTCTAAGAGCAGGCCTTCTTTTCAGAAGGGACACATCCCTCACAGTTACTGGATGTGCAAATGCGGATTATGTTGTGTGTCCCAAGGATAGGAAGTCCACCTCATGCTTCATTGTGTTTGATGGTAGATCATTAGTCTCATGGCGAATTAAGAAATAGACAGTTGTTGCTCGATCTAGTGCTGAATCAAAATATGGGCTATGGCCCAAGGGAGTACAGAAATGATGTGGGTTTAATCTGTTCTAACTGACCTAATTGTTGAAGTTCCTCTTCCTATACACCTTAAATAGGATAACTAAGCAGCACTGTTCATTGCTAATAATCCAGCCTTCCATGAGAGAACAAAACACATTAATGTAGATTGTCACTATACTCGTGACTTGATCCAGAAGGGATTGATCTCTACTACTCACATTGCTTCAGGAGATCAAATTGCAGACATGTTCACCAAATCTCTAGCGAGGGGCCCATTTCATCGTTGTTGTTCCAAGCTGAGCATCATAGGCATATATGCTCCAGCTTGAGGGGGAGTGTTAAGATACTTATGTTGTGTGGGCTTTATTTATATTTGCTTATTTTTCATGTTATCATATGTAATTTTCCCATAAAGCTTTTCTCCTATATAAGAGAGCTCTAGGATTTCGTGAAATTTAATTCAAATTTCCCCTTCCACATACCATACCAATCTTCTTTTGCTCCACCAGAAGGATTCCTACAGGTGTACCTATTCGCATTAAAGGATAGATGAGGCGATTCGCTTGGTGACTTGGTTGGATGGTAACCAGGAACATGGTGGACTTCATCTCATGAGTTGGAAGGAAGTGACGCGTAGGAAGGAAGACGGCCACCTCGGGATCCTCGAGTTGGAATGCATGAACAAGGCTCTACTATCTAATTGGGTGTTGAGGCTGTGGGGGGTGAAGGAGGACTTGGTGTGTGGACTGATGCGTAAGATTTATGCGATTGTGGGCAGTCTGCAGACCTCGATCTTTCAACACCCCTCTGCACTTTGGATGAGTATCAGAAGGATCCTCCCTGATATGAGAGAGATGCTACGACCGGATGTTGGTAATGGTGAGAGATTTTATTTCTGACAGGATGATTGGACTGGGTTGGGACCCCAGAGAGATCGTTACCCTCGTCTCTTCCCCCTTTTTCAGAATCAAGGTGCCTCTATTGGTGATACATGATCGGTAGGTGTTTGGTTCCCTCGCATCCCTCCCGCACTTTCTGAACAAAGGCTTCAGGAGGTCACGACCCACCTTGGTGATTTAGCTGATCTTGGGGGCCCCACTTATGGCAGGGATCCCTATATCTGGGGTAATGGGAAGTATTCCGTGAGAAAGGCATAACTTTTCTTCACTCAAAGCCATCACTTGGTCTTGGATGATCTCACGCGTGACTTCCAGATCATTTGTAAAAGCAAAATTCAGCAAAAGATTATGTTCTTCCTTCGGCTTGTAAGAAATGAATGTTTGCTCATAAAGACATGCTGAGATGACATGCTACATACCGATGACCGTACATGCAATACATGTAACGAGGAAGATGAGGACTTGGAACATCTCTTCTTTAAATAGCAGACACCATCACATATATGGGAATGTATGAATATTCATTGGGTAAAAACAAATGAAAGTACTTCATTCTGGAGCTCAATTAGGTCATGATGTAGCAACTCACAGGAAGATGCATCCCCATCCTTCGCAATCCTCTGGGCTATTTGGTGTGCTAGAAACGAGGATATTTTTCGAGGCCAACGATTTTATACTGAAAATGTTGTTGGTTTCTTTAAAGGCCTTACGTTGGTCGGGTCTGATTTATGAGCGTGTAAACATCTCATATCAATAAAAGCATCATGGTGAGTCCCACCATGGTACCTCACCCTTGTTTATTTCAAAAATTACATATGGGAAACATTCTCTTATCACGGCATATGAGACATCCATATGATCCCATCTATGCATATGCATAATGTTTTACATACTTTGGATTTTTCTATGAATTTATTACTGATTAGCCATCTTAATAAGGAACTTAATTGTCGTGACCTATGTTATCAATTTTCGCTTGTGCTTCAAGATACACTAAGAGCATGGTAATTGGATGTGTCCTTAAGCAAAGAGATCACTACTTTTGGACTATAAAATAGAGGGGAAATTGGATCTTTCCAAGATCTAATACCCCCACTCATGTTTAGTCCTACATCATCGATAAGTGGAACTTCAATCTGTCTGTGGGGTTATATAAGAAGCCTCACATCCTCTGTACTCATCGAGAGATTGCAATATATGATCCCATCCTTAGAGGACTTCTCTCATGGTTTCATCCCATTCCTCTTGGAGTAGAGTTCCACGTAAAATCCCAAGATATTTATAATGGATTCTCGAATTTTCTTCCACGTTTTATATTTCAACATGGTATCATAGCAAGTCAATTTGGGAGGATTTTCTTTTTTATTCTAAGTTCTATTATTGTTGTACATTGATTTGTTCAAGTTCAAGATATGTTCAAAGTTTTTTTTTAAGATCATAACATCGTCAAGTCTTATCAAGCTCCGCTAAAGATCACGGAATCTCCATGTTCGAAAAAAATTATAGGGTTTCATCTTTCTGCGTGAACCTTCTTCAATAGTTCCAGCAATGTTCAAGAACCCATCACATCGGCACAAGCACAAAAACACACGACACTAGTGTTCCATCTGAAACCCAAGGGTGGCCATGCCTATATAGTTATGAGCTTCCACCGGAGAAGATGATTCTCCAAGTTTCAGAGAGCCCACTTTGTGCAAATCCTAGGCGCAACTCCAGTTCAAGTCAACCCGATCCGATTAGTGGCCTAGGATCTCATCCAACATATGGCTTGAGAAGGAATACGTACGAGGTCCTTCCTACTGACACAACCAAGAACCTCGAGCGCTAAGAGGGCCTTCAATCTCCCGTACGACAGCTAATCCGTCTCGGCACCACCCAATACGGGTTTAGGTTCACAAGCAACATCGGAAAAGAAGAGGAGACCAACCATCCCTTTCCCCGACGATGTAACTTCTCCAGACTGCGATGGCTCCTACGCAGCTCCTCCAAGCAGTAGCGAAAGCTCTCACCTGGGGACGTTAGGTTTATCCTTTTTTCCCAACTTCACTGTAGATATATATGTCATATTTATGTATCGTTTATATATTATTATGTTCTTCTATCCACTTTATGAAATTTGCCCATAGGCCTCTCCCTATATAAGAGAGCTAGGGCCCAAGGAATAAACATCTCTTTCTATTTTCCCAATAAGGTATCAGAGCGGCAGAACTAGTCCGGAGCTCTCAAGCCCTAACCCTAAGCCCCCCGTTCCGTTCCCCTCTATCTCGTAGGCCCCCTCCTACCCTGTAGCATGTCTCCGTTCCCTTTCCTCCCACGTGGGTTGCCTCCCTTTCTCTCATGCAGGTCTCGCAGTCCTACGCTCGTCGCCCAGGTCGCACCGCCAGGCCCTGCAGCCCGGGATCCGTCGTCTAGTCTTCAACCCTAGTCTTCTCTAGCTATCATGTTAGAAAACAAGGTAGATATTTCCGCTACAGGAGCCTTCAAAGGTCTTGTGCCTATAATACAGATGGATGGGTTAAACTATGAACTGTGGGCGATGCAGTTCATGAGCATGATGAAGTCTACAGGTAAGAAACATATTCTTCCCGAGGAAGAGCCAGCCGAGAAGACTGAGGTTAACACCTCATAGGAGGCGGATGATGCATATGCCAAGGCTTGGCTTTCAGGGACATTGGCCATAGAGATCACCAATGAAATACTTCATCAACCCACAACCAAGGCAGTGTGGGATATTCTTGCAGCCACTTATTCACAGGCAAAGAATGAGTCAAATTCTACAACTCCAACAAGATATCTTTACTATCAGGAAAAATAAACGGCCTCTTCTTTCGCTATATACATCCTTGTGTGGGATGTTCAAGAAGCTCTATAACATCATGCCTCTCACATCTACTCCTAAGAAGCAGAAGACGTATAGTCATGCTACCATGGTTGGTGTATTCCTGGTAGGCAATGATCTTGAGTATGAGGCAGCTCGTTCCCCGATCTTAGCAGATACGACTATTCCTCCCATAGAGGAAGCCTTCCGCAGGCTCAGTCGGATCACTGTTCGATCTACTAATGCCACTCAGACTTCTTCAATGATGGCAGCTTCACGAGGTCGCAGAGGCTATTCTCAGTTTCGTGGCTGCGGACCTCATGGTAGAGGAGGTCGTGTTCGTCAACCATGTACCTTTTATCATCGTTTTGGACATATAGAGGATACATGCTACTCCAAGCAAGGATTCGCTGCCTCTGCTCGAGTGGCTGAGCATATTGAGCCCCCAGCTACTTCCTCGTTGGATCAACGATTTGATGACCTGGTAGCATGATCGGGGGGCATTATACCTCCTACCAATCCTGTGACGTCTTCATCTGTCCCCCCAAATCATTCAGATGTGGCTGCTTTAACCTCCTCCAATACATCATGTAGTACTTATGCACTTACTAGCAATAGAGGATCTGATATTATAGAATAGATTATAGACTCTGGTGCCACATCACTTGTGTGGAGACAGGGGTCAATTTACAGTGTACAGACAGGTTCCTCAAGGACGAACAATGGTTATTGCAGATGGAACTCATTCCCCTATCACTGGACAAGGGGAGATTAGCTTGACGCCCTGTAAGCATCTACACAATGTGTTGCATGCACTTGATTTCTCTATGAACTTGTTTCTATTAGCCAGATTACAAAAGATTTACATTGTCGAGACATTTTTGACCTATCCTCTTGTTTTTTAGGACATTTTTACGGGCAAGGTGATTGGGTGTGGTCGTGAGCACGACGGTCTCTATCGCCTAGTTCAAACACCCTATGCTGGAATTTCCTCTCTTTCTGCTGGACTTGTTTCACCATTTACGTGGCACTTGTGCTTTGGTCATCTCCCGCTCCAGAAATTATGTCGTGTTCTGCCTCAGATCTCGCCTCACACGTCCTTTCATTGTGAGGCATGTCAGTTGGTAAAGCATCATCGTTCTGCCTTCCTCAGCCATCAGAGTCGGAGCAATAGCTCTATTTTTGAGTTGTTTCATATAGAAATTTGGTGTCCTATTCGTGTTCCTGATCAACAGGGACACATGTTTTATCTGGTTGCAGTATATGATTTCTTTTGTCTGTCTTGGAATTTTTATTAAAGAATAAATCTGAAGCCGGAGATGTTATAAAAAAGTTTCCTAACTGAAGTACAAAATGTGTTTTCTACTTTGTGAAATTTGTGAGAACTGATAGTGCCTTGGAATTTCGTACTAATGCTCTTTCCCAATTATTTTTCAACCGAAGGTATTATTCATCTAACATCATGTGCATATACTTCCCAACAAAATGGTGTTGTAGAGAGGAAGCATCGTCATGTTCTGAAAACACAGTTTCTAATGATGAGTCTGATGGTCTACATGAGCAGGATTCTTTATAGAGGACAGATGTGGAGGTTGACTGGCGAAGCGTAGCTACGCATTATATCCTATAACAGCTATGGTCTCCGTTGAACGCATGACTTTCAATTTCAGGAAATTTGCAGTTGCATTATCAACCGTGGCTATTCCACAAAATTATCAGTAGGCTTTAAAGGATGGTCGATGGTGATTATCTATGAAGGAAGACTTGGCAGCCCTTCAGTCGAGAGGTACATGGAGCCTAGTTCCAGATCCCACCGGAGCGTCTATAGTAAGCTGTAAATGGGTTTTTACACTAAAACAAAATACAGATAGTAGCATCGACATGTACAAGGCACGTCCAGTTGCACAAGGATTTACTCAGACATACGAGGTGGATTATCTTGACACATTCTCATCAGTTACTCGTCATTCTGCCTTACGGATTCTTCTCTCTGTTGTTGTAGTTCGAGATCGGTCCCTATTTCAGTTGGAATTCAAGAATGCATTTACGTATGGCGATCTTCAAGAGGAAGTCTACATGCAATAACCTCTGGGATTTTCTGTTGAGGGGGAGTGTTCACAGGTGTATAGACTTCATAAGGCGATCTATGGCCTTAAGCAGAGCCCTAGAGCTTGGTTCCAGAAGCTCTCAGACTTGTTTGAGAAACAGAGGTTCAAATGTTTGAGAAACAGAGAACATCCAGATGTATGACTGCCATTATGGTATCTATTGATGATATACTTATTACAGGAGATGATATTGTTGGGAAAAATGAATGGCTTGTTTATCCCATAAGCCCTAGGCTCTCTTATATAGGAGAGTAGCCTATGGGTAAATTACATAAAGCATACTGTGAAGAAAATAAAATAGATAAGAGGTACATATACTACTACTATGTGCGTTAACACTCCCCCTCAAGATGGAGCATAGATATCAATTATGTTCAGCTTGGAAGCACACTTCTGAAATGGGCCTCGTAGCAATGCTTTGGTGAATATGTCCGCAGTCTGATTTTTTGAGGTAACATGAGACGTAGCAATGAATCCTTTCTGAATCATATCACGTATGAAGTGACAGTCCACCTCAATGTGCTTGGTCCGCTCATGGAATGCTGGGTTGTTTGCAATGAACAAGGCAGCCTGATTATCACATTCCAAGTTCATAGGAAGTGGTACATCTAAACATAGGTCTGTAAGCACAGCTTTCACCCACATCATCTCTGTAGTAGCCTGGGCCATAGCCCTATATTCGGATTCAACACTAGATCTAGCTACCACCGTTTGTTTCTTACTTCTCCATGAGACTAGGGCATCTCCAACATCGACGGCATACCCTGAGGTGGACTTCCTATCCTTGGGACATCCTGCATAGTCTGCATCTGCACATGCTGAGATAGAAATCCCCTTTCCTTTCTTGAATAGCAGACCTGCACCTGGAGAAGATTTGAGATATCTAAGAATCATATGTATTGCATCCATATGCACCTGGCGTGGTTGCTCCATGAACTGGCTCACACGACTCATTGCAAATAATATATCTGGTCTAGTGATCGTGACATACAACAGTTTGCCTACCAGTTCTCTGTATCTTCTCCTGTCCACCTCCTCTGTGTTATCTTCATAAAGCTTCATGTTGGGATCCATTGGTGTCGTAGCAGGTCGACACCCAAGCATACTTGTTTCACTCAACAGATCCGTAACATATTTCCTTTGTGACATTACTAGCCCATATGAATTTCTAGCAAATTCAAGCCCCAGAAAATATCTAAGGACACCAAGATCCTTAGTGACAAATTCACTACCCAGCATTTCTTTCGCCTGCTTTATACCCTGCTCATCATCTCCTGTAATCAAGATGTCATCAACATAAACCATAATGACAATGATACCTCTAGCAGTCTTCTGTACAAACAAGGAATGATCAGCATTGGAGCGTTTGTATCCTTGTTTCTCGAAGAGATCCGAGAGCTTCTGAAACCATGCTCTGGGGCTCTGCTTAAGGCCATAGATAGCCTTATGTAACCTGCATACCTTGGAACACTCCCCCTCAACAGCAAAACCAGGTGGTTGTTGCATATAAACTTCTTCCTGCAAATCTCCATATAGGAATGCATTCTTCACGTCCAACTGATGAAGCGGCCAGTCTCGAGCAACTGCAACTGACAACAAGATCCGTAGAGTGGAATGACGAGCCACAGGCGAGAATGTGTCAAGGTAATCCACCCCGTATATCTGCGTGAAGCCACGTGCAACCATATGCGCCTTGTACCTGTCAATAGAGCCATCTGCATTGTGCTTCACTGTGAATACCCACTTGCAGCTTACTGGGTTCACATCTGGAGGTATAGGAACCAAACTCCAAGTTCCTCTGGACTGAAGTACCGCCATTTCTTCTTCCATTGCTAGCCGCCATCTACTATCCTGCAGAGCCTCATGATGATTCCGTGGAATATCTATAGCTGAAAGTGCCATAACAAACGACCTGAAATCTCCAAATAGCCTCTCAAAAGATACAGATGCTGATAATGGATATTTAGCACAACTCCTCTTCGACTCTCGTAAAGCAATGGGAATATCCAAATCAACTGTAGGCTCATCTGGCTCCTGCACCACATCCTGCTCAGAAATGTCGTCAGATCCATCAACATTAATATTTTCATTACATACCATAGGCGAGCTAGTGGACGAGTCATGACCATGAGCTGGAGGAAGCCTGCGGGTATAATGGAACGGTAGCGGTGAGATACGCGGCGACGGTGGTGGCGGTGGTGGTGGTGATGGCATATGAGGCGGTGGTGGTGGTGACGTCATCTGAGGTGGTGGTGTCATGTATATGGCATCAGGAGGTATAGGTGGGAGCTGCTTGTCTCCTGATGCTGAAAAATACATAACAGATTCAAAAAATGTAACATCTGCACTGATCATATACCGTCGACACAGAGAATCAAAGCACTTGTACCCCTTTTGAGTTCTGGAGTACCCAACAAAGACACACTTGACATCCCTAGGAGAGAGCTTGTCAGTACCAGGCGATAACTGATGGACAAATGCAACCGACCCAAACACACGAGGAGTAAGAGTGAACAGATCCTTGTCAGGATGAATAAGTGAAAACGGAATCTGTTCATTCAAGAAAGACGAAGGCATACAGTTGATTAGGTAACATGCAGTGAGCAAGGATGGCCATATCGACGATATATCGGCGATATATCGCCGATATATCGGTATCGCCAGGCACATGGTATCGATATTGGGCAGGATATCTTTTTACAATATATCGCCGATATATCGACGATATATCGACGATATATCGGTGTCGGCGATATATCGCCGACAAAGGGAATATTCCTTGGCATCTTTGCTTCCATTTGGCGATATATGGGTACATTTTTTTAGCCATGTTGATATGGGCAGCCTGGCCGACCAAGGGAATCAACTTTGTTTGTCTTTTTTGCTCCACTTGCAACTTTGCAAGATATCTCTTGATTCTCTTGGATAGATATTTTCACCGATATTGGCTATAAAAGAGGGCAGTGGGCAGCAGTCTAATGCAAACAGCTTGGAGCCTCCTCCCGGATTCTATTCCTCTTCCATCTCGATATCTCTGGTACTCCGAAGCTATTAGGTTTTAAGGTTTAATTCTCGCCTTCGAATTGTAGATGTCTTGCTGTACTGTAGCCTGTTACTTTCTATTGATATTTCAGTACAAAATTTATATTTATCTTCTATTACTTTCAGCTAATATATATATATATATATATCGATACAAAATCATATATGACAGTACACATTTTCACTTTTTTAGACATGGTTATAAGTTATAACTAACATTAAGTACTATCAAATCTACTTTGTGTCAAAATCCCCGGTCTCAATTGGAGGGATTGAAGTTCTATTGGATCAACTTGGTTTTCCATCAAGTGGTTATTTGGTATCCAGAATTTCTTTGTCAGAAAAAAGTTTTGAGGTAACTGATGGCCATATATAGATCATTTACCTTATGCATTTTGTATGTTTTGGTTCCTGGGTTTTAATTTATGCTATTATTTATTGGCATAGTATTTGATTGCAGGCTTTGATTGAATTCCTAGGGGCTTGTCTGAATGTCATGTCTGAATGTTTATTTTTAATATATTGATGGTTAGCATCATCTTGACATGCAGGGCTTGAACTTGTTCAAGCATTTGTATTTAACCCTCTTTGTGCCTAACTAGGCTTAAGGATAAGTCAAGAGTCAACATTAAATGATTAACATCGACACGACCGATATGTGCGATACCAGCGATACCGATATGTGCGATATATGGTGTATAAATGACCGATATGTGTGATATAAGTGTGTATTTGTAGGTTATTTGTTGTTCTAATATCTTGGATGATCTTAATTTCTGAAAAAATGGCGAAAAAGTGGCTTTTTTGAGCCATTTTCGACATTTCCACCGATATCGTCGATATACCGTCGATATATCCCGATATATCCATTTTCGGGCGGACCGATACGATATCGATATCGATACGGCCTTCCTTGGCAGTGAGGACTGCATCACCCTAGTAGGAGTAGGGAACATGACTCTATAGTGATCTTGTGACATCAAGAAGGTGATGGTGTTTTCTTTCAGCAATCCCATTCTGTTGAGATGTATGAGCACAAGATGTTTGGTGAATAATCCCTTTTGAGGAGTAGTAATTTGCAAGAATATTGGTGCACAACTCTAAAGCATTATCACTTCTCACAAGCTTCACAGATGTAGAGAAACATTTTGTATTTCATTCAGAAAATGGATAATGATATTTCCTGCTTCAGATTTATTTTTCATCAGAAACACCCATGACACTCTAGAGAAATCATCCACAAATACTATATAAAATCTGTGTCCTTGATGATCGGGTACACGACTCGGACCCCAGACATCAATATGAAATAACTCAAACATGGAGGCACTACTCCGACCTGGACGACTGGGAAAGGACGACCGGTGATGCTTTCCCAACTGACACGCCTCACACTGAATAGGTGTGTGAGGGAGACCATAGGGTAAAACTTGACGCAACTTCTGAAGCGTTAAATGACCAAAACGCAGATGCCATAATAAGGTTGATACTTGTCCAGAAGAGGATGAGGATCCAGCAAAAGGAGTCTGATTCAGGCGGTATAGGCCTCCTCGCTCATAGCCACGACCAATCATGTTGCCCGTATGGATGTCCTGAAAAATCAAAGAAGATGGATCAAAAATTGCCCGACAATGTAGATCCTTCGTAATCTGACTAATTGACAATAAATTCATTGAAAAATCAGGTGCATGTAGCACATTCTTGAGCTGCATAGAAGATGTCAATCTAATCTCCCCCTGACCAGTGATGGGGGAATGAGTGCCATTGGCAATCACGACTGTCCGACTTGGAGGGATCTGAGTGTATCCTGAAAGCAGACTCTTGTCGCCACATAGATCATGTGTAGCGCCCGAGTCCATAATCCATGGTAAAGTATCTGATGTACTACTGTTCAGTGCAAGTATACTACCTGAGGTACAGGTAGAAGCGGAGGCGGAAGCAGCGGCATCAGACTGAGGCTCCGTAGTCAGTGCTGGGCCAGATGGTGGAATGATGCCCCTCAGGCGAGCAACTAGATCATCGAACAATTGGTCTAAAGTACCAGCAGATGGAGGCTCTATCTGCTCAGCAGCTCGTGCGGATGCAGGAAATCCATGCTTCGAGTAGCATGTATCTTCATTGTGTCCAACTCGGTGACAGTAGGTACACGTTGGCCTAGTGCGGCCTCCCCTTTCACGAGGTCCACGTCCACGGCCCTGGTGATGAAATCCGCGACCTCTGTTAGCTGCCATAGCTGACGAATTCTGACTCGTGGCTGTGGAAGGAACTGTGATCCGACTCAATCTATGAAAGGCTTCCTCCATGGGAGGAATAGTTGAGTCAGCCAAAATCTGTGATCGTGCCGCCTCATACTTTGGATCCATTGCAGCCAGGAACACACCCACCATGGTCGCATTCCTGTACGTCTTCTGCTGTTCTGGCGTGGCAGTAAGAGGCATGAAGCTATAAAGCTTCTCGAACATCCCTCTCAGTGATGTATAGAGAGAATGTAAAGGGCGACCATTCTGCTTGATTGTGAATATGTCATGCTGAAGTTGCAGAATCTTCGTCTCGTTCTTCGCCTGAGAGTATGTTGCCGCCAGAATATCCCACATATCCTTGGCTGTGGGTTGATGTAGGATGTCATTGGCAATTTCAATAGCCAACGTACCAGATAGCCAAACCTTGGCATACGCATCATCAGCCTCCCAAGAGGCATTGGCTCCAGTCTTCTCTGCAGGCTCCGGTTCGGTAAGAATGTACTTCTTACCTGTTGACTTCATCATACTCATGAACTGCATTGCCCACAGTTCATAGTTTGTACCGTCCATCTTGACAATAGGCGCTGGACCACGAAAGGCACCAATAGATGGGATATCCGCCTTGCTTTCTGACATACTGGAGATGGAAGACTGGAGCGATTGACCGAAGATGAGCTTTGTCTACAATGACATAGACAAGATTAGTTGCATGTGTAGACCTCAAGCAACTAACCCCATGAAGATGTGCGTGTTAGTTGCAGGAATCACGCGCTGGTACAGAGAAGATGCACACGCGCAGATGATCGCGCACAGGTGATGGCGCACAGGAGCTACAGCGCGCGCAAGGATGCTACAACGCACGCGAGGGGGCGCACAGAGGCACTGGAGATGCGCGTGCAAGGCGAAGGCGTAAGGATGCTACAGCGCACGCACTGGAGATGCGCTACAGATGCACGCGCAAGGATGCATGCACAGGCACTGCAGCACAGGCGCTGCAAGGAGGCGATGAGAGGCGTGCAGGCACGCTGCAAGGAGCGAGGCGCGCAGGCACTCTGGAGATGCGCACAGGCGCACAGCGCGCGTGCGCTGCACGCGGAGGCGCGGCGGCGATGGAGCAGAGCCGGGCTCGGGCGGCGCCGATGGAGCGAGAAGAAGAGGCCGACGGGTGTGGTGGGGTTAGGGTTTCGAGAACTCCGGTGTAGGACTGTCGCTCTGATACCATGTTGGGAAAAATGAATGGCTTGTTTATTCCATAAGCCCTAGGCTCTCTTATATAGGAGAGTAGCCTATGGGTAAATTACATAAAGCATACTATGAAGAAAATAAAATAGAGAAGAAGTACAGATACTACTACTATGTGCGTTAACAGATATGCAGGGAATAAAGAGGGCGAAGGAATTTCCGGGTCGTGAATTGATACCAAGGATCTTGTTGGAGTATTTGGTAGTGCACCTATTGAGTTGTAGCAGGGTAAATGGATCCTGGAGAAGATCCATTTACCCCATCCAGTGTTTAGTCCCACATGGACCAGTGGTGGGACTTGGAGGCTCTGGGAAGGCTATATAAGGAGCCCCAGACCTCCTGTACTCATTGAGAAAGTCAATAAACAAACACGCCCTATTTGAGAGCTTCTCCCGTGGTTTCATCCCGCTCCTCACGGAGTAGGGTTCCACGTAAAATCATGGTGTTCCCATGTTGATGTTTCTTGTTTATGCTCTGTTTATCTATCGCTTCCGCATTCTTCATATTTTATAACATGGTATCAGAGCGGATCGATTCTCGAGGATTTTTGTCGTTTATATTATTCGAGATTCGATTGTTCCTTATTGTTCAAGTTCTGTAAGATCTAGGGTTTCTATTGAAATCCTATTTTCTGGAGTTTTGTTCATGATCGATGTTGCGGCTCGATCCAAGATTCAGAGAGCCCTAGTTTACTTCCAGATTTCTGTCTTCATTCCGATCTTCTCCTGTCGAAGATCCTCGCAGGCGTTTTTCCAAAAAAAAAATTCAAGGTCGCGCCCCTGCGCCAAAACTGAATAGGTCTCCTCCAGATCCGCGGCAACCCTCGTGGGAATAGGTTCCCAGACGGGAAACCTAGAGGCAGCGCCAACCGTCGCTTCAACTCCAGGCGCTCCAGGCAGCATCAGACTCTCCGACCAGGCGGCATCAGACTCGCCTCTCCGAGTAGCACCATCCCATCTCGCAACAACGGCGGCGGCGCTCCAGCCATGCCCCCCCTCGCGCTCCAGCCGATGGCGGCACCTCTCCCAGCAGGTGCGAGCAACAGACAGGCGGCGACGCACCTCCATTGTGAACGGCGCAGCCCCACGCGCAGCGATGCTCGGAGGGCGCAGATCCAAGGCGGCTGTCCTCTTCCTCACGGTTCAGGCGATGACGCCCCGTGTTCCAGCCCTTCCAAGTTCCAACGGCAGAACCCCAAAGGGGGCGGCGGTATAGAGAATGAGATGGGTTCCCAGTTGAGAACCCTAGCGGTAAAAAAAATGGGGGGGGGGGCTGCACCCTGCGGTTTTAGAAAAAAATATATATTTGGAGGGCCCTATGTTTTCGACTTGACCGCATAAGAAAAAAAAACTACAATGGGCTGCAAAATGTAAAGGGGATGAGAAGTATTTGGACCCAAGTGGGTCGTATCTGTTGTTAAAAAAAAGGAGGGAAAGGTAGGAGAGTGAAGTTGTGCCATGAGTTATGAGAGGTGATTGAGATATTGGGCCTAATTTGGCCGTGTATTAAAGAGAGAGAGGGGGAAGAAGTAGGAGAAGGTTGCAAGTTTTTCAAAAAAAAAAAATTCAGAGAAAAAAAAGGCGCGTACACGAAAAAAAAGCCGTACGCAGTTTTCAAAAAAAAAGAAAAAAAAGAAAAAAAAGGGTCGCATACAAAGAAAAGTCGTATGCATTTAAAAAAAACAGTGTGATGTAAAAGCCGAAAAAAAGGTAACGGCTTACAAAAAAAAAGGTAACGGCTTATTAAAAAAATGGAAAAGAAAAGCCGCAAGTGATGTTTTATTTTCCCCATTGTGTTGTCTTCTCCCAACTTGGTCGATTTCTCTGTTTTCCGATTAGTATGGGAGAAAGGGGGAGTATATATGTAGAGTCACAGGTCTATTCAGATGTTCCAGATTCAGATACCAGTCTCCAGACCAGCCAGATGATCAGACTCTACAGTTCGGTTTCAGACTCGACGATTGTCTTCCGAGTCCAGTTTCAGACACGCACGAGTATGCGGTCATTGTCAGATGAGCATATGTTGCCATCATTGTCAGAGGTCCCCATCATGATTCTTGTTATTCGGCCAGAGTTTTCATGTGAGCCATAGGGACTCCAGAGCAGAGGACCATTCCCTATGCCATTGAGGGCAAGGGTTTTCATGTGGTATCATAGGTACACCAGAGCAGTGCACCATTCTCTGAGCCAGATGGGAGAGACCCAGTTCTCCGACGAGGAGACTTCAGGTGCAGTTTCAGACTCGATGGTCAGATTCCGAGTCTTCAGTTGACTCACACTCCAGCCCGTTTGTCCTCCTCACATACACGACATGAGAAGCAACGTCCTCGACTGCAGCATGTGCGCGTTGGGTTGATATTGTCCGTAGTGTCCTGTAGCGTGAGTTGAGTTTCTTTCTGTTTGTTTGTCCAAGCTGAGCATTGCATGCTCCAGCTTGAGGGGGAGTGTTGGAGTATTTGGTAGTGCACCTATTGAGTTGTAGCAGGGTAAATGGATCCTGGAGAAGATCCATTTACCCCATCCAGTGTTTAGTCCCACATGGACCAGTGGTGGGACTTGGAGGCTCTGGGAAGGCTATATAAGGAGCCCCAGACCTCCTGTACTCATTGAGAAAGTCAATAAACAAACACGCTCTATTTGAGAGCTTCTCCCGTGGTTTCATCCCGCTCCTCACGGAGTAGGGTTCCACGTAAAAATCATGGTGTTCCCATGTTGATGTTTCTTGTTTATGCTCTGTTTATCTATCGCTTCCGCATTCTTCATATTTTATAACAGATCTAGGAGCTCTTATATATTTTCTGGGATTGGTGTTTGCCAAAAATCAACAGGGGTCAAGGTTGCAGAAATCGGTAGTCGGTACTCAGTCGGTGGGGTCACTGACTAAGGATTAGTCAGCAGTCGGGCAATTAATCGGATTTAGTCGACCATTAGTCGATTTTGAATTTTTTATTTATTTTTAATATATATATCATTTTTATACATATATTCTTATATATTTGCAATATAAATCATTTTTATACATATATTCTTATATATTTGCATAGCTTTGAACAGTTTTTATACTATTATAATGAAACAAAAGGAGAATTGACTTTAAATATAACATTAAGTATATTAGAATAGATTTGATTTAAAAAAAGCAAAAAATAAAAAACCTCTATGTAAAAGTCGGTCGAGTAGTCGGCCGACTAGTCGGCCCGATTAGTCGACTTGACCGACTAATGGCCGACTAAACCTAGTCGAATCGGCTACACCCCCAACTCGACTAGTCGGACCGACTAATCGGCCGACTTTTACAATAGTGACAGGGGCATGTGATGACTAAGAGAAAATATGTCACTAACATGTTAAGTGACACGGGTATGCTTAGATGTAGACCTGCAACTACACCCATGGATCCAAGCATGAGGCTCTATGATGATGATATTGATGAGGTTGATAGGAGAAGATACATGGAGCTGGTTGAAAAGCTTTTTTATGTTACCATTACCAGACCTGAGATTTCGTTTGCAATCAGTAGGGTGAACCAATTCACGGAACAACCTTGTCAGGTTCATATAGATGTAATACAAATGATATTACGGTATCTTAAATCATCCCCAGGAGCAGAGCTGCCATTCAAAAAGGATAGCTCTGTTACTATTACATTATGCGCAGATACAGAATATGTGGTATCTTAAATCATCCCCAGGTGCAGAGCTTCCATTCAAAAAGTGTAGCTCTGTTACTATTACATCATGCGCAGATGCAGAATATGCAGGGTGCCCCAACGACAGGAAGTCTACGTCTGGATTTGCTATATTTGTTGGAGACTCGCTAGTCTCTTGGAAAAGTAAGAAGCAAATTGTTGTTGCTAAGTCTAGTGCTGAATCTGAGTATAGAGCTATGGCACAAGAATGTACAGAGATGATGAGGGTTCAAGCAGTCCTAACTGACCAACATATAGATGTACCTCTTCCCATGTCGCTGGAAAGCGACAATCAGGATGCCTTATTTATTGCAAATAATCTTGCATTCCATGAGAAGACAAAGCACATTCAGGTTGATTGCTATTATATATGTGACATGATCCAGAAGGGTTTCATCGCTACATCTAATGTCAGCGTAAGGGACCAAACGACAACTTAGAGGGTCCTTCCAGAAGTGTTCTTCCAAGCTGAGCATGATAGATATCTATGCTCCATCTTGAGAGGGAGTGTAGAGATATATTTCATATTTATGTATCGTTTATATATTTTTCTGTTCTCTTGTTCACTTTATGTAATTTGCCCATAGGCCTCTCCCTATATGAGAGATCCTAGGGCCCAAGGAATGGAGAACTCTTTCTATGTTCCTAACATTCACTTCAAAAGAATAAAACATGCATGCCCCATTTATATGATTACTCATGTTTTTTCAAAAGGTAACTATCTTGGTTTCATATTTGAAATTTATATAGAATTTTTTAAAAAGACTTTCTTCCATAAGAAAGAAGGCTTACTATCATTGGGATTTGATGCTACACCGCTACTCAATACATTAGTGGATCGACTCTATTACATAAGGGGATTCCTAATTATTATTTCATATAATGAGATAAGTAAGAAATTCTTATTGTATCAATCCAATGCTAATTGATTTTTGCGGTGCTTCGCCTGTCGATTTGATCCTTCTTGACGAATGGCGATGACGCCCAACGCCTATCTCCAGCTCCAGGTGGCATGCTATTGTAGTTCCTCCACAATCTCATGTCAATGACGATGTAAGTCTTTGGCAATAGCGATGGTTTCTCATTTGGGACCTAATGGGTCTTCTTAAAGAGAAGGGGGTAGGTTCGATACCCCTTTAAATTAAATGAGACAGGGAGTGAGAATTCCGGGCCAATATGGGTCGTGTGTAAAAAAGGAAAGAAGGGAGAACTGCCCACAGGAAAAAAAGAGAAATGCTTGTTTCGCAAAAAAATGATGAGAGAAGGCCAATAAAAACAGAGAAAGCCGAAGAAGAAAAATGAATGACATAAAAAAAGGGGAAAAGAGAGAAAAAAGAGCAAAAAAAGAACCATGTAATTTATTGTTTCTCTGAACTTGATCATCCATATTCTTCCTTCTATCAAGTATATAAGAAAAAGGGGTGTGAACATGATAAATTTTTCTTCTATTTGAGATGCTTATACATGATTTCTATCAGTGTCTATTGTCTTCTACTCGTGGCTCGACAACAAAAGCAATCTCTACATCGGAAGTCTTTCCCCGATCATTCGGTCGCTATACAAGGAAACTGACTTCAAGTCCCCATAAAAATGGGAGAGACCATCTTGGGTTCAAGTATAAGAGAGGCCCAACATGAGGTGTCTAATCTTCCACTACTTCGAGATCTGCATAGGAGACGACCACTGCATCATGTGTCTATTCCTGACATTATCAAGGACTTCTCTGTCTGAGATCATCTCAGGCTTCCACAACCCATCCACAGTATGCCAAACCGACAATAAAAAAGACTACCGTTATCAGACGTCTTCATCGAGCATCGACTACTTTGTCGAATGTCTTTTCTCGACATCTTCTAAGTGCATGACTTCTTCTACGTCTTCAGTAAAACCACGATGTGGTCGTCACAACGACACTTAAATAGGCACGACATGATCGCCACAGATCTATCCTCCTGCGAGGTCTTCTACCAGCATCGACTACATCGAGCTGGTGTCTATCCCTGACTCTCTCAGATGTATCATGCGAAGATGTGTCGTATCTTTTCTTTTATTAGAAGCTTCAGCTTTCTCAACTCCAGCTTAAGGTGGAGTTGATGTATGTAAGAGAGGGCCAGAGGGGTACTATGTTACCCCTACTCGTGTTTAATTCCACATCATCTAAAAGTGGGACTCTGGTCCGTCTATGGGGCTATATACGAAGACCCACATCCATTGTACTCAATGAGAGATTGCAATAGACGATTCGCCCCTTAGAGGCCTTCTCTTGCGGTTTCATCCCGCTCCTCTTGGAGTAGGGTCACACGTACAATCCCAAGATGTTTATGTTTTATTATCTATTTTGCTTCAATGTTTTATATTTCAATAACTACAAATTGGGCTAGTCTTCCTATGTAAGTAGATCTTCCATCTCTACCGTACCAATCTCCTACCTGTTGCATCTTCATTTTGGCCATTAACCTCTTCGCAGAGTCCTACCTTGGAATTCACCCCAATCTAGCTTCCAGTATAAAGCATGCCGACAAGGGAAGCATTATCATACTAGCTTTCCAAGTGATCATGATTGCAAGAATAGTTACTTGTTTGAATCGATGCTGACATCTAGGATCCAAATTGTGTTCCCGATCATCAAGGCACCAATTTTGTGAATGTAGAAAATTTTTCTCGATTATGTTAGATTTTTCTTATGAAGCATAAGTCTTAGGTTGGTAATTTTCTAAAAAAATTGTCAATGAAATAACGAACCTTTTCTTGCAACTTTAAAGTATTTGCATTCTTACATTAACACACATGTTTTTTTCTAAATTTTGCAATCTACGTGGGATATTATATTAGACCTCATGTGCTTATAACTCTTAGTAGAATGGTACTCTGGAGAGGAAATATAAGCATCTTCTATATACATTGTCATGCACCTCATTCTTACTAGAGAGACGATATTCTTACCATCCATTGTTAGATTAATCACATGACATATTTGATTTTAGAAGAACAAGTTCGTTTCTCAGTTGCATTCCTGAAAAGGTATGTTTTCTCAAATGCCTTGAGTTTTCGGTCATGCCATTTTTATTCATGACTAGACTCCAAGTCGAGACTAGTTGTCTCGTTGGTCTATCAGGTGTATTTTTGTGGGATATTCTTGGGTCTAAAGTGGTATCAATGCATTGATCATGTTTAGCATAAGTAACATGTGAATGTGATGTTACATTCTTTGAGTATGCTATGTTATCTTTCTCCTACGAGAAATAAGAAGACATCATATGAGTAAGACAATGAGGTTTATTTTTCCCACTCCTATTATTCACTAGGATGTTAAATTTTCCATGTGTACTCTCGGATACCTACAATTAGAATCTTGGAGTCCCCTGCTCAGGTACCATCCCCATCATCCAGCACGCATTAGGTAAATATTGAGCACTTATTTTCTATTGATGGCGTGATTGATATTTTTGTTCATCATGGTGTTGCAGCTCAATCTTGAGTTACAGTTTAGTAAGATAGGCCATTTAATCCCACTATAGATCTCACCCTAACCATTGCTCTTCAGAAACATGGCACACGCATGCCACATACCCACTCTATGCTCACCTCTCTAGACCACCTCTTAGAGAAATATAAGAAGTTTGTGACGGGACCGTCGGTTGTTAACATCCCACGCAGACATCAAGATGCTTTGCAATATAGCCAATGGTAGTTGGTTTTAGAAGAGTAGATGGAATAATGTAGACTAGAAAAACTCAGTCTTTAGTCACAGCCCCGCTAGTGCATTATTGTTTAGGTCCAAGTGAAGCATCGAGAAGATGATAGCATGGGTCGCTAGGAAGCAAGACTGGTGGCAAAAGGGTTCACCCAAACATATGACACATACTACCACAACACTATCCTATGTGACACGTCATTCTACTCTTTTTATCCTTCTCTTTATTGCACATATCAGAGATTAACCATTGTTTCAACTAGACATCAAGAAAACAATTCAATATGGAGACATGTATGAAGCTTACATGCAGCAATCACTTGCGTTTCTTGTTGATGGGAACTATTATAAGATATGTAGGCTCTATAAGGGAATCCATGGCCTTAAGTAGATTCTGAGTGTGTGGTTCCAGAAGTTTTTAAACCTGATAAAACAACAGTTCTTCATCAAATCAGAAGCCAGTCTTTCACTATTGTGCACATGATATCCGGAGGCACCATTGTCCAGGTGTATATGGATGATATCATCGTTATAGGGGATGACATCAAAGGCAGTGATGGAGCAAAGTAATTCCTTTGGAAATAGTGTACTATCAAGGATCCTGGGGAGTTTGATACTTCCTGATCAAGAATTTGCTAGAAATCACATAGGCTCGCGACGAGTCAAAGAAAATATGTGATTCATCTCCTATAAAGCTCTTGTTGGGGAGCTCCTCCAAGTAGTAATTAGCAGACATGATATCTCCATTATTGTATGTAGAGTCATTTGGTTATTGGAGCAACCACGAATTGCCCACATTGATACAATCATAATGATTCTTAGGTACATGATGTCCTCTCCTCACTATGATTCATAGAGGACGTACCTTTCCATATCAGGATGCAATGATGGGGATTATGCTAGTTGTCCAAAGGATGAAAGGCCACCAAAGCGTTCGCTATTTTCATTGATGGTTCTCTAGTCACATGGAAAAGCAATAAGCACTCAATAGCTGCCAGATTAAGTGTGATCTGAATATAGAGACACCGTTCAAGTTAGCATTGAGATGATGATGGTCAAGTCGGTCTTGATTGAAGTAACTATGGAGGCCCTTCTATTAATACAACTCATTTGTGACAATCAAAAACCTTTAACATTATCAACAATCTATCATCCCATGGTGGACTAAGCACATTAAGGTCGGTTGTTATTACACCAGAAATATGATCCAAAAAAGCTTCATATCTAGCCATGTCAGTTCAACGAAATATACGGCTGAAAGATTTACTAAAGCACATTACAATGGACCATTTTAGAAGTGTTCATCCCAGTTGAGCATGATAGACATCTACTCTCCAACTTTAGCAACTTGAGGGAAATTGTTGTATTAAATATTGCAATTATAATATGACAACATTTCTTTTCCTTTTTATGTGTAAGGCAATAGGGCATCAATGTAGCTCAAATGGACTTCTTTCAACTCTAAAGTTTCTTCTCTAATAAAGAGTGTTGTAAAGCCACATAATACCCCATAGCTTATTTCCTTTCCGAAAAAAATCATATACAAAATCAACAAATAATAGTATCGACTTGAACATCAACACTTTGCATGGTCATACAATAGGCAGCCAGAACTGATAGGAAAAAGAACATCAGTAGAATTGCAATATAGTGCTTAAATTTGCATGAAAATACAGAGGTTACCTATATCCACGGGCAGCATATTGTTCCAAAAGTGCAGAGAAAGCCGGCTGATTAAACAACTGAGAAAAAACTAGCAAATTAATAATTTGATAGATTTCGGATTAGATGCAATTACGAAATGCAGAATGCAATCTTTAGTTTTACCAAAACATTTATCCAAAACCATCTTCAAAGAGAGAATTGTAAAAGGATAAGAAAATTTGAACAAATAGACATAAGTATCACCTCCTTCAAAATAACATTGATGTTTTTGACCAGAGAGATGGACAGGCTTCCCGCATCACCACTAGATAGTTTTACCATCAAATGCAGGAGACAAGTAATAAAACCCATCTGCAGATACGATGGAATTCAGTTTTCCAGAGATAAAAAAGAAAAGAATCTGTACATTATACAATGCCGCATTCACTAAATTTCACCATCAAATGCACGAGACAAGTAATAAAACCCATCTGCAGATACGATGGAATTCAGTTTTCCAGGGATAAAAAAGAAAAGAATCTGTACATTATACAATGCCGCATTCACTAAATTTCCGTATCGACTTCCTTTTCTAATTCAATTATTCCGTTGCAAACCTCCATTAGATCTTACCCTTCTCCTAACAACATCCTTCTTGATAAGGTGATCTCGTCCAATGTCACATGGAAGTTTGATACATAGGTTAGGATTAAATTTAAAATCAGATTGGTCTGTATTGTACTAGAATTGTTGCAGACATTTGAACTACAATGCGCATTCAGAATACCACAAAGGCAAATGGTAGCAATTTAACTTTCTAGCATACAACTTGGCTCTAATTAAGGGTTTCGGAGGAAAGGTGAAAATATCAGAAACAGGCTCAAGTTTATAATGCTTAATCAAAAAAAGGATATCCACTTCATTTTTCTGATAGTAATGGTGGGATCTTGGTCAAACCTAAAAGCTGTTTAATAGTGGCATTTTCTTCAGAGGAAAATTTGCAACATTCTCTTCAGGTGTTCTGACATTTTCTTCAGGTGTTGTATATAGAATAAAAGGAGATTGGTATTGGCAGTAAGATGCAGAAATAGTCCTCCAATATCCTAAGAAATATCGTAAATAAATATTTTTACAATGATAATAATGATTATGTATAAATGCTCGAAGTGACTGCAAAGAGAGGAAAAAGAATTCTATAGTAGAATAATAAGATAATTCAAGAGGGAGATTAATTGTGTAGTTATGAACTCTGGGAATGGAAATCAACAAGCATCTGCAGGATTTCAGTTGTCCCTCACATGGAACAACTATTTTTTAATAAAAAGGGGTGTGATCTCGAGCAGAATTACACCCCTACACAAGGAACTGCATCCAATGCAATAGAGAAATTTTCAAAGTCACGATGGAAAGGGTTGACATTCTTCTAACAATATCAAACGGCAAGCCGAGTCTCCATATTATATATATATATATATATATAAATATATATATATAGGGTTAAATGGGGCTGCCCCCTGGGAGTAGCCAATCTGGCTACTCCCACCCCTATTTTTCCCTCATTTTTTTATTTCTTTGGAAAATAAAAATTTGTAAATTCATCATTATATCCCTCTAACATTCTATTAAAATTTCGTCAGAAACATAACCTCCTACGGCCTCCATCCAAACAGGGTCGATTTAAAAAATCTTGCGACCATTAAAAAAATGGCGTCTGGATGGAGGGCCTAGGAGTCTCTGTTTTTGATGAAATTTTAATAGAATGTTAGAGAAATATAGTGATGAATATACAAATTTTTTTCCAAAGAAATAAAAAAATGAGGAAAAAATAGGGGTGGGAGTAGCCAAGGGGGCAGCCCCATTTTACCCATATATATATATAATACACGAGTTTTGACGAAAAGGACACCGATATGCTGAATATCGTACATCTGTTAAATAGATCTTGTGTGTGGATATGTTTATGGGGAAAGAGGTGAAAAATGAAAGTCGTATTCCTCATAGCTCTAGAGTTCTCTTATATAAAAGAAAAGCTCTAACGGAAAATTACAAAAAATAGAATAAAGAAATAGAAAAACAAAAATAAAGACGTAGAGATATGAGTATTTCAACACTCCCCCTCAAGCTAGAACATATATGTTTATCATGCTCAGCTTGGAACAACAACGGTGAAAAGGACCCCTCGCAAGAGCTTTGGTGAACATGTCTGCAATCTGATCACCCGATGTAACATGAGAAGTGGAAATAAGCCTTTTTGGATCAAATCACGAGTGTAATGACAATCAACTTCAATGTGCTTCGTTCTCAAGAAAACTGCATACATGCAGGCCTATCTAGATTGTTGCATAAGCAGACTGACTCAACTCACAACAAATGATATATAAGGCCTAGTAATAGTAACACAGAGCAGCTTTCCCACTAGCTTTTTGTACCGTTTCTTATCCACCTCCTCAGAGTCATCACCATAGAGCATGCCATTGGGATCCATTGGTGTAGTGACAGGTCTACATCATGTCCTTCCTATCATAGATACAAGGTCAGTAACATACTTCCTTTGCGTCATAACCATACCATGTTGATTACGTGCAAACTCAAAGTCAAGGAAGTAACGTAGCTTGCCAATGTCCTCAATCACAAATTGTCATCCAAGCAAATCCTTAGCTTCTCGAAATCCATTTTCATCGTTGCCAGTAATATTGATGTCATCAACATAAACTAGAATAATAAGCGTACCTTGCTGAGTTCTCTTAATAAAGAGGGAATGTTCTCCAATAGATCTGACAAACCCATTCTGTTCAACCAATTCTGAAAGATTTTGAAACCAAGCCCTCGAACTCTGCTTAAGACCGTATATGGCGTTGTGGAGACGACATACTATCCTTTACCCCCCCCCCCCCCCACAACAACAGCAAACCCGGGTTGTTGTTGCATGTAAACTTCCTCCTGTACAACTCCAAACAAAAATGCATTCTTGACATCCAATTAGAAAAGTGGTTAGTCGCGTACCACAATAACAACAATCAGAATACTTAGTGTAGAGTGTCGCGCACCAAGAGAAAAAGTATCTTGATAATCCACCCCATAAGTTTGGATGAACCCACGAACAACCAATTTGATTTTATATCTGCCAACAATACCATCAGTATGGTGTTTTACAATAAACACCAACTTTCTGCCAACAACAGACATACTAGGAGGAGCTTGTACAACACTCCACGAACCCCGAGACTGTAAAGTTGCTATCTCCTCCTCCATCACCAGACGCCACTGACTATTCTACAATGCCTCCTGATAGGACCATGGTATCTCTACAACAGACATGCCCACACCAAACCTCTGAAAATCCTTGGAGTGACGATCCAAGGAAACATGGGAAGCAAGAGGATGCATAGTGCACGCATGCCTCTGCTTTCGTAGAGCAATAGGTACATCCAGATCCTCAGTACTCGTAGAAGGTGCATCACCTGGGACATTCTGCACCTCAAGCTATACAAGCAAATCACCAGTGTCATTAGAAGAACTCAAATACTCAGAACATACCTTGGGCATGCTAGATGATGGAGGAGGCACATGAGCACGAGGTCGGCACTGGTAAACCTGGGGAAAGAAAGTAGGTGCGGTAGATGATGGTGGAGACGGCGGTGGAGAAGGTGGTGGTGGAGATGAGGATGGTACAGTGAAGATCGGAGATACACAATACAACAAAGATCCCTACGTAAGGATGGTACGTTTTCCTCATCTTCTGAAGGAATGAGCTTGTAACCTGTAGGAGAGAAATACATAAAAAAACAACAACAAAGCCTTTTCCCACAATTAAGTAGGGTTAGCTACATGGATTCTTCGCCTCCATTCAGATCTATCTTGGGCCAAACCCGGGCATATATCCACAAAACTAAGATCCCTTCGTAAGTTCTCTTTCCAACACTTCTAGGGCCATCCTCGCCCTCTCTTAGCCGGCTCAGCATCTCAACACTCGCGTCTCCTAACTAGTGCATCAGTTGATCTTCTTTCCAATGTCCAAACTGTAACATCCGAATCCGTCCAAACCCGAACTCGACTGATTTTGGATCCAATGATCCCAATAACGTTGTTGGTCAATGCCAAACAACCTAAAACGGTCAATTTATTATGAATCAAAAGTCGTTCGGGCGAAATCGACCAAAAATCGGTCGCATCAAATCGCGTCTTCCATATATCCAACCTAAGGAAATATGTGCACGACCCTCCACATCTTTCAGCTATCCATGATGTCTTCCATATATCCAACCTAAGGAAATATGTGCACGACCCTCGACGCATCATCAATTATGAGAATTTAGACGTGGAGCCAGATCTGACTTATGAAGAGAAGCCAATCCAGATACTTGATCGTGCTGTGAAGAAGCTTCGCAGCAAAGAGATTCCATTGGTCAAGATTTTGTGGCACCGACACGACGTCGAAGAGGCGACGTGGGAGACCGAAGCCGATATGCGGGCACGATACCCGCAACTTTTCTAATGTAATCATCAAAACAAGCTTTTGTAATTAGATACATGATAAATATATGGCTTGTTTTCTCTTTGAGGTTTTTATGGATTCAAAACCCTTTGAGGTTTTTATGTACATATGAAATTCAGACAAGACACCTAATGATCTTAACTCGAGTCTCGAGGACGAGACTCCCTTTAAGGTTTTTATATTTGTAACATCCGAATCCGCCCAAACCCGAACTCGACTGATTTTGGATCCAATGATCCCAATAACGTTGTTGGTCACTGCCAAACAACCTAAAACGGTCAATTTATTATGAATCAAAAGTCGTTCGGGCGAAATCGACCAAAAATCGGTCGCATCAAATCGCGTGCCGTGAAAAGCCACGACGTGAATTCGGAAACCGTAAAACAAACCGAGACCATCATTAGATCCGATTCGACGAAAAAAGACCAACGGAATCGACCGTTCGTCAATCGGATGTCGTTTGGTATTTTAATTTCACAAAATTTAACCTTAAACAAAAACCGTATCCGAAAATTTCGGGTAGTCAAAACTCGACCGAAAGTATATCAACATTATACTCATTTTGATCGTCGTTGAAAGACGACCAAATCGAGATATTGCGCGTCAAAATCGGAAGCTCGACGTGCGAATACGGTCGATTATGAGTAGATTAAATAGAGTTTTTGGATAAAAAAATAAACTAAAATAATAATGTCTGCTAAGTAGCAGACTGTGCTACGGTACAAAAACACAACAGTAAAAATAATAATTATTATTATTTCTTTTAATTCAGATATTACAGTACATTAACACACACTTGGATACAACTCTTTCTCCACGTGTCACCCATTTGCAGCCCACTTACCCTTATAAATGTCACCCAAATCCTTGTTCTCTCCCCCATCACCCCCATTCCGTTCCTTTCAAATTTCCGATCAGCTTTTCCCATCCGTAAGAAAGAGCTCCAGCCCCCTTCTTAATTTCTTCTCTGTGACAGCAGCTGGAGCTGCTATCGTTGATTGTTGATCCAGCATTGTTGAAGCCCTGGTTCCAGTTGCATGCCTTGAAAGAGTACAATTCCATTACTTCTTTTTGCAGCCTTACATGTGCAACATCTCCTTCTTTCTTGCTACTGGATTTATGCTATTTCAATGATCTAAACTCTCAACTTTGCATAGATATGAGGTTGATTTAGACCTGATGCATATATGAAACATCTTGTTCATATCCGATCTCATCTGGATATGGAAATAAAACCTGATTAAATTATCTTCCATAATACACATCTTGGCATCTTAAGTTTATTGCTCATGAGATATGGGTGAAGATCTAAATCACATCCTATTTAGAAAATCTCATATCTTTATTGTTATAAAAAAATATATCTATGGGAGAATTGTTTAATGAAAATCTTAGGATCTATAAATAAGTTACTGGACATTCGTTCTGCATGCATGCAGGTCTTGCATTCGAAAAGATTATGAAATTGGGATTTTATAGACTTAAACATCCATTCAGTTAAGATATGGGGTGTAAATGGGACTGGGATTGTTTATTTCAAAGTTAGGATAATTAATCCTTAGTTTTGGTTGAGTATGTGAATTTAAATATCATAGATATTTACAGACATATAGTGTTAAATCGAATTATGTAATAATTCTTAACGTTACTAGAAGAGCAGTTACAATTCCTTCCCTGTTTCTACCATTTCTTTAGTATCGCTGATATACAGTAAGAATTCATTTATTTCAAATCAAATACAACTTTTAATTCCATTACTTAATTTCAGTACTTAGTTTCTAACGAAACATTTTTTTAGTTACTGGGTTGAATAACAGTTTCACCTCGTGAATCTTTTCTTGAAAAACATGGTATTATATTCATGTGCAATAACATATCCATTAAGCCCTTCTGATTATACCCTTGATCTTTATCATGATCCTTCTAAGTACATAGCTGACCATGGGTTACAACTCAAAATCCAGATGTGATAGGATCAGGTTATATTTGCATAGGCATATTCTTTGGTTACAATGAATGGCACAATCTAAGTACTAAATTACAACTACGTCATCGGTCATGCCCTGTTATTAGGTGAACTAACGCATACACATGCACAGATGCCATAGATTATATTCCTGTATCTTAGGGAGTTAATTATATCTGAAATTTACATTAGTTGTCACAGAAATCAAGGATTTTGTTCAAATCCAGTTAAAAAAAATCATGGAGTAGGATTAGATGCGCATTAAGTGCTAGAACATATATCAATATAATATGAAATTAATGTTGAATAAACTTAAGTTTTTGTCTCGTATGCTATAGATGCAATCCATATAATATGAAACTAATGCTACAAACAATCACTATATAATTAATCTCTCATACAGTAAAAATCTTTCAAACATATTATAGAATAATACTGGAATAATTGGATGGGATGGCACACGATTCATATATATATGGAGTAGGCGTTCCAAGGGGTTGGACATACACCCTTGGGGTCTCGAGTAGAAACATAGATTGGTTTAGTTAACCACAAAGATTGTGGGAGGATGATGAATCAAGAAATGGTGAACCAGTGTTGGCCGATAATTAATATTTTGCCGGTCATTGTGACCTTTACACATGACCGTGCGAGGGTGCGGTGACCCTCAACTGGGCGGAGGAAAGGAAGCCCAGTTCGGGCAGCGGCCGCCAAGTGCGCGGGTCTAGGATCCCAATCCCTTTTCGGTTTTTACGCGAGCTCGCAGTGTTTTTACGCCTCGTTGGGATCCCGACTTTAGACCAGTTCCACTGACCCTGTCTTTTAGGATACCCAGGCTGGGGATCCTTGGTTTTCAATTTTTCGTACGAGCTCGGTTGCCCGTTATCGGTCGGGCTGTTGTTTTTCTAGAGCGACTTTTCTGGGAAGTCCCTCTCACCCGTCTCAGTGGCGTAGTTTGGGAGTAGACCTATCCCTCTATTGGACCGTCTTTCCAACTAGAGGGCGAGACGGAAGAACCCTTTTATTGGCTTCTTCACCGCTTGAGTTTTTCTTTCGCCAACAGACTTGGCGATTTTACATCCAAATCATCCATATCTACATCTATATCTACATCATCGAGAGTTACATCAGAGAGAGAGAGAGTTACAGTCAAGGTTTGGAGAAAATCACAATTAAAATTGAGATGATTGGGAGTAACTATAACCTGTTTCGAAATCCTTATAAAAGATCACAAATTAAGATGAGTAAATGGAAGTGACTATAATCCGAAAAAAAAATCCATTAAGCTAGTGGACGTGTTGGGAACTTAGTTAGGATGCATTATACTACACCGCATGCCTACGGAGGCACCCCAACCCTAAGACTTTCCCCAAGTCTTAGAGTCATAGTGTGAGGCTTCACAAGAACCAAGACCACAGACTATCCACTAGTAATAAATCATTATATCTTCTTATCTCATCTTTCCCATTTTCAAAATCCACAAATATGATCTCTAAGTAATATGAGAATAAAATATACTTACTTATGATCAATTTGTTACCATAGAAATTTGCTTATGTGGGAAATGTGGGGATAATGGCTGATCATGAGAGGTGTTTACTAGAAATTTGGAAACCTTTTTATTTGCAAGTAGAAGTAAATTTTAATTTGAGTTGTTCCGCCTCTCTACTTGCTTTCTTTTGAAAATAATAAATGCCTCTTATTTTATAAGTTTTTGGGAGGTACCAGCACTCGTTGACGCCTCTTCTTTCCTAACATGTTTGGCAGGCAAACAGCCTGCTGTTCAATAGCTATACATGGTTCCAGGAGACCAGGTCTATACCAGACGATATGTGGTTTTTTATTACAGTTTTTAGTTCAATTAATATTATAAAATGCTTCTTCTCTTCAGTCAAATTTTTGGGATATTGTATGTACCAGCAGACATTGTACATGTTGTAAAATCATATGGAAATTAATGAAATGATACTTTGGTGCCATTTGTCTCTATTAATTTGTGGTTATGATTGTGGATATGAATGTCACGTGAAAAATTATCCGCGCGGAAAAAATTTCCCTGCTTTTCTATAGCTTATGCGATCTAATACGAATGAATGTTGTAACGCGAAATGTATGTAAACGGGTACCCGGATCCTTGGGGGTTCACATGTTTGGTATCAGAGCAGTGGTACCCCAATACGCACATTCGCAGTATTTCAATTCCGATCGCATTAAGTTCTCGGATAGCGACAGTCTTCCGACTTGTCGTGAGTCCGATAAGGGAAATATGACATTCAGATTCAATCACCACAGATGTCACCCATTTCATTAATTTTCATATTATATCCCAAGAAGAGAAAAAGCATATGTCATATTATCTGCGAACAATAAATTCTATGACTAGTTATGGTTCTCATGTAAAGTCATGTCATCCCGACCAGACCAGGAGATGACTAACCAACTAGCACACATGCTGACTACTCTTATCGACCTTTCCATGTTTTATTCGATTCCGGTGCGACACACTCTTTTCTTGCTTCGAGGCTACTAGTTTCTTTAGATAGAGTTGCAGAGACACTATCTTCTCCATATCACATCCGAGGGCCAGGTGGCCAGTTGTTTTTCATTTCTCTGATAGTCAGGCACTTGCCCGTATTGATTGGCGGACACAAGATGCTCGCAGATTATCTACTTCCACAGCTTGATGAGTTCGACTTGATTTTGGGCATGGATTGGTTATCCGCTCATCATGCACTGGTTGATTGCTTTAGGAAGACAGTTGTCTTCAGGATTCCAGATCTACCCGAGTTCACTTTTGAGGGTACTTTACATAACTCCACCATGGAGTACATTTCAGTGTTGCGAGCCCAGCGACTTGTTGAGCAGAGCTGTGATTCATATCTTGCATTTGTTCGGGAGATATTTGATTACGAGCCGATGATACAGGACATCCGAGTAGTATCAGAATACCCAGGTGTTTTTCCTGAGGAGCTACCAGGATTACCTCTTGAGAGAGAGAGATCGAGCTCGAGATCACATTGTTACCAGATACGTAGCCGATCTCGATAGCTCCTTACCGCATGGCACCTGCTGAGTTGCGGGAACTGAAGGTGTAGTTACAGGAGTTACTGGATTTGGGATTCGTAAGGCCGAGCACTTCACCATGCAATAAACAACTTTTACGTTTTTTCCCAACACGGTATCAGAGTGACGGTCCTAGACCGGAGCTCTGAAACACTAAACCCACCCCCTCTCATCTCCTTCGATCTAGACAGGGTGCTACCGCCAGGGCCCGCGTTGTCGCCCGAGCCTTCTACTTGGGCTTCGCCAATCCCGTGCAGCCGCCTGGGTCTCCCGCGTAGGCCCCGTCGCCGTTTGGGACACTCGCCGCCCCTGCCTGGGGAACCGCAGGCTCGCCTGGGCCCCTAGCCGATCCAACCTAGGTCTCCACATGGCTTTTGCCACCACCTAGGCAACCCGCAGCCGTAGGGCACCAATACCTAGGTCCTTGTGGCCTCCGCTTTCACGCAGGTTGAACCCCTTCTCATAGAGAAACCGCCGCCGGGGTCCGTTGTTGTTGAAGAGATTGATTGCATGGGTCTACAAATACAATCATATCTCTCTATGTCAGTGTAGACAAATCGGCGTCAAGTCCTCTTCCCTAGTCTTCTCGAGCCATCATGTCAGAAAGCAAGGTCAAGGTTCCCTCCATAGGCGCCTTAAGAGGTCTTGCGCTAATGGTAAAAATGGATGCGTCAAACTATGAACTGTGGCCTATGCAGTTCATGAGTATGATGAAGTCTACAGGTCAGAAACATATTCTTACCGAGGAAGAACCATCCGAGAAGACTAGGGTTAACGTCCCATGGGAGGCGAATGATGCTTATGCCAAGGTGTGGCTCTCAGGTACATTGGCATTAGAGATTCCATTGATATAATTCATCAACCCACAACAAAGGCGATGTGGGAAATTCTTACTGCCACATATTCACAGGCGAAAAATGAGACGAAGATCCTACAACTCCAGCATGATATCTTTATTATCAAGCAGAACTGTCGTCCTCACTACTCGTTGTACACATCCTTACATGGAATGTTTGAGAAGCTCTATAACTTCATACCTCCGACATCCACCATTGAACAACAAAAGACTTATCAGAATGCCACCATGGTTGGTGTGTTTCTGACAACCCTTGATCCTGAGTATGAGGCGGCCCGTTCTCAGATTCTGGTAGACTGCACTATTCCTCCCATGGAGGAAGCCTTTCGCAGACTCAGTCAGATCACTTTTCCATCTTCTACTGCCAGTCAAACGTCCTCAGCGATGGCAACTTCTCGAGGTCGAGGAGGACCTTCTTAGTTTCGTGGTCGTGCACCTAGGGGCAGAGGAGGTTGTGTAAGTCAGCCATGTACTTTCTGCCATCGTCAAGGACATATATAGGATGCATGCTACTCCAAGCAAGGAATTCCTGCCTCTGCTCGAATGGCTGAACAGATTGAGCCCCCAGTTGCTTTCTCCTTGGATCAATGTTTTGAGGATCTTGTAGCACGATTGAAGGGCATTATGCATCCTTCTGGTTTTATAACGTCTTCGTCAGCCCCTGGAAGTCATTTAGATGTAGTTGCTTCAACATCCTCCAGTACCTTAGGTAGTACTTATGCACACAATAGCAGCAGTGCACCTGATGCTATAGAATGGATTATGGACTCCGCTGCCACACATCATTTATGTGGAGACATGGGTCAACTTACAGCCTACAGCCAGGTTCCTCCAGGGCAAATTATGGTTATTGCAGATTTGACTCATTCCACAATTACTGGATAGGGGGAGAATAGCTTGACACCATCTATGCATCTACAGAACGTGTTGCATGCACCCGATTTCTCTATGAATTTGTTGTTCATTAGTCAAATTATAAAGGGCTTACATTGTCGAGCCATTTTTGACCCATTCTCTCTTGTTTTTTAAGACATCCTTACGGGCAAGGTGTTTGGGTGTGACCGTGAGCAGGGTTGTCTCTATCGCCTACTTCAAACTCCCTAAGCCGGAATCTCCTCCCTATCTGTTGGACCTGTCTCATCATTTATTTGGCACTTGCGCTTTGGTCATCTCCCGCTCCGGAACTGTGTCGTGTCCTGCCTCAGATCTCGCCTCACACGTCTTTTCAATGTGAGGTGTGTCAGTTGGGAAAGCACCAACACTCTGCCTTTCCCAGTCATCAGAGTCGGAGCGGTAGCTCCATCTTTGAGTTGTTTCATATAGATATTTGGGGTCCGAGTCGTGTATCTGATCATTAGGGACACATGTTTTATCTAGTTGTTGTTGATGATTTCTCTCGTCTGTCTTGGATCTTTTTATTTGGGGTCCGAGTCCTGTATCTGATCATCAGGGACAAAGGTTTTATCTAATTGTTGTTGATGATTTCTCTCGTCTGTCTTGGGTCTTTTTATTAAAGAATAAATCTGAAGCTGGAGATGTTATCAAAAATTCCTTAACCGAAGTAGAAAATGTCTTGTCTGCTTCTGTTAAAATTGTGAGAATTGATAATGCCTTGGAATTTTGTACTAATACTCTCTCCAATTATTTTTCAACCTAGGGAATTATTCATCAAACATCATGTGCCTATCCTTCGCAACAAAATGGTGTTAAAGAAAGGAAACATCGTCATTTGCTTGATGTTACTAGGACGTTTCTCATTCATAGTCACGCTCCTTAGTCTCACTCACTATTTGTGTATTTGGCTCAGTCGCCTTCGTCCATCAGTTGTCTCTAGGTATTGACAAGCTCTCTCCTAGAGATGTCAAGTGTGTCTTTCCTGGGTACTCAAGGACACAGAAAGGTTACAAGTGTTATGATCCAATGCGCAGGAAGTATTACGTTAGTGTTGATGTCACCTTTTTCGAGTCTGAGATGTACTTTTCCGCTACAGGTGATCGGTTGACGTCTTCAGATACTGATGATGACATATACATGCCACCACCACCACAACCTCCCACACCTCCATCACCACCACCATCATCACTACCTACACCACCTCCAGTTACTATAACGATCACAATTCCACCAGTGCCACACCACTATACCCGTCGGCATGCCTCTACTCATGGTCATCGCTTATCATCTAACATAATTTCTAACGGTGGATCTAACGGTCTACCTGAGTAGGATTCTTTACAGGGGGCAGATAACGTAGTTGTGTGTTATATCCTTTTGCATCCATGGTCTCCTTTAATCGTTTGACTGGCAATTTCAGGAATTTTGCAGTTGCATTATTAGTCATCGCCATTCCACGGAATTATCAAGAGGCTCTGAAGGACAATTGATGGTGTTTGGCTATGGAAGAAGAGATGGTTGCTCTTCAGTCGAGAGGTACTTGGAGCCTCGTCCCAGCTCCTATAGAGTGTCTACAGTAAGATGTAAATGGGTGTTTACAGTTAAGCAAAATGCAGATGGTAGCATCGACAGATACAAGGCACGTCTGGTTGCACGAGGGTTTACTCAGACATACAAGGTGGATTATCTTGACACATTCTCGCCAGTTGCTCGTCATTCCACCTTACGGATTCTTCTCTCTGTTGTTGTGATTCGAGATTGGTCGTTGTTTCAGTTAGATGTCAAGAATGCATTTCTGTATTGTAATCTTCAAGATGAAGTCTACATGCAACAACCACCTGGATTTGTTGTTGAGTGGGAGTCTTCACAGGTGTGTAGACTTCATAAGGCGATCTATGGCCTTAAGTAGAGCCCTAGAGCTTGGTTCCAAAAGCTTTCAGACATGTTTGAGAAACAGGGGTACAAACATTCGAATACAGATCATTCCCTCTTTATACGGAAAATATCCAGAGGTATGATTGCTATTATGGTGTATGTTGATGAAAATCTTATTATAGGAGATGACATAAAAGGAACCAAGTGGGCGAAAGAGCTTCTGGGTCGTGAATTTATCACCAAGGATCTTGGAGCCCTTAGATGCTTTCTGAGACTGGAGTTTGCCAGAAATAAAAAAGGACTTGTGATGACCCAGAGGAAATACGTCACAGATTTGCTAAGTGACACGGGAATACTAGGATGTCGACATGCCACCACACCCATGGATCCAAGCATGAAACTATATGATGATGATACTGATGAGGTTGACAGGAGGAGATACAAAGAGTTAGTAGAAAGCTCCTTTATGTTACCATTACTAGATCCGATATTTCTTTTGATGTTAGTCGGGTGAGCCAATTCATGGAGCAACCACGTCAAGTTCATATGTATGCTATACAGATGATACTCATGTCTACTGTTTAGAAAGGCAAGGAGGTCACTATCACATCATGCGTAGATGCAGATTATGCAGGGTGTCCAATGGATAGGAAGACCACCACTGGATTTATTGTATATGTTGGAGGTTCTCTTGTCTCATGGAGGAGCAAGAAGCAAACTGTTGTAGCCAGATCTAGTGCTAAGTATGAATATAAGGCTATGGTCCAAGTTAGTACAAAAATGATATGGGTTCGAACTGTTTTTACATATCTATATATAGAGATTCCCCTTCCTATGGTACTCGAATGAGACAATCAGACATATAATGCAAATAATCTAGCATTTCATGAGCGCACCAAGCACATCGAGGTTGATTGCTACTATATACAAGATATAATTCAAAAGGATTTTATTTCCGCATCTCACGTCAGCTCAGGGGATCAGACTGCAGATATCTTCACCAAGGCCTTACTCAGAGGACCTTTTCAGAAGTACGTGTCCAAGCTGAGCATGATAGGTATCTATGCTCCATCTTGAAGGGAGTCTAGAGATATATTTATGTTACGTTATTTATTTCCTATTTCCCTTATCATATGCTCCATCTTAATTCCCTTAACTTATGAATATCATACATAATTTACCCATAGGCTACTCTCCTATATAAGAGAAACTAGGGTTCATGGAATAAACAACTTTTACAGTTTTTCCCAACACCAACAAACACACATTTGATAGCTCTAGGAGAGAGCTTGTCAAGAACACGAGACATCTAATGAACACAAGATATTGAACCAAAGACACGAGGTGTAAGTGAGAAAAGATCTGTCCCAGGAAACGTAATCAAGAATGAAATCTTTTCCCCTAAAAGACGAGGGCACACGATTTACCAGGTAATAAGTAGTTAGAATCGCATCCCCCACTACGAATGAGGAACACGACTCTTAATCAAAAGACTCTTGGTAACATCCAGAACGTGGCGGTGTTTTCTTTCAGCCACCCATTCAGTTGAGAAGTATAAGCACAAGATGTTTGATCCACAATTCCATGGGATACAAGAAACTGAGAAAGCTGAGTAATGCACAAATATAGAGCATTGTCCGAATGTATAAACTTAACTTTTGAAAAAAAAATGATCCTTATTTCATTAATAAAGGACTTAATAACATGACCAACATCAGACTTGTTTTTAAGAAGAAACATCTAAGACAATCTTGAAAACTCATCAACTGCAACAAGATAAAATCTATGACCCTGATGATCTGGGAAAAAACTAAGACACCAAATATCAAAAAGAATTAATTAAAACAGACAATGATTAGTCCGACCCTGACGACACTGAAACGTGGGCCGATAATGCTTCCCAAGCTGACAGGCCTCGCATTAAAAAGTAAAGCGAGGAGAAATCTGTGAAAGAACATGACACAGCTTTTGCAGAGGAAGATGGCCAAATCGAAGATGTCATATATAGGGAGACGCATACCCAGTGTGAAGAGAAGAGCCACCGGCATAAGGAGATTGAACCAATCAATAGAGACCTCCTTGCTCATGGCCAGATCCAATCACTCTGCCCGTAAGAATGTCTGGCAACATAAGAGAAGATGGATAAAAATGGCACAACAATATAAATCCTTGGTGATTTGACTAATAGAAAGTAAATTCATAGAAAATTCAGGTGCATAAAGAACATTCTGAAGCTGTATTGCAGGAGTTAACTGCACCTCCCCCTGACCAGTAATGGGAGAATGTGTCCCATCTGCTATCACAACAGATAATCCAGGCTGAGTTGGACTGAAGGCACTAAACTAATCTTTGTTACCATAGAGATGATGGGATGCTCCTGACACATCAGCCCTGTAACAACTAGTAAAGGTATATGTTATACCTGATGTAGATGTTGGAAAAAGTGAATTATCTGTTATTCCAAGAAACCCTAGGCTCTCTTATATAGAGAGGGACCCATGGGTAAAGTACATAGAAGTACAAAAATAAAACAGGAATTAAGAAACGATACATAACATCATAATATAAGTCTCTACACTCCTCAAGGTGGAGCATAGATGTCTATCATGCTCAACTTGGAAGAACATCTCTAGAAGGGTCCTCTGAACATATTTGACAGTAGAAGAAAAACCATTCTGCACTTCATTAATCAAATTTTTAATAACATCCCCTGCTTCAGATTTATTTTTCAAAAGAAAGACCCAAGATACACGAGAAAAATCATCCACCACAACTAGATAAAACCTATGTCCCTGATGATCAGGTACACAACTCGGACCCCAAATATCAATGTGAAATAACTCAAAGGGGGAGCTACGGCTCCGACTCTGATGACAAGGAAAGCTAGATGCTTTCCCAACTGACACGCTTCACAGCGAAATGATGAACTGGGAGAGATCTGAGGCAAGAGATGTCGCATTTTCTGGAGCGGGAGATGGCCAAAGCGAATATGCCAGATGTAAGGAGATACTGGTCCGACAAAATGAGAAGAGACGTCAGCATAAGAGTTCCGGACCAGCCGATAGAGACCATTCTGCTCAGAGCCACAACCAATCACCATGCCCGTTAGTATGTCCTGAAAAAATAAGAGATGAGGGGTCAAATATAGCACAACAGTGCAAATCCTTCGTAATCTGACTAACAGATAATTGTTATAAAATATGAAGAATGCGAAAGCGAACATGGAAAAGATAAAGAACAAGAAAGAACGCGGGATTTAACGCGGAACCCTACTCCGTGAGGAGCGGGATGAAACCACGGGAGAAGCCCTCTAAGGGGCGTGTTTCTCTATTGCTTTTCTCAATGAGTACAGGAGGTCTGGGGCTCCTTATATAGCCTTCCCAGAGCCTCCAAGTCCCACCACTGGGCGGTATGGGACTAAACACAAGATGGGGTAAATGGATCTTCTCCAGGATCTATTTACCCTGCTACAACTCAATAGGTGCACTACCAAATACTCCAACACTCCCCCTCAAGCTGGAGCATGCAATGCTCAGCTTGGACAAACAAACAGAAAGAAACTCAACTCACGCTACAAGACACTACGGACAATATCAACCCAACGCGCACATGCTGCAGTCGAGGACGTTGCTTCTCATGCCATGCAGGTGAGGAGGACGAACGAGCTGGAGTGTGAGTCAACTGAAGACTCGGAATCTGACCATCGAGTCTGAAACTGCACCTGAAGTCTCCTCATCGGAGAACTGAGTCTCTCCCATCTGGCTCAGAGAATGGTGCACTGCTCTGGTGTACTTATGATACCACATGAAAACCCTTGCCCTCAAGAGAATGGTCCTCTGCTCTGGAGTCCCTATGGCTCACATGAAAACTCTGCCCGAACAACAACAAGAATGATGGGGACCTCGAACAAATGATGGCAACATATGCTCATCTAACAATGACCGCACATTCGTACGTGTCTGAAACTGAGACTCGAAAGTAATGATCGTCGAATCTGAACAATTGCGCATCAAACTGGGACTCGGAATCTGAACGTCGAGTCTGGAACTGCGCATGAAATCTCTTCATCTGAACAACTTGTAGAGTCTGAAAAATATGGCTGGTCTGGAGACTGGCATCTGAATCTGGAACTGGAAGAATAGAACAGACCAGTGACTCTACATATACTCCCCCTTTCTCCCATACTTGTCGGAAAATGGACATCGACAAAGTTGGGAGAAGACAATATAAATAGGAGGTAAACAACGAGAACATGAAACATACGGCTTTTGTCTTTTTTTTAAATAGCCACTATTCTTTTTTTTGACAAATTTTTTTCGGCTTTTGCAACATTTTTTTTTGAAATCTCTTTTTTTTCTTTTTTTTAATTGCGTGCGGCTCTTTTCTTTCTTTTTTTTAATGCACGCGCCTCTTTCAAACATTCTCCCTTTTTTTCCGTCAAGAAACTGCAGCCCCCAGCCCGAACTTGGGCTTTCTTTTCTTTTCCCTTTTTTTTATGAGCCCCCCTCCCCTTTTCTTTTCAAATACACGACCCTCTTCTTCTTCTTCTTCTTTTTTACATAAGGCCCAAATGGGACCCACTCACTTCCTCACTCACGGCCCATTTTGGGCAAAATAGACAGATTTTTTTTAAATAATAACCACCGTGAACAGGGGCCCTCCTCCTTTTCTTTTATCTAGGGTTCGTGGGAACCCTTTTACCATCTTCAAAACACCTGCTAGGGTTCCCCCGATGGGAACCCTGATTTGCGCCGCCGCCCTTTGGGAAGAAGTCCTGGAGCCGCGCGCGAGGCGCCGCCGCCTGGGGAGAACATCGCGTGCCCTCGCGCACTGCTGCTGCTGGGGAGAACGTCGCGCCCACCATCGCCTGGAAGTATAAGCCCGGAGGGATGCGCGCCTGGAGGTGGGGATCGGCGTCGCCTGGGCTTCGAAGGAGGCCGCCATGACCATTGGGACGGCGCCGCCTGGCTGCAGCACCTGGAGTCACGAGAGGAGGGATTCCGCCTGGACCCTTGGCCCACTTTGAGGACATGCCGCCACACGCTGTTGCTGCCAGCCGCCTGGGCGTGCTAGGGTTCCACGCCTTTTGCTGGGGGAATATCTGGAATGTCGCGCGACAAAGGGGGGCCGCTGCGATGCGCGCCTGTGCACAACATGAACAGGATCGTGACTCTGATGCGGAAGCCCTACGATTTGCGGGAGCTTCAGGGTACGCGGGGCTGTGCTGCATGATGGAGGAGATCTCCCTGATGGTTTCGTGCTGCGTCTACACATGGCTAGGAAGAAAGAGCATCGGCTCCAGAAAAAAAACTTGCACGAAAGGGATCGAGATCTGCAGATCTGGAGATATCTCTCCTGGCGGGATCTTCAGGAACAGATCTTGAGGAACATATCCCCGAATCATGATAATGAATCGAAACCCCAAATGTGGAACTCTAATCTTCAAATGCAGATCTTAATCTTTGAACATAAACTTGAATGATACATCAATCTTTAAGAACTCCGAAACTCGAATCTCGAATACAAAAACAATAACGAATATAAAACTCCTCGAGAATCGACCCGCTCTGATACCATGTTATAAAATATGAAGAATGCGGAAGCGAACATGGAAAAGATAAAGAACAAGAAAGAACGCGGGATTTAACGTGGAACCCTACTCCGTGAGGAGCGGGATGAAACCACGGGAGAAGCCCTCTAAGGGGCGTGTTTCTCTATTGCTTTTCTCAATGAGTACAGGAGGTCTGGGGCTCCTTATATAGCCTTCCCAGAGCCTCCAAGTCCCACCACTGGGCGGTATGGGACTAAACACAAGATGGGGTAAATGGATCTTCTCCAGGATCCATTTACCCTGCTACAACTCAATAGGTGCACTACCAAATACTCCAACAATAACAGATTCGTGGAAAACTTAGGAGCATGCAGAACATTCTGTAGACGCATAGACGGCGATAAGGAAACCTCCCCCTGTCAAACTAGGGGGGAATGAGTACCATCTGCTATCACACGCACTGAGCGGCCACGTGGGATGTCCCTGTAGGACTCAAGTCTCTCTCTATCACGGCAGAGATGATGGGTGGCACCATAATCTATAATCCAATCAGATATATCATGACAAGATGTAAAGGCAGTAGCACTACATGAGGTACTAGCAGCAGCAGACGAACTGGCAGAAGCTGTAGCAGCAACATCTGAAGATCCACTTGGAGGATCAGTAGACGATTGTAGCATAATATCATGTAGACATGCCACAAGTTCTTCGAATCGGTTATCTGTAGTGGATGTTGACTGGGACAATACATTGTCGGCTACACGCGTTGATGCTGGAAACCCATGTTTAGAGTGGCACGTATCCTCCGAGTGGCCTGTGCGATGGCATAACGAACATGGCTGGGGAAAGCGACCTCCTCGTCCACGGGTCCACGTCCACGACCAGAAGACTGACCACCTCTCCCACGCAATACTGCCATCGCCGATGGGGGTGGAGTAGATGCGCTGGAAGAAACTGATATGCGACTGAGCCTCCGGTAAACATCCTCCTTTGGAGGAATGATTGCATCGTCCAATATCTGAGAGCAGGTTGTCTCGTACTCAGGATCGAGGGCTGCAAGAAGTACACCCACCATGGTAGCATTCCGAAATGTCTTCTGCTGCTCTGAAGTCGCCGTGAGTGGTATGGTACTGTATAGTTTCTCGAACATCCCACTCAGGGATGTGTACAATGAGTGAAGTGATCGACCATTCCGCTTCATCATGAATATATCATGCTGGAGCTGTAACATCTTGGTCTCGTTCCGCACTTGGGAATACGTAGCAGCCAGAATATCCCATATTGCCTTGGCAGTGGGCTGATGGAGGACATCATTGGCAATCACCATCGACAGTGTGCCTGACAGCCAAACTTTGGCATAAGAATCATCAGCCTCCCAAGAGGCATAGATCCCAGTCTTCTCTTCCGGCTCATCCTCAGTAAGTATATGCTTCTTACTGTTTGACTTCATGAGACTCATGAACTGCATCGCCTAGAGCTCATAGTTTGTCCCGTCCATCTTGACTATTGGCGCAGGACCTTTGAAGGCGCCTATGAAGGGCATATGTCCCGTCCATCTTGACTATTGGCGCAGGACCTTTGTTCTCTGACACGTCGACGTAGATGAAGAACTAGGGATTGTAGACCAATAACAAGTGTCTACAAAGACTTGATAGGATTTGAGAGCATATGTAGACGTTACGCACTCAAATCCATGGAGATAGAACGACCTACGAGGAGTGGGCCCTACGACGAGGAGATGGCCCTACGGCAACGAGTAGAGTCCATGCGGCAAGGAGGGGCCCTACAGCGGCAAGGAGGGGCCTTATAGTGGCAAGGAGGGTCGCCGTTGTGAGAAGGAGGGGCCCGACTGTGAGAAGAAGGGGCCCTACGACGAGAGGAACTGCGGAGAACGATGAGAGGAACGACGAAGAAGGTTGGGGTTGGGGGGGGGGGACCTCGGCAGCGGTGGCGAAAGGGAGATAAAGGAGGGGAGAGGCGATGGTGGAAGTCTAGGGTTCGGGTTAAACCCTGGGCTCTGATATCATGTTGGAAAAAGTGAATTATAAGTTATTCCGAGGAACCCTAGGCTCTCTTATATAGAGAGAGACCCCATGGGTAAAGTACATAGAAGTCCAGAAATAAAACAGGAATTAAGAAACGGTACATAACATCATAATATAAGTCTCTACAGTAGATAACGATGCAGAAACAACTACATGTAAGGATCCTGAAGGAGAGCTGGTTGACCCAGGAGTAGGCATAATCTCTCTGAGCCTCTCTACAAGTTCATCAAATCTCTGATCATATGCAGGTGAAGAGCTGCTAACCGGCTGAATATGCTCTACCATACATGCTGAAGCTGGGAACTCATGCTTGGAATAACTTGTTTCCTCAAAGTGGCATGGCCTGTGACAGTAAATACAAGGTTGACTAGGGGGTGACTACCCCCTCCCTTACAACGGCCACCTCAACCACCACAAAATTGTGTTGAGCCCCCTCTACCATGGGATGTTGCCATGGCTGAGGATGTATGAGACTGCTGAGTACCACCATACGATATGGAAAGCCTACTCAACCTGTGATATGCCTCCTCCATCGGAGGTACGGTGGCATCAGAAAGAATCTGTGCTCAAGCAGCATCATACTCAGGATCAAGTGTCGCTAGAAAAACTCATGTCATCACTGAATCCCTATATACCTTGAGTTTCACTGGTGTAGCAGTCAAGTTAACGTAACCATGTAATTTCTCAAACATACCCCTTACAAGCGTGTAAAGAGCATGGAGAGGGTGACAATTATGCTTTGAAATGAATATGTCGTGCTGAAATTACAGAATCTTCGACTCGTTCCTCACCGAAGAATATGTAGCGGCGAGAATATCCCAAATAACATTTATTGTAGGCTGACTCAAAATGCCATTGGCTATAGGCAGGCAGGAAGGCAGGCAGGCTTCAGGCTGTAATTGAGGCTAGTTAAATTGGAGGATACTATTAAGGCAGGAATTTAGGAAGTATACTAGTGTAAATCATACAGGCAATAGTATCCTCCAATTTAACTAGCCTCAATTACAGCCTGAAGCCTGCCTTCCTGCCTGCCTGCCTTCCTGCCTGCCTTCCTGCCTGGGGCCCCCATGATTATGCATGCTTACTCTCTCTAAGGCAGGCAGGAAGGCTGGAAGGCAGGCAGGCAGGTTTCAGGCTGTAATTGAGGCTAGTTAAATTCGAGGATACTATTAAGGCAGAAATTTAGGAAGTATACTAGTGTAAATCATACAGGCAATAGTATCCTCCGATTTAACTAGCCTCAATTATAGCCTGAAGCCTTCCTGCCTGCCTGCCTTCCTGCCTGGGGCCCCCATGATTATGCATGCTTACTCTCTCTACAGGCCGGCCGCCCCTGTCAATTATGACCCTTTCTTTGCATCCCCCACCCGAACCTTTCTTAAGACTACCAAGCCTTCTCGAATTAGTTCTACGATGGAAGCTTGAAACCTACCCCCGGGGACAAATCTTTCATTCACCCCAAAGTGAAACCCTGTGACTATATCGTCCTGAAGACGGATGCGACGGGAAGAAGTGGCATTTAGAAGTGTTTCTGACTTCACATTTAGGTTTCGGCATAACAAAGCTTGCACTGTCTTTTCGCACTTAGGCGCACAGCGTGCCGTTGGTAATGACTCTACTACGGTGCCACAAATTCGCAAGCTGATCCTAAGTAATCGTTGTTGTTCATTGGATTCCAGAGGGAGGACTTCGTTAGGATTGGAGAATTGTTGCGATTCTTCCTGAATAGTGCATAAGCGTCGTCTTCCTCCCATGAGGTGTAACCCCAGACTTGTTGGCAGGCTCCTCCTGTGTGAAGATATGCTTCTTGTCATTGCATTGTATTAGACTCATAAACTGCATAGCCCACATTTTAAAATTCGTTCCATTCATCCTCAGAATGGGCACTGGACCTTTGAAGGCACCCAGGGATGGAATACCTACTCTGTTATCTGACATGACGACAACAATCTCTCAAGATTGAGGTTGCACACAGGAAGAATAATGTCTACACGGCCATACAAGAAGATGGTTGTCAGTGTAGACTCATACCACAACCACTTCCATTCTCTGTAGGCTCCTTTAGGTGGCTAGGTTGTTTTAGATAGTCACACTACACCTTAGAGATCCAAAAGTACGAAATCTGAGGCAACCAAGAGCAACTCTAAGCGGCCACGAGAGGATACACGCACACACAAGGGGCCACGAAAGGCGGCAAGAGGTGCACACGCGCACGCAGGTGCACAGGAGCGAGAGAGATGCACATGGGCACTGGGGCGCAGTAGGTGCACTCTGCGGTGGCGCATGGGGCATGGGAGGCTCGCTGGGATGGTCGTGGGGGCGCACAGGGCCGCGAGGCCACTGGCGCGTGGGGTACGGGAGGCTCACTGGAGTCATAGGGCCCTGTTGGCGGAGCTGGTGGCCGCGGGAGATGCAGCGCGGAGGCCAGAGAGTTTTGGTGGGGTGGGACTATTAGGGCACATGCTTTGGTCTAGGACCGTCGAAGATGAGAAAAATGAAAGTCGTATTGCTCATAGCCCTACAACTCTCTTATATAGGAGAAAGCTCTAAGGGAAAATTACATAAAATAGAATGAAGAAATAGAAAAACATAAATAAAGGCGTAGAGATACGAGTATCTCAACAGTTTAGACCCTCATCCCTACAAATCCTGTCATAGAAGCTACCATAGTCATCTTGTAAATTCTTTAGTTTTTATGACTGCTTGCTTGAAAGTTTTTCCACATGGTATGAGAGCTGAGAAATAAATAGCCCATAAAAGTTGTCCACGTATTTGATATATATTAAGTGCTTCAACACATATGGGTTTATGATTCGAGGCCCTTGATAGGAAGATCAATCGTTTCACAGGGAGTCTGATTCGACAAAGTTTTTTTGGTGCGAGAGTTTCAATTTGTAGTCTTTGAGCTAAATGCAGAAAAATATCCAGGGGTTAATAGTTTCCCAATTTTGTTTTTCGAAGAATTCCTGGATATGGAAGAAAAATGTGTTATGGGAAGGACTTCATACACAGGAATTATGGTTTTGAGCAGTTAGATAAGACTCTAAATACCTATTGCTTAAGAAGGAGACGACAACACGTTGAAGATTTTCAACTGGTACCACTTATAACCAAGTTGCTAGCAAATCATTTTTAAACCTTTGTTCCAAGATGACACATAATGGATATCCAGTTAATGACCTTAAAAAAACTACAAATTAGAAGAAGAGTCAAGTCAATGGTCTACTACAGAAAGCGGTATTTGCTAAGTCATGACTGTAAAGACCAACGGTTCATATGGTTCTCCTTGCCCAAAACAAGGTTCTAGGAAATAGGGAAACTTGGATGAAATGATGTCGCAATGGTTTCTTACTCAGAAGTGGTGAATAGGAGGCAGAGGGATGTCTCTTCTAGCCCTACATGGGAGTCAGACAGGGATATCCACTTGCCCCTAATATTTGTCATAGTTGGAAATACGTTGATCGTTATAGCTTGGAAAGATGTGCATAGTAGCTTCATGTTACGTTACGTTCACCATTTTATTCGATGACGCGAGTAGAGGTGTATAGAAGTATTCATATGCATAGTTGTAAAACACCGCGACTAGGCATCGCATGACAGGGGCATACACATGGAAGATGTTGCACTGAAGCATCTCAAGCACATGTAAATACCCACATGTAAACAACGCAACGAGCTCTGTCAAGGCAATGATGTCGTATACGAAGTCTCAATATATAAAGTAGGGGCATCATCCCACTACAGGAGCAAACAAATAGGGCAAACTTCATTGGGAACAAAGATGCATCCCGAGCAAGAGCGGTGTCAATCAAAATCAATGTAATCGTGCAATGGCATGGATAAAGAGAAAAATTTTCAAAATAGAAAGGTGATACCATACATTGAAGTGTAATTAAAAAATACAATATCGATTAAAATCCGATTAAAATAAATTAGTCACCAGATTACCAATTAATCCTTAGTCAGTGACGCAGCCGAAGGAATACCAACTTGCAACTTTTGGAGTATGTAATCAATCAACCATAACAAGAAGTAAAGGCATGGATGCCACCTGAGGTACTAGCTCCGACAGTAGTAGCAATATCCGAGTTGTTCTCTGAAACAGGTTAAGAGGTGCTAACTGGAGGTATGATGTTTCTCAGTCGAGGCACATGCTCATCATATCTATGGTTTAATGAAGGTGAAGCAACATGAGTGCTGACATGCTCTATTGTGACATGATGAGGAGCGACGGGCCTCGAAACCCACGCAATCATGTGATGCCATGGATAAAGAGAAAATTTTTCAAAATAGAGGGGGTGATACCATACATGGAGGTGTAATTAAAAAAATACAAAATCGACTAAAATCTGACTAAAACCGTTTAGCTGACAGACTGGCAATTAATCTTTAGTCAGTGACCCAACCGACTGAATACCAACTTGCAACCTTGTCTCTATAGTGATGGAAATATTTGTTGTTATCTCCAACTTTTGGAGTATGCAATATCTGAACCACGACAAGAAGTAAAGGCATGAATGCTAGCTGAAACAGGTGAAGAGGTGCTAGCCGGAGGCATGATGTCAATCAGTCGTGGCACAAACTCATCATATCTCTCCTGAGATGAGGACGAAGTTGCATGTGCGATGACATGCTATGCTACACAGGCTGATGCTGAGAAGCCATGCTTGGAGTAGCATGTATTTTTTATATGACCAGTGTTAGCAATGTGAGCCCCGGGCGAACCATTTCTACAATAAATGCTATTGTAATGAATGAATTATCAATAAAAGTTATTGATTATTTTTCACCCCCTTTCTGAGATTAAATGAATGAATGCACTATAGGGTCCCTCTGTACAATAAGGGTTATGTACCATGGCCAACTTGATAATCATACAGCTGTTGATTCATCGATTGAATCATAGAGGCTGATGCTTGGATGGATATTTAAGGAGTTAGACAGATGACTCATCAACCATCATCAAATGATTGTTAAGTGATGATCTCCAGCTTGAGTAGGAGATGGCAATCCTCTCTCAGATGGCTGATATCTGACTGACCTCTTGATGCAGGTCCTCTGCATGGGAATAGCGATTCAGAGGTGTCAGGTTAGTTGAGTCAATGGGTTGACTTAACGAGATCGAGATAACCAAAGACCTATGTTGAATACAGTCACAACATAGGCATGCATCCTCTGACCAGAGACAGATGTGTTGCTATATGTATGAGTGTGGACATTTGGCAGACCAATAGGTTGCTGACCTAACCAAGGTCTATACACCGGCGAGCTGGTGTGCATGTAAGGACATATGAGTAATACGATCTCTCAAAGGGATCATACAGGTTCACTTGTGAACCGGGAGACATGAGCTCACTCATGAGGTATTGGGACTGATCAAATTCCATGCATGCTCGTCATGCTTTGGAAGCATGACATGAATTTGAAGGTAAGATATATGCTTTGGGAAAGCATATGATCTACATACCAAATCCCAGTGACCAAGATTGAGAAACTTAATGATCAAACCCTGAAGATGACAGTGTAAAAGTGATATTTATCTTCAGAATGATCATAGGTCTTCCAGTATGTCAACCCCTCAGGATCCGGGTACCCGTTTACGACACAATTCGCAATATATCTTTCACATTAATCACCTAAGTCGCACAAATACAGGGAAAATTTTTTTTTCTTTTCTTTTTTTTCTTTTTTTTTCTCAACTATGACATTCAGTTTCAATACATGACCACAAGTAAAAGAGACAATATGGCACCAAAATTCTTTTCATTAATATTCATATCCATTTACAACATGTACAAGCATATTCCATGTTACAACATATATCCCAAAATGTGATACAAAAGAGATAGCATTTACATCATCATCTGAACAAAAACTAAGACAAAGTAATTCATACCGTCGGGTATACACTATATCCCCTGGAAGCATGTATATACTGAGCGGCTACTGAACTGCAGGCTGTTTGCCTGCCACACACAATAGGAAAGAAGAGGCGTCAGCCATTGCTGGTACCTCACAAAAATTTATAAAAATAACTAGACATTTAATATGTGCAAAAGCAAGCAAGTAGAAAGGTAGTACAAGTAAAATCTATATCTACTTGCGTAAGTAAAAAGGAGTTTCAAATTGTTTGTATTGCATTTCTAATGACTTCCCCAGAACCCAACATTTCCCATATGTAACATATTTATATAGCAGTTGCGTAATCATGAGTGTATGAGTGTGAATGCATATATCATTTTCTTCAGAGATCATGTTGGTGAGTGAAAAATGGAAAAGTTGAGATTGTAGAGATCTATTTATTTAAATTCTTGGATAGAGAGAATGGTCTTTGGATCATAACCCCTCCAATTCTTAACTTCAATGTTTCAGATATAGCTCCAGATGTTGTAGATGTAGATATGGATGATCTAGATATAGAATCGCCAAATCTGTTTGGCGAAGTAACTCAAGCGGTGAAGAAGCCTACAAATGGCTCTTCCGTCTCGCCCTCTAATTGGAAGCGCGGTCCAATAGAGGGATAGGTCTATTCTCCAACTACGCCACTGAGACGGGTGAGAGAGACTCCCTAGAAAAGTCGCTCTAGAAAAACAGCCCGACTAGTACGGGCAACCGAGCTCGTATGTAAAGCTGAAAAACCAGGATCCCCCGCCTGGGCATCCTAAAACAGGGTCAGCGGAACTGGTCTAAAGTCTGGATCCCAACGAGGCGTAAAAACACTGCGAGCTCGCGTAAAACCGAAAGTGGACTGGGATCCTAGACCCGCGCACTTGGCGGCCGCTGCCCAAACTGGGCTTCCTATCTCCCGCCCAGCTGAGAGTCACCGCGCTCTCGCACGATCATGTGTAAAAAGTTCATCATGACCGGCATAATTTATTGTCACCGTTGATTTACTATGATACTTATTTGATATCTCAATCCTTTCTTAATCTTCTATGCGATAAATTGGCAAATCTAGACATCTTGGTCAACTACCTTATTGATAATGATTTATAGATGACAGAGTATTTGTAAAGGGATGATTCCATGGATCCATTCTCGCAAAATTCTACAACTCTCCAAAACGCTCTTTGTTTTATGTATTTAGTACTATATACTCAAGGATCAATTGATTAATGATATCTATTCCTACTAATCTTAGGAAATCATTTGTTGATTTCATAAGAGTATTAATATTTTAACATCTGTGAAATTCTCTTTAAATCTCTAACTCATGTACTTATTAATATTTTTTTTTACTATATAAGTGATCTTAGTTCGGTCCCATTTGCATATTAATCATCTTCCAATTATACCAACCTTGTCTTCTTTAATTAGTCTTTAAAATAGAGTGTACTTCATGTGTTTTGCACATTAATCTATATCAAATAGGCCTCATTTAAAAATCTGAACTCAATACACATTTTTTTTTATTAAACCAACTAACTGTGTACATACAACATTTACTCCTTTGATTGGCAAGATCAATAGTCATAAAATTCAGATCACTAATTCATATACTACTGTATACCTTATAAAAAAAAAGAATCAGATTCCACTATTTTATGATCCAGAGTCAGTATGGTCTAAACAAGTTCTAGGGCCGTAATAGCTATCGAATGAAACTTTTCTCAATGGCATCACATCCTTAATGTCCACATGAAAGAGACCTTTGTCTCATAATAAGCAAGAACAATCTGCTAGCAGGTTTCGAACGGCTAGAAAGAAAGGCTTTTAAAAAAAGAATTGATTTATAATTTCAAACATCATTGTGATTATTGAACTGAGGGTTGAGAGATTTTTCTAATTTGCACAAAAATATGTAACTTCTTACATACCGAATCCATCCACAATAACCACCAGTATGCAATATATATATATATATATATATATATATATATAATATATACCACGGTGAACAACTAAAGGATTATTCATGATGGCATCCCATATTAGAAACAGACTCATTTGTAATGGTAAAAAAATTTATATTTTCAGAAAAATAATACAACCTGTCTGACCAGATTGTCTGGCCAGATCGTCTGACCAGACCCAAACTTGAACCAAAGAAAATAATAAAATTTCCACGATTTGACATTAATTATACTTGATGAAAAACCTAGAAAACAAAGGAGACACTGTTGCATGTTATCAATACTTGATCCCATAAATAAATGCATGTATGTATGATAGTTCTATAAACCTGGATACATGGGTTCTTCTATCCAGTTATATTTAAATTAAACACAGATGATCATAGTTGTTCGAAGTGAGCAAAAAGGAAACTTGAAAATTTTGTAGAGAGACAATTGGAGGTTTAATTTGTGCATGTATGGCAGCAAAGGATGGCTGGGGATGGTACCTTTGATCTTCAATATCTTGAAGATCCAATTGCATGCAATATTAGCACTGAATTTTGGGTGTTATCAGCAGCTATTGGCTGCAAATGTGACTTTCCGGCAACAATATTAGCAACAATAGTTGCTGATTTCAGAACTTGGAGATGGAGGGAGATTCTGAAAATAAGGGGAAGGGTAGTAATTTTGCATGGAAAAAAAAATTTGCAATTGGAAGGGGGTTGTAGAAGAGCAATACCTCCAGCATGGCTTCTTTGTTTGAAGAGAAAAGCAAGGAGAAGGGCCGGAGATGCAGCTCCAGTGGACGGAAATTTCAGAAATGGTCTCCTTCGTTGGGCAAGAGAGAAAGAGGAGATTGGGCGTTGGGTTATATAGACAAGAGAGACTTTGATGTGTTGCCAAGTGGACAATAATTGGCCAAGTGGAGAAAGAAAGAATAAACGGATGTATAGAGAGAAAAATAAAACGACTGCAGTAACCTGTTTGCCGCTCTTGCTCCTGTTATTGTTTGTTTAATAGAATTAGATCTTATTTTATTATTAATGTTATTTTCTTTTATTAGACAAAACTTAAAATGAATTGTACGCGCACCGAGGGTCTCGAAATTTGACGCGCAATATCTTGTTTTGACCGTCTCGGAACGACGATCAAAATGAGTATAATATTGATATACTTCCGATCGAGTTTTGAATACCCGAAATTTTCGGATACGGTTTCGGATTAAGGTTACATTTTGTAAATTAAAAATACCAAACGACCTCCGATTGACGAACGGTCGATTCCGTTGGTTTTGTATCGTCGAATCGGATCTCATGATGGTCTCGGTTCGTTTCGCGGTTTTTGAATTTGCGTTGCGGCTTTTCGCGGCACGCATTACGAAACGACCGATTTTTGATAGATTTCACCCGAACAACTTTTGATTCACTACCAATTGGTCGTTTTAGGTTGGTTAGTATTGACCGACAATGTTTTTGGGTTCATTAGACCCAAAATCGGACGACTTCGGGTTTGATTGGAAACCGGATGTTACAAATATAAAAACCTCAAAGGGAGTCTCGTCCTCGAGACTCGAGTTAAGGCTATTCGGTGACTTGTTTGAATTTCATATGTCCATAAAAACCTCAAAGGGTTTTGAACCCATAAAAACCTCAAAGAGAATCAAGCCATATATTTGCACAAATATTTTATTACAAAAGCTTGCTCTGGTTATTACCTCAGAAAAGCTGCGAGTATCGTGCCCGCATGTCGGCTTCGGTCTCCCACGTCGCCTCTTTGACGCCGTGTCGGTGCCACAAAACCTTGACCAATGAAATCTCCTTGCTGCGAAGCTACTTCACAGCACGGTCAAGTATCTGGACAGGCTTCTCCTCATAAGTCAGATCCGGTTCTACATCGAGATTCTCGTAACTGATAATGTGTCGAGGGTCGTGGACATACTTCCTCAGATTGGATATGTGGAAAACATCATGAATAGCAGAAAGATGTGGAGGAAGGGCTACCCGGTATGCCACTTTCCCCACTCTAGCCAGAATCTCAAAAGGTCCCACATATCGTGGCGCCAACTTGCCACGAACACCGAATCTCTGCATTCCCTTCATGGGAGATACACGGAGAAATACCCAATCTCCAACCTATAATTTATAGGAACATAATTAGTATGAGATTAAGTTGAACACATATATATCATAATTGAGTGGATGAGGAGAAAATAATTAGATTACCTGAAACTCTAAGTCTCTCCTCCGACGGGCTGCATAACTTTTCTGGCGGCTTTGTGCCGTCAGAAGTCTCCGCCTCACAAGATCAACAGCTCTCGCAGTCTCCTCCAAGAGATCCACGGAATATAAAGTATGATCACCTACCTCACGCCAACTGAGAGGTGTGAGGCATCTCCGCCCGTATAGGGCCTCGAATGGTGCCATGCCAATACTGGAGTGATAGCTGTTGTTGTACGTGAATTCCACCAAAGGCAAATGGTCCTTCCAGGACCCTTTCCACTCCAAAGTGCATGCGCGAAGTAGATCCTCAAGCGTCTGAATGGTGCGCTCACTCTGCCCGTCTGTCTGCGGATGATAAGCAGAACTCATCTTCAGCTCTGTCTGTAGTGCTGACATGAACTGCTGCCAATAGTGAGATTTAAATCTCGAATCCCTGTCAGACACCACCTCTCGTGGTATACCATGCAGCCTGATAATGTTCTGCACATAGAGCTTGGCCAACCTAGATGGAGTATAAGTCGTGTTGACAGGTATGAAATGGGCTGACTTGGTCAACCTATCAGCAACGACCCATATGGAATCATGGCCACCTGGTGTCTTTGGTAATCCCGTGACAAAATCCATAGAAATGCTCTCCCACTTCCACTCGGGAATGGGGAGAGACTGCAGTAATCCTGGTGGTCTCCTGTGCTCAGCTTTGACCATCTGACAGGTCATGCATCTGCTAACATGTAGTGCCACATCGCGCTTCATCCCATCCCACCAGAAATGTCGACGCAGATCACGGTACATCTTCGTACTGCCTGGATGGATAGATAACCGTGAACTGTGTGCCTCATCGAGAATGTCTCTGCGAAGCTGCTCATCATTGGGTACAACTACCCGTCCTGCCTTCCATAAAATAGACTCCATCACAACAAAGTCATCAAATTCGTCCTTGACGGCGCGCATGTATCTATCATGAATCCAAGGATCAGTCTTCTGGCCTTCTACAATACGATCCCAAAGACTGCTGTATCGTGGAGGTACGGCGGTAGAAATGGATGCGCTCTCCTGAGGATGCCAATCATTCAAAGCTGCAAGTGTATCCCACGTGTATAGCCAATTCGCCGTACCCTCTGCATGTGCTCTCCTGCTAAGTGCATCAGCCACCACGTTTCCCTTACCGGGATGGTAAGAGATCGTGCAATCATAATCCTTCAGCAGCTCGAGCCATCTACGCTGCCTCATGTTCAGCTCCTTCTGATCAAAGATGTACTTCAGACTCTTGTGGTCTGTGAAAATCTCGAAGTTCACCCCATATAGATAGTGGCGCCAGATCTTCAAGGCGAAGACAACTGCCGCCAACTCCAAGTCATGTGTGGGGTAGTTCCGCTCGTGCGGTCTCAACTGTCGTGATGCGTAAGCAATCACCTGTCCTCTCTGCATCAACACTGCTCCGAGACCTTCTCCAGATGCATCCGTGTAGACTGCATAGTCCTGAGTGCCTGAAGGAAGAGCAAGAATAGGCGCTGTGGTCAACCTCTCCTTCAGTGTCTGGAAGGCCTGCTCACATGAATCGTCCCAAATGAATGGAACTCCCTTCTGCGTCAATCGTGTCAATGGACGGACGATGCGTGAAAATCCGCTGACAAAGCGTCTGTAATAGCCCGCTAATCCGAGGAAGCTCCGAATCTGAGTGACTGTCTTGGGCTGCTCCCAAGACATAACTGCATCAATCTTTGCAGGATCAACCGCGATACCTGCCCCAGAAATGATATGCCCGAGAAACGAGACTTGGGATATCCAGAACTCACACTTGCTCAACTTGGCATATAGCTTGTGCTCTCGTAATGTATCTAAGACGATCCGCAGATTATTAGCATGATCCCCTTCATTCCGTGAATAGATGAGCACATCATCGATGAACACCACTACAAACTTGTCCAAGTATGGACGGAAGATACGGTTCATCATATCCATGAAAGCCGCAGGTGCATTGGTGAGCCCAAACGGCATCACCACGAACTCGTAGTGTCCATATCGAGTCCTGAAGGCTGTCTTCGGAATGTCCGACTCGCGAATCCTCAGCTGATGGTAACCTGAGCGAAGATCGATCTTCGAGAAAACCGAAGATCCCTGGAGCTGGTCGAACAAATCATCAATGCGCGGCAAGGGATAACGGTTTTTCACCGTTCTCTTGTTCAGCTGCCTGTAATCGATGCATAACCTCATGGATCCATCCTTCTTCTTGACAAATAGAACTGGAGCACCCCAAGGTGAAGTGCTCGGTCTCACGAATCCCAAGTCAAGCAACTCCTGCAACTGCACCTTCAGCTCCCTCAACTCGGCTGGTGCCATGCGATATGGTGCCATAGAGATCGGCTGCGTATCTGGCAACAATGTGATCTCGAACTCAATCTCCCTCTCAGGAGGTAATCCTGGTAGCTCATCAGGGAACACATCTGGATATTCAGATACCACTCTGATGTCCTGTATCATCGGCTCCTGATCAGATATCTCCCGAACAAATGCAAGGTATGAATCGCAACCCTGATCAACAAGTCGCTGGGCTCGCAATACTGAAATGTACTCCATGGTGGAGTCATGTGTAGTACCCTCAAACGTGAACTCGGGTAGATCTGGAATCCTGAAGACAACCGTCTTCCTAAAGCAATCAACAAGTGCATGATGAGTGGATAGCCAATCCATGCCTAAAATCAAGTCGAACTCATCAAGCTGTAGGAGTAGACAGTCTGCGATCATCTCGTAACCGCCAATCAGTACGGGCAAGTGCCTGACTATCAGAGATATGACAAATAACTGGCCACCTGGCCCTCGGATGTGATATGGAGACGATAGCGCCTCTGCAACTCTATCTAAAGAAACAAGCAACCTCGAAGCAAGGAAAGAGTGTGTCGCGCCGGAATCAAATAAAACATGGAAAGGTCGGCCCAAGACTGAGACCATACCTTTCACTATAGTAGCGGCTGAACGTGCCTGCTCCTCAGTGACTGCGTGTAACTGCCCCTGCCTGGCTGATGCAGCACTCGATCCTGCCACACTCTGCGTCTGTCTCGGTTGCTGTCGCCTAAAGTTGGAGTTCCTGCCACGGAAACTCCCTGAACGCTGTGTCTGAGGCTGTGGCTGAGAAGGCTGTGGCTGAGGCTCGCCAGAAGCCTGTGGGCACTGTGCACGGTAATGTCCCCACTCGTGACATCGGTAGCACCGGACTGGTCGAGTAGATGGAGTAGCTGTGTCCGTGTCCCGAGCTGGTCCTGCAGGTGGTCTATCTGCTCGCTGCGACCCAGATGGTCGAGCGGACTCTGTACCTCGTCCGGCAAGTGCTCCTCCTAGAGTAGTCGATGGAGAAGAGCGAGCACTGCCAGAGAATGTCGAACCTATAGGTCGGAACCGTCTGGCTGACCTCTGCTGCTGAAACGGTCGACGTATCGGCCCAAAATATCGTCGCGGTCTAGGCGGTGCTCCAGACGAGCTCCCGTAACGTCTCCCTCTGATGTCCTCGAACTTCTCCGCAGCATCGGTAGCCTCGGAGATAGAAGTGATATGCAGTCCAGCCAGCTTCTCCTGCACCTCCTCTCGCATGCCGCCAATGAACTTCTCCAGATTCTCCTCTGGAAATGCGCCAGCTGCTCGTGTGTGTCGTGACAGCTCTGTGTATCGGATGAAATAATCTCTGGCGGTCATCTGTCCCTGACGAAGCTCGGCAAACAGTCGGCGCTGGGACTCCTTCCACTTCGCAGAAAAGAAGTGGGCTCTGAACCTTGTCACAAAATCGTTCCAAGTAGGCTCTCGGCCTAACTCGGACACTACGGCCTCCCACCATCGCTCGGCGAAGTCTATCAGTGAATACTCTATGAAAGATAGCCACGTGTTTCGTGGCGCCTGAATCGCCCTGAGCACCTTCATTACTCTCTTCAGCCACTGCTCAGCGTCGTCTGGTGGACCTGTGCCCTCGAACAAGGATATGTTGGCCCGCTGAAAAGAAGTGAAGACTGACTGGTGCCTGTGAATGGCTGCATACTCGTGTGTATCCTCGTCAGCAAAGTCAACAGGGTCCTGCTCCCTGTCTAAGTCTGCATCCTCCTCAGCTCCATGCTCTGGAATGTCCTCTAGTGGATCATCAGGATGAGGTTGCTCCACCTCAACGGACTGGTGCTGGTCCTGTCGTATCCCATCCTGGGATGGATAGTACGTGAAATCTGACAGGTCCTCAAATCTCATCTCCATGTCCGTCTGCTTGTCGGCAATCTCAGTCTGCTGGGCCAATATCTGCTCCTGCTGGCCTCTCATAGCAGCCTGCTGCTGCTGAAGATCGGTAAGTGCGCTCAGAATGCGTGCCAGCTGATCAGAAGTATCCTGACCTGGTCGAGATGCCATGGCTCTGCATGAGAACCATAATTAGTCATAAGGATGTCCTAGACAGATATTTATCATAAATGCTTTTCTCTTCTTGGGATATAAGATGAATTTTAATGAAATTGGTGACATCTGTGGTTATTGAATATGAATGTCATATTTCCCTTCTCGAACTCACGACAAGTCGGTAGACTGTCGCTATTCGAGAACTTAATGCGATCGGAATTGTAATATCGCGAATGTGCGTATCGGGGTACCACGGCTCTGATACCAAACTGTCAACCCCTCAGGATCCGGGTACCCGTTTACGACACAATTCGCAATATATCTTTCACATTAATCACCTAAGTCGCACAAATACAGGGAAAATTTTTTTTTCTTTTCTTTTTTTTCTTTTTTTTTCTCAACTATGACATTCAGTTTCAATACATGACCACAAGTAAAAGAGACAATATGGCACCAAAATTCTTTTCATTAATATTCATATCCATTTACAACATGTACAAGCATATTCCATGTTACAACATATATCCCAAAATGTGATACAAAAGAGATAGCATTTACATCATCATCTGAACAAAAACTAAGACAAAGTAATTCATACCGTCGGGTATACACTATATCCCCTGGAAGCATGTATATACTGAGCGGCTACTGAACTGCAGGTTGTTTGCCTGCCACACACAATAGGAAAGAAGAGGCGTCAGCCATTGCTGGTACCTCCCAAAAATTTATAAAAATAACTAGACATTTAATATGTGCAAAAGCAAGCAAGTAGAAAGGTAGTACAAGTAAAATCTATATCTACTTGCGTAAGTAAAAAGGAGTTTCAAATTGTTTGTATTGCATTTCTAATGACTTCCCCAGAACCCAACATTTCCCATATGTAACATATTTATATAGCAGTTGCGTAATCATGAGTGTATGAGTGTGAATGCATATATCATTTTCTTCAGAGATCATGTTGGTGAGTGAAAAATGGAAAAGTTGAGATTGTAGAGATCTATTTATTTAAATTCTTGGATAGAGAGAATGGTCTTTGGATCATAACCCCTCCAATTCTTAACTTCAATGTTTCAGATATAGCTCCAGATGTTGTAGATGTAGATATGGATGATCTAGATATAGAATCGCCAAATCTGTTTGGCGAAGTAACTCAAGCGGTGAAGAAGCCTACAAATGGCTCTTCCGTCTCGCCCTCTAATTGGAAGCGCGGTCCAATAGAGGGATAGGTCTATTCTCCAACTACGCCACTGAGACGGGTGAGAGAGACTCCCTAGAAAAGTCGCTCTAGAAAAACAGCCCGACTAGTACGGGCAACCGAGCTCGTACGTAAAGCTGAAAAACCAGGATCCCCCGCCTGGGCATCCTAAAACAGGGTCAGCGGAACTGGTCTAAAGTCTGGATCCCAACGAGGCGTAAAAACACTGCGAGCTCGCGTAAAACCGAAAGTGGACTGGGATCCTAGACCCGCGCACTTGGCGGCCGCTGCCCAAACTGGGCTTCCTATCTCCCGCCCAGCTGAGAGTCACCGCGCTCTCGCACGATCATGTGTAAAAAGTTCATCATGACCGGCATAATTTATTGTCACCGTTGATTTACTATGATACTTATTTGATATCTCAATCCTTTCTTAATCTTGTATGCGATAAATTGGCAAATCTAGACATCTTGGTCAACTACCTTATTGATAATGATTTATAGATGACAGAGTATTTGTAAAGGGATGATTCCATGGATCCATTCTCGCAAAATTCTACAACTCTCCAAAACGCTCTTTGTTTTATGTATTTAGTACTATATACTCAAGGATCAATTGATTAATGATATCTATTCCTACTAATCTTAGGAAATCATTTGTTGATTTCATTAGAGTATTAATATTTTAACATCTGTGAAATTCTCTTTAAATCTCTAACTCATGTACTTATTAATATTTTTTTTTACTATATAAGTGATCTTAGTTCGGTCCCATTTGCATATTAATCATCTTCCAATTATACCAACCTTGTCTTCTTTAATTAGTCTTTAAAATAGAGTGTACTTCATGTGTTTTGCACATTAATCTATATCAAATAGGCCTCATTTAAAAATCTGAACTCAATACACATTTTTTTTATTAAACCAACTAACTGTGTACATACAACATTTACTCCTTTGATTGGCAAGATCAATAGTCATAAAATTCAGATCACTAATTCATATACTACTGTATACCTTATAAAAAAAAGAATCAGATTCCACTATTTTATGATCCAGAGTCAGTATGGTCTAAACAAGTTCTAGGGCCGTAATAGCTATCGAATGAAACTTTTCTCAATGGCATCACATCCTTAATGTCCACATGAAAGAGACCTTTGTCTCATAATAAGCAAGAACAATCTGCTAGCAGGTTTCGAACGGCTAGAAAGAAAGGCTTTTAAAAAAAGAATTGATTTATAATTTCAAACATCATTGTGATTATTGAACTGAGGGTTGAGAGATTTTTCTAATTTGCACAAAAATATGTAACTTCTTACATACCGAATCCATCCACAATAACCACCAGTATGCAATATATATATATAATATATACCACGGTGAACAATTAAAGGATTATTCATGATGGCATCCCATATTAGAAACAGACTCATTTGTAATGGTAAAAAAATTTATATTTTCAGAAAAATAATACAACCTGTCTGACCAGATTGTCTGGCCAGATCGTCTGACCAGACCCAAACTTGAACCAAAGAAAATAATAAAATTTCCACGATTTGACATTAATTATACTTGATGAAAAACCTAGAAAACAAAGGAGACACTGTTGCATGTTATCAATACTTGATCCCATAAATAAATGCATGTATGTATGATAGTTCTATAAACCTGGATACATGGGTTCTTCTATCCAGTTATATTTAAATTAAACACAGATGATCATAGTTGTTCGAAGTGAGCAAAAAGGAAACTTGAAAATTTTGTAGAGAGACAATTGGAGGTTTAATTTGTGCATGTATGGCAGCAAAGGATGGCTGGGGATGGTACCTTTGATCTTCAATATCTTGAAGATCCAATTGCATGCAATATTAGCACTGAATTTTGGGTGTTATCAGCAGCTATTGGCTGCAAATGTGACTTTCCGGCAACAATATTAGCAACAATAGTTGCTGATTTCAGAACTTGGAGATGGAGGGAGATTCTGAAAATAAGGGGAAGGGTAGTAATTTTGCATGGAAAAAAAAATTTGCAATTGGAAGGGGGTTGTAGAAGAGCAATACCTCCAGCATGGCTTCTTTGTTTGAAGAGAAAAGCAAGGAGAAGGGCTGGAGATGCAGCTCCAGTGGACGGAAATTTCAGAAATGGTCTCCTTCGTTGGGCAAGAGAGAAAGAGGAGATTGGGCGTTGGGTTATATAGACAAGAGAGACTTTGATGTGTTGCCAAGTGGACAATAATTGGCCAAGTGGAGAAAGAAAGAATAAACGGATGTATAGAGAGAAAAATAAAACGACTGCAGTAACCTGTTTGCCGCTCTTGCTCCTGTTATTGTTTGTTTAATAGAATTAGATCTTATTTTATTATTAATGTTATTTTCTTTTATTAGACAAAACTTAAAATGAATTGTACGCGCACCGAGGGTCTCGAAATTTAACGCGCAATATCTTGTTTTGACCGTCTCGGAACGACGATCAAAATGAGTATAATATTGATATACTTCCGATCGAGTTTTGAATACCCGAAATTTTCGGATACGGTTTCGGATTAAGGTTACATTTTGTAAATTAAAAATACCAAACGACCTCCGATTGACGAACGGTCGATTCCGTTGGTTTTGTATCGTCGAATCGGATCTCATGATGGTCTCGGTTCGTTTCGCGGTTTTTGAATTTGCGTTGCGGCTTTTCGCGGCACGCATTACGAAACGACCGATTTTTGATAGATTTCACCCGAACAACTTTTGATTCACTACCAATTGGTCGTTTTAGGTTGGTTAGTATTGACCGACAATGTTTTTGGGTTCATTAGACCCAAAATCGGACGACTTCGGGTTTGATTGGAAACCGGATGTTACACAGTATGTAGCATGTACAGGTATTGGGAATACCTGAGGGTGATGTGATCATAAACGATTGTATAACCATGACGCTTCCATTCCGAGAGAGTGGTGAAACAGGTTTGGATTTTAGTGACTCCTCTCATTAGAGAAGCGACCTAATCTTAGTCCATGAACTGGACATTGATCTGAATGAGATTCAGATGCAATGAGAAGATTAGGTATACGGTCTTGATTTGATCATGCATCAGTGAAAGGTCCATGGGATCTGGATTTGAGATGTGATCTCAACATCCAAGTCATTATACGTGGAACAATACAATCGCCATGTCCTTATCTCCAAGTATCTGCGGAGAGATCGCATTATTCTTGAAGGGTTCGAGAATAATTTCATAAGATCTAAGCAATAAAGAAATAATGATTAAATGTGATTTAATCATCTTGATGTGTGAAGAAATTATCCAATATAATTAAATGTGATTTAATTATTATAGATAAGAATAATGTGGATAGAAATATCCAATTATTCATAATATATTATAAATGTGATTTATAATGTATTAGAGAGAGTTAATTATAATTTATATTTGTTAATTAATTATTATGTGTATTGGATACACGTTGTGTAATTAATTGACAATGTAAATTATATGTTGTTTTGGGTTGTGAATATAATTCACAATTTTTCAATGGCAAGATTGCAATATTCTCAAATATAATTGTGAATTATTTTTTATGAATAAAACCCAACAAAAGTTGTTGGAAATAAATAATGAGAGATTTCTATGGAGATATGCAATCTCATGAATTAACATGAGATTGCCCTCCACTAGGAAATAGGTGGGTGGCACCCATGTCCTATTTGGAATGGGTTGCCGCCCACCATGTTATACATGGAGATGTAATCTCCATGTATATATTCTCTTCTTATTTGTCGGTATAATTTAGGATTGATTTATATTTGATTTCGTCAAATATATTTTAATCTAAATTAGATCATAAGTTGTTGGTTTTTACCAACAACATTCTTGACCATTGGATTGACATAAATCAATCTCATCCATTGATTTTATATGTCCCATAGATTGAGATCCATGGATCCCAAAACCCTATAAATAGAGAGGCATACCATGCTCTCTTGTACATGTAATATTGGAGCTCTCTCTCTTTCTTTTCACACGCCATCCCTCTCTCCCTCTTCTTGGTGCCGTCCACCAAACCCTAGAGGAGAGGTTTGTCGACGCTCTCGCCACCGCGCCGCCGCTTCGACGTTCTTCGATTCTCCGTCTTCTTGGAGTGCTACTCTCACGAAGGAGATGTTCGATCTCGTGCGACGAGATCAGGAGCAAATGTGCTTGAATCATATTCTTGGATTGCAAGGACAACGCGGTTCATCCACGTGCTCGCAAGCGATCTCACAGACGATCGGACTTGAGACAGGAGGTCTCTTTCTTTAGAGACTCGATCAACCACGCTTCAAGAGGTATTCTTTTATACTTGTTGTGGTTATAGATGAAACGATCCGAGAATCGTTCTTGGATCATGTGGTTTCATCGCATGAAATTTTTTAAATTCCGCTGCACAAAACAACTAGTACGACTAGTAGTTCTTCGTCGTATCCGATACGACGATCACGCTTCCATGATGCGCTTGAGGATAATTCCATATCCTTCAACCAGATCGATGACAGTAGGTATAAAGTGGTCCACGTTCACGAAACTCCAAAGTGCTCCCTCTTCCACAGGAGGTTGCCATGACAGAAGAATTTAACACTGGAACATGGGATGCAAAGTTTATCTGACTTAATCTACGATAGGCTTTCCTCCATGAGAGGAATAGTAGCATCCGTCGGCATCTAAGAGGAAGCTACCTCGTATAGTGAGTTAAGAGATGCCATGAGTTAAGAGATGCCATGGTGCCAATAGTAGGAGTCATGATCTCTCGGATACGAAGACAATATCATCCAGGCGAGGATCGACATGGGAAGCTGGGGCCTCTGAAGGCTCAATCTGTTCTGCTACGAGATCAGAAGTAGGATATCTATGCTTTTGGTAACATGTATCCTCTGCATATCCATGTCGACGACAGTAAGTGAAAGGGTCATGTTGGCATCCACCGCCTCTGCAACGAGGGGTACGTCCTCTTGACTAGATCGCCCTCCTCTACCACGAGAAGCTACCACCCATGAGCGAAAAGGATGACCATTCTGCTTGGCATTGTAGATATCAAATTGTAGCTGAAGAATATGGCCCTCATTCTTCGCTTGAGCATAAATGGATGCCAAAGTATCCCACATCACATTTACGGTGGGTTGATTAAGAATATCAATGGCTATCTCCGTAGTGAGGGTTTCACAAAGCCAAACCATCGGATACGTGTCATCTTGCTTCCAAGAAGCATTAGCCTCAGTCTTATCCGTTGGCTCTAGATCTACCAGAACATGCTCCGTATTGTTGCACAGCATGAGGATGAGAAACTGCATGGACCACAACTCATAGTTGTCCCATCTATCTTAGTGATGGGAGTCTGGCCCTTGAAGGCTCTGAATAAAAAAATATCACCCTTCTTCTCTGACATGATGGAAAAACAACCTATCAATGAAACTCAACTGGGGAGTGGACCGATATGAACGAGTCTACACGATCATACAGAGGATTGGTTGTGCATGTAGACTCATACAACCATCCTCATAAATCTTTACTGCTTACTAGGGCCGAAAAATGCGAATTAAAGGTCTAAAATCAAGTTTTCCGGTAAAAATCAGACTATTCAGACAGTAAACCAATCCATAAAGATGAACAACGGAGCACGGAGGGCCGACGGTGACCGGGAGGCCCTAGATTGGGCCTAAACGGCCTGGACCACGGCTGGAGAGGCCGAGTTGTGCCCTAGGAGGCGGTTGGAGAGGTTGGGCGACAGCCTGACCGCAGCTCGGATGGTCGGAAGGGCGTGGCAGTGGACTAGGTCGACGGTCTGGGTTGCCTGGGGTGGAGGCCTGGGTGGCTGGGGCTGCCGGGGGCGGCGGAAGGGCCGGCGAGGGTCGACGACGGCCAAGGAGGGGAGGGGGGACGCGGGTACGGTTAGGGTTTGGCGGGATAACGAAACTGCGGTATAGGACCGTCGCTCCGATACCATGTTGAGGGAAACGAATGAATTACATTAATGAGAGGCCCTAGGGTTCTCTGATATAGGAGAGAAACTTATTGCGCAAATTACAAGAAGAAGACAATAGAAGCAGAAAATAAGAAAACAATAATAAAGATAACTAATATCCCAACATATCACAACATAAATGAAGGTAGAAATCATATGTGTTTGCTCCACAATCTCCCCCTCAATTCGGTGATCGGGATTTGATGGTTGTCAAGTTCAAAGGGAATTTAGTGGGGACATTGGTTGGAGGTATGGCACTACTCCAGATGACAATCATAACTGAAACTAGCAAAGAAATTATAGAACAAAGATTTATGATGCGTAGAGAAAGAATAATTAATTATTCGCAATATATTGTTTGTTTGAATTTTCGGATTTATTATATTTACAATTTTGTAGCACTTAATATGCATAACGTGGTGTATATTTAGCGTTTCAATAGTATGTAAATTTCTATGTTTCGATTTGCAAGTAAAAACCATCCTAAATCTAGAGTTGAGGCGAACAATTTCAAGGTAAACCATGTAAAAGACACAAAACATGACAATCAAACGTCGATGTAAAGTTTATCTCATGGAATCAATCACTTATTAAATTTTAATTAACAAAATTCTCAAAATCTTGTTTTCCAGGTATTGAACATGAGATCTGCGTTTCTCTTTTGAAAAACGCATCTTGATTCCACAATAAAATACAAAATCCCAAATTTATCTTCCATATATCTCACAAAATAATCCAAATCTACCTAAAAAAACACCACAATATGGAATACTAATACAAAAGAAACCGAAACCCTCAAAAATTTTACTCACATATCAACAAATTTGGGAAGATTTAGAGTAACATGCCTCAAAGCACGAAAAGGGAGAGCACCAACGGAAGAAACACATCAGAGAATGAGAGCATTAGCAATGTATCGGGGGAAATGGCCCTGTTTCTATTGATCATTTGGTCATTTCGCCCCAAGTGGGGTATTTATAATGAGAGATTCCATAAGTCGATCGAAATATTGAGAACCACCCGATATATTGACACATATCAGGGGAAATCCGACAATTCCGACAAATAAGGTAGTTTCGATTGACACATATCGGGGGAAATCCAAAAATCGCGACAAATAGATGAGTTTCGATACTACGAGATGCTCAGAACCAAAATTTCGATGATATTTCTCTAAAATGTCTCGAAAATTAAAACACTGGTAGAGATCTTTCCCTTGGGGTTTGTGTTGGCCTTTCCAAGGTTGTATTCTGACCATATGTCGATTTACCAAGACTTGGGTGATGGACAACACCCGACTTCGTATCTTTTGTTTTGAGGAGGTCTAGTTGTAGGAATGTGAGTTTTCCAAGAAGGTCACAAGATACAAGCAAGAAGCAATGGTTACAACTTACAAGTTCTACATCAAGGACAAAGGGTGAGAAGCTCAGGGCCTTGCATAGCATGCTAACCCTGTTTAAAAGGAAATCTCAGGTGCTTCGAGGATAAAGGAGAGACGATGTGCAGGCTGATGTTATTGGCTTTGACCAAATTAAGGATTCCAGAGAGTTTTTTTAATAAGAAAAGGGGGGAGCCCTCCCAAGGCAGGAGTCACCACACCAAAGCATTCATAAAATAACAGGAAGGTACATCAGTTGGAAACCCAAAAATTGTACAATGCATTACAGTGCGCAAGTACATTTTCAAAGGGCATGGGCATTATGAGGCACTTCTTTTGGGTCTCTTGTGGCAAAGCAAAGGGCATGCCTATGAAGGGATGGAAAATGTTCATCCTTGAAAATGGACATGAGGGGTTGGGGATTCACAACCTGCAAGCGATGAACCATGTGTTATTGGCAAAATGGGTGCACAAATTTTGTGGAGGTTCATACATATCGTGCAAGATATTGCACTCTATTTATGGATTCCCTCTGTATCCAATGTCACAAGGAGCTTATGCGGATTTGCATTCAAAATTCTAGAAGGGGATTTGTTGGATGCTTCCATATGTTGCACCACTAATGAAGCATGACTTAGGAGATAGATGTGGATTCCATTTCTAGGGTTATGATTAGACTAGGCAAGGGCCTTTGTGGGATCGTTTTCCATGCAAGTTCGTGTTGTCAGCTAGCATGGAGTGTTCCGTCAAAGATTGGAGGGAGGATGGGAGTTAGATACCACAGTTTCTTGTTGAGTTGTTAGATAACCGTTTACCAGAGTTTTAACGGACGCTTAACGCATTACCAGTTGGTGGTGAGACTGGGCAAGGACCTTTGCAGGTCCAACTTTTTGTCTAGTTTCTAAAGAAGGACCACATTATGGATGGTGAGAGAACATCTCATTTCTTTCACGGATGTGTCTGCACATGTGAGCGTTGTTTGGAAGCAGAGAGCGTAGAGCACGTATTCCTTAGATGCCATGTTGCTAAGAGGTCTAGGTTGTAGCTCATGAGGAGTGGGAATCGATATGGGATTGGAATGATTTTTGGGACCCCCTTGGCACTTTATACCATAGAATAGCCTAACCAAAGTTTGGGCCGTTGTTCTCTTGTCCTTTCAGAATGCTCGGAATGGTTGCATTTTCCAATGTGAAAGAATGTACATGGAAAATGAAGTTGAACATGCTAATAGCTTAAAATCCTTTGGGGCTTTCTAATTCCTCTATATTTACTGTGAATATATAGAAATTGTTGTATAGGCATATTCTCGACGCCTTACCATCTTTTTCCTCAAGAAAAAAGTATACCTCTTTTCCTTTCAACAACCACATTAAAGAACATAAGAAAGTAAATGGAATCAAGATATTGCTTTCTCTGATAATCAGAATTCAATGGGTCAGAAAAAATTTTGACAAACAAGCACAATCAACTACAATAAAGACTGCAAAATAAAAGGTCTACCTTTGCATTGTGAATAGTGTGCCGTCTATAATCAACAGAGTACAACTTAACAAGTAATTCAAAAACATCTTTCTCGAGCCATGTCAAGCACCCATACTTTGCTTCAAAAGAGCTTTGGTCTTTCTGAAATTCTTTTGATGCAAGAGAGATCTGGTTTTCCGAAACATTTCTATCCATATCCATCCCAAATATGAAAATATCACACGCCATGATGTCAAAAACCGAAGCTTGGCATTTAAATCTACATGGAAAAAGCAAAAATAAATAAACCACCAGAGAAACATTTGTACACCACTGAAATGCAAGAATATAAAACAATGTTCGAAACTACAAAATAAACTTTATATTGGTGATTGCATAATAAAGCATTAGATTTCTAGCATCCACACACTTACACACGCAAATAGGGTGATACCAACAATATGGGATGAGTGCATTTATTATATACATAGTACTAGTAAAGTCACACAAATTGAGCAAGCCCGTTTCCACATAACGACATGTAAGCTTGATACCAATATAAAAAAACAATGAAATTACTCACATTCTCATAAACAAAAAGGAGACAGCCCCTCTCTCAGAAATCAAGTCACTTTTATGATAAAATGATATCGTAACCAACCTTACCTGCTCCAATTAACACAAAATATAATCGTGACTAATTCAGACCATACAAAACAAGTTAACGAGGCTATGCAAAGCCCGTACTTCATGATAGAGTGCTTGTTCTCTTGATCATTCTGGAGTGTGTTTACAGATGTTGATAGTCTATGCACATGCACATATAGACCTATTCTTCTTTTTGACAAGAAATATTGGTGCTCCCCACGTCAATATACCAGGACGTATGGAGCCATTCTCCAACAATTCCTATAATAGCACCTTAAGTTCCTTCAGTTCAGCCGGTGCCATCCTGTACGGCGGATCATTGTCCTACTAATTCACAAGTTGCATATTAATGTAAACATTTTATGCCCCAAAATAGTCATTTTTCTGTAACAAGCTGTAACTCCATCTTTATTGACTGACATCAAAGACAATATTTTACCTTTACTGAAGAAATATGAATACAGATGCTTCAGGGTGAATGCTATAGTTATCCGATTATCAGAATTTGGTAGCAAAGATATAATTCCGACTCTCAAACCATACAATTGCAGAGGAGCAAAATATAAGGCGATTCTTCAGGTTATTTACTCAGAAAGAACCTAAAAAACATAGCAAATGCTTCTTCTTACCTGTATAATAAACACAATGTCTCTTCTGAATGCAATTGTTTTTCTGTCAAAAAGGTACTTAATTTATCCGGCAAAAAAAACAAGGACAAATGCTCCCAGAATTTCTCAGAGTTCCTGAATCTATTCATAACAGACATGTATAGGCTGCCTCCATCCCAGACGGATTTCAAAATCTTGAGAATGCCAAGCAACTCACGAGGAGCCCTAACAATCAGAAGATAAAAAAACTCAGCTTCATTAACGAGTGCTTCAAAAGAAGATAGAAACTTCAGGACAATAAGCTAGAAATAAGAAGAAGAATGTTGGAAGCATATGCAACTACAAAATACCTTTTAAAAAGATCTTCAGACTTAGAGACACATTTCAAGATTCCATTTACAAGTGTTTCTTGTCTGTACTTCAACGAAGTACCCGTCGATGTTAAAACTGGTGACGAATCAGAGGAAGGATTAACTGACGCATCATTACTCCCACCAATTATAGAAACAAATAAAGAAGGCTGTGCAGTAAAAAATGTTTGTCAACAGCTTGAGTTATAAGAAAAATTAAGATCACGCAAATAGATGAAGCCTTATAGGAAGTGATAAAAGAAAATCTATTCATAGCAGAAAAATAAAATCATGTACAGAGATATAAATTCTACCAATAAAGAAGTCACGGTGGCAAGCTCAATATTCCGCAGCCTACTCACCACGCGAAGCAGAATACACCCCATTCCAAATGCCCACGCCCTCTTGAAGCTCTATCTTTTTACATCCTAATACGGAAGAAGCACTTGTCGAAGACAAAATTCAATTGTATCCCCCTCTATGTCAAAAGTGGCTGGAGGGAGGCAGCACGGGGATGGGTCAACACTATATTGGCAGAGTATGTGTTGATGCTAGAGCTTTGTACCTATCAATAGAAACCCTTACCTCCAGCTCTCAGGGCCTGAATCGTATGTCCTAGAGTTGGGAAAAGAAATGATGCTCATGCGACTCGTTACTTTTACATGAGAAGCACTAGTGATGAATATAACCCATGGCACCTCCAAGCATGGATCCTCAACACTATAGATGGGCATAAGAGGACGTGACACGGAGACAGTGGAGGGAACATTGTTAATCAAGCTTGACACTAGATAGGAATATCTGGTCATGTTAAACTGGTTATCAAAGACAAGGGAGCAGCAAGAATCGGGTACATGGAAGAAAGTAATAACATAGTGGCTTTCTAGACGGTTCCTAATAAAGGTACAACAATATCACGATAAAACATTTGCGGAAAGAAATGAATGAGATGCCTATTATGTAACCACATGGTTCCTTTATATAAAGGAAACACCCTGGAAGGGGAATAATTAATGAAGAAATTACATAAAAAGAAGATACAAAATAAATAAAAAATATTTTCTATAACACCCCTATTAAGCTGTAGCAAATATATCTATGATACTCGGTTTAGAAGAATGCTTTTGACATGGCCCCTAATTAGAGCCATGTTGAATATGTCTGCAGTTTGTTCCTCTAAGCTAACATGGGATGTAGAGATCAAGGCTTTCTATATCATATCACCTTGATGTGTTTGGTCATTTCATGGAGTGCTGGATTGTTGGCATTGAACATTGCAACCTGATTGTCACATAGTGGCTGCATGGAAAGAGGTGTGTCAATAGCTAGGTTAGCCGAAACAGACCCGAGCCATGTCTTCTAAGTAGTAAGTGCTTCCTTGTATCATAGTTCTTTATTCGGATTCAACATTCGATCTAGCAACAACATGTTTCTAACTTTTCCATGAAGACCGCGGAATCAAATATAAAGATATATCGGTGATATATCTCTGATATACCAGTATTGTCAAGGGATCAATATCGGTACCGATATGGCGATATAGGTGCCTTATTCGATACTTCCTTCACAAAAGGGCGTCAATACATGTGATATTTCCACGAAATATCGACGAAATATTGTATCGACATGGAACCGATGTGGATGACGACATCGATAATTAAAGCCTCGCAAGAGACCAGTAAACACCCAATAAACATGGCAAATCCAAAGTGGAATTACTGTGTTTGGCCATCTTTCATAGTCAGTATTTGTAAAAACTATGATCTCAAGAGATGTCCCCTTGCTGAAAAGTATCCTTTGTACCATGAGAAGACTTCATGTACCTTACGATCATGGAGACTACATCTATATGACTTCGATGTAGCTGCTCCATAAACTAGCTGACGTTGCTCTCAATAAAGAAGATGTCTGGCAGGATGATTCTCATATAAGATTCTCGATAAACTAGCCAACGATGATCATTTTATCATCAAAGAACTTCATGCTAGGATTTATACGAGTAGTGACGAGTCTGCAGCTTGCCATACCAGTCTAGAAAATCACTAACATAATTCTTCTTAGTCAACACAAGTCCTCTCTGATTCATGGCAAATTCAAGCCCAAGAAAATATCATAATTTTCCAAGGTCACTAGTGATAAAATGCTATCGAAGGAACACCTTAACCCCGATGATCCCATGTAAATCAACTCATGCAAAAATAATAACATCAACATAGATCAGAATAACGACAACACCTCTTGATGATGTGTACAAGGAGGGAGTGATCTGCATTAGATCCCATGAAGCCATGTTGCTCTATCAAATCCGAGAACTTCGGAAACCAAGCTCTGGAACTTTAGTTAAGGCCATAAATAACCTTATGAATTCTGCATATCTTCTAACACTATCCCTCAATAGTAAACACAAGCTGGTGATGCATATAGACACCCTCCTCCAGGTAGCCATACAAAAAAAGATTTATTGGCTTCAAGTTGCGATAACGACAAATCTTTTTTTTATGAGAAAGAGGGTACGCTCCTGAGATCGGAGTCACCAAAGCTGAAATTTGTTTATAAAAAGATAGGATACATTACCGTGAAGCCCAAAAATTATAAAGGGCATTACAATGTAATACTACATTCTCGGAATGGAACCTCTGGTTCTTGAAAATCAAGTCATTTCGCCCAGCCCATATGGCCCAAAGCACAGCAAACAGCTTGGAACAATAATCCGACGATCCCATGCCCATAGTGCGAACCAATCTCCAAATGGCTCTAACCCGTTGGACTCATCCAATTGATGCCTGACTCCCTCCAAACCTGACCCGAAGCTGCGCAACCGAAAAACAAGTGATTGCATCTTCCACCAGGCCTCGACACATGTTGCATCGCACGTCCTCCAAGACAAACAATCTTCCCCTACTTGCTTTATCACATAAGTGGTTTCTTCTCAGATAACGGCCAATCTTGTACCCCAACAATAGAAATGAGATTCCGTAGAGTAGAATGGCACGCCACAGGAGAGAAATTGTCTTGATATTACACCCCTAATTGTGAGTGAATCCATGTGGCACACGTTTGTCCTTGTAGCAATCAACACTATGTCCTGCTCTTTGCTTCATTATAAAAATCCACTCAAAGCCAACCATAGAAGCCCCTATTGGGGCAGTAACCAAGCTCCATATGCCTTGTTGCTGAAGCACATCCATTTCTACCTCCATAGCAAGGCATCACTGATAGTCTTGCATATTCCCATGATATGAACGCGGGCCCATAATAATTGGCAATCCCACAACAAACTATATAAAGCCATGTGGTAGATGCCCTAGTAAAAAATGTCCTAAGAGGGTATGTAGCACAAGTATGCCTCCTCTGATACAAGTTTGAAGTGTAATCAAATGGTTAAGATCCTGTAAATTCATGCATTCTCATCATGGATAGTGTCCCCTTGTATAGACATATCAATAGTGCCATTAGTGGAAACCAAGTACTCAGGATTGCCAAGAGTGTTGGATGATGGGGCAGACAAAATATCAAGGGGACTAGTAGTCAGTCCATGAATGAACACACGAGACAGTGTCTGAACTGCATAAGGTATGGTAGAAGGTGGAGGCAAAGGAGGTGGAACATAAACCTCCTCATAAGCTTAGAAGATGTAACAAAACATACACAAAGAATGTGATGTATGCACTTGCATAGTACTTCCGCCTATCAGGATAAAAAATGACCATGGATGAATAAGTGGTAGAGCTCTTCAAAACCAAAAGTCAGATGATGGACAATGGCCACGCAACAAAAGACACAAAGTGAGAAGAGATCTATTTTGGAAGACGCCAGCAAATAAGAAACCTTTTATCCTAACACTGAAGACGGTATACGATTGATGAGCTAGCAAGCGACGAGGAAACATCTCCCTAGTAAGAGTGAGGAGCATTACTCCGTACCAGGATAATCCTTGGAATACCTAAGAGATGATAGTATTACCATTCAACAACAAAATTCCCTACGGAAATGTAAGCGTACGAAATCTGATGGAGAATCTCAAGAGACTTGAAGACCGAGAAAACTGACCAGTACAAAAAACCAAAGCATATAAGAGCCAACAAACTTGACAATAACAGAAAATAGATCCTTTATTTGACAAAAGATTACAAAATAGAACTTCATATGACCTTAAATGTAGATTTCACTAGTGTTGAAAATAAACAAGCGGAAGCGATAAACAACTCAAGAGCAATAGACATGAAGAACACGAAAATTTTACGTGGAACCCTACTCCCGAAAGAGTGGGATGAAATCACGAGAGAAGGCTTTAAAGGGTTGTATCATCTGGTGTTGTAATCTCTGAATGGAATAAAGGGTGTGAGTCTCCTAATATAGCCCCAAAGATAGACCGGAGTCCCATCGCTCAACCATGTGGGAGTAAACATAAGTAGGATAGTTAGATCTTGGAGAGATTCAATACCCATCTATTACATACTTCAACACTCCCACTCAAGCTGGAGCTGAGAACGTTGCAATTTGCAAGGAAAAGAAAATGTACACAACTCATCTTCACTAGATACATCTGAGAAGAATATATGCCCATTAAAGGCAGAAGACCTTCCTCTATGGTAGGTAAGTGACGCTCAGGTCAACGGGAAGGAACTTTGTCATGTCTGTAGTAGGCGCTATGATACTTGGTCGTGCCTTAAAAAGAGTCGCAGTAGAAGAAGAAAGTCCAACACGTAGTAATAGTTGGGGATAGAGGTACCCCGACGAAGTAGTCGATGCTCGATGAAGACGACCGATAGCAGTAATAGTCTGGAATGCTGGTCTGTCAGTCGTGGACGGGAAGTAGAAGTTTTGTGAATACATAAAATCTGGGGAATAGAAACATGCATCATCAAGTTGAGAGAAACCAAAACATGCATTTTTTCATTCCTCTTTTTTTGAATTAAAAACGGGTCCCTCCCAAATTGGGACCCACCTCACTGAGAAAAGATTACAACATCCCATAAATACAACCCAACTCAAAACCTCATGTTTGCCACCATGTTATATTAAAAAGAAAGATGTAATCACCCTATAAATACAACCCAACTCAAAACTTCATGTTCGCAAAATCACGCCCAACACCCTAGTGTGCTCAACTACATTTTCAAAATCAAACCTCTGACCCTTAAAGATGACATCATTTCTGGCGCACCAAATAGACCATACCACCGCAAAAAACGGGAGTTGTCTTCATGCCCATTATCACAAACCAATCAGATATCTCTCCAGAATGTGATGCCACTCCGACTCATCAACCACGCAGCTCGAGCTCAAGCTTGGATATTCACCGATAGCGGGCAAGAGAAGAATAATTTATCCATCTCCTCATCCACAGCACCATATCTGTCGCACCCAACCTCCTCCATTCAATGTAGTCCTTCACGCTCTGATAAGATAAACCAGCGGAGAACAACGATGTCCATGGCCCACCTCCTCCCAAACCTACCTCATCGCCACCCCTCTGACCCCTACCAACTACATCAGACGCGGGTACCGGTACCCCAAATCTTCATCTCTCGTCTAATCATATAACCAAAATCGGAATCCTACACCATCCCCAAGCATTGGTTGTAGAGTTGTAGCAATCTCCGGAAACAAGTAAATGATCCCCTTCCACAACGACAACGGCAGGCGGCCTGGAGCAACCACCAAGGACATAAATTCTATAAAACTTCCACAACAATCGACAAACCAAATCGTCAGAACAGCCCCAGATCTGAACCTCCAACTTCAATATAAAATCCTTGTTCATCTCTGTCACCAGCAACACCTCGAGCACGACCTTTCCCCTTGATGAAGACACCTTATGGCAATCCACCAAAGGAATGCCCTTTCTCCCCTGTTGAGCATCCATCCAAAAGAACCTCCTCATCAAAAACTCGATCTTTTTCTTAACCGCATAGGTAAGAAAAGCGTAGAGCAAAATAACACAAGATGAAAATAATAAAGATATGGATCAATTACTACATACGAAAATGACATCTAAATAAGAAAAATATTGGGTGCTGATGAATATGGGGTATATAAACAAAGCAACTTGAACTTTATTTTCCATGCAAGTAGTTTGAAAGATTTAATTATCAATGCCTATTTACTTGCTTTCTTTTGAAACCACTAAATTGCATGTTATATATGTTATATGCAAGAATGTACTCAACATTCGTTGACGTCTGTTTGTTCCTTGCATGCTTGGCAGGAAAATTGCATGTGTCTCAGTAGCTGATTAATGATACCAAGCATCCGCAACTATACCAGACAGCACAATAGTTACAGTTTTTTGTTTAGTTTCTGTAGGAGTGCTTTTCTTTCTCTTCTGCACGTTTTGGTAGACACATATACACCGTCAGTTTCTTTAGTTACATGTATAGAAATTAATGAAATGCAAATTAGTGGCACTTCTTGTTATCTTGTGGTTGTTTCCATAGATTGTGAATGTCATTGTAAAATGCAAAAAAAATCCCTCAATTACATGTACCTAATGTGATCATTATTGAATATTATTATAAGAATGCCGTGTAAATGGGTACCCGGCTCCAAGGGTGTTACAGTTTGGTATCATAGCTGGGGTACCTCACTATATGCATTCACAGCAAGGTTGCAGAAATCGGTAGTCGGTACTCGGTCGGTGGGGTCACTGACTAAGGATTAATCGGCAGTCGGGCGACTAAGCGGATTTAGTCGGCCATTAGTCGGTTTTGAATTTTTTTATTTTTTTTAATATTTAAATCATTTTATATACATATATTCTTATATATTTGCAATATAAATCATTTTTTATACATATATTCTTATATATTTGCATAGATTTGAACATTTTCTATACTATTATAATGAAACAAAGGGAGTAATTGACTTTAAATATAACATTAAGCATATTAGAATAGGTTTGATTTAAAAAAAGCAAAAAATAAAAAAGATAAAAAACCTCTATGTAAAAGTCGGCCGAGTAGTCGGCCGACTAGGCCGACTAGTCGGCCCGATTAGTCGGGTTGACCGACTAATGGCCGACTAGGCCTAGTCGAGTCGGCTACCCCCCCGACTCGACTAGTCGGACCGACTAGTCGGCCTAGTCGGCCGACTTTTACAACAGTGATTCACAGTATTGTGATTCCGATCGTATTATGTTCTCATATAGCAACAATCATCCGACTTGTCGCGAGTCCGAGAGGAAATATGGCATCCAATTCTAATGAGCACGGATGTCACCAATTGCATTTAATTTTCATATTGTATACTAAGAAAAGAAAAGCACAGATCGAAATATGATCTAACGCAAACTACTATAAACAACAACAAAGCATTTTTTCAAACAATTAAGTAGGGTCGGCTACATGGATTCTTTGCATCCATTTAGATCAATCTTGGATAAATCTCGGGCTTATATCCAAAAAACTAATATCCCTTCGTATAATCTCTTTCCAATACTTCTTGTGTCGTTCTTACCCTTTCTTAGCCGGCTCAACATCCCAACACTCGCATCTCCTAACTGGTGCATCAGCTGACCTTCTTTGCAAATGACCAAACCATCTTAAGCGGTTTTCTCGCATCTTACCCTCGATCGGAGCTACACCAACTTTCTTTCTGATTGCATCATTCCGAGTCCAATCTTTACGTGTGTGACCACACATCCACCTTAGCATTTTCATTTCTACTACAGCTATTCTCTGCACATGTCTATGGTTCACAGGCCAACATTCAGATCCATAGAGCATAGCAGGTCTTACGGTTGCTTTATGAAACTTTCCTTTAATTTTTAAAGGAATTTTCTTATCACAGATAACAACAGAGGGTCCTCTCCACTTTAGCCAGCATGATTTATTATATTAGTAACATCTCCATTAATTTCCCCATCATGTTGCAAAATAGATAAAAGATATCTAAAAGAATATCTCTTCTGATTGTTATCGCCACCAATCTTCACCTTCATTTCTTCACCATTGTTTCCATCAAAGGTGCACTCCATATATTCCATCTTATCCCTATTTATATGAAATCCTTTAGTCTCCAATGCATGTCTCCAGACCTCAAGGTCCTCATTACTCCATCTTTAGTCTCATCAATCAACACAATACCATCAAAAAATAACATACACCAAGGTAACTCATCCTGAATGTGAATTGTCAACTCGTCTATAATCAACCCGTCCATATCATCAGCAAATAACATACACCAAGGTAACTCCATCTCTAGTATTGTCAATCAACACAATATATCAGCAAATAGCATACAACAAGCTAAGTCGCCCTGAATATGACTTATCATCAATGTCAACTACTATGAATAAAAATATTGGTTCTCAGGCAGAACCACAACATCCAAAGCAGACCAAGAGATGGTCGATTGATTGGAACATATTACGACTGCGCTCACCGACCTCCAACAGCAACAGATTGCTAAGTGAGGTCAGCAAAAACAAATTTTGGCTCAACAGGACCAGCCACAGTCGGATGTGGAGATGAGGTTCGATGAGCTGTCAGACTTCACATAACATTCATCTAAGGATGGGACACGACAGGACCAGCCACAGTCGGATGAGGTACAACAGCCTCATTTTGATGATTTACATGAGGAGATGCCAGCACATGGAGTAGAGGACAGAGATTATGACATGGAGTAGGTGTTGGACATGCGAGCCAACAGCGAGCCATTATGCAATAAATGTTATTGCGAATATCATTCCCTGATCTGAAATAAAGAATAACTAAATTGCATAATAGGTCCCATAGTACAATTAGGGTTATGTACCATGGACATCTTAATGATCATACAGTTGTTAGGTCAATTATTGAATCATAGAGGTTAGTGCTTGGATGAATATCTAAAGAGTTAGATCGAGAACTCATCAAGCACCGTCAAATGATTGTTAAGACATGATCTCCAGCCTGAGTAGGAGATGGCAATCCCTTCTCATTTGGTTGATATCCAATCGACCTCTTGATGCAGGTCCTCTGCATAGGAATAGAGATTCGGAGGTGTTAGATTAGTTAGGTCAAAGAGTAAACTTAACGAGATCGAGATAACTAAAGTCCTATGTCGTATGCTGTCACAATATAGGCACGCATCCTCTGACTGGAGACAGATGTGTTACTATATGTTTGAGTATGTACATCAGGCAGACCAATAGGTTGATTACCTAATCAAGGTCCATACACTGGCGTGCTGGAGTGCATTTAAGGGCATATGATGAAGGATATGATATTATCCTCAAGCGTATCACGGAAGCGTGAGCATCGTATCGAATACGACAAAGAACGACTAGTTGTTCTATACAACGGAATTTAAAAAATTTTCATGCGATGAAACCACATGATCCAAGAACGATTCTCGGATCGTTTCATCTAGAACCACATCAAGTATAAAGGAATACCTCTTAAAGCGTGGTTGATCGAGTCTCTACGAAAAGAGACCTCCTATCTCAAATCCGATCGTTGGAGAAGACACTTGCGAGCGCGGGGATGAACCGCGTGATCCTCGCAATCCAACAAGTTGATCCAAGCACGATGAACTCAGATCTCGTCGTACGAGATCAAACACCTCCTTTGCGAGCGTGGCACTCCAAAGAAGACGGAGAACCAAAAAACATCGAAGCAGTGGCGTGGCGGCAGAGCAACGACGGCTTTTTCCTCCAGGGTATGGTGGACGATCACCAATAAGAAGAGGGAGAGAGTTGGCGTGTGGAAGGGAGAGAGATAGAGAGAGATATGCTTCAAAAGCATAACCCTAGAGAGCATGGTATACCTCTCTATTTATAGGGTTTTGGGATACATGGATCTCAACCCATGGGATACATAAAATCAATGGATGAGATTGATTTATGTTCAATCCAATGGTCAAGATTGTTGTTGGTAAAAGCCAACAATTAATAACTTAATTTAGATCAAATATATTTGACAAATCAAATACAATTTAATCCTAAATTAAATCAATCAAATAAGGGAGATAATCAACATGGAGATTGCATCTCCCATGGAATAGGGCGGACGGCCACTAATTCCATATTGGACTTGGTAGCCGTCCACTTATTTCTAAGTGGGGAGCAATCTCATGAAATCTCAGGAGATTGCAAATCTCCATGGAAATCTCCATTATTTAATCCAACAACTTTAGTTGTGATTTATTATTCAAAAGTAATTCATAATTAATTTTGAGAATATTGCAATCTTGCCATTGAAATTTGTGAATCGCATTCACAACCCAAAACAAAATGTAATTTACATTTTCAATTAATTACACAATGTGTATCCAATGCACATCAATAATTAATAAATAAATATAAATTATAATTAGCTCTCTCTAATACATTATCAATCACATTTATAATATATTATGAATAATTGGATATTGCTATCCAAATTATTCTTATCCACAATAACAAAATCACATTTAATTATATTGGACAATTTCCACAAATATCGAGATAATTAAATCACATTTAATTATCAATTTCTCAATTCTTAGATATAATTCAACTATGTAATTATCCTCGAACACCAAGGTTCAAAAAGTCGGTATGCGGTATTCGTTCGGTCAGGCGGTCTGAAGCGAGTAAGCAGATATGCGGAAGTATATGCGGATTATGCGGTTTGTATTATTTTAATTTAAAAATAATTTAAGTAATAAATTGAATTCAGATATTAGAGATTTATGTTTCGAAAAAATAACAATAGATGAAATATATGCATCGACTTTTTAGTACGACATGATTTCAGAGAAAGTTTTTTAAAAAAGGACCATTTTAGATAAAAGAATGAATTATAAAAAAATAAAAGTGAAATTTGTTGGCATACGTACTATAGGAATGAAAATATAAGAAAAAAATATTTGAGATATAATAATAATAAATCATAGAAGCATTTATTTTGTTTCTAAAGGAATTAACTAAATGAAAATTGGATTGTGAATCAATATATATTCAATTGATTAAATAACTGGATTCCTTTTTATCTAGCATTAACAAGATGGCAACTAGCTAGGGGGGATTTAACGTAATTTTCTATTACAAAATTTCTTAACATTTGAAAAAAGTATTAACAGAAGAAAGCAAACAGCTCATAGATATATTTTTCACAAAAGATGTATTTGATTCAAAAAATAAAAATATATTGAATATAAACTAAACAAATGCATGAAATGACATTCATAGAAGTTAAATAAAAACCATCTATTTAAATAAAAAATGAAAATTTATTTTTTACAAAAACAACAGCACAAAAATCATTTCTAATAAACAATTAGTAACATTTATTTTAAATAAAAAATAAAAAATTATTTTTTATAAACAACATAAAAATCTTTTCTGATAAACAATTAGTAACAATTATTTTTTACTGCAGTAGGAGTAGCTATCAGTTCCAGCAAAGGGCTCTATACAAAAGGCGGTCGATTATGCGGTCGCATATGCAGTTTACTCGTCCGCATACTCGCCCAAACCACATATGGACTGAATACTGGATATGCGGGTCGGTCCAGTGCCCGACTATGCATATGTGGCCGCCTACGCCGCCTTTCTTAACATTGTCAAACACTTTCAAGAATAATACGATTTCTCCGCAGATACTTGGAGATAAAGACAGGGCGATTGCATTGTTCCACGTATAGTGACTTGGATGTTGAGATCACATCTCAAATCCAGATCTTGTGGACCTCCCACAGATGCTTGATTAAATCAAGACCGTAGACCTAATCTTCTCATTGCATCTGAATCTCATTCAGATCAATGTCCAATACATGGACTAAGATTAGATCACTTCTCTACGGAGAGGAGTCACTAAAATCCAAACATATTTCATCACTCCCTCAGAATGGAAGCGTCATGGTTATACATATGTTTATGATCACGTCACCCTCAGGTATTCCCAACACCTGTACATCCTGCGTACTGGAAGACCTATGATCATCCTGAAGATATATAACACATTTACACTGTCATCTTCAGGGTTTGATCACTAAGTTTCTCAATCTTGGTCATTGGGAATTGGTATAGATCATATGCATTCCCAAAGTATATACCTTACCTTCGAATTCATGTCATGCTTCCAAAGCATGACGACCATGCATGGAATTTGATCAGTCCCAATACCTCATGAGTGAGCTCATGTCTCCCAGTTCACAAGTGAACATGTATGATCCCTTTGAAGGATCGTATTACTCATATGTCCTTACATGCACACCAGCTCGCCGGTGTATAGACCTTGGTTAGGTCATCAACATATTGCTCTGCCAAATGTACACACTAAGACATATAGCAACACATCTATCCCTGTTCAGAGGATGCATGCCTATGTTATGACAGTATTCAACATAGGTCTTTGGTTATCTCGATCTCGTTAAGTCAACCCATTCACTCAACAAATCTGACACCTCTGAATCACTATTCCCATACAGAGGACATGCATCAAGAGGTCGGTCAGATATCAGCCATATGAGAAAGGACTGTCATCTCATACTCAGACTGGAGATCGTCACTTAACAATCATTTGATGATGCTTGCTGAGTCCTCTATCTAACTCCTTAAATATTCATCCAAGCATCAGCATCTATGATTCAATTAATGAATCAACAGTTATAGTGCATTCATTCATTCAATCTCAGAAAGGGAGTGAAAAATAAACAATAACTTTTATTGATAAATCATTTATTACAATAACATTTATTGCGGGAATGGTTCGCCACGGGCTCACATTGCGAACGTATGAGTAATACGATCTCTCAGAGGGATCATACAGGTTCGTTACTGAACCGGAAGACATGAGCTCACTGATGAGATATTGGGAAGAATCAAATTCCGTGCACGATCGTCTCGCTTTGGAAGCTTGACTGGATTTGTACGCTTGAAATATGCTTTTGGAAAGTATATGATCAACACATGGGTATGATATATGCTTTTAGAAAGTATAAGATCGATACCAACTCCCAATAAACGAATGAGAAACTTAATGATAAAACCTTCAAGGAGACAGTCTAAAAGAGATCTAAAACTTCGGATTTAATCTAGGTCTTCCAGTATACAGGATGTACAAGTATTAGGAATACCTGAGGGTGATGTCATCAAAAACGATTGTATAATAATGACGCTTCCATTCATAGGGAGTGACGAAACGGGTCTGGATTTTAGTGACTCTCCATAGTAGTGAAGTGATCTGATCTTGGTCCAAATGTTGGGCATTGATCTGAACGTGATTCGGATACAAATGAGAACATTAGATCTACGGCTTTGATTTAATCAAACATCTATTGGAGGTCCGCAAGATCTGGATTTGAGATGTGATCTCAATATCCAAGTCACTATGTGTGGCACAATACAATCGTCCTATCCTTATCTCCAAGTATCCACGGAGAAAGCGCATTATCCTTCAAAAAGTTCATGGATAGTTCCACTGTTTATATATGTATCCGAGCATTGAGAAAATTCGATAACTAAATGTGATTTAATTATAATGAATAATATGAATTTGATTAATATTATCTGGAGAGTTATCTAAGATAATTAAATGTGATTTAATTATCAAGGATGTGAATAATGTGAATGTAATTCATATTATTTGGACACATGAGAATTGAGAACCAAGATGATTAAATAAGATTTAATTATCATGGATAAGAATAATGTGGATAGCACTATCCACATTATTCAGGTATATTATAAATGTGAATTACAATATATTAAAGAGAGCATATTATGATTTATATTTGTTAATTAATTATTGATGTGAATTGGATTCATAATGGATGATTAATTAAAACATAATTTACATTTTATTTTGGGTTGTCAATAAGATTCACATAATTTCAATGGCATGATTGATATTTTCCATAAGATAATTTGGAATTATTTTTGGTGAAAATATTTTTGACAAGAGATGATGATATATATAATGAGATAACGAGATCTCATGATAATCAAAGAGATGGATCAAGTCCACCAAAGAAAAGTGGACGGCTACAACTCTCCATGAGGAGAAGAGTAGTCGTCCCCTCTTTTTAGGGGGTTGGTTTATATTCTCTTCATTATCTTTTCTCTTATCAAAGATCATTTAATTTGAAATTAATTTTTTTGACTTATCAATGAAAGTTAATTTAAATTAAATCATTAGTTGTTGTGTTTTTACAATATCTTAGCCATTGAAAGAAACACAAATCAATCTCATCCATTGATTGTGTATTGTCCATGGATTGAGATCCATGGATCCCAAAACTCTATATAAGAAGAGCCACCCCTTGCTCTTCGAGAGATGTTTTTACGACAACAACAAATGATCTCTCCTCCCTTTTTCCCCACACGCCAAACCTCTCTCTCTTATAATGGTCGTCCACCATAGAACCATTGTGAGAGTCGTCATCGACGCGGAATCGTCATTATGTTGCTGGATCATCTACTCGTGGATCTCCATCTCCTTCGGTGCGCCTCTCTCGTAAAGAAGATGTTGGATCTCGTGTGACAAGATCAGGAGATTCGTCGCTTGGAGCATCAATATGGATTGCGAGGAGCACGCGATTCATCCCCGCACTCGCAAGTGTCTCCTCCGTTAGATCGGACTTGAGACAGGAGGTCTCTTGGTTTAGAGACTCGATCGCAATCACGCTTCAAGAGGTAACCCTAACACCTATTTGTAGTTTAGATGAAACGATCCGAGAAATGTTCTTGGATCATGTAGTTTCATCATTTAAAATTTTTTTTTAAATTCTGCTGCATCGAGCAACTATTACGACTAGTCGCTCCCGATCGCATACGATGCGATCGCTCACGCTTTCGTGATGCGCTTGAAGATCTCCACATATCCTTCAGTAGAACCTTGTATACTTTGCAGATGAGGAAGCACCCGAGTACTCTGCCATTCATAGGCATCAGTCGGTTTTCACATCCTATCAGAGAGCCAATGTGCCCATATTCGAGAGTACCGGGACGTTAGACTAGACGGAGCAGTGGTTGAAGAGGGTCATGAAGGTACTTCAGATGATAGGCGCACCACGAGACTCAAGGCTATCTTTCATAGAGTATTCATTAACATCATTCGCCGAGAGATGGTGGGAAGCGACGGTTTCTTAGTTGGGACGTGAGCCCTCATGGGACGACTTTGAGACGAGATTCAGATCCCACATTTTTATGGCAAGTGGAAGAAGTCCCTACGCCGATTATTTGCAGAGCTCAAAATGGGGAGAATGACAGCAAAAGAGTACGTCGTCCGATACATCAAGCTGTTTCGCCACACTTCATCAGCTGCTACGTTTCTAGATAAGAATCTGAAAAAGGTTCACTATAGGGATGCGAGAGGGGGTGTAGGAGAAGCTGGCGGGACCGCGTATCACTTCTATCACCGAGGTGACTAATGCAGCGAAGAATTTAGAGGACATACGAGGGAGATATTTCGGAAGCTCGTCTGGAGCAACACCTCGACCAAAGCGGTCATTCGAGACGATACGATGACCATTCTAGCAGCAAAGGTCAGCCAGGCGATTTCGACCTATAGATTCAGCATTTTTTGGTAGTGCTCACTCATCTCCAGCGACATCCTTAGGAGGAGCACTCGCCAAACGTGGCACCGATTCAGCATGATCATCTGGGTCGTAAAGAGTGGACAGATCCTCAACGAGACCGACTCAGAGCACAGACATGACTACCACACATACCCCATCTGTGAAAAGCTACTTATGCAATGAATGGGGACATTACCGATCTCAGTGCCTACATGCTTTTGGTGAGCCTCGACCGCAACCACAACCTCCACAGCCACAACCACAGCCACAGTCGCATCGTACTAAGAGTTTCCATGGCAGGAACTCCAACTTCAGGAGGCCGTCGAGACAGGTATAGAGCGTGGCAGGTTTGAGTACCGCTACTTAGGGACAGTTATGTGTCGTGACCGAGGAGCATGCACGATCAGCAGCTACTGTGGTGAAAGGTATGGTCTCGATCTTGGGCCGTCCTTTCCATGTTTTATTTGATTCTGGAGCGACACAATCTTTAATTGCTTTGAGACTACTAGCATCATTAGGTAGAGTTGCAGAGGCATTATATCCTCCATATCACATTCGTGGGCTAGGTGGCCAACGGTTCATTATTTCTCTAATAGTTAGAAGTTTTCCATAATTGATTGATGGCCAAGATATGATTGCAAGTTGTCTCTTACTTCAGCTTGATGAGCTTGATTTGATTTTCGACATGGATTAGTTATGAGCTCATCATGCTCTTATTGATTGCTTTAGGAAGACGTTTGTCTTCAATATTCCATATTTACCCGAGTTCACATTTGAGGGTATATTACATGACTCCAAAACGGAGTACATTTCAATTTAGCGAGTTTAGAAACATGTTGATCAGGGATGTAAGTCATATCCAGCATTTGTCAGAGAGAAATCCTATCATGAGCCGATGACACAGGATAACAGATTAGTGTCAGACTACCGAGATGTATTTCCTGATGAATTTCCAGGGTTACCTCCAAAGAGAGAGAGAAATCGAGTTCGAGATCATATTGCTGCCAACTACACAACCGATCTCGATGGCACCATATCGCATGGCACCAACCGAGTTGAGAGAGATGAAGGAGCAATTGCAGGAGTTACTTGACATAGGATTCGTGAGACCGAGCACTTCATCTTGGTTTGCTCCAGTTCTTTTTGTCAGGAAGAAGGATGGATCGAAGATAAACAAATCAAGAGCAATTAACATGAAGAATACAAAGATTTTACGTGGAACCCTACTCTCGAAGGAGTTGGATGAAACCACGGGAGAATGTTTCAAAGGGTCAGATCGTCTATTGCAAGTATAGAGGGTGTGGGACTCCTTATATAGTCTCGCAGACAGACAGGAGTCCCATCGCATGTCCATGTTGGACTAAACATGAGTAGGGTAATTGGATCTAGAAAGATCTAATTACCATCTATTACATACTTCAACAACTAGCATATAAATGACTAGGTAAAACTAACATATCAATGGCATGTCAGAGATATTACACCAACATAGGTCTCAACTGATAGAAAATGCAAAGAAAACATATCAAATTTTGTCATTTCAATTTCGATTTTGATTTTGCCAACATAACAAAATTTGTCAGTGAAATAGCGGTGAAATTTGCAGAAATTTTAGAAATTTCAAAACATGGTGACCAAGAATATGACGTAGACAAAAATATCCAAATGTAACAACTCAATTAAAGAATTACTACCATGACTCTGATGACTGGAAAACTTGCATCATGATGCTTCCCAAGCCAGCTAGCCGAACACTGGAAAGTGTACTTACAAGAAATCGGAAAGAGAGCACTACCCAACTTTTGTAGAAGAAGATGACCGAACTGAAGGTGCCACTGGCAGGGGAAAACTGGCACAGTAGGAATGGAAGATCTTTCGAGAAAAGGAGACTAGCCCAGAATGAAGAGACCCCATTGCTCACGATCACATCCAATCACCCTACTCGTGAGTATATCTAGAAATACAAGAGAAGATGGGTTAAAATAGAATGACAATTTAAATTATTGATAATCTAACTGATAGACAATAAATTCATCGAATATCTATGTAGGACGTCAATTATTCTTTGTCATCACGAAGATGATGAAAAGCTCCAGAATCTATGATTCACTCTAATCTGGCATCTGTAATATATCAGTATTATAACAAGTGTTAATGCATAATCCATACATGAGGTGCTAACAGAGGAAGCAATGTAAGATAAGGCTGGACGAGCACTAGAAGAACCGATTGAAGGGCCCATGACCTCCCTCAAATGAGAGAAAAGATAATTATACTTCTAATCAATAAGAGTGGCAATTTGATCAGATTGCTCAATAGCAAGAACAGACACAGGGCGATCATACTTCTAAAAACATGTATGCTCATGGTGACCTATACAGTAACAGTATGTGCACTATTGGGGAGGGCAACTACATCCTCTGTCGCGGATACTAAGTCCTTTGAATTGTATCGAACCTCCTTTGTTATAAGATGTGGCCATAAAATAGTGATTTGAGTAGAAGCCGGAGGAACCGTAATCATACTCAGACAACTATAAGCCTTCTCTAGAGGAGGGATCAAGGCACCTATGACAAGTTGGTTGGGGGCAGCATCATATTGGAAATTAATAACCGAAAGAAAACACCAACCATTGCAGTGTTCCTATAGGCCATCAGCTACTCAAGACAAACGTTCAGGGGGGTGTAGTTATGAAGCTTCATGAACATGCCTCGCAGCAAAGAGTGCAAAGCATGGACAGAGCAACATAATGCTTCATCGTAAAGATGTCAAATTGAATCTAGACGATCTTCGTGTTATTCTTTAAATGGGATTATATTCCATCGAGAATATGCCACATCGTCTTGGTGGTGGGTTGATGTAACATATTGTTGGTTATCTCTATTGTAAAAGTGGTGAAGAGCCAAAAACGTGCCCATATGTTGCCTAGCTTCCATGAAGAATTTGCTCCAGTCATGCCAAACAACTCGGGCTGCATCAAGATTTATTTGTTGTACTATGTAATGCCCATAAACTACATCACCCACAATTCATACTTTGTCCCATCCAGATTCACAATGGGTGCGGAGCCTTTGAATGCCTTATATGATGGAGACGAGTATACATAAACCTTGAGTTTTGCCATGACGAAAAAAAGAGACCAGCAAGGACGTGATCGGGTGGTAGAACGATTTGATTTTGTTGACTCAACCATGTAGGGATCAGATTATCTGCGCCGACTTGGAGCACACCTTTACTATGAACACTTTAGTGCTATATTGCAGACAGATTGGATTTATATGCTTAAAATATCCTTGGATTGCACCAAAATCAACGAGGGAGATGAGATACATGGGATTCGAGGAGGCACACTAGGCATGTGTCCCAAGCCAATCAGAGGGACCGTCTGGAACCCATACGGGGTTGCAGGAACATGCTACATGGTGCTGAGCACCATCGAAGAGGGTGACTTGTTCGGCGGTAGCGCACTCTGGCCTCCCAAAGGCGGTCGAATACAAAAGCAATAATGAGCAATGCACAATCCGAGGGCCAGGGCGTGTGGCTTCTGAGCACGGACAAAAGAAGCACCAGATCCAAGGGAAGGGGAGACATGATAGACGGATGGGGTCTAGGATACTAGGGAATCCCTACAAGTAGGGATACAAGGGCTTTAATATAGAATGGTCACTCTGATACCATGCAGAAAGAAATGAATGAGATGTATATATGTGGCCATAGGGTTCCATTATATAAAGTCCAAATTTAAGAACGCAAATCATGAATGGGGAAATAACATAAAAAGGAAACGAGAAATTCATAACTATTAAATCATATAACATTGATATGTAAATGATATTATGATATTGGCAGGTACACGATGCCATTACCACCGGCTATCTCTCTTTGCCAAAATATCGACCAATATTGCACAACATATCAGCGACATGTCATCCCATATAGAAGGCATCCACGATATTCAAGTATTATGTGCAAACTTCCCACCATTTCAATCAATATCGCATAGAAACCACCCCAATATTAACCATTATTTTTTAGTTGAATGTTTGTTTGGTAAAATAAGAAATCTTACAAGGTAAAATTTTTATTTTTTAGACTTCTGAAGCTTTTCTAAAACAAAAAATGAGATATATCCAAGTGGGGGATAATTTAATAATCACAAAGTCGTGTAAAAGACCAAGCATCAAAAAGATGCTTTATTACGTTCAATTACATTTCCACATAGTAGTCCAGTCAAAAAAACAGCATCATTACTTGCTATCCATATCACCAACAAGACAACAAATGGAGGCAAGAACCAAGCTCGATAGGTGGTCAGGTATTAACCAATGACATATTAGTATTTTACATGATATTCTGCTATTATTGATACTAAGATATTTAAAAACAAATTCGACAACAAACCCATGCTTTTCAATGGGGAGCTTCGCCCCCAATCAAACAAAATGGAGATCAACATTCTGCAAATGAGAAGGCATACCTACATATATATAGCACACGTTAGCATATTACTAGTTGCTACTTACTAAGTACTAGTCATCAAACAATCCGAATGTTCAATGGGCTCGAGTTAGTTCTAGGGCAACTAATTGAACTGAACATATTTGTATTCGATTAGAGTCCGTTCGATAATAGTTCGAAAAATGTAGATAGTTTCTAAACGAACTGAAGATGAACTTCAAATTTTAGTTCGGTAACTTAACGAACCGAACAATAACGTAACATGTTTTCCTTCGATAAAAGTTTGTGTTCGATATATGTATATGTGTGTGTATGTGTATGCGTAACTCCATATTTATACACATGATAAATTTTGAGGTTAAAGAAATTCCGGTATTTATTAGGCTTTGTACCACTTCAATTTGAATAATTTCATATTTTTATCGTTTACCAAATCTTGTTACCAAACTCCAGTTTCGAGCTTGTTCATATAAACAAGTTTTAGTTAAGTTAAATTGTTAACGAATTGCTATCGAATGGAACTCGAACGTTCGTTTTCTAAACAAACTCGAACTCAAACATATCCTATCGAACATTTATCGAACCGAACTCGAACATTTGAACTTCCTTATCGAACTGAACTCGAACAAAGATTCGTTCATTACAATTCGAGTTAATTAACAATCCTAGTTGGTACCGATTGTCGTTAACTAACTTAATTTATTTTATATAACTTTTTTCATTAAATTTTGTAGTTATCGTGAATGATAAACTACATGTCACTTTACTTAACTGCTACTTAGATTTTTGTTTATGCACAGTATCCGAAGTAACATATTTGGATTTTTAATGGGGTCATCAACTCGACTTCTGAAAATAGAGATCAAACAATCTGAAATTAACATATAGAATCACAAAAAACATTTAGTACAAGGTAAGATATTAATAGTTTCTACTTACAATGCACAAAGTGTTATTAATCTACCAATATGGATCAAGGACGGGCACTAGTTGGTACTGATTATCCTAACTTTAATAAACATCTTAATTTTTATTGTAGGAAATGGTATCTATATATTTTTATTTCCAACTTTTTTTAAAAAGATTTTATTTTCCTCTTCTCTAAATTCTTCATTGATTACTTTCCCTTTGGGGTTTCTCCGCAATGTAAAAAACCTATATAACAGTATAGTATCTGAGCGAAGATCATAGACAAGAGTCTCGGTACCACTGAATCCATAACGCCACCCGTCATACTTTTTTCTCCACCAACGTGTGCCTCCACTACATGTGTCGCACATCCTTGGGAACAACCAAATCACCGCATAACGGCATCTCGACACAAAAAAGTCAATGTCCAACGACCCTTCTAATCGCCTCAGTGCCTAGCACCATCCTTGTGGCCCCCAATGGACATGTGCCACCGTCCAAGGTCACATAGTTGTCTCTGTGATCTAATCTTGGTGCACTTCTGGGGGGATTTTAAGAAGCTAAATCCACCATGTCCACCATAGAGCACCTACAGAGTTGATGGAAAAGGTTGTACTCTGAGTCTAAGCATGCAACATGTTCCCTACATGATTAAAAAAGTCAAAACATTCTCCCACTATAAGTAGGGTCGACTACAAGGATTAATGCTCAAATCATATTCCCTAAATGATTCTATAAACAAAATCAAATTAACCCTTCGGTCGTATTCCTAATGGTCTCCTTTTGTCGTCATGTCATAGAACATGGGTGATGTATATCCCCATAAGGCCTTCAAAGGTCCCGCACACATCGTCAAGATGGATTGGACCAACTATGAATTATGGGCTATGCAAGTCATGAGTATCAAGGAGAGAAACAACAAGGAATATATCATGACAAAACTCCAACTGATCAAAAAGTCCATGACTACAAATTTGTGGAAGAGAAACGATGCATGGGCACGTATTTGGTTCTCTGGTACCCATAATAGAGAGATAGCAAACAATATTCTACATCAACCCCTGTCAAGGCAATGTGGGACATTCTAGGCAGCACATATCATTAGGAAAAGAATGAGATGAATATTCTGCATCTTCAATATGGCTTTTTCACATCGACGCAAGATGCATACCCTCCCCATGCATTCAACTCATGGTTGGTAAATATGTTCAAGAAGCTTCTCAGTTTCATGCCTCTAAATGTGAATATCGACAGCATATGACGTACAAAAACACCAGTACGGTAGGCATATTTCTTCGCGACTCCTAATTCCCAGTACGATGATGCTAGGAGTCAGCTCCTCGCCGCTCCTCGATAGCTCCCACGTTGGAGTCTTACAACAGACTGAGCAAGATCACAATGCCCCCTATTGTCCTACAACAACTACTCAAACCTCCTATGTATGAGGCACATACTTCAACCATATAGCGAACTCTAAGCATACATACTCTCAGAAGCATCGCCGTTATGCATCTACTCATAATGTTGAGCAGTTTGAGCGCATTGTTACCTCCATTGACCAGAGGTACGATGATTTTGTCTATAGTTTGTGGAAGATAATAGCTTCACAAGTTCCACTAGTGCTCTGCCCAAGGTTGCAGAAATAGGTAGTCGGTACTCGATCGGTGGGATCAGTGCCTAAGGATTAATCGGCAGTCGGGCGACTAATCGGATTTAGTCGGCCATTAGTCGATTTTGATCTTTTTAATTATTTTCAATTTATAAACCATTTTTATACATATATTCTTATATATTTACAATACAAATCATTTTTACATATATTTTATATATTTGCATAGATTTGTACATTTTCTATGCTATCATAATGAAACAAAAGGAGTAATTGACTTTAAATACAACAATAAGCATATTGGAATAAGTTTGATTTAAAAAGAAAAAAAATAAAAAAAACCTTTATGCAAAAGTCGATCGAGTAGTCGGGAGACAAGGCTGACTAGTCGGTCCGATTAGTCGGGTTGACAGACTAATGGCCGACTAGGCCTAGTCGAGTCGACTACCCCTGACTTGACTAGCCAGACCGACTAGTCGGCCTAGTCGGTCGAATTTTACAACAGTGGCTCTGCCAACCTCATGTGATGTTGCAACCGCTGCCAATACCTTAGGTAGAACTTATGCATGTACCACTTGTCAAAGTGTAGATATTTCTATGTGGATGAAGAACTCCAGAGCATCTCATCATCTCTGCGATGACAGAGAGCATATCACATTCTACATCTTTGTAAATAATGTTGATCAATAATCATTACCGATGGAAAACATCCTGCTATTATAGAACCAAGAGAGATTCAGTTGCACCTTCCATGTGTCTGTCATTTTATCAGTCATATTATTGTTTGAGACTTTATTATCTATCAGTCACATTATTTAAAATTTGATCTTGTATGCCATTTTTAAACCATCTTCTCTAGTATTTCAGGATATACTCAAGGGTATGGTGATTGGATGTGGTTGTAAGCAAGGGTGTCTCTTTAGACAGGTCCACTGTCCTTGTGCAAGCAGTTTGTCTTGCTAATAAATCAGTCTCCCATCTTCCTTCGCATAAGATATGTAGAGTCCTCCCACAAATCGCATTTGAATCCACTTTTCAATGTGAGGCTTGCCAGCTTAGGGAGCGTCAACGTAATGGTTTTCTCAATCGTCGGAGTCGTAGCAATAGTTATGCACTTAAGTTGTTACATTTTGAAATTTAACATCCCGGATTTGTTCCCGATGATCACGGATACAAGTTTTATCTTGTTATTGAGGATGATTTTTCCAAAGTTTTTTGGGTATTTTTTAAAGGTCGGTTCTATTATGCAAAACTTTATTACTGAAATAATGAACATTGTTTCTGTTGTTATTAAGTACATTCTCTCTGACAATGCTTTATAGTTATGTATTGGTCAGATATCTCAGTTCTTCAAGTCTCTTGGGATTCTTCGTCAAACTTTGAGTGCCAACACTTCTCTTTGAACTTTGTCCTTACTACATGCTACATAATCAAAGGTATATCGTCTTCTGTATTAGGAGAAAATGTTCCTTATTCGATTGTATTTCCTGAGATCTCTTCTCAATAACACCTCGTGTACTTGGTTCCGAGACGTTTGTTCATCACAAGACTCCTTGTTATGACAAGCTCTTTCCCAAAGTTGTCAAGTGCATCATTGTTGGCTACTCCCAAACCTAGAAGAGATATAAGTGATTTAATAATTTCAAACAAAAGTATTATGTCACAGTTGGCAACACAATCTTTACATATGTTGTGTAATTTTCTCCCACAAGTGATTGGATGATCACTTTTATTTCTCATAATACATTCCACCTTCTCGTTAGCTTCCTACCCCGACTACACCTCATGTGGCTCAGATTTTTGCCTCGTTACTATAATCGTTGGTTGATTAGGAGCTTATGAAACAGGAAACGGATCATTTAGAGGATCTTAACCAACCTATTGTACTTTGGAAAAACAGATGTACAAGAATATTGCACCGTAGAGGATCTTGACCACCTCGTGTACATGTTTCACTCGGGCATTCTTTGCACTTTAGAAAGTTTGTGGTGGAACTGCAAACCGTCACGATCTCACACACATATCAAAAGTCTATAAAGGTTAGTCAGTGCAAACTTGCTATGTAGGCAGAGACGATTGCCCTCTGGTCAAAAGGCACATGGAGCTTGGTTGCTACCTCTGCAAAGGCTTCTGTGTTCGGCAGCAAGTGAGTCTTTACAGTAAAGGAAAGAGTTAATGGCAGTGTTGATCCCTACAAGGCTAGACTCGCGACACGTGGATTCAAACGAGCATATGGGTCATGACATTTTCTATGTTTTGGCACGCCATTCTACTCTTCGGATCCTCATATTAATTGTTGTTATATATGATTGGCCATTATCCCAACATGATGTCAAGAATCCATATTCTTGTATGGCCATCGACATGAGGAAGACTATATGCAACAAACACATGGGTTCGCTATTGAGGGGGAGGGCTAGAAGATATGTAGACTTCATAAGGTTATTTAAGGCCTTAAGTAGAGTACAAGAGCATGGTTTCAATATGATAGAGTGGCAGGGCTTCAAAACAGCAAATGCATATGAAGTAAGCTTTCATCTCTGCTTCCTACATTAACTAGGGAGCAAGGTTTAAAAAAGCGTGAGGCGGTCCGAGGCGTTTTTCCTAAAATTGAGGCGAGGCGTAAGCCTCGAGGCGGTCGAGGCGTAAGCCTCAATTTTTTGGAAAAAGAATTAAAATTAGAGCAAAATACATTGAAAAAAGTATATGATAATATTAAGTTTTCCCAAAAACACATTTAAGAATAGTTAAACACTAGTAAAAGATACAATATATAAGCGACGAAGGCATTGTAGTTCAAAAAAAACTAATACTAAGCTATTAATATATGGAATATCAAGTTCCAACTCCAACTTCAATAATTCTATATGAGTATTGAATTAAAGTCTATACTTAATACTAAAGTACTATAAAAACCATAAATTTTAGTGTTCGAAGTAAAAAATACCAACATACCTTGAATCCCAACCATTTGTCTTGCTGGACGTTGTTGGAGAACCGTATGCATCCCCTCCTGCCATATGATACCCCAACAAGACGGGCGAATTTTTTTTACTAACAATGTTATTTTTATTTTGTTGTTCACAATAAAATGAAATAATTATTTTACTTCACGTGTTTATTTTCAAACTTTCTTCCTCAGATATACGATAATTAATCTAACATTCATAACTTATATAGCCAAATAATAACATCAAGTTGAAAACTTGCAACTAATATAAAATATTTATTATTTCAATTCAAGCTCAAATCTGTGTGCAATAGAAATAGTATGTGTAGGTGTATGATAAATGGAACATGATGTATACAAGATCATGGAGCTTCACCTTCACTTATTTCAAGCAATCAATTCTCTTTGAATGCCCCCTCCCCCCGACCCTTCGGTTTTACAAAAAAAGGTCACGTGCAAAGCCAAAATTTTAAAAAAAAATACGATTTTTGAGGCTTACGCCTCAGCCTCGCCTCGAGCGCCTCACGCCTCGAGCGCCTCAGGCGAGGCTGAGGCGTACGCCTCTTAAGATGTACCTGAGGCGTGCGCCTCGGGGCGTTTTGGGCCCGCCTCGCCTCGAGGCGTACGCCTTTGCGCCTCGAGGCGCCGCCTTTTAAAACCATGCTAGGGAGAACGGATAGCAAACATTTTAGCAAAGCCCTAGCCAGGGGCATTTTACAAGTGTTCTTCCAAGTCGAGTATAATAACATTCTATGCTCCGACTAGAGGGGACATGATGTGGGAAATAGTACTTATGTATTTCTTATTTCCATATTTTGTAATTTCTCCATTGGTTACTTACACTCATGTGAGTTCTATGACCATAGAATAAACAACTAATCATTTGTTTCCACAATTTCTAATCTATTTTAGATCAGTTTTTTTCGTTCAATTTTGTGTTATCATGAATGATGTATTACGTAAACTATATCCAATTACTCCTTTGTTTAGGACATTGTTATGCTTTTGTTTATGCACAATCTCTAATCTAACATGTTGCTAATGTGCTAAATACACCTCTTTTCAGTCTATAATAGTGACTTTATATTCTATTTATATTTCAGAGAACTAAACTGATTTTCTCTCACGAAAAAATCATTTTATACCATTTTAGATATTCCATCCTTAGACAAACCTACCTATACGATACCAACATAGACATCTCAAACCTTGTCAGATTCACGGAAGAAATTTGCATGAGACATTATATGGGAGATCAAATTCAGATTTTAAGATCTCGCCCACATTAACAAAACTTTGCTCGGCTATGAGCAGAATCTCAAAATATAGAAAAATTATAAGAAGTTCTTCTACAGGTAACCAAAAAATTGACTTTAATTCATCAACCAAAATGCAAAGCTCTTTAATGATTTAAGAATGTGATTGCAAATGAACATGTGCATGTTATGTACTCCATACGTGCACCAAATGTGTGACTGTATTCATGCAGAAATCCATACAACAACAACAAAGCCTTTTCCCACAATTAAGTATGGACGGCTACATGGATTCTTCGCTTCCATTCAGATCTATCTTGGGTCTCATGCAGAAATCCATAAAGTTTGGAAAATTAATTAAGCAAACAGACCTCCATATATCAGCAGTCATGCAAAGGTCCGATACTTGGATAGCTAGAACAACAGGAATTTTATGATGTCATTAACAAGCATAATCATCACCAAACATCAGCAATTTGAGATGCATAAGGAAATATACACATTCAATCAAAAAAGAGGTAATACATCAAGAGATTATTGATGCTCTAGTAGCAATCATTATTTACCTGATGATCGGCAATACAGATCATAAGATCTACTACAGCAGCAAAAAGATCCAGATTCCCATATTCAAAATTATTTAACACATCATTTATTGTAGCCACCAAATCCCGAAGCTGATTAAAAATCAAAGGCACAAGGGAAATAAAATCATATATCAACCTACAAATCAAAGCCAAGAATTGGCCATGAATAAGGAATACTATAAATGGACAAAACTATGAAAACAACCTGAACATCATCAATTACAAGAGAAAACTGTTCTAACGAGTGTCCTTGAAGTCTTGCCGAGATAATGCATATATTGGAAACAACTCCAGCGGCGTTGATTTGTATTATCTGCCGATTGGATAACAAAAAAAAAAAGATAACGCCAGTCAACCTATTTTTAAGCCAGAATATCAAAAACTCTGTAGCATATAACAAGCACACAAGTAATATAAAGCAATTATCTACATTAACAACTGGGATAAATGCAAGACTATTCCAAGTTGACTCGTTTATTAACACCGTCGCTGACACTGTTGCAATAGTAACCTGATTGGACCAGTTAGTATATCTGACTCCTCTATTCGATGGGGTGACCGAATATAATTGACCACTAATGAAAAATAATATTTATTATTACAATTTTTGAGTATTCCCCTACCACACTTCTTTAATGCAAAGTAATATTTCGATGTATAATGTGTTGGAGTATTTGGTTGTGCGCCCTGTGAGTTGTAACAGGGTAAATGGATCCTGGAGAAGATCCATTTACCCCATCCTGTGTTTAGTCCCATACCGCCCAATGGTGGGACTTGGAGGCTCTGGGAAGGCTATATAAGGAGCCTCAGACCTCCTGTACTCATTGAGAAAATCAATAGAGAAACACGCCCCTTAGAGGGTTTCTCCCGTGGTTTCATCCCGCTCCTCACGGAGTAGGGTTCCACGTTAAAATCCCGTTCTTATTTTTGTTCTTTATCTTTTCCATGTTCGCTTCCGCATTTTTCATATTTTATAACATGGTATCAGAGCAGGTCGATTCTCGAGGATTTCGTGTTCTTTATTTTTCGAGATTCGATGTTGCTATAAAAGATGTGTTTGTGGGGATCATTATTTTGTTCAAGTTCTGTTGGAGAATTTTTTTTTGGGGGGTTCTCTAGAACCCTAGAGTTGTCATGTTCTTGTGCTACATTCTGTGGCGGCGCTCATGCTCCAGTTTCTGTTCGGATGCAAGCAATAGCAGCAAGCAGCGCGCTCCAGCCCCATCAGAGATTCTGATTTTTGCTAGATGTGGCAAAACCCTAGCCTCAAATGATCGTGCACAAGCCCTCCAACATCTTTGGGTTCTTCCTTTGAGCGATCTACAGGTTGTGCGCGACCCCCAAAGCGCCCCAGGCGCGGGCGGCGTCCTTCCCAAATATCCTCGTGCGCCACTAGCGCGAGTCCCCGCGCCAGCCGCGTGCACCAGTAGCGCCGCCTCCTTCTAGCGGCGTTCACTAGAGCGGTTTGTGCTCTGTTTCAGGCGATCCAAGCCCTCCAGGCTCCTCCAGATGATCGTGCCACATAAGCCCTCCGTGAAAACCTTCCAAGCAAAACATCTTCCACCCGAAGCCTTCGACCCCAAGCGGGGTTTGAGCGCCTTTCTCACACACAAATCTCCAGAATCGCGAGCATCTCCCCATCGTACAGCGGTCGGCGGCGCACAACAGGCGGTGCGACATCATCTGCGACCCTTCGGCCCTCGTGCGGCCTCCCATCGAGCGCACAGGCATCACACCCCCATCGAAATCTCCAGGCGAAGCAGTCCCTCCCAGCGGCGGCGAGCCCTCAGGCGGAGACTCCCGCCACTCCATCGCCATCTCGTGCGCAGGTGCGCATCCCGGTCATCGTTGTCGCCCTGCAGTCGAAGCCGCTTCCTCACGTTCTTCTCCCTGTGGCGGCGGCGTTTCTTAATAAGGGGTTCCCCGTATAGGAACCCTAACCCAAAGGCCCCGCCGTGACGTGAAAAAAAAATTTATGGGCTGACGTGTATTGGATGCTCAAATGGGTCGTGTATGTATTATAAAAAAAAGGGGGAATGAAGGAGTAGGGGCGAGAATCTTTGTTAAAAAAAGAGAAAAAGAGAGAGAGCGAGAAAGAGAGAGAAAAAGGCAGAAGGTCCTTGCGTGTACCAAAATATATATATATATAGAAAGGAGGGCTGAGTATGCGAAAAGGGGGTAGTTTCTAAAAAAAATATGTTTGAAGGAAAAAAAAAATGACGAGAAAAGAGGTGCGTACAAATAAAAAAAAGCCGTACGCAAGTTGTAAAATTTTTTTTGTGAAAGCCGTAAAAAAAATTAACGGCTTAAAAAAATGTTTCAAAAAAAAGTGTGGCGGCTATAAAAAAATGAAGAAAAGCCGCAAGTTTTTTTTGGATGTTCATGTTTACCCCCTATTTATCTTGTATTCTCCCAACTTTGTCGATGTTCATGTTCCGACAAGTATGGGAGAAAGGGGGAGTATAGTATAGAGTCACAGGTCTTGTGTTCCAGATTCGGATATCAGTCTCCAGACCAGCCAGATGATCAGACTCTACATTTCGGTTTCAGACTCGACGATTGTCTTCCGAGTCCAGTTTCAGACACGCACAAGTGTGCGGTCATTTTCAGATGAGCATATGGTGCCATCATTGTAAGAGGTCCTCATCATTCTTCTTGTTGTCAGGCCAGAGTCTTCATGTGAGCCATAGGGACTCCAGAGCAGAGGACCATTCCCTATGCCATTGAGGGCAAGGGTTTTCATGTGGTATCATAGGTACACCAGAGCAGTGCACCATTCTCTGAGCCAGATGGGAGAGACCCAGTTCTCCGACGTGGAGACTTCAGGCGCAAGTTCAGACTCGATGGTCAGATTCCGAGTCTTCAGTTGACTCACACTCCAACCTGTTCGTCCTCCTCACCTGCACGGCATGAGAAGCAACGTCCTCGATTGCAGCATGTGCGCGTTGGGTTGATATTGTCCATAGTGTTCTGTAGCGTGAGTTGAGTTTCTTTCTGTTTGTTTGTCCAAGCTGAGCATTGCATGCTCCAGCTTGAGGGGGAGTGTTGGAGTATTTGGTTGTGCGCCCTATGAGTTGTAACAGGGTAAATGGATCCTGGAGAAGATCCATTTACCCCATCTTGTGTTTAGTCCCATACCGCCCAATGGTGGGACTTGGAGGCTCCGGGAAGGCTATATAAGGAGCCTCAGACCTCCTGTACTCATTGAGAAAATCAATAGAGAACACACCCCTTAGAGGGCTTCTCCCGTGGTTTCATCCCGCTCCTCATGGAGTAGGGTTCCACGTTAAAATCCCGTTCTTATTTTTGTTCTTTATCTTTTCCATGTTCGCTTCCCATTCTTCATATTTTATAACATAATGTATGATTATAATTCAATTGATACTTTATCTTGTCAATTAAAATCCACACAAATATAAATATTTAAGATTATATTTTTTAACACACTTTTTATATTTAAAATAATTAAAAATGTCTAATTAAATATTTCCGATATGTCACCCAAATACCATTTGTTCGCAAGACTTACGAATGAAATTGAATACCGACTTTTGCAACATTGGCCACGGATCTCCAGGACAACAACTAGAATGTAAGACGTAAATAGTCAACTAAGAAAAAAATTATATTTCAGCTATAATACTCCAGGCATAGGAAAAGTAAATGAAAAGCAAGATTCGGTCTGGGATCTCATTAGTCCTTTGTTTTATGTCTACTCATGATCCAGTATAAGATAATTGCGGTGCATTATTTTTGTCGTGACCAGATATGTTTTTCAGTGTTATTTTTTCACATTGTTTAGATTGGAGATTGCTTATAATATGTTTTTCAGTGTTATATTTTCACATTGTTTAGATTGGAGATTGTCTATGGAAACAAACTCCCAGTAAATGAAAATCAGAATTTTGGGTCAAAAAGTTGCAAGAATTCCAGGAAGGGAAAAAGGATCATGGCCTGCCATCTCTGATGAGTTGATCTCATTTCAGAAAAAAAAAATCTCGGACCGGTAGATAATCTTGATTCCATGGCATTCACGATATGCCAGTTGAGTATTAGTTCCAGCTATTTACTAGATACGTTCACTTTATTTCAAAAATCCGAAAAGAATGTATTCGGGAGGGAAGCCACATAACCACAAGTCTGACAAAAAGCCTAATAATTAAATTTGGCTAAGAGTTGAATAACAATAACACAGATTGTGAAACACCATGTAGAGAAAGAATGGGCTTATCCACAACTTCCCCGTTATGGGGAAAACTCGAGTATACAATTATTCAATATTTAAGAGAGTAGTAAGCTCCTTCCGATTCGCAAGAAGGTTAGTAGCCCACTTATTATAATCAGCTAACAAATGCAAGAAGAATTGTCCAAGAGTTAATGTACATCTTCTACAGGTCTGTTAACAAAAGAAGATATGGTACCAACAGGTTTTTCCACTTTACTCCCAGACTTTATGACGAAACATTCACACAATCAAAGTTTTAGGGATATTTCTAGGTTCATATGTATCTTTCTGTTATTCTTATTTTTTTATGTTCATCTTATGTAATTTACCCATAAGTCTCTCCTCTATATAATAGAATCTAGGGTTCCAAGGAAAAAACAACTCCACGATTTTTCCCAACATGGTATTAGAGTCGTGGTCCTAGATCGAAGCTTCGTACCATAAATCTAATCCTAAATTCCAACCTGCCTACCCCTCCCCCCTCTCTCGCTGTCGCCGGCCCTCCCCTCATCTTGTTGTTGTCGACCCTCCACTCTCCGCCACCGATGCCGTAACCGCCAACACCCCCCCCCCACTCGCCGCCGGTCCTACCCCTCCTCTCATCGCCGTCGGTGCCACAAATACCTATTCAAGTCGTCGTCGTCGATGCTGCAGATGCCTCACCGGATAGGGAGATTTGTTTGACGCCTTCGATGCGTATGTAGAATGTGTTACATGCTCCTGATTTCTCTATGAATTTATTATTTATTAGTCAGATCACAAAGGATTTGCATTGTAGAGCTATTTTTGATCCATCATCTCTCGTTTTTCAAGACATTCTTATGGGAAGAATGGTTGGGTGTGGCGGTGAACAGGGTGGTCTTTATCGCCTGGTCCGAACTCCCTATGCCGGCATATCTTCTCATGAAGTAGGACCAGTTTTTCTTACAACCGGCATCTACGCATTGGTCACCTTCCTCTCCATAAGATGTGTTATATGTTGCCACATATTTTACCGGGTTCTTCCTTACAGTGCGAGACGTGTCAGTTGGGAAAGCATCATCGGTCTGCTTTTACTAGTCCTCAGACTCGGAGCAGTAACTCCCTTTTTGAGTTATTTCATGTAGACATTTGGGTTTCGAGTCGTGTTCCTAAACACCAGGGACACTGGTTAAATATGGTTTTCGTTGTTCATGATTTTTCTCGATTGCCATGCAATTTTTTAAAATAAATATGAAGTTGGGGATGTGATCAAAACGTTTATCAATAAAGTGCAGAATGTCTTCTCTACCCTTGTAAATTTTGCGAACCGATATTGCTCTGGATTTCTATACTCGTGCTCTATCAAATTTCCTTTCATCTTGTGGAATTATTCATCAAACATATTGTGCTTACACTTCGCAATAGAATGGTGTTATAGAGAGAAAGCATCGCCATATACTTCATGTCACTCGAACTTTTCTCATTCAGATTCGTGCCCCACATTTGTTTTGGGGTGATGCAGCTCTTGCGGCATGTCATTTGGTGAATCACAAGCCATCATCTATCTTGGGAGAGAAATTTCCTTTCTCTATAGCTTTCCCTGAGAAGGAGTTGTTCTCAAGTACGACGCGTGTGTTTGGCTCTGTTGCTTTGGTTCATCCGTTGATTCCAGATCTTGACAAGCTCTCTTCTAGAGTTGCCAAATGTGTGTTTGTTGGGTACTCCAGGACCCAGAAGGGATACCAGTATTATGATCCATTGCGCAGAAAATACTATATCACTGCTTCTGTCACATTTTTTAAGTCTGTGATGTATTTCTCTCATACAGGTGACAGGTTGGCTTCATCAGACTCTGATGATGAGGTTTACATGCCACCCCCACCTACGAGTCAGTCACCTCCTCTTGTGCATGTTGTTCCACCACCGACACCCCCACCACCTCCTTCAAATCTTCCTACTACCCAGTCGCAAGTGCACATTGTTCCATCATTAGCAAAATTCAAAATCCGTCAGACTGCTTCTACTCATGGTCATCGCCCATCATCTAGCATGACCCAGGTTTGTTCTGATAACATGGTTTCTTACGATGGGTTTGGAGACATATCTGTGCAGGAGTCATTGCAGAAGAATAACCCACATCGGAGGAGGTTCCAAATGACCTGGATATACTTATTGCAGTTCGAAAGCAAAAGCGTTCGTGTGCTTCCTATCCTCTTGCATCTCAGGTCTCCTTTCATCATCAGAGAAGGGAATTTCAGATATTAGCAGTATCTCTATCTGTTGTCGACATTCCACAAAATTATCAGGAGGCCTGGAAGGATAGTCGATGGCGCTTAGCTATGGACGAAGAGATGGTAGCTTTGCAATTACATGGTACCAAGAGTTTGGTTGCTGCTCTTCCTAGGCATCTGTTGTCAAATGCAAATGGGTGATTACTATTAAACATCATACAGATGGGAGCACTGATCGCAACAAGGCAAGATTAGTGGAACAAGGATTTACTCAGACTTACGGTGTGGATTATATGGACATGTTCTCTCCAGTTGCTCGTCACTCAACTCTGCATGTCCTACTTTAAGTGGCAATCATACGTGAGCATTGGGCTAAACACCTACTTTGTATCAGCTAGATGTTAAAAATGCATTTTTGCGTGGAGATCAACAAGAGGAAGTTTACATGCAGCAACTAGGGTTGGGCATTGGGCTGGGCCGACCCCACCCGGCCCAAAACCCGACCCGTATAACCCGACCCAAACCCGAACTCGAAATTTAATGGACGGGCTGTGGGCCCTAAAATGAGCCCATATTGATTATCGGGCCGGTTTAGGCATGAGAAGGCCCAAACCCGATAGCCCGATAGCCCGACCCATTCTAAAGCAAGTATATTCATATCTAGTACGGTATAATTATATCAATTATATTCATGTTCATTCCAAATACCATGTTCTAACTTCAATATCCTTATTCGAGTGTAGAATAAATGCTTAGACACATTAATAATCATATCCATCAGTGGATTGAGGATATTATTACATTAATATACAAGATTATTACATTAATATGCAAGAATGGAATATGTGTCACAAGTGTTACAACATGTACAACTGTAAGTAACTAATATGTATTGGGTCATAGTACCCGCATCTACAATAGAATATGTAATGGTGAATTGAATGGTGGTTTAAGTCAACATATTTTTACCACATTTGTATTCCCAACATACAACTAATGTTAAAATCACAAATTAGTTAGCATGCTTTATAGTTTTAAACATGCATGCATGCATAAGAAACAACCACACAAATGCAAGAAGAATGGAAGACATGATATTGGTATACATAGGTGTTATTTGGGCCGGCCCTACCCGAACCCGACCCATTTTGTTTGGGCCGGGCTTGGGCCTAATTTTTGAAAATAAAATAGGCCTAGGGCCAACCCGTTAGCCCATATTCTAAAATGGGCTTGGGCCGGGCCAAGGCGAACCCGACCCGAGCCCGGCCCATGCCCAACCCTAGCAGCAACCTCCGAGATTTGCTGCTGAGGGGGAGTGTCAGAATGATTGTAGACTCCATAAGGCAATATATGGCCTTAAGCAAAGTCCAAAGGTGTGGTTTCGGAAGCTCTCGGATCTTGAAAAGGTAAGGGGTTCAAGAGTTCAAATGCAGACCACTCACTCTTTATGCAAGGAATACCTAAAGGTACAGTTGTCATTATGGTCTATGTTGATGATATACCTGTTACAGGAAATGATGCGGAAGGGATCAAGATGGTAAAAGAATTTCTAGGTCATCACTTTTAACCAAGGATCTCGGTACCCTACGGTATTTCTTAGGGTTGGAATTCGCTAGGAATGCGCTAGGTCTTGTCATGATCCAAAGAAAATATATTACAGACATGCTTGTTGAGACAGTCATGATTGGATATTGGCCATCTACTACTCCTATGGATCATAGCAGGAAGTTATATGATGATGATACAGATGAGGTCGACAAAATGAAATATAGAGAGATGGTGGGAAAGCTCCTCTATATTACAATTACTAGACACGATATCTCCTTTGTAGAGAGTCGGGTGAGTCAGTTCAGTGAGTCAGGTGGGAAAGGTCCCAAATTTCTCATCTATATACGCCATAAAGTTTTTTAAAATCTTTTAATTTGTGTTAAATATTAGATCCGTTTATATCATTTGGAAACTAATCATGATTCCACAAAATACACAAAAACTCAAAATTTCTATCCCATAAATCTCACAAATATGCAAAATCTACCCAACCCAAAAAGCATCACAATATGCAATATCAACATGATTGGAACTAAACCCCTCAAAACATTTACTCATATATCAACAATTTATTCATCAAAAAAATATATCAACAATTTAAAGAGGATTTGAGTACAAATCAAGAAGAGGGAAGAAAATGGCGTTTGATAAGAGAAGGCCCAACCCAAGCAAACATACAACAAAAAAATGGGTGAAATGATGTGGTTTCGATCAAAATTACATTCATATCTCGCACAATTAGGTATTTTCAAAAGAAATGTTCCTCCATTTGGGCGAGATATCGAGATGGCACGATATCTCACCGATATTTCGAACATATTTCGCCTGAAACACGATAAAACGATATGCAGGGCAATTTTGAGATGCCAGCTTCGTCAAAATAGAAATTTTGACGAAATATCGCTGGAACTTCAAACTACATCTCTTATATAGAAGAGAAAAACCCCTAAGGGAGAATAATATAGTAAGGACAAACAAATAAATAAACAGATAATAGAATAACACAAAATTCTCAACACTCCCGTCAAGCTGGAGCATAAACGTCTATCATGATTAGCTTGGAACAACATCGCAGAAAGGCCATCAAGCAAGAGCCATGCCAAATACATCAGTCATCTAGTCTCCTGAGCTAACATGAGAAGTGGTTGAACTCCTTTTGAATCATATCAGGGGTGTAGTGACAATCCACCTCAATGTGTTTTGTTCTCCCATGAAAAGCTAGATTATTTGCAATAAAGAGAGCTTCATGATTGTCACAAAACAACTACATGGGAAAAGGTGCATTGACACCCCATACCAGAAAGAACTGTGACACGGACATGTATTCAGATTCAGCATTAGATATTGCCACCACGGTCTATTCTTGCCATGCTATGATAGCACGGCCCTAAATGTCGGTTTCGGTCACCATTTCGGTATCGACCAAAACAGAATTTCGATGGAATTTCGGTGGAATTTCGACCGAAATTTTGGTCATTTCGGTCATTTTTTGTATTAGGACCCCCATATTTCGGTCATTTCAGTCATTTCGGTCGAATTTCGATTTCGACTGGATATCGATATTCGACGGAAATTCGACCGAATTTCGCTGAAATTTGAGGCCATGTATGATAGTAGGGAGTCAACCACAAATACATCAAATCCTAATGTAGATTTCCTATCATGGAGGGAACCAACACAATCAACATCTACACAAGCTGTGATGGATGGTGAAGTTCTTCCGTTAAATAATAGACATGTGCCAGGGGAAGACTTCCAATACCTCAAAATCACGTATATTGCATCCATGTGCACCTGTGTTGGTTGCTCTATAAACTAGTTAACATTGCCTACTGCAAAAGATATATCATGTCTAATAATCGTAACATAGAGAAGCTTCCCAACCGGCTCTATATACCTTCTTTTATCTACCTCATCAGTGGCTTCATCATGAAGTTTTATGTTTGGGTCCATAAGTGTGGAGGCCGGTCTATAACTTGTCATTCCTTATCCTGAAAGGAGGTCAGTTACAATCTCCCTTTCTGCTAGCTTTTAGCAAAATCCAGACCCTAAAAATAACATATTTCACCTAAATCTTTGTTCTAGAAAGTTCATGGCCACAGTAATACCATGCATATCATTTTTAGTAACAATAATATCATCAACATATATCAAGATGACAATCTTACCTCGTTGAGTCCTTTGAACAAAGAGGGAAAGATCTGCAGTCGAACGTATAAATCATTTTTGTTCAATCAGATCTGACAGCTTTTAAAACCAAGAACTGAGGCTCTGCAAAAGGTTGTAGATAGCCTTCTGAAGCTGACATATAAACTTCCCCGGCAGCAAACCCAAGTGGTTGATGCATGTATACCTCTTATTGTAGATCACCTTATAAAAAAGCATTCTTGACATCAAGCAGAAAAAGAGGCCAGACATGTACCAAAGCAACTGACAGCAGAATCTGCAATGTCGAATGTCTAGACACTGGAGAAAAAGTGTCGAGATAATCAACCACATACGTCTGCGTAAACTCTCTAGCAACCAGACGAACCTTGTACCGATCTATAGAATTGTCTGCCATGTGCTAGATAGTGAATAACTGAATACCCATTTGTAGCTCACAACAGATGCCCCTTTTTTAGCAGAAACAAGGGTCCAAGTCCCACGAGACTGGAACGCAATCATCTCTTCAATCATGGCAAGTGGCGAGTGGCTCTCCCGAAGGGCTTCCTAGTATGTACATGGGATTTCAATGGTAGATAACCCCACAACAAACTACCAAAAATTCTTCGATAATCGTGCCAAAGACGTGTCTGGTGAGTGGGTATTTAGCACAAGCATGTATGCCTTTACGCAAGGCGATAGACAACCCCAGATCATTCTCCGGTGGTGGTCCAAATTCATCATGTATATGATCCTCATCATTCAAAAAACCAAGGCCACCGGTTGAAACCAATTTCTCAGAGTTTACCTGAGGCATGCTAGATGTTAGAAAAAAATTGGAGCATGAGAAAGAGACCGACCCATATGTGTAAAAGGAGATGGAAGAACAATCTCATCCCCGAACTTGGAGGGACTAAAGATGTTACATATAGGAGAATAGTAAATGATGGACTCAAAGAACGTAACATCAGCACTAACATAATATTCTCCATGTACGAAATCAAAACTCCTATAACCCTTTTGGCAACACTAACATAATATTTGACATATGCGAGATTTAAACGTACATTTGACAGCTCTAAGAGTGAACTTGGCGTGACCTGGATGGAGAAGGTGGACAAATGTCACACAACCAAAGACCGTGGCCACTGTTGTTAAAGTCGGTCGACTAGGTTGATTAGTCGGTCAACCCGACAAATCGGGCCAATAGAAAGGTGAATTTGAGAAAGAATATATGAATGAGACAGTAGATCTTCTGCAACGGATGATGACCAAACTGCATAGGCCAAGTATATGGATAAATCAATCCATCATAAAAAGAGCTAACACCGACATAAAGAGAGTGGGTCAACCTGTAAAATCCTTCATGCTCACGACCACATCCAATCACCATGTTCGAGCGCATACCCCGAAAATTAAGGGAAGCAGAGTCAAATATGGCATAAAAATGTAAGTCTTTTAAAATTAAATGAAAATTCAGTTGTACGAAGTACAATTTATAGAAGTATAGAGAGAATCAAATGAACCTCTCTATAATCGACAATGGGAGAATGTGTCCCATCAACAATCACCATTGATCTACTAGGTTGTATGGAACAGTAAGAGATGAACTGTGAGTGATCTCCACAGAGATGATGAGACAATCCATGATCCATTCTGAAAGGACAGGTCGGGAGCGAATAGTAAATGCATAAATAGTACATGTAGTGCTAGTGGAGGATGAGGCGACAACATCTATGAGCGAATAGAAACACTCGAAGATCTATCAGTTGGGGGCATGATCTTCCTCAAGCATGCAACAAACTCATTAAATCGATGATGGATAGAATCAAGAGCAAGGTTCAGGAAAATGGTTTGCATATGTGTTCGGGCAGGCCACTGAATAGCGCTTAAGCGGTATGCGGGGGCATATGCTGGCTATATGCGATTCTACGCAGTTTCCTAATTTCTATTTAAAAACAAATAAATATAAACAAAAGTGACTAGAACATAACTAAATTTATATATAATTGTGGTCCAACAGAAGATCTAAGAAAAATAACTTTCATATAGAGTTCAAAACAATCTCTATCCCTCAAATATAAATACTTCAATAGAACGGTTAGCACACAAAATAATTGATAACAATCAACAAAATAGAAAGGTTAGCACACAAAATGCCTCTATTGTTGAATATAATGTCATTTCTCTTTGTCGTTAAATTTATAACTGATCCTCCATCAAAAGTATCAAACTTTACATATAATATATTGCATTAATAACTATTAATGACTAAATTACTTTACTAAATTATTAGTTATTATTAGTTTTCTTCCTTACGTGTTTACTCCAATCTCGCGGTACAACTACTTTGACGATGGATTTAAATGGTCATGGAATACTTGGTTGGCATGCATGCAAAAGCAAGGGAAAACGTGGCACAAATAACACAATAAAAACGCGGCACAAATTAAAAATAAATAAATGTGTATGCGGCCGCACAAACCGCATAAGCGCACAGGACGCATAATGGGCGGCTTCAGGAAAGCAATGCGCCGAGGGCACTGCATACGCATATGCGGCCGCACAGGCCTCTTTCGTGAACACTAATCAAGAGCTGGTTGGACCTACTCTGTACAATGAACTGAGGGTGAAAATATGTGCTTGGAATAGCATGTGTCCTCTGAATGATCAGCCACGACAATACATATGTAGTTGGAGTGGCCGCGGGCCTCCAATGCCAACGTGCCTCATATCCGACAAGGAGACAAACCACCTCTACAATTCGAAGCAGACATAGCCTATGACAACTGAGACGATGCAGCAAAGAAGATGTTGAGTCAGCGCAACATGCGGTACGCCTCCTCCATAGGAGGCATAGTAGGATTTATAAGTAATAAAGAGGAAGTTGAACCATACCCGAGGTGAATGGCAAGAAGAAAGACCCAGTCGTAACAAAACCACAATAGGTTGTATTTTGAGGAAAAGAAGTTGTATTCTGCCCTACGGCTCTCTTATATACAAGAAAGAAACCCTAAGAGGTAAATTACATAGTAAGGACGGAGAAATAAATAAACAGAGAATAGAATTAACACAAAACTCTCAACTAATGAATCTTGTAGACATCCAATTACCCATTTAAGTCATATTCCAACAATTCCCAGGCCTTTTCAAGTTATTATTCAACAAGAACATATGGATTGTTAACGCTCGGTATAATAAAACGCATACTCCCTCCTGTAGTGCCGGCTCTTTCGATTATCATATATAAAAAAATTAGGCTAGTTATGCTTCTTGATTCCGTTGAGGGGACTTCTAATGACAAATAAGTTCTGGACATGACTACAAGTAAATATCCCAGCGAAGAAATTGTTAGAAAATAGGAATGCGGAAGCAAAATGATAAACAGAGAATTAAGATCAGAAAGATAAACATGGACCCCAAGAAGTTTTACGTGGAACCCTACTCCCAGAGGAGCGGGACGAAACCACGGGAGAACACCTCAAAGGGTTGATGTATGCATTGTACTTTTTCACTGGATACAAGGGGTGAGGGACTTCTTATATAACCCCCACTGAGTCTCCTTATCCCACAAGTGGTAGATGTGGGACTAACAACTGGATGTGGTAAATGGATCCCGGAGAGATCCATTTACCCATCCCCAACATAAGTGACGCACAACATGTACTCCAACACTCCCCCTCAAGCAGGAGCATACCATGCTCAACTTGGACAAAGAGAAAGAAATCTCAACTCACAATACATGATACTACAAACAATATTAACTCAGCGCGCACAATTGTCGGTTGTAGTCGAGGACGTTGCTTCTCATGTCCTGCAGGTGAAGAGGATGAAACGGGCAGGAGTGTGAGTCCAACAGAATCTCCTCGTCGAAGAGCATGTGCTTTGTACTGCACCTGTCAGAGTCATTGCAACTGAAAATGATTCTCTACACGGAGAACTCTGGCCTGCCACAACATGTGAACAACTGCTCCCACTCTGAAAGGGTTGAATAAAGCATGCCACTTATTATCCATACGTAGATGTCTGAAGATGGTCTCTCTCATAGGGACCTTAAAGTGGGTTCTCTCTAATAGGAACCTCGGAAGGATCTCATATTGGAGTTCACGATCGCTTGAGAATGGAGTCTGAAAAAATCTCCTCGTTGAAGAACTAGGTCTCTCCCTTCAGGCTCATAGAACTGGATCTCTACTCTGGAGTCCCTATGAAACCACATGTAAACCCTACCCCACAAAGCATAAGGAATGGGATCCCTCCTAATGGATCGCATGAAAACCCTGGAAGATCAAAAAGAATGATGGAGACCATAAACAATGATGGCATACATGTGTACATCTGAAAAGAAGACCGCATACAAGTGCGTGTCTGAAACTAAAAAATCGGAACCTGATCGTTGAATCTGAAATTCTGAACATCTGTAGAATCTGGAAAAATCAGTCATCTGGGCTGGAGAATCTGAATCTAAAATCTATCATGTGACTCGACACAATACTCTCACTTTCACTCATACTAGTCGGAATACAATGACATCGACAAAGTTGGGAGAAGACATGAGAATAAAGGAAACAAAACATCCAAATAACCCAACTTCATTTTTTTCCCAGCTTTTCAAGTCATTCATTTTCATGGAATATTTATTTAAGCTATTTTCTATTTTTTACGTCTTTTCCTTCCCTTTTTGCATTTTTTTAATACACACAACTCAACTGGGCTTGAAACCAGGGCCTTTTCTTTTTAGCATACCCCATTTTTTTGAACTACTCTCTCTATCTTTATTTTTCACGACCCTTTTGGGCCTAAAACTTGCCCCTTTTTTGAACTTGAAACCCAATTGGGCTAAATAATCTCAGGAATTTTTTTTAATAGCCATAGCCGTGCTTGGGCCTGAAACAAATAGAGTCGAATTTAGGGTTCCCATCAGGAAACCCTCTCTGGAAATATCGCCACCTCGGATGGGGCATCTGCTACTCTTGTGGAAGACCGCTACCTTTTGCACCTCACGTTGCATGCGCAAGAGACTATGTCACATTGCCATGTGTTGCTGGAGGATGAAGGCTCGCCGCCTTCTCTTGCACGCCCCCTACGCACTTTCATGGTGGATGGCGGCCATCGCGGGGTCGCCGCCTGGGCTTGAGAGGGTGTGTGGCCCTAGAGAGGAGATGGGGTTGCGCATAGGTCTGAATTCCACCAAGGAGCTCCGTTAGGAGTAGATACACGGGGAGATGGAGCCTGGAGGGTTGGTGGGGATGTGACTTCGTCGCCACACATAGATCGAGATGAAGCACCTTTAAGTTGCAAGTGATCGACGATGGAGCGGTGCCAAGATCGCTGGAGGGCAGGAGGATAGGCGAGCGGTCGGGAGGATGTCGCTGGACTCGCTGGGGATGGGATTTGTCGCCGATGTTGATACCAATGCCTTAGCCGATGCCGCCAAGGCATGAAGGCGTAGAGGGAAGATGCTAGGGCTATGCATGAGCCTCCAGGGATGATTCGGCTCCCCCTGAGGAGGGGTGTATCGCCGAGTGCTGCTAGGGCTGCCACTTGAGAGAAGGTTCCAACAGGAGACCCTACTTAGGGTTTCAGTCACACCACTGCTTTATGCTTAACGAAGAAACCCTTCAAGACCAATCGTTGTGATCTCTTGGAAGATTTAGGGATTTGAAAAACCCTAAAACTGAACTCAAATATCGAACCAAATATGAACATAAACGATACAAAATAATCTTTAAATAGAAATCTTCAAGAACAAGAACTCCAACATCCAATCTCGAAATGCGGAAGAAGAATGATAAACAGAGCATTAAGAACAGAGGGATAAACATGAACACCAAGAATTTTTACGTGGAACCCTACTCCCTAAGGAGCGGGATGAAATCACAGGAGAACGCCTCAAATAGTTTATGTATGCATTGCACTTTTCCACGGGATAAAGGGGGTAGGGGGTGTCTTATATAGCCCTCCCTGAGTCTCCACATCCCACAAGTGGTAGATGAGGGACTGAAGAACTGGATGTGGTAAATGGTCCATTTACCCATCTCTCACATAAGTGACAAACAATATGTACTCCAACAGAAACTATTGATGTGCCGAGATGGAACTTCCTCGGGCCCTTGATTCCTCCTAATGTTTTTTATTTTGTGATACGGCTTAAAGTGATGATTCCCTTCACGATTAAGGGCAAGAATGGAGACAAAAGTCGGTGGAATGAAGAGTTTGCCCAAGACGGACTTTGCATGCACGATAAACTTGAATGTTCAGAAGTCGTGGAACCCTTGTTCCTTTTTTTTTGCATCTAAGCTTGAAAGGTATGGAGCAGGTTAGCGATCAGTTGTGTGGACTCATCTTGTGTGACTGGGTTTTGTGGCTCGTTTGATGCACCATGTTTGTATAGTAGCTTTAGAATGGTGTGGTAATATCTTGGTTAATCTGGGAAACAATTTAGAGCGCTCCAATGCACTTAAAGTCAAGTTCTGGAATTTGTGCCTCCTTGTCACTGATATTATATAATGTGAAAGTGTTGCACACCATTTTAAGTGTACAAGCTTTCCATTCAAAACAAATTAATCTGACGACAACAGAACATCGCTTCGATTTATTAATGCATCATAAAATTAGGTAATGTCATCTAGGTTATTCACACCCAGCTGGATTCCAGAATTAATGCAAGAATACCATGAGATGTTATCTGTCACCAAGAATGCACAGGGACTAACTGCTTCATTACACGTGGAGTAAGGATACTACTATGTCAATACATTTCTAGGCGACCCATGCTCGAATTAAGAAAGAATGAAGACAAGTATGTCTTCGGTACCCTATTTATCGACAGCAGAAAAGCTAAAAGGCACCGCAATTCGCATACTGTGACAAAAAACCCAATATGAACACGTATATATGAAATAAATATAATATCCACATAAAAGGTGAAAAAAGAAATTCTTACGGGGTCACGAGAAAAGGATATCAAAGATATAGCGCTTGCAAAAACATTTGAAGTTTGAACAGACGGTGATAGCATTGTCCTCATAAGAACTGGAGTAAAAGAAATAGTTATATCCATCTGATTGAGAGAAGAAACAGAAAAATTAGCCAAGGCAGCAGCTGACCATCTAGAATTAAATAATAAACAAATCAATTATCCATTTGCTTTTTCCTTGAAACAAACAGGAATAGAACAGAATTCTAAACTAATAACTGCAATTACTAAACTCGAGGCTCCATGAAAGCCATTAATATGAACTCTTTAAGAAAGACTGTCTGGAAAATAATATATTGCTCAAGGTAGAAAAATAACCAAACACAAAGCAAACAAATGAGGGAGATATATTGAAGCCAGAATACAGTAAGGAAACACTATCAGAAATCATTCAAATGCGCTAAGTTACAGAGCAATCCATGTTCGAAGCACTATACCGCCAAGCTCTATCTAACTGACAATAGAGAAGCACCTGACCACGTTAAAGCTGTGTATGGCAGACTCAAGTCTAGCCACCATTATCCTTGCTTCAGGATTTGTAGATTCAATGTTTTAATTCACATTATTCTTTACGTTATCTTCCTAAATGGCAAGATAGATCATCTTAAATTCAATATGTAATCATCCAAATATCCAAATTTCTGCTGCTATGAACCAAGTCGCAAAAAATGACAAAAGAAAGAAACCATAGCCACCAGATTACGAATGATTAATGATATTATCCTTGCTTCTGGACTTGTAGATTAAATCTTTTAATTTACATTATACATTATGTTATTTTCCTAAATTGCAGAAAGATCCTCTTCACTTCCAAGTACAATAATCCAAATATTCCCATTTCTGCCGCATTGAACCATGTCCCCAACAACAAGGACAAAGGAAAGAAATCTTGAACTAACTTGAGAAGGACAAAGGACGTTGAAAATGAATATCTTCCACGTTAACATTGCAATGAACAAAATAACAATAAACATGGCCATGACAATCTTCCCCGTTCACATGACCAAAAAGAAAATGAATATCTTCCACGTTCACATTGGCATAAAAATATGGGTTAGGTCTCAAATGAGGTGCATCGCGTATACAGAAAAATCAAAATCATGTCAGCTTATTCCATCTTAGAAATCTATCATGAATCTCCAACACACCAATAAATGACAAGTTCTAATAACAAAATTATGACATTACCAAAAATGTTACATTGCAAATGAAAGGTTGCACGTAAGAAGTGGATCCAATCCCGAAAGAAGAAATCCCCCAGAACAAAACTCGAATTTTTTCAAATCAAATAAATTTTATCAATGTTCAGAAAGTTGGTATCCGGTATTCGTTTGGTCAGGCAGTCTGGAGCGAGTAAGCAGGTAGGCGGAACTATATGCGGCGGTTTCTATTATTTTAATTAAAACTAATTAAAAATATAGTAATAATTTCAAACATTAGATATCTATGTTTAAAAAATATAACATGGAAGAAATACGAAGTGACGACTTTATTATACAATGTGAAATCAACCAAAGCATTTTCAGAGGTCATCCATTTCCAAAAAACAACGATGTTAAGTTAACGGTGGACAGAGTAAAAATGTTGTAAATTAATTGAAGATAGAAAAAAATGGTTGATATCCTCGTCCAAATTGGAAGGTAACCTTTTTTTGAAAGTGTAACATTGTTGGAAAACACAACCATGAACCTTCATATTTTAGTAAATGGTGTATTTGTCTACTCAAAGTCAAATATTAGAAAATTCAACCATTTAAATTAAACATATGTAATTTGATCAGTGCAGTTAAAAATTACATGCAAATCTGGTATCTATATTCATTTTATCCTCAAAAAGATCTAAGATACACATGTAATTTATTCTATATCCATGCAGTTATGAGATAATGTAGAAGATAGAGTGTCGTTGGAGAATATAAAAAATTCAGTTTCATTGCTGCTAAATCTAAAAAATAGAGAGATTTAGAGCTAAATAGATCAATCAACAAACCCTGGCAGAGGAGAAAAAGATGGTGGAGGAGCAACCCATGTGGAAGCCGAGAAGATGGCGGAGAAGCAAATAGTTACCTCTATTACATATGCGGGCACATATACGGCCGCATATGCGGTTTACTCGACCGAGTATATACCCCCTAACTCGCATGTTGACCGAGTATAGCATATTCAGCGCGGTAGGGGTGGCGCTTCTGCATATGCGGCCCCCTAGGCCGACTTTCTTAGCACTGAATTTTATATTGGTATCAGATTGCATCTTTATTTCTTGAATGAGCTAAACTATCCTTGAGCACACGTTTAACATATTCATCATATGAAAAAGACGTTAGAGGAAGGTAATCATACTCTCTAACGAGGCAATAGTTGTGACCAGGATAGTAATCCAACCGTCTCAAATCATATATGAGAACAACGCCAAATGTTGAGGAAGAATGTGGAGGACCAAAAGTAAGAAAGGAACCTCGATGATGATTTCTAGGCAGTGGTTAGCATAATTTTTGAATATAATGAAGGATTTGGAGGGGGTAAGTTCTCCATCAATCAAGAGAGAACACTGGGTTTGGTTGGAGAATCGATTTTCTATCAGGAAGGCGTACAATAGCTTCTCAAGGATGCCATATCTAGATATTTATGATGTACACCATGCTTATTTGAAAATTTGCAAAAGCAAGATCCCACGTAGGGTTACGATCATCATATGGCTACTTAGGCATGTGCGTCTACTCCTGAAGGAGCACATAAACAAACTCATGTGAACTGGAGATAATAATTTCTCGAGATGTAATCATGGAGTTGAAGACTTAAAGCATACTTTCTTCCGGTGCCGATTCTCGGTCAAGATATTGGGAGAAGTCGCATAACGCAACTTACAAAAGAAAATAGCAATGGATTTGAGAGGTCTATCCAAGCATATTGTGGAAACTCAAAGGAGACAACTATCTCCCATTTACATTGCTCCGGACTATATGGCTCATTAGGAATGAATGCATCTTTCATGGTCATTGTTTTTACTCTAATAAGGTACTTGAGCACTGCAATGCTCTTTATGTGGCTTGATCATCTGTGGATAATATGTATAATTTAACAGATTTATTAATATATCTTTGCGGTGATTCCCAACTTGGGGCTTCACCTCCTATCTTTTCAAAAAAAAAATGTAGCTACATGTAACAACGGGAAAGCATTAAACCTTATTAATGGATGTAAGGTCTTATATATCGATTTAGGTCACCATACAGGTGACCAATAGAAAATGACATTTTGGTCAGAATTCGAACAAAATTCGACAGAAATTTCGACCATTTAAATCATGTTTTCTTCTCTAAACCCTCTCAAGGCACATATATTGGCCACATGTTAAAACTGAAACTTGGTGGAATTCGAAAAAAGGATGACTTGCCTCTGTTGAGATACTTATATCTCTTTCTCTTTATTTATTTTTCTCTATTTCTTCAATCTACTGTGCGTAATTATCCCTTAGAGCTTTTCTCCTATATAAGAGAGTTCTAGGGACGCATGGAATACAACATTTTATGTCATAACTTTCCACAAGGTATCAAAGTGACGGTCCTAGACCAGAGCTTGTGCCCTAGAGCTCCGCCCCACCAAAATCCTAGCGCACACCCGTGCTCGCACCGCCGCTCATATCCCGAGCATCGTCGTTGCCCAGTTCTCGAGGATTGCGGGTCACAACCCTGTAGCAAGCCACCACCAACCCTATTGTTTGTTGTTGCCATGACCACAACCCCCCCCCCCCCGACGGCCACCAGCCCCGTCTGCCACCATCCGTTGTCGTTAACCCTAAACGTTGCAGCCATCTCTTGTTTGTCTCTGTTTAGGCCCATTCATGGGTGTCTAGAGTGTAGTGATTATCTAAAAACACCATATGTACTCCAAAGGAGCCTCCGAAGAATGGAAGAGCCACAACTATCTTCCCATATGACAGTGTAGACACAGGTCTTACTTGTTGCAGACCTAGTCTTGGAGGTTCTTATCATCATGTCTAACAACAAAGCTGATGTTTCATTACTGGGTGCCTTCAAAGGTCCAGCGCCCATCGTCATGATGGATGGAACAAATTATGAACTGTAGGCCATGCAGTTCATGAGTTTAATGCAGAACAATGGCAAGAAGCATATCCTCACGACCGACGATCCAAGTGACAAGACTAGTGTAAATGCCTCAGGGGAGGCAAACGATGCATATGCACGTGTGTGGCTATCTGGAATTGTGTCAACATACTGAGTCAGCTTACTGCAAAGGCTATGTGGGATATTCTCGCCGCCACAAACTCTCCGACAAAGAATGGGTTGAAGATATTGCAGCTTCCGCACCATATCGTCACATCAAAGCAGAATGGTCGCCCCCTCCATACTCTCTACACCTCGTTAAGGGGTGTGTTTGAGAAGCTCCATGGTTACATTCCCTTGACAGTTACGCATGCGTTGCTCAAGTTATACAAAGACTCTATAATGACTTGGGTCTTTCTTGCGGGCCTTGATCTTGAGTAAGTTGCAACTCGAGCACAGATTCTTACTGATGAAATCATACCTCCAACGTAGGGGGCATATCATAGATTGAGTAGGCTCTCTATACCCTCTGGTGGCACCCCGCAGTTTCAGACATCTTCAGCTATGGCAGCAGCATCATTGTAGGGGGAGCTCTACACCATATCGTGGTAGGGGGGTTCTAACCGTGGCAGGAGAGGGGGTGGGAGACCCCATCAGCCCAATAACTACAGCCACATAATAGTCCATTCCCAGGAAACATTCAACTCTAGGCATGGATTTCCTACTTCAAATCATGGTGCTCAGCAGGTTGGGAGTCCATCACCTGTGTCTGATCAGAGATTTGATGAACTTGTGACGCAGCTTAGGGAGATTATGCCTACTCCTGGGTCAATCAGTTCTCCTTCAGGTTCCTCAGAGGGATCTGTCTCAGCATCGGCGGCCAAATCAAGTAAAGCTTATTCTTTAACTAATTGTTACGGCAGATTTGTCCAACTGGATTACGGATCCAGCAGCATCTTGTCATCTCTGTGGTGACAGAGGACAGTTTAGTACTTATAGTCTGACTCAGTCTAGAAGTACAGTTGTGATAGCAGATGGGATACACACTCCTGTTACTAGTCAAGGGGAGGTGTCGTTAACTCCAACAATGCGGCTTAATGTCCTTTAGTATAGAGTTGTATTTGTGTTTTTATATTATTTTCTTAATATTCTACTTCTTATGTCTATCATATATAATTTACCCATAGGTCCGACATCTAAATAAGAGAGCATGGGGTCATGGAAAAATCATCTCTCTTATTTTTCCAACATGGTATCAGAGCGGCGGTCCTAGACCGGATCACTCGTACCCAAAATCCCAAACCCTAGCCACCATCTCGCCCCCCCCCATCTCTGTGCGCCACCATTCGTGTAAAACCGCCCTAGAGCCACCATCCGTGTAAAACCGCACTAGCGTGGCCTGCACGTCGTCTCGCGCACAGCCTGCACGTATCGGTGGGCTGTCAGCATCTCCGTGCGTGCAGACTCACGCCTCCCTACGCGTCGATCTGCATGTCCAGCAATCCCACGAGTGCGCAGCATTGCACCCCCGCATGCAGTGCATCTGTGTGCGGCTCGTCTTCTAGATGTTTGTTTTTCCCTCAAGGTTCGTTACACAGTCTATTTGATGGATTTTGGTGCATAAGTCTACAAATGCATTCATATCCACATATATGTGTGTAGACATTCATACTTCGGTCTACAAAACCCAAGTCTTCAACAATCGATAATATGTCTGAGAACAAGGTAGATGTACCCACCACTAGTGCTTTCAGAGGTCCAACGCCTATTGTCAAAATGGACATGACTAATGAAGGATATGGAATTATCCTCAAGCGCATCACGGAAGAGTGATCGTCGTATCGGATACGACGAAAAACGACTAGTCGTACTAGTTGTTCGGTGCAGCGGAATTTAAAAAAATTTCATGTGATGAAGCCACATGATCCAAGAACGATTCTCGGATCGTTTCATCTATAACCACAACAAGTATAATGCAATACCTCTTGAAACATGGTTTATCAAGTCTCTAAAGAAAGAGATCTTCTGTCTCAAGTCTGATCGTCGGTGAGACCGCTTGCGAGCGTGGGGATGAACCGCGTAGTCCTCGCAATCCAAGAAGATGATCCAAGCACGGTTGCTCCTGATCTCGTCACACGAGATCCAACGTCTCCTTCGTGAGCGTGGCACACCAAGAAGACAAAGAACCGAAGAACGTCAAAGCGGCGGCGCGGTGGCGAGAGCGTCGACGAACCTCTCCTCTAGGGTTTGGTGGTCGGCCACCAATTAGAGGGAGAGAGCAATGTCGCGTATGAAGAAAGAGAGAGAGCTCCAATATTGCATGTACAAAAGAGCATGGTATGCCTCTCTATTTATAAGTTTTCAGATCCATGGATCTCAATCCATGGGACATACAAAAATCAAGGGATGAGAATGATTTATGTCAATCCAATGGTCAAAATTATTTTTAGTGAAACCAACAAATTAATATTAAAATATATTTGACAAAATCAAATATAAATCAATCATAAATTATACCAATAAATAAGGAGAGAATATACATGGAGATTACATCTCCATGTACAATCTAGAGGTGACGGCCACCCATTCTATATAGGAATAAGGTGCTGCCCACCTCCTTCCAAGTTGAGAGCAATCTCATGGATTTCCATGAGATTGCATATCTCCTTGAATTTCTCTATTATTTATTTCCAACAACTTTTGTTGGGTTTTATTCCTCAAAAATAATTCACAATTATATTTGAGAATATTACAATCTTGCCATTGAAAAATTGTGAATCATATTGACAACCCAAAACAATATATAATTTACATTGTCAACTAATTACACAATGTGTATCCAATACACATAATAATTAATCAACAAATATAAATTATAATTAGCTCTCTAATACATTATAAATCACATTTATAATATATTATAAATAATTGGATATTTCTATCCACATTATTCTTATCCATAATAATTAAATCACATTTAATTATATTGGATAATTTCTTCACACATCAAGATGATTAAATCACATTTAATCATTATTTCTCCATTGCTTAGATCTTATGGAATTATTCTCGAACCATTCAAAAAAATGCGATCTCTCCGCAGATACTTGGAGATAAGAACAGGGGCGATTGTATTGTTCCACGTATAGTTACTTGGATGTTGAGATCTCATCTCAAATTCATATCCTATGGACCTTCCACTGATGCTTGATCAAATCAAGACCACAGACCTAATCTTCTCATTGCATATGAATCTCATTCAGATCAATGTCCAGTTCATGGACTAAGATTAGGTTACTTCTCTAATGAGAGGAGTCAGTAAAATTCAAACCAGTATCATCACTCCCTCAGAATGGAAGCGTCATGGTTATACAATCGTTTATAATCACATCACCCTCAGGTATTCCCAATACATGTACATCCTGCATACTGGAAGACCTATGATCACTCTGAAGATAAAGATCACTTTTACACTGTCATCTTCAGGATTTGATCATTATGTTTCTCAATCTTGGTCACTGGGAATTGGTATAGATCATATGATTTCCCAAAGCATATATTTTACCTTCAAATTCAGGTCATGCTTCAAAAGCATGATGACCATGCATGGAATTTGATCAGTCCCAACACCTCATGAGTGAGCTCATGTCTCCCGGTTCACAAGTGAACCTCTCTGATCCCTTTGAGAGATCGTATTACTCATATGTCCTTACATGCACACCAGCTCGTCGGTGTATAGACCTTGGTTAGGTCACCAACCTATTGGTCTGCCAAATACACACACTCAGACATATAGCAACACACCTGTCTCCGGTCAGAGGATGCATGCCTATGTTGTGACAGTATTCAACATAGGTCTTTGGTTATCTCGATCTCGTTAAGTCAACAAATTGACTCAACTAACCTGACACCTCCGAATCGCTATTCCCATGCAGAGGACCTGCATCAAGAGGTCGGTCAGATATCAGCCATCTGAGAGAGGATTGTCATCTCCTACTCATGCTGGAGATCATCACTTAACAATCATTTGACGATGCTTGATGAGTCCTCTATCTAACTCCTTAGATATCCATCCAAGCATCAACCTCTATGATTCAATCGATGAATCAACACTTGTATGATTATCAAGTTGGCCATGGTACATAACCCTTATTGTACATAGGGATCCTATAGTGCATTCATTCATTTAATCTCAGAAAGGGAGTGAAAAATAATCAATAACTTTTATTGATAATTTATTCATTTCAATAACATTTATTGTAGAAATGGTTCGCTCGGGGTTCACATTGCTAACAATCTCCCACTAGCCCTCAGAACCATTCAGGTACAATCCTTAAACCCAAACTCATTACATGCTAGTCAAAAACTTTCTGTGTCAGAGGTTTGGTAAGAGGATCAACAACGTTGTCGGCAGAGGCCATCTTGGTGATGATGATGTCACCACACTTTTGTATATCCCGAATGATGTGGTATTTCCTTTCCACGTGCTTGCTCTTTTGATGCCATCTGGGTTTCTTTGCCTGGGCAATGGCTCCCGTGTTATCGCAGAGTAACGGGATGGGAGTGTCAGAGGAAACTACGCCAAGCTCAGGATGAACTTGCGCAACCCCACCGCCTCCTTTGCAGCATCCGATGCGGCAATGTATTCGGCTTCTGTTGTTGAATCTGCAGTAGTGTCCTGCTTCTTGCTTCTCCAGCTCACAGCACCACCATTCAACAAGAACACAAACCCTGATGTCGACTTTCGATCATCTACATCCGATTGGAAGTCAGAATCTGTATATCCCAAGACTTGGAGATCACCATCTCCATAGACCAAGATGTAATCTTGCATCCGTCTTAGATATTTGAATATGTCCTTTACTTCATTCCAGTGTTGTTTTCATAGCAGGATTGGTAACGACTTACCACTCCCACTGCATGGCAGATAACTGGCCAAGTACACATCATGGCATACATTAAGCTTCCTACAGCTGATGCATAAGGACATCCAGCCATGACCTTCTTTTCCTCAACAGTTTGATGAGCCATTCCTTTAGACAGGTGGATACCATGTCTTAATGGTAGGAATCCTTTCCTGTAACTATCCATACGGAATCGTTCAAGAATCTTCTTAATGTATCCATGTTGTGATAATCCCAAAATCCTCTTTTCTCGGTTTCTGAACAACTTTAGGCGTAAGATGTACTCGCCACCTCGATCAGATCGAATCCGCTTAATCTTCCTATCGGTTTGGTTCTCAACCCCTTGAATTCTTTGAACTTTTCAAAGGTTTCAGACTTATGACATAATAGGAAGACAAACCCGTATCGGTACTGAGGGGACCACATACATCGGTATGTATTAGGTCAATAATACCCTCGCATCTCGTAACCTTGTTACGGCAAGGCGTCCTAGTCAATTTACCCTGAATGCAATGTTTGCAAGTGGGCAAAGGTTAAACCTGTAGAAAATCTAGAGGTCTGTCCTTTATCAATCTATTGATCCTATCAACATATAAATGACCAAGCCTTTGATGCCAAATCTCATTTGAGATGTTTTTATCCTCCCTGGATCTTTTAGGGTTTTTATTAGTGGTTGTAACATTCATGGTACATTTATCAATGTACAACTCATAGAGTCCACCAGAAGTCAAAACACCATCCGCAATATATTTATCATAACGATCTATGACTAATTTATTACAGAAAAGGAATGAATATCCGCTTCTAAAAAGCTTAGATACAGATATCAAGTTCCTTCGGACTTCGGGTACGTAAAGACACTCTTTAAGTATAAGGACTCTACCATTAGATAATGATAGTCAACAAGTCCCGACGGCTACTGCTGCAACACTTGCATCAGATCCCATCTGGATGACTATCTCCCCTTCCTCAAGACTCCTACTTTCCTGAAACAAATGCAACAAATTGCATACATGAACAGAAGCACCAGAGTCTACAACCCAACTTCCTTCTCGTCTGACGAGAAATCTAGTTTCAATGATAAAAGTAAATTTCATGCCTGCTTGGGCTTTACCTTTGTCTGACGACTTCAGGTATTCCGGGCAGTTACGCCTCCAATGACCCGCTTTTTGCAGTGGTGACAGATGTCGATTTTCTTCGACGCCATTAGAGTGGATACATTGGAAGAAGAGCCAACACCTTTTCCCTTTTTCTTTCTCTTCTGGGCCGGGCCCTTCCGAAAGCCTTACTTCCGACCACGCTTCCCTCTGACCTGTGAACCCATTGCACTGCCAGCGAGACCATCCTTCTTCATTACATCTTCCGCAGATTTTAATGCGGCAAGAAGACCAGCGCTTGTCAATTCCAGCTTGTTCATGTGGAATGACACTACAAAGTTATTGAAAGACTTGGGCAACGACAGCAGAATGAAGTCAGCTTGCATGTCTGCATCCACGGTTGCCCCAAGAGTCTCCAGCTCCGACAAGTACCCAAACATTTTGAGTACATGTTCACGGACCGAAGTCCCTTCCTGCATCTTGCAGCGAATGAGATCTTTCATAACATTGTACCGCTGGGTGCGGTTAATGTCACTAAACATATCTTTCAGATTCTGCATGATCTCCTGACAAGTGCTCATCTCCACATGTTGCTTCCGCAGAACATTGGAGAGAGTACCTAGGATATAGCATCTAGTCAAGACATGATCTTCATCATACTTGTCCTTATATGCTTTTTCTTCCTTGGATTTAGGGTTCTCATGCTTGTCCTCGGAGAGCACATAGCTTATGCGCTCTGCGGAAAGAACAATTTCCAAATTACGGATCTAATCCGAGTAATTTGGGTCGGTCAATTGGTTGACCTCAAGAAGCCTACTAAGTGGGTTCAAGGACTTCATTTTCTGAAATTAAGAATGCACTATATTAGAATAAGTAATCATATATTCAAATTTATGATATTTGATTAAGGTATTTTGAATCAAAATATTCTTGCATTGTCGACTTTGAAAGTTCATTCCCTTAATCACTTTCAAAGTAGGAGATATACTTACCGCTATATCTCTAGCAAGAATTGGGATCTCCTCTTTATCTTTTTCACATCCCAATAATATGAGAATCTGTGACTCCAATAAAGAGAAGCAGGAACACATTCCGCCTTGCAAGTCCAACTTGCATTTCCCAATTCGGTCTTTAACACCCGGGCCCACCACCCCTAAGGTGATGTTGACCCGTTGTTAATTGAACCAACCGTCAACAGGAATAGTACTCGCTATGCGCAATCCAATATCGCCCCAATAATATGAGGATCCGATATTGGGGTCACTACGCATATGGCCTTACCCTTTCGAGAAGTAAAGAGCCCGATCCAGATGCGCTTGCCTACAGGAGCTGTCACTTCGGACAGGTGTCTCCCACATGCAATCCCTGGCGACGGAACCCATCGCCTTACCGGGAGACCATGGATGTCACTTATGTGACCCTCCATATCATATTCAAATTTCAAGCAATTATCATGAATCATATTCATATAACTAATTCTTCCAAGGGAAATGATAACTCTATTCATAATAAAGTGTCTCAATTGAACATAATCAATTTAATCATATTAAATTAATTATCAATCCAATTCAATCAACAAACTTAATTATTTTACTTGAATAAATATATGGTAATATCTCAAAGTACGTGTTAATTCGAATTTTAATAATTAAAAAATACACCTTGATTTTCTCCGGCATTATACAGTCCCCACCTACTGTCATGGCCAGTACTGACGAGAGGGGGACGGACCACATACGTTGCAACCCGCAACCCCAATGCTCTCCGACTAGTCACCATATCCACCTCGGGAAAGCATAATGCCAGATATATCAATTTGTACTTGAGATGATCATCGGTTTTTCAACCGAAATTATACCATATAGTAATAATCAAAACATTTTTGATTATAAGGAAATTTGCTACACAAATTCCCAATCCTATTCAAGCATCAAGTTTGATGATTGTGTTTCCAATTAAGAATTAGATCAAATCTAATCAATTAATTGGTTGAGGCAAAGTCAATTATGTAAATAATCATCTTCCGATATTTCACAAATATTTTTCATGATTATTTCACGAAATTAACAATTAAATTCACTAATTGACAATCACTTGGTTCTACATTAGGACTGCAATTTTAGTAGTAACCCCTACTCATTAAAATTAACATATCTCAATCAATTTAACTCCAAATTAGACAAACTCAATTTTCAAAGATTGCTAACTTGATTTAGGACAGAAGCCAAGTGATGTTTCACGCATTTCGAGGCGGATCAAAACAGTAATTAACTCTTTAATCTTGTTAAGATCTACAGTTCCCACAACAGTGTATACATGTTCATTAAAACAACCATATCTCGAGCATACGAAATCCGATTTACGCAAACTCAGATCCTATGGTTTCCTTATTTAATGGGGAACAGAATCCGAATAAATAATTCGTGCTTAAACATTTTAAACATGGCCGAAATTATTTACTAAACAGATCTGCGAAATCAAATGCGACAAAACTTTCGCGACCTTAACGAACCCAGGTCGTCCTCGATTTGCGAATCATATTCGAAAACTATCGACCTAAGGCTCTGATACCACTTGAAGGATATGGAATTATCCTCAAGCGCATCACGGAAGCGTGATCGTCGTATCGGATACGACGAAAAACGACTAGTCGTACTAGTTGTTCGGTGCAGCGGAATTTAAAAATTTTTCATTTGATGAAACCACATGATCCAAGAACGATTCTCGGATCGTTTCATCTATATAACCACAACAAGTATAATGCAATACCTCTTGAAGCGTGGTTTACCAAGTCTCTAAAGAAAGAGACCTCCTGTCTCAAGTCCGATCGTCGGTGAGACCGCTTGCGAGCGCGGGGATGAACCGCGTAGTTCTCACAATCCAAGAAGATGATCCAAGCACGGTTGCTCCTGATCTCGTCACACGAGATCCAACGTCTCCTTCGTGAGCGTGGCACACCAAGAAGACAGAGAACCGAAGAACGTCAAAGCGGCGGCGCGGTGGCGAGAGCGTCGACGAACCTCTCCTCTAGGGTTTGGTGGTCGGCCACCAATTAGAGGGAGAGAGGGTACATTGTATGAAGAAAGAGAGAGAGAGCTCCAATATTGCATGTACAAGAGAGCATGGTATGCCTCTCTATTTATAGGGTTTTGGGATCCATGGATCTCAATCCATGGGACATAACCCGTATTTTAAAGAGGGACCTTATAGTGCATTCATTCATTTAATCTCAGAAAGTTAGTGAAAAATAATCAATAACTTTTATTGATAATTTATTCATTTCAATAACATTTATTGTAGAAATGGTTTGCTCGAGGCTCACATTGCTAACAATCTCCCACTAGCCCTCAGAACCATTCAGGTACAATCCTTAAACCCATACTCATGGAAGGCTGTATCCCGATATATCGACGATATATCGGTATCGACAGGTCATCGATATATCGTTGATATGTCCGATATCGGGTATCCACAGGCAAAAAAGGCGAGCTGAATCCCGATGTCGGCGATATGGCGTCGATATATATATCGGTATCAACATGGTACCGATATCGATACCGATATCGATATGTCCTTCCATGTCCATACTCATTACATGCTGGTCAAAAACCTTCTGTGTCAGAGGTTTGGTAAGAGGATCAGCAACGTTGTCGGCAGAGGCCATCTTGGTGATGATGATGTCACCACGCTTTTGTATCTCCCGAATGATGTGGTATTTCCTTTCAACGTGCTTGCTCTTTTGATGCCATTTGGGTTCCTTTGCCTGGGCAATGGATCCCGTGTTATCGCAGAGTAACGGGATGGGAGTGTCAGAGGAAACTACGCCAAGCTCCAGGATGAACTTGCGCAACCACACCGCCTCCTTTGCAGTACCCGATGCGACAATGTATTCGGCTTCTGTTGTTGAATCTGCAGTAGTGTCTTGCTTCTTGCTTCTCCAACTCACAGCACCACCATTCAACAAGAACACAAACCCTGATGTCGACTTTCGATCATATACATCCGATTGGAAGTCAGAATTTGTATATCCCAAGACTTGGAGATCATCATCTCCATAGACCAAGATGTAATCTTGCGTCCGTCTTAGATGTCGCTACTTCAGCATCTTCTAATACCTCAGGCAGTACTTATGCATTTACTAGTTGTAGTGGATCTGACGTTATTGAATGGATCAAGGACTCTGATGCTACACATCACTTGTGTGGAAATAGAGGTCAACATAGAGCGTACAAACAGGTCGCTCCAGGATGGACTGTGGTTAAAGCAGATGGGACCCATTTCCTCATCACCGGACAAGGGGAGATTAGATTGATACAATCTATGCTTGCAGAATGTGTTGCATGTACTTGAATTTTATATGAATTGATTATCAATTAGTCAGATTACGAAAGATCTACATTATCGAGCTATTTTTGACCCATTTTCTCTTATATTTCAGGACATCTTTACGAGCAAGGTGATTGGCACTAACCGTGGGCAAGGAGGTCTCTATCGTTTGGTTCGAACTCCTAATGCTAGTATTTCCCCCCATTCCCCCCATTCTACTAGACTTGTTTCACCCTTTACGTGGCACATGCGCTTTGGTCATCTCCCGCTTCAGAAAATGTGTCGTGTTCTACCTCAGATGTCTCCTCACTCATCCCTTCAATGTGACGCATGCCAGTTGGGAAAGCATAATAGGTCTGTCATCCCTAATCGTCAGAGACGGAGCAATAGATCCATTTTTGAGTTATTTCATATAGATATTTGGGGTCCCAGTTGTGTTCCTGATCATCAGGGACACAAGTTTTATCTTATTGTTGTTGATGACTTCTCTCGTGTGTCCTGGGTCTTTTTATCAACAAAGTACAGAATGTGTTTTCTTTGTCTATGAAATATGTGAGAATTGATAATGCTCTGGAGTTCTGTACTCATACCCTTTCCAATTATTGTTCAAATCTGGGTAGCATTTATCAAAGATCATGTGCACATACTTCCCAGCAAAAAAGCGTTGCAGAGAGGAAGCATCGTCAATTGCTTGATGTTACGAGAACTTTTCTCATTCAGAGTCAAGCTATGCAGTCTTTTTGAGGTGAGGTTATTCTTACGACATGCTATCTTATTAATCGCATCCCCTCGTTGGTCTTGGGTGAGAAAATTCATTTCTCTCGTACCTTTCTTGAGAAAGAATTGTTCTCGCTTACTCCCCGCGTGTTAGGCCCGAATGCTTTTGTCCACCAGCTATCTCCAGAGTGTGTTTTTTACGGGTACTCTAGCACACAAAAAGGTTATAGATGTTATGATCCAATGTGCAAGAAGTATTATGTTAGTGTTGATGACTATTTTTGAGTTCGAGATGTACTTTTCTCCTACATGTGATAGGTTGACTTTTTAAGACTACGATTATGAAATCTACCTGTCACCACTACCACCGTCACCAACTCCTTTACCGCCACCACAATCATCACTACCATCACCACCACTGCCACCTTCTCATATTCCTTCAGCCCCCATTATCCATGTCCCACCGTTGTCGCATTACTATACCTGCCGAACTGATTCTGCTCATTGTCCTTACTCATCATCTAGCACGCATGACGTATGTTCTAAATACTTAGTTTCTAACGATGGGTCTGATGGTTTGCTTGAGCAGGGTCCTTTACATGGGACGGAAGTAGAGGTTGATGATCGGGACTTACCTATTACGATTCGAAAGAAAAACAAAGTTGTGCATCATATCCGTTGGTCTCCTTTGATTGCCAGACTAGGGATTTCAAGAAATTTACAGTTGCATTGTCTGCGGTGGACATTCCACGGAATTATCATCGTGCTTTGAAAGATAGTCGATGACGATTAACTATGGAAGAAGAGGTGGCTGCCTTACAGTCACATGGTACCTGGAACTTGGTTAAACCTCCTGAGGGAGCTTTTGTCGTCAGTTGCAAGTGGGTGTTTACTGTTAAACACCGTGTAGACGGGAGTCTGGATCGGTACAAAGCCAGACTGGTTGCTAGTGGATTTACTCAGACGTATGGCGTGGATTACCTAGACACATTCTCTCCAATGACTCTTCATTATACTCTACTAATTCATATTCCTATTGTTGTGGTGCGTGATTGGCCTCTCTTCTAACTTGATGTTAAAAATACTTTTATGTATAGAGACCTGCAGGAAGAAGTCAACACGCAGCAACCTTCGGGTTTTGTTGCTAAGGGGGACTGTCCGCATGTTTGTAGACTTCATAAGGTGATATATGGCCTTAGACAGAGTCCAAGAGCACGGTTTCAAAAGCTCTCGGACTTAAATGAGAAACAACGATTTAAAAGACACACGTGAATCATTCATTATTTGTACAGCGAACACCTAAAGGCATGATAGCCATTATGGTATACGTTGATGACATACTTGTTACAATCGATGACGTGCATGGGACACAAAGGGCTAAGGAATGTCCATGCCAACAGTTTGTTCCCAAGGATCTCAATACCTTACGATATTTCTTAGGCTTGGAGTTTGCCAGAAATCGGCAGGGACTTGTAAATGACCCAATGGAAGTATATGAAAGATATGTTGGCTAAGACGGGAATGATTGGATGTCGATCTTCTACCACTCCTATGGACCCTAGTATGAGGCTATATGATAATACCGAAGAAGTGGACAAAAGAAGATATAAAAAAACAGTTGGGAAGCTCCTTTATGTTACTAAAACCAGGCCAGATATCTCATTTGTAGTTACCCGAGTCAATTTATGGAACAACCTCGGTAGGTACACATCGATGATGTACATATGATCTTGAGCTACCTAAAGTCTTCAAGAGGTGCAGCATTATTATTTAGAAAAGCGACAATGCTTACTGTTATAAAATATGAAGAATGCGGAAGCGATTGATAAACAGAGCATAAATAAGAAAGATAAAACATGGAACACCATGATTTTACGTGGAACCCTACTCCATGAGGAGCGGGATGAAATCACGGGAGAAGCCCTCTAAGGGGCGTGTTTTTTCTATTTCTTTTCTCAATGGATACAGGAGGTCTGGGGCTCCTTATATAGCCTCTCCAAAACCTCCAAGTCCCACCACTAGGCGGTGTGGGACTAAACATTGGATGGGATAAATGGATTTTTCCAGGATCCATTTACCCTGGTACAACTCAATGACGCATACAACCAAGTACTCCAACACGCCCCCTCAAGCTGGAGCATGCAATGCTCAGCTTGGACAAACAGAAAGAAACTCAACTCAACGCTACATGACACTACAGACAATATCAACCCAACGCGCACATAGCTGCAGTCGAGGGCGTTGCTTCTCATGACGTGCAAGTGAGGAGGACGAACGGGCTGGAGTGTGAGTCCGTTGAATCTCCTCGCCGGAGAGCATGCGCTCTGAACTACGCCTGTCAGAGTCGCTGCAATTGGAAATGAGTCTCCTCGTCGGAGTACTCTGGCCCGCCACAATAATGTGGACAACAGCTCCATCTCTGAAAAAGGGCCTAACTGAAAAGGTCGCGGCTATGCAATCCCATGTGACGCCCTAACTGAAAACGTGGACACACCTGCTACGAGAGAGGAGACGCCCGCGACGGAAGAGCCATAAGAAGATGCCAATCCGTTCAGGGACCCGGAGGCCCCAAAAGAATTGACAGTCCCGGAGCAGCGAAACATCGACCACATCCAAGGGCGGAAGAAGGGCCCTGTAAGCGTCACGAACAGAGAAGGAGCCATTCTTCCAGCAGAGATGATCTCGCCCCACCAAAGGCGAGGGCGAGACCGCAAGGATCTCCAGAAGAGCCACAAACTCGAGATAACGTTGGTCGGAAAGGTTGGCCACGAATCTCGGCCCCCAAGCAGACCCATCCCAGTAAGAAGCCACCCTCACATCAGGGTCGTCCACCAGCGCGAATAACCGAGGAAAGGCATCCTTAAGAGGCCCTCTACCGGTCCAATCATCACCCCAAAAACGAGTGAGGGAGCCATCGCCCAGCTTGATGACAAAAAGAGCACGGTTGCGGATCAGAGCATTACTAATATCACGAGAGAATTGAGAGGAAGATGCCAAAAAACGGGCGTCCATAGCCAGATCCAGACTCCGGTCGAGCCCAACAGCCAATCTTAGGAAGTTAAGCATCATTTTATCCTCCGGCCCGCATAGCCGAGAGACCCATTTAAGAAGAAATGCCTCATTCACGATAGCCAATCTCCTCACCGCCAACCCCCCCTCCTTCTTCGGCCGAGTCACATCGTCCCAAGCAACCAAGGGAACGCCGCTACGCACAGACCCCTTCTTGCCCCAAAGAAAGTTCCTCAAGCAAGAATCCAACCGCCGACGAATCCCCTTAGGCATCCCTTTCACAGAAAGAAAATAGATAGGCAAAGAAGCAAGGACCGATTTTAGGAGAACCAGACGACCGCCCCGAGAGAGGATAGCGGCACGCCAGCCAGCCAAACGGGCAGCCACGCGATCCATCAACGGCCGCCAATCCCTTAAGCGCGCCCTGCCAATAGACAACGGAAGCCCAAGATAATCCAGAGGAAGAGCACCCACGTCACAGCGCAAAATCCTCGAACAGGCTTCAACCTCCGCAGTGGGAAGAGAAAAGGGGACCATAGAGGACTTGTTATAATTAATGAGAAGCCCTGAAGCCTCGCTATAAAGCTCCAAAGTGGTCGCCATTCCCGCAATATTCGACTCGTCGCCCTCAATGAAGCAAATGGTATCATCCGCGAACTGAATAATCGGCACAGAGAAGTGACCAACCGCGCAACCACGAGACAGGCCAGCCGCAACCACGTTGTGAATCATTGTGGAAAGCACGTCCGCGGCCAAGACGAAGAGCAAAGGGGCAAGGGGGCAACCCTGCCGAATACCCCGGCGAGGCTGGAAAAAACCCCCCGCCAAACGTCCATTAAGCAACACCGACATAGAGGCCGAGGAGACACAACGTCGTACCCAGGTGATCCAGAGCGGAGGGAATCCCCGCTTCTTAAGGACAGACCATAAAAAACGCCAATCAAGAGAGTCATATGCTTTCGAGAAGTCGATTTTCCACAGAATCCCACGAGTGCCGCTCTTGTGCCAGGCATGAATAATTTCGGACGCCACCGCATAGCAGTCACCAATTTGTCTGCCCTTAATAAAAGCTGCCTGGGAGGGCGAGATAAGCGAATCAAGAATCGGGGCCAATCGGCGAGCCAATACCTTGGCAATGATAAGGTAGATTGAGTTTGAAATGGAAATTGGCCTGAAGTCCTCAATCCGGGTGGCAGAAGCAGACTTGGGAATGAGAGCGATAATAGATTTGTTAAGCTTGTTGAAACCATTGTTGCCAGCACAAAATTCGAGAGCTACCTCCAGAACGTCCTGAGAGAGGATATCCCAAAATTCCTTATAGAAAAACACTGGGAAGCCATCAGGCCCCGGGGCTGCATCAGAGTTAAGAGACCAGACCGCCTCTTTCAATTCCTCCAAAGAGATCTGACGAGAAAGGATATCAGCATCCGCCTGAGGGAGCACAACTGCTCCCCTACCCGACCACCGCCAAAGGCGCGGCGACCTGCGCCCATACCACTCCTTAAAGTAAGCCGACACATCGGAACCCAACTCCCGCTCCCCCTGAACCTGAGAGCCATTGATGAGTAACGAACAGATAGTATTTGATCGCCTGCGACCCGAGGCAACCCTGTGAAAGAATGCAGAATTCGCGTCACCCTCCTTTAGCCAGTGCAAGCGAGATCGTTGGCGCCATTCAATCACACGTTTACGATCCTCCAGCCTGACCCTATCCCGGGCATTAGCGCGAGCAAGCAACTCGTCCAGATTCAGATCACGAACGTTCTCAATACGGTCGAGCCGCAAAATCTCGTCCTCAGCCTCCACACGGGTGGCAATGCGGGCTGAGCGAGAGGCCCTCTTAAAAGACGCCAGCAGCTTCCTGAGAGAGGAAATCTTAAATTCAAAGCGACGAGCGGCACTGCCAGAGGGCGATAATTGAGACCAATGATGTCGAACCATATCACGAAAACCAGACTCCAGGAGCCAGGACCGCTCAAAGCGGAACATACAATGCGGACGGTTCTCCTCACCATTCGACCAGAAAATGGGATTATGATCGGAAAAGGAACGCGGCCTTGAAGCAACAAAGCATAAAGGAAAGCAGTCCATCAAAGAATTATTCGCCAAAAAACGATCAATCCGCGACCGTGAGGAGCTATTCCGCCAAGTGAATGAAATGTCGTTAGGAACCATCGATTCAAGAGCCAAAACGTTAATGAAATCCAAAAAATCCGAGAATCCCGGGTCGAGGCCACCGCGGCCACATGGGCGATCCTGAGCATGCAAAGTAACATTAAAGTCCCCACCTATCAACCAAGGAACGTCACCAAAGGCAGCAGCATCCTCCCGCAAATCATCCCACAATTCACGACGTGCAATATGACAGATAGGTGCGTACACACAAGAGAAAGCCAAGCAGATATTAGTCCGTCCACATATTAACAGCACCGAGATGGAGTGGCGACCCAGCCGAGAAGAAGAAATCAAGAAACGGGACGAGCGCCAGGCCAGAATGGCACCACCCCGAGCACCCAAAGCGTCCAACGCGCGGAATTCGTCGAGCTGACCAGCCCCAAAAGAACGCCAGAGAGAGTCATCCATCGCCTGGAGCTTTGTCTCCTGAATGAAGGCAACATCACAAGACCATTCCACAAGGCGCGAGCCCAAAATGCGCCTTCGGTCCGCATCACCCAAGCCACGAACGTTCCACGATACAATCTTCATTAAAACCAAAAATAGATTCCCACAAAAACGTCAGGCCCCAAAAAACACCAGAAACGAATGAAGCAGTCAAGCCCCAGCATGAGGCCGGCCAACCACCGGCTCAAGACCCGCCGCCTCAGCAACCGCGTCTCGCAGCGATTGGCAGGTAGAGACCACAACAGAGCTGGAGAAAAAGGGGCGTCTCCTAAAATAGCTTCGGCCATAACGAGATGAGGGAGACAGCCCAACCACCACAGAAACCACAGGAGAAGGGGTGGACTCCTCGCCGAGATCCGAGTTAAAGGGATTCAAATTGGCCGGAATAAGGGGCTGACCCATATCGTCCGGAAGGAAGACCACAGCATCCCCATCAGCCGACGTCTGGGAAGCAAAGTCGGAGCAGATAAGCAACGGCTGGGATACCGGAGAAGGAGGAGATTTTGAGTCATCCAAGATACCGGAGAATGGAACTGCTCGAATAGGCCGAGGGCACATCACATTTGAAGCGGAGAAAATATGCTCCGACCCGAGAAGGAGATCCGTGCCCGAGAACGGATCCGATAGGGAATGCTCCGAGGAGGCCCGCAGAGGGGACCAAATAGAATTAACCAGAGGGTCACAAGGAATAAACAATCTGACCTGTGATGGGACCACTTGCAATAAATCTGCCGGCACAAAGGGAGCGTCTGAGGAGAAAGATTCAATGTCAATAATAACAGCATCAGAAGACAAAGGGGCCTCTGGCATCTGAACCGCTACCAAATCTTCGGAATTCCCCCCTGCGTGCGGGAAACGAAAAGCCTCCTCACCCACACGTGAGGGAAGAAACATGCACGTCGCCGCTTCGGTAGAAGCCCCCGAAGGAGACACGTGGCGAGAGGGAGATGAACCGTCATTTGCATGCAACACCGTAGACGCGGCGGCATTTTCCCGCCGTGCGACCGCCGGAGAAGGCTCCACCGACGTCACCGGCGGGGGAAGAAAAGAGAGCTCCAGGGAGAAGGTCCAGCGTCCCAAAGATAGTTTATCAAAACGGGTCTTCCCCGCCAAATCAGCAAAAAACGCTGCCGGAGCTTCCACCAGCACGCGGCAAAACCGCCAATCAGCACCAGGAGCTAGACCATCATCGAGGATCTGAAGGACTTGGCCCCAGCTGGAGAGCGCCTTCGAAAGAGCATGAACCGTCCGAGACAAGAATGGCACCCCCCTCACCACAGCCACCCGGACCTCCGTCGAGAAAACGCCACCGTCAGAGACCCGCAGCCCACGCCAGTGGATACCAGCGACGTCATGGCAATGGATGAGTCTCTCCCGTTGTTCCGGGGAGAGACCCCTAACACAGCAGCGCATCGCATTGAGGGAGAGGAAGTCCCCTCCAAAGCCATCACCCAGGAAGCCCAGAGTAGCATCACGGACAGCTTCCCAATCAGCAGAACGATTCCGGAGCACCCCCACAAGCACCGAAGCGGCAGATGGCGGGCTCGAGCGGGAGGACGAGCCCTCTACCCCCGCCTCCAAGACATCCACAGCAGGAACAGCCCCCCCCCGAAGGGAGCGAAGGAACCGCCGGCACCGGCTCCCCAACCACCGGAGCAGACTGGGGGTCTCCCCCCATCACCTTGGAACCAAGCAAGACCGATTCACCTGAAGAGAGAGTAGGAGCCGAGCAACCTCCTACCTGAGCACCGCCAGCAACATCATGCACGGGATGAGAGGAACCACCAGCCGCCACCACCTGGGTGAAAGAGCGAGAATCGCGAGCACCAAGCCGATGAGGAATGCAGACCGGCACTGGTTGAGCAGCAAACCGCGGCCCCGAGGCGGGCACAGAAGCCCAGCAGGAAACCCTCCTATGACCAATCTTCCCACAAAGAAAGCAGCGCGGCGGAAGAGAGCACTCGGACGCAGAATGGCCCCTAGCATCACATCTGAAGCAACGCTTACCCGGCTTTGCATAGGAAACCCGGGTCCAGCCACCGTCTCCGACGTCATCCATGCCACCAGAAGACCGCGAGGAAACGTGGCCCTCCCTGGCGAACGAGAAGCCCCGCGCCTTAGGTCTCCACGCCCTCCGCAAGACAGGAACCCGCCGAACACCAAAACTCCCCCGAGAAGCATCCACACGTCCCTCCCGACGTGACCCTCTAGTCCCATCAGCCGAACTACCCCAACGCTCCCTACGCACATCGCACTCCCCACGCACTCCGCTTCCCATTCTCTCCTTCCACTCACCCTAAACCCTCATGTATCTTCTATTTCTTTTCTTAATGGATACAGGAGGTCTAGGGCTCCTTATATAGCCTCTCCAGAACCTCCAAATCCCACCACTAGGCGGTGTGGGACTAAACATTGGATGGGGTAAATGGATCTTCGCCAGGATCCATTTACCCTGCTACAACTCAATGACGCATACAACCAAGTACTCCAACACTTACGATCTCTACATGTGTTAGTGCTAACTATGCAGGATGTCCTGGAAAGTCCACTTCATCTTCAGCGGTCTTTGTAAGTAACTCTATTGTCTCCTAAAGAGTAAGAAGCAAACAGTAGTTGTCAGGTCCAACGTTGAGACAGAATATAGGTCTATGGCACAAGCCACCACAGAAATGATGTAGGTCCGAGCATCTCCAGAAAATTTACACATAGATGTACCTATTCATATTTAGCTACAATGTGATAACCAGGCAGACAAGTTCATTGCAAACAATCATGCATTCCACGAGAGAACCAAACATATTGAAGTAGATTGTCCCCATACAAGGGATATGATTCAAAAAGGTTTTATCTCTACCTCTCATGTTAGTTCTGGGGATCAAACTGCAGATATTTTGATGAAGGCATTACTCAGCACATGTCTATGGTTTACAGCCCGCTTGTATGTTTGTACATCCACTGAGGGGAGTGTTGACTAACGCATTACTCAGCACGTGTATGTTTGCACATACACTTAGCATTTTCATTTCTGCTATTGTCATTCTCAGCACATGCCTACAGTTCACCATAGTATCTCATTCACGAATGTGACTAGACAAGTCATTTATAATCAAAGGAAAACGGAACGGAGACAAAGATGAACATTGATGCAAACCAATGTTGATGTTAAAATACTCAGTCTTTCCAAATTGGATCATTACACAAGATGAAGCCATATCATACATATACTTTATGAGTTTAATACATAGGACAGATACTTGTTGCTTCTCCAAAACTCTCAAAAAATTAAGAATGCAACGAAATGATTTTTATTCATGGGGTAAGGTTTCCTATATAGTGTAAAATCATAGGGTCCAATAGGAGGCAATTACATAATAATCACCAAAACGTCACAAACAAAAATAGAAATCAAGAAAATAATACAAAAATCATCATTTACTATAGTCGCAAATGATGTCAACACTGCCCGCACATGTCGATGTGCTCCAACTTGGAAGTCAACAATGAGATGCATTTCTTTGGAAATTCTTGGGTCAATAAGATGGATGTAAAAAAGCAAAGGCTGATGCAAACGGTTACGGATATATATGTATCCAATCCATCATCATCGTATGCATATTATACAGATTGTGACAATTGTATCTCTATCTGTTTTGAAATGGGTACGAATATGGATAGCGTTTTGATATCCGTAAACATCTATATATGTATAAGTATATTTGTTCTCATATATAAATTTAATCATAGATTTATTTTTAACCTTATATAACACAATGTTATACCATCTATTACTATATTCGTATAATTTCTATGATAAAAATACATTTAGTAAACTTTTATCATGTGTTTTCCATCCAATTTGTATATATTTAAGTCGATTCTATAGAGTAATTCTAACATTACAAGTGATCTCTATCTGTTTTACATTTGTATCTGTTTTTTAAGGCTATGGTAAGATAGTTTTAATATATGTCTGTATTCGTATTCGTATTCAAAAACGGATAAGTATACAGTAATACTTATATCTGCATGTGTATCCATCTGTTAGCACGCGATCATACACAAAAATATCTACGGAATGACTGATCGGAAAGAAAGTTGGTGCAGCTCTGATAGATGATAAGATGGAGAAAATTGCTTAAGATGTTTTAACCATTTGCAAAGGAGGTTGACTAATGCACCTATTAGAAAATGCAAGATTAGGGATGTTGAGTCGGCTAAGAGAGGGCAAGAAATGCTCAAGAAGTGTTGGCATGAGACTATTCGAAGGGATCGTAGTTATTTGGATAGAAAACTAAGAATGACCTATATGGAGGTAAAGAATCTATATAGCATACCCCACTTAATGTGAGAAAAGTCTTTGTTATTGTTTTCCTACATGGTAATATGCACATTTCTTCATCCAATATTTGGTTATAACAAACACACTAGAAAAGGGTAGCTCACGCGCTTCATTAGAAATTGTGATGTAGAAATTGATGCTATATTGTAATATTATATAATAATAAGAGAACTATAATATAACATAAATCTCTTGCATTTAAAATACCACAACTTTCAAAAAATATTGAAGTACCAAAAATAATGTGGCACCACTCACCTCGTCCCCAAATCAGCAGAGGTTGTCATCCTAAGGCTAAAACCAACTACCTTGCCTCGAGGTATACACCACAAAGGCATCGAGGCTATCCATTTCATACGACGATTCCATGAAGACCCTTATTACATATTTCATTTTTAAACCTTAGCTAGGAAAATAAATTACATACAATAAGTGATCAATGATCCAACAAATTAAATGGGTCTTGAGTTGGGACACTTTCGGTCCACATGGGACATATGAGATACATATTCCCTGTGGTGAGGAGAGGTGGATGCAGGTCTGATACCTACGATGGATCACAAGTATACGTGAAGGAGCATAAGGTCAAATCGATATGCCACTGAGGTAAAGTTGGCGCTACCATACGTGAGAGTTGTTGACGATACTTTCGCAAATATGAAGGAAGCAACAATTAGCTCGAGGAGGTGCTCAAAAGCTCTTTTCCAGTTAACATGAGTCATTTTAGGACTCCCTAACAAGCACATAACCTATGTACATTTGATGTGTGTTGATGCAATGAAGATGATGCATATCCCTTGATGCAATGAAGACGATGTTGTGATACTTTGCTCTCGAAGCGTGCACGTCAATGTCGACTCGATTGAATTTCGACTAAGGCCTCAAATGTCGGATTTCGGTTTCGTTTCGGTAAAACCGGAAACGGAATTTCGGTGGAATTTCGGTGAAATGGCCGGAAATTCTGGAAATGACTTGAAACCTCAATTTTTTATAAAATTAAGATTTCTGAAGTTGGTCAATCATTAAATGAGATAGAAATACAACTTTTTATTATAATAATAAGTTGTTTTCCTGTTTAAGGCTTTACATATCAGTTTCGATCACCATCTCGAAGACTTGCTGAACATTCGGTGAAATGGCCGGAAATTCTGGAAATGACTTGAAATCTCAACTTTCTATAAAATTAAGATTTTTGAGGTAGAAATGTAACTTTTTACTATAATAACAAGATGTTTTCATGATCAAGGCCTGAAATATCGGTTTCGGTCACCATATCGGTGATTAGCTGGAATCAAATTTTGGTACATATGATAATATTAATTTTGAGTTTTGACATTGAAATTTTCCTTCAAGCTCAGAAAGAAGTATAGAAAAGCAATGATTTTATATGCATAGATGCCTTTCAAATTGAAATATCATATATTCATATTATAATTATACACGCCCACAACCACAAAATTACGTAACATGACATATGAAATTCCAATGACATAATGTGCATACACAGATGCACTACCTTACTACTAGTAGTAGTCTATTACCACATTTCTTTATCTGCGAGACTAGGAATGACATTCAATCATCCAAACCAAGAATTCCTAGGTGGATCCATGTATCCTGTATGATTCCTTCCTCCATAACGTGACCTGATGGAGTCCCTATATTCCACGTAATCCTCCCATGTCATATAGGAGTACATGGTTTTGTAGTCCATTAAATACTCCTTGTATTCATGCTCAGCCACGTGTGCAAGGAAGCCAATCCTAGGATACTTGTCACCCGAAGAGGCAGAAACCGCAGAATCACGCGGAGGACGACGCGAGGAGGATGCAACGTGAGAACCTCGAGATGAAGAAGATGGAGCAGGGGCCGCAGGAGGAGAAGCCATCTGAAGGGGTTGAGATGGAGGTATTGCAGGGCAATAATCTGGAAATATACCATATCCTGGTCCAGCACCAATCTGGGATTGGGAAGAGGTATTGGTATATTCTTGTTGATTTCCCGAAAATACTCCATAAGTACCACTACTATAGCCATATGGTCCATATCCGGGAGGGAAAACATCATATGAATCATTTTGCCCATAAGATCCATATCTACTGAAGGGGCTTGAAGTTGTCCCGCCAGCAAATATCGAATCTCCAACATCCATACTCAATGATCCCACTGAAGATATGAGATTTTCCATAATAGTGTCATCTTGGAGTTGTCCCCGAGGGTAGGATTGCGGGTACGAGGGATATGGACAGTAATCCATTTGCTCTGCAGCTGGGTCTCGATAAGGACTTGGAATATATTGACCATGTATGTTTGTACAATAGCCAGTGTATTCTTGTACAGGAAGTCCAGCATGTACTCCTTCAAATCCAGATCCAGTTGCGTCCCCACCAGATGTCGCCCCTTCATCTTGCATGTAATATTTTGCAGCAGCAACACCTCCACTACCAGAACCACCTGATTTGGATTTTGATTTAGACTTGGAGGAGGAGTCATCAGAATCACCTTCCAACCCTGAGTCTGGATGTCTCCCCGATCTAGTCATATAATCTTCAACATTTGCCTCCATTTGCGAGGCAATCTGTGTATTTGGTCTCCCTCCTCTCTCATCGAGTACTGGAGCGTCATTATCATCCATCCACTTTTGTAAGACGTCTTCCTCATCGTCAACGTCATCTTTAATCTTGAATATATATATATGCAAGGACGATGGGATCTATGTATTCTTGCTTGTCGTGTCCTTCCCTTGCATGCTTCATTTTCAACCTGAGGTTGTAATGGATATAGACAAGATCATGTAGCTTCTGTACTCCTAAGGAATTTTGTCTTTTGGAGTGGATGAGGATAAAGGTGCTCCAATTTCTCTCGCATCCTCCAGCAGATGCAGTCTGCGACAATACCTTCACAGCCACTTGTCGCAAATTAGGTGCATCTAATACATACAGGAACCACCATTCACCTACAAAGTAAAAATTATTTTAGTCATACTACCGTATAAGAAAAAGGCAAAATTGTATAAATACTTGATACTTCATACATTAATACACACCAGGAAGAGTATTATTTACGTCCGTTGATCGCGGTCATTCTTCCAAAAGAACCCAAGGACTCCCTAAAGTATTTTATCTACAAGGTAGAAAATACCAGGTTCAATAATAAATATAAGAGAAGATATCAAATATTAGGAAGATAGGATATTGTATACCTCATTCATACACCACATCTTTTTAGTCATTTCATATTTTTCTTTAGTCATTTCACCACTTCTTTTTATCTAAAATACTAGTTAGGTGTCCTAATGAGTCCAAATTTCAAAGAATCTAGCCAACTTTAGTCATTTCATATTTTTCTTTATTCATTTCATCACTTTTTTTACCATTTCGGCCAAAAGTGGCCGACAAGTACAACTTTGGGCCGAAATTCGATGCGTGCATGTGAAGATAGCCCAACTTTCGGTCATTTCGGCCGAAAGACGTCGACATGGACCGAAATTCGGTCGAATTTTGGTCGACACGTGTCGATATTGTGGAAAAAGATATATGACTATGTTTCGATATCGGTATTCGACCGAAACCGAAATTCGACCGAATTTCGGTCGAATTTCGCCGACATTTAAGGCCAAGATTTCGACACAATATGGGAATCAATTGCTCGACATAAAACCTATTTTTAAAATATAAAGCCGATATTAAATATTTATACGCACTATTATTTTGCTCGTTTTTATCTAAAAATACATATTTATATTGATTTTATTATTTTCAAAAGCACATAACATAACAAGTAAAGATCAATCAAATATTGTGTGCATCTTCCATTTAGTGACACTCTTTAGTAGTCAGCTAGCTTAATAATTTGTCGAAGTGCCCCCCCCCAAACAAAAGAACAACTTAGTCAACAGATTGTCCAAACAATAGACAAGCAACAACGCCAGGATCTAGATTCAACTACAAATATAAATCAATCTTTCTCACATGGTGAGCTGGTTATTTAGGGGGGATTTTCTTTAGAATGATCGCCTTCGTAAGATATGGTGTTTTTACATAATCATCGAGCCTAGCCGACCAACGAACGCATTGACTCCAATTAATGTGTTAGATTCATGTATATCAATCTATTTAATACATTTTAATGTTTTTACAGGAATTGTTGTTCTCTATTAATGCTAGCGATTGACAAAGAGGAAGAGTACACGGCATAAGGAGTGTGGGCATATGAAGCATGAACTCAAAAGTAGCAATTCATGAGACGAAGAGGATAAATAAAGTAAGACACAATCATAAGGAACAATGAGTGAGGCTCCCATGAAGAGAAAAACGACATTTACAAAAAATGCGTATAAACAATTAGCATTGGATTTATTATACAAGGAGAGAGTGTACATTACGTGTAGCAATGATTACTTGAATAATTTAAGCGATTTGTAGTATCACAAACTATTATAAGAGTTGCCTTATAGGGATCTTATTTGGGTTGATCTCGTTGACACATGAGATTGGGCCAAGATCACACCAAGCCCAACCCTGTGATTTAATAGGCCGGTTCACGGCCCAATCCTGGCCACAGCAAATCAAAGTTGAGTTTAGGTCGGTATCCAGGAGAGGGTTTGGAAAACTAGCACAATGCCCATCCCTATTCACCATCATCTCTCTATATTTCATCTCATGCCTCTCTGTCTCTCTTCGCTCCCTTACCTACCAGTTGTTGTCTCATCCCCCCTTCATGTACAACCTTTTTACGTTTTATACATCCTTCCTTTATAAAAAAATTATTTGGAGAGGAACCAACGATAAATTTGTGAATAGAATTAAATCATACGCAATTTGATAAATTAGTTGATGGATATTTGTACGTTGAAAGTCAAAGTAAAGTATTACAAAGCAGCTGTGAGATCTGCTACTATAGATAAGAATGTTAGCATGTGAACCATAGACATGTGTAGAGTATGGCAATAGTAGAAATGAAAATGCTAAGGTGGATTGATAGTCCTACAAGAAAAGATCGGATTTCGAATGATGCAAACAAAAGAAAAGTTGGCATACCTCCGACAGAGATAAGATGAGAGAAAACCACTTAAGATGGTTTGGCCATTTGCAAAGAAGGTCAGTTGATGCACCTGTTAAAGATGCGAGAATTGGGATGTTGAATCGGTTAAGAGAGGGTGAAGAAGGACCAACGCGTGATCATATGATACTATCAGCAGGGATATCAGTTATTTGGATTTAATCTCGAGAATGACCCAAAATAGATCTGAAAGGAGGCAAAAAAATCCATGTAGCCGACCTTTTCTAAATTGTGGAAAAATGTTTTGTTGATGTTGAATAAATGAATTATTGTAGGTTCACTAATTACACAATCGGAAGGGAAATGAGGTCTATGGTATTAATGGGAAGGGGTTTTCATGCACAAATGATTGTGCATCTTGAGATTGCTCGATGTTATGGAAAGATTATACTCGACATTTTTTTCAAAATGGGCATTATTTCTACAATACAAACAAGGAACCCCTCATGTGTAAGTTATCAATCGGTGAATTCACCAAAAAAAAACATATTTTCATGTATCTATCAAATAGAAAAGAGAACTCAAAACCATAGATGAATGGCCTTCATTTGCAAAAGGAAGCAGCTTTTTGTAGAGGGCATAATACCATTGCAAAATTCTATAATATATAGTTATATAACAAAGTCTATGTTAGATAACTGCTTCTCTGCTTCATTGAGTCCAAACCATGTTTATCTAAACTGGTAATCACAAAATCACATATATAGAAGTAGTAAGAACAAATCAACATTTGAATCAAGTTGTTATGGTCATGATCTATAACAAGTATTTTAAAGGCAATCATACACCTAAAATATGTAACCAAACAACAACAAATCCTTCACCCACTTTAAGTAGGGTTGGCAACATGGATTCTATGCATCCATTCAGATCTATCTTGGGTCATTCTCGAGGTTAGATCCTAAAATCTAAGATCCCTTCGTATAATCGCATTCGAACACTTCTTGGGCCTTCCACACCATCTTTTAGTCAGCTCAACATTTCAAAACTCACATCTCTCCTCACCAGTGCATCAACTGACCTCTTTTGCAAATATACAAATCACCTTAAGCCATTTTCTCGCATCTTATCCTTGATCGGAGCTACATCCACTTTCATTCTAATGGCAACATTACGAATCCAATCTTTACGTGTGTGTCCACACATCCAGCTTAACATTTCCATTTCTGTTGCTGTCATTCTCTGCACATGTCTATGATTCACAGGCCAACATTCAGATCCAAAGATCATAGCAGGTCTCACAACCGCTTTGTAAAACTTTCCTTTGATTTTCAAAGGAAGTTTCTTATCACAGAGAACAGTATAAGCTCCTCTTTACTTTAGCCAACCTACGTTTATTCGATTTGTAAAATCTCCATCAATGTGACCATCAAGTTGCAAAATAGATCTTAAATATCTTAAAGAAACTCTCTTCTGAATGTTATCATCACCAATCTTAACATCGATTCATTCACCATTTCTTCCATCAAAAGTACACTCCATATATTCAATCTTAACCCTACTTATACGAAATCGTTTAGTCTCCAAAGCATGTCTCCAGAACTCAAGCTTCTCATTTACTCCATCTCTAGTCTCATAAATCAACACAATATCATCAGCGAATAACATACAACAACCTATCACAACCTGAATCTGAATTTTCAACTCATCCATAATCAAAGTAAAAGGAATGGACTCAAAATTGAACCTTGGTGCACTGCAGACCAATGTTGATGTTAAATTAGTCAGTCTTCCCAGATTATATCCTTACACAAGATGAAATCCTATCATACATATCTTTTATGTGGTTAACGTATAAGATAGGTACTAGTCTCTTCTCCAAAACTATCAATGATATCTCTCGAGGGACAGAATCATAAATCAATAAAAATCATATGGAGGTTCTTCCTTTTAGCTCTGTATATCTCCATTGCTCTCCCCAGCAAGTGGATGGCTTCAATAGTTGAGCGACCTAGGATGAATCCGAATTGGGATTCTTTTACTTTGGAAGCTTACCCCAACCTTCATTCAATCACATGTCTTGAATTTTCATAGTGTGACTCATCAGCTTGATACCTTCGTAATTTGAACAATTTTGAATGTCTCCTTTGTTCTTATAAAGAGACGTCACGATGCTGCTCCACCATTCTTCGGGTATTTTCCTGCTTAGTCAAACAACAATAAATAAATTTGTAGGCCAAGTCAAACGACGTTCACCTAAAACTCTACAAACATCGATAGGAATGTCATCAGATCCTACACCTTTCCCATGTCTCAAAACCTTCAAACCCTCCCCCACTTCCTTCATTTGTATTCGTTTGTACTTTGTACGATTCAAGAACTTTCACTACTAGATAGATTTACCAAAATGATCTTTCCATTTCCATCCCCAATGAAAAGCTTATGGAAGCAGAGCTTCCACATATTCTCTGTATCCTTCTTAGTAATAAGCGTGTAACCTTTCTCATCCTTAATGCATCTCACCTGAGAGAGATCTTTGGTCTCTCTTTCTCTTACTTTAGCCAGTTTGAATATATCCTTCAGACCCTCCTTAGAATCGAGTTTTTTGTACAAAACTTCATAAGCATTTGACTTAACTTCGCTTACCACCTTCTTTACTTCCTTCGTATCTATTTTGCAGTTTGTGACAGTTTCATCTGTTATATCCTTAAACATAGCTTTAAACCAAGCTCTTTTAATTTTGAACTTCTCTAGCACCCCTCCATTCCAACACCGAGCCTCCTTTTGGTCGGGAAGTCCTTTTAAACCTAGCTCTTTTAATTTTCATAGTGTGACTCATTAGCTTGATACCTCAGTAATTTGAATAATTTTGAATGTCTCATTTATTGTTATAAAGAGGCACCACGATACTCCTCCAATCTTCATGCATTTTCTTGCTTTGTCAAATTCGTAAGCCAAGTCAAACCACGCTCACCTAAAACTCTCTATACTTCTACAGGAATGTCATCCCGTCCCACACCTTTCCTAAGTCTCTAACTTTCAAAGCCTCCTCTACTTCCTTTCTTTGTATATGTCTATAGCTTGCACGATTCAAGTAACCTTCACTACTAGCTAGAGCACCCAAAGTAATCTCTCTATTTCCTTCCCCAATGAAGAGTTTATGGAAGCATAGCTCCCATCTAGTCTTTATATCCTTCTGAGTAACAAGCACATGACCATCCTCGTCCATAATGCATCTCCTTGAGAAAGGTCTTTGGTATTTCTCTCTCTTGCTTTGGCCAACCTGAAAATATCCTTCTGCACCTCCTTAGAGTCGAGATTTTTAAACAAAACTTTTCCCTTTTCATTTCTATAATAGAAGCCATGTCCTCCATGAACACTAGCATACCCCGAAGCATCCTTTACCACATGTCCATTAAGATCTCCACCAAGGCAAATCAGCTCTCTTTGTGGGATTCCTTGCATAATCTTAACCAAATCTTCTCAAAAAGCTTGTTTAATTTAATCATCTAAACCAATTTGTGGTGCATAAACTGAGATGATATTCAGAATTTCTTCTTCGAGCACCACTATTAGCAATATAATCCAATCCTCAGATCTTTGCATCTCAACTACGCAATCCTTCAAATCCCAATGAACAACAACTCCAACACCATCTCTGTCATTATCTTTTCCTGAATACCAAAGTTTACAGTACCTCTTCTCGGTCTCCCTTGGCTTCTCTCCATCCCATTTTGTATGTAGCCAAATCAAGTATTTTAAATGCAATCATACACCTGAAATATGTAGCCAAATCTAGGGCACATTATCCATTTAAGAAAAGCGAGAATACATATTTATGGGGACATACCTATGTATAAGGCCCCCAACTTTGACATGAAAAAAAGTAAACACGAAAACGGATGTATTCTCAAGTCAACCCCATTAAGGTAATACAATGCTATGTCTGTACAGTACTTAGTCATCAATAGAGATTTCCCAAAAGAAAGCTTATTTAGAGTAGAAGAAGATCATCTAATGACATGTCCGATACAGTAGTGATGATATGTAAGCGAAGACTATGAAAGCACCTTTAGCAGTTCTTTCAACAGGGAAGTAAGAATATCCAACGCAGAACAAACAGCAAGCTGCAAATACTCAACCTCCTTCAATTCACAACGGCGGTTGACAAATAGACCCTGCCAAATAACATATTAAAATGGAAAATAAAGTGACCAGGAGACGTGTGCAGAAATAATACCTCCAATGTCCGAGCAGTTATGCACATAACCCGAAAGACAACACTATATATAGAAGGATCACCAAACAAAATACTCCGGAGCTTAAGTTCATCTTTATTATAGCGGACCATCATTTCAATGCATTTCTTCAGAACATCAAAGGCCTGGGGAAATGGTACAAATAACATATTTAAATTTCTTTTAATGTAAAAAGATTAGAATAAATGAATTCGAATAACTGGAATGTGCAATACCTTTAAAGTGACAATCCACCGGCAGTGCTTTAACTTGTATTTCCAGTTTTCATGGTTAACTAAGACGAACTGAAGAGAGAACGATATGAGTGAAGAGACTAAATAATTGTCCAATCCGACATCCATGAGTACGATTGCATAGTTTAAAACTGCATGTAGAAAAAACCTCGCTGAGAATATTCTCTGATGAAAAACCAGGCAACAGTTACTGGCATTTGTGCCAATACTGATTACATAGTCATACATAATGAAAAAAAAATGCCAAATAATATGATTTTCCGTATGAAGAAAACATAACTGGCTTCAACGACAAACATATAAAATTGTAAATAATGAGTAAGACAATCACTATGTACATTATAATTAATCCATTATGACCAACTATGGGATAATTTGATATGCGTAAGTTTTGGGAGGTAAAATATTTTTTTGTTCGATGAAAACTGATGGTAAACAGAGTGGGCACCTATTTAGGTTGATTTTTCTGTTTGGCTAGAATAAGGATTAAACTAAACGGTAAGCTCGAAAATGACAATTCTGATCATCTTATCAAGAGTTAAGTTGATTAGAATCAGTGTTGTTTTCAAGGAACAATGATGGCTTGTTAATTTTCATGAAGGTTGTCACGATTGTAAGTTAATTTAAAGTTCTTTTTTTCAAATTGAAAGGAAAAACGGTTCCAAATTACATGACTAAAAATGTAACCGAGGGAAATCTCACAAGCACGGAAGCAGCCAGAAATTTTACATGTTTTACTACATTCTCCATATAAAACAAATCTTGCAGAAACACCGTCTTGTTAGTTGCGTGCGCACGTGTAATGTGTGTGCGTGCGTGGGGTGTGTGTGTGTGTGTGTGCATGTGTGTGCGTGTGTGTATGTCCTCATTAGCATCGCAAGCTCCCTTCAAGAACTGGCGTCATCAACCACGGCATCAGCCCCTTCGCATCCCTTGGAGCAGCACTGTCAGTGAGGGTGTCGTCTCCATGCACTCCACAGCATCGCTACTCCCCCATAATGATCCAAGGTTGGCCGCATGCATTGCCTAAATGCTCCAGGGTTGTGCACATGTTTCCACATAGCACACATCTGTGGGACGATGTGATGTAGATAAAAAATCCAATGGGATAATTTTTTCAGGAATGTTATCGGATAAAACTTGTTTGGACTCTTTGTTATAAACAACATATAGGAAAATGAAACAATGAGAAAGTTGTTTCCTATTTGCCCTAAAAAACTAAAGATACAACATATAGAGGAGAAATCGAGCTGCGAGTACATACAGGATACCTTAAAAAGGAAGGTTAACAGATGTAAAGTTGAATGGCCCAATTTGGAACAAAGGATGGTGAAAGCATAGACCAAGCAATTGTGCACCAAGCGACAATTGACAATTAAGAGAGCAGTTTAACTTGCCTGAAACGGTTAGGGGACAGCACCCTTCACTGTGTAGACAATCAGCCATAATTAGCCTAGAAAGTTCTCCAGATAGAAACCATGAATCACTAAGAAAAAGAACAAAAAAATTCCATATTAAAAATAATAAAATGAGAGCAAATATTGCATGTTTTCAACAATAATACAAATAACAAATACCAGCATTCTAACAAGGAAACAACTAGTTGCCAAAAACTCAAGAAAGCATATGAAAAACATCTAACAAGAAAGGCAACTAAGAATTCGAAGTATCTACTTGTTTACAAAAATAGATAAGCTACAAGCACCCCTCACACTGCTTTTATGTAGTAACTGTTGAGATAACAAGGAGTCTTCTTGCATATCCCATTCATGTATTCTTCACTAACAAACTTCTATTTCAGACTATAATATTTTTCCATCACTCTCCTAAAATAAATAGTAAGGAATTCTTAATAGAAAATTATTCGTCCTCCCCTAGCATGATATCAAGCAATGATCTTACATAACTGTTCAAATATCCCATCAAATAAAGCCTAACCATAGCCCCTCACTTCAACTAGCTACACCACCATTGTAGTCATCTTTCAGCTGCCACCACATCCCACGATGTCGCTCCTTAATGTGACCAACTGACATCTGTATTTCAAGCACATGGCAGCACCGCTTCGAACCCTCGCACTACATCAACGGCCCAGTGGTGTTCCAACCGCCCTCGCTGCGACATCAACACTCTAGCACTACTAGGGTGTGCCACATATAAGTGAACTCGCATCATGCCAACACAACCTAATATGTCTCATCCTTCCACCAGAAACAATCATAATGACCACACATGCTACCTGCAACAAGGCGATCTGCAACCAATAATTTCACAGCATCCCATTATGATAGAAAAGACCAGTGATCCTCTAAAAGACATTTACTAGCACCTTTTGACTAAAAGTATCATAGACTAATTCAAAGGATATGATAGTAAGCAACTTCCAAAAGAGGACAACATGGATAACTGTGCATAGAAATCTCCGGCTTGATGAACTAAACTCGAACTCAAATCGAAATGAGCTCGAGAGTCAAATATGAAAAGCTAATAAGTTTGAGTTCCATTAGGTGATTTTCTTCTTATCCTTATCGAGTTGAGTTCGACTCGAGTTGTGCTTAACTTGGATAAACCTCAAAGATGGGACCATACGGACATGCCCTCCAAAACCACCACAAACATCGTACCTTCTCATGCACACCCTCCCAACCTGCAGCTCCTTAGCCTCAAGTATCATCAGCTTATCATTGCCATACTCTTGTTGGTCACCCCTTAGCTCCTCGCATGTGGTCTTGCCTCATGACACTGTCAATGCCGCATGCTGCCTTCCTTTCGAAAGGCCACGAATACCGGTCGTTCGTGCTCTGACAAAGCCCTCACAATGCCATTGCCCAAGCTCCTATCACGGACATTTCATTGACTCTCCTTCAAAATTAAGGTATGCACAAAATTTCTCACTATTTTTCTTTGTCTAACATTCGATCCCAAGACTGAAACATAATGAGATCTAGTGTATTATATACTGGAAATGTGTTTAGAACATTTTATGCATACAACAATCTCCCCATTTAGTTGTGCATTGACGAAGAACGTAAGGAATCCATTTTCCAACGGTGTTTCTACAATTTTAATCAGCAAAAATGTTATTAGATAAATATAACGGTGCATGCTACATTATTTATTTTTACATATTGTTTCCTTTTGTATGCATTTCCTTTTTCCGGTATTTACCTAGGGTTTCTCCTCTATAAAAATGAGCCGTAGGACTCATAATAAAAAAGGCAGGCATTCATTTTTCACATGGTAATAGAGCGGCAATCTTGGACTAAGGCTCTGGTATCCTATTGATACTAAACCCATACCACCCCCACCCCCAATCTCTCTCTCACGAGCACGCAAACCACCAAACCTCCCAGCGGCGCTTGAGACTTCACCGCAGCCCACAACGGTCTAGGGCTTCTCTGAATGGCTCGAACAAATGCTTTTGCACCCAACAGAACCAAGTGACACTTCTGCGCCCAACAGTACCCAACACCTCTACATAAAGTGTGTATAGAGTGCTTCACATGCCTAGCATGCTGTTATGAATCGTGCACCTCACGTGTCCATTGCACGATGATTTTGGGGTATTCGGGCTCAAAAACGATTGTATAAATCTGATCGATCAACCTTAGACAATTGGCAAGGGAGATGGGAAAGGTTGTGGTCTAAGTATGCACATACATGCTCTATGTATAACTGTGACAAAGACAAGGGTTCAAGTCATATCATCAAGATGGATGGGACAGACTGTGAGTTGTAGATGATGTACTTCATAAGAATCATGGAAAGCCACAACAAAGAGAACATCCTGACAAACTCAAGCCAATCAACATGATTGATGCCAATGCTTCATACAAGCAGGATAATGCATAGACTCGTGTATGAATTTTGGATATTCTCACAATGGAGAGCCAATGACATCTTTCAACAACCCATGCCTAAGGTAATATGGGATATTCTTACTACAAGGCGAAGAATAAGACAAAGGATCTTTTGCTCCAGCAAGTCATCTTCATGGTAAAACAAGATGATTGCCCACTTTATGCATTCATTTCCACTATGAGAGGCATGTCTGAGAAGATCCATAGCTTCATACCCCGAGTGCTAGTAGTAATCAGCAATTGATTTACAGGAACACCATAACGATAGGAGTTTTTCCCTTTTTTTTAGAAGTAAGGAGTGCTTTTCTTGTTGCCCTTTACCCTATTATAATGCAGCATGTATCCAACTTATTTCTTGAGCCTCAATTCATCCCATGAAGGAAGCATACAACCGGCTGAGAAAAATCAGCATACCTTCCACTCATATATATCAGACCTCCTTTACTGTTGGGGTGTCACGATGTAAGGGGGTTTGTCTCAATTCAGATGACATGGTGTCCGCAGTATGGGAAGTGGTCGTCCCCATCCTCGATGTAAGTATTGCAATCGTATGGGCATTTGGAGGACACTTTTTATCAGAAGCATGGTCTCTTCCCTTTGTTCATGCTGCTAAACATTTTGAGACCATTATCGCACATGTTGATCAGAACTATGATATTTTATCTCCCATTTAAAGGAGATCGAGGGGTCTCCATCAGAAACACTTGGCTCTCATTGTTGTGTCTGAAATTGTCGCGTCCGCAAACACCTCAGGTACTTGCTATACTCTTACCACATGCCACAAAGTTAATATTAGATAATGGATAATGAACTCTATGGTATCGCATCACCTTTGTAGCAATAGAGAACATTTTACATCTAATAGTTGCATTCCCCTATGTCAATCTACCATGGCTGATGGGAGACATTATCCTATGACAAAACAGGGGGAGATGCAATCTATGCATCTAGAGAACGTTTTACACACACCAAAACATTCTATGAGTTGGTTGCCCAGTAGCCAAATATCTAAGGAACTAAACTATTTTCTTATTGTACCTTTCTTCTCTTGTGCTTCAGAATATACTCATGACAGTGTAATTGTATAGGGCCTTGAGCAAGTGGGTTCATACAAACTGGTCCACACACCTTACACTGGCAGATCTTCCAAATCTACTAGATCCATTTTCTCGTACAACTGGTCATGTTTCTCTTAGAAGTTGTGCAAAGTTCTCCGTCAAATCCCTCCCAATCTACATTTAAGTGTGGGGGATGTGCTAGCTTGGGAAGCATCATCGCACCAGTTTTCTTAGTCATCAAGGACGTAATAGTACTTTCTTATTTGAGTTGTTTCTATTTAATATTCCAGGTTATATACTTGATCATCAGGAGCACCATTTTTTAACTAAGGTTGATGACTTTTCCTGACTACTATCTTGGATCTTCTTGCTGAAATTTAACTCTGAAGCTAGGTTTATAATGAAAAATATTCTCAATGAAAAAAAGAATTTATGTATATCTACCATCAAATGTATGCATCTAATAATGCCTTAGAATTTTCTACTGGCTAGTTACCTCACATTTTCAACTCTCGTGAAATCATACATCAGATATCTGGCATTTAAGGCTATACTTTTCAACAGAACGGTGTTACTGAGCAAAAACACCAGCATCTTCTTGATATTACCAAGACTTTTCTGATAATATATCGTGTTCCTCGTTACTACAAGAGAGATAATGCGTAACACCAAAAATAGTCACGATGGAAACTCACAAAGTGTGAGGAAGGAATACAAGTGGTGGGATTACCACATGACAACTTGAGCGTAAGTATTTCGAAGGTTATGCTCAGAACTCCACTCTTTGGATTCTTCTTTCAGTTATAGTGGCGAGATAGTAGAATCTTTCTCAAGTAAATGTTCTAAATCTGGAGATTAAGATGTCAAACAGCAAACATGTTACTAATCCTATGGATCCAGCTCTATCATGATAACATAGATGAGAATGATAAGAGGAAATACAGAAAACAAGTTGGGAAGCTTCTATATGTGATCATGATCAGACAAGACATTTCCTTTTGCCATAAACAAAGTCAGTCGGATAATGAAGTAGTCACAACATGCACATATGGTTGTTGTTACCATGATCCTAAGGTACTTGAAGTCTTCACCAAGTACATGATTGCTCTTCATAAAAGGGACATAACTTGTATCACAGCCTGTACGGATGCTAATTTGCAGGATGTCCTAAAGACAGGAAGTCAACCTCAAGGTTTATAATGCTTATGGGAACCTCTCTCATCATGTGGAAAAGAATGAAACAAATGGTTATGCTAACTTACATGATGAATCTGAAGAAAACAAAGCAACGACGGAGGGTAGCAATAAGATGATGTGGGACAAGTATATCCTAACAAACCTAACCATCAAAGCACCTATGGACTGCAATTATGCCAGGGACATGATTTTTATATCTCATGTTAGCTACGTAAAACAAATAGCAGATATATTCACTAAAACATTGACCAATAACAGTTCCAGAAATGTTCATCCACAATGAGATTGCTAAAAAACTATGCTCCAACTCAAAGGGGAGTGTCATAGGAAATATATATTAATCTTCTTTTTTATGTATGATGTTTCATTGTTTATGTAGTTCCTTTCTCATGTATAACCCTCCTAGGATTTCTCATTCATATAAAGGAGCCCTTAAAATTCATATTAAACGTCTGTGAATTTAATGTGTTCTCAAATCTTAAAAATATGGAAAACTGAACTGTGAAGATATATATGTTTTCCATATTCCATATGTATCTCTTTGTTATTTTTTAGTTTTGGTTTTCCACTTAATGCAATTTACCCATAGGCCTCTCTACTATATAAGAGAGCCTAGGGTTCTCAGAAATAATAAGGCTCTTATTTTCTCCAACATGGTATCAGAGCGGCGGTCCTAGATCGGAGCTCTCGATTTCCGAAAACCCTAACCCTACCTCAAGCCCTCTCCTCGCGCGCCGCCGCATCGTCCCGCGCGTGCCACCGCTGAGAACCCAGCAGCCTCGCGCTTCTCCCCGACCGGTCTCACGCGCACAGAAAACTTCCTCGTGTACACGCCTCACGCGCACGCCTCGTGCGCACAGCGCCTCCTCGCGCGCCTTCTCGCGCGTTCCCTCGCGCATATCCTCGCGCGTCGCCTCGCGCATTGTCTGATGCTCACAGCGGCTCGTGTGTGACTTGTCTTCCGTGCGCGGCACCCTAGCAAGCTACTGCTCCGTGCTTATCAGCTTCGTCAGTTGGTCGATGGGTTAGTGCGCATGAGTTTACACGTGCGCCCAAACCCATATATGTTTGTGTAGACATACAAACTTTGGTCCCTGTACCCGTAGTAGTCTTCTTCCGGCAATATGTCTGAAAACAAGGTCGATGAACCCGCTATTGACGCATTCAGAGGTCCAACGCCTACTGTGAAAATGGACGGGACAAATTATGAGCTCTGAGCAATGCAGTTCATGAGCCTGATGAAGTCGAATGGTAAGAAGCATATCCTTACCAAAGAGGAGCCGGTGGAGAAGACTGGGGTAAATACCTCGGGGGAGGTGGACGATGTGTATGCCAAAGTCTGGCTATCTGGGACGGTGACGATAGAGATCGCCAACGATTTACTGCATCAACCCACAGCCAAGGCTATGTGGGATATTCTAGCGACGACATATTTGCAGGCGCGGAATGAGACCAAGATACTCCAATTGCAACATGATATTTTTACAGTCAAACAGAATGGGCGCCCCCTTCACTCACTGTATACACATCCCTACGAGGAATGTTTGAGAAGCTCCATAGCTTCACGCCGTTGACGGCCACTCCTGAGCAGCAGAAGACATACAGGAATAATACCATGGTAGGTGTATTCCTGGCTTCCCTTGATCCAGAGTACGATGTTGTCCGGTCTCAGATTCTTGCTGACGCCACAATTCCTCCTATGGAGGACGCTTTCCGCCGACTGAGTCGAATCACTGTCCCAAGCTCGACAGCTAGCCAGACACCTTCAGCAATGGCTGCCTCCAGAGGAAGAGGTGGCTCTTCTACTTTTCGTGGTCGTGGCCCCCGGGGTCGTGGCACAGGTAGCAGAACAAGTTGAGTCCCCTACACCTTCCTCGTTGGACCAGCGATTCGACGATCTTATTGCCAGACTGAGGAATATCATGCCTCCTGATACAGTTCCTGGAGGTCAGTCAGATGTGGTCGTCTCTACCTCTGTCGGCTCACCTGCTACAGCCAATACCTCAGGTAGTTCTTATGCTCTCACCTCTTGTGATGGATCTATGATTACGAACAAGATTATGGATTCTGGAGAAACACATCATCTTTGTGGGGACAAAGAGCAGCTTACTGCATATAGACAGGCCTCTTCAAAACGGACTGTGGTCATAGCCAATGGGACACATTCTCCGATTACAGGACAGGGGGAGATTAATTTGACGCCTTCCATGCGACTGCAGAATGTGTTATATATTCCCAATTTCTCTATGAATTTACTGTCCATCAGCCAGAATACAAAGGATTTGAACTGTCGAGCTATTTTTGACTCATCGTCTCTTGTTTTTCAGGACATACCCTCGAGCAAGGTGATTGGCCTTGACCGTGAGCAGAATGGTCTCTATTGTCTGGTCCGTACTCCCTATGTCGGCGCATCATTCCACTCTACAGGATCAGACTCTCCATATACCTGGCATCTCCGTTTTGGTCATCTACCTCTTCAGAAGATGTGTCGTGTTTTGCCCCAGATTTCTCCGAAGTCGTCATCCCAGTGTGAAAAGTGTCAATTGGGAAAGCATCATCGGTCTACTTTCCCGAGTCGTCAGAGTCAGAACAGTAGCTCCTTTTTTGAGTTAGTCCATATTGATATTTGGGGTCCCAGTCGTGACCCTAGTCACCAGGGACACAGGTTCTATCTTGTTGCCATAGATGATTTTTCTCGCTTGTCTTGGGTGTTTTTATTGAAGAATAAATCTGAAGTAGGAGATGTGATTCAAACGTTTATCAATGAAGTTCAAAATATTTTCTCTTCTTCTGTGAAAATTGTACGTTCTGACAATCCATTGGACTTCTGTACTAGAGCTCTTTCCTTATTCTTTTCATAGTGGTATCGTTCATCAAACTTCCTGTGCTTACACTTCACAACAAAATGGTGTTGCAGAATGGAAACATCGTCATCTATTGGATATCACTAGAACCCTACTTATTCAGAGTCATGCTCCACACCTGTTTTGGGGTGATGCGGTTCTCATTGCTTGTTACCTAGTAAATTGCATGCCCTCGTCTGTCTTGGGCTATAGCCTTTCCTGAGAAGGAGTTGTTCTCTCTTACACCCCGTGTCTTTGGCTGTGTTGTGTTTGTCCATCAGTTGGTGCTAGGTCTTGATAAGCTCTCTCCCAGGGCTATCAAATGTGTGTTTGTGGGATACTCCAGGACACAGAAGGGATATTGTTGCTTTGATCCGTTGCGTCGAAAATACTTTGTTAGCACCGATGTCACACTCTTTGAATCTGTGATGTTTTTCTCTCCTACAGGTGACAGAATGACTACTTCTCATTCTGATACTGAGGTTTGCATGCCACCTCTTCCTATGAATCAGTTACCTTCTACACCGCCTCCCCCACCACCTCTTGTCATACCTTCGCCACCACCTTAACCACCTTCAGTGACCGTTGTTCCCCCTTTACCAAAATACTATACTCGTCGGTCCTCTTCTGCTCATGGTCATTGTCCGCCATCCAGCAGGCCCCAGGTTTGTTCTGATAACAAGATTTCTAACGATGAGTCTGAAGATCTATTGTTACAGGAATCGCAGCAGGATGACGATCACGAAAACTTGGACGTGCCTATCGCTATTAGGAAATAGAGGCATATTTGTGCATCCTACCCATTTGCCTCTCAGGATTCCTTTCATCGTCTTACAGGCGATTCCCAGAGATTTGCAGTTGCTCTATCTGCTATAGAAGTTCCACGGACTTACCAGGATGCATTGCAAGATAGCAAATGGCACCTTGCTATGGAAGAAGAAATGGTTACGTTACAGTCCCATGGGACAAGGACTCTTGTTTCTCCTCCTCCCGGAGTGTCTGTTGTTAGCTGCAAGTGGGTGTTCACTGTTAAATACCATGCAGATGGGAGCCTTGATCGTTACAAAGTAAGGCTTGTGGCACGTGGTTTTACTCAGACCTATGGAGTTGATTACTTTTTTTGAGGCTCCAAAAAAAGGGGGAGACACTCAGCGGTGTCCGCCCCAATTAATTAAAAAGAAAACAAGGTACACAAGTAGTTTACAAAGGAAACGAAAGAAACAACATAAAGAAAGCTAAAACAATACCCAATCATCAACTAAGCGCGTACAGTGCAACACCACATTTTCCTAGTAAAATCGCTGTCCCGAAAAAAGAGCTGCATTTCTGACCAGCCAAATCGTCCATAAGCTTGCCACGGGCCGAAGGAAGGACCGTCTCTCCCTATCTTTGTTGGCCACCAAAGACGCACAGAAGGACGCCAAATCTGAAGTGCAAACCCAACCCATAGCCGCTTCCTCCCAGATCCCAGTCACCTTAGGGCAGGCGAAGAAGAGGTGCTCAAGGAACTCCACTGAGTTATCGCGCAAAATGCACCTATCAGAGACATTACCAAGTAGTCTAGCGCAACGAACCCTCGTCATCAACCTCTGTCTACGAAAAAGCCATAGGAAGAATCCAACCCGTTCAGGGAGTCTTAGACCCCAGAAGAATCCGCAGTCACATACCAAAATCTCCGAATGCAAGGGCGGGGGCCTACAGATCGCCCCATAAGCTTTCTTCGCCGAGAACGTCCCCTCCGCCAGGCCCAATGATCTCTCCCCATAGAAGGATGGCATGCCTCCTTGATGTCGTCCAACAAGGCGAGAAAGTCCTCGAGTCTTTGATCAGAAAAATTAACAGAAAAAGCCAGGAACCAACTACCATCTGACCAGCAAGAGGCGACACAAACATTTTTATCAGCTGCAAGAGCGAACAAACGAGGGAACCGCGAGCTCAAGGGTCCCCCTCCCGATCCAATCATCAGTCCAAAATCTGAAAGAAACTCTAATACCGAGCACCGGTCTAAACAGAGATAGAAACCTTGAGAAAACTTCCGGCGCCCCTTTCCAAAATGGCGGGTGGGATCCCCCCATACCAGCCGCCAATGGAGGCGCCCCACTAACACCGTGAATCTCGCGTAAGATCCTGCTACAAAAATCCTCTCATGTACCCCAGATTTCGTTGGCCTACTTAAGAAGGAGGGCATCATTAACATGTTCCAAACTCTGCACGCCCAAACCTCCTTCGCTCTTGCGCCGCGTGATTTCACCCCACTCAACCAAGTGCACCCCCCCCCCGACATCTCCCCATTTTTGCCCCATAAAAATCTCCACATAAGCTTCTTAAGGCGATTGTGAATCCCCTTCGACAACCGACGATTAGACAAGAAATAAACATGGATAGAGGAAAGCACCGCTTTCAAGAGGACGAGACGCTCCCCCTAAAGAGAATGGTCGACTTCCACCCAGCCAACCTCATCTCCACTTTCTCGACGACTTTGAGCTAAACCCTCAGCCTAGCTCATCCCACAACCAGAGGCATCCCCAGGTATTCAATAGGCAGGGGTCTAGCATCAGACCCCAAAATCCGACCGCAAGCGTCCGCCTCCTCCGCCGACAAACCAAACGGGACCACCTTCGACTTGTTAACATTCTTGTATAGACCTGAAAGCTCACTGAACAGGTCTAGGGCCACAGACATACCCGAGACCTCCGCGGGGCTCCCCTCAATAAAAAAATAGTGTCATCAGCATATTGCAACAACGGTACAACCAAACCACCCCTAGAGTATACAGCCGACAGCCCACAATCAACAACACGGCAAGCAATGCGGGCAAGGACATCCGCAGCGATGACAAAAGGAAGGGGAGCAAGGGGGCATCCCTGATGCACCCTCCTTCTCGGCTGGAAGAAACCACCCTCCGGGAGGTCAATAATCATGATCGAAAAAGAGGTCGTGGTTACACACCGGCGCATCCAAGAAATCCACACATCCGGGAACCCTCTCCTCTGCAGAACCGACCAAAGGAACTTCCAGTCAAGGCAATCATAGGCCTTCGCGAAGTCAACTTTCCAAAGCACGCCACGTCTTCCCCACCTCGTCCAATCTGCAACCAACTCCGAAGCAAGAGTAAGGCAATCTGTGATCTGTCATCTAAGTATAAAAGCCGATTGTAGCGGGGATATGATGGAATCGAGAACCCAACCAAGCCGCAGGGCAAATACCTTCGCCGCAATAAGATAGAGTGCATTAGAAATAGCAATGGGGTGGTAATCTTCAATCCGCTCAGCCGAAGGGGACTTAGGAAGCATAACAATGAGAGCCTTATTAATCCGATCGAAGCCAGCATTACCAAGATAGAATTCGGCGATGACCTCTACCACCTCCTTGCCAATCAGATCCCTGATATCCCTATAGAAGGCCATCGGGAAGCCAACCGAGCCTAGAGCCCCATCCGCGTTTAAATCCCACACCGTCGCCTAGACCTCCTCCATGGAAACCCCCCGTCAGACCCTCACACAACGAGGGCGACAGCGGTGCAGCCCCAACCCCCGTCCATCTCCATAACGTTGGTAGGCTCCTCGCCGAGAACTCCTTGAAGTGAGCTGTGATTGCTCTCCCCATCTCCTTCTCCCCATCCACACGACGGCCATTTACCGTGATTGAACGCAACGTGTTAGAACGCTGCCTTCCGATCGCAATGCGGTGAAAGAACGTCATATTAGTCGTCCCCCTCCTTTAGCCACGAAGCCCTCGACCTCTGATGCCACTCAGTGACACGTTTGAGATCCTCAGCCGTTATCTGTTTCTGTGCGATCGAATGCATAGCCAACTCCTCCGACGACAGCTCCCTATCATTTTCCACCGCATCAAGGCTACAGACAACACCCTCCGCCTCTAAGCTGGCAGTACGCCTCGCTGTCCGTGATTCCCTCTTGACAGAAGCCAACATCTTGCGTAAAGAATCGAGCTTGTGGACAAACTTCGTCACCGCGGACTCATCAACCTGTACCTGGGACCAATGAGAAGCCACCAAATCCAGAAAGTTATCCTCCAATAACCAACATCTCGTATACCTGAAAAAACCCCTCACAGCGGGTGCATCACCAGAATCCCACAGAAGTGGTGTGTGGTCAGACATGCTACGCGACCGAGCAATCACAGTAGAAAGAGGGAAACAATCAAGAAGCTCCGTAGAAATCAGGAACCTATCAATACGGGAGCGGGAATTAGAGTTCCTCCACATGAAAGCGATATCCCCCGCATCCACAACCTCGAGGGCCAAAGAATCCACAATCCCAGCAAAATCCAACGAACTCGGGTCTTGACCACCCTTGCAACGTGGCCTATCGGTCGTTCGAAGGGTAACATTGAAGTCCCCCCCAATGAGCCACAGGATTCCCGCGAACACCATACTCACCTCCCGCAAATCCTCCCATAAATCCTTCCTTTGACCATGGCAGCAAGGCCCGTAGACACAAGATAAAGCAACAGGCAAAGAAGAGTTGACACATACCAAAAGAACGGAGATGACATGTCTCCCCCTCAGAACCGAGCCCAGAGCCAAAGCCGCAGATCTCCATGCAATAAGCAAGCCAACCGCCGCACCCTCCGCATCGAGAGCCCTGACCTCATCCACTCCTCCCACACCAAAAGATCTCCAAAGAACATCATTCATCCCTTGAAGTTTTGTTTCTTGAAACATGACTACATCACAGCCCCATTCAACGAATCGCGACCCCATAGTCCTCCTCTTGTCCGCCTCCCCCAACTCCCACACATTCCAAGAAAGAATCTTCATAGGGAACCACCCTGCAGTTCCCCAGATCGGACCACACCGGCGGCCGCCGCAGCAACCCTCTTAAGTGTCGAGCAAGACCAAGGCTCGGAAACCGCGGACCGAGCCCTATTCCTCCTCCTATACCTCTTCCCCGATCTCTTATTAGAAGCTCCTTCAGCGGAAGTAGCACCTTCCACCTCAACGACAACCACAGATGGAAGAGGGGGGAAAACGTCACCGGAGGCGGTGGGCGAAGGATCCTCCAAAGCGGGTAACGCCCAATCGCCAAAAGACCATCCCCCAGAACCCGTGGGATTCCAAGAGAAGCGAGGTCCCACGGAAGGGGCACCCGCAATCCCAGACGAGAGAGCCACGTCAGCCAGATGGTCTGAGAAGGTCGATGTAGAAGAGGAGATGCGCAACGGAAGAGCATCCGAAAGGCCTTCTCCACGTTGCTTGCTTGGACACGTTTTCCCCGGTTGCTCGACATTCTACTTTACGTGTCCTTTCAGTTGTTGTAGCACGTGATTGGCCTTTATTCCAGCTTGACGTGAAAAATGCATTTTTGTATGGAGATCTACAAGAAGAGGTCTATATGCAGCAGCCTCCGGGGTTTGCCGTTGAGGGGGAGTGTCAACAGGTTTGTAGACTCCATAAGGCAATATATGGCCTTAAACAGAGTCCTAGAGTGTGGTTCCAAAAGCTTTCAGATCTGATTGAACGACATGGGTTCAAGAGGTCAAATGCAGACCATTCTTTATTTGTGCAGAAGACGCCTAGAGGTACAGTTGTTATCATGGTGTATGTTGATGATATAGTTGATACAGGAGATGATGAGCAGGGAATCAAGATGGCAAAAGAATTTATGGGCAGTCAGTTCTTGACTAAGGATCTGGGCACCCTAAGGAATTTCTTGGGGTTGGAATTTGCTAGAAACGCACAGGGTCTTGTGATGACCCACAGAAAGTATGTTACAGATATTCTTGCAGAGACGGGCATGATTGGATGTCGACCTTCAACTACTCCTACGGATCCTAGCATGAAGCTATATGATAATGATACAGATGAAGTCGATAAGAGAAGATACAGACAGATGGTTGGAAAACTCCTTTATGTTATAATCACCAGACCAGATATTGCATTTGCAGTGAGTCGAATGAGTCAATTCATGGAGCAACCTCAACAGGTACATATGGATGCTATATTTATGATATTGAGATATCTAAAATCATCTCCAGGCTCAGGATTACTATTCAAGAAAGGAGAAACACTCTTTGTATCCGCATATGCTGACGCAGACTGTGCAGGTTGTCCTAAGGATAGGAAATCGACTTCGGAATTTGCGATATTCGTTGGCAATTCTCTCGTTTCTTGGAAAAGCAAGAAACAGACGGTTGTAGCAAGATCAAATGTTGAATCCGAATATAGGGCGATGGCTCAAGCAAGTACAGAAATGATGTGGGTCCGAGCAGTACTAGGTGATCAACATATAGAGGTTCCTCTACCCATGGAATTACACTGTGATAACCAGGCTGCTCTGCTCATTGCAAACAACCTTGCGTTCCGTTAGAGAACAAAACATATTGACGTAGATTGTCACTATACCAGAGACATGATTCAGAGCGGCCTGATTTCTACTTTCCATGTCAGCTCTGGAGAGCAAACAGCGGACATCTTCACCAAGGCACTACCCAGAGGATCATTCCAGAAGTGTTCATCCAAGCTGAGCATGATCGATATCTATGCTCCATCTTGAAGGGGAGGGTGAAGATATTTATGTTTTCCATATTCCATATGTATCTCTTTCTTATTTTTTAGTTTTGGTTTTCCACTTTATGTAATTTACCCATAGACCTCTCTACTATATAAGAGAGCCTAGGGTTCTCAGAAATAATAAGGCTCTTATTTTCTCCAACATGAACGAACGAAATAAACAAATAAATAAATGAACATCCACATTGTTAAGAAGCATCCAATGAGTATGATTTGGAGACAGCCTTCCTAAACTCGAAGCTACTAAGATCGAGCTCGAGACCGTGTTGAATTTTGGAGTTTGAGTTTCTGTCGGAGCTAACCAAACACATCCAACTTAAAAGACACCCTTACCGATAGTTTAAAGCCATTATAAAGCAAGGTATCCGATCAATAATTGTACCACATATCTCCAACAAGATGTCACATCATCCCATCATGGCATCAAACTTCAGCGAACTCGATCGAATTTCTTCGAAATTTTCATTTCCCCATGTCATCAAAACTAAAATGATACCTTCTTTTTTCTTGGATTTCATCGAAATCTCGATGAAATGTCAACGAAATTTCATCAAAATTGCATGTTGTTTCGATAAAACGACAAAAACAAGGGAAACTACCTTTCATTGTCATCGAAATGTGCCTATATCAATGACTTTTCACCAATTACACTACAGATGCGATAAGTACTTGAGGAACTTTATATTATTTGAAGAGGTTTCTCCAATTAGTTCAAAAATTTTAGGTCAGAATCCAAATCAAATTAGTTAAAAACAAACCTCAAGAGTTAAAAGTGTTAACCGAAGAGCTTTATATCATTTTTTATTTTAGTACATATATACAATGTTGTAAAAATCATCCAACTAGGCCTACTAATCGAGTCGAGGGGTAACCTACTCGACTAGGCCTAGTCGATAATCGAGGTGTCTAATAGGCCAAATTTTACAAAGAGCTTATTATTCTTTTAGTTTTTTGCTTTTTTAAAGCAAACTTATTCTAATATGCTTAATGTTATATTTAAAGTCAATTACTTCTTTTGTTTCATATGATAGTATAAAAAATATACAAATCTATGTAAATGTATGTGTGTATGTGAATTTATGTATAAAAATGATTTATATATTTAAAATAACTAAAAAATATAAAACTGACTAATGATAGACTAAATCCGATTAGTCGTCCGACTGCCAATTAAACCTTAGTCAGTGACCCCGCGCTTTCTGCAATCTTGTGTGTATTGATTAGTAGTTGTTGCATATATTACCTCACTCATGTTGAAAAGGTGATTATCATGGCTCTTACATCCAGATTAGAATCCAATTTTGACTCTAGTCAGCATAATGCTACTACATATCAACATGTGTGCTGATTATGACAAAAATACTACACCAAACTTATATTTACACCTCTATTTTACATATGTATATTCTATTAATTGATTTAGCAACATTAAAAAACTTATTTTTTGGAAAAAAAATGAGTTTAGAATCATTTCCAAGATTTATAATGATAACAATGAAGTTTCTCTGTCTGTGTTTAATGAAACGAAATGGAAAACTTAAATTTAAGGCTTTGCATCTCATTGAAAAGGGAACGTAGGGTTTGCATTTGTGTCTTCCATAGCCACATTTACATCTAAAATAATTCGACATCTTATATAAAACTCACATAAAGAAAAATGAGTGAGTCGAGTGACATATGTCTCGATAATGCTCTACCTTTAAAAAGTCTTCAAGAAGTTATTAGTTACGCGACAATGTGCGCGTATGTTACAAAACTATAATTTGACATGTGGATCATGTTTGTTAAATAGTGATATAGCTTAATCATGTCAATGGGCATGCATACAGTAAGATGTTGACTCTTTTAATGATTCCTACCATGGAGGCATACGCTCACGTCAACAAACTTTATTATCTTCTTGTCACTCTCCCCAGCTTGGACTTATAATCTCCAATAAATATCTCTCACGTTTGTGATTTTTGTCGTGGTCGTCGAACCCATGAACCAAACACTGATGCAAGAGATAGAAGCTCGCCCAAGAATAACACCTCTTTCTGTAAGAATGACAACAAAGAGGACAAACCATGGATAGAATCAACTGCATCTGACTTCAGCATATCAATCATTTTGTAGGGAGACAACATAGGATGTTTTTGTCATATACAATAAGTACAGTGAGTTGGTTTCCATGCGCAATTCACTCTCACATAAAATGAGTGAGTTTCAGACTACCCTTCTACATCCGCCATAACTATTGGACTTTCCATTGTCAAGGTCTCATGTGTGATAGTGACAATGAAACTAAAGGGCTGGTTAATTCTAGTGCATCTCATAATTGATGCTGAGCGTGCAAAATTTTCATAGTTCTCCATATTCCACTTTGCCCTAAAGGGATGAAAAGTTAGTCTTGTTGATGGTCCCATCACTAATTGGTCAACTAAAAACATAGACTTTAATGCGTGCTTCGAGGGCCAAATTTTCTCAGAACGTCCGCCCTAACAAAGGATTTGAATTGACAGTTATTTTTTCACGTTTGACTTATTTCATGACATGTTTTCAACATAGGTAAATAGCACATGTGTGATGAGAAAGGTGTCTCTTAGTTAATGTGTGATGGTTATGCAACTACTACCGCTTTCAGGATACTGTAGTCTTGTTTAACAGTTGCGGTTTAGGCATGTGTGTCTACAACTATGGCATATTCCAACACAATTGTTGCCACATCCATAGTTTGAGTGCAAGTCTTGTAAGCTTAGGAAGCATGCAAACAGTTTGATTCTGAAGTGTCAACTCTAGCAATCACTTTTGAGCTTCTCAACTGGATACTATGGATCCTAGGTGGGTATATGGTCATTGGACGTCATTTCTATCTAGTAATTGTGGATGACTTATCATGTTTCCTGGATTTAATACCATGCTCTAACAACGATTCATGGCATGCTTTTCTTTAGCACTTGGGGAATATTAATGGAGCAAACGTCATATAAAGGGAGATATGGTTATAATGGTGGATTACCTTGTTAACCACATACCCTTTCTGTCCTTTAGGAACGGGCACCCCAAATCTCCTTTCCATGCAAATATGTGCACATGATGCAACCTCAAGTGTTTTTTGTGTCACTTTTGTTCATAACTTGGAGTCTGATTAGGATAAGTTAGCCCAAGCAACTTTTTGGATTTAAAACTTAATAACTAGATTTAAGCCGAATTAGAACCCAATATCGTGTAACCTTGGCCAAATCAACTTCCTGGATTTAAAGCTAATGACCCAGTTACAAACACTTTGCATGCTTAAGTCACGGTTGTTGTGTAGGGGTTGTCCACTAAAAAACAACTTTTACATTTGCAAGTTACCCCCAATACCTTAAATTTTCGATTTCGGATTTCCTTTTGCCAAAGGTCAAAAAGAGATTTAGGGGAATTTGCTGAAATTTTGGAGAATGTCGCTAAAAACGTCGGAAGTAATGGAAATAACTCGAAACTTGATTTTTTTTCCTAAGAAGTATAGCTTTTAACGTTCTGAAGTCGAAAAAATAGAATAGAAATACACACTACGGAAAAGATCTTACAGATTTTTTCTGATTCTGACAAATAAATTCCAAGGATATAACAATACAAAGACTAATAAGACAAGTTCATAATCTTCGCAAGAATCTATACCAAAATGTTAAACATGTCCTGCATTTTTTCCCTACAACCTGATAATTGTTTCAACCAACAAGACACAAAATAACATGCGAATAATGCGTAAATAAATTACAACCGAATAATGCATACGTAGAAATATACTCCAACAAGTATTAAAATAACATCATGCAAAACGAACCTCAAAAAATTTACATTTCCAACAGATTTCTCAAAAAAGTCTTCATTAACAAGGAAAAAGATAACGATGAAATGTCAAGCCAAAAAGAGCACCGGGAGTAGGGATTTGCAACTCATGCCATGAAATTGCATTAAAAAACCAAGTATAAAATACAAAAATATATTTTTAAATACGGAAGCCTGGTCAATTTTTATCAAGGAAGGGTGCAAAATTACGTCAATAGTTACCACTTAAAGAATTAAAAATTACAAATCATTGAACCAGGGACATAATGAAGGAGTCCTGCCTAAGACCGGAAATAATGACTTGTAAATAAAAAACATAAAATGTGACGAAAAAACAACAACAACAAATCCCTTTTCCACATTAAGTAGGGTCGGCTACATGGATATCAAAATGTGACAAATGCAGCGAAAAAATTAACTGTAAAATGGAAAACAATCACATTAAATTCCCTTACACTCTCCAGACAAGAATGAAGAAATTAGAAGAAATGGTGATGGGGGTGGTATTGGTTAATCGTCCAGCTCGAAATGAAATGGAAAAAGGCCCGTGGAGATCTCCAAGCAATTACTCACTTATGAAAGTAAACAAAGTTTTAAATTGAAATAAAAAATTAAAATACAGGATGACGTTGACAAATGAAGACAACAAACTAAAAATAAAAAGCCATTGGATAGGAGCACCAATTTGAGGCCTGAGCGATGAACGAGAGAGAGCCCCACCACCACCACCCAAGGAGAAAGAGTGCCACCTCCCATGAGAGAGAGTATTGATCAGATGGGTAAGGGTATACTCAAAGAGAAAAAAAGAAGGTCCGGGATGAGGCAATGGTGGATGCGTTGCCATTAGAAGCTCGATGGCATACGGTAATCGTCCATCGCATCCGGCTTCCGCTAAATATAAAGCCACGAGAAGGAAGGAATATCCACTATGCTTTAGATGTGGAGGCAAAGATGGGCAACTTCCAAGGGCACGCACAGTGGAAAAGACATAATGCTCTATTTGCGGACTCGAGGCCACAAGCGAGAGACTTGCCAACGGCGATGAAGACACCCCAACAAGAAGGCTGACACTGTTAGAAAAGAGGGACCCGTGAGGAAACTCTTGCAATCTCGCTTGTAAGGAATGTAATAATCTTCAAGGGAGAGAGATTCTATGTAGAAAATGTATTGAACGTGCCTTGAGGCATGGTCCTCGTATTTTATGCAATTTCTCCTATTTCAAGGAAAGTAAGAAGTACGATGCATGCACATCTCCTAGGATGTGCAACCCATGATTTCTCCAAAAAAACCATTGGATAAAGAACCAAAACGACAATAAATAGCTGTCTAAAGCCTATAAAACAATAAAAAATGATAATAATTTTAACCTGGAGTTATCATCACCAAGCCCAAGAAACTTGGATACTGCTGATGCCGCACAAACGTAAGAGGGAATGCTGCAATTGGCAAACGAATCCATGAGCAACGCAAAAGCAGTTGAAATACAAAAGCAAGAGCACGCCATAAAAAACACAAATTCCATACTTCCAGTATATACTGGTAACCTAAATGTGGTAGCCTAAAAGTTGTGGACAGAAGTGAGAATAGCATCCGTAGGATCAAATTTGGGATTTGGTTACTGTGTGGACTAAAAACGGGTGAGACATCAAGATATCAAATCAAAAGGTGGTGAAGCAAAAGCAAACTAAGATGTCAGTTACGACCGTTCTTACAAACAACAAAGATGATCTTGATAAAGTTCATGCAGAACAAGTAATAGAACAAAAGAAAAACCAAAATAACAGACAGAAAAATTGGTACTGGCGAACCCAATCATCCAAAACGTAAGACCATAACAATGTTAGGAAAGTAATGGAGTCGTGGAGTTTACAAAAATCGCATTCCTGCAGTTCTATAATGAACCCTGTATAACCCAAGGAAACCACGCACAAAAGCATCTGATGGAATTCCCATCCTTGTGTTAAAAGAGAATGAGACAAATCCAAGTTTCTTAGGGCACAACTAGAGATAGCCCTGAAATCACAAGTAAAATATGAGCATAGTACTTTTTTTAAGGAAAAAGGATGTGAGGGCATAACAATAAGCAACCAAGAACCTTATATTCGCAAGTTCAAGCATCAAATTACACAGACCAAGAATTCGGTACGACCCCGACATCTTTAAGATGGGCATAATACATAGCAAGATACATTATATAAAAACCAACGATCAAAACAACAACAAAACCTTTTCCCACAATTAAGTAAGGACGGCTACATGGATTCTTCACGTCCATTCAAATCAATCTTGGGCCAATCTTGGGCTTATATCCAAAAACCAAAGATCCCTTCGTGCAATCTCATTCCAACAATTCTTTAGTTGTCCACGCTCTCTCTTAGTTGGCTCAACATCCCAAAACGTGCATCTCCTAATCGGTGCATCAGCTAACCTCCTTTCCAAATGGCCAAACCACCTTAAGTGGTTTTCTTACATCTTATTGTCGATCGGAGCTACACCAAATTTCCTCCTGATTACATTATTCCAAATCCGATCTTTATGTGTGGGTGTGTATCCACACATCCACCTTAGCATTTTCATATATGTTATTGTCATTCTTTTTTGAAAGGTAATGTTATTGTCATTCTCTTCACATGTCTATGGTTCACATGCCAACATTCAGATCCATAGTGCATAGCAGGTCTTATGGATACTTTATAGAACTTTTCATTGATTTTTAAAGAATTTTTCTTATCATAGAGAACAGCAGAGGCTCCTCTCCACTGCATCCGGTATATGCGCATTCTATTAGTAACATCTCCATCAATTTCCCCATCATGTTGCAAAATAAATCCCAGGTATCTAAAACAATCTCTCTTCCGAATGTTATCGTCACCAATTTTCATCTCGAGTCCTTCATTATTACTTCCATCAAAAGTGCACTCCATATAATCAATCTTAGCCCTACTTACACGAAATCCTTTAGTATCTAATGCATGTTTTCACACCTCAAGCTTCTCAATTACTCCATTTCTATTCTCATCAATCAACACAATATCATGAGCAAATAACATACACCAAGGTATCTCATCCTGAATGTGTCTTTTCAACTCGTCCATAATCAAAAGTAAAAAGAAATGGACTCAAAGTCGAACCTCGATGTAAACCAATGTTGATGTCAAAATAGTTAATCTTCCTAGACTGGATCCTTTACATAAGATAAACTCCTATCATAAATATTCTTTATTACGTTAATGCATAGGGAAGATACTTGTCTCTTCTCCAAAACTCTTCACACCAAGGAAGGACATATCGATATCGACATCATATCGATACAATGTCGATACCGATATATCGCCGATATATCGGCGATATATTGACGCATATCGCCGACATCCTGTATCCATTGTTCTATTTTGAGATGTCGATACCCGATATATCCATCTTGGCGATATATCGGTGACCTGTCGATACCGATATATCGCCCATATATAGACGATATATCACGATATGGCGATCCCTGCTTCACACTATCTCACGTTAGACAGAATCATAAGCTTCTCCAAATCGATAAAATTCATATGAAGGTTCTTCCATTTAGCTTTATAAATCTGCAATGTTCTCCTCAAAAATGGATGGCTTTAATAATAGAGCGGCCTGATATGAATCCGAATTGGTTTTCTTTTATTTTGGAAACTTGCCTCAACCTTCTTTTAACCACACGTTCCCAAATTTTCATAGTATGCCTCATCAGCTTGATACATCGATAATTTAAATAATTATGTATGTCCACATTGTTCTTATAAAGAGGCATCACGATACTCCTCATGCAATCTTCAGGCATTTTCTCGCTTTGACAAATAACATTGAATAAAAGTCAAACCACATTCTCCTAAAACTCTTCATACTTTATAGGAATGTCATCCGGTCCTACACCTTTCTAGAGGGATATCAGATCGATCTGTGGTTACGGCCACGAGGATAGCATGCTCCCCTTCACGTTGCTTTGGGCGATTTGGCGTGCGCGAAATTGCACTATTTTTGGAGGGGGTAGTTTATATTCTGAGAATGTAATTGAGCATTGTAAGGCATTGTGTCGAACCTGGAACAACCTGTATCCTTTCCTTTTTACTTTAATATATATAGCCCCCATAAGTGGTGGGTCCCAGCTTAGGATTCCACCAACGTACTTCTTTTTTTTTGAAGCCCACCAACGTACTTCTTTCAAAAAAACTTTCAAAGTCTCATCTACTTCCTTTCATTGTATTCGTCTATAACTTGCACGCTTCAAGTAACTTTCACTACTAGCTAAATCACCCAAAGTGATCTCTCTATTCCCTTCCCCAAGTGACCAAAAAAACATAAAAACAAGATTTTTTGCATTTTTTAAGGCAAGTGGATCAAGATCGGTATCACCAAATAAAGCCAATGAGGAAAAACATATACATGGTAAAAAGAAAAAAACCATATACAAAACATCTCCACTATCAGAGAGAAGAAAACAAGATACACTCAATCAACAATCAAAGGAATACCTACATGCCTAGTTCCACAATCAGTACATACTACTGATGGAAACTTCAAAATCAAATTGTTGTAAACTCAGCAACCCCTTAAAATGGTAGTCCTCAAATTTAATTTACATATTATGCCACCATATAAACTTCAAAGCTCATATCAAAATATAACTCTAAAATCGGAAATCATATATATGCCCAATACCTACAAATAAAGAAATAGTGAACTATATCTGATGTTATGACCTCTTTTAGATAGCTGGAATAATATTGAGATGGAAAAACCACAGTCAATCGCCTCTTTTTTCAAACACATACAACAACAACAAAACCTTTTCCCACAATTAAGTAAGATCGGCAACATGGATTCTTCACCTCCATTCAGATCTATCTTGGGTCAATTTCGGGCATATATCCAAAAAAAATAAGATCCCTTCATATAGTCTCTTTCCAACAATTCTTGGGTCATCCTCACCCTCTCTTAGCCGGCTCAACATCCCAACACTCGCATCTTTTTTTTCAAACACATCTATAAAATTAAGGGTTTTTATCATTTGTGTCCTTCTGAGATATCGCAATTTCAATTATGCCCCTATCTTTTTGATAATATCAGTTGTGCCACTCATTTCTTCCCATTCTATCACTTGTGTCCCTCGGGTTAGTTTCCGTCCATCCCTAATACAAACGGACGTTAAATTCAAGGACACAAGTGCAATTAATTGAAAAAAAGGATTGAAATGTCCAACTCTTCTTCTTCTTCCTCCCCATCCTCTTTCTTCTCCCAGCCCTCTGCTCCTCCAACGGTCCTCCCGACCGCGCTCAGCCCATCCCTCCGCCCCAAGCACCCCTCCTCGGCCCTCGCACCTCCGCCCCGGCTCCTCCATGGCCCCCTTGCCCTGCTTCTCCCTCTGCTCCCCGCCGTCCCAACCCCCTGGGCCTCCCTCTGCCCCGCACCTCCTCCCCCTCCTCTGCCCAGCCACCTCCCCCTCCTCCTCCATCCATAGCTGCCCAGGAATAAATTATCCATAAAATGTCAGTCACGAAAACATGCCAGTAATTTCTGTTTATCCTCCAACAGGAACAATATTTGTTAGATTCTGATTCCAGGAATTAATGAAGCTTAGAAATAGGTGATGAGTAAATTGTGTTCTTGTTCTCCTGCAGATATTCTTCATGTGTTTAATTCTTTACCGAGGCATCTCAATTTCATCGACCATACGAGTGATCTCGGTTAGAAAGAGTATGAGCTCCTCTGAATCGTACTTGTCTGTTTTCATATTTTTTCTTCTAAGGATGTTTTTTTGCTCTGATTCTTCTCACGGGGTCTTGGCATTCAGGTTTGATAGGTTCATCAAGATCATCATTGATCAGAGTCTTTACATGGACTCAAACACCGAGTTCTTCGTCGCACCTGAGACACGGGAGACCCCTGATGCATTCAAAATCTTCATAGGTGACTCCTGAAATGATCCGACGATCGTGAAATTTGTCTAAGTAAATTGTTGGTAACGTTCTCTTGGTTTTCAGGATCTCCATGGCCTATTCTCAGCCGGCCCTTCGTGGAGCATTGTGTGCATAGCTGGGACAATCTCTCGAGGAAGCTGCTGATGTATTTCAGCAATGTGTTGTACGCAATGGAGTCCTACTTCCAGACTGTGATCTGCAACTCTGAGGAATTCCGTAACACCACCGTGAACAACGACCTCCGGTTCTTCCTTTGGGAAGATCCCTCGAAGCTCAACCCGTTGTTTCTCCCCCTCCGCTGCCCTAGCCTCCTCCTCACCCTCCCTCCCCCTCCTCCTCTGCCCCAACCACCTCCCCTTCTTTCCCTTCCTCCTCCGCCCATAGCCTCCCCCTTCTCTACCCTATCCTCTGCACACAACCTCCTCTTCTGTTGCCCTCCTCCGCCCATAGCCTCTGCCCTCCTCCGCCCTCCTCTACTCGAGCAAGGCCTGTTCTCCGCACGACCTACAGCCCCCATGTGATCCACCATGTGTCGGTTGCGCTGTTGTGCAAGGAGCGATATGTTGTTGCTACTTGCGTTGGTGTTCAGCTAGAAGACGGAGTCGCTGCTCATTACAGTACCGTGAAGCTATGGTTTTGGGGCTCTGACGAGGAAGGACCCTCTTCACAGATCTGCTCGAGTTTGTCGTATTCTTGATTTTATTCTGACCATAATACCCTTTTTAACCACACCATGGTTTGAATAAACCATGGTTATTATAATTTTTTGACGGTCAATCTGACGGAAGGGCACAAGTGAACGGAGAAAGAAGTGAGGGGCACAACTGATATTACCAAAAAGATAGGGGCATAACTGAAATTGCGATATCTCAGAGGGGCACAACTGATAAAAACCCTAAAATTAAATCAACTTCGACTTGGGAAGTACATGAGAAGTAATATTGAGATCAAAAGAAATATCAGATCCCAGGTGCACAATAAGTAGGAACTTATGATTACAAAAACCCAAGTCTTGACGGTTTAGAACAAGGTCCTCATAGAAACAAACTAAAACACGGACTATAAATTTTGTACTATTAAATATCTGAAAAGCGGCTTTGGAAGAAGAAAATTACCACAAAGTAGACACCTGATTGGATATTCAACAAGGAAACCAAAACAATAATATATACACAAAATGAATAAAAGAGACATACCATTTCACCATCTCTGCTAATATATTTATGCATATGGAAATAAGTGCACCATTACCCACATCATTGCTCAAATTAGAGACCAGATTAGACAGCACCGTGACAACATCAACTCTGGAAAAGTGCGAACTTATCAAAACTAAAACATTGAAGAAAACAGAAAAGCAAAACGAAGCACTCAAAAAAAAGTTGCAACCAACCTAAGGGGGTGTTCCGCATGTCCATTCACAACTCTCATGCTAAGAGATTTACCCCTTCGTAACAGGGAAAAGCAAACATCCTAAACAAAACAAAATAAGGAATAAGAATTCCCCGAAAACAATGTCTAATACATGATAAATAAAAAGATACAAAGAACCATATAGCTGTGGCACATTAGAAAGAAAAAAAATATCAAGTCAGCGCTGAGCTACTCCTTCACGGAAATGATACAGTTCAAAGAAAACATTGGCCCTTGTCATGAACTCCTGAGTGAACTAGAATAATATAAATTAATGATTTTACAAAGTCTAGTCTACATTAATCAGAGAAACCAGAAGTAAGACCAATCGCCATCAGCCCAAGCGCTAGAGACATAGACGTCCAAATTTGTTGCCAACGCAAAATGTATACGAAATTTCTCTGCAAGAATCTCATTCGCAAAGCAATCACATTTCCAAAAATGCAACAGATATCATCCCCCAACTGCAGCTTCGAGAAGTGCATCACCTTCCATAAGATAGAAGAGACCCAAGCCAGAAGCAAGAGATACTACGTGTCTCTTTAACAGCAATATCCAAACATGTGTCAACATTATAGATATATCTCAATTTTTTTTGCAAAGAAGATCAACATTATAGACATATTTTATACATGCATGATTAATCTCTTCTAAATCTCCTAATCCCCAGGCCATTGTAAAACATAGGCAAGGAAATCGGATTCCAGTCAACAAGATACCCACGTCCATCCTACAGCACCCCTGACTAGAATAAACAACACATGTAGAAGACATGTAGAATACAAGACTAGCCGCCAAGACTTGATGAACACAAATCTACCACCCTTACCAAAAAAGGAGGAATTATATCCAAACAACTTCTTCTCCAGATTCTATACTAAAGGACTGCACTGCGACAAAGTAAGCATGCCAGTAGAGAGAGCAAGTTCCAAGAAAGTAATGGCGAGGTCGACCTCATGAGATCTGATGGTCGAACTACATTCTGAAATCTCCTCCCATGAAAGGCCAAAAGGGACAGAGGGCGACTAGCTGCGATTGATCCTGAGGCTAGACAGGCCACTAAACACATCGAGCACCAAGAACAACCCATGAGCCTCCCGCATTATCCCCTCAATGAATAAAATCGTGTCATCGTGTATTGCAGAATGGCAATGGAGATATTACAGTATGTGCAACCAACATTGTAACCACCACAAACAACACAGCGAGACATCACGGCCAGATTGCCAGCCATAACAACAAAAATCAAAGGAGTAAGGAATCAGCTCTTGCATATCCCTTTCTCGGCAAGAAGAAACCCCTCCGAGCTAGACATTCACCAAGACAAAAAAAGATATTGTCGTGATGCACTACTTCATCCAAATATATGTATTGGCGTGGCGGCACCAAAATTCTGCAATCATCGATCCAAACCCATCTTCAAGCATACAGCGTTGCGCAAATCTAAACCAATGCAGTTGAGGGTGCCCCAAAGTGCCAGTCCTACATAATCGGAGTGTGCTCTGAGTTGGTTCTAACATTGTTTTTGAAAACGTGAATAGAGATGATGAGGTGTACGCCTTGAGGCGTTTGTTAATGAAGACGCCTCGAGGCTATAGCCTCAAACGACCTCATTGAGGCATGTGCCTCGAGGCGTATAAGGCAGGCCTCAAGGTGCTGCCTAATATTTTAGCTGATTCGTTATTATTTTCTGCTATATATTATTCTTCTCTTTTTTATTGTGAGCTTTTCGTTTGTAGGCAATTAGTTTCAAGTCCTTGAGCTCACAATTCACTTAAATGTATTTACCTATGTAGTTTATTAACATATTATGCTTTATTTTACTTTGTTATGCATGTTCTTTATAAATCAACATGAACACAAATTTGAGTCTTGATTCCTTAAATCTAATGTCTTTACTCTTTAGTATGAATCAAAGCACAAGTGCTTTCTTTATTGAAATGTTTGGATGCAAGTCCGTGACTTTGACCTAAATTTAGAAGAGTATGTTTTGTAAACAAGTTTCATCTTTTCTTCTATTCAGTCGGGATTAAAATAATATATCAAAGCATGCCTGAACAAAGACGATCATAACATGCAATATTCAAGTATTTTATCCTCCAATCCTTATGGTAAAGTAAAAAGTGATCATTGCTTGCTCTCTTGTCCTTTTTCAATTGATTACCACCCATACCTAAACTAATTTTGAAAAAAGGTATGGACATCCAGGCCCTTTAGTTAAATTATATACAGAACTTTTCTATTAATGAACTTATCCATTGTTGTGCTTGCGGATCCATATTTACTCGACTCCTTATAAATTTAGAGTCCAAAAGAAGAGAATGGATTAACAACTGCCTATGCTTAAATTTAATATTTCCCTACTTGTTTAGAGAAGTGACGTCGATGTTTAGAGATGCAATGATAACTTGTTTATATTTGAATTTACTGTATTAATCTTTTACATATTTGCATGGTCAAATTATTAAAGTTTCGAACTTTTATTGTTGTAGGGATTTGAGAAAGTCTAGCTCCCGCGTAGAGCAAAACTTGGAAGTTTGAGACATGATATAAGCCTTAAAAAGTCATGGAGTTAGGTTTTTTATCAAATCTATTTAATTTCTTGAACTTAAAAATTGTGATTACGATTAATTATCATGTTTTATGAAAATTTTACTTTGAGGAGTGAAGCTTACGCCTCGATACGCGTAACGTTTTTTAAAACCTTGGGTTCTAAAGGCGGCACAAATAAATTAAAGAGGAAAACGGCGAAACTGAGGATTAGAAAGTCGATATGCAGTATTCGTTCGATCAAGCAGTCAGCAACGAGTAAGCGGATATGTCGTGGATTATGCGAAGGTATAAGCAAATAATGTAGTTTGTAATGTTGTAATGAAAAATTTTAAAAATATAACAATAAATTGAAATATTAAAGATTTATAGTACATTCTTAGAAATGTATTTTTTTCAAATCAACGAGATTTCTTAATTTCAATCCGTAGGAAACAAAAAAAATAGGACTACCCAAAAACCCCTCCTTTCACCACCTTCTTGCATAATCTGCAATTAACCTTGTTCGGATCCACACGGTTTGAAAGACATCTAAATTACCATACAAGATCACCTGATCCCGATAGTGCATAGAAGGGAAAGTCGATACTAGAAGTGACATTCATGGGGACAGGGCCATCTACGTTGTCAAAAATTCACAAGTTAAAACTTGATATAAACAAGTCACTAATTACTATTCTATTAGAAACAATTATATACTAAAAATGTAACAATACCAAGTTAAAATTTCAAATAAGAACACATAATTGCAATTTGCATTTAAATAAGAACAAACAAGCTACAACTACAACAAATGCATTTATTATTAAAAAAATGATTACAATAGGATTATATTGGTTGTGTCGACAACTCAAGATGTTTTAAGAAATTTCTTAGGAAACCAGAGAAGCATTTTGAGAGCAACAAAGCATATGCAAGGTGTTTAGGAAGGATTTCAATTCAATCATACGTTTCTCAAGTTTGTAATGGACAATGGGTTGAACGAGCACCCAAGGAGCATCTAGGACCTATTTATAGGGTTTACATTTAACGATTAAGTTCTAAAAAGGTCGTTTGAATCAAACATAAGTCGCATCTTTTCAAGATATAGGGATTGGAAAAATAAAGTAGCTATTGTTCAATAATCATTATTGAGTTGGAGTCTCACGTTATCGATGTGCTACAAATTGTTGACTTATGGAATATTATGTTGGAATAATATAGGATTAAAGATTTTTTATGAAAATACCATAAAAATGGTAAAAAAACCTAACCGTGATTTCTTGGAGAAGGCGACGACTGAGGCAGGAGGCGGCCGGATGAAGCATGTGGCGACCGGAGTAGCAAGCAGCTATCAGGGTCGGAGCAGGCGGTGATCGGGGTTCGAAGCAGGCGACGGGAAATCATGGGTTGATCGCCTGGGAGGGAGCTCGAAGGATCAGGTATGTGTGGGTTTAGGTTACAGCTAACAGTAACCTAAAACCTCCATACATGGGCATTCGATTTTGGGCTTCCGGATCTGTCTTGCAAAAATCGATCGATTAGTCGGCCGACTATCTCGACTACTCGGTCCGACTAATCCGGGTAGTCTTGCAAAAATCGTGGGTCAATCGGGCCAACTAGTCGGCCTAATCAGTTGATTTTTGCATGCTTGAATGGAACCCACCTCAGCTCACCATAACTCATGTATGACGGTCACCTCCACCGAGTCATATACATTGGAAATCAATCAATAACTGAGTCGGGTCACAAGAATTTCTGTGAAACAAAATTAGTGTTCTCCTACCCTCAACCTTGTTAATCAATTCATATTTGATCAGAAATGATCAGGCAACTCGGACTTAGAGGAGATGAGGGATAGTTAAGAGTTAGAGGAAATTGGTGATGGGCTAATGGAGTGAAGGATTCTAGAGTTACGATTTTTAAGGTGAGAAAACCTTGACCCTAATATTTCAATAGTTGACGAAGTGTGACCTAATAGATGTTTTACATTGTTTGTTGAATAGCATATTTTTATATTTGATGTTAACTAGTAAAGCATAATGCCATCCACATGCACCAGGCCGAGAGCAAGAGAGGTCAAGATCTCATCCACCTCTTAGACAATTGGTTTTGATGCTCCATGAGACAATATTAATAGGAAAACCAGTAGATCTACAAATGTAAATCTATTAATACTACTAAAGCTAAGTTCCTTACTCAGCTATTGCCACGTGGATCACCGTATCATAGGCGAGAGTTATTTGGGGGTTTCCTCCATATAATCCTCCTTTTCCATAATGCTTCTATAAAAATATCCCTTTCATAGGCAGTCACGTGTCCTTTCGTTTTTCCCTCGCTGTAGGGATAGCTTTTGTCATTTCGGAATATGTTGAGCATTATATGGACTGATGTGGAACATGCATACTATTTGGGGCCTCTCCAACTTCATTCCTTGACAATCCCTGATATTTATCTACATCGAAATTGTATAATCGTTTATGGAAAATAATAATAATAAGAGGAACTGTGATGATAATCTTCTCTGCATATAATTTTAAAAAAAACTCCAACAACTGAAATGGAAAGGTAATTTAAGTTTCTAAACATCACCTCGCAACTTTTCAATGTTAAGGAGTTGAGAAATAAAAACAAATCCGAGCCTCGGTTATTTCACACATGTTGGATTCATCCCGAGAATGTGTCCACACTTTTAATATAGATTATTACAATCTCATAAATTCGGATTCCTATTGTAGAACTATTTTGGAGTGTTTTGTATGTTACTAAAAACTAATAAAAAAGTATTTACTCTGGTTATGTTTGTATAACTATTTTACACTTTCCATTTTAATATAAATTTAGTATTAAACATAAATATATATTTGCATGTATCGTTGTATAATTTTTTATTATCATATTTTAAAAAATACGATACGATAACTATGTGGTAAATTTTCTTATAATATATATATATATATATATCACTATACATTATTCTAATTTTTAAAGAGACGCGATAATGATAACTTTTCTTTTATTTAACAAACCTGAGTATTTATTGTCTCCCATCAAATGATAAGGAATTTTGGATTCTCCTTTATTTTAATACATACCATTAAAAAATATAAACAACAATAACAAATGGATTCTTTGCCATCACTCAGATCTATATTGAGTTATTCCCGTGTCTAGATGGAAAAAATTAAGATTCCTTCGTATACTCTCATTCCAACACTTCATCGACCTTCCTCGCCATTTCTTAGCTGGCTCAATATCCTAAAACTTGCATCTCCTTACTGGTGTATCAGTCGATCTTCTTTGCAAATGGTCAAGCGTTTTAGTCTTATCTTATCCTCGATCGGAGTTACACCAACTTTCCTTCTGATTGTACCATTCTGAATCAAATATACAATACTAAAATTAGTACATATGCGTTTTCTGTTGATATTTCCATGTATATAACCATTTTTCCATACATACCAGATTCTTTAGAAGAAAATTGGATTCTTTCATCTTATCATACTTCCATCCAAGAGGATTAACCACAACAATGGGATGAATTAGATATGTGTCACATATTTGTTTTTAAAAGTCATTTTACCTATAGTCTTATCTATATTGTCCCTAAGACTTGCAATAATTGTATGTTTATTTTATGTACACCAATACATCATATTATGTTATAATTATCTATCTTAAGACTATGAGGTTATCACATATAATATTCCATGACCACTATTATTTTCAGATGTGACGTTGTCCTCAAACAAAAAAAACTATGAGAAGTTCCGGGTATTACTACTGTTTTTTGAGTTTTGCTCTTTGGATACTCCATCTCTATCATTTATTAACTATTGTTATATTAGTTTTAGTCGTGATCTCTCTATGCATTCTACCATTTTCATCCATGGCATCCTATTTACCGTCCTTATCAAGCATGGTGTTATCTCCCTCCAACAATTTGAATTTTCACCATTATCCCATGTTCCATTGTCCAATGTAGATGTCAATGTATAAGGAACAAAGGGATGGCAAAAGATATTTAAACACATGACTATTTAACAGTGTTCACGAATGCGCCCTGAGCGGCCGCATATGCGGCCGCATATGCGCGCGCGGACTTAAAGACGTGCCGCACACGTGAATCGGGCCACTATGCGCCCCAAGCGCATGAGCGGACCGCATATGCGGTCTATGCGGCCGCATATGCGGTCCGTTCGGCTGCTCGGCTGTTGGTTTTCTATGTCGGATCCCGTAGGTCCGATTACGCGTAACCTCCTCATCCCGAACCCGATTTAGGGTTTTTAGGAATGGATTAGGGCTTCGATCCTCTCCCCGACTCCTCAAGTTCTCAAGTCCCCGACTACTCTTGCGAGCGCCAGGCCTCCTCCGATCTCCTCCGCCTCCTCCGCCCCTAACGAGCCCTCGAATCGCGAGCTCCAGGCAGCGCCTCCACCGGACTCCTCCACCTCCTTCGCCCCTAACCGGCCCTCGACTCGCGAGCGTCATCGCCTCCACCGGATTCCTCCGCCTCCTCCTGTGTCTTCCGCCTCCTCACAGGTCCTCCTCCTCTTCACAGCTCCTCCGCGATTCCAACTTTGCTGCCTCCTTACAACCTCTGTTCCTCTTCACAGCAGTTCATTGTGCGACTACCCGTACCCAACTTCCGCGTTCATTGCCTCCAACTTCCGCGTCACCCGCAGTTCATTGCCTCCAACTTCCGCGTCAGCCGACTACACGTACCTGTTGTCAATTCATTGTGCGACTGCGAACTGCGAAGGTTAAGGTCCGTTTGCATTTTAGTTTTTTTTTTCAATAATTTTCCCATTTTCCCATTTCAGATTATATTTAAATCTCTTATTGTCGAAGATTATGCATATTATATTGTCTGCATTTCGGCTTGATTCTTTTTGTCAAACTTGTTTGCAAGTTGGGGGTTGCAAGCAGATTGTGACCAAGGTAATCATGTCCACGTAGTCCTACATCATCTTATCAAAAGCGTTTACGGAGTCGATTACTAAAAGATAAATGGTTTCTTTTTAATTGCCCAAATGTATATACATTTTTTGAAGTTTTTTTTAGAAACAATCACCAGGGGATCGATCTATTGGGAAAGAATGTGGATTAAGATAAATTTAATTTGGGTGTTATTTCGCACGGGAGAAAGTTTTTGTATGTTTCCCTTTTTTGGGGTAACATAAAAAGGATGCGTGAATAATATAGAGCGGCAATTCATTAAAGTCGTGGTTGAATATTCCATTAAAAACATTTTTTTATTTTTTTGAGGTTTGGGAAGCATATATCATGAATGGCAATATCTTAATGAGGAAGAACTAAGAAGCGAATGGATGCATAAAGAGTTATACTCATTTTTTGTATTGAAATAAATAGAAATGTATGTTGGTTGGAATATATACCCACATGTGTCGTCAAGCACGATACTCTTTAGGAGAGGAACGCGTGCTAAAATTTCAAAGACTTTATGTACGTCAATTTGCCACTATATTAAACTTTTTGTCTATGCATATTAAACTTTTTGTCTATATTTTTATCTTATAAATTTATAATTATGATTGAATGCCAGAAAACTATGGCATCTAGACTACCATCTGACAGCGGTTCTTCTCCTACGCCTGGAACTAGAAGTGAGCCTTTTATTGAAAGAAGCGATACTACGGAGTTTTTTGTTCCTCCTGGTTCTAATGATCCGGGATGGAAGTATGCTTTTCTAGAGAATCCGAGTACCCCGAGCATGGTCACTTGTCGGTTGTGTCGGAAGGTTGTGAAAGGAGGGATCAATCGCATGAAGCAACATTTGGCACACATTAAAGGCAATACATCATCTTGTCCCAAGGTGTCTCCTGAGGTGAAGAAAGAAATTATGGACAATATGGAAGGAATTAAAGCGAAAAAGAATGAGAAGACCTCGAGGATGAAAGAAATTCAAGGGCAAGTCTCCACTAAGATTAATCAACCCTTGGATGATGAAGAGAGGGATGGGAAAAGGTTGCGAATTTCAGCTCAAGAAGTACCAGCGGAGACTCTCCGCCAATCCTCAATCAAAGATACCTTTGCCAAGGAGGAACGTGCACGCGTGAATACATTTGTGGCAAAGTACTTCTATGACAATGACATTGCTTTTAATGTTGTCAAAAGTGACTCATTTCTTCGAATGTGCGAAGCAATTGGACAGTATGGGAGGTCGTACAAGCCTCCAACACACTATGAGCTAACTGAAACTCTTTTGAAGGAACAAGTTAAGGAAACAAAAGACTTCTTGCAAACGCATCGTGATAGTTGGAAGACTTCTGGGTGTTCCATTATGACAGATGCATGGACTGATAGGAGAGGAAGGAGCATAATGAATATTTGTGTCAATTGCATGCTTGGAACTAGTTTTCTGAATTCTATTGACTCGTCTGCAGATTCTCATACCGCGGAGTACATTGCTTCCTTAGTGGATAAGTCCATTGAGGAAGTTGGGCCTGACAATGTAGTCCAAGTAGTGACAGACAATGCATCTGCTAATATGGCTGCTGGCAGAATATTGAGAGCAAAGTACCCACGGATATTCTGGAGTTCTTGTGCAGCACATTGCATCGATCTCATGCTAAAAGAGATCGGTAAAGAATCAAAAGTGAAAACTGCCATCACAAAAGCAAGGACATTGACTGTCTTCATATACAGTCATGCAAAAACATTGAGCTTGATGAGACAATTTACGCAAAAGGGCGAGATAGTGAGGCCAGGAACAACAAGATTTGCTAGCACATATCTCACTCTGCAATCTGTGATGGAGAAGAAGGATAAGTTGAGACTTATGTTTTCTTCTGATGAATGGAGAGCTTGTAAATGGTACAAGACCAAGAAGGGCGAAATGGCTTCAGCCAGAGTTTTGAGTCCTTCATTTTGGACTCAAGTGTCATTGACATTGAAGGTCTTTTCTCCATTGGTACATGTTCTGCGGATTGTTGATGGAGATAGGAGGCCGGCTATGGGCTTTGTATATGGTGAGTTGCAAGATGCTAGAAAAGAGATCATGGGCATTTTCAAAGATGTCGAAGCATCTTACAAACATTTTGTTGATGCCATTGACTCAAAGGCAAAAGGAAGACTGGATAGTCCCCTCCACCTTGCTGCATATTATTTGAATCCCTACTTTTTTTATAGGGACATTGCTCAAATCCAGAGGGAAGGCCTTGCTCTGAAGGGATTCTTGGATTGTATGGATATTTTCTATCCTGATTTAGAGATCCAAGATATCATCACCAGGAAGGAGTTGCCTTTATATGAAGGGGCAGAAGGATCATTTGGCAAACCTTTGGCTATCAGACAAAGGTCAATCATTGATGACGACTTCAATCCAGGTATAATTTCTCACTAGAATTAATAGACTTATATCTTTAATTATTATTAACTATTTTTTCTTGAAAATAGCCCGTTGGTGGGAATTACATGGCATGGAAACACCACAATTGAAGGAAATGGCAATGAAAATTTTAAGGTTGACAGCTTCTTCCTCAGGCTGTGAAAGGAATTGGAGTACTTTTGAGGCGGTAAAGTTAAAAAATTGGTGCCATACATCTCACATGCTACACTTCATTAATGTGGTGGTTAATGATATTTTTATCGTGATTTTGTAGATCCATACAAAGAAAAGGAACAGGCTTGAATTCAAGCGATTAAATGATTTGGTGTATGTCAGATTCAACGCCAAGTTGAGGGATCGCCATATGAAAAAACGAAATGATCCATTTGCCACAAATGATAGAACCCATTTGCGAGATTGGATTGGTGAAGATGATGAAGGAGATGATGAAGTTTTCCAAGGATCGGGGCTGACATGGAACTTAGTGGCCGATGCAACTGACGCTGAAGATTTGGTTCAACATAGAAGAAGCCAAAGGCATGCTACTGGTTCAACCTCAATGCCAAGTTTGAATGAGGAAGAACTCCTGTCCGATGAAGAGAGTGAAGATGAAAATGAAGACAATATCCCAGTGGAATTTGATGATGACTAGATTAGAATTGCTTTGGACTTAGTAGAATATTGTCGCTTGAATATTTTATTTTTCTTATGCTATCTTAATTAGTACTTTTGCTAATGTTATTTATTTTTAATCCCAGCTCTTTCAGATACTTGCATATTTTGGTGATTGTTGTTAATTACCATGTGTGCTAACTTTTTTATTGAAGACTTGAAGTATTGACCTCCATCATATGAAAGTTATTTTTCTTAGATGTTCTGTTGGACCACAATTATACATAAATTTAGTTCTGTTGTAGTCACTTTTGTATTTATTTATTTATTTTTAAATAAAAAATTAGGAAACCGCTTAGAACCGTTTATACCCCGCATATGCCCCGGCATACCGCTTAAGCGCTATTCGGTGACCTGTCCGAACGCATACGCATACCGCTTTCCTGAACCTTGCTATTTAATAGGGATGAAAATGAACATCTTGGAGGCTGCAAAACATGTTACATATTATCCCAAATTTGTATTCCAAAAAATTATAAGTAAAATGTCCTATATTTCCTTCGAAAGTTTTGCACTAACATTCTAATCATTTTTATCTTGAACGCAAATAATGTAAATATAAATGAAATGATCCTACTTTTCTAAATTAATATGTACATTGTTTAAGATATTTGATTACATATTAATTTATTATTATCTTTAAAAAAACTATATTTTCTCTAATTTCTTTATTTTATGGTTACATAATGAACATATTTTGTTCCAATACTTAATATGGTGATCATTCATATACCATATCAATACTTGATATGGTGATCATGTTTCAAACAGGATTTGTCATTTTTGAAAGTAGGATTTGCCATTTGTGAATGCATGAATTCCTCCACACTTCACATATTATGTTCCTAATATATTCTTACCTCTTAACTCCATACTTTACTGTAAAAAATAGTACTTCATCAATTCAATGAAAATAGATATGATCAATAAAAAATAATAATTCATATTTTCACAATGAAATTTAGCCCATAGTTTATTTTAATTTCCTATCTTTTCAACTTTTTACATCACGCGGCGAAGCGCGGTATGCACCCTAGTCAGATTTAATATAAGATTTTATGGATGCCATTTGATTTAGATTTCAACTGACCTTCGATAAAAACCAGATCACTTTAAAGGAGATTCTCACGTTATCTTCCACTGAATTCGATGTTTTAAATGTGATCACTACAAGTCAGATTACAAACTAAATATGAATGAATGCTGTCAGATCATGAATTAGTAAGAGCTATAGTGATAATTTACTTTAAATAAATATAGTTTCCCAACTAATCTCACAAAAACTGCCGTTATTGTTTACGTTAAATGAATTAATACGTGTATGTACGGTTAGTTAACTACATATATTTGAAAATGTACATAAGTTCAGATACAGTAAATCCGATAGTGACCACAATGTTTTAAATTTCCTTAAAAACGCTAAATGCAAAGCGACGCATGAGATACTTACACGATGTGTTACTCTTTGAAATATTAAAATCATGTGTTGCATACAAAAATGAATGCATAAAAATATAAACTGTTACAATGACTTAATGGGTTAATGTCACGATTTGTGAACTAAGGATATCTCATGTCGAAAACTAGTGAATTAAGATATAGACTTGATAAATATGAAATAAGCATGTAGATAGTGCTCAATGAATCAAAGCTTAATTGTGAATGTTCTAACAATTAAAGGACAAGATAATAATGCAGTGGAACACTCTTTAAAAAGCATTGATGCACACTAAACTTTTAGGCTTGTGAATACTTCTTATTGAATTACTGATATAACAAGTATGATAAGTACACTTAATTATGTTCGTTCAAAATTAGCATCATATATGATGCATGGATATGAGGATACCATAAAAATAAAAAAATTTCATTCTCAAAATATGCAATACACTCCTTGTCAGAATAGCCAGGATATTACCAATATATCGAAATATGTAGGATGCATTTTTATTAATGAATGCAATTTATTATTGAAATGCATAGAATTGTATGAATAAATCTCCATTCGAAAAAAGATATGAATTCGGCAAGGTTGATCCTCCACCCAGAGCGAACCAATGTTCAAGCAAACAGCTTTTGCAAGAGGGAAGCAATTAGATATCAAACTTGGGAACTGCTTTAGGAAAACTAAGAATTTCTGTGGCACATTATGGGATTGTCTGAGTCTAATTCAAAGATAATAACCCTGAGGATCGTCCCGAACTGCAAGGGCCTTGCGGGTGAAATACTAATGGCTGGTTTGAATTGCACTCTTAAATTTGCCCTGAAATATAAGAGTACCCAAAAAAGAACTCGTGGTTTTAGCCCCAATATTCCATGTAGAAGTAGTAGGGTGAATTCATACTAAGCTTCCTTAGAAAGAGTAGGATAGAAACTTAGAATAGTTACAAGTCAACAAAGAACTAAAATGATAATAATACTTTCTAAATCTGAATGACTTGGAAAACATCTGTCTGTTAATAAATGCAATATAAATATAGCGAATAAGTTATGAATTACACACTGGTATACTAATGTGATGACGGTGTTATGAGGTTATATACAATGAGAATGCCTTAGAATTGGCAGATAATTCCCTTTATATAAATTGAATAATTGAAAAAATGGAAAACGTCTATTTTGCATATACTCTAGTGATAAAATAACATATGAAATGATATTATTACTTGGCATAATAATATGTTGAATATGGTAATTAATTGGCATTATGCTCAATCTTGACTTTGAGATCTAATTGTGTTGAAGGCCACTAGATTGGATAAGAATAAACTTGTAAACTTAGATTACTCAAAAGCGAGAAGAAATTCCTTGAAGATAAGTAACTCGAAAATTATTAAGAGTTTTATGATTATGCATGTTAAGCCATTGTTATGGTTCATTTTGTTGAATTAATTACTTTCAATGAATGCCATACGATATTGGCCCCCCTTAGTTAATATCTCAGAGACGTTCAGATAGGACTCGAAACAACTTTGGGCCGTTATAAGTCGTACTTCACTTGACCTCTTCATAGCCCCCATTTCCAGGAAACCACAACAATCCATCATGTGAACCACTCGCCAAGTCACATTGTCGCACAATTCTAGTAAGTCCTATTTGCACAAGGACCACATCTCATGACCACTCCACAACATAACGCACCAAATATCTCCTCCCTTAAGTTCCACACATTAGAACACAATATATGCATTTACAACAATTAGCAAGCCCAGCATGTCTCAACTCAACCATCTTCGAAGCCTCCCAACTCCCACGGCCCAACCTCATCCTCGGAGAACCCTCCCCCCTATCGATGAAATTTCCCAATAAGAGTGAAGGGAGGTTTGACCTCACACATCACAGATCAAAATCATAAAGACAGGTGTCTGTTGTATGAACATCTAGTAGTGTAACAAAAAAATCGCAAATGTGAAACAACATGATATAGTAAACATTTTCAAAATAGTTTCCCACAATCACAAGAATATTAATGAAAACCTTTGAAGCATGGGTATCTAAAACAAGAGACCTGAATCGAGTCGAAATAGAAAAACACATGCTCTCATGAGTATGACGATGACTCATGGTACTTCCCACGAACTTGAGAGAACTTCTGCACCGAGTAGTCCACGCAAATAGAGAACAAGATGATCTCGACCTCATAATTAAGTCGAGCAAAATCAATTCCTTCAATGCATACACGGAGCACGAAGAAGGCGACTCCTCTAACAAATGGTCAAGCCAAGCTAGAGGAAGACAAGGACAATATGCCCGACGGTAGGGTTTATGGAGATTTAGACAGCTAGGAGAAAAGAAGAGAGTATTCTCTTCTAACTTCTATTCATTCTCAAAAGTTGAAAGGCACTCTTAAGAATTAAATCCCCATGTCTTGTAAAGAGAAGAAAAGCTCATCTTTAAATACAAAAGTGAACATGTCTACACAGAAAGTCCAACTATCCAGGTGGATGACCAAGATGAGGCAAAGAACTTTATTTTAAAAGGCTGAGATAGATTCCAAATCCTTCATGAAGTTGTCAATTAATTAGCCAACTTTATCACCAAAATAATAAGCCAAATAATAGAGTCATTAACCAAGAAATAAAGAGACTAACAATTTAGCCTCCAACTACCATGGTAGGCGTCCATGGTAGAGCCACCATGATGGTACCCTTACTTTCAATTCCATTAGGGACTTGACATTTAGTTTAATTATTTCTTGATAGTTAAAATTAAATTGCAAATATAAATATTAGAATAATTACAAAATATCCTCCCAACAAAGAAATCAAATTAACTAGTCCGAAATTCAATATAAATCCAATTCACATTTAACTATTTAAATCATATTCACACATGTCTAGAATATATATATATATATGAATGACATTCATATAAATATTAAGTATTATGATCCCATATTCATAGTTGTTAGATAATATGAATGCGGAAGCGTACCAGAAATAAATGATAAAGAAAATGGAGAACATGAGATATAACAATGAACCCTACTCCCTAAGGAGCAGGATGAAATCACAGGAGAATGCCTCAAAGGAATGATCGTTTATTGAACTTTCTTATCTAATACAGGGGGGTCTGGAGCTTCTTACATATCCCTCGTCGAATCTCCACATCTCACAACTGGTAGATGTGGAACTAAACAACTGAATATAATAAATGAATCTTAGAAGGATCCATTTACCCATCTTACATGATAAATGACACATACTCTACCAATAGTAATTAATTACCATTAATATACATCATATTCTCGCGTTCTCATCTCCATGATAACAACAGTTATCAGCTTGATATTGACATCTCAATGAATGAGCCTTATTCCAATTAACATTAATGAGCAGTACTCGTGGATACATGGAGATAATGTCATGGAGATTATATTATCCATGTATATTGACTTTATATCCAACGATGAATGTTTAAACCAATTTTACGCATATACATTTGGATCCATTTATCCAAACCACTTTGGATCTATGTCCATTTCGTTCCACTTCCATTTTCATTTCCACAACCAACATTTGGATCTAGAAATGGGTGCTAGAAATAAGTTCTATGATCTGAGATTTAATCAACTAATTCTCAATCTTTGTGTCATCCCTCCCTCGAAACGGAAGCGTTAGGACATATAATCTATTATGATTGCATCAATCAAGAATATTCTCAATTCCCAATCATTATGCGTACTGCAAGACATTGATTAAATTTGAAGTTCAAACTCTTATTTCACTGTCTTTTTTGAAAATTTATCAATGAATTTCTCAACCGATTACTGGATGACAATATTAATTATATATTTTCCAAAACCATAAATTAACATTCTCGAATATTCATCTTGTTTCATAAACAAGACAATCAAGCAAGAAATTTGAATTTTCCAATATCTAATGAGTAAACTCGGTCTCCTTGTTCAGAAAGTATGAACACGTATGATTCCTTTGAAAAATCATACATCTTTTATCTCATTATATGCACACAAGCACGCCTATATATAAATCGTGTATTGGCCATTAACCTAATAATATGACAAATACGCATATTCCGCATATTCTGATATATAAAGGTATGTTTGGGTCCAATCAAAGGACATGTACATGTTCGTAATAGTATACAATATAAGTCTTTAGTATCTCGATCTCATCAGGTCAACACTTTGACTTGAAGTAAGTATTTTGACTTCTGGTCAACATTTTGACTTTCGATTAGTATTTTGGCTTTTGGTCAATATATGACCTCTTCGAGCAACATTCGATCAACATTTGATCAACATGTTAGCTTTCGGTCAACACTTTAACTTTTAGTTAACACTTTGACATTCATAATCCAATACCTCTGAATCTTTAATCCTATGTATAAGATTTTCATCGAGAGGTAAGTTGGAATAAAGTCTTCAGAGAAAGATCATCATCTCTTTCTCAAACTAGAGATCATTCTTGAATATCACTTGATGATATAAGTTGCATCATCGATCTAACTCTTTAGATCTACAATCATGAATCTGCCTCTATGTTTTAACTATTCGATCAACAATTATATGTAGGGATGCAAACAGACAGATATGGGTACAAATATTGGTATAACCATATCCTTATCTATTCTTAAATACGAATATAGATGCGGATAAGGATATTGACGGTACTATGACATATCCTTAAAAGAGGATGTGGATGTCAAACAGATATTGATCAGACGAGTTATATAAGAAATACTCTAGAAATTATCTTCAATATATATATATATATATATATATGTATTAGATGGATTACACATGATATGAATACACAAAATATGCTTATATCGGAAAAATATGCAAATATGGGGAAAGAAAGTACAAATCAAGATAAATATCGTAAAAATAAATCAACAACTATATTTATATACGAAAACGAATATAGAGATGTGGATACATATGTTTACAAATATCAAAGTGATATTCATATTCATATCCATTTTAAAACTGATACATATGAAAAAATCTTTATAAAACGGATATGGTGGCAGATCGAATATGGATATATCCATATCTGTTTACATTCCTAATAGTATGATATCTAAACTTTCTCGAAGCATGGATTCCTAGAGCTGGATTTCTTGAAGCAGTGATTCCCAAAAACCTATATTTCATGGATGAAGCATTGTATTACCATAGCATCGTACTCGATACCTGTGAATGGCCATCCTAAGGGATGGTTCTTCCATCCGCAATAGGGTGTGTGGCAAGGCTGCCAATTAGCCCATGTGTTATTTGTTATTGCCACTGATGCCTTGCCTAGTATGGCCAGCAAGTTGGCGCAACATGGGGTCATTGTAGACTTCTCACATAATGATACTCGCATCTCTCTGTTGTAGTACACGTATGACACAATCTTTTCCATTGAAGGTGGCAAAGAGGAAGGTAAAGGGATGGCTACAATGCCTAAGGTTGTTGGGAGTTTTCAGGATCGGTTCTCAACCATGGCAAGTCAGCCGCTAGCACTTTTAATCTGTCAAAAAACGAACCACATGTGTGTAGTCTGGAGCTGGGTACGGAAAGAGAGACTTCGCCCATACATTACCTAGGTTTTCCATAAACTTGTGGCAGGCTTAGAATGTCAGATTGATTGCCTATAATGGAGAAGTTGGAGAGAAAGCTAACGATATGGAAGGCCGCATTTTATCGCGTGGGGATGCTTGGTGCTTATAAAGTCCGTCCTTTAGGAAATTCCTGTGTTTTTTATGTCATCTCGCCTCCAACCGGCTAGTATTTGTCGTCAGTTGGGAGCTACTATGCGTAGATTTCACTGAAGCAAGTCAGGCTACGTGGGTCGGGTATTCATCTGACAGAATGGAAAACATTTACAAATACGTTGTCGACAGCAGGGCCTGGGATTTCCCATCCTGAGACAATGGATAAGGCTCTGCTTAAGAAGAGAGTTAGCAGGATTTGAAGCAGGGACAAAGACTTGTGTTGCAGACGTGTTCGTCGTATCAACGGTATTCAGCAGATCTGTGCCCCCTTTGTGATAAGGAGATTGAGATGGTGGAGCATCTCTTTTTCAGTTGTGGGATTTGCTCCCCCGTTTGGTCAAAGCTGGGTTCAGACTGGTGAATTTGCACAACGCAGATACTTCCTGGCACTCACTTTATTTGGAAAAGCATAGTCCAAGAAATGAGCTCATCTTTCCACTAGCAGTCATTTGGCTTTATGCCTAGCTAGAAATTGTGTGATACTTAGCTCACAGTGCTTTTAGGTGGATAATGTAATTTCTCGTGCCACAACTCACCTCGAGTTGTGGCTTCTGTAAGTTTTTTTGAAACCTTCTTTGTAATATATTTGGGACGGACACCACAACGTGTTTCCCTCTCTTTTGACTCAAAAAAATGATATCTAGACAGATATGGAACATAACCCCCTTAGTGGTACAAAGGGACTTTTATAAAGTTTGAACAAAACATTCAACTAAGATTATAAGATTAGACAGCTTTTATTGCATTATTAGATAGCCAAGACCTTAATCTTATGTTCCCAAAACAATGGTCGTTGATGCATGTCGATGACTATATTAGATGATCGTTACACCAACATTTGCCCCCTCATATTCTCCACATTGATTTTTCAACCATGGATTAGCAGCTCCAAAGTCAAATCTTCTCGAAGTATGGCCGACAATAAAGCAAATAACCAAAAGATGAGTTTTTCAAAGCGGTGGAACATAGATGCAGAACATATTTGGTATTAGAGCCGAATTTATTTTCATCGAATTTGTATTTACTTGAATTTAATTTCCATTTTAAAAAAATAACATCAAGAGGAAAGTGAAACACTAATTCAGATCGTCGCTCGTTCAAAATCTGATGAGTCGCTTCACAATGGAAGTCCCAAACCACTTATATATAGGATCAGGTCAAAAATTTTACCATCTGTGCAAAATAATAGAGCCATATTATAGCAAGCTCAAAACTGATGTTCCAAAAAAACCATCTGGCAACTAACATTCTTGTAAAAACTCTAAACATAATAACGATCTCAAATCTTACATTATACAGGGCATGGGCCTTCACACAGCATCTCACGCAAGATCTCATTTCCAAACCACCAGTCACCACCATCTCTCTTCCCTCCACTCCCATCAACCTCTTTCTAGAAAAGGTGGGATGCATGCCGAAATAATTCCACCAATCCAGCAAATAGTAGAAATTTCAAGGCAATACATTTCATTATTGACAAAGGATTAGCCTCTCAATAACAGATATACCTTGAAAAAATCAGGTGTACATTTGGATGATTCAATATCCCACTCCCAATTATTGTCGTAAACTATCGAGTTTGTTCATTTTCAAGAGGATCGACAATGATCAGTGCCAAAACTAACCCATGACACTTTACAAGCTCATACAAGTGAAGAGAGGTGATTTTCTCTACAAATAAGGATTTCCAAGAAAATGGTAAGCCGTGTTTTTAGTTATGAAGGAAATTGACAACATATTCAATATCAAATATCTCCACTATTAACTTCCACAAAAAATAAACTTTGACACAGTCCTTCAAAACTAAATCGAATTTACCGCCTCTGCAAAAACAAATGATACAATTAGTTTGGGACGGATGTGTGGATTTGTCTCAGAAAAGTAACCTACTTGAACACACCCACGCAAAAATTGAGGGTATAAAAACACTTCTCGAAGTTCCCCGTAACGAACAGACGGGTGGATTTTGTTCCAAATCTGCATTTTTGTATCAAATTGCATTCATTGATGGAAAAAACATCATTTATACAGAGAGACACCACACTTCTAATATATAAACCTAATAGATTGAGCAAGATATAATACCAACCATTCTATACACAAAATTATCTACCAATCTACCCTCAGAACATGTATTACAAGTTCAATAACATTAATACCGCAAGCAAATTACATTCATTAGAGGAAAGCAGCGCGCGATTACCGAGCATGAGTTGAAGTAAAACTAACCCTGCTAAAAGAGACCAGTCGATAAAGCAATTCAAGAGTAGAATGTAGTTCCTCATAACTTGAGGATTTAAACTCTTGCATGAGTTGAAATACCAACATTAGTACTCCAGATTGTGCATGCTGAACAAAGAAAGAAACGATCAGTACCTTACAAACCAGTATACAGAAAAGGTAAATTTGCAAGTACTGAGTGGTAGGAATAGTTAAATGCACTACGACTATAGCAACCGTATTACAAGGGCGAAGATGAGGAATATATATATAACATCAACCAGACTGACTTGAAGATTAGATCAGGCTATAAGAGATTTTTCACGATTACTGTTTTGAGAAGAATAAGCATTTCCAATCTAAAATGATCATCAGAATTCATTCATACCTTCAAATACACATGTTACGAGAGTTGTAACCCGTTGGGGGTAATTTCATTTTGTATTTTGCATTCAAGGGAATTCCCTCTAACCCAAGCTTATATACAGAGTTATGTTATGTTATCGATATATCATTATCTCATTGCCTTTCCACATGACTATAAAGACCAGAGCAGTCAATTTTAATGGAAAACATGGCCGATTTGTGCCCCATTTCGCACGAGTTGCATTCATATTTACATATAATTTAGTCATAGTACATATTATACAAGCAAACAAGAAACTAAATTTTCTTCAAAGCGGTTCCCCCGAGCCCCATATTAGAGTAAAACCCCCCAATAAAAAAAAGCCCCAAGGATCCAACCAAGCTCGGTTACAGCGCAAAGAGGAATAGATGGTGTGCTTCGTCCGCTAACAACCGAGGTTACACAATAAAATATACAATGTGTCGAATCGAACAAACAGATAGCGATTTAAGGTTTCTCAAGATTCGCAAAACATGTTCATAGCATATGTACATAATATAGTATTTAGGGTGCGTGTTATGTGGAGAAAAGAATGAATTGTTGCATTGTATTCCATGGATCAAGGGCTTCTTAAATGCATGAAACCCTAGAGAGAATTGCATAAAAGTCCCTGAAGGTTTATATAGCTCAATAGAAGATAAAATAACTCTTAACACTCCCCCACAAGTTGGAGCATATCTATCAATCAGGACCAGGTAGAAAATCAACCAAAAGATGTTTCTTCGATAGCACTTTCGTGAATATGTCTGCATGGTGTAGCTCAGTAGAGATATGTTGACTAGTGAGACTTCCTCCCTATACTACATTACGAATGAAGTGACAGTCAAACTCTGTGTTCCTAGTCTGCTCATGGAATACATGATTAGTGGCAATGTATAATGGAGAATTATTGTCATAGTATAGAGGTACAGGAGTAGCAGTTGGAAGTCCAAGCTCTTGTAGAAAGGAAATAAGCCAGATAACATAGGTGGATTGGGCCATTGCGTTGTATTACACCTCGACGCTCAGTCTAGAGACCATCGTCTACCTCTTGCTCTGCCAAGTAACAAGGCTGCCACCAACGAACATGGCATAGCAATGTAGTGGACCGACAGTCCTCAGGCGCACTAGCATCATACGCACCAGCATAGGTGGACACATAATGTGATCATTGACCCCATACACGAGTCCTCGCCCGAGAGATTTCTTCAAACATCGAAGGATCAAAAGAGCATCATGTTAATGATTATAAAAAGATCTCTCCATGTGTTGGTTGGCTCCACTCATAGCATATGATATATCTAGTCTAGTAACAATGAGGTAGAATAGTTTGCCAACTAGGTTGCGTAATATCCTCAAACTCAGGATCAGTAGATGTAGAGTTTTTCCTTAAATCCGCAAGGACGCCATATGGCCTACGTCCAAGTAGTCCAGTCTCGGTAAAATGTCTAAGCAATACATTCATTATGAGAGACGTAATCCCTCTGCAGTGTGTATCGCCCCAATGCCAACTAGCAAAGTTTTCCAAGAACCTTCTTGACAAAGACCATCTGGAGTAAGGACTTGGACTATGAAATTCATTCTTCGTCATCTTCAGTGACAACCATATCATCAACATACACTGCAAGTATAACAGTGGCAATCAACCGTCGTCTGACAAAGACATAGTAGTCAGATGTTGTCCTCCGAAAGCCGAGAGTGCTGATCTCAGTGATAAGTTTGTCAAACCATGCCTAAGGACTCTACTTCAGGCCATAGATGGCCTTACCAAGTCGACATATGCACCCCTCGACTACATAAACTAGTGGTTGCATCATGTAAACCTCCTCTTCGAGGTCACTATAGAGAAGGTATTCTTTACATCAAGCTAAAATATGGATCATGCTTTACTAGCACCAACTGAAAGAATGGTACGTATGAAACCCATTCAGGCAACTGCAGAGAAAGTCCCAAAATAACCAACTCCATAACACTCTGTGAAGCCATTTACAACCAGTCTGGCTTTAAATTTGTTGATGAACACATCAAACAAGTTTAAGGACGTAAAGACCATCTACATGCCATAGGTCGAACTCTCGAGAGCAGGACACAAGATCCCACATGCCCCGAGAGGTAAGGACGTCTATCCCCATACCCATGGCATTTCTCCAACCATGAACATGTAGTGCACTATGATCATATCAAGTAATAGAAGTGGACATCAAAGCATCTGCAAACCTCTTGTCACAACAACAAAAACCATCAGTAGAAGCAAAATGTGACATAGGGTGAAAAGAGATTGCCTTTTTGGTTTTCGGAGAGCTCTAGGAAATTCCTGAGGTGCATTCGAGGAAGCAATGGAGGGAGCATGGTAAGAAGGCATACTATCCTGTAAAAAAGGAACAGGCAAAAGCACAAAAGTAGGTATAGTAGTGCACATGCTTTTACAAACGATCAGTGGAGGATGTAGATCCAAAGGGATGTCACTGATAGACTGTGTAACGAAGCTCGTCTGCCCAAAGAAAGTGGCATCCACCAAAATATAGCACCCATGCCCAACATAATCATAGCACCTATATCCCTTCAGAGTACGAGAGTAGCCAATACACTTGATAGCCATAGGTGACAATTCACCAACAGCATGGAAGCTGTGAACAAATGCAACGCATTCGAAAATTCACAAAGGTAATGAAAAACGGGACACGATAGGATACAGTATAGAGAAAGAAGTATCCTCTTTTAGGACTAAAAATCGGACCATGTTTATGAGATGGACAGTTGTAAGGATGGCATCTCCCCAATAACAGTTACGAATCTTCATCTAAGAGAGGAGAAAGAAGTTTTGCAAAAAGGATGTCTAATGGATTCAAGAGCATTATCAATTCGAATAATTTGAACACAAGCAGAGAAAGAAGTTTTGAGAAATAGAAAGAAATTCTTGAAAATTCTACTAATCTCTAAACGCTCCTTTAGAGATAAGCCCAAGACGATCGACTATAATCATCCATGAACGTCAGAGGCAATCCTTCCTTCCACGATTCAGATATGAGATGTCGGATCAACACATTAACGAGCTGCTAGAGAAGTTATAGGAGCTTGAGGGCATTGCGGGCCCGACCCAAGGGAGTCTTTCTTTGTGGGGAAAGCATACAAGGCCCTTAAGGGCCCAATGGTGTTTGATCCAATAGGGTGCATCGTTGATAGCAAACGGATATGGAAGTAGAAAATCCCGACACACGTGAAGGTCACTATGTGATTTTTCAGAGGGGTGATACTGTTGACAGGGGATAGATTTGTCGTTTCAATGCTAGGAACAAGCGAAGAATATGGATCACCTTTTCTTTAGATGAGGAAGCTCCGTGGAGGCATGGGCTTTGTTCAACAATACCATGGTTTCCATTGATGGGGTCTCGACGTTCTGGGAATCCATGGTTTGGGCAACTTGGTTGGCCAGAATGGGGTATTATTTCGAAATGAGCACAGTTACGATGAAAATGCGATGGTGCATGCTAAGACGCTTGTAGAAAGTTAGTTCATGTAATGTGTGTGTTTGCACTTGTACAGTGCTCATTATGTCCTCTTTTTTATGATCAACGGAGATGTTTATCGGCACACACCAATATGGTGGAGGCCCTTTTCTTTCAAAAAAAATAGGCAAAGAAGTGACAAACAGATACCAGATCGAAATATTCTGCTTTGAGGTGTAAATATTATGAGTCGTGTGTATATCCAAGAAACCAATAAGATCAAAAAATAGCTCCAGCAATAAATGTGTTGGTATAAGCCAACTAAATTCAAGCACCTCAATCCATAAATCCAGCCCATAGTCCAAAAACGCATGCAACAATGGATTCAAGATATTTGTATAAGGATTGAAAGGGATTAAAAAAGATGCCTTAGCCTCCACCAAAGTAGAAGAATGAAGTGCCAACTTGGACATAACTCACACCATCGACTCAAGAAACATAATCGAATTAGGAATTCCTATAATGTCCCCACCCCTCGAACGGCATTTAAAGTTCAGCCAGATGAGAGAGAACATCATTGGTTGTCATCAATTGTCATTGACACACCGCCCCAAGAAGTGCCTCTGCCTCACTGCCATCAGCAAATGGAACATCTACAACATAAGCAACCTCTAACATTGAGGGTTTCACCCATCTCAAGGTGACCATTTGATCAGACGAAATTAAGAATGAGGATCCTCCAATAAATAAACAGGCCTCTGTGCAAGGAGCAAAAGCCCATCCAATTACAGACGAAATTAAGAATAAGGATCCTCCAATACATAAACAGGCTTTTGTGCAAGGAGCAAATGCCCATCCAATTAACCTCTGCCGCTTTAACAATATCCTCAACAAGACTTTGCAATGTCCCAAGATGACGAGGCATGAAAGGTACAAAGGGAACTCTTTGATCCATCCGAGAAGAAGAGCAAGATGCCAAAAAATCTTTCACATCGACAGTACTATTACCCACGAAGAAGCCGACTTCCGTTGTTGATAGCCGACAAGTACCTATCTGCAAGGCATCAAGTGGCACTAAATACCCATGAACGGAGCACCATGAACAAGGATCACGATGTTCAATGCAATTTCCAAGGCATCGCTCCTAGGAGGACTCACTCTACTGACCATGTCATCCCCGACCTATTGAGCAAGACTCTTTACATCTTCCTTGGGTTCCTTTTTTGGATTGACCAAACTCGCATGAGACATTTTGGAGGTACCGATCAGCACCCCAGCATTGAATATTCATGAAGATTGCCCTCGGTCATCTTTACTAAAGCAAACTCTTCAGTAGATTCACGGTTGCCCCTATTGGAACCGTTTTAACACCAGGTGATCTCCTTCGCCAAATTCTTCTTAACATGTGCACCAACCGCTTATGTTCTTCCCAACGAAAGTACCACGCAGTGTCACAGAGGACATGCGAACAATACCCCCCCCCCACACACACACACATCAGTAGTAGTAGTAGTAGTACATATGTTGCATAGGACAGAGAGGTTCTCCCTCCGAAAATGCTGAAGTGAAATAAAAACTATACACTTCCAAATTAAGAAAAATATTTAAAACACACAAACAGACCTGCCAACGGACGAGCACTGTGTTTGCATCGATTACTTTCAGAACCTGGCCATAAGTGCCCCTGGGAATAGAAAGGCCATCGACACCAGGAATATGCAAATAATTTGGAGCTTGTACAAAATCATTAGAATTTACAGCATCAAAAGCATCGAGAATCTGAAATGGCAGAGTAATCCCCCTCATATTGTCCAAGAAGTTGTACCTGCCCATCCATTCCAACATCAAGACAGGGTAAAAGAAACTTTATATCAGAGGTGCTAACACAAGATAGAAAAGTAGTGAACATTGCCAGAAAAATACCATGAATCAGAACGAAAACTACAAAACATTTGTTAAATCCAAACCCAAAAAAATGATAAATGCACAGGAAATATAAGACAGCTAATTAGACCTCAAACATGAAATTTCAATTTTGGAATAATTAAACCTACAAACAATCCGCTAAATAATATCTTTCGACCTATTACTTTTTTGAAAAAAAAGGTATGGCGTCGAGAAAACGCTTACGCATCAACTACTATATATTCATAGAAATAAAAAAACAAAAACTTACATGGATCAAAAGGTATATAAACTCTCAGCATGCTCAGCCATATTTTCAATATACATTCACTCTCCTAGGAAGACGAACCCATTCTGAGCAAAACACGTAGACCAAAAGATAGCAGCCAACCACATTTTTGACGGACTACGACCACGACCAAGAGCGTCATTGAACTCACAGAACTCATTCCAGTTCATAGTCGCAACCACATGCACATGTGCAGCAGCCCATACATCCATAGAAACCGAGCACCAAAATAAAAGAAGTTGTGCACTCCTTTTTGTTTCCATGAATCGCCCGCAGGAGCCGGCACAACAAGGAAAAAACCATGCACTTACGTTTTCCATCACAAGTCGTTTCCTCCGCAGCAACCAAATGAAAATTCCACTGAGTAACGGAATCTTCCAGTTCCACAAGTCAGAGAACTAATCCAAGAACAATGCTTGACCAAGAACCGCCATATGATAGAAAGCCTTGTACGACTTCCCAACAATGAGACATCCATCACTCTGACCAATGATAACAGAGCCATTCATTCCCCCACCATCAGGAAGTGCCTCAAGCAACAAAAAGAAGTTCATGAATTGTTGACTTGATAACTCAGTACAAAAGGGAGATATCTAGCAGCCACCCTTCCAACTCAGAAATCTCCGACAAGAAACTCACTGTCAGCAACCAAAGCATGAAGTCGTGGAAAACAACCCTGCAGACGTGCATGCCCAGTTCAATCATCTCTCGAAAATCGGAAGCCACATCCATCACCTAAAACATGCCTCATGAGCGGCACCACAAGCGGAAGTAGATAGTGGATCCCGTTCCAGAAATTGGCGGGTAAAGGAACACCAGCATCTCTGGCACCGTGAGATCAAGGGAAATCCAATAAATAGAGCACAAAGTCATGTATAACGTATCCGTGCTTCTTCCCCAAATTTGGATCACCCACTTCGTTAGAAGCATATGATTCATTGGTTCTAAACAGCAAATCCCAAGCCCATCATCTTCCCTTGCCAACATGATCTTTTTCAAGCCGATCAGCGACATCCCCTTCAGGTCCTCCAAGGAACGTCAGAAAAAGTGTCGCATTATCACTTCCAATTTCACCTTCACCGCAATGAGCAAGAGGCGCGTAGAGAAAAAAATCGGGATAGTCGAAAGGACTACCTTCAACAGCACAACACGACCACCTCCGACAAGCACGTAGCTTGTCAGCTTGCCATCATTTTCTCTAGTTTCTCGACAATAGAGTGTCACTCAGCTTGCCGCAACTGGCTGCCATCCAGTGAAAAACCAACATACAAGATAGGGAGAGCCCCTTGTTGCATTCACAAGGCAGACTCATAGTACGCCACCCCCTCATCATCCATCCCGAAAGGCACAAAAGCAAACTTAGCTTGACTAATCATCAAACCTGAAATAACGCAAACAGCACAAGGACGGTGGCCAAGGCCCTAAATGTCGGTTTCGGTCATCATTTCGGTATAGACCAAAAAAGAATTTCGGTGGAATTTCGACCGGAATTTCGGTCATTTCGATCATTTTTTGTACTAGGACCCCCATATTTCGGTCATTTCAATCATTTCGATCAAATTTTGATTTCGACTGGATATCGATATTCGACAGAAATTCGACCAAATTTCGCTGAATTGGAGGCTCTGACGGTGGCCAACTCCTCTGTTACCACAAAACCACCCTCGATAAAGAAAATAGTACAGTTTGCATACTGAAGGATGGGAAACGAAACCCCATTAGGGTGGAAATCAGCAAGGAAACCACCGTCCCCAACCTTTACCACCATCATCGCCAGAGCATCTACCACCACAAAAAGTAAAGGCATCAAAACGCAACCTTGCCAAACTCCACTTTGCGACTGGAAGAAACAACAATCATAATTGTCATTCACCAACACTGCATACGAAGCAGTCGTCACGCATCTCTTCATCCAGGCCCCACATTCGTAAAACCCCTAAAATGTAGGGCAGCCAAATGAACCTCCAGTCAACACAGTCATAAGCCTTGAAATCCACGTACCACAGAAAATCCTTGGTTTTCTTCCTGCACCACTCTGCCACAATCTTGAAAGATGGCACCACCCATCTGTCACACCCCCAAATACGGTGATCGAGAATGATCGTGTGGACAGGGTAGCAGAAGCACGAGAATGATCGATGCAGCTCGACTTCAGGAGGAGTCTTGTATATAAGGAGGGGTGGTGGTTCATTTATAAACACACCACACCCCACTACAGTGCGAGTCTCCACTTCTAATAAGAGAAGAGCTTTGTGCTTGTCCTTGTGTGACTGTTTTTTTGTATTATCCAGCGTTCTCGAGCGGGTTCTTGAGAGTATTCTCGAGCGATCCATAGAGTCGTTCTTGTGCTCGTGTTGGAGCGTCGGTAAGTGAGAAAGCAGGAGTACGAGAATAGTTGGAGAGTGTTAGTGATCGTTCAACTCAAGAAGGCTGGTTAGCTACGGGATAGCTAACGCCGCATAGGACAAAATCAATAATGGGATTTCGACTCTGTGACATTCTATATCAGAGCTTCAAGGCGATACCATCCGTTGGCACGAATTGATATAAGAGCAAAGTAGCGTATCATAGAGCTCAGTCGGTGCAAAGAAAGTGGGCAAAGGTCGGAATGGTGTTGGTGCACTCAAGGTTTTAAAAAGCGTGAGGCGTATTGAGGCATTTTTCCAGTATTGCCTCGAGGCGTAAGCCTCGAGGTGTAACCCTCACTCGTGAAAGAATTTTTTTCATAAAACATAATAAGTAATCGTAATTACAATCTTCAAGTTCTAAAAATTAAATAGTTGTGATTAAATACATAACTCCGGGACATTTCAAGTCTAACATCATGGTTTAAACATCCAAATTGTTATATAACTCTCTTTTTTGGACTATAAATTTGTAAGGAGTCAAGCAAATATAGATATGCAAGCACAATAATGGTTAACTCTCTGCAAAATTTAAAGTTTTGAATAAAACTAAACTAAAGGGACTAGATGTAACACATTATTTTCAAAATTAGGTGAGAATCGTGAGATATGTGTGGCATTCAATTGAGAAGGATAAGAGAGTAAGCAGTGAATCAGTGATCACTTTTTACTTTAAAATAAGGATTGGGGGATAAAATACTTGGAATATTGCAAGTTATAACCAAACATTCTAATAAAGAAAGCATTTATGCTTAATTCACACTAAAGAGTAGAGGTATTAGATTTAAGGACTCAAGACTCAATTTTCTGTTCGTGTTGATTTATAAAGAACATGCATAACAAAGTAAAAATAAGCTTAATACTTTTATAAACTGAAAAAAATGCATTTCAATGAATTGTGAGCTTAAGGACTTGAAAATACTTGTCTACGAATGGTAAAAAGCCCACAACCAAAAAGAAAAGAAAAAATATTGTAGAAAAAAATGAACAAATCATCACACAAATGAGGCAGCACCTCATAGGCCTCGAGGCGCACCTCTCACTGAAGTTGAATGAGGCTATAGCCTCGAAGCATTTTTTTTTGAAAAACACCTCGAGGCATACGCCTCAGCGCCTCGAGGCGTGTTTTTAAAAACAATGGGTGCACTCGATCTCGGGAGTAAAAAATACTCGTCGATGCAAGTATATATGTAATCGACAGAGCAAAGATAGTACGTGTCACCGAACGTGTTGCAGCACTGGAGCATGTAGTGGCGGAAATGGAGTCTTCCATCAGGACTCATACCCATCGCATCGCAGACCTGGAGCATCGTTCTTCGGAGGTATCAGATGTTTAGAACGAGACCCAACACCAAGCTTTGAAAAATGAAAGGCGGAAACATGCATTTTCCCTAAAAGCGAGGCGAGGCGTAGCCTCGAGACGGTCGAAGGGTAAGCCTCAATTTATATAGGAAATAATTACAAAATATATAATAATTATATTTATTGATGAAATAATCTAATATGACAAACATATAATATATAACAATGTAATATATGATGACATTATGAAGATAAGAACATGAAAAAAATGATATGTCAATGACATAAACCTTTTTATTAAATTTATACCTAGTCTAAAGGAAATCACCGACAAAAACTATCACTAAATTTATCAAAAAGGGATTAGCTATAGTTGTCATTATCAATATCTAAGTTGTTAATATGAATCATATGATTTGAATCCTAACAGTATGCTCTACTGAACCCAGATGAAGAACGGTCTGATGTTCCCGAGTGCCACCACACCCTACTAGTACGGGGTTCTCACTGCGTTTTCCCTCTGCCTCGTTTCGCCTCAACCGCCTCAGCGCCTCAAGACGCATTTTTTCAAACCATGCCAAACACTCAGTGGAGCTGAACAAAACTTTGGAGGACAAGTTGGAAGCATTAAACGTAATGATGGAGGATCTACGCAATGAGATCTACCTCATCAAGAAGGTGATGGTGAATAGCGTTAGCTTCATGAAAAGCGGTGATGCAAGGTACCCGAACACAAACACATCACAAGTACGTGGAGTGCGAAGGATTTCGAGAACTTCCTATGGGAACATGGAAGTGTACTTCGAGGTGACCAAAACGAGGGAAGCTGAAAAAGTTGGCTTAACATCGATGTACATGTCGAGGGACACCAAGTTACGGTGGAGGAGCTGTGCAGCAGACGAGGTGCGACCGAGGATATCCGGATGAGATGATCTAGTCACGGATATCCTGTCGAATAATACTACGTGGGTCGCACGAGAAGCTCTTCGACACTTGAAACAAACAGACACTTTTGTGAGTAAGTGAAGCAGTTTACGTCTTTGTTGATAGATATCAAGAGCACGTCAGAGGAGGACAAGTTGTTCAACTTCACGATCGGATTGCAAAGTTGGGCGCAAGCCGAACTACGGAGGTAGGGCGTGAAGGACCCTCATTCAGCGATCGTGGTGGTGGATGTATTGGTCGACTAAGAGGCAGGGTGTGATGATCAATCAAGCTACAGTGCTGAAGAGAGGGAGTTCACCAACAAGCTCAAGGCGCGGTCGAAGGATAAGGGAAAAGGTGTTGCCCAAGATCTACCAACAGAGAAACAAGAGTACTACAAGAAGAGGAGCAACACAAGAGCGAGGGATGCTTCATATGCGACCGACTGCATCGGGTGCGTGAGTGCGTAAAGAAGGAGAATCTCAACGATCATCGTATGGATGAGGAGGAAGGAGAAGAAGGTAAGGTATGCTTAGAAGCAATCGGTGGTATGTGCAAGGTACATCTCACGACACTTCCAGTCAGACCTTCGACTTCGGTGGAGGGAGAGAATTCTACCACAAAACGCTTTGGAGGCACTAAAGCTCGACCGAGGAAGCACAGGAGTGCAAAGATGCCGGTTGTGCACCAACATGTACGATGGAGCCACACAATCGAAGTCGTTGATAGCAGAACATTCGTGCCTGAAAAGAGATGCAAAGCTCTGGAGGGCAATGCAGCATGAACAACGAGATAGATGTTCATAGGGGTGGAGTGGGGACGAACCACACTACCAATGATCTTGCAGAAAGCAAGATACCGAAGATGCTCGGAGCACAAGAGCTGCTCATTTCCCAGAATCCGAGGATGCCCACAATTTTCCTCTTGAGGAATGCACCTCCTTCAGATGCAATCTGCCCCCTCACGGAATAGATGTCGGTCCTCCCACTAGTAAAAATGGATATTAGACAAAAAAATTATCTACTTTTAGCCTCGGACAATCCTGTGGAGTTCTCTTGGACATAAGATAGTTCATAATATCGGCATACCAGGGAAGCGAGATTATTGATAAAATTACCTCATCTGGAAAGGTCTCCATGATTGGTTGTAAGTTCAGCTCAGGAGACTCAGTCTTGGGAAGTCTGGATAAGTGGTCAGATACCACATTCTTAATTATATGTTTATCTCGAATTTTAAGGTCAAATACCAAGAGGAGAATGATCCAGTGGAAGAGATGTGGTTTGGCATCCTTCTTCTGCTGTAAATATCGGATGACTGAGTGATCTGTATATACGATGAACTTGGACTCGATGAGATGAGATCTGAACTTTTCCAAGGCAAAGACTACCGGCTGAAGCTCCTTCTCAGTGAATGTGTAATTTCTTTGAGCTTCATCAAGCGTTTCGTTATTTCTGCAACATGTCATTGATGAGATCGCTGCAGCGGGAACGGGAGTAAAGGCTCTCACATCCTATGAGATAATAAACAAATATCTAAGGATGCAGAAAGAGGAGATGAATGAGTACATCACCGAGCTGAGGAGGAGATGGCCAGAGTACGGGGTGACGTTGATGTGCGATGGGTGGACGACCTATATGAGGAAGCAGATCATCAACTTACTTGTTTACTGCAATGGGAAGACATTTTTTTAAATCTGTTGAAGCATCTAATCATGTGAAAGACCACAAGTACCTGCAGAAGTTGATGAAGGACATTATCAAAGATGTTGGAAAAGATCACATTGTCCAAATTGTGACGGATAATGGCAACAACTTCAAGAAAGCGGGTGAAACAAAAAATGAAGTCTAGCAGCTATGGCATTTTTTGGACACGGTGTGCTGCACATTGCATTGATTTAATTCTAACGGATTTCAGCAAGAGAAAGCTCGTCTCAAGCGTGGTGGAGCAAGCACGGACGACCACCACATCATTTACAACCATTCCAAAAGTGTTGTCGTTGATGAGGCGGATGTACAATAGTGAGCTGCTGAGTCCTGGCATTACACACTTTGCAACCAATTTTATAACGTTGCAAAGCCTCAAATAACACAAGACAGAGTTTAAAATCATGTGTTGCCAAGGTGAATGGTTTGAGATACCGGAAGCTCAGACTGAAGGAGGACGGAAAGTGGAGACATTGATCAATGATTTCCACTTTTGGGATGCCGTGACTCTGGTCACGAAGATCATGGATTCGGTTGTTTATGCATTGAAGATCGTGGATGGCAATAAGAAGCCCATCATGGGAGTGATCTACGACTACGAGACAATGTGTTGTATGAGAGAGAAGGTCAGAAAAGCAGTTGGAAAAGGATTCAAAGAATGTTTGGACATCATAGATGAACGTTGATCCAAAATGCTCTTACATACTCTTTACAAGGTCGGTATGTATTATATAACGTAATCTATTTTTCTTTTTTTATAACACTTTAGAATCTCAGAATTGTGTGTGTTTGTGGCCAGCTTATTACTTAAATCCTACGTACCATCATAGGAATAGTCTTGGTACAAATGCTGACCTTCTAGCAGTTGTACAAATTGTGGTGGAGAAGCTCATCATGGACGAGAAGTGACAGACCTTGTACATGAATGAGGTAATCCTGATTTTGAAGCTAGATTGGGACTCACAAAAACATTCTTTAAGGGCCCGTTCATTTGGTGGGTTACCCCTTACTTAGAAGGGGTTACCCCCCAAAACTCATTTCTCTACCCCTCTTGTAGGGCTCTCTCTCCATAAAAAAATATTATACCATCATATCGTCTAAAAATTACAAAATACTCAACTTCTATTCACTATTCCAAACTTCAACGCAAAAACATCACAACAACTACCCACTTTATCAAATCTCAATACAATCACATCACAATAACTACTCACTTTTCCAAATTTCAATACACCACATCACACAAATCCTCTCAAATCCAAACCCACCAATCAAACACCAAAACACAAAAAAAAGGTTACCCTCCCCAGATAACCCACGAACCAAACACACCATAAGAGTATTATGAAAAATTTATGACTTCAATCTATGTGCAGGTTAAGTACTTCAGAGATGCCTTGGGTTCCTTTGGTCGAATTACTGCAGTAAACGGAAGGGGCAAAACTCATCCTGGTAGGGATGAAGACAAATAAGTCCATTGATTGTGTGGTGATTTATTGCTACTATTGATTTCGCTCCTTTTGATTTTTCTGCAGCCGAATGGTGGTTACTATACATGGTGGAAGCTCCCAACCTACAAAAAGTGGCAATGAAAGTGTTGTCTCAAACGACATCTGGTGGAGGCTGTGAGAGGAACTGAAGCACATTCAATTTAATCCATTCGAAAAGATGGAACAAGTTGGGAGAACAGGGGCCCAATGATCTTGTCTAGGTGCATTACCACTTAAGGCTGAAGATGAAACACGCAAGGGAGGGACAGGACAAAGAGGACTACACAGACCCTATTGATCTTGCATATATTTTCAAGATGCACGATGACGATGCTGATGAAGATGAAGATGTTCTCCAGAGGTGGATGGATTCTAATGGTGCCCCTGTTCTCGATCAATCAGGTGGAAGACCAAATGAGAATACAAGCCAGCAAATGGGAGAAGTTGTAGGTGACTATCTGGCAAGATCCAAGCGGATTACAGACCCTCATGGAGGGTTGGAGGCCGAGGTTAATGCAGTTATTAATGAAATTCTCTCCACTAGCTCAAAATCCAAATCCAAGTCAAAGGATGATGATGTTGGTGGTCGTGGTGGACCTGGTGATGGTAGGGAAACATACTCAGGTGGGTCAGGAAGAGGCGGTCGTGGACCACAAGATACAAGATTTGAGGAAGGGCTACACGCAATGCATGAATTATTGTTTCAAATTTCCCGAAATTTCGACGAAATTTCGGCGAAATTTCGGTTTCGAGACCCTACCGAAATTGAAATCGAAATGTCGATATATGCCCTTCCTTCACAAATCTAGACCGATTTTGGCCGAAATTGTCGAAATTTCGTCGAAATTTCGACGAAATTTCGAAATTGTCTCGTTTTTTCAGCATCTCGAAACGAAATCGAAATCGAGATTTAAAACCTTGGCATGAATATATGGAGCGAAAGAGGAACACGCATGGACAGTTTGTTCCAATTACGAGCCCAGGACCTACGGATTACGAGCACGGTCGTGTCAATGACCAACCGACAGCAACATGGTCGATTTGATATCATATGTAGGTTCCTTGAGCTGCATGGACATTGACAGCACATATCGTGGAAGAACAGCAAGTCCCTTAGGCGAATATGGATCATCGCATGATGAGAGATCCTTTGGCATCTTCCCGAAATACTTTCATGCACCTCCTCAAGGACCTCCTCCTCCTCCTCAAGCGTATGCACCTCCATCATATTCATATGTTTACAATGGATATGGGGGATATAGTAGCTACAGCGTTGAGAACAACCAAGGAAGCCAACCTGAGCAGAGCCAAGGCAGCTTCTTTGGCGGTGACAGTTATGATTTCTTCCTTGAGTACACGCCAGTTCCTCCTCCTCTGCAAAGATCTTCTCTTACTCCACCGTCGTCGTCCCGAGGATCTCAAGCCAGTACTTCGCAGCCTCGTTGTGCCACTCGTGATACCGGATCTAGTGCCGCTTATCCTCATCTCGGGATACTCATAGGCATCGAATCGAGGACCACCAATACAGACAGTATGTAATGGATTACGAAGCCATGTACTCGTACATGACATGGGAGAACTAATACGAGTTCATTGAATCTGTGATGGTTATGAGAGACAACAACGAGGGCGATTCAGATCCACCGCGGAACTCTTGGTTCTGAATCAAACATATTACCATGTAATATATTTTAATATTTTATTGCAATAATCATTAATGTGCATGTTCTTATTACTCTACGTGAAATATATGTATTTTCACTAACAACGATATGTTCAATATGGTGTGTGGTATATCATCATAGTCATAGATGATAACATGATTGATATGTATGCTATAAGCTTATAAGTGTATATCTATTATTTCATTGTTTGAAGTGCTCAATTAACTCTATTTGCAATATCTAACATATTGTATAATATGATCGATATGATCGATAAGACCGGTATGTACAATACAAGAGGTATAGATGATCAATATGTGTGAAATAATTGTGTATTTATAAGTTATTTATTATTCTAATAACTTGGAAAATCATAATTTATAATAAAATTAAAAAAATGATTTTTTGAGCCATTTCCGACATTTACACCAAAATCGTCAAACTTTCCCGAAATTTTGGCGAGATTTCGGTATTAAGGGTGACCGAAACGAAATCGAAATCGAGATTTCGAACCTTGCCTCATATAGGTTGTCATACACAATTAGAACACCACGTATATGTGCGATATCTCATGAACAACAAGGCCATGAACAACTATATGGCATCGGAAATCTATGTGATATATAGACACACAATCCGGAAAAGTGACAGAGGAGAAAGAAAACAGGACAAATGGATCCACCCCAACACCCGTGGTTCTAATTTTCTTCACAGTTACATGGTAAGCATGAATATTTATGTTTTGAATTAAGTTTCAATATGCATCATGAACTATAAATTGTATTTGTTATTTTCAACGTATTTATTCATGACTAAACTTCCAAATTCTAATTCCATGCCTTACCGCTATGCATATCAAACTATCGACTGGTGTAGTGTAGATGTTCATATTGCATTTGCATCAATATTTTAGGCAAGAAGTGTATATGTGTATCTTATTTATTGATTAAAACACTCGAAACCTTAAATTTCACAAAAAAAATCAAATTTCGTAGGCATTTCCCTATTTTTCACCAACTACGAAATGTCAGCAACATGTTGCCGATACTCCATTTCTAATTGCAAGTGATATGCAAGCGAAATTGGCATTTAGGGTCATGGTTTCTAGTGATACACGACAAGAACCAACAATACAAAAATCAAACATCATTAAATGTAAAAATCCATCCAATATATAATCAAACTGTCAAAGGAATGTGATCCTTTTACATAATTCAATCATGGTGCATTTACCCGAATGGATATATCAACTTCCCTACTACTGTACAACCTATGAAAGTTCATACATAATGTATTTTATGCAGGCAACCTTTGTATAATAACTTTAACAAACTTAAAAGATAGCAGAAAAATGGAGCAACCAGCAAGTAAATATTGAATAGGAACTTAACCAGCGAACGAATAACTCAATAGGAACTTACACACACTCAGCAGACCATGATCCCCCGCAAAGGGATGAAAGAAAGCGAATAAACTCCAATCTCCGGAAGGGAAATTCACTCTCCAAATAGTAGAGCAGAGACCGAATAGGAACATCAATATATGAACCCTTGTCCCAAAATTGTGTACAGAGTTTCTCCTGAAGTATACAACAGACAATAGAATAAGTCAATGGAAATAGCCCAGGGGGGGATTCACTGTACTAAAAGGAAAAAAGCGAACCTCATCACAGTAGATTTGACAGAGAATATCAAGAATCAAACTTAAAGTAGCATCGCCAAGCTGTCTCAACAGCAGCACATTAAAAATAAAAATATTTGGATATTACAGGAAATTGGGTATTTCTCAAATAAATTTAAAAATACCTGGTAAGGTATCTCATATGCTGCCAAAAATGATGACATAAAAGTTCTCAAGATACTTGAATAGCAAGTAACAGGGCCCTGAGAATGAAGGAACAATTATCTGTATCATATTCATCAATGAGAGAAAAGCTGCCTAAGACAGTCTAGATAAAACAATATTTGTATGTGCTTATCATGCAACAAAGAAGTGAAAAAGCTTTAGAATGTGAGTTCAGTCAAAAAAATATTACCAATAATTGCAAACAAACACAACCTCATAAATCAGACCGAATACTTTTTAATCAACAGAGTTGCAGCCATATTGATATGCAACTGAATAACACAAATAAGCAACTTAAATTATCTGCACGAGTTTGAAGTAACTCCATACAATAAAATTCTGAAAAGAAATGCCATGCTCTGACGACCATATATAAAGAAAAAAGTTCAAATATAACCATCCATTGGTATTGTCATTTAGCAGGTGACAAAACAAAATTAAGTTGACTCTGCACAAAGTTGCACGCAGATAGTTACAATGTATAATATGAGTAGCGATATATTTATTCATCTTTAAAGTTAGATAAATATACATAAAATGGCGATCTCCAATCCTAAATGTTAAAAACAAAAAAATCACGATTATGAATCCTACAATAAAATTCACTTAATTACAGAAAATATAAAACAAAAAAGGAACGCAAAAGATAGAAAACGTGGAACAAGCCACATAATCCGAATTCCCTGAAATTGCAGGACTAACCCTCAGGCAATTGCAGGATGGATGCATCAAATTATCCACTATGTCTTCATCGATTACAAGGAAGTAGGGATGAAAACGGTCGGCTACGGAACCGAATATAGGTAATAATCATATCATTATCCATTTTAAAATACGAATATGAATATGGATACAAACATAACAAATAAAAAAATGCGTTACCATATCCTTAAAAACGAATGCGAATATAAAAGGAATACGAATCGAATACGGATAGTAGAAGAAATATTTAATACATTAACTAAATATACAAGTTTAGGATGATGCACACAGAAAATATATATACCAAATATATTTATTTCATAACAATTATATCAACAACGGAGAATGCAATCATAAAATGTTGTTACGAACAATTATAGATAAATCTGTGACTATATTATATGCTAAAACGGATATAAGAATACGAATACTGATGTCAAAGAAATTTCCATATCAACATCCACTTTAAAACGAATACGAATACAAATGTAAAAATATGTATAAAACAGATAAGATAGCAAATCGGATACGAATATATCCATATTTGTTTTCATTCCTATATGGAACTTCTCTTAAAGACAGAGGGAGATAGAGTCCCTGGGTTCGTAGCTCTAAAATGGAGGGATGGAGGTTGTGAATTAACACTAGAGAAATGCAATTAATGCTCAATTTTATTTTGAAATCTTTGACCCATTAGCGAAAATCAAATTGAAGCGTGGTACTTCACACTTTCGTGAAAAGTATGTTGTTTACCACTCATCAATGGCGACCTCTCTTGTAAATGTGATAGTATGGATGGAAAAGAATTTTTCTTAGGAAGTCAGGTATAGCATGTCATCTTTGCCCGTTGGGACGTCTACTTTTTCTATCTTGGTTCCGGAGCAAGTGGTTCTCTCATAAGGGCTTATTGTTTCCTCATTACCCGCACATTGACTCACATCTGGGACTAACCAAGCCATAAAGCAAGCCAGAGATAGCACATATGGCTTGTAATAAGAAATCAAATTAAAAAATGAAAATGAAAATAAGTTGCTAATTATGCATTCCATAGCTTCATTAGTTTAATGGCAATGAAGTCAGATAAAATCATCTATGTTCATCTTGAACTAGTCTGAGAGGGATCATAACTGTTATATAAATAGCATAGTTTCAGGATCTGAGGCATGTCAACAGCATGCCCCCATATCATGTCTTATTTCTACCTGGCGTGGCATACTCCACGATGCCGATGGCATGGCACAGGCATGCCATTCACGCTGTTTTGATCCTGCATGTGCTGTCGGCATGCTGCCTTATCCTGCATGTGCTGTCGGCATGTTGTCTTTGTCAAAGGATGTCGATGGCATATTAATTAAAATCGTGCAAATATTAAGGGATAAAAAGGACATATTGCTATATATCATCCATTTCACCATAATTCCGATCTATGCTTTTAATCTAAGTTATACAGCTGAAAATTTTATGCCTGATCGAGTGAAGTTAAATTGCTAATTTGTTATATTATAACCGTTTAAGCTATATTACAAGCTAAACTAACTTAAAGCTTTAACTTATAGCATAACCTTGACATGTTTGTTTAGTTGCTAGTCCTTTGGTTAGTTTATCGAAGAATGAAGAACATATACAACAACAAAGCTTTTTCCCACAACTGAGAAGGGTATGTTACATGGATTCTTTGCCTCCATTCAGATCTATCTTGGATCAATCTCGAACTTACATCTCATTCCAACACCTCTTGAGCTGTCCATGCCCTCTCTTAGCCACTCAACATCCCAAAACTCGCATCTCCTAATTGGTGCATTAGTTGACCTTCTTTGCAAATGACAAACCATCTTAAGTGATTTTCTCGCATCGTATCCTCGATCGAAGCTACACCAACTTTCTTTCGGATTGCATCATTCTGAAACGATCTTTAAGTGTGTGTGTGTGTGTACACACATCCACCTTAGCATTTTCATTTCTGCTATAACCATTCTCTGCACATGTCTATGGTTCATAGGCCAACATCAGATCCATAGTGCATAGCAGGTCTCACGTCTACTTTGTAAAATTTTCCTTTGATTTTTAAAGGAAATTCCTTATAACAGAGAACAACAGAGACTCCTCTCCACTTTAACCAACATGCATTTATTCTATTTGTAACATCACCATCAATTTCCCCATCGTGTTGCAAAAATAGATCCTAGGTATCTAAAAGAATCTTTCTTCCGAATGTTATTATCGCCAACCTTCACCTCGATTCCTTCACCATTGCTTCCATCAAAGGTGCACTCCATATATTCAATCTTAGCCCTACTTATATGAAATACTTTAGTCTCCAATGCATGTTTCCAAACCTCAAGCTTCTCATTAATTCCATCTCTAGTCCCATCAATCAATACAATATCATCAGCGAAGAACATACACCAAGGTATCTCATCTTCAATGAGACTTGTCAACCCGTCCATAATCAAAATAAAAAAAATGAACTCAAAGAGGGTCTCTCCCCTTCCCTAGTTTCCTTCCGTGACACGTCAGCATTCCTCTCCGACGACCTCGCCCTCGCTACCTTGGCCAACCTCACGCACCTCCACACAAAAGGAACCCTTTATATAGCACCACATGCTCCGGTGGCACAGGACGCCTGAAGCCTAGCCCACCACCACCACCCCAGAAGACTGGCCACTCTGAAGGCCATCCGAAGCGATCACCCTAACTTGAAATATTGGGGCCAAAATCTCTCGTACCACCTCCAGGCTCCTTCAAAGCAAAGGGAGGCCACCAATCCAGAAGTTCCCAAGGTTCAGAAATGCGGTATGCGGTATTCGTTCGATCATGCGATCTAAAACGAGTAAGCGGATATGTGGAGGAGTATACGGAAGTATATGCAGTAAGCAATAAAATGTGCTTATATAAAAAACTTGAGGATCTAATAAGATCCAAAATCAAAAAAATCAAATAAAATAATATAATCAAAAAGATATATAAGCATGATATTATAAATTGATTATTTTTTAATATGTATTTTGAATAATACATACATACATATATATATACATATACAAATTTATATTCAACAGGAGACGCACGAATTCTAAGAAAACCTTTAATGTATATACAGATCCTATAGATAACAAAAGTTAAAAAATAATCATATGTATACAAATCATCACCCAAAATTATATGCATATATGCATCTCCAAGGGACAAAATATGTTGACAAATGTAGGGGAAAATTGTGTTTGCATATAAACCTTATTAGAAGCACATAAATGTAAAGTGTTAGACTATTAATTAATTATTTCATGTTTTATTTGAAGAATTGGAATAAATTTCATTAGACAGAAAATTCAAAAAAATAGTAAACAATTCATTATAAGTGTTGGGAACAATGAGAAAAAAATACACTAGATTATATGCCCAAATGCAACATATACAAGAACAATGAAAGATGCATCAATGTAAATGATAGTATAAGAGTTGCTCGGGAAAAAATCGAGTTAATATGTCATCAACATGTCATGGAACATGAATCCTATCAGATATGCGGGCGTATATGCGGCTGCATATGCCGTATATGCGGATTGCACATGCGTTTTGACCGCATATTGTCGCATATGGCATATGCGCTTCGGTCAAGTAACCGAATACGCATATGCGGCCGCATATGCGACGCATGGACCGCATTTCCGAACACTGAAAGTTCCTTTCCTACAACCGTACTTCCATAATTTTGTCCCTTGGTAGAGGGTCTCTCCAATGGATCTGCACCTCCGCCCGATGAGCGAGCTCCAGTAGCTTCCTCGCCTCCTCCGCAAGCCCTCTGGTGCACACCAAACCCCCACCGAGGTCAACTATATCCTCGAGAAAACTACGGTCAACAACAATGCATATATATTCCATAACATCCACTAAACTCCTCCCCACTTGCCTGCAAACCTCCACTAGGAATCTAGCCCGATCCTCCTCTCACTCGGCCCCCTGAGGAGGAGCAGAACCTCCATGAAACCTTGACCCACCTTGGGGGCATTGGAAGCTCCAGTGACCACTCCCCTCACATGCAAAGCACCGAATCGGATCCCGACACACCACCGCTCAGCCACCCCCCCCCCCACCTCGCTATCCTCTGTCTTTCCAAACCTGGGATTGCCTTCCAATGAAATTCCAACCCTGGGAGTGTCTTTCCACAACCCTGGGATTGCCTTTCCAACCCTGGGATTGCCTTTCCACAACCCTGGGATTGCCTTTCCAACCCTGGGATTGCCTTCCAATAAAAGTGATGGTCGCAGAGAAATTTCATAGTCATTGTAGAACTAACCATGAAGCTAATATCAATTTGAAACCATTTAGACTGTGTGATATGTAAGAGAAGGGAATGAGGGAAGCATAACATACATCAGAGTCCTTCAATAAATCACAGGAAACAACTTCTAGCAGATAACTGAATGGTGCAAGCTCGGCAGCACGACGTGCATATCCAACATGATCAATTTCCTGACAGAATACAAAATACGGTCATCTATAAAAAGACTAATTAGAGAAAGAAAATGAATTTAGAAAATAATTACCACAAGCAAGCTGCAATTTGGTCTCTCTGGGATTAATTGAACTAGACAAATCAAAACAGCCCAAGCAAGAAGCAAAGGTCCAATTTCAACAGCATCCAAAGGAATAAGACTTGAAACCAAGGCATCCAGTTCAATAATCTCGGATGGCGAGAAGACAAAGAAGCAGTCGCTACAGAAAATACAGTTTAAAGAAAATTTAGAGAACTTTAGAATAAGAAGAGACGTCCAAAGGAAAAGAAGAGCATGACAGCCGAAAAAAATTCTCAACCTAGAAGACGCTTCGTCAAAGACAACTTTTAAAAGCTCGTCCAATTCCATAGTTTCCACAAGAATAAAAAGCAACAGAACTTTCACGTGACAAAAAGAACGTCTTGCTTCACTTGACACGGCAAGGTTTCCGATGCTAAATGAGCCGCTAACACTTCCCTAAGTTAAAAAAAAAGATAGGCAATTTAAAGGATGCATAAGAAGAAGATAAGATTGGTATAAAAAAGAGCCACCTTAAATAAGTCAAAATATCTCTCCCATTTCTTGCCACTGTTTGAGCAGAAGTTCCGATTATATGCAACAAACAAAATATCCAGCATCACATTTACTTCAACCATTGTCTCCTCCACCCACATGGTCGCAATATCGGTTTCCTACAAAATAGACACATAGAAACTACCAACAAATAATCTACAACAAAACAAAAAAAAAAGAATATGCCAAAAAAACACCTTGTAAACTATCATTTACAATCTAACATTCTACAAGTAATTGAGGAAAACTACGACAACCCAAAAGGTAAACACCCTACCACGACAACCATACGAACGAGACCCAGCCCTCAAAAACTCCGACCATTACCCCTCACTACTCGATACAATCGGTTGGCATATATGGTTCTTTTCTACTTTCCACAAAGAATTGAGGAACCCGATCCCCCACCCCCTAACATGCCGTCAGATCGCCATAAAGAAGGAATGAATCACACCCACCGATCTAGACGATCCGATCCTTGCTGCCTTCTGTCTCCTGCCCAAGGGTGCTCTCTGCTTTTAGCTACAATTAAGTTGTAAAGAACATTTTCTTCAGCTTTTTCCTCACTATAGGAGATAAGCTCCCAGTTGTAGTAAATACTGGGGGATCCTGGTGACCTTTTTCAGTTCTTTTGATGCTGCATCATGCGATGACTCTCTGTGGGGGGCGTAACTTTCCCCGTTATTATCTTTTGATAAATTGAAATCCAATCTTTTATCTAAAAAATACATATATTGAGAGACAGAAAATTACAACAGCATATCAGGATTCATGCTCCAATTTGCTTGTACTCTATATGGTCAGAAAAATATAGCATACCATTAAAACTCTGTATATTACTTTACTGCAGGAAGAAGCCCAGGGGACTCGGCTTTCTTCCCATAATCGTTTCCGGATATTAAACAGAACTGTGGCCGAACGCCTCGGCCTGGTTCCGCCAAGGAGGTTATCTCAGACTGTATGTCATTGAAGATCCTGTCTTGGAATGTGAGGGGGCTGGGAAGGCCGGAGAAATGGAGGGGTGTTCTCAGGCTTATTAGGGACAATGGAGCAGATATTTTCATGGTACAGCCGTACAGGAGACGAAGCTTGATGCGGCCAGCACGGGGTCGGCTCGCAGTCTGGATGGAGGGGGTCTGTATCAGATAGCGGAGCACGAAGCTATTGGGGCGTCCGGAGGTATGCTGACGGGGTGGAAGAAAGACTTATTCGATCTTCAGGCTGTTTCCAAGCACCAATTTTGTCTTTCAACACTGCTCCGACGTCGCTCGGACGAGATGGTGTTCTTGGTGACGAACGTTTACGGTCCTAGTGGCGGGGGTGGCGATACCCTTGCGGCGGAGATTGATTCGCTAGGCAGCACAGCGGAGAAAGTCGCATGGTTGATCGGAGGGGACCTCAACCTTACTATTCGGCAGGACGACCGACCCAAGGGGAGGGGGGGGTGCTGACCCGGGCTCGATGGCTTTTCAGGAGACGATTCATCGACCGGGCCTCTCGATCGTGGATGCGGCAGGCTGCGCATTCACCTGGCGGAATAAGAACTCCAGATCGCGCCTTGATCAGTTTCTGGTTACTCAAGGATGTGTTGATCATTTCCCTCTCTCACGGACTTGGGCTCTTCCGCGGGTGCTATCTGACCATACCCGATTATGTGGACCTCTGGGGAGGAAGGGCGGGGAGGTTTTTCTTTCGCTTTGAGAAATGGTGGCTTTTGGAGGAAGGGTTTCGGGAGATGGTGGCGGAGAATTGGAGAGGGGTGGACGTTGAGGAATCTGCGGTCTCGTGATTTGCATGCAAGCTAAAATCTTTGAGGACCGTACTATCGACCTTCAGAAGGGAGGCCAGATCTCGGCGGAATTCGTGGAGGGTAGAGGCACAGAACGAGGTTGCCAGATTCGACGGCCTCGATGATGCGAATGGGCATTCTGTGTGAACCCCCGAGGATCCGGCTACCCGTTTACACACATTTCGCGTTACAACATTCATTCGCATTAGATCGCATAAGCTACGGAAATACATGGAAATTTTTCGCGCGACTATGACATTCATTTCCAACACATAACCACAAGTAAAAGAGACACTATGCACCAAAATCTTATTTCATTAATTTCCATATTATTTTACAACATGTACAATGTCTGCTAGTACATACAACATCCCAAAAATTTGACTGAAGAGAAGAAGCATTTTTACAATATCAATTGAATTAAAACTGTAACAAAAATCACATACCGTCCGGTATAGACCTTGTCTCCTGGAACCATGTATAGCTACTGAGCTGCTACTGAACAGCAGGCTGTTTGCCTGCCAAAATGTTAGGAAAGAAGAGGCGTCAGCGGTTGCTGGTACCTCCCAAAAACTTATAAACATAAACTGGCATTTAATATTTTCAAAAGCAACAAGTAGAAAGGCGAGAACAACTCAAATTAAAATTTAATTCTACTTGCAAATGTAAAAGGTTTCCAAATTTGCGGCAAGGCTTTTTCGCGGCGCGCATTACGAAGCGACCGATTTTTGGTCGATTTTGTCCGAACGACTTTTGATTCATGATTACTTAGTCGTTTTAGGTTGTTTAGTATGGAACGACAACATTATTGGGTTAATTGGACCCAAAATCGGACGAGTTCGGGTTTGTTAGGATATGGACGTTACAAATGACAAATCAGAGTGGCGCAGCGGAAGTGTGGTGGGCCCATAACCCACAGGTCTCAGGATCGAAACCTGGCTCTGATATTTATAATTGGAGAAAGGATTCCCGAATATATTTTCACCCTTTATTTTGTACCTACCAGCCATTCATCTTGCTGCCATGCATGAGTTCCACACCCCTCTTCTACTACCATTTTATGAAATCTAAGTAATTACAAGATCAAATTCACAATCCTTAGCCTCCTTTTTGTTGCCATGCATATACAATCCTAAGCTTTCCTTTTTACTGCTTACATGAATTGTGATATTTAATATATCATTATGATTTTTGATCTTTAAGCCTAAATAATTTGTTTCTGGAAACTTCAAATAATATACTGGAAAAGTTTCTCCAAATCTGGAGCAAATTTGGAGAAAGATAGATCTTGCATGCAGCAACTTTCTAAGAGGGGAAAATGGTTGAAATGGAAGCTTCAAAGGATCCTTCAATCAGCAGTAAGGGACTGCTGAAATAGCTGCAGCAGTGCCACTTGCATGGGCTCCAGGGTCCTCCTCCAGCCCTGAGATCTCCAACGATAGCAAAGGGAGCACCAACCTCTCTCTCTCTCTCGGTGATAAGATAGAGAAATAGAAGGGTGGAGTGGAAATATATAGGCATGAAAAGGCATTGATAGCTTGCCAAATGGATTGGGAATAAAGGACAAGTGGAAGAGAGCTAAAAAAATTACCAACGGTGGCTGTTAGAGTCTGCATTAGCAGACAGTAATATATATATATATATATATATATATATATATATATATGTATGTATATGTTTTTGTATATTTTATTTTTTTTCTCCTATATTAAAGTTGTCCGAAATCGCACGTCGAGCCTCCAATTTTGACACGCAATAGCTCGTTTTGACCTTGTCGGAACGACGATCAAAATGAGTATAATCTTGATATACTTCCGATCGAGTTTTGAATACCCGAAATTTTTGGATACGGTTTTTGTTTAAGATTAAATTTTGTGATTTAAAAATATCAAACGACCTCCGATTGACGAACGGTCAATTCTGTTGGTCTAGTTTCGTCGAATCGAATCTCATGATGGTCTTGGTTTGTTTTGCGGTTTCCGAATTTGCGGCGCGGCTTTTTCGCGGCGCGCATTACGGAGCGACCGATTTTTGATCGATTTTGTCCGAACGACTTTTGATTCATGATTACTTGATCGTTTTAGGTTGTTTAGTATCGACCGACAACATTATTGGGTTCAATGGACCCAAAATCGGACGACTTCGGGTTTGTTAGGATATGGACGGTACATTCTGAGTCCGATCTTCAGACCTGCTAGGCACTATTAGAGGGGCTCCTCCTCATTGACAAGAAGGGGCAGATGGAGTGGAGACAGAGATCTAGACAGAAGTGGTTGAAGGAGGGGGACGCCAACACTAGGTTCTTCCACTCGATGGCTTCCGGGCGCCAGAGAAAGAATTTCATCCATGAAATTGAGGTGGGGGCGCGGTATGCGGGAGAGATGACTATTGGGGGGCTTTGCAGGGCCACTTTGTTGGGGCTTCCAGAAGAAGGGATGGAAATGGTTGGGTGTGGAGGGGAACTGGGATGAAATCCTTGACGACATCTCAGACATATGGGTTGACAACATCGTTTAATGAGGAGGAGCTGAGGCGGGCGAAGTGGTCGTTGAACGCGGAAGGGTCGCCTGGGCCTGATGGATTTCCTGTTTTGTTTTATCGGGAGTTCTGGGATTTGCTGAAGGATGAGGTTTTGAATGTCCTGAATTAATTCAAAGAGGGAAATGTCGGTTTTGAAAAAATAAACTGTTCATTGATTTTCTTGTTACTAAAGAAAGACAACCCCGTGATGGTGGAAGACTACCGGTCCATCGCCAAATCAAATGCGATTCACCTTATCATTGCAAAGGTCCTGGCGAACAGAATAAAGGAGGTTATGGACTCTGTGGTGATCCAGGGTCAGTCTGCTTTTATTCCTGGGAGGCAGATGGCAGACGGTTTGGTCATGGCTTCGAGGTCTGTCTCGAATGGAAGAGGAGTTGGGCCAAGGCCGCTCTATGGAAGATTGACTTCTCAAAGGCTTGTGAAAGCATGCAATGGAAATTTCTCTAGCAGACACTGAGGAAGAGGGGCTTCCCAATTATGCGGGTAGACTGGATGAAAAGGTGTGTTACGACGTCATCTTTATCGATGCTGGTGAACAACAAACCAGAGGGGGGCTTTTTTCAACCGCAGCAAGGTGTGAGGCAGGGATGCCAGCTTGCTCCTATGTTATTGGGCATTGTCGCGGACGCCTTGGGGGTTCTTTTCAAACAGGCCGTTGATTCGGGTTGGTGTGAGGGCTTTCGAATTGAAAATATTTCTATCCCCCTTTTACAAAACGCGGATGACACGATCACCTTTCTGGGTGGTACGGCCGACCAGAGCAGGAATGCTGTGTAGTTGGAGATCTTCAGCGACATTTCGAGCCTCGATATCAACATGCGGAAACTAACAGTGGTAGCTTTTGGGATGGAGGAGGCCAACCGTAGGGTTTGGGCTAACGTCAGCGGCTGTGGTCTGGGCCTCCTTCCCATCTCCTACTTGGGGCTGCCATTAATGGCTGGGAAGCTCAGGAATAGGGATTGGGATCACGTGGAGCAGCGAATCGAGCGTCGGCTGGTCGGATGGAAAGCCATCACGTTATCGAAGGGTGGAAAATTGGCTCTTCTAAAACATGTGCTTTCGGTCATTCCTATTTACTTCTCAACAAGAATCATGCCAATTGGGGTGAAGAAGAAAATAGAATCCTTGATGAAGCAGTTCTTTTGGTCGGATGGGAACCAGAGGGTTCGTGGCCTTCATCTCGTCAAGTGGGTTAATATCACAAGGAGACGCCGAGAGGGGGGTCAGGGAGTCAGGGACATCGGTTGCATGAATAGGGCCCTTATCGCCAAAAATGGATATTTCAAATTTGGGGTCCCTCCACCTCTTTGGTTACTTCTCTCTTGAGGAAAGTGTACGGGGTAGGGGGCGAGCTGATCACGAAGAGAATCCCCTTCGAATCTCCTCTTTGGTTGTGCATTCGCGAGGTGCTACCTTCTTTGGTGATGCAAAAAAGAATTTTACAACGGTAGAGAAAATAATTTCGGTGGAAGAAATTTAGGGAGGAGGGGAAGAAGGAGAACGCGCATCGATTACGCGAGGTTTTGGGAAGGAGAATCGAGAAGATCACTTGAGAGAGAGAGAGAGAAATAGAGAGACAAAGAGATAACCCAACTTTTCATATAATCTGAACTGTCTTTTACAATAGACTACCAACCTCTTTATATAGTAGAGGTGGAATTACAAAAATTGAAAGTGAATCGAAAATAAAATCTAACTCGATCTTAATTGACTCTAATTGATTTGAATATAAATTCAAATCTACCTCTATCATATTTTAACTTTAATTTGAAATTCAAAATACAAATTTAAAATTGACCAACTAATTGGAGATCACACATTATCTCTTTTATTTAAATAAACAAACTAATTCAAATAACTAATTAAGGATGGAAATCCCTAGTTTTAAAAAGTCCCAAATCAGTCATTTGCTCTAATTTGAATTGCCCTGTCAATTTGGAAATGATTGCATCATTTGGCCATACTTTTGCAACCTATGGTGGGGGATGGCCAAATCTTTAGAATCTGGCGCGATGATTGGTTAGGGGATGGCTCCCTGGAGGATAGGTTTCCGCGGCTATTTGCGTTGGCGGTGGACAAAAACGACACGTTAGCGAAGGTGGCTGATGGAAGAATTTGATCACTGTCCTTTGCATCTGAGCAATCTGACTAGCGATTTGAACACTTTATGGTAATGCAGTTGGTTCTACCGCCCGTGGGGATTCGCAGTAACATCAGAGACCATTTCCAATGGGCGGCCAACACCTTCTCCGTGAAGAAGGCATACAACGAGCTCTGTCAGCGAGAGGAGCTGGATGCCGAGATCCGTAAGGAAGTTATGATCAGTTGGGCGGCGAACATCCCGTTGAGAGTAAAGATATTTCTATGGTGCTTGAGGAGGAATCGTATTTGCGACAAGGTACGAAGGGGGCGCATCCTCGAGATCTTTGATGCGTGTTGTGATAGATGCAGGGTATAGGAAGAAAACGCAGAGCATATCTTCTTCTAATGTCCTTCCTCGACAGCGGTATGGACAGTGTTGACGATCTCTTGGGTGCAGAGCGGGAATGTCATGGATTTTTGGAGATCCATCAAGGTGGTCGGCGGCAACTCAAATGATGATTGCTCGAAGCCTTTTGCTGTGTCATGGGCCATATGGATCGGAAGAAACAAGTCAATCTTCAACAACCAGAGGATTTATGTCGAGAACGTCTTGTCCCACTGTAACGCTCTTCATATTCGCTGGACATCACGGTAATGTACTCTAAAAACTTATAATTGGAGTATATCGGCGGCAACCCCCAAAATTGGGGGCCCACCCCTTTTTTGCCGTCAAAAAAAAATACGTACACAACCATCCATAATCGATAATTACACCCAGAACCCGAATAGTTGTTAATCTTTAAATGGTATAACCCGATGTTAACATCCAACCAATATATTTGTTTTCGTTGGTGGAATCTGTCAAATTTTAGCCGTTTTGCCCCCTGACCCAGGCCCAATCACATTTGCAAAAATTGGCATGCCTCCAGGGCAACCAAATTTGATAAGATCAACTACACCATCCTTTCCATCTCCCAAAGGCGATGGGGTGCACCCTCTCGGTCGAAGGGGAGGAGACGATGGCAGAGGAAACTGAGGGTGCGGTGGCAGAGGAGGGGCAACAAAGGGAGGTTGTTGTTGTCTGATCCTAATCCTATAATTCCCAACCAATCCTGATACCCCAAACCCCCTCATCATCGGTAGGAAAACCAAACAAATCAACCCGAACAAGGAATTTTGTATCATTTTTCTCACATCACTTCAAGGACAAATTTATATTCTTCTTATTTTCCAAGAACTGTCGAACCAATAGGAGATGGATTTCAAAATAAGAATGCAAGGCATTAATTTCCCAGGAATCCTACCCATGCATTCAGCTCAGTTGATTCATGATTTTTGAGTTTCCAATTTCAAGAAAGAAGAGCGGCCATATCGTTCTCATTTGTAGGCAGGTCAAATGCCAACCGACCACATGGCTTCAAATTTCAGTGAAATTCGGTCGAATTTCTGTGGAATATCGATATCCTGTCGAAATTGAAGTTCGATCGAAATGGCCGAAATGACCGAAATATGAGGGTCCTAGCACAAAAAATGACCGAATTATAAAGTAGGGGTGAACACCACCGAGTGTATCCCCTGAGTTTTTAGATTTCAAAAAAAATGACCGAATTTTCAATCGAATTTCGACCGAAATTCCACTGAAATTCTGTTCTAGTCGGTCACCGAAGTGGTGCCCGAAATCGACATTTAACGCCTTGCCGACCATGGCCCTTGATAATTCATGCAAAATCATTGCAAGGGCTCGGCAACTTGTAAATGGTATGCAATATCAATCTGGTGTTACTTTTCCATCAAATCAAAGCATTGGCAGCTCTATTAATCCCTCTTTATTGAGGAATCCATTGAATGTACCAGAAAAACAAAGTAAATATCGGGCATTCAGAACTACTATGCCATTGTCATCGAGTATATCCCATTATAAGCTAATTCCATTGTCATCGAGTATATCCCATTATAAGCCATTAGCTTCTACTTTCGAATAATCCAGAGTGTCAAGGCATGCTTCCTCATTTCCTTCAAGCCAACCTCTTTTCAGTGAACATGGATTGGCAGGAGCATCTGCTGAATCAGAAAATACAAATTAAGGAACATCCTTTGCTAGATCTGGTGAAGTGCTCCCAGCCATGCCTGGTACCGTCTCACATTATTCTTATTTAGTGGAAGAATTTTTAATGCCATCCGGTTCTCAGAAGTAACATTACTTGGAATCATCAACTGGTGCGCAGTATGATCCACTACTTGACAATCTTGAAACTACGAATGGCAGGAGAGCACAATTAGAAGGTACTGCACATTTGCATTTGGAATGTTCTCATAGATCTTCTTCGATCATGGGGAGCCTCTCTCCGAGGCAAGGTTCAGAAATGCGGCCCATATGCTATACGCAGCCAAGGTTCATATGCGCATGCAGGTACCCAGCCGAACCGCATATGCTATATGCAGCCATATGCGGGCCAAGCGCACAAGCGGGGCGCATAAACCGCACATGCGGCTGTTCATGCGGTCATATATGCGGCCGATACATTTAAGGATCCGATTACAAGAAAGCCCCAAATCAAATTTCGACTTCTGCTATTTCGACTCCCCTCTCCATTTCGACTTCTGCCCTCGACGAAACCTAACCTTGTTGCCTTTCGCCTTCAGCCCTTCGTGAAAGCTCAACTCCGTCATGATTCGTGAAAGCTCCTCAGGCCCTCGGGCGCAGGCGAAAAACTCAAAGCCCTCAAGCGCAGACGCAGACGAAACCCTAAACCGTAAGCACTTGTGCGACTGCGCCTTCGCCCTCACCTCCTCCCCCCGCCTTCCGCCTTGAACGTGCGCCTTCATCCTCACCTCCTGGGACTTTGTGAGTATCTTGTGCTTGCATCATCAGCCTCTAATCACTGGGACTCTGTGAATATAATTTCCCACTCAACTTAAAAAATTTGTACAAGCCTTGGTCGATGTGCTTAAAAGTTTTGATTATTAATAAAGTTTGTGAATACCAAGGGCAGACACCCACCACTTTCTCCAAAAAAAAATCAAGCCTTCACAAATAATTAAATAGTTAGATATATGGATCTGGGCCTCCCGTCAGAGCTCGCGTTTCTTTTGTGAAGCCTGAACGGAACTATCATGAATCATACCCCAACTACGTGAAACAAATCTAATAAAGTAAGGCCATTTTAAGACACAATGCCCTCGTTATAGAACTTTGGATGGCAAATGAATAATCCTGTAATTGAAGAAAGTTACTTGGAAGTAGAAAGTAGACATGGCTATTAAGCGTGTTGCATTATTAGCAACTCATCATCCAGGTTGCGAAAATTGGACGGTTAATGACAAGAAAAAACAGCTTTAAGGAAAAATCATAAGCCTAGAATTTAGATGTAACAAGCCCCCACAAATAGTACTAACATTATGGAATGCACAGACCTTACATGAATTTTAGCCCCTATGTATGTTATTACCTGATATTAGGATTTGTAATTAAATCGTCCCTTTCGATAAATGGATTACATATTGTATTTTTTATTTTTAATGAGACATAATTTTTGTGTTATGTTTAGGTTGGGTGTCACGGCCACCTCTTCCACACCTACTACAGTAGAATCTATTTGCTATGTTCCACCCGATTCTACCGACCCGGGGTGGAAATATGCATACCTTGTTGAAAGGACCGATTCGAACATGGTTGTGTGTCGTTTGTGCGGCAAGGTCATAAAGGGAGGCATCAATAGAATGAAACAAGATCCCGCACATGTCAAGGGAAACACGAAGGCATGTTCAAAGGCAGATGGAGATGTACAGACTCCAAAAGGAAATTAGAGATTATATAGAAGATATTATGAAGAAGAAGAATGAGAAAGTTGTTAGTATGAGAGAATTACGAGAGGAAGTAACAATCAAAGCATCTGACGGATCTTCTAACCAGCCATATGAAGGAGGCAGTGCAAAAAGACCTCGTGTTTATGAAGATGATGTGTCTTTGGGTGCAATAATGCGGCAGACGGTGATTAAGGAGGCCTTAGCCAAAGAGGAGCGTGCACGCGTCAACAAATTTGTGGCAAAATTCTTTTATGATGCTGACATTCCCTTTAATATGGTGACCAAGAATTCCTTTATCCGAATGTGTGAGGCAATTGGACAATACGAAAACCGATACAAACCACCATCATACTATGAAAATTTTTTTTTGAATAAAAGCAATGGGGAGTCCTCCCAAGGCGGGAGTCATCACACCAAAATATTCATTAATATCAAAAGAGGTACATCAGTTGGATATCCAGAAATTGTACAAAGCATTACAATGAGCAAGCACATTCATACTATGAAATTGCAGAAACTTTGTTGAAGGAGGAAGTGGATGAAACAAAGGAATATTTTAAGCGTCACAATGAATCGTGGAAGAGCAACGGTTGTTCAATAATGACCGATGCGTGGACTGATATGAGGGGAAGGAACATTAGGAACTTGTGTGTGAACTGTGACTTGGGCACTACTTTCTTGAAGTCTGTTGACACATTTGTTGATTCTCACACGGTTGAATACATCAACATCTCTTCTCTGGTAGAGGAGTGTATTAAGGATTTTGGAGAAGACAATGTTGTACAAGTTGTTACTGACAATGCTTCTGCAAATATGGCAGATGGGAGGCTTCTTAAGACCAAATAGCCAAGGATATTTTGGTCTTCATGTGCGGCTCATTGCATTGATCTTGTACTTGAGGAGATTAGCAAGGAATCGAAGATAAAAAATTGCATCACTAAGGCTAGAACTCTCACTCTCTTTATCTATGGTCATGCAAAGACTTTGAGCTTAATGAGACAGTTCACCCACAAGGATGAAATTGTTCGGCCGAGGCAAAAAAGATTTGCCACCAATTTCCTTACACTACAGAGCGTAATGGACAAGGAGGAAAAAGTACGATTGATGTTCTCTTCTGATGAGTGGAGAGAGTGTAAGTGGTCAAAAACAAGAAAAGGTGAGGTGGTTGCAACGTTGTCCTTCGTTACGCATTTTGGAGCCAAGTATCCTTGACGCTGAAGATCATCTCTCCACTTGTCTGCCTCTACGTATTGTTGATGAAGGAAGGAAGCCATCAATGGGCTTTGTATATGGAGGATTGGAGGATGCAAAAAATATAAAAAAGGCTATTTTTAAATATATTGAACATTCATACAAGCCCTTTACAGATGCCATTACCTTGAAGAGGAAAGGAAGATTGGATAGCACCCTCCATCTTGCAGCTTTCTATCTCAATCCCTAATATTTTTACAGGGATAATGATGTAATTTATAAAGATGGCTTCGTCGTTGATGGTTTATTGGAATGCGTAGAGATTTTTTTATCCTGAGTTGGAGATTCAGGATGCCATCACGAAGAAAGAGATTCATATTTGCCGAAGGGGAGAAGGAGCATTTGGAAAGCCAATAGCTATCAGACAAAGATCCACTAATGATGATGATTTCAATCCTGGTAATATATCTCATGCATATTATTGGCGTTAAAGTTCTTAAATTAGATTTATTTTTTTACAAGAAATTAATTGTGTAATCTCTTGTAGCTCATTGGTGGTTGCCATATGGTTCCCAAACACCTTATTTGAAAGAAATGACTTTAAGAATTCTTAAGCAAACATCTTCTTCTTCGGGTTGTGGGAGAAATTGGAGCTCATTTGCAGCGGTATATAGGGGTGCTAATCGAATCGAATCATTCGAATTCGATTAGGATTCGTTCGATAAAAATTCGAAAAAAAAATCGATTCAAAATAAAATGAATAGAATTTGAATTTAACTTGTGGATTCGATTCCTAAATGAATCGAATCTTAATTCACTTGTATTCATTCGATAATTATTCGATTCGATTCGATACACACACGCATATATATGATATAGTAAGAGACATTATATATATCTAAATAAAGGTAGTATATATTTTACAAAATCCCCACAAATGATACACAATTTAATATAATAATTAATATTTTTCATGATCTTATTACGAATATTCCATTTTTGAGATGCAATTTGCAAAATCCTCATATCCCCCTTTTAACTCCCCCATAGTCTCTTATATCGTCAATCAGGAGGGAAAAGCACTAAATTTTGCATATGATTCCAACATTATCGGTTGCAATTGTCGCTCCTATGTGTGCTCCAATGTCACCAGCTCCAGCTTCTCGTAACCCGCTCCAACGCCAGCTCTAGCCTCCTGCAGTCATGCTCCTGATCGCTCTCTCTAACATTGCCAACCTCCCTCTCCTGCTCGTTCTCTCCAACGTCGCTGGCTCCAACCTCCCAAAGCTCGCTCTTGCTCAATCCCGTCGTCGACAGCGCAACCCTCCCGCTTGCAAACCCCACTACCAGATCTTGATCTCCCCCACTGTCAACAACGACACCGGTTCTTGACTCACCAACATCGAAGCATTTGTGCATCACTCCCGCATCAATCGGTATCGCTACACGCGCCATCGATGTTGGTATGGAAAAATCTCTATGGATCAAGTTCAAAAAGCCCTATCTATCAAGTATATGATCTTAGTTTTGCTCAATATATGTGACATGTTATGTCCATGAATCTAATTATAAGAAGTATACAGGTCTAAGTTAATCTAATTAGTGCATTCAAGGGAGACAAATGGGAATACTCCCTAACGTAAAATGGATAGAGATGTTCAAATCCGGATAGATACAAGCAATTCGATTTTTTTACTAAAACAATAAGATGAGCAGACTAAAATATAGTTTGGACGGTACAGATTTCAATAAATTCTCCGTGACATATATTTAAACTATAAATCTAATGAAGAGGATAAAATTCGTACCTTTAATGGGGAATGGTTATCTACAAACTTCTTGATGCAAAAAAATCACTTATGTTTTCTATTTTTTATTCTTCTTCATGTGCTTTTGCAAGTAGGGGTGGAGGAAATTCCCAAAAAAATATCATTTATAAATTATCCTGATAATGATGAACAACTTATTTTTATCAAGACAAATAATAGAATGTAGTGATCCCTATCGGTAGAAGAAGATTTATAGCGTGAAAAGGTTGCAGGATTTCAAGGGATCAAGGTCATACACGTAAAGATGAACTAATTTCAGTCATGAGTCATAGCTCGTTCTCTTCACAGTTGCGCATCTTCTGTAGACAACATAGCTTGGTTAGTATGGGACCAATGAACTGGTTAGTCAGTTTCTAAGTATTGTGGCAACTTGTGAATATAATTCGATGTGAAATGAATCAAATTTGAATATTCGAAACACCAAATGAATTGAATTTGAATTTAGATTAGAAATTCGTTTAAAATTCGATTCGAATTCAAATTCAAAAATTTTATAATGAATTGAATTTGAATCTTGGTGTATTCGAATATATTCGATTCGAATAGCACCCCTAGCGGTATAACTATCACTATTTGGATGTACAATTGTATATATTCATTAAGTCATTATAATTTATAATTGATCAATTTTATATATTCTTAATGCAGATTCACACCAAAAAAAGGAACAAATTAGAAACCAAGAGATTGAATGATTTGGTTCTTGTGAAATTCAATTCAAAGATGAAGGAGCGTCGATCACTAAATGGGACAGATACATTGGTTTCAAAGGATAGAACACATGTTATGGATTGGATTGGTCACAGTGAAGTGAGGAAGAAGAAGAAGAAGAAATCTTCCAAGGGTCGGGGCTCACGTGGAATTTGGTTGCAGAAGCAAGTGGGGCAGACGAATTTGTTGAGAATAGGAGCCAAACGAATGCGGAAGCTTTGCCAACTTTGGGCGAAAAGAAGAATTTATGAGTGATTCAGAAAGCGATGATGATATTCCAACAATAAATTTTGAAGATACTTTAGATTAGAATTTAGAAGCCAGTTTATAACTTTATATATTTGAACATTCTACATTCAGAAACATATTTTGATATCTAAATGAACTATGTAGCTTTTTATTGTGGCATTTTTTATTTTTAAAAGTATGTTTTTGTAGGAATCTAAAGGAAACATGTACTTTTTTGTCTCTGACATCAGAATTGAATGTATAACTTTAATATTTTTATTTAAATAATGCAAACCCATATACTGCAACAAATACTTCCGCATATACTTCTACATATCCGCTTACTCGCTCGGGACAACCTGACCGAACGAATACTGCATACCGACTTTCTGAACCTTGCTCCGAGCAAAGGCCGCTATTGTGCTAAACGTCAAGGGAAGAGGGGGAAAAGGAGTTGGAGAATAGCGGATGAAGTGGTGGGAAGGGATGCGAAGGTGGGGAGGGCGGAGGTGGCAAGTGAAGTCGATGAATACGGGGTGAGGGCGGGAGAGGAGGTGGAGGGAGGTGGCGAGGAGGAGGTGGAGGAGGAAAGGAGTCGAGGAGGTGGGCAGAGGGGAGGTGGAGCTTCTTAGTTGTTGTTATGCAGGCAGATGGGCGACGAATGGAGGCTCCGCCCGATGTTGTTGTTGTGCCGGCGGAGGGAGGGTGGCAGAGGTGGGGGTGGGGGCAAGAGGAAGATGACGGGTATGGGAAAGGGTGGGATGTTGGGTTGGGTTATTTTGGTGTCGTTAAAAGTCGTTAGATTGCATATAGGTTAGATTAACTCAAGGATCTGGTTGGGATAATGGGAAAAAAATAACGAATAGTTATGTTTGTAAGATAAAGCGACTATTCAAGGTTCTAGGTTTAATCATCGATTATGGAGGGTTATGTATGTAATTACAAAAGTATACCGGGTTATGGGTATAAATATCCCATAAAAATAACATTTAAATACAAATCACCTCAAAACCATTCCATAAATCTAACCTTTGAAATGACAGATACCACATGCCATTTTTCGTTGTTTTCTTGAAAACGAATACTATTAGCATAAATCTTCCACTGAAAGACTCCAGCTTCTCGGCAGCATCAAGATTTTAGGACAAAAATATGTCGAGGGCAGCAGAGGCAAGGACCCCAACTGAGACATTCCAAATCCTATTTATATATTTGCCTCACAACCCAGTATTTCTATAATATCATGGACATTTAAAGTCCATAATTATAAATACGGCTAAAATTACTTATCAATATAAAAACCAGAATAACCCAGCTATCAACTTTAACAAAATTCACAACAAACAAAGCCTTTCCCGCACTAAGTAGGGTCGGCAACATGGATTCTTCGCCTCCATTCAGGTTTATCTTGGGCTATTCCCATGCTTAGTTAAAAATAATTAAGATTCCAAAGAATAGTAGAGGCTCCTCTCTTTCTTAGCCAAACTGTGTTTATTCTATAAGTAACATTTTCACTGGTTTCCCCATCTTGTTGCAAAATAGATCCCAAGTATCCAAAACAATCTTTCTTTTGAATGTTATCATCTACAATCATCACCTCGATTCCTCAACCATTGCTTCCATCAAACGTTCTCTTCATATATTCAGTCCTAACCTTACTTATACAAAATCTTTTAGTCTCTAAGGCATGTAACCAAATCTCAAGCTTTTCACTTGCTCCATCTCTAATCGCATCAATCAACACAAAATCATCGACAACAAAATACACCAAGGTATCTCATCCTGAATGTGATGAGTCAACTCGTCCATAATAAAAGTAAAAAAAGGAATGAACTCAAAACTGAACCTTGATACAGACCAATGTTAATATCAGAATAGTCAATATTCCTAAATTGAATCCTTACATACAAGCCCCATCAGACATATCATTTATAAGGTTAATGTAAAGGACATGTACTAGTCTTTTCTCCAAAGTTGGACTGAATCATACGCCTTCCCTGTAGGACAGGTACTTGTTTCCTTGACGTGATTTTAGCTTTAGCAAAATTAAATCAGAAAAATTTCACATACCCAATCCACCGGCACAGGTATTCCATTCACCTTCTTCCTTGGCAGACCATTGTTTTTCTCCAAATTTATTCAACAACCAAAAGTTATGGTGTCTATTACTTTTGCTAACATAAATACTGATGCACATTTTCGTTAGATATGATTTTTCAATAACACTATTTACATTTATATTCCTTTTACTTTTTACAGCTTATTCATCTTGTTCGATCTACTAAAGTTTGTGGGTGGAAACTTATCTTTCAACAAAGTTACCCAAACTAAGGAAAAAACAATGGAACTGTCTCTCACGTCTCTTTGTTTCCGTGACAGCCACAGGACCTCCAAAAAATCCACCTCCATAAACCTGCAGAACTCTCCAATCCAGAAATTGTTCCTTCAACAGAACACTGAACACCCACAAGAATCCCCTTGCCTCAACCAATGCAGCACCTCATTCCTTCCTCTCCTTGGGAACCATGAAAAAACTCTCAACCTTCGGATCTTTGTGCAAGCAAGATGATATACAATAACCTCATCGATTATCTGCTACCATATTAGCGTTTCCACCAGGAAAAGTTGCCCTCATTGGCATCGAAAAATCCTGTCATGGACAGAAAGAAGCAATCAAAAGAAGATCAAATGCCGCGAAACTTCAGCCCTGGCCTCCAACAACCAATTGTTGACAGATAAAAACCAAGCATTCCATCATCTCAACATAGGAGCACCACGACATGAAACAATTGTAACATCCTTCATAAACTAGAAGGCTAACAAACCTCTAGAGTATGGCAGGTCAACCTTGCCACCAGGAAAAGTTGCCCTCATTTGCATCAAAAAAACCCTATCATGGACAGAAAGAAGCAATCAAAAGATGATCAAATGCCGTGAAACTTCAGCTCTGGCATCCAACAACCAATCGTCGACAGATGGAAACCAAACATTGCATCATCTCAACATAGCCACAACATGAAACAATTGCAACATCCTTCATAACCAGAAGGCTAATAAACCTCTTGAGTATGGCAGTATGCCATGTCCATAGAACCAAAACCAGTCTAATTATATATCAAGAACTTGAAGTGCCACAATCACCCAAGATGAGAGTGAAGGTTTTCTGCAGATCCCACATCAAAATTTTAATTTAAAGTTATCATTACAACGCCACCCTAAATCCAAAATCCACTCGTTCACCACCTCCCTCCACAACAAAATCTAATTAAAAGCTCTCTGGAAATTCTCTTCTATCTCACATACACTCAACTGAAACCATAAATGCATGTACGGATCACTATAGAAGATGCAATGCAACAATCAGTCTAATGAAAAGGTTCGCATCTCCATTTAATAGTAATAAATAAACATTACCTAACAAAAACCCATGAATACGCAATCTTCGTGATTTAAGGTACAGAAATAACCCTTACACTTTTCTCCGGGAAAACAGCATGAAGACAATTTCTGAGGTTCAAAAGCATCTTTTCTTCTAAACCACCATGAACAAGTTGGAAAGCCTCTTCCTTGACAGCATCTGGGGCCACAGATTCCATAGCCAAATTCACTGCAATATAATCAGGTTCGCTTTTTAAGAACCTACCCCAACTCAACTTGATAAGAAAGAAGCAAGATAGGCACTTAAGAAAATAAGTAACAGCTAATGCAGATATCACAAAGTAAACTCGATTTATACAACAGAAAATACAAAAGAGAAAAGAACATCAAAGCGAATAAGATCATAAGATTCACAACCTATCATAGCAAAACGATAATTCACAGAAAGTTAACATATACTAAGATGTTTGGTTTTTTGTAAGATGAGACGATGAAAATATAATGATGGGGGGAAGCAATTCATGATGAGACAAAGTGAGGAAGAAATTGGTCAAGAAATCCCCTTCGAGAGGTTTCACCGCTGCCGACACTTGTGAGAAGGCAGTTAATATTTGTTTCAATATCTTCTTTCCAGCACTCTTGATCAACACCAATTCGCTTGAAAGGACAGGATTCCCACGTCAAGGTTTCTTCTCCCGAAAGGAGTACAATTTGTGAGATTAAAGTTTGAGCTCCTGACTGATTTTCCATTTCAACTTGTAGATGTTCCTAATTTGGGATTCTTCAAGAATGACATGCCCTTCTTATAAGATGTTTTTGTCTAAAGCTCCTACAAGAACTACGCGAGGATAGGAAAGGCTGCCAATTATCTGTATAACGATCCATGTTGGAGAATACATCTCTGCTATAAAAAAACTAAGCATCAATGCAACCTCTTTGAATAAGGAGAAAATTTGGCACTCCACCTTGGCAAAAAATATTTCAACATTCATTCTATATGGTACTGCTCAACGGAGATTTTTTTTTAGTCAAAAAAAGAGGAAACAAGCTCAGGTGACCATCCCTTAATTATTAATAGAATAGACAAATCACAGGAGCCATGGCTATGGAAGATGTCAATCTTGGAAGGTATGGAGGCATAGTGGCGATGAGAAGGGTGGCCTGCAAAGAAAGCTCAAAAGACAAAGCCGAAGTTCTCTTAAGGTATCGCTGACATTTTTGATGTCATCTCGGTACTCTCGTCGTGGCAAAGATAGCAAAAAGTAGGGGTGCACATGGATCGGATAAAATCCGTAATCCGATCCAATCCGATGCTATGGGATTGGATTGGTTTGGTTTTATCATTCTAATGGATCGGATCGGATCACAATTTTTGAAATCCGTTAAAGTATGGATTGAATCGGAACTTTACCAAAATCCGATCCGATCCAATCCGTTGATACGTTAACACACGCATGTAGGTACATACACAAATAAATACATACATACACACACAAACAATCTATGTACACCTATTTTGAAGTTTATGTAAGGAAATAATTAATGTCATTCATGCCATTTTTTACATATCAATCTTAGATACAAGTCCTCTAGATATTACCCTTTCTTTTCTCTTGAAAGGCAAACGTTAAATATCCAAAATGGTAAAGTATGATATAACTTGTAAAATTATAATCCATGTTAAGTTATTCTCCACTCAGTTCCCTCTCTGAAAACTCATTTCACTATTGACCACCATTATTTTTTAAAAACGCGCCTCGAGGCTATAGCCTCATGCAGCCTCTGTGAGGCTTAAGCATCGAGGATTATGAGGCGCACCTCGAGGCGTAGCCTCATTTGTGTGTTGATTTGTTGAATTTTTTCTGCAATATTTTTTTCTTTTCTTTTTGATTGTGGGCTTTTCATCTTTCATAGACAAGTATGTTCAAGTCCTTAAGCTCACAATTCACTAAAATGCATTTTTTTAGTTTATTAAAGTATTGAGCTTATTTTTACTTTGTTATGCATGTTCTTTATATATCAACATGAACAAAAATTTGGATCTTGAGATATTAAATCTAATGCCTCTACTCTTAGTATGCATCTTGTGTTACATCTAACCCCGCTAGTAAATTTTATTCAAGACTTTAAATTTTGTAGAGAGTTAGTTACCTATTATTGTGCTTGCATATTCATATTTACTTGACTCCTTACTGATTTAGAGTCCAAAAAAGAGTGTTATATCAACAACTTCGATGTTTAAACCATGATGTTAGCCTTGAAATGTCATGGAATTATGTATTTACTCATAACTATTAAATTTCTAGAACTTGAAAATTGTAATTATGATTAATTATGATGTTTTATGAAAAAATTCTTCCACGAGTGAGGCTTACGCCTCAATACGCCTCGAGGCTTACGCCTCAAGGCAATACTGGGAAAACGCCTCGATACGCCTCATGTTTTTTAAAACCTTGTTGACCACCAATATTCCTCATAATTCCCTCTCAATCCATTTCGATAATGCCTCCCTCCTGCACAATGTTATTCTCCTTCAACACAACGCCACCCCCCCTCCTCGCGATGTCAGCATCCCTCTCAAACAATGTAATCCTCTCCCACGTGATACTATTAGGTCTATGTATGTTGCCACTGATCTTTATCAAAAGAAAATAAATTTGGTATAATTGCATCGTATTTGTAAGATATTATTGACCCTTTTGCTTCTTACCTTCTACTTGTTCTATCTTGAAACCTTATTTTAGAGATGAAATTGAATCAACTACATAATCAAATGTGTGACACCCATCTAAGAAGAAATATACATTACTTCAATTATTTTCATTTTTAATTGGATATATATTTTTTCTTCATAATTTTCATAGAATTTGCATATTTTGACTATAGATATAATCTTACAAATAAATTATATCTCAAGTCTATTTTAAATGAAATACATGATGCCTAACTAGTGGGATATGTTGAAGTTAGTTTTGTCTCGAATACTCAATCGAATATGAATATCTTATGATTCTCATTTTTTAATGGTATAAATAGAGCTTTGAAGGATGTTCTTGCGAGTGGTTGCGCTTTGGCATATCTTAACATTCTAAGTTAATTAACCATGAACTTCATCAATATTCGATCACAAAGATCACATTTTTTAAGTTTCTAACTTGCCTTTTTGTCTTTATTTAATAACTTGTATTGTTCATATTTAAATCATTTGGAGGAAATCAATTACAAAAAAACAACCTAAGGCTCTATTTATTAAAAGAACTTAAATTTCAATTCAATATAATTCTTTAGTTCGATTGTGTGGCCTTCAACTATTTATAATGGACTACTTGAATTCTTCAACTTTTATTTGATTATGTGGTTCTAGATATAGGCCACGTACTTCGGCAAAATGGAATCCTTTAAGCATTTCTGATGAAGTCGAAAATCTATCAATGCGCAACAGATTTAAAGAATTCCTCCATGTGTATTTGCAGTTCTCAATATCCAAGACTCCAAGTTGCATCTCCCCTAATAATTGCCAGAAATCTTCCGATCTGGAGTCCCTACCACCCAAGTCGTCAAGCATATCTGCCACGGGGTGTGAGGCAGGGTTGTCGGCTTGCTCCTATGTTATTGGTCATTGTCGCGGACGCCTTGGGGGTTCTTTTCAAACAGGTCGTTGATTCGGGATGGTGTGAGGGCTTTCGTATTGAAGATATTTCTATCCCCCTTTTACAAAACGCGGATGATACGATCATCTTTCTGGGTGGTACGACCGACCAAAGCAGGAATACTGTGCAGTTGGAGGAGATCTTCAGCGACATTTCGAGCCTTGATATCAACATGCGGAAATCAACAGTGGTAGTTTTTGGGAGGGAGGAGGCCAACCGTAGGGTTTTGGCTAACGTCTGCGGTTGTGGTTTGGGCCTCCTTCCCATCTCCTACTTGGGGCTGCCATTAATGGCTGGGAAGCTCAAGGAGACACAGGGAGGGGGGTCTGGGAGTCAGGGACATCGGTTGCATGAATAGGGCCCTCATCGCCAAAAATGAATATTTCAAATTTGGGGTCCCTCCACATCTCTGGTTGCTTCTCTCTTGAAGAAAGTGTACGAGGTGGGGGCGAGTTTATCACGAAGAAAATCCCCTTCGAATCTCCTCTTTGGTTGTGCATTCGCGAGGTGCTGCCTTCATTGGCCAATCTTTTGCAGCCTATGGTGGGGGATGGCCAAATCTTTAGGTTCTGGCGCGATGATTGGTTAGGGGATGGCTCCCTGGAGGATAGGTTTCCGCGGCTATTTGCGTTGGCGGTGGACAAAAACGACACATTAGCGAAGGTGGTTGATGGTAGAATTTGGTCACCGTCCTTTGCATCTGGGCTATCTGACTAGCGATTTGAAGACTTTACGGCAATGCAGTTGGTTCTACCGCCCGTGGGGATTCGCAGTAACATCAAAGACCATTTCCAATGGGCGGCCAACACCTTCTCCGTGTAGAAGGCATACAACGAGCTCTGTCAGCGAGAGGACCTGGATGCCGAGATCCGTAAGGAAGTTATGATCAGTTGGGCGGTGAAGATCACGTTGAGAGTTAAGATATGTCTATGGTGCTTGAGGAGGAACCGTGTCTGCGACAAGGTACGAAGGGGGGAATCCTCGGGATCTTTGAGCGTGTTGTGATAGATGCGGGGTATCGAAAGAAAACGCAGAGCATATCTTCTTCCAATGTCCTTCCTCGACTGCGGTATGGACAGCGTTGGCGATCTCTTGGGTGCGGAGCGGGAATGTCACGGATTTTTGGAGATCCATCAGGGTGGTCGGCGGCAACTCAAATGATGATTGCTCGAAGCCTTTTGTTGTGTTATGGGCCATATGGATCGGAACAAACGAGTCAATCTTCAACAACCAGAGGTTTTATGTTGAAAACGTTTCGTCCCTCTGTAACGCTCTTCATATTCGCTGGACAACAACCTCCTCATGGATCTAGGTTGCAAGTGATCTCTACCACCAGTCAATTGCTATCTTCCCATCCTCCACCATTATGGCCTCATGGGCTGATATGGCAAGAGCCTCCTCCAACAATAAATGCATGGAGCCCTCCAGCCCAACTGATCTGTCTACATCTGCGTGTGCCTCCCTCTTCCTACAGAATCTCTCCATATGAATATAGACACAGAAGATCAACAAGTCCTCTTCCAGCCTCCTCAACTTCTACGCTAAAGGTTTAGAAGCAGGGCCCTCATAAGAATATCTGGACAATTTTGCAATTAACCAAACACGGAAATCAGGTTCATGCAGCCATGAGCATTCAAATTTGTTGTAAGAGGGCATACGAGCGTCCTCTCCCGATCTACACAACTGTGGCATATGATCTAAATGGGTTCTAGATAGGCCGCGTACTTCGGCAAAATGGAATCCTTTAATCATTTCTGATGAAGTCAAAAATCTATCAATGCGCAACAGATTTAAAGAATTCCTCCATGTGTATTTGCAGTTCTCAATATCCAAGACTCCAAGTTGCATCTCCCCCAATAATTGCCAGAAATCCTCCGATCTTGAGTCCCTACCACCCAAGTCGTCAAGCATATCTGCCACAAGAAAGGTACAGTTAAAAAACTTGAAATCCCATCCAATTAGTCAAGGTACGTTCATGAAGCTAAACCTGGCATTCAAAAACTCCATCCAAACCACTTCCCTACCCAGCGGAGATAAGGTACCATTGACCAAGGAGACAACAAAGCAAAAGTCATATGTTTTCCTTCTTAACATTACGATCGCCATCCTTGTTTCCACCAGGGAGCCGATATTCTCAAACGCATCACTGTTCCAGCCCACCAGAATGCCACATGCACTCCCGACAGCATCCTCAACCAACATCTCAGTCAGTCTGTTCCCTCCCATGCTTCTGCAGCAAGCCAGGTCACAGTTCCCCAATTTTGTTTTTTGTAGAAGAGCAATGTCAACTTTCAATCATGTATGAAGTCGGACACCACCTTCCTCTTTTCAGGGTCCCATAAGCTCCGGATGTTACATGCCAAGATGTTCATTTAGGGATAGATGGGAATACCACAGATGCAGAAAAGCCCACAACCGTCGTCAACACCAAGATGTGCACTGAAACATGCCTTCCTCCAGTCATCGATGTAGATAACTCAAAGTGCAAATCTTTACCCTTTGTACAACCCCCATTTTCACTAGGGACAACACACGTCGCCCCACAACCGACAGGAAGAGCCTCCGCACGCGCTTGCATCCTATTTCTTTCCCCATACGAGACTTTTGCCCACAATCGACAACAGTCCAGACATCTCAGAAACAGGGATCCTCACTTATCGATACCCTTTCCAAATGCAACACCTACAGCATGCCCTCCTGGTATGGATAAGGGTTGACTCCCAATCGATTCCTCCGAAATAAACAGGAATAGGTCATCACAGACTAGACAGCCCCCTCCAGATGCTCCAAAATCATGTCACGCCCAAATAAGAGGAACCATGGAGGAAGGGTCTGATATAAGTAACTTCGTGAATAGATCCACAGACCTACTTTCATTAGAGCAACCCGTCGAATCACCAGCCTTTAATGAGGAGCCGACAACTCCAAATCCTGAAACTTGAGGAACGGCCCGCAACCCATCAAGTCGAGCACACGACGCTTCTCTTGAAACTGTAGCCAAACATTCTAAAACCTGCCACCCCCGGCCAGAGCCAAAGCCCCCCATTGCCCTGACGACCGTTTTGGCGATCGATGAAGCTCCAAGGTAGAAGCAGAACAACCTAGAACTACAGCTGTGACTTTGCAGCAAAAAGACACCACCACGTCAAAACACCCACCTGAACCAGCACCTTCGTCAACAGCATTTGTGTTAGCCTCAATACCATTGATGCCACCATATCTGAAGGCTCATTAGGCAGGTCAGTGGAGTGAACCTCCACTACCATACCTATTGACTCCATCACCAGCACAATGTAATTGCACCTCTGAGCCTTAAAGGGCATACCCCGAATCGCCACATGATCAGTAGGGTGTCGGACAAACATCCCATACCAGAGAAGAGGACGACGCCAAGTTGGTGTCACCGACTTTACCAACAAAAAGAGCCTTCAGCTGGTTTGAACCCACATCATTGCCCACCACCACACGAACATCCAGGAGAAGAACATCCCTCGTGACATCGTTGATGAGGCTCTCCTTCGCTGCATCCATGAAGGAAACTCCTTCACACGCTAGGAAGGAGTCAGCCTCTGTCACCAGAATGCTACGTCGAGGATCCCTCTAACCATGCACATATGTTGTCTTATGATCTTGCTCAGCGCTTCCCTTCTCCCTTCTCCCTTCTTCCGCCACACCCAAGTAACCTTGCAAGCCATGTGACAAAGCCCGCTTTTCGCATCTAAAGCACACAATGTCGTCGCCACATTCTTTCACAACATGGTCTTCTCATCCACAACGGTAGCATAAGCCAAACCTTCGAGTTCTCCAAGGGCGGGTGACCTCCTCCTGATGCATGGAGCTCTCACACGGATGTCATTGTTTTCCCAAATATAGATGCCACCCTTCCTCGGTGATATCTCCCTCCGATATCTCACCCTCCTCTCTCTCCCTCTCCATCCTTTGTACAATCCCTCAAACAAGAGGAGAACATGAGTCCGTTGGAACCACATAGAGCAATGTATATTTACCTACTGAAATTTTTTTAAGAAAAAAAGGCCCCCACCGTTTAAGTTTGTGCCAAAAAAACTTCATCATTTATCACCAAAAAGTATTAAAAAGCTAAAGATGTTCGTCTCAAAAAAAGCTAAAGATATAGAGTATAATTTTGATTTACAAGTTCCATCTCTCACTCAATGCCATAGTGTGTGCCACCACATTTTCCTTGTAGAAACACTCCTGCTAAAAACCACCCCACTTCTAGCCAACCACAGAGCCCATATCATTGCCATGCACCCCGATCTTTCATTCACCGTGCCATTCCAGTCTACCCCAAAGGAGTTCCAGAATCCTGAGATATTGTCTATATGAATCCCCTAACACCCAAAAAGGTTCCAGGCCACCACGGAATTACCACAAACGAAGAAAAGGTGATCGACATCCTCAATACTCACCAAGCAAAGGCGGCACACCAAGTCTGATGCTGGCACAGATAGTGAAAATCTGACCTATGTCGGTACTCTTCTGCTTTGAGAAGCCGAAGAAACACCTTCACTCGAGCTGGAGCCTTCCATTTCAATATTCGCCTGCAATCTGCCACACACCCTTCCGGATCAAAAGCCAAAGGGCTTTTCAAGGCTATGTACGCCTTACCAATTGAAAATAAACCGTTATACCAGGTCCAGCAGTCATGGCCATCACTGGGTCCAGTCACGCTCTTGAGCTTCTCAAGTAAAAGCATAAGCTACTCCAGACGTGGATCAGAAAGCTCTGATCAAAAATGCGGAAAGAAAGAATGCACATCCCAAGTCTCCGCCACCAAGTAATCCGGATTAAACGCCAATGTCTTTAGTCGTGAAACCTCTCTTGCAAGCCCTTCCCTCATTCCAATCATCAACCCAAAATCGGAAACCAATGTTGTCCCCCAAAACATGTCTTAAGAACGACTAGATCTCATGCGCCACATTGCAAATGCCTTTCCGGAATTAACGTGAGAAACCAAGAACCTCGAGGTCAAGGAAATAGAGTCCAAGCCCATACATTCTCTGAATCAAACCGCAATCAAGATTATCACAATCACCCCATATGCGGGTGACCCACTTGCTCAACAGGCCCTTATTCATTTCTTTTAAACTCCGAATGCCAAGGCCATCATCCTCCTTCGAACACGACATCGTCTTCCAATCCATCAATAGGAACCCATGTGATGCCCCGATGACGACAAGAAAAACTGTCTAGTGATGGACTCCGGTCTCTTCCGCACACCCACAAGCATCAGTCGAGAGGACAGAAAGAAGATCGGAACAACAGATAAAACCGATCACGACAACACCAGTTTACCTCCCTAGATAGACAAACAGACTTCTATCCAATCAAGCTCTACTCCAACTTCGCAATGACAGGTATCCACTCAACGGTGTGCATCCTCCCCGCCACCAAAGACACACCAAGGTATCACAGCATCAAATTCTTGCATGGCAAACGCAACTAGCTTGCACACACGTCAATCTCCTCATCCACCAGTCCAAAAGGAAAAAACTTTGACTTGTCTCGGATAAACCTCAATCCAAATACAGCGTCAAACATGTATAGAACAACAGAAAACCCCTTGTAACTATAGGCACCACCCACCACAAAGAGTGTCGCATCATCCGCATACTGAAGGCAAGGAACCGAGTAATCCTCCCTCGAGTAGTCACTGCAAAAGCCGCCTGAGACGGCGTTCAAGGCATCCATCGCCAGCACAAAAAGAAGGGATGTTGGAGGGTATCCCTGCCGAACTCTACGTTGTGGCTAAAAATACCCTCCTTCTACCCATTTAGCAAGACCGAACACTAAGTTGTCTTGACACACCTCCTCATCCACGAAATCCATATGTCAAGAAAACCACGCCCGTGGAGAGATGCCAAAGAAAACGCTAGTCAACGCAATCATCACTTTCAAGAAATCCACCTTCCAAAGAACACCTTTTGTCTTCTTATGCCACCAATCTTTCACAATCGCAAGTATTGTAATCACATTGTCCATGAGTTGCCTTTCAGGTAAGAAGGAAGGCACTCTGAACAAGAGAAATTATCTTACTCAGCACTCCCCTAAGCTGATTGGCTAATATCTTATCCATAATCAATAGACCACATTAGATATCGCAATCGACGTATAATCCTCAATTCTCGTCGCAATATCTTTCTTGGAAAGCAAAAAATAAAAGCTTGGTTGATCTGATCAAAACCATAGTTCCCGTAAACAAACTCTGCTACCACCCCCATCAACTCCTCATCAAGTTGATCCCGAAACTCCCTAAAAAATTGGGAAACCAACTGGCCCCAAGCAGTCATCCGCATTCAGGCCAAACATGACCTCCCGAGTCACGAACCTTTAACATATCAAATGGCCTCGTCAGTCCCTCCACATCTGGATCGGAGATAAGTCTCACCCCCACCCCCTAACCATCGTGAACCATTGTAAGGAAGTAGCATGCTCAATCTTTTCAAGTGATATATCAAGACCCTCACATCCTCACCCTTCCCATGGAAAGCCTCACCTCCGACCTCCACCGAATGAATCATGGTTGTCCTCCATCTACCATTAGCAACTACGTGGAAGAATCTTGTATTAACATCACCTCCTTTAACCACTTTTGTTGCGACCTTGGCATACACTCATACTCTCGCTTCATGTCCTCCTCCAAGATCTTCTATACAACCCCCGGCTCACTAATTCCTCCTCATCTAGCTCCTTGTCATCCTCCACCAAATCTAGCCTCATCAACTCGCCATGTGCCTGAATTCTCTTCAGCTCCCACTCCTAGCGAGAGTCTCTCTTGAAACCCAACAGTATATACTACAATGATGCCAGCTTCAAATCAAAGCGCGCGGTCGTCGACTCCTCTACCTCCAAAGCCGGTTAGAAAGTACTCACCTTAAAAAAACTGTCCTCCAGCAACCAGCACCGCTCAAGCCTGAAGTAAGATGATGAGCCTCTCCCACTGCAAGAATCCAAACACAGTGGTGATCCAATTAGGATCTAGGCAGTGAACTGACAGTAGCCAAGCCGAACATCTCCAACACCTCAATAAATAGTAGGAAATGGTCAATGCGAGATCGAGACTATGAACTCCTCCAAGTATAACAACGATTTGTTGCATCCAAAACCTCCAATGTAAGCTCCTCCACAACCTTTAAGAAGAGGGTAGACCGAGAGTCATGTGCACCTCTCACTCGGCCTATCCATCGTATAAAGTGTTACATTGAAGTCGTCACCTACCAACCAATCCATCTCCAGAATTCATCGCTTAATCTCCCACAACTCCTACCAGAACACCACATTTGTCAAAGTCTCCGCCACACCATACACTTTTTTTTGACGCTCAAAAAAGGGGGAAGCACTCAGCGGTGTTCGCACCAATTTATTAAAAAGTAAAGAAGGGAGTACTTACAAGATGGATGAAGAAAATAAAAACGAGTGGTAAAAGGTATCAAAAAAGAGATACCCCCCACACACCCGATACAACGCTACCCGGAAGACCAATCGAGACAAAAGCGAGACGCCGAGATACAAATGTTTTCCTTGTAGAACCTCTGTCGAGCAAATAGTGCCTCGTTTCTTCCCAACCAGATGCTCCATAGACGCGCAATCAGGACCATCAGGTCCGCCCTTGACCGATTCCTGGCGTTAATCAAACTGTCGCATAGTGCATCAAAGCTGGATATATTCAGCCACCCCAAATCGTCCCAGATGGCACGAACACGGTCACAATGGAAGAAGAGGTGCCCGCTGGATTCCACCTCCGTGCCACAAAGCCCGCACAATTGCGAGACATTAGGAAACATCATGGCACAACGGTCGCGAGTAAGCAGCCGACCACGCCGACGAAGCCATAGAAATATACCCACCCGTTCCGGCAATTTGAGACTCCAAATGAACTTGCAATGATTCAGCAGGGTCGCATCGACCCCCACGGCGCTGGGAAGAAGAGCGAAGTACGCCTTCCGCGTAGAGAAAGTATCCTCCTTCCAAGCGAAGTGATCACGCCCCCCAGTGGGCGCGGGAGCATCAGAAAGAAGAGCCATCAAGGGCGTGAAATCGAGCAGACGCTGATCCGATAAATTAGCAACGAACAGAGGGCACCAGCAACCATCGACCCAGCAGGAAGCCACGGTGGCGAATTTGTCGGCCACTAGCGCAAAGAGGCGAGGAAACAAATATTGCAAAGCTCCCCTCCCGGACCAATCATCTGACCAAAAGCGGAAAGAATTCCCATCACTCAGAATAGGTTTGAATAATGATCTGTTGCGATTAAAAGCGGACAAAACACCGCGCCAAAAAGAGGAAATGTGTCCCTCAGGACGCCCCCGTGAAGCGGATATTAAATCAATCCCCGCCGCCTCCCTAAGGCACTGCAGCATGAAATTATCTTCCCTGCCCCACACCTTCGCCGCCCACTTGAGAAGCATAGCCTCGTGCACCACCTCTAGCCGTCTCACACCCAAGCCCCCATCGCGCTTCGGACGCGAGACAACCTCCCAACCCACCAAATGGACCCCCCTTCTCCCATCGCCCTTCTTACCCCAAAGAAAACCCCGCATACATTTTTCCAATCGCTCCCGACCCCCCTTCGACATGCCACGCACGGACAGGAAATAAATAGGGATTGAGGAGAGCACGGATTTAAAAAGAACTAACCGACCCCCCTGGAGAGAAGCGTCGCGCGCCAGCCAGCCAGACGAGCCTCCATCTTCTCCACCACCTTCCGGCAATCACGCAGCCGAGCACGACCAACCGAGAGAGGCAAACCAAGGTACTCCAGGGGGAGGCCTGATGAACCTCAGTTTCATCATCTTTATTTGTTATAATTAACCCCCTTGCTTAAGGTTTTGTCAATAAATCCCTGTTATTGTCTAATAATTAACAGAGCCCTAAATAAATTAAAAACCACAAAAAAAATGACAAAACAAAAATTCGTGGTATTTTTAGGCTTAAAAATACCTTCAAAAATATTTTCGGGCCCTTGTTTGATCTCTTTTCGAGTTTTGGTCAACATGAAACTTGTAGATCTTGTCAAGATCTACAACTTTCATGTTTTGAGTTTTCTCAAATTCGGCCATCTTAAGCCTCAAAAATCAAAAATACATTCGAATAAATCTGATTGGGCCACGTGGCCCATTCTGGAGGCGCCACGTGGCCCCGCCTCCTTGTTTCAGCCGCCCGCGATCTGGACCTTTGGATCTTCTCCTGAGATCCAACGGTCCCAAGCTCTCCACGTACGCCCCTTGGTCGCGACCGTCTGATCATCTCCCACTCCTCATCATCACCCTCCGTTAGCGCCGCGACCAGATGACGACACGTGGCGCGCTATGCGCCCTTCGATCGCGTTCCCGACTTTCCATCTCAGCCGCCTCTTCTAAGCGCGCGCCTTAGCCATCCGATCAAGCTTCCTTCTCATCTAAGCCGTCCGCCAACGCCACATCCTCAGCTCGCCACGTGGCAGCGCCCGATCCCTTCGATCGCTCCGCCCCTGATTAAATCTCACCCGTCATCTCGCGCTTAGCCCTTCACCGTTGGATTTCTATATCCAACGGTCCCGCTTCTTCGTCAACCTCCAGAACCTCCTCTTCCCCACGTCTTCCACCTCGCGCAACCCGTCCACCCTTCCCATTTTCGCCAACACCGCTGACCTCTTCTCCGCTCGTCAACCACCGCCCGGTCTTCCTCTAACTTCCCTCTACCCCGCGCATACCTCCACAACCCACGATGTCTTCCCAGTCATCCCCTATCGCCCTCTAAAACCACGACGACCACCTCCATGACCACCCCCCTTCTTCTTTAAATACGCCGCCACCGACCACTATTCCCGCTGTCCATCTTTACGCGGGGAGGGGCCCAGCCCTCCTCCGCCTCTCTGTGACAGAGAGGGGCGAGAGGATTGAGCGAGAACGACCCATCTCCTCCGGTGAGACCCTCCGCCGTGAGCGGCGGAGCTGCGGTGCCCTCGGCCCGCTTGAGCTGCACGGACCGGCTGGCCGTGTCCAGCGAAGACCCGGGGCTCGATTAGAGCCCCAGCCCAAGCCATCCGACCACCCCCCAGACCAGGTAAGCTTCTCTCTCTTCTTTGATTTTTCTTAATTTCGTTGCTTTATTCTAGGCTCCCCCAGTAGATATCGCCTTCCATTAACACCTTCACGAGTTTCGCCATCGATCCCCCTTCATCGCGACACCCTCTGCTCGCCGTCTTCTTCTTCTTTCATACCTCGTCGTCTCCAACCCATCTCCTCCGCTCTCGCAGCGGAGGAGCTCCGAGCTCTCCGCTCCTTTCGCCCCACTGAGCTCTCACTCCACCTCACTCCATGCAAGCACGCACGTCTTCTGCTCGCTTCGGCTACGTATCATAACGCTGCAGGTCTTCATGGGCATCAATGGCCGGAGGCCCGTCGGAGAAGACTTCATCGACTTCGCCATGCCCATCCGAGCTCCGACGAGTGTCGCCAGTTGCTTCTGGACCTTCCCCGAGCTCCGAGCTTCCTCAACGATCATTTAGAGAGCTTTGGGAAGGTCCACCGTGGCCGAGAGTGGCAGGCGGAGGAGGAGCTCCTTCGCCGGAGCTCTGAACCTGCCGCCCGTCTTCGGCCGAGGGAGAAGAGCAGCCACCGTTGGATGGTCCACCCCCGGTGACCATCCAACGGTCCTGAGGAGGCCACGCCATCAGCATCATCAGCGGTTGGATCTTTTCGATCCGACAATCTTCGTGCAGCCACGTCGCCCGTCAACGCCATTACCAGTAGCCCTTGGATCCTCACGATCCAATGGCCGTCAACCGGCCACGTGGCAGCTTTTGAGCCTGCACCGAGCCTCCCGTCCGAGCCTCCAGGCTTGGCTACAACGTTCCTCCACCGAACCTTCCCCGAGCCTGCTGCGGATCCGAACCTAAGTCCAAGCCAAGCCGAAGCTACGCCGAGCCTCTGCCAAACCTGACTCCTAGCCTGAGACAGCACGTGCCTCTTGGGCGAATTGCAGAGACGCCCTCGGACTTCTCCAGATTTGCAGAATGGTCCCCGCGCGTATGGAATCTTTACAGGGAAGGCCTCAGATCTTATTTTATTTACTTTTTAGTCCTTTCCAGGGACCTTTCTGTAGTTATCATTTCATGTTTTCTTTCAGTTATGCCCTTGTCTTTCTTTATGCATATCTTGAGCATCATGTTTCCGTTTCAGTTGATTTCAGTCTCATTTGAAAGCTTGTTTGATGTACTTCTTGATGGCATATTAAGTTTCGTATTTTGGACACTTGAATTTTTATGTATCATTTTATTTGCTATGTGTCCCTTAGTAGTAACTTATGCCTTGTTAACATTATCGATCGAGCTTGAAATTTTAAACAAATCTGAAATTGACTCGTATTTAGTTTTGCTCATCATTATTAACCTAGGGCATATTTCCACTACATTTTCATTGCATTTCATGTCATTTATTTGCATGATAAAATCTGATTAAAAAAAAATATATGCATGTTTATTTTTAATGCATTGTCTTGTCTTTGCATGTTTTGACCTATATACTTTTAACTCAACGCTTAATTAAATACACTTGAGTCCGATCAATACGAGAGAGGCTCGTGTCCCTGAGTTCGACCTTGGTTTCTTGCCAAGTAAAAATAAATCTTCGATCACCTCATTTCGATTCATTATGGCATATTTAAATGAGGGGATCTCTTTGACGACCCGAATCGGCCCGACTACGATGACGATTCCATGTGCTAAAAACACATTATTAAGGGGTCGATTTTGCGGCTCGTCAAGGCCGCACGGGGAAGAGCCCAAAGCACGAGCACACTCCACAGCCTCCACCTGCGACATAGCAAACGGAACGACTTTCGATTTGTTCACATTGATGTGGAGCCCCGACATCTCACAGAAAAGTTGGAGCATAGTAGCCATCTCCGAGGCATTATCCTGGCCGCCCTCGATAAAACATAATGTGTCGTCAGCGAACTGTATAAGAGGAATATGATACGCACCCAAAGAACATATGCGGGTAAGACCGCCCTCGGCAACCCCATTAATCATACGCGGCAAGACATCCACTGCCAAAACAAAGAGGAGGGGAGCAAGACATCCACTGCCACACCATACACTTGCGAGAATGATCCATCTTGATCGCCAAGGAAAGTAAGGTCGAATGGACCATGATCAGCTCATCAACCAGGTCAAAGAGGCCCATGTTCCAAGCAACAACAATCCCTCATGCACTTCCAATCGTCAAACATGCTCTGAAGTCTGTTAAATGGGGACCCCATGTGGAACTCCATCTGACAGACTTCCACGACTCAGTCTTGGACTCCTGTAGACAAGTTGCGTTGATTGACCACGTAGCCAACATAGAGCCTACCGTCGACCGCTTCTCCAATTGACCTAGAGCACGTACATTCCAAGATAAAAGCTTCATTGGGAAACCGAGTGGTGGTATGGTGGAACGCAACAAAGACCTATGTGCTTACTTGAAGGTGATTTGGGCGGCTAAGATTCCTACTCAGGTTAAGGTCTTTCTTTGGTGTCTAAGGAGAGACCGTATAGTGAGAAGAGGAAGGCCGCTAGGTGCGACGGATTTGATGTGTGACAGATGCGAGGACGACGTGGAGGATGCGGACCACATTATCTTTGGATGCAGGTCTTCGGCCTATGTGTGGGAGTCGTTGGGGATTCTGTGGGTTCGGACATCCGATGCGGAGCATTTTTGGAGATCTATTCGGGCGATCGGTCTTGGGTCATCCAGTGATGTCTCCACGCCCTTTGTCGTGCTCTGGACTATTTGGCTTGGAAGGAATGATACCACTTTCAAGGGGCAGCGATTTTACTTTGAAAATGTACGTGCGCACTGTAATGCTTTGTACAATTTCTGGATATCCAACTAATGTACATTCTCGTTAATTAATGAATACTTTGGTGTGGTGACTCCTGCCTTGGGAGGGCTCCCCCGTTTTCTTATTCAAAAAATGGGAAACCGAGGGGGTAGTCCCACCATCAGCACCCCCACTCTCTCAGCTATCGCCAATTCAAAAACTCGCTCTGCAATAGTCCCCACATTCTTCACGAAGACGCAGCCACAGATTCAATCCCATGCCTGTCAGTGCCGGTTGCCACATCCAAACTTTTAAAACCTTCTCCGGTCAAGATAAGCCCTTTACCAAGCTTCCACATGCACCAATCGTGCCTTCACACGCAATCGTTGCACCTTCATCTATCTCGCGTTCACACTCACATTCGAGAATTCTCATTTTTCAAACCAATAGATTTGCCCATCGCTGCTTACAAGAGAACAAGATTCCTCAAGGTTTCTGATGGCATGACCATCAGGTGTTGGCCTAATAGATTGCCTCGCAGAGAGGACGAGGCTGCCAAAACCACCCCTTTATTTTATACGGTGAGGAGAAGCCGCCATACAATTCATCATCATCACCACCATCACTGGATTAAAGCCTAGAGGCTTGCTGTCATCGCCACCACAGGCCATCGTTAAAGCTTCATCGCTGCAAATGGAACCACCAGTCGCCACAAGGTTTGTCACCTCTGCTTCCCGGGTAACTGCATCCCCCAAGACCACGACCGTCGTAGACGTGAGGTCAGCCTTTTGGAGCTCCAAGTATAAAATGAGGGACCCGAAGGAGAGGAGAATACCCGACTGCCACCTTTAGGTCATACTCCAAACCTAAGGACCGGACTCTAATGTTCGAAATTGGGGAACCTAATAACCGCCGGAGAGCAAGTTTCAATAATTGAGTCCACGTCTGATTTAAAGTTCGGTATAGAGCACGCAGTTGTGCCCCAACAAAATTTACCAAAAATTATCGAACTTGATAGTCGTCTCGCGGTTATAGAGTTTGTTAGAGGAGGTGCAACCATGTCGCCTCCCCCACGATCGGCGCCTACCGAGTTTCTCCCCAATGAATGCACCGCATGATCTTCCTCCCAGATGGATGGAGTCCTCATCGGTGCACAACCATCGTCAATCAACGAAAGCCACAAAGCCACGGACTTCTTTCTGATCTGCATCCATGCACATGAGGAGGAGGATTTTGATCTCCGCATCACCACCACGACCTCTGAGCCTTCACCCGACCACGGATCCGAAACACGAATTTCCACCACCTCTCCGACCCCCTCAAGAGCTTCTCGTAAGATCTCTAACTTTCGACACCGCAATATAAAACCCCCACCCCACAGTTTCCACTCTGTCTCAACCCCCCCCCCCCGAACCACAATCGAAGAAGCATGGTCACCGCAGTGTTATCACGCCCCACAACTCCAATAGCAGGTGCAATTCCAACGCCTAAGCAAACACCTCCTTGGCTCCCTCCGATAATAGGCCCCTGATGCACAACATTCCTCCGTGCAACCAAATAACGTCAGCTCGAGTTCCATCTTCCCACACCGCAATAATTCCATCTCAAGTCTGCCCCAAGGTTTCTCCATCACCACCCCAATGTGGCTCCTTTAGCAGAAGAGAGGCGACCCCGGTTGCAGAAAGTAGTTTCACGATCGTCGATGGCTTCGCAACGGACTCATGCCTCTATGGGGTCACCTTCCTCGACCAAGGTCGCCCAGCCACGCACTATATTTGACGATGACCCGACCCTTCGCATCAGAAACATAGCTGCTAAGCCGCCTTGCACGAATAGGACAGATGACGCGTTGCGTCGCATCAGAAACACCACTCCACTCCCCCCCACTCGTGGCCCTCAGTTGTCGCTACCACACCTTGGGGAGACTCAAAGGCCCAGTGCAGACCAACTCCCCCATCCTCACATCCTCCTGCACACCACTCTCGCTCCCCACGTTGGTGTTAGCCCTCCCATCAACCTCTATGGCAACCTTCCCCCTTCCGACAACCTCTCCCCTGCTACCGCTCTCCCTCTCCATCTATTCGATGATCAATTGATTAATATTTTTAACAAAATTATCACTAGGCCCTCCGAAATTAAAGGGATCATTCAACACAAATGGTAATTAAGGGACATGAATGCATTAACTTTGTCTTCACGCATTAAGTGCAAATTTCCAGCAGAGTGGTTGTGCTTTCTTCTGTTTGTGGGAACTAACTATATACAACAACAACAAAGCCTTTTCCCACAATTAAGTAGGGTCGGCTACATGGATTCTTCGCCTCCATTCAGATCTATCTTGGGTCAATCTCGTACTTATATCCAAAAAAACTAAGATCCCTTCGTATAGTCTCTTTCCAACACTTCTTGGGCCGTCATCGCCCTCTCTTAGCCGGCTCAACATCCCAGCACTCGCATCTCCTAACTGGTGCATCAGTTGACCTTCTTTGCAAATGACCAAACCATCTTAAACGGTTTTCTCGCATCTTATCCTCGATCGGAGCTACACCAACTTTCTTTCTGATTGCATCATTCCGAATCCGATCTTTACGTGTATGTCCACACATCCATCTTAGCATTTTCATTTCTGCTACAGCCATTCTCTGCACATGTCTATGGTTCACAGGCCAACATTCAGAACCATAAAGCATAGCAGGTCTCACGGATGCTTTGTAAAACTTTCCTTTAATTTTTAAAGGAATTTTCCTATCACAAAGAACAACGGTGGCTCCTCTCCACTTTAGCCAGCCTGCATTTATTTTATTAGTAACATCTCCATCAATTTCCCCATCATGTTGCAAAATAGATCCCAAATATCTAAAAGAATCTCTCTTCTGAATGTTATCATCATCAATCTTCACCTCGATTCCTTCACCATTGCTTCCATCAAAGGTGCATTCCATATATTCCGTCTTAGCCCTACTTATACGAAAACCTTTAGGGTGCGTTTGGTTGGCGGGTTAAGGCGGGTTAAACTGGTAGAGGGCAACTCGTTTTTGTGTTTTAGTGTTTGGATAGAGGGTTAAACTGGGGGTGGGTTAGAAGTGGGTTTGGGTGATATGATTGTATTGGAATTTGAAAAAGTGAGTAGTTATTGTGATGTAATTGTATTGAAGTTTGGAAAGGGAGTAGAAGTGGAGCAGTTTATAGTTTTTCTATGATATGATGGTATAATATATTATTTTTTGATAGGATTGATGATGTAAAATTGATTTATTTAATTTTTTAAAAAAGGAATAAAGTGAGACCCACGGAGAGAGAGAGAGAGGGATGTGGGTTAAGGGGGGTAAACTCCCCTAACCCGCAGGTAACCCGCGAACCAAACGCTACCTTAATCTCCAATGCATGTCTCCAAACCTCAAGCTTCTCATTTACTCCATCTATAGTCTCATAAATCAACAAAATATCATCAGCAAATAACATACACCAAGGTAACTCATCCTGAATGTGACTTGTCAACTCGTTCATAATCAAAGTAAAAAGAAATGGACTCAAAGTTGAACCTTGATGTAAACTAATGTTGATATCAAAATAGTCAATCTTCCCCGTCGGGGTCCTTACACAAGATAAAGCCCTATCATACATATCCTTTATGAGATTAATGTATAGGACGGGTACTTGTCTCTTCTCCAAAACTCTCCACAGTATCTCTCGTGGGACGGAATCATAAGCCTTCTCCAAATCAATAAAGATCATATGGAGATTCTTCCTTTTAGCTCTATAAATCTCCATTGTTCTCCACAGCAAATGGATGGCTTCAATAGTTGAGCGACATGGCATGAATCCGAATTGGTTTTCTTTTACTTGGGAAACTTGCCTCAACCTTCTTTCGATCCCACGTTCTCAAATTTTCATAGTGTGACTCATCAACTTAATACCTCTGTAATTTGAACAATTTTGAATGTCTCCTTCGTTCTTATAAAGAAGCACCACGATACTCCTCCAATTTTCAAGCATTTTCTAGATTCGCCAAATAGCATTGAATAGATTCGTAAGCCAAGTCAAACCACGCTCACCTAAAACTTTCCATACTTCTATAGGGATGTCATCCTGTCCAACACATTTCCCAGGTCTCATAACCTTCAAAGCCTCCTCTACTTCTTTTCTTTGTATTCGTCTATAGCATGCACGATTCAAGTAACTTTCACTACTAGCTAGATCACCCAAAGTGATCTCTCTATTTCCTTCTCCAATGAAAAGTTTATGGAAGTATTGCTCCCATCTAATCTCTATATCCTTCTGAGTAACAAGCACGTGACCTTCCTCGTCCTTAATGCATCTCACTTGAGAAAAGTCTTTGGTCTTTCTTTCTCTTGCTTTGGCCAACCTGAATATATCCTTCTGGCCCTCCTTAGAGTTGAGATTTTTATACAAAACCTCATAAGCTTTTGACTTAGCTTCGCTTACAGCCTTCTTTGCTTCCTTCTTCGCTATTTTATAGTCTGTGACAATTTCCTCTGTTCTATCCTTAGACATAGCTTTAAAGCAAGCTCTTTTAATTTTTAGCTTCTCTTGCACCCCTTCACTCCACCACCAAGCCTCCTTTTGACCCGGAGCTCCTCCTTTTGATTCACCTAGCATCTCTTTGGCTACCTTTCGGATACAAGATGCTACTGCCTCCCACATCTCGTTTGCACTACCGCTACAATCCCAATATAAGTCTTCTAAAACCTTCTCCCTGAAGCTTGATTGCTTCAGTGGAAGATTCCACCACCTAGTTCTAGTGATCTTAGGAACCTTCCTTTTCTTTACCAGCCCTTTTATTTGTAAATCCAAGACTAACAAGCGATGTTGGGTTGTCAAACTCTCTCCAGGGATTACTTTGCAATCTTTGCAACACAACCGATCTCTTCTCCTCAACGCAAAGTAATCGATCTGTGTTCTAGTTGAGCCACTCTTATAAGTAATTAAATGCTCCTCCCTCTTCTTGAAAAGAGTGTTTGCTATGAAAAGATCATATGCAGTTACAAAATCTAGAATGACTTTTCCCTCTTCGTTTCTATCCCCAAAACCATGTCCTCCATGCACACTTGCATACCCTGAAACATCTTTTCCCACATGTCCATTAAGATCTCCACCTATGCAAACCATCTCTCTGTGTGGGATTTTTTGTAAAATCTTATCCAGATCCTCCCAAAAAGCTTGTTTAGTCCTTTCATCTAAACCAATTTACGGTGCATAAACCTTTCATCTAAACTCATAACTATATATAATAAAAAAAAGATAAAGCCTTCTCCCACTATAAGTAGGGTCGACTACATGGATTCTCGCTCAAATCCATGTTGAAATATTCGATTATTTTTTACGAAGATTGTTAACTACCTAATGTAAGCCCCCCACAAGGGGGATTTGAATACTGGTCTTTTGGGTGGTAGGCACACTACATTACCACCAGGCCATTCAAGTGGGTACTAACTACATATGTGAGAAATAAATTAGTAACTAAACTCAAGTGGGTATTATTTCACTTTAGCAAAAAATTGTTGAAATGCATAAATATACCAATGTCCTAATTAAGCTGACATTTATTGTAGAGAGGGTCTAGAATAAATAAAGTAATTAACCTCTGTAGTAACCATAGAGTGATGAGTATAAAACTTACATGTGAAGGTGAAGATTTCCCTCACGCACTTCAAAAGGCATTGCCGTTCAAGGTAATATTGAAGCAATACCTGAAAGTTCAAAAAATAGATTCCTCAAAGTGGTGTATGTGTATTTTAACCAAAATTTTACATTCCTGAAAGTGTGTATGCATACATGCAAGCGGATGTGGGTGTGCGTGCATATAAAAAAACACCCCATTTTATTAGAAATTTATATGTTGGTCAATCGTTTATAGTTTAAACTTTGTATGCACATTAATGTTACACGTTCAACTATGCCTTGATGCATACATGCATGCATAGAATAATTTAATGTAAAACATATGTTAACTTACAATGTACTGTTTTCACACAAACTGTTATTTTTCCCAATCTAGTTCACATTTTTGCACAACAAGCATCAAATTGATATGTCCTTTTTAAGGCAAATAACAAAAAAAGTTGCACATTCTCAAAAAAATTCCCAATATCTATGCACGCATATTTTTCCCCAAAAAATATATGCATACAATTGTATAATCAAAGAAAAGATTACAAAGAAGCTGTCAGACATGATATGCATTATGGATCTAAATGTTAGCATGTGAACCATAAACATGTGTAGAGAATGATAGTACCAAACAATGCTATGGTGGAAATGTGGTAATAGTCATACACGAAAGACCGGATTCGGAACGATGTGATAAGTAGGAAAGTTGGTGTAGATCTAATTGAAGATGAGATGTAAGAGAATCCCTTAAAGTTGCGGGGCCACTTGCAAAGAAGGTCTGCTAATGCATCATGTTAGATGAAGCAAACTTTGGAATACTAAGTCAGCTAAGGGAGAATCATAAATGGCCAAGAAGTGTTGGAAGGAGGCTACTAGAAGGGGTCTTAATTACTTGATTCTAAGTCCGAGAATGAGCCAAAATAGATATGTAGCTGACCCAACTTGATGTACGAAACGGCATTGTTGTCGTATATGCAAACACATATAAAAGAAAATGTGTTCAATATAGATCCAAAAAGTGATAGTTGTCCTAAGCATTCTTTAGACAGTGAGCAAATAGCAAAAATCAGTTTACCATACAGGTTTTTGAAGAAATGAGGGCATATTTGCAGCATGCATGCAGAAAAAGCTTGAACATCATTACAAATATTAAACTCCCAATTCAAGTTTCTTTTAATTTAACTACGAATAGAGCAATAAAACGAGTTGGACTTTCAACCCCTTGCTGAATCAAAAGAGCATAACAATTTTTTAAAGGCGTATATAATTATTATTTTTTGAAGGATAGTCATATATATTTATTTACTTATAATTTTGTTAATTTTATTATTCTTTGTAAAAATCGAGGGATAATCCTCGACCACCTTAGGGCTTACACCCTCAGCTCACTTACATGAAACCTCCTAGATTGGTCTCGTGGCTTTTTAAACCTTGATTATCAGGAAGATGCTAGGAAAATATAAATAGAGTCTACATACGACAAATGCTAGACTCTCAGGGCTAGTCAGAAAAAACAGAATCTTGTCATTAAAAAACATGTGCTTTTTTCCTAAATAACAGCAAGATGAGCATTAGATAAAGCCGAGAAAAAATAGAGCATTACCATCACTTTCTGGTAATTTTCAACCGAAGATCACAACATATAAAAGGCATTACATAGGTCAAGAAAAAATCTCTCTGCAAACGGTTTACCTAATAAAGATATGCAACAAAATATAATATTGGTCGATCATTTTTAGCACGCAAAAACATGAGAATATTCCGTAACACATCAGTCGCAGAAAAAGATAATACTAATGAAACTGTAACACAAATATACTTGCCAAATGTAAAGCGTCAGTCTCCCCGTGATCAACAACAGACTGGGTAGCGAAACACCTGATGGCAAGGATGTACGACTGCACCTCATCTAAAGACTGCAAATCAACAAATCAACATAATATTTATGTCAAGCATTTGAAAACTTTCACCTCAGACATACATCAAAAGATTACTTCCGGAGACATCAAAGGGAAAAAAAAGAAACGTGTTTTTGACAATGCACAAGCATGTCTCTATGACTATGCGAGAAGGGATTTTGGCAGTACTTAAGTGCAAGCTGCTGTGTGGGATCTGAATGCATATGGAGCACCTAGGCTTGACGGTTTTCCGATATTCTTCAGCAAAGAATTTCGTTCGTTACTCCAGTCTAATATTATGGATGTGATGTTAGAATTTGCTTCAGGAAACTTTGGTTTTGAAAAGTTAAACTGCGCACTCATCTTCCTCCTCCCAAAAAGTAGTTTTCTAAGAGAGTGGAGGATTTTAGACCAATTACAATATCAAATGTGATCTACCTCGTAGTGGCAAAGGTCCTTGCAAATAGACTTCGAGAGGTTTTGGAGGGACTAAATGATGACGTACAAACTACTTTGACACCAGACTGTCTGATGATGGAAAGCATTGTGATGGGTTTGGAAATTATGGCTGATTGGAAGCGAAAAAGGGGTACACGGGATCATGAGGAAGATAGAGTTTACGATAGACTTTACGATAAAGTTTACGAAGACTTCGGATAAGTTGACTGGCATTTCCTTTCCACGGCATTGGCGAAGCATGGTTTCTCAAACTTGTGGATCTCCCGGATCGAGGTGTGTTAGCACAACCTCTTTGCGGTATTGATCAACGGTAAATCTGAAGGAGGTTTCTTCCAACCGCAACGAGGTGTCAGACAAGAGTGTCACCTTGCCCCATTGTTTTTTGTATTGGTGGCAGATGTTCCGGAAGTTATGGCAAGAAGGGCGACGTGAAGAAATGGAAAACGGGGCTACAACCTTTGTAGCATTTCCATCACTTTGTTGCCATATGCATATGATACAATCCTCTTCATTGAGGGAGGGATCTCGGAGGTTAGAACTATGAACATTGTGTTGGACATATTTGGAGAGCTTTCGGGATTGATGTTTACATAACAACAATAAAAAACAACAAAGCTTTTTCCCACAATAAGTAAGGTCGTCTACATGGAATATTTGCCTCCATTCAGATTTATCTTAGGTCATTCTCGAGCTTAGATTCAAATAACTAAGATCCCTTCAGATTGTCTCATTTCAACACTTATTAGGCCTTTGGGCATGCACCCTTGCGGTAAATGCCTTTTTACCTTTCGAAAAAAAATACTTATTAGACCCTCCTCGCTCCCTCGTAGCCGGCTCAAGATCCTAAATCTCACATCTTCTAATTGGTGCATCACCTGACCTCCTTTGCAAATGGTCACACCATATTAAGCACTTTTCTCTTATATTATCCCTCTACCAAAATTACACCAACTTTTCTTCTAATCATATCATTCCAAATCCAATCTTCATGCATAACCACATAAACACCGTAGCATTTTCATTTCTAATATTGTCATTCTTTGCACATGTTTATGGCTCGCAAGCCAACATTCAGATCCATAGGACGTAGCAGGTCTCACAACTGCTTTGTAATACTTTCCTTTGATTTTCAAAAGAATTTTCTCATCACAACGAATAGTAGAGGCAACTCTACTATTCTTTTTTATAAGAAAATTCCTTTGAAAATCGAAGGAATGTATTACAAAGCAGCCATGAGACTAGCAAGAATCCATGTAGTCGAACCTACTTATAGTAGGAGAAGGCTTCACCATTTTCTAAAGAATAGCATATACTCTTCTCTACTTGAGCCAACATGCATTTGTTCTACGAGAGTATCTAAAAGAATATTTCTTCTGAATGTAATCGTCTCCAATCTTCACCTCGATTTCTTCATCACCGCTACCATGAAATATACACTCCATATATTCAGTCTTGGTCCTACTTATACGAAATCCTCTAGTCTCTAAGGCATGTCTCCTAATCTCAATGTTCTCATTTACTCCATCTCTAGTCTCATCAATCAACACAATATCATCAGCGAACAACATACACCAAGGTATCTCATTATGAATGTGCCTAATCAACTCACCAATAATCAAGTAAAAAGAAATTGACTCAATGTTGAACCTTGACGCATACGATGTTAATATCAAAATAGTCAATCTTCATAGCTGGATCCGTAGACAAGATGAAGCCCCATCATACGTAACCTTTATAAGGTTAATGTATAGGACATGTACTTGTCTCTTCTCCAAACTCTCTACGATATTTCTCGTGGGATTAAATCAAAAGCCTTCTCTAAATCAATAAAAAACATATAGAGGTTCTTCCTTTTAGCTCTATAAATCTCTATTGTTCTCCTCAACAAGAGGATAGCTTCAATAGTTGAGTGATCTGGCATGAAGCCGAATGATTTTCTAATACATTGGAAACTTGCCTAAACCTTTTTTCAATCACTCGTCCCCAAATCTTCATATAATGATTAATATTCACGAAATCGGGTTGAGGAGCCGCATATGAGTGTGTGGAACCCGTAGTATGCCGATTTCCTGAAGCCCCTCGTTAAGCTCCCATTGTGCATATGCGGTCCGGGTTGTGTGGTCGCATATACGAACTATGCGCCCGCTTCCTGTCTGTCACGTAATTATCGAGTTGTCGGATGCGGATCTTAAAATATGGATATGTGTTTAGTACACAAAAGGCTGACTCGGTACCCAGATACCTCGATAGTGCTTCACCTCCAGAATCCCTAAAAACCTCGATCAATCGGCTCTCTCTCCCTCTCCAGTGACTCCCAACTCCACCGCCTCCTTCCAACTACCCCTTCATTGTCGCCCCGAAGCCCTCCACCTCCGTGCGAGAGTCCTCGGCCTCCAGCTCCTCCTCTATGCGAGGTGTCAATGCCTCCAGCTCCTATATGTGAAGCTCCACCACCTCCATCTCCTCTGTGTGAGGCTCCTCGACCTCTATCTCCTCCGTGCGAAGTTCATTTACCTCCAAGCTCTATCGAGAGCGTACGAAGGTAACCCTATACCCTCCCTTTCAATAATTTCAAGCTATTTTTTAATGCATCGAGGTCATAGGGGCTGGTAAGAGGGGCGAGGGTAACCCTAGGGGGTTGGTAATAGGAGATGGTAATATGGGTTTTGGATCTAAAAAAATTGATTTTACAGTATTATATAGTTGTGTAATATAAAAAATATTAGTTGTAACTCTATTTTTTACAAAAAAAACTATGTTAATATCGAAAAGCTGAGAAGAATAATACAACAACAAATTTATACAACTATCTCTGATGAAAAATTGCAGCATACTATCATACATTAAAAAGAAAGTATAAACAGCGTGCTATTCTACATGAAAGAAAATTGGCTTATTAAGCTTTCTCATAAAGCAAAGAAACTTAAATCACTTATTTTGTTAGTCTAATTATCTAATTGCAAAAGTAAACCTAGTTGAATTCCATGAAACAGTTACAGGGGGTCGTCGAATGCCATGTTACACAAAGAAGTTAAGCACAGTCACGGGATGCACATCTAAATGCTAGTAATAAACCGACAACTTGATAAATAAAACGTCATGTTACGCCTCAAACAGATTCATGATCATTATTTCCAATTACCATAAACTTGTTTTTTTTACCACAAGACTAAGGTTTGAACTAGGCCATAGGAAATAAAGCACGCATACACTTCTTCCTCAAAAAACATGCCTTTAGCATTGCTTCGGGAGTTTTTTGACTTTATACTAATTCAAATTAATAGATCATATACAACTTTCTTGATGATTCTTTAAAATAATGATTAAATGTTAGGCAACTATGGCCTCCAGACTACCATCTGACAGTGGTTCTTCTTCTACATCTGGAACCAAAAGTGAGCCTCCTAATCAGAGGAGCGATACAGCGGAGTTTTTCGTTCCTCCTTGACCCAATGATCCGGATGGAGGTATGCTTTTCTAGCGAATCCACGTACCCCTAGCATGGTTACTTGCCGATTATGTTGGAAGGTTGTGACTGGGGATTAACCGCATGAAACGACATTTGGCTCATGTTAAAGGCCATATATCATCTTGTCCCATGGTGACTCCCGAGGTGAAGAAAGAAATTAAAGACAGTATGGAAAAAATTAAAGCAAAGAAGAATTAGAAGACTGCAAAAATGAAAGACATTCAAGGGGATGTCCCCATCAAGATTCATAAACTCTTGAGTGAAGGGAGAAGGATGGAAAAAGGCCTCGAACTTCTGCAGATGATATACCAGCGGAGAGTCTCCACCAATCCACAATTAAAGATGCATTTGCCAGGGAGGAGCGTGCTTCATTCGTGGCAAAGTGTTTCCATGATAACGGCATCGCTTTTAATGTTGTCAAAAGTGATCCTTTCGTTGAATGTGCGAAGCAACTGGGCATTATGGAAGATCATACAAGCCCCCAACATACTATAAGCTCACAGAAACCCTTTTGAAGGAACAGGTTAAATAAACACACGAGTTCTTGCAAGGGCATAGTAATTCTTAGAAGACTTTTAGATGTTCCATTATTAAAGATATGTGGACTGGTATGAGAGGAATGAACACCATGAACATTTGCGTCAACTGTGAGCTAGGACTAGTTTTCCAAATTTAATCGACTCATCTGCAGATTCTCATATCGCTGACTACATTGTTTCCTTAGTGGATAAGTCCATTGGAGAAGCTGGGTCCGACAATGTAATCTAAGTAGTGACAAACAATGCATCTGCCAATATGGCTATTGGCATAAACTTGAGAATCAAGTACCCACGGATCTTCTGAAGTTCGTGTGTGGCACATTGCATCAATCTTATGCTAGAAGAGATCGGCAAAGAATCGAAGGCAAAAACTGCTAACATAAAGGCAATGGCATTGATTATCTTCATATGCAGTCATGCAAAAACATTGAGTTTGATGAGACAATTTACACAAAAGGAAGAGATAGTGAGGCCAGGAACAACAAGATTTGCTACCACATATCTCACCTTGCAATATGTGATGGAGAAGGACAAGTTGAGACTTACGTTTTCTTCTTATGAACGGAGAGCTTGTAAACGGTATAAGATGAAGAAGCGGGAAATGACTTCAGCCATAGTTCTAAGTCCTTCAATTTGGACTCAAGTCTCTTTGACCTTGAACGTCTTTTCTCCGTTAAAACATGTTCTGCGGATTGTTGATGGAGATAGGAGATCGGCTATGGGGCTTGTAATACGATGAGTTGCAAAATGCAAGAAAGGAGAGCATGAGCATTTTCAAAGATGTTGAAGCGTTTTACAAACATTTTGTTGATGACATTGACTCAAAGTCAAAAGGGAGGTTGGATAGCCTCCTCTACCTTACTGCGTATTTTTTGAATCTGTATTTCTTTTATAGGGACAATGATCAAATCCAACGGGAAAGCCTTGCTTTGAAGGGATTCTGGGATTGTATGGATATTTTTTATCCCAATTTAGAGATCCAAGACATCATCACTAGGAAGTAATTGTCATTATATTAAAAGGCAACGGATCATTTATGATGATTTCAATCCAAGTACAAATTCTCATTAGAATTCACGGACTTATATATTTAACTATTATTATTTATTTATTCTTATAAATAGCTCATTGGTGGTGATTGTATGGCATGAAAACTTCACATTTAAAGGAAATGGAAATGAAAATTCTAAAGTTGACAGTGAAAATTCTAAAGTTGACAGCTTCTTCCAGGAGTTGTGAAAGGAATTGAAGAACTTTTGAGGCGGTAAGGCTATAAAATTGATGCCACACATGCCAAATATTACACATAATTAATGCGGTGGTTATGATATATTTTTTGGTTATTTTGTAGATTTACACGAAGAAAAGAAACAAGCTTAAATTCAAGCGATTGAATGACTTGGTATATGTCAGATTCAACACCAAGTTGAGAGATCATCATCTTCAAAAACGAAGTAATCTATTTGCCACAAATGATAGAACCCATACGAGAGATTAGATTAGTGGGGAAGATGAAGGAGATGATGAGGTATTCCAAGGATCGGGGCTAACATGGAACTTAGTCGATGATGCAACCAATGCAGAAGATTTGGTGCAACATAGAAGAAGCCAAAGTAACATGCCTGAATTCAAGTGATTAAATGACTTGGTATATGTCAGATTCAACATCAAGTTGAGAGATCATCATCTTCAAAAATGAAGTAATCCATTTGCCACAGATGATAGAACCCATGCGAGAGATTAGATTGGTGGGGAAGATGAAGGAGATGATGAGATATTCCAAGGATCGGGACTGACATGGAACTTAGTGGATGGCGCAACTGGTGCAGAAGATTTGGTGCAATATAGAAGAAGCCAAAGGAATGCTACTGGTTCAACCTCGTTAACGAGGTTAAATGAGGAAGAATTCTTATTTGAGGAAGAGAGTGAAGATGAAGACAATATCGAAGTGGAATTTGACGATGATCTGGATAAGGATTTCTTTGTAATATGTAGAATGTCGTCGATTGAGCATTTTTGTTTTCTTTTGTTATTTTAATTAGTACATTACTAATGTTATGTGTTAAATTTATGTTTTCTTCCGGATACTTATATATTTTGATGATTATTGTCAATTAGTATGTGTGATAACTTTTCTACTAAAGTATTAATTGATCGATAGAGATTGTTTTGAGATCTATATGGAAATCATTTTTCTTAGATCTTCTACTGGACCACAATTGTACATAAATTTAGTTCAGTTGTAGTCATGTTGTGTATATTTATCTTTTTTTAATAAAAATTAGAAAATCGTGTCGAACCGCATATATCCCGCATATGCCCCCGCATACCGCTTAATGGTTATTCAGTGACCTATCTAAATGCATACACATACCGCTTTCCTGAACCTTGAGTATGACTCGTCAGTTTGATACCTCTTTAATTCAAACAATTTCAAATATCTCATTTTTTCTTATAAAGAGAAACGACGATGCTTCTGCTCTACTCTTCAAGCATTTTCTTGCTTCGCCAAATAACATTGAAGAAATTTGTAAGCCAAGTCAAACCACGTTCACCTAGAACTCTCCATACTTCCGTAGAAATGTCATCATGACCTACACCTTTCCCATGTTTCATAACCTTCAAAGCATCATCTACTTCCTTTGAATTCGTTTATAGCTTGCACGATTCATGTAACTTTCACATCTAGTTAGATCTCTCAATGTAGTCCCTTTAATCCCTTCCCGGTGAAGGCTTATGAAAATAATGCTTCCATCTAGTCTATATATCCTTCTAAGTAACAAGCATGTGTCCCCACTTGTCTTTAATGCGTCTCACTTGAGAAAGATCTTTGGACTTTCTTTCTCTTGCTTTGGCCAATCTGAGTATATCTTTCTGGCCCACTTTGTAGTTAAGATTTTTGTACAAAATTTCATAAGCTTTTGACTTAGCTTAACTTACAACCTTATTTGCTTCCTTCTTCATTATTTTGTATTTTGTGATAATTTCTTGTTCAATCCTAAAACTTACCTTTAAAGCAATCTCTTTTTTTTCCTTTTGTTGTGAGTTATCATTTTGTTCAGTCAACCAAGAATGCAATTCAATTTCTTATTGCTGCATATTATGGGTCAGTGAGTTGTGATTTCAGTTATACCCCAGTATTCAATAGAGAAAATATCCGATTTCTCACAAATATCTAGTGATCCTTCAGCTTTTCAAAAATGTAGATATGTTGATATTATAAGCATGAGTCTGACTATGTCATCAAGGCAGGGGGAAAGATGGTGATGAGACAGCATGAAAGGTGATCAAGTGATGCACCTTACCAAAACTCATAAACTTAGGCATCTATCGAGCGATCCTCAAGGATCTCGCAGCGCCAAATCACCGAGTGAGATCATATGGAAAGCTTTGGAATTAGGATTGGCTAACTGCATGTGAATAATGACAAACTCAAATGCATGAGCTACGTATATAAAGTTTTTGTGTAATCGATGGACCCAAACTAGTACATGATTACTTCGTAGTTCTTACTTGTCTCAATACTCGGTTACAGTGGATGAACACCTTAATAAGAATAATTATAAATGCACTTCAGATAGAGTGAATTTAACGTTGGATTTGATTGAAGTTAGAATATAATCCATTTCTATCTGAATGCATCCTTGTTGAGAACATCGAAACCTACCATTCAGCTCCAACCAAACTTAAAAGCACCCGACTACTAAATCGAACATGAAAATAAAAGTAGCCACGGTTACCATGATCGAGCTCGCTCTGAGCGCCAATTCCTTCAATTCCGTATCTACCTCCATCTTGTGCGATCCGATTGAGATCACAGGCGAGTCAAGCGCTATCCGCGATGCCTCATTGGGTGGTTTGAAGCAGGAAAGCGTGTCGATGAACCACATGCGATTGCTCCTCAGCTTCTCCACCTGCGACGAACGAAATGGACAGAATTGAGCATTTGAGTGGGGCGAAACGTGGAAGCAGCAGACGGAGATGGAGAAGAGGGATGAAAGGGAGGACCAGAGAGTGGGGGACTTCGGAGGACGACGCGGCGATCTCGAGCTCGTCGAGGAGGGCGACGAAGGAGTCCCACCAGAGGGACTCGTCCACGCGTTTGGGGCTCGCCGCCTGCTCGATGGCTGCGGCGGTGCTCGCCATGAGGAGGACGCAGTGGCGAGAGTAGAGTGGGGATGGTGAGCGGAGGACCCGGAGGAGAAGGCGATCCCGCGCCGCGGGTGCGCCGAGGACTCGAGCGGGAGAGTGGCGAGTGCGGAGCAGAAAGGCGTTTGGCAGGGTTTAGGGTTTTTGGCTTGGCGGGTCGACGACGGATGCTTTCCCGGTTGGAAGTTGTTTCCAAGAACGGCTATATTCCTTTATTACCTTCTTCTCGCGTTATTAAACTTGGGATTTTTACACCTGTAACATTGAGTAATTTCGCAATAACATTCATAGTCCCGCATAATCGTGAATTACACAAGAAATCTCGGATAGTTACTCCGTCTCAGATCCATAACCCTCTGTTGATTTAATACATTAACTCAACCATAAGAGTGGGTTAATCTAACCAATCTACCATCAAACGGTTAAGATTAGTTAAAATAAAAAAAGGGGAAAAAACGTGTGTGTTCATCGGTTGCGTGTGCTTCCAGGGGTAGAAGGTAAGGCTCGATGGGTGCTTTCACGGGAGCTCGAGCAGGAGGAGGAGGATACGGACGTGTGGCGCCATCGGCTGCGGGGGGCGGGGGTGGCTTCGACGATGGTTTCGAGGCAGGAGGGGGTGCTTCTCGGCGGCGACGAGCAGGGAGGAGGGAGCGAGTCATTGAGGGGGGCTTCGAGTTAGGTCGTCGCGGGGGGAGGGAGGGAGGGGGCTGGTCGGGGAGGAGGGGCTTCGAGTGAGTCGGTGCAGGGGAGGGGGGGCTTCGAGTTAGGTCGCCGCGGGGTAAGGGAGGGGGCTGGTCGGGGAGGAGGGGCTTCGAGCGAGTCGGTGCAGGGGGGAGCTGCTCGACAGTGGCAACCAGGGAGGGAGGACCGAGCTGCTCAGGACCTGCTCGGGGGGAGGGATGGCATGTTTTGTAAATAATAATGACTTTTAAGGGCAATTTTATCTTTGTAAACGGAAATCGTCAAACATAACGGATATTCCAAACGGATTATAACACAGGGTTATGTCATGTAAGAGTTATGCATTACTCGAGGTTTCTCGTGTAATTCGTGAGTATACAGGGTTATGAATATTATTGTGAAATTACTCAAGGTTATGTGTATAAAAATCCCATTGAATTTTCGGTTAACTTGTAGCCAGTTTTTGTGACTTGAAGCTGCACTCAAAAGAAAAGACTAAGATCGTTAAATTGAGGAGCAAACACAACCTGATATCAAGATAGATACGTAATAATGTAAATGATGAGTTTTTATATGGGTGTTGAAGCAGTGATTTATAACATGTGAATATTTTAGTAGTTAGAAAATAAGGTCGTGGTTTCCATGTGAAAATGCCATCTTTAACATAGCTTTGCTCAAGCATGCATTGAGTGCATGATTATGATGAATTTGTCTGCAAGGTGAGTAGCTCTTCGTGGAAATCGTCGGGAGATACTCGAGAAGGTGAGTCTCCAACGGTTGGACGGAGGCTAGACAACCAAGAACGGCTTGGTTGATCTTATCTTCCACGATAATGGTTCGGGTTTGCATCGTAGCGCTGAGTCTATCGAGAAGACAAAGGTGGTTGAACCTCGCTACAAGGAAACGCTCTTATTTTTATCGATTGATGTCGTAGCTTTGTATCTCATGTTTTTAAAATATTTGACAAACTAATAATAGTCTATGCAATTCAAATATAAGATGTTGCATTGCAATAGTTGGATCAGATTCTATGGGAGTTTTGGTTGAATAGATCTGAAGATGGCACGTTGGCAATCGAAAGAATTATATAGATAATGATTGGCTCAAACATAACTTAGAGTGAAGATCCTGAGAAGCTTTCGGTGAAAGGGGCTTGGTGAGAATATCAACAATCGGTCTTTGGATGATATGAATTTTATGCCATAAGTTTCTTAGCTACTTGATCACGAACAAAGTGAAAAACTACATCAACATGTGTTAGTTTGTCCATGAATGACTGGATTTACATTGAGATTGTTGGAGTTCTTGTAGTAGAGTACGTAGCCACATTAATTTTGTAATCATGTCAGCTAGCTCTTTGTATTTGGGCTCAGTTCAAGATGTTAAAATTATTTTGTGTTTCTTGATTGGCCATGATATAAAATTAGTACATGTCTGAATATTTGTTATCATATTTTCAACTTGACCAGTACACATCAGAAAATGTTTTGCGAGTGAAATCAGAGCTTGGATTAATGTGTAATCCGCGTGAGCATGTTTTTGAGTATGATTTTTTATATTCTATATTGAACTTTTGGGGTTAGACATGTATCGACAATCCCTGTTTACAATGAAGGCAATATCTACTCTTATCGGTGGAAGGTATTGAAAGTGTTGCGACAATTCATCTATAGATATGGCCGCAAATTTCAGCGGTATTCGGTCGAATTTTCCTGGAATTTCCCTTTCTCTCGGTCAACAAAATCGATATGCTACCTTGTTTCTTCTTCCATGTCTTTTCAATGAATTATTGATGAAATTTCATCATATTTGCATGTTGTATGAAACATCAAAAATAAGGATTTTGTCCTTTGTTGTTATTGAAAATTTCATGTAACAAATAACGATGATTTTACCCTTTTCGTTCATCTTGAGTTCTTAGATGGCTGGCTCTATGTTTTTTAAAGAAGTTCTTTCGACCAGTTGTGGATTGTTTTTGGTATGAACCCAAACCGATTCGGTTAGAAACAAGCTCCAAAAACTAAATTGAATAGTTGAAGAGCTTTACATTTTGTATTCTTTCTTTATTCTGATATATATATATATATATATTGTTTATTAGTTATTGCACGTGTCACTTCATTCTTGTTGAAGAGATTATCATTCTTATTGAAGAGATTATTGCCATGGATTTTGCTTCCATATCATAACCTAATTCTTCATCTACTGGCATGTTGCTACATCAACATGGATGGCAATACGACGATAATACTAGTTCAAAACTTATATCCATACCTTCACTTTTAAAACAAATGTGTATTTCTTTTCTATTCATTGATTTAAAAGTAATAAAACCTTAGCTTCCGGAGGAAAATCAAGTTTAGAGTCATCCATTATTTCCGACGATCTAAATGAAATTTTAGCTAGATCCTCCAAAATCTCTCATTCCAATCTTTGGCGAAATGAAACCAAAAATCAAAATTAGTGTTTTGTGTGAAATGTATTAAAGGAGAACATACCAACAAATATGCTTAATGGTCAAGGAGAAGTACCAGTCTTTTAGAAATCATACATACTGACATACGTGGTCTGTTTCCTATAGAATGTTTTAGTGGTCAAAAATACTTCACAATCATAGATGATTTCTCACGTCACATGTATCTTTATATTTTATTTGAAAAATTAGAAGTTATAAATGCTTTTAATGATTATCAAATAAAAGTGGAGAGACAATTAGAAAAGAAAATTAAAATTGTGAGATTACGGTGAGATTAAACTTGGACCATTTGCGCGATTTCTTAAGGATGAAGGCATTGACATCAATTTTCAATGCCTGGTGAGCCGGATCAAAACGTTGTTGTCGAAAAACATAATCACACATTAATGGATATGGTTCGAAGTATGATGAGTAACTCCTCATTGCCTTTATCCTTTTAAGTGAAGCTCTAAAGACAACCGTGTATATATTCAATAGAGTTCCATCTAAAATAGTTCCATCCACTCCATTTAAGCATTGTAAGGGATGAAAACCAAGATTGAAACACGTACACATTTGAGGTGTCAAGCTGAAATTAGAATCTATAACCCACATGAGAAAAAATAGATATGAAGACTACAAGTAGATACTTCATTGGTCATCCAGAAGGCTCTAAAGGTTATAAATTCTATTGTCTAAATAGAGACTCAAGTATTGTAGAATTAAGGAATGCCATATTTTTGAAAAAAAAGAGAGAATAGTCGGAGCATGATGGTATTTTACGAGATTATACTTGATGAATTACCAAATCTTGTTAGACCACTAGAAAGGGAGGAGCAAAATATTCAACATGATATCTTAGATGAACCACAACATCAAGACATTGTTGTCCCTCAAGTCCACGATATTCCTTTGGTTGAACCAACGGTGAATCCTCCACTGCCTGAGAATCGAGTTGAAATAGCACTAATTGTTCAACAAGGTGTTGTTACAACTAGATCTGGTCGGATAGTAAAATCTACAAAACTCATCAGATTTCATGACATACCTACAATAATATGATTACGATATGGGAATTTCAGAGGACCCAATATTTTTTTCACAAGTCATAAGTGGAATTAATTATACTACATGGTATAATGTCATGAGGGAGGAGATGGATTCTATGAGTGCAGACCAAGTATGAGACTTGGTAGAGCCACCCAAAGGAGCGAAATCTATTGGTAGCAAATTGGTCTTTAAAATTAATAAAGACTCTTTATGCATCATTGAGAAATATAAAGCCATACTTGTGGCTAAATGTTTCACCCAAAAGGAGGGCACAAACTATCATGAGGCTTTCACTCCTGTATGACGAAAAGACTCTTTAAGAATAATCATGGCAATAGTAGTTCATTCCGATTCAGAGTTACATCAAATGGATGTGAAAATAACTTTTCTTAATTGAGACCTGAATGAACATGTTTACATGCGACAACCTGAGGGTTTTATTTTAGATAATAGCAAGCATTTGTTTTGCAAATTAAAAAAGTCTATATATATGGACTAAAACAAGCATCTCGTCTATGGTACATTAAGTTCAATAATGCAATAACTTTATTTGATTTTGTTGAGAACGTTGTTGATAATTGTATATTTTTTTAAGACGAGTGGGAGTAAATATGCTTTTCTAGTCCTTTATATAGATGACATTTTACTTCCTTGTAATGACCTTGGGATGTTGCGAGATACAAAGATGTTTCTTTCTAATAATTTTGAAATGAAGGATATGAACGATGTTAAATATGTCATTGGCATTGAAATTCATAGAGACAGATCTCAAAGAGTACTTAGATTGTCTCAAAAGGCCTATATTGAAAAATTATTAGAGGGATTTGGGATGAAACTCGCTCTCCTTGGTAAAAGGAGATAAATTTTTTCATTCAAATGTCCCTGAAATAATTTAAAAAAGGAACATACGAAGGACATTCCATATACATTTATCATTGGGAGTCTAATGTATGTTCAAACTCACACTAGACCATATATATGTTTTGCAGTTGGAATGTTGGGTAGATATCAAAGCAATCCAGGCGTGAACCATTGGGTAGCGGCAAAAAAGGTCTTACGATATTTATAATGAACTAAGGGTTTTATGCTAATATACTGGCATTTAGATTCCTTAAAAGTCATTGGCTATTCGGATTTAAATTACGCAACTAGTAAGGAGGATAGATAATCTACCTCTGGATACATTTTTCTTCTTGATGGAGGTGCTATTTCATGGAGAAGTATGAAGTAGTCACTTTTCACATCAAGTACCATGGAAGCCGAATTCATAGCATGTCACGAGGATACTACACAAGCACTTTGGATAAAGAATTTCATTGCGGATCTTAAGATAGTGGATTCAATCCAAGACCATTAAAGATTCATTGTGATAATTCTGCAGTCGTATTTTTCGCTAACAACAACAAGTATACGCGTGCTGGAATGAGAATCGACATTAAATATCATGTTGTTGAAGCAAAGGTTAGAGATCATTTAGTATTGATTGAACATATAGGTACTAAATACATGATTGCGGATCCGATGACAAAGGGTTTGTCGTCTGGTGTATTCATTAATCATGTAACTGAGATGGGTATGTTTAGTACCTAGTAATAATATCAATACATCCATGTATGTACACCTTAAGTTTTGGTATGCTGATCTTTTGTTTATTATCTGTTATATTTTGAAAGCATGCATTTAATGAACATGCATAAAGAAAGGACTCGTGTTAGTATTTAGATATTAACACATGAAGTTTTGTTAAGATGAGAAGACTATTGATATTGTAATGATTGGAAGGATATATCTATTTGAAAGGTATCTGTCGCCAAGATTCATATTAATAGGCTTAACTTGACAAATGTAAAGAAACAAATTAGCTACATGAGCCAAGTGGGAGAATGCAAGAAATTATATGCATGCAACAACCATATATGGTAGTTGTCAACTTTATTTTTATTTCTTATTTTGTGTCTCGTGATTAATTATGAAAGAATGCATCTTTTGAGAAGTTGCTATTGGTAGTTACCTTAATGGATAGGTAACCATCATATATTATAAGTATTGTTTGAGGTCCACTCTCCCTCAACTAATGAATATAAGAGGATCAATTACTCAAGCATATTAGGCAAGAGTTGAGAAGGAGAAAGAAATTCCATCTTCATCACTCAACTCTACTACGATGGCTTCTGGTAATTATTATATATAGTAGATCTATTTTGGATTAGTATTATAGATCTATCAGATCAGACGATCTCGAGACGTGTGTCGACCATCACCGAACTCCTACGAAGGTCATCACATCCTCATCCAATAGATCCCTTGCGTTACAGGAGAGGCTTTAATAACAAAAGATGTTCGTTTAGAGAACAATTTAGATCATGGAGATTTTAATGTAGCCAAAATTAGCTGGGCCATGATGTACTTTAATCTATGTTTAGAATCAAAATTTAATCTTTTCGTGCTGATATTTGCTCAAGGCAAGAAAAAGTAAATAAATCTGTTTCCATCATCAGTCGAATGATATTCGTGGCCGAATCATCAACAAAGCATACTGCACTGTTCCCACAATAACGAAACGAAGTCATAGTAACTTATATACGCTATAAGAGCTTACCGAATATCATTTAATATACATTCATCGTACATACACACAAATATTAAGACGAGGCGACAAATAGGGATAGGTATTTGACTGGTTTGAGTGGGTATGAGTTATTCGATTTGAGTTAAATTCGATTGGGTTGCAAAAATGACATCCATCACCCAGTCAAATTAGATTGGGTTGAGATGTTTGGGTGATCGGTTTGGGCCGATTGGGTTGGGTGATCATATCAAAAATCTTATTAACTGAAGGTCAAATAATGATAGGACCATTGATGTATGAAGCATATATCAAAGTAAGCATGTATTAAGCTCAATAGAGAAGAAAATGGTTGGAAGAATATGTTCAACATGAATGAAGAAGGTTGGGATATGTTCAAGTTGATGTGGAGTTGTTCAGTTAAGATCATGGGGTTTTCAAGAATAATTTATGTCTCCTAAAGTGGGTGTGAATTGGAGCATATGTGTGTGGTAATAAGGCATGCTCTCAGTTGTTTATAGTATGTAATGATTATATTAAGGATGATAGAGAAAGAAATACATAAAGTACAACACATAATAAAAATTGAAACAATGTATAGTGGGACAAGGTTGTTAACAAGTTCATAACTTCGATTGGAGAATCCGAGTCGTACATTACAAATATATAAGAGTTTAGAATTCTTGATATTATATATTAAATATATTTTAGTTAGATGGTGTGGGATTAAACCTTTTAAGTCCAAAGAAATAGTTTCGGTTATTTGGATGGGTTCGGTTGGGTTGAAGATATTAGACCCACAAACCGACCCAATCCCCATTGAATGAATATGGTTTGGGTCCAACCCGACCCAAAACCCAAATGACCCAAATCATTTTGACCCATTTTCAATGATTTGGTTGGGTTAAATGGGTGGACCCATATAGTGCCCACCCCCAGCGACAAATGCAGGTTGCATGGTTATTTTGTCAAGATTGGATCGTCTGTTGTAGTACTTGCTGCAGTAGAGTCGGTTGTAGCGGTCGGAGCTGCTTGATCTTGATCGAGTGGTTCTCACGAATTCACATCCTCATCTAGCAGTTATGTTCTTTGTGAATTCGTGAGAACTATTTGATCAAGATCGAATGCCTCCAGCCCTACAACCGACTCTCTCTTGCAGCAAGAGCTACGATCCAATCTCTTTTACGAGGGATTGGTATAGAATTGCTAGAAAGCTAGCAATAACCACACGTGATTAGTTCAGTAATTAATGATGGTGGTTTTAAGTAGTGATTTTTATTGGCGTTCGTTCGAAATTTCGCAATTACATTTATACAACTACCGTCTTTGCAATGACAATTATGCCCTTACCCACCTACAGCGTTTGGCATATGACCTTCCATCATTTCGACCTTCTATTAACAAGCAAACCATGGTCTCTTCAAACCAAAGTCCACTTGAAGGAGTGGGGTGGAATGTGGATGGAGGAGTTTTTTCCCGGACAGGGCATGGCTGTCCGTAATTCTCGGTCAGAGCATCGCAGAAAATATTTTTCCAGTCAAGGTATGATTCGGCGAACGGTTCACCGATCGACGAACCGTTTGCCGATCAAACACTATCCCGGTCAGGGCATCGCAGAAAATATTTTCCCAGTCAGGGAATTGCCAATCGGCAAATGAAAAGTTTTACGGAATAATATTATATAGTATTTTTACTGTATGATCTGCAAACGGTTCGCCGAATCATGCCCTGACTGGGAAAAACTTTGCAACAATGCCCTGACCGGGAATTACGGACATGGCCATGCCCTGTCCGGGGAAAATCTCGTGGATGGAGTGTAGGATGGATGACGGAGAACCAACTCAAAAGATCAAAGGTTCATTCATTTATAAAAAAATCATAAAATTGAGAGTTGATGTTGTATTCAAAGTTGTATTTAGACTTTAATTGGAAAGTCTATGTAATTACAATTGGCATTCAATTTGGTTTCAATTGGGAAACCAAATGGTTTGGAGGGAAAGTTGGGAATTCCCAAATTTGAAATATGGGAGTTTGTGTGGAAGTTTAGTCCCACACCGGGGAGAACTAAATTTTTTTGGTGGACTTATATATGAGTTCACATCCCAAGCTCTTGTAGCAATAGTAGAGAGGAGGAATGGAGGACCACACACGCGCGCGCGCGCTCCGCTCCACTCTGGCTCGGGCTCGGGAGAGTCAATTCGGATCTCGGATCTCGATACTTTTGCTGTAGATTTCATTTGGTAAGTCGATTAAATTAATCGTGTACGATTAATTTGGTAAGTCGACTTAAATGAGAATTCAACTCGCCATTATGGGCGCGTTTTTTTTTGGATCCGAAAGGATGCGTTTTCGGGACGCATTTTTGGAAACCAAAGGTCGCGTTTTTAGGACGCGAGCCCCTCTATTTATATCCCTCACTCGACTCGGTTTTTCTTCACTCGCAAGAAAAATCTCTCTCACGCCGTCTCTCTTTGGTTCTTCCTCTCGCGGATGAACGTCTTCCTCTTTTCCTCTCTCGGCTGCAATTCTCTGAGGTACAATCGAGGACGATCCCGTTGGTGTGCGCCGACGACGATCGTGAACCGTCGTATCCTGGGAGCGGATCGCCAGTACCCTACGCACCGGTATTGTGGGGGCGATATATTCTCTAAGGACAGTCCATTTTCATGGACGCTTCGGTGACTTCTAAACTAATCTCTGTTTTATTTATCTTGTTGCAATACGTTTATTGCTTTACCCTTTCTGGATCATGCCCGTCTTTGTGTTTCTGTTCTTTTAATCGGTTCCTGTTTACATTGAATAATCGGATAATGATTGGGAAACATATGATTAATATGATTTTAATCTGTATCGTTTCTCTGTTAATTCATTTGAATCCGATTTTATACTGTTTAATGTATGAACTGGTAATCTTATTTACAACAGTTGATACATAACTAGAAATTTTGGAACCACCAGAGCCAAGCTACGGCGCAGACAAAAAGAATCCGGAAATTTTGCCAGCAGAGCAAGACGAGCCTGTTTGGTTGCCAGGTTATTCGAGGTAACCTGACATATCCCTTGTTCCATTTCTACATTCGTGAGTTGGAATTGGTTATATGTACTGTATAATTTATTTGTTATAATATTTTTTAACCATGTTTAAATAAAAATTAATATAAAAATATATTATAATTATTAAAAAAGTTAATATAACACGTAATTAATGTCATATCACATCACATTTATCATTCCAACACTCTCCAACCATCCCAACCATTCAAACAACTACTATTCACTGGCCCCAACCCAATCCAGTTACCAAACAAACCTTGAGTGGCTTCATCGGCTACTTTTGACCGATAGGATGAGAGTAAGCTTCTTAGAGGTAAGAACTCAAGGAACGGTCTGGTGGTAAAGCAGTGTGCCTCCACTTTAAAGGATCCGGCTTCGAATCCCAGTGGGGATGTTCCGAACCCACGAAATTACCGAGCCTATTATTTAAAAAAAAGCTTCTTAGAGGTGGTTATTATATGTATGTTTTTCTATTGAATATACGGTATTCTATTGGAAATTTATAATTGCCTATTTCAAGCAAAGCACAAGATTGATTGGGCACTCATGATCGTGAGGTAGACTTATCAAGACATTCAGTATGGCATGAATCATTAGATAGTTTGTTGAGGAATTTTTTGCATGTCTATTGGAATTAAAAGTAATATTATGGAGGAGATCATTACATTATATAAACTTGATATCAGAAATGTCAATATCATATTCCCAGCCATGGAAGTTACAAAACAGAGTAATATTCTGTCCATTAATATTATTTCAGATAAAGATGAAGTTTATATTCTCTAATAACTTTTACATTATATGCCAATTCAAAATTATCCAAACAACTGGGTTTTTTTCATATGCTAAATAGGACAATTCAATACTTTGAAAATTGGATTCGATGAAAGTACTAAACTAAGCATTCGTACGTTGCTTTGAATCTATGGCATGTACATCTCTGTAATTGTTGTGTATCCATAATTATCGTTAGTTATGTAGTCGTCAACTAAGACGATCAAAAACTGAAAACACCCGCTCCTCTCCCTATTTCCCATTCTTTGGCAGAGTTTGCTATGGTCGTGATCTTGCACTTTTTGTGGTCTCGAACCGTACAAAATTATATGAACCACTCGATCAAGATCAATCGATTCCCACGATTACAACAAGCACAACACCACAACAAAAGATCCTCTCTGCATGATCCACACCTTTTCTCCACTTCGCTCTTACCCCCAACGCACTCCTTCGGATGCTCCCCATGGCACTACGAGGCGTTCCAATCACGCTCCTCTATGCGGTGTTTCAAGGAGCTCCTCTCAGTGCTCTCACCCTTCTTGATCTGAGATACTTATCCCTCGCCTCCTATTTTCTATGGATGTTAGGTTATATCAGAGATTTGTTCTCTCTCTCTCTCCAAAATGTTTAATTACTCTATCCTGAGCTGTACACCAGGGATCTACTGTAAATTGGGAACGCGCCCGAGACGAACCGTTCGATCTTGATCGAGCAGCTAGGGCACGGTCCCGATTTACAGCGGATCCCTGCTGTTTAGCAGAGGATCTGCTCTCCTCTATGTACGTATGTGCCGATTTATTTCTGATTTTTCGTCTGCATGTAAGCGTGGTTGTGTGACTTGTGTCATGTGGTTCGACGGTGAGCGATGAGTGTGAGCGGAGGATTGCTGTTGATGCTTTACAGAACAACCGACTTTAGTTAGACACCGTCGACTAATATTTAGATATTTTATCCGCATCAATGTTTATATCCGTTGGTGATTTTCAAACCATCCACAACAATGGATGTAACTTTAGTGGTTTTGGAACTGTCGACGTATAAATCTCTGTAACCACAATTGTTTCTGTAACGTCCCGGGCTTAGGACGTTACAGTTTCTCACTCGATGGTTTGTTAATAATTGTCGATGGTTATGTATTCGTCACAGAAATGATTGAAAAGCACTCGTTCCTCTCCCCATTCCCCACAGGAGATGGATCCTCTGCTGCAGCTGTTTTTGCAGCAGGATCTGCAGTAGTGGCTGGAGTCGTTTGATCTTAATCGAGCGGTTCGTACGAAATCACACGGTACGGGTCCACAAAAAGTGTGATTTCGTGTGAATCACTCGATCAAGATCGAACGGCTCCAACCGCTACTACAGAGTCTGCTGTAGCAATGGCTACATCAGATGATCCATTCTATTCCCCACAACCTCAATGATCTTGGTCGCGTCCCCTAACACTCCTTACATTTCTCCACTTCAATCTCGGTGTCTCTCGACCTCTCTTTTGTGCTGCCTATCCTTACTACTCCTCCCCTTCCTTTCCATTGACCTCCAACACACTCCTCGAGTGAGGCGTTCTTTTCATTCCTCTCCGAAGCGCTCTGATCACGCTCCTCTCGACAGTGTTTCAAGGAGCTTCTCTCGCTTTTCTTGATCCAAGGCACTCACCCCTCTCCTCTTCTTTTTTTGTCGATGTTAGGTTACATTAAAATTTGTTATCATCCTCTATCTCTCTCGATCGATGTTTAATCACTGCATATATATGTGCCGATATTTGATCAGACGGAAAGGCAATATGTCATGCGAGCACTCTCCCTTACCATCGTCGTCTGATTCTCCTCAATCATCACAATGACCACCAACTCAGGTACCTCTCAAGTAGGGTTGTCAGAAAATTCAACTCAAGTCCCTCTCAAGTAGGGGTGTCAGAAAATTCTCAAGTTCGATATTTGCTCAAGTTTGGCTCGTTAAAAGTTCAATTTAGATTCGATTCGGAAATAAACGAATCAAACTTGAACACAAGTTTATGCTCGATTAAATAAATGAACCAAACCTAAAAATCATAAGTTCACTTATGTTCGATTCGTTAAAAGCTTGATAACACACACACACACACACACACATATAGAGGTAAATGGGGCTGCCCCCAGGGAGTAGCCAACTTGGCTACTCCCACCCCTATTTTTCCCTCATTATTTTATTTTTTTTTGAAAAATAAAAATTTGTATATTCATCATTATATCCCTCTCACATTCTTTTAAAATTTCGTCAGAAACAGAGACTCCTACGGCCTCCATCCAAACATGGTCGATTTAAAAAATCCTGCGACCGTTAAAAAGATGACGTCTGGATGGAGGGCTTAGGAGTCTCTGTTTCTGACGAAATTTTAATAGAATGTGAGAGGGATATAATGATGAATATACAAATTTTTATTTTCCAAAAAAATAAAAAAAAATGAGGAAAAAATAGGGGTGGGAGTAGCCAAGTTGGCTACTCCCTGGGGGCAGCCCCATTTTACCCATATATATATATACACATATTTACATATCCTTATCAACATAAGTGGACCTTATTTTTGAGATAAGTGGATTTTGTCTCAAAAATAAGTGAATTTTGTTTGAAGAAAATGAATATTTACGGGATAAGTAGGATTTATCTCGATATAAACTATCCCAAAATAAATAGTCACGTCGTTGTTACAACATCCATCATCTATGTGTATAGTACGTTCCCTTCTTTATCCTCAAATCAACTGAACAAATATAAACCTTACTTACTGCATATTCACGCATTATTCATTATCCTCATCTGAATGGATATAAACTATATTGTAATCATATTTTTTTACAAAGAGATGAATCCTTATTAATCTAATTTTTTCAAGAGATGAATAAGAGTTAGGTGATGAAGAAAACTGAATGGATGCTTATTATAATTCCACACACACACACACACATTTCCATTTCTTTTCTTTTCACTACCGCTTATCAGAGAATTCTCAAGTTCGACACTCGCTCAGATTCAGTTCGATTAAAAAAAGGCAATAAACCAACCGAACCAAAAAAATATATGTTCGCTCAGATTCAGTCCGTTTACACCCTACTCTCAAGTGTCGGCTTGCTCTACTCTCAAGTGTTGGCTTGCTCTTGCTCGACAAGATCCAAGTGGAGGGTGTCAGAGAGGGGGGATGCAGTCTCTCTCCCCTTCCACAATCCCACCTCCTACCCCTCAGAGCACCACCTCCCTTCCTTCCCGTTGGATGCATCCATCATCCCTGGAGATAGAGCTAGATGGGAAGGAGAAAAAGAAATAGCGTAACCGAAAACATACTACAAAATTTGAAGGATCAAGAGATAAATACGGGACTTTCACGTATATTACCTTATATAATTTCATATTTATGCGTTGAACCATTCATGATCACGAATTAGATGTAGAACCGCGAATAGTTGTTAACCATCAAAAGCCGTAATACTGTGTTAATTTTAATTTTTCATCCATTTTATCCATCAACTCCAGCTAAGACAAATTTATCCCTTTTATCCCATTGCATTTTTTACAAATGACACAAATGACGAAATGCTGCTCCCCACCGAGAACCATCTCCTGCCTTCCTCCGCCATGCGACATCCTTCCTTCCCTTGATGTTTAGGGCTGCTTGGTGAATGGGTTGGATTGGTAACTTGGGTTGGAGTAACCTCATGTGAATAGTAGATGTTTGGATGGTTAAGAGGTTGGAGAGCGTTGGAATGATAAATGTGATGTGATATTTATTATATGTTATAATAATTTTTTAATGATTATAATATATTTTTTTATGAATTTTTTATTTGAATGTGGTTAAAAATATTATAATGAAGATATTGTGTGATCTATATAAAAATTCCAATCCAAGAATATAGGGACAGGACAAGGGGTATGTCAGGTTACCGGGGGTAACCTAACAACCAGCCTTTAGGGGCTGTTCGGATACAAGGTTAAACCACCCTCGGGGTGGTTTAACTCCCCTACCCCATATTTTCTCCCTCCTCGTGGGCCCCACTTTATTCCTTTTTTAAAAAATTAAATAAATAAATTTTACATCATCAATCCTATCAAAAAATAATATATTATACCATCATCTCATATAAAAAATATAAACTACTCCACTTTTACTTACTTTTTCAAACTCCAATACAATCACATCACAATAACTACTCACTTTTTCAAACTCCAATACAATCATATCACAATAAACTCAATTCTAACCCCCCCAGTTTAACCCTCTATTCAAACACTAAAACCCAAAATGGATTACCTGCAACCAGTTTAACCCACCTAAACCCACTATCCAAACACACCCTTATGTTCGCACATTACGTAAACACGACTTGGTTTATTTCTTCTCCTTTCAACTAAAGCAAGACATGTTTCTTTTCACATCGGCCACAAATCTTGCCTTGAATTCTCTTACTTTTTAGGTCCAACAAACCACACTTGGGGACTTCTTGAGGCCAATAATTTAAACCTTTCTTTCCCTAATTGTCCATTTAATCAAAAGGTACAGAGTGTATACATTTTTTTCACTGGTTGAGGAGGAATTCGAACTCTAATCCTTTTAAAATGAGAGCTGAGCCACTGCTTCTACATACATGCCCATTACCAAATATTCAGTTCATGCCAACGCAGATGGAAAGATGGAGACAATGTCATCTTGCTATGGTCGTTGGTCTTAAAAAAATACGTATTGTTTTCCCACCACTCCTTGCTTCGTGCTTTATTCTTGTTTTTTACTGTTATTTTAAACAAAATGAAAGTATATTTCTACTTCTTGTTTTATCATTATTTCTCTTGTTTTATCATTATTTTTATTATATTGTTTTAACAAATCAAGAGCGTATTTGTTTTTATTAAAGGATAAATGGCGAGATGTGAACAATGATTCTACAGATCGAGGAAGATTATTAGAAATGGTCTATTGTGGCGAAAGAAGAAGTGGTACCTGAGACCCTTTCATGAAAACAAGACGACTAGATTAAGAATGCATCTTTCAACTAGGAGAAGTTCGCTCGGGGCATCTAGAGTAGATATTGTAATGTCCTGGGCTTAGGTCTCCGGTCCGTTATCGAGAAAAACAATCTTGACAACTTGTTGGGATCGGACCCAATTGGACCCGAACGCAACAAGTTGTTAGGGTCAGTTTTCCTCGATAACGAACCAAAGACCTAAGCCCGGGACGTTACAAATGATATCAGAGCCAATTTTCCTCTGATCGTGGAAAGGGTTACCCGAGAGGTGAAGCTACCCCTACAAAGAAGTATGAGGAAATGACTAGTCGGAAGCGTGCAACTGCCACTATCACTGGGAATAAGTGATGGAGCATATCGCAGCGAGGTCGTTGTGAATATAAGTGGGGGAGGTTGTAAGTTGTAACACCCCTAACCCCCAAACATAGTGCCACATCTAAAACTCACGAAGCGTGGGTGTGGTTTATAAGTGATGGAGATTACTATTTGACAACTTGGACTTAAGCATTTTGGGTGGTTGCCAACGGGTCCATTTAAGCCCAAACCCAATGAGTTGTCAGGGTCAGTTTTCCTCGATAACAGACTGAGGACCTAAGCCCGTGACGTTACAAATGATATCAGATCGGGTTCCCTCTGATAGTGGATAGGGCTACCCGAAGGGACCTAAGCTGGGAGCATGCAACCGCTACTGTCACTAAGAATAATTGATGGACCATGTCGCAACAAGGACGTTGCGAATATAAGTGGGGGAGGTTGTAACACTCCAACCCCCAACATAGTGCCACATTTAAAACTCACAAAGTGTGGGTGTGGTTTATAAGTGGTGGGGATTACTACTTGACAACTTGGGCTTAAGCATTTTGGGTGGTTGTCATCGGGTCCAATTGAGCCCGAACTCAACAAGTTGTCAGGGACAGTTTTCCTCCATAACAAACCGGGAATCTAAGAATGTTGGAGATCGGTGAATCGTGGGAGGATGCGCGAGCTTGCGATAGAGGAAAGGAAGTGAGCTTGCTCCAGTACCTTCTTGTGTAGGAGAATCTTTACATGAACCGTAGAAGTACCTCATTATGATAAAGGAGCTGCCTAAACACATATGATACGAAGTTTAGGGAAGGTAAGAAACGAACTCGTCGCAATGCCTATTCTTTATACAAAATCTTTCAAAAGCACACAAAGGTTTCGGTGTAGCATCTTCTTATGGATCTCCTCAAAAGGGATGGATTGGTGATTTTCATACATTGGGAGCACATATACTTGTTGCGTACTAAACGTAGAGGAGCTATAGAGACAAAATACACAAAGTAATATATGGAAGTGATATCAAGGAATTTTATTTAACATGGTAATTAAAATAAATTTCCTATTAATTAACAAATAATTATATAATTTTACTGTCTTGGATCTTAGAGCAATTTTATTAAAAAATGCCGTAATAATAATAATACGCACTTCCCCTATGTTTAAATTTCAAGTTAAAAAAGTGTAATAAAAGCCTCAAGTTTTCCAAATGTATATTTACAAACGGTCTCTAATTTTTTCTCCCTTTAAGTGGTTTGTATTTTGAAAATTTACTAATTGTAAGCTAAGAAAGGATATGATTATGAATTATTGTTTCCACAAGACACAGTGATATAAAAGAACCAAAAATTTAATATTACTTAGGGTGAAATGGGGCTGTTCCCTAGAGGAGCTAACTTGGCTCTCATCGATTTATTTTTCTCTATTTTTTTGAAAAATATTGCTGCGGATTTTCATCATTATATCACTATATTATATCATTCAAATTTCATACGAAATAGAGACTCCTAGGCCTCCATCCAGATGAAGTTGATTTCAACAATTACGCGACCGCTAAAAAATGTTTGTCTAGATGGAGGCAGTAGGAGCCTATGTTTCTTATGAAACTTGAATGACATAATACAGGGATATAATGATGATTTTCACAGAGTCATTTTTCAAAAAATAAAAAATAAAAATGAGAGAATGGTACGCGGAACCAAGTTAACTCCCCCAAGAGGACAACCCCATTTCCTTTATTACTTATATTGCTTTTAAAATTTGAAATTATCAATGTTACTTACCGATTCTTTTTTCTAAGTACAATTGTTTCAGAGAAATTAAAGATTGTATATTGTATCTTATTATAACTTCAAGCATGGTGGGTGCACGCGCATGTATGTGTGGGTACCCTTTTTTCCCCACTGATATCCTCTTTATCCTCGCTGATCATGTAAGGAAGAGTTCGCCAGAGGAAAGAAGTTCCCTGTATCACCTTCCAGTTTGGGAAGGAGCTAAGCTCGATTTGTCGACACTGCATCTCCGTATCTAGGCACTGTCACTGAAGGGACGGGCGGGAATGTTATAACGAGAGTTACAACAAAACTGCTGTAATCGTCTTTTTTTGTGATTTCGTCTCCAAAATCTAACGTTATAGATTGAATTTTAGATTAATAGGTCAACATATCATCCAAATTTCGCTCAAATCGAAAGTTATTTGCTATTTTATCTTAATATCCAAAGATTAAGCAAAATTTAAGCAATTTAAATTCCATTTAAAAAGAACCCATATCTTCAAACATGAAGATAAAATAGCAAATAATCACATATTTGAATAAAATTTAAAGAATGCATAGAGTACTGATAAAAATTTAATCTATAAAATTGAATTTTGAAATCAAAATCATAAAAAAATTAAGATTACCACAGCTCTGGTTAACTCCTGTTAGAAGAGAGATCCGTTTCCCCACAAAACTTATCATACTCTTCTCACCCGCCATCGCCTTAAATTGAAAGATCCTGCATATTCCAAAGCCAAATAAAACGGACACCAGCCAGTAACGCCGCGCGCGCGCGCGCACACTCAGCCCACACTTGCCGGGCGCCCCCACCTCCACCTCCACCTACAGCTCAGCCCACCACCGACAGCTCCGTGCGCCACGCCAAACGTGACCTCCACAGTCCCCCAGCCTTATAACCCCTCACAACCGGTCCACCACGATTTCCGGATCGCCTGTCTACCCTCCCCACCCCCCGATTCCTCCGCCCCCCATGGGATCCCAATCCAACGGCTCCGCGCCCCCCCTCAAGTTCCTGATCTACGGCCGCACCGGGTGGATCGGGGGCCTCCTCGGCCGCCTCTGCGAGGACCGCGGCATCCCGTACGCCTACGGCTCGGGCCGCCTCGAGAACCGCTCGCAGCTCGAGGCCGACCTCGACGCCGTCCGCCCCACCCACGTCTTCAACGCCGCGGGCGTCACCGGTCGCCCCAACGTGGACTGGTGCGAGTCCCACCGGGCCGAGACGATCCGGACCAACGTCGTGGGCACTCTCACCCTCGCCGACGTGTGCGCCGAGAAGGGGATCCTGCTCGTCAACTACGCCACCGGTTGCATATTCGAGTACGATGAGGCGCACCCGCTCGGATCCGGTCTGGGGTTTAAGGAGGAGGACTCACCCAACTTCGTCGGCTCCTTCTACTCCAAGACCAAGGCCATGGTATCGCTAACTCTCCTTTCCTTTTTTGTTACCTGTTGCTTATTTGGGCGTGAGATCGGAGTCCGTTTCGCGGTTCAGGAGGTTTAAAGTCTGGTCCGGTCGAACCGGGGTCAGATCCGCGATCCAGACGTCGGGTTGGGACTTGGGAGCTGTTGTTATAAATTTCGCTGGATCGATCTTGGATCTCGTATTGTAAGGTTTAGTTGGGTTTTACTTCGCGGTTCGTTTCTTTATCCTGTCGGGATTGAGTAAGGGGTTTCCTGTATTGGATCACAAAATCGAGATTGTATTTGGAGGAGGTGTCGAATGTATAAGTGGACGTTTCGTTAGGTTACTTGTAATGCAGGTTCTCTTAGCTTGGATCTTATGGTGCCCATAGATAGGGGCCATAGATCTTGTGTGTTGTGTCTGTTGCTGCATATGATGCGGTTTGATTGAGGTCGACCTGCTTTGATTATGTTAAGAGTAGCGGAGGTAGTAGGTCTAGCGGCGTGGATCTAGATAAATTGTTCTTTTTAGGGAAAAGAATCAAGCCTTTTATTTTGTCAGGTTCAAGAGTTCCGCCAATGATGTTGGGCTTAAATGAGCCTTGATTGACCTTGGCTTTTTTTACGATCAGTTTGTCTCATGTGTACGGGACATTTTATTTCTTATAACTAAGAAAGGGTATTTGCTAGTGTCTTGTCTGCTCGTAGTGCTTGGTTGTCTTGTTTTTGCACGAAAGGAAGCTGCGTTTTTTTAGTGTGGATTGAGTTGACGTAATTTCATCACGCAGATTATTCTGCACTATATTTGTCGTAAATGCGATCACTAAATCATAGCCTGGAATATGAATCTTTTCATAGAATATGTCAATCTGAACATATTTATGTTCAAGATCAATCCTTTTTCTTTTTGGAATTGAAGATCAGTTTTAGAATTGAGTTCAGCTCGCGCTCTATCTATCTTGAGTTCTTGTATGCTTGCTAAATAGTTTTGTTTGTGATTGTTCTAATTGCATCTACAACAATTAGGGATACATAATCATATATTGTATGCTACTTTGTTCATTTTATACATTCATTTTGTACAGATTTTAATGTCCGTGTCCATATTTGTGTCCATTTAGAAGGTCTGATTGCTGGTTTATTTATGCATTATACAAAGATTCCTTGCAGCCGCACGGCACACTAATAAGAGAACAACTATGGCTACTCTTAAAGTCACGGTTGCCCTTGAACCCATGATTCCCATGCTACAAGGAAATGTCTTCATGTGAATTTCCAATCATCACAAAAAAGCAACTAACATCACCCCAAGTTTCACCGTGCTTCTTGCTGTTGCTGGTGATGGGAAATAATGCATTGGTTTCCTAGCCATCAACTCCGAAGAGCTCTTTGCAGATATGTAGGAATATTCTTCACTTGGTTCCACAAAATTATCACATAAAAAGTTGTACTCCTGTCAGTGAGAGTTGTGTGATTCGAGTATATATGTTTTTTTTACTATTTTTCAGAGGATCTCATGATAGAAAGTTGATAAGTTGATGCCCTATCTGGTGACCGAGAAAATAAAACTATCAGCGTTAAAAAAGTGACAGTCAACTTCAACATGCTTAGTCTGCTCATGAAAAACTGGGTTCTTCGGAATGTATGTAGCAGACTTGTTGTCGCAATATAATGAGCCGTGAGTAGTAGCATAAAGTCCAAGCTCCTATAGAAAGGAAACGAGCTAGGTAATCTCACAAGTGGCTTGGGTCATTGCCATGTATCCTGCCTTTGCACTCGATCTAGAAACTATTGTCTGCTTCTTGCTATGTCATGTAAAAAGGTTGTCACCAACAAACATAGGATAGCTTGTAACAGATCATTGGTCCTAAGGTGAGCTGGCATAGTCCGCATCGACAAAAGCGGTGATATCAGTATGACCATTGACCCCTTAGAAGTTAGAAGAGGCTTTACCCTGGAGATTCGTTCAATTATCGAAGGATCAAAGGAACATCCTGCCAATTACTATAGGGAGGTCTCTTCGTGTGGTGACTTGCTCACACTATATATTTGGCCTAGTGATAGTTAGTAAAGTAATTTGCCCACTAGGTTTCTATATCGTGCAATGTCCTCAAACTCAGGATCGGTGGATGTAGAACATTTTTGTGATTCTGTTAGGATGCCAGATGGTTCGCATCCAAGTAGTCCAACCTTTGTAAGAATATCTAAGCAATACTTTTGCTGTGATATGTGTAATCTCTCTGTTATGTGTATGACCTAATTGCCAAGAAAGTAACATAGTTGACCAAGGTCCTTGGTAACAAATATCTTATGGTGGAAGGTCTTGAACTCTAAAATGCCCGCTTTATCATTACCAGTAATTGCCATATAATAAACATAGATAGCTAATATAACTGTGACAATGGACCATTGTGTGACAAACATCGAATAATTAGATGTCATTCTGTGGAAGTCAAGCGAGCTGATTTCAGTGGTAAGCATGTCAAACCAGACTCGTGGACTTTGCTTTAGACCATAAATGGCCTTACGAAATTAGCGTACATGCTCCCCCTCAATGGAGTAACTTGGTTATTGCATCATATAGAAGTCCTCCTTGAGGTCGCCATACATGAAATCATTCTTCACATCTAGCTGAAAGATGAGCTGTTCTTATTAACAACAACAAAGAGAATAGTTTGAATAGACCTTATCCTAGCAATTGGAGGAAAGGTCTCAAAGTAGTCCACACCATAAGTCTCAATGAAGTCATTGACTACAAGCCCAACCTTCAATATGTTAGTAGACACATCAAGTGACTCTTTGGTCGTGACGACTCATCGGCAAGCAACATGCTTGATACAAGGGGACATGGTACAAGATCTCACGTGCTCTTGGAGGTAAGTGCATCTATCTCCTCATTCATGGTCTTTTTCCAACCATGGTCCTACAATGCACTATGATGATCCGAGGAATAGAAATAGCCATCAGAGCATCTGTAAATTGCTTGTTACAGTTGGAAAGACTGTCACTAGAAGTAAAAGGTGACATGGGATGTATAATACATTGCCTTTTCATTCGTCACAGAGCCATAGGGAAGTCTGGTGGAGGATCCGGGGCAACAATGATGGGGACACTCAAAGAGGGCACATCTTCCTGCAAGTAAGGAACATGCAGTTGTACATAATCAGACGAAGTTGTGTGTTTTCGTTTGTAGACAATGGTTGGGGGCGGTGGCTCTAAGGGGATTTCACTAACAAACTGTGTATAGTAGCTAGTCCTTTCAAGGAAAGTGACGTTAATTGATATATAACAACGATGATCGTTAGATAATAGCACCCATACCTCCTCTGAATGTGAGAATACTGAAGGAAAACACAATCGATGGCATGAGGTGACAATTTATCCGCAATCTGGAAATTATGAACAAAAAAGTACAAAAAAATTCTCAATGGAAATGGAAACGACGTCACATTGGGATATAAAATAGAGAAAGGAGTTGTACCCTTTAGAATAGATGACGTGACCTTGTTTATGAGATGAGTGGCAGTGATAATGGCATCCCCCAGTAGATCTTAGAAATGTTCACGTGAGTAAGGATCAAGTAGGTGTCAGAATTTCCATTCCGCTACCCATTTTGCTCAGAGGTATACAGATTGGAAGTCTGATGAAGTGTCCTTTGAGAGGTAAAGAAAGATATCTAGTCATGTAGGATAAACTCAAGAGTATTCTCGGTATGTATAGTTTGAATACAAACACAAAAAAAAGTTTCAATAAACTGAAAGAAGGACTTGACAATTTTATTAATCTCTGATTGTTCCATTAATAGATAGACCCAAGAATATATGTTTTATGGGTCGACAATTTCCATAGTTGATGGCACTTTCTCCTGATCCTCACGATTCGGTGGCAGAGGCTTGGGATGGGCAGTCATTCTTCCCTATGTTTAGAGCATGCCATCTAGATTGTCCTCACGATCTAATGATCCGTACAGATGTTTGTACCAGCATGCAACGAAAGACTATTGTTCGTCAGAACGTAAACAACGAGCCGACAAAGCCTACAACAAGGAGATGATGTACATATTGCTCGACTTCCAATCAAAGCTACGAGATTTAGTTGCTGATTTTGAGACCCTAAGCGCCGTCGAAATCACTGCCAAGAAAGTTGCCGAATCGAAGTCACCTGCCATCGAAGCCGCTGGCCTGATTTCCAAGGAAGAAAAATGAGAAAAACTCGCCATCAACGACCTGCTTGCTGTCCATACGATTTCAGACCTGCTGTCGCTCGAGAACTCGACTCCAACGCCATCCACGACCCTCTTACGGGTCACCTCCAGCAACGAGGTCAACCCCCTCACAACCCCTCCTCGTCCTTCCTGCACCCTCGGCCGGCCAAGCCGACCCCAACACCCCCTCCCGCAAACCCAATGACCCCCTAGCCCTGTTGCTGCTATCGCCTTCTCCCGCCACCCCCACACGCTCTGCGGATCCCCTCGGCCTCGCCATCTCCTCACCCGCATCGCCGCCGCCACCTATTGCTTCCTCCCCTTCTCCCGTACCATCAATCTTCATCTCCCCTCTTTCCACCATCATCCCCGATCCCCCCGTGCCGCCGACCAACCCATTCTGCACCGTCATCACAGCTACCCTCCCCAATCTCGCTCGCCTAATCCCGCGACCCCGCCATCACCTTCTCCCACTACCGTCGCAACCTGTTTTCCCCATCGCCTCATCCATGCAACCTTTTCCCACCATCAACCATGCCGCCCTTGGAGCAGAGTTCTCCGCCATCGCCACTTTAACGATGGGGAAAAACCCTAGCGTGGGTTTCCTCCACTGGAGGAATTGAATCCCACGATAGTTAGGGTTGGGACATGATTTGCGATTTCAAATTAATTTGGAACAATTTCAGTGAAGCCCCTCCTTCAAATTTTTATCAAAAGGGCCGATTGGAGGATACACTATGTTATGGAATCTTTTTAAAAGACTAGAAAAATTATAAAGACGCCCTTCAATTGAGAAGAATTACAATGTATTGCTGAATTAAGGGGAAAGGCTACACAATTGGAGTAAATTATTCAATGAATTCGGAAGAATTCTTCGGCACCGCATCAGAAGATCAAGCAATTCGTCGGGAGACGATTTTTTCAAGTGGAGGAGAATTGATGCAGCATGAAGTGGATAAATAGATCTTAATTAGTTTATTTTTTGCACGTTAATTAGAGTACAGTTTTATTTACAATTAGTCGAGTCATTGCAATTTTTATTTAAATAAAGAGATCGCATGTGATCTCAAATTAGTTAGTCGGTTTTCAATTTGAATTTTGAATTTAAAATTAGAGTCGGTTAGGAATTAGATTTCAATCTCTTTCTATTTTTTGTAATCCACCCCTCTTATATAAAGAGGATGAGAGTCCAACATTTTAATCAGTTCAGAATCAATCAATTTTTGAGTTTATCTCAATTATATCTCCTTCTCTTTCCTCCTTGTATGCAATCTTCACGATTCTTTTCCAAAATCCCTCATTTTTCAACAAGTGTTCTTCTCTTAACGCCTCCGTTTTCTTCTACACCATATTTTCCACCATTCAAAATTTATTTTCCGTCATTGCAACTTTCTATTTGCATCAGCTGTGTTTCTCCGTGGTAGAATGTATGGGCAGAATGTGATGGTGCATGCTCAAGCGCTTGTAAAAAGTTGGATGCTGTAACCGTTATGTTTCTTTTTGACTTTTTCTAGATTTGTAATATTTTTTTATGGTGATAAGGATTAAGTTTTTGGGCACACACCTATAAGGTGGAGGCTCCTTTTCCTTTCAAAAAAATATTTATGACCACTCAAACTACAGAACGAACACGATCCCCAAACATCATAATGAACCAAAGCAAAAGGTAATGTCAAACATGACTCAACCCTATGTGGAGAAGAGGATTGGTGTTTGCCTAATTGGCACGCCTCACACTCAAACGACTTCAGGGATAAGAGTTCGGGGAACATCATGGACACGGTTTTTGCAAAGGGAAGTCCAAGTCGTAAATGCTAGAGGAACATATCAGTGGAGATGCAAGCAACACCAAGAAAAGTAGAATATGACAGAATATCAAGATAATATAAGCCATTCTTCTCATGTGCCCACCAAAATTCATTCGGTTGTCCTGAAAATAACAGTAGAACTCGTCAAATATCACACGATAACTCAATACAAAGCTTATGAATATACAATAATCTCAAAGGAAAGACAGGAGCACAATGAACTCTAATGAGTCGAAGCTTAGAGAAAAACTCCATGATCCCCAACACCAGTGAGATGGGAATGGACCCATTGGCAACCCAAATTGACTTCACAATGGAAGAGAGTTGGGAGGAGGTCAACAGACTTCCTTCTCCCGTCAGATGAGTAGAGGCACCAGAGTCAATAATTCAAGCAAAGCGGCAACAGAGGCTGAGTTGGCTACGGTACCTGAAGTAGTAGCTAGATGTACAATAGGACTATAGGAGTAGTTTCACTAGAAGTGGTACTAGAGTTTTGAAGCAGGTGCATCGTGCAGGAATAATCAATGGAAGTGAGTTGGACTGCCTATATACTGGAGCCATGATCAAACGAATTCTTTGCTCCAGTTGTATCATAGTTTGATCTAGAAAAAATATTGGCTTGGAGATAATTGGGAGGATAGCTAAACTTGCTCCAACAATGCTCCGAGGAATGATTCCATTGATGGTAGTAATTCAGTGAATGCACTCTAGATAACCAGATTCACGACCCCGATTGGAGCCAAGACCGTGGTCTGAGTCATGGCCACGACCACGAAAGCTATGCTGATCGCCTCTTCCAGATGAGGTGAGGTAGGCAGAGTTTTCTGTAGGATGCAAAGAGGACATACGACCATCAAAGGTATCAATCTCCTGAAGTCGGTCGTAAATAATCTTGATAAATGGCAAGGTAATAGACGTAAGAAATCCTTCCTTCACTGTCTGATAATGTGAGGATGTAATCTAACCAGAAATATGCGAACATGCCATTCAGATCTCTATCACTTATTTGGTGCAATAGGCGGGTTGAAAAATGGCTAACTCCTCAAACAAGCAAGAATGGATTCTCCCTGAGATGTAAACCATATCCGCATATATATATATATATATATATATCTGCAGGACGGGACTTGGTCCTTTGTTGCAAATTAGTCTGAGCTAGTTCGTCCTACATGCCTTTGGCTGTATCTTTGTACATGAGATTTGCCGCAATAAGGGATTCCACACATTGGTCATCCACGTTATAACTTGATAATTGCCTCCAAGCTATGACTCATAGTCCTTGTAAATTTCTTTGAGAGGATCGTTTGTGAGGATAGAGATCTTACTCTGGCCACCAACGAACATCTTAGAAGCACGAGACCAAAGGACATAGTTTTCTGCACCCTTGAATTTGATAGTACTCCCCTGTACCATCATAGAAAATGTTGTGTACATGGGTTTGGTCTCGTTAGGATGGATGCCATGGGATTCATATGTAGAGATCAAGTTGATGTGGTATTTGTTCAGGCATGCACGATGCTTAAAACCCTAGCAGGAAGCCTAGTCTTTCTCATGCGACGATCGATGAAGATCCATAGAGGCCCAATGGGAGCTGGTTCCCTAGCGGAGGCCGACATACCTCCTTATTAGGACTGGGGGACCTCCTAGTGGCCTGGCGGCTATAGGCGGAGGGTCCGAGGTAGGGTGAAAACGAATGTGAATATATTTATATCCGATCTGCTATCGTATTCGTTTTATACATATTTTTACATTCGTATTTGTATTTGTTTTAAAATGAATGCGGATATGGACATCACTTTGATATTCGTCAATATTCGCATTCGTATTCGTATATTCGTTTTTGTACATAAGTATAGTAATAGATTTATTTATAACTGGGCATAACAACATTTTATGATTGCATTCACCATTGTTGATATAATTGTTATGAAATTACCATATCGGGTATATTTATTTTATACGTAAATCATCCTAAACATGTATATTTTAGTTCATCTATTAAAAATTTATGTTATTATTCATATCCGATTCATATTCATTTTACATTCGTATTCGTTTTTAAGGATATGGTAACACATTTTTTACATCCGTCAATATTCGTATCCGCATTTGTATTCGTATTTTAAAATGGATAAGGATATGATTATACTTATATTCGTATGGGGGACCTCCTGGTGGCCTGGCAGTGATAGGTGGAGGGTCGGTTCCTCTAGGTGGCTCGAGGACAGTGTACGTTCACTGAAGATGAAGGGTTGAAGGCTCTTCAACGGCTGACAATGGTGCCTAGAGGTGAGACATGCTGTCTCGCGATGACGGGGTGCTGCGTGAAGCCCCGTAAGACTACTATGTGGCCGAGAGGAGTTGGAGGTGGCAGGAGATCGGTGGGTATGAGCCCCGGTGTTAGTCCATTTTGCTGATACCATATTAAAAAAAATAAGAGATGAGCCCTCTAAGGAGGGCTGACCAAATCCACATGAATTTCTAAGAGGTAAGATTTGCTATGTTATTAGGAGTAAGCCTGAGCAAGCTCCACCCATATCTCATTGGTAGTATTCTCATGTAGTAGATTCACCGCATTCGGTTGCATAATCATGTTGGTGAGCTAGTTCACCACATCATAGTTATCGTAGAACCATTTTTCTTAATCCTTTTGTCCACCAATGTTCTCAACTCCTTTCAGTTTGCGCCATATTGCGGGTTTTGTTTGGCATGGTAATTACATAAAGAGAATGAGATCCGCTTTGAGAGATATAAGAAGGGAAATCCTGCAAGGTGTTCACACAAGGGATGCGGATATGAATAGGTGTGCTCACATAGGGTTGTGCATGCAAACTAGGTGGTGCGAAGAAGACTAAGTGAGAAGACAGTTGCAGAAAAGCTATCTTGTACGTGGAGCTCATGGGTGGTGCGTGGGATTTGATGATGGAGGATCTGGGCATCGAAGAGTTGTATGTTTGGGAGCCGATAAATGATGTTTGGGCAAGGCACCGCCCTAGGAATGACCTCTTGATGCATGTGGCTATCTTGTGGGAAATTTGGTTGGCTCGCTATGGGTATCTTTTTTCATCTCAACATTTTTATTGTGAAAATCTTTCATGCTAGATTTCTTCTAATTCCTGGATGTTGTAAGTATTCTTGTAACCTTTAATAAAATGGAGCGGACACCATAGCATGTTTCCCCCTCTTTGACTTCAAAAAAAATGTTGAGCTCGAGGTGTTGGCAACATACTAAGCTCGAGGCACCATGTAGAACTTGAGATGCTCGAACTTGTGATACTAGTGAAAGAACCCCAATAGTGAGTACGGATGCTAGGTTGGCTAACAAGGAGGTGGAGGGTTGATTGATGTAGAGAAGAGGGTTGATTTTATTTGTTAAAATCATAGAAGATTATTGGTGACTAGAGGAGTTGTAAGGGGCATTCATGCTCGAGGACTACAGCCCTGAGGCTGCAGCTCTGCTACTGTGTGTTTTGGGAAATGTACTATTTCATATGGGATACTCGTCAACAAATCCATATACGAGGAGAGTTGAAAAGAAAAGGGAAAAAATAGAGTTCAACTTTAACAACCACATCGTTGTATACAATTGGGAATAAATCCACATCTAGATTTATATATTAAAACATATATATATATATATATGTATGTATGTATGTATGTATATGTATACATACTTTTTACTCCCACTGATATAATATTTGTATCTTATCGTTTGGTTGCTGGGTTGAGGCGGGTTGGGGTGGGTTGGGATAACCTGATGGGAATAGTAGCTGTTTGGGATGATTATGATAGTTGGAGATGGTTGGAATAAAGAATGTGATGTGATGTCACTATGATTTGTGATAGAATTCCATCCCAAGAAAAGAAGGGGATAAACCGCGTAACCCCGAGGCAACCCGGGGATAACCCGGTTACCAAACGAGCTCATAGTGATATGGGGGAGGGATGGCAGGGGATGTCAAGAACTCCCATCAAATCACTGTAAAGTTGATTGGACAGAACCACCACTATCACACAATCAGAGAATACAAAGATTTTTACCAAGTTGCGCACTTAAATAGTTGTACATCTTGGGAAAGTTTAGCTCTCATTTTGCTGTATGATGGACGAGGTCTTCAATGAATCAATACAACCACAATTTGTTTGAGAGAGAGCAAGCTCTTGTGCTTCTATGCACTCTTCTCTCTCTCTCTCTCTTTAGTAGTATAGGGTCAATTCTTGAATGTAGGCCGACTTAATTGAAGGAGGGGTTGCCTCCTTAATATGCGATACACGAGGAAGGTTGGTGAAGCCATCTCAGGAGGTAGCCATGTGGGCCCTTGGAGCCTGAGACAACCATTTTCTCTCGAGTAGAAATACTTTCTGGCACTGCCTGCTCATTTCTTGAGGGTTTCCACGTTTATTTTGAGTAGAATTATGTTTTGGTATGACCTGTCTTTCCCCTGGAAGGTTTCCACGTAAGCATTCGTTAATTGGTGGACTGGTGTACATGATTCACAGGTGTTACTGCAAGCGTGATGTATGAAAGTTATTGGAGGTACACTAATGCTTGGGGACATGGTCATGGACTCATGGTTATGGCGTAGTAGGGATATTTGCCCCTATAAGTTGCTCCGCGCATGCAACTTGTTCTATCTCCATTGGTTGCTTAGGTTTTGTGCTAGGGCGCTCTAGCAGTAATTTGTAAGATTTGCTGTGTGGCTGACATAGTTGTGCATTCTTCTTAGGCATTATCATCGTGTAACTGGGAGATTCCATCATAACCATGATGTAATGGTTTAAACTACTACCCTTGGGAGACGACACCTCATTGACTTCACTTTCTTCTTAGGGCTCTCGAGTGATCCCTTTGAGTAGTCTAGCGCTATCATTTCTGACCTTGTACCTCTTATGATATCAATAGACAAAGGACCTCAATGAGACGAGCACTTAATCTTTCATGCATCCTCCTCCTTTCTCTGAAATAGTACCTTACTTGAGCTCAATGGGGAACCTTGAACCTTGACGCGTTGAAGCCTCTTAAGCTTGTGGGCTTTCTCCCTAAACCTCAATAAGGTAGGTACTCAATGCCTTGGGCAAGTAGTCCAGTCATAGGGCCTTGGTTACAGTTCTTGATTTCCGATAAGATTTGCATCTCATCTCCTAATATTAACCCTCACCGGGGCTTATTTTTCCTTTGGTAGTTTGAGCTCATTTGGACCCATGTCCTCAAAATCGATATTTGTGTCGGCTCACCAATATCTCTAATGGTCCATTTGTGACGATGATGGGGATGCAACCTTGCTGCTCCAAGAACCCGTTTGCGGCCGTTGACCCCCATGCTCCATGCATGTGTACGTGGATGCTGCAGCAGCGACATTAGCATTACCACTGCTTCCATGAGAGAAACTGGGTTCCAAAATGGAACCTTAAAGTCCTAGGCAAAGAGAAAGTGGGGAGTTCCCTGCTTATGGGCCTTCAAACGCTTTATTTTTCTTTCTTTTGGTGGGGTCGGTAACGAGCTATCTTTTTGTCTATCCTATTGTTTTTGGCCCAAGGTCCACAACTAAATGAAAATAATGAAAAGATGTAGAAGAGAATGCAAATTGACAAAAATATAAAGCTCCCGCTAGACCTATATGGATGCCGTGGCAGCGGCATCAGTAGAACCCCTTCTTCCACGAGAGAAATGGGATCCAAATCTGAAACCCTAAAGTCGAGGCAAACAGAAACTGGAGAGTTCCCTTATTATGGGATTTCAATCTCTTTTATTTTTCTGTCTTTTTGGGGTTGGTAATTGGCTATCTTTTGTTTATCCTATTGTTTTTGGCCCAGGGGCCACATACAAACAACAACAACAACGTAGCCTTTTCCCACAATTAAGCAGGGTCAGCTACATGGATTTAACTCAGCCATGGCCAGCCTCAAGCTCGGCTAAATGAGCAGGGTTGTGTTAGGTAGCTGACAACCAACGCAAAACCGTCGGAGACAAATTCTTAAATAGCGTTATCTATGGAGAACACTATTTAGGAATTTGCGTCAAGATAGTCAGATCATTTCAACATGGATTTAAACAAATCTGAATGGAGAAAAAAATAAATAGTGTTCAGGGCCCAGGGGCCAATTTAAGCAAATCTGGATTTAAGCAGATAGGATTGAAGCAAATTCTATTGTTTTGGGCCCAGTGGCCACATATGAAAATAAATAAATAAATAAAAGAACAACCAAAAGAGGAGGAAAAAAGGACGTGGGGAAAAGAAGAAAAAAAATGACAAAAAATAGAAAGCTGCGAATGAAGAGAGAAAGTTGTAAGAAAAAAAATGGACTGACCAGAAAAATTAAATGTTGGAAAAATGGGAGATGTGAAAAAAAAAGAGTTGTAAAAATGGGATCAGTTATCATTTTTATTCATGTATTTTGGGCTCATCTGGACCAAGAACCCTTACAAGATGGATTATTCTCTTAGTATGTGATTGGCGTTGGGATAGGATCGAATGACGGTCCCTATGTTGCATTGTTTTTATCTCATGCCTTTGTCTGTGAATCGCCGCCTCCCTCCAACAATGAGCTTCACCCACGAGATAGGAAGCTCGATTCTATCCCTCACCTCCCGCAAATGAGGAGGCTCCCTCCACACCCCAACCATCTCGTGCCTTCCCCTTCCCTTATCGCATTCACACCTTCCCTTTCCCCTTCCGCCCTCGCACTGTCGGAGCATCGTTCCAAGTTTGAGGGATACCATGATGAACTATCTCCCGCATAGATATAGGATATGTGGAGTGTTAGTGAAGCCTCCCTGATTTGCACGAGGCTTAAGGGGAAAATATAAAATAAGCTAGGATTGAGCAAAAATATTTTATTTCAATATGATTGAAATAAGGTAAGACATGTGAGAACAACTTTATACTATTCCAACTGACACACTAAGGAATCATAACTATATATAACCTTCTAAACATCATTTTCCCTAATTTAGGGTACACATACGATATTAATATATTATGACTACTAACTACATTATTGCTATTATATTGTACCTCATATAATCTATATATTTATCTGCGGAGAAACTTCTATTTAATTTAAAGGTCATATTGAAACAAATATTTCTTAATCATGGACAATCATATCGAGAATAAATGCTTGAAATAATATAAAAACACCATGGTCATAAACCGTCCAAAGCAGAATAATGGACTTGGATTCGGAAGGCCATATAATCCTATCTATATTCAATGAACAGTGTTTTCTTAGCAGGGTTGACAGGATGTAATCTTAAATGAAAACTCAAAACATCGTATAATTAGTGCAAGTGGCTACGGCAACACCTCACCATCGTCTCGCTGCCTCAAAATTGCCTTGAGGCTTTCACCTCACACGATCTGGGTGATGCTAAGCTTAAGCCTCAAGGTGTTTTTTTGGTCAAAAATCCATGGAGGATTATGCCTCATCGCATTGAGGCATGCTTTTTAAAATAATGGGCTCACGTATGAGAACTTTTATCGAGAGCTCTTTATATTTGTACGTTTGGGTTTACAGTTTGAATGTGGACCAAGTATGGCATTAACCTATGAAAGAGGTTCAATACGGAGAGATCCATAGGGAATGGAAGAGGCCCGGCTTGAGGCTCTCTTTGGGAGAGACCCATTTCTAGAAGCTTTTGTTGGAAGTACATTTTTTAGATCTTCATATGGTGGCATCACTCACAATGATCTATGTTGGATAGGCCCACTTTAGTCTTTTACATCCAAAGCATTTAAGAACTTGCATCTACAGTGGTAGATTCCACATATCTCAGCGCGAGAGATGCAATCTTTCGACTTTGAATTTTATTTGAGTTGTGTACTTTCCTTGTTACGCTGAACGGTGTATTGTCCGTGCTGTGAATTTATGTTCCAAATGGGGGGTGGGGGGTGGGGACGGTGCGATTGGGCAAATTGAAGGGGAGTTGTTTATTCCTGCATGAATGAGTATTGGGACTTGGTTTAGTTAGTGGGTTACATATAAGGTCATAGCCCTTGGAGTTTTCTCCCGTGGTTTCATCCCGTTCCTTAGGAGTATGCTTCCACAAGTTCAAGTTTTCATACTCGTTACTGATTCCATATTTCTATTGTATTTCCACAGAAATATCGGAGAATTTCCCTGACATATCGTTGGTAATTGTGGAAATATCTAGGAGAATTATTATTTTATAAAATTTTGTTTTTTAAATTAGATAGAAATACATGTTTTTTTGCTAAAATGAAGGTGCAAGTATAAGTTTTCTAGCAATATAGTCTTCATAATCATTGCACATGTTGATATATTGTACTATATAGCGTATGCTCTAGAAGTTGTCATTTAAAATGCATAAATAAGTTAGAATAACAAATAACATATTCTCATAAATGCACAATTCATAATGTCAGTGCACTACTTACTAGTTACGTTGAAGATCTGTCTTCTAATACCCCCATATCGGCTAATAGTATTGGAACAGAAAGAGAGATTTCGGGGGCTTTCGACATCACTGACCTGTATATAACCAAATATTTGTCGATTTTGAAGTCATGGCTGGACCTAAGCCTATACAGGCCAAGCCCCATTTGCACACTAAGAGTCGACCCTTCCCTCTCTTTGGCGGTGTCAAGTGTTATTTCGTGTATGTACTGGCTGTGTAAAACGGATATGGTAGCCGTAACACGTAAGCGAGCCCACCAAAATTCTGAAGAAAGCCGACTCTTCGAATACCCACAATCACGTCCTTCGTGCCTAAGCAAGTTGCATAATAACATCTGCATAAAGAAACACGAGAGGGCTTTGGTACCTCCGCCGCTGTATGTGGAAATTTTCCTGGCTTTTTGCGCAATGTCAAGTAATATGAAAAGATCCATAATGAGTTGAATCTAACATTCGATGCTGAGCTGTCTAGTATTGGTCTTTTACACATTACTTGTATTTTCGTGGTTTATTCAAACAAAGCCACCTCTTGATTATTCACTTACAATTCTTCTTGTATTGTCATTGTGCAGGTCGAGGAGCTTCTCAAGAACTATGCCAATGTCTGCACCATCCGTGTACGCATGCCGATTTCGTCTGATCTTTCGAACCCTCGCAACTTCATCACGAAAATCAGCCGTTACGAGAAGGTGGTCAACATTCCCAACTCGATGACCATTTTGGATGAACTTTTACCCATATCGATCGAGATGGCCAAGCGAAACCTTACTGGGATCTGGAACTTTACCAACCCGGGTGTGGTCAGTCATAATGAGATCCTGGAGATGTACAGAGACTATATCGACCCGAGCTTCACTTGGAAGAACTTCAATTTGGAGGAGCAGGCCAAGGTCATCGTAGCACCGAGGAGCAACAACGAGCTGGACACTGCCAAGATCAAGGGGGAATTCCCTGAGCTCTTGCCTATCAAGGAGTCCCTCGTAAAGTATGTTTTCGAGCCGAACCGAAAGACACCAAAAGTGTGATGATTCAACCACGGAAGTCGGTCGGTTTTCGAGTGTCAAGAAGAAATCCAGGTAAAAAAAACATTCTGAATGCATGTTCAAATTTGGTAATGGCATTCCTTTCTGTATTTTGGATGATTGGCGTGTGTTTAATTATGTATTATCTTTATTTAACCCACATGGGTTATTGATTTCTATTGAGACACTAGGTTCTGTATTCATCGGACAATAAACATCATTGCAGGCTCAGTACTGTAGTTCGCAGCAGATTAAAAATGCTTGTCGTCGGTCATCTTTCGAGGTAAATGAAGCGATTGAGAGAACATATAATGTTGTACTTAATGAAAAAATAATCTGAGAATAGTAATGTCATTTCCAGGTTTTGTTAAGAGAAGTAATATTCTGCCAGTAATAATGTTTATTTCTGCAGGTTAAAACCGAAGGATGTTCTGTGTTTGTTAGGTGGTGAAATATAGTATTTTTCGGTGTTTTTGATCGCTCATGTGTGGAGAATCCAGAGTTTATTGTATATGGAACTTGTTGGAACTTAAAATTAGAGTTGTTATTGCCGTCTCTATTTTAGATGTTTCCTGCTGTGTTTGGGATCTGAAAGATGCTTTCAGTTATAACAACAACAAAGTCTTTTCTCACAAATAAGTAGGGTCGGTCAGTTATAACAACAACAAAGTCTTTTCTCACAATTAAGCAGGGTCGGTTACATGGATTTTTTGCCTCCATTCAGACCTATATTGGGTCAATCCCGGGCTTATATACGTATAACTAAGATCCTTTTGTATAGTTTCTTTCCAACACTTCTCAGGCTGTCCTCGTCCTCTCTTTACTGGTTCAACATCCCAACACTCGCATCTCCTAAGTGGTGCATCAGCTGATCTTTGCAAATGATCAAACCATCTTAAGTGGTTTTCTTGCATCTTATCCTCGATCGGAGCTACCCCAACTTTCTTTCTGATTGCATCATTCCGAATCCGATCTTTACGTGTGTGTCGACACATCCACCTTAGCATTTTCATTTCTTTTACAACCTTCTCTGCACATGTTTATGCTTCACAGGCCAACATTCAGATCCATTGAGCATAACATGTCTCACACATGCTTTGTAAAACTTTCCTTTAATTTTTAAAGGAATTTTCTTATCACAGAGAACTACAGAGGCTCCTCTCCACTTTAGCTACCCTGCATTTATTCTATCAGTAACATCTCCATCAATTTCCCCATCATGTTGCAAAATAGATCACGGATATCTAAAAGGATCTCTTTTCCGAATGTTATCGTCACCAATCTTCACTTCGATTCCTTCACCATTGCTTCCATCAAAAGTGCACTTCATATATTCCATCTTAGCCCTACTTATACGAATCCCTTTACTCTCCAACTCATGTCTCCATACCTCAAGCTTCTCATTTACTCCATCTATAGTCTCGTCAATCAACACAATATCATCAACAAATAACATACACCAAGGTAATTCATCCTGAATGTGACTTGTCAACTCGTCCATAATCAAAGTAAAATAAATGGACTCAAAGCTGAACCTTGATGTAAACCAATGTTGATGTGAAAATAGCCAGTCTTTCCAGTTATAATTTGAGTTATTATTATTTGACATTATATTATCTTCTTTTAATTAAGATTTTCCCCTGATGAGATATAGGACATAAGTGAGGCAGAGCGGATCTGCTGTGGTTTGACTACAATCGGTGTCGTTTTGTTCCTTTTCTCTATGGGAAATCCAGATCAAAATTCCAAACTCGTAGTATGTATCAAGGTTTTAAAAATCGGACCGGATATTAAATCGGATCGAATCGTCGGTCCAAATCGGTCGGAACGTTGATGATGTCAGCATGATGTCATCATTCCTATCGATTCGGAAAAAATTGGATCGGGCTTAATTTAACGGTCAGACCAATCGAATAGGTTTTTTGAACCGATAAAATCGGATACATATATATAAGTATGTATTTATATATGAATGAAATAATCGTTTAAAATGTCCAATCTTTTAATAGAATAACATGATTGCCTACTTCGAGTAAAACTTTACAAAAGTTAGTCACTTTTTCTAGAATTATATATGAATATAATATTGTAATCATTTTTTATAGTTGCTTCTAGAAAATTACTCTAAGGGCCTGTTTGGTTGCAGGGTTGGGCAGGGTTGGCCCAACCCTGGTTACTATTCACAAGGGTACTTCCTCCTCACAGATTACTATTCACCCACCTCAACCCAACCCAACCCAACCCAGTCCAACCCAGCAACCAAACATGCCATAAGTATTGGCATATCCTATATTCCAAAAAGGAGAGGGATATAACTTATATCGTAGAAGTTAAGAAGGGCTCAAGTGATAAAAATCCCATTATTTCATTATTTAACCTTTATTTTTTGAAAATTTACCAAACCATAAAAATTGGATCAATCCAGGTCAACCCGGTCCGACCATTGGTCGGATCTAGTTTTTATTTTTTTAAATTAATTACACAAAATCGGTCGAACCGATCAGGTCGGAGTCGGTTCCTGGTCCAACCGGTCCGATCGGCCGATCCGATCTGGTTTTTTAAACCATGGTATGTGTTTTAATTTATGGGCCTTTATATTTGTGCCCTTTACCTTTTTTTTGCAAAAAATGTTGTACTCTTGTATTCTTTCATCGCTAACATTTGTCTCCTTGTGTTAGTTGAACTCTTATAAATAAACATGTCCATGGCTCAAAGGGATACCAAGCTTGACCCGTGCATTTTGACCCAAAACTCACAGGTATCCGCCGGAAAATATTCGATTGGATATCCAATGTACCAGGACTGTTGACCTGTTTAAAAGACCCATTTAGAGAAATCAGTACCCAAATTGAGAGCTCCAACTAGTAGGGTAGAGCATCGGTCTCAACCCGGTCTCACTTGCGAAAGAATGGCTCGTACCTAAGATTTTGCTCGAACCATAGGCTAGACTGAAGCACTCACTTCTTGATAAATTGACGAGACGGGCCCGACCCAAGGCCTGGGTTCGAGCCGCGCTTGATTTGGCCCTAACAGTGCATAATAGATCTATGTATCCTGTTATCCGATCATACTTGTTGACAAGACTTAGTCTTTAAATACTTACAATCAATTGGATCGCATCGAATCAAAATGAGTTGATTCAAATCTATTTTGAAGCATTCATCGATAATCAGCAATTAGACTACTACGCTATAGGTGGTCAATTTGGATTAAATATGCAAATTGTTATTCTAAAGCAGATTATGAACGTGGTTAAAACAATTTAATTTATGTAATTTAGAAATGCCTGAAGGCCTTTCAGCTTGTAATTTTATAAAATAGTTTGATAAGATTAGATATGATAAATCCATCGGGTTGGAATCCAACAATTAAGGTTGTTAATAGTTGAATTCGTGATATATGCATCTGATAATTAAGTCAAATTTGTGAAACATTTGTGAAACATCTACAAATATGAATTTGATGCTGCTCAAATATGTATATTAATGGATTCGATTAATTAATATGAGGATGGGGAGCTTGCACCAGGGTGCATGTAATTTTACATGCAACGGAGCTTATATCTTCCACATTTTTTTACTTTTTTTAGAAAATACCACAATGTATATTCATTTATATATCCTTCCAACATGCCATTCGAATTTCATCAGAAATAGAGACTCTTATGACCTCCATCTAGAACATGTAATTTTAACGGTCTTAGAATTGCTGTAATCGACCTGTTCTAGATGGAGGACATATGAGTCTCTGTTTCTGACGAAATTCGAATGGCATATTAAAGGGATATATAGATGCATGTACATGGTGGTATTTTTCAAAAAAGTAAAAAAATATGGAAGATATAAGGCCCGATGCATGTAAAATTACATGCACCTTGGTGCAAACTCCCCATCCGTTATTTTATTTAACCATGTAAAAATGGTGTAAAATGACATCATGTATATTTTATTTAACCAATTAAAAATTTCTTTTATTATTCGTATCCGATTCGTATTCGTTTTACATTTGTATTTGTTTAACATTCGTATTCGTTCTTAAGGATATAGTAACGTATTTTTTACATCCGTCAATATTTGTATCTGTATTCGTATTTTAAAATGGATAAAGATATGATTATACCTATATTCGTATCGTATCCGACCGTTTTCATCCCTAGTTGCGATGAGTCATTATAAAATGGGGGCATTGTACCCACATCGTAAACACTCCTAGTTATTGTTCAAAAAGTAAATAAAAATGAGGAAGGCAACAGAGAAAGAGAGGAGCATAGTCGAGGAGGACCTTGACGGGCAAGGCGACGATGGCCACTGTATCTATAACATGCTCGAAGTCACCAGGAATTACCTTTCCCAATCATCTGAATGGTGGATTGTATTTCTTAATCCATTATCTCAAGATGATGGAATGATCCAAATGTAACACCCAATCCCAAACATGATGCCATACCTAAAACTCACGAAGTGTGGGTGTGGTTTATAAGTGATGGAGATTACTACTTGACAACTTGAGCTTAAGTATTTTGGGTATTTCTCAACGGATCCAATTAGATCTGAACCCAACAAATTGTCTGGGCTAGTTTTCCCCGATAACGGATTGGAGATCTAAGCGCAGGCAGTACCGTCCCTGACTTTTCATGGGCCCTAGGCAAAAGAAAAAAAAATGGACCCTTACAAATTTTTTTACTAAGAGCAAATCGTCCTTAATGTGTTTACCATCAAGTATAAAATGAAAGATTATACTTTTGGAGAACAATCGACCCTTATATAATCTCATTAAATTTTTAGTTTTAACATTGAGTTGTTCAGCGAAAATTTAAATATGTAAGGACCCATTTTTTAGTGAGTTGTTTCACCGAAAATTCAATTTTACAAGGACCCACTAAGAAAGATGTTATTTTATTCATAAGCTAAAAACCATATCACATATATTTTGGCCCCCTAAAGCTAATGGACCCTAGGCATTTGCACTTCAAAACTATGCCCAGGGCCGGCCCTGAGCGCAGGACGTTACAAATTGTACCAGAGCCATATTCCCTCTGATAGTGGAAAGGGTTAACCGAGAGGTGGAGCCGTCCCTACAAAAGAGGTTGGAGAAAAAGGCTACCCGGAGCGTGGACGTTGTGAATATAAGTGGGGGAAGTTGTAACACCCCAACCCAAAACCTAGTGCCATACCTAAAACTCACGTAGTGTGGGTGTGGTTTATAAGTGATGGGGATTACTACTTGACAACTTGAGCTTAAGCATTTTGGGTGGTTGTTAATGGATCCAATTAAACCCGAACCCAACAAATTGTTTAGGTCACTTTTTCCCGATAACGGATCAGACCTAAGCCTGGAACGTTACACCAAAGCTTTGATGCAACTCCTAACATCTCAATTAAAATTATGTTATTTGAAGAGAGACATTTTTATTTTCCGGGATCCCTCAAACATACCACGAATCGCGCATGTCAAACAGCGTGGGTCCCCCAGATCTGAGATAAACACCGAAACAATCATGCAGAAAAATATCTAAAGTACCGAGGGTCTATACGTAAAAGAAGAAGTAGAAAAGGTTTCTCGTCAAAGTCCCCGTTTTGTTCCCCGTACGAACACCGCCTAGTTCCGATATCTCCATCTAACACGTGTTCCGGCGCTCCACCTAACGCCTCCTCCAGGAGAGGGTGTGCTGCAGGGGCCCGCGGCCCACCACCGACCAGGGGACCCACCGTCCACCACCCACTTTGAGATCCCCCGTCCCGCCTTTTAAACTCCCCCAACCCCCGATGGTGGTGGAAAGCGGGGGTGGGAAGTGGGCCCCACCATCGGGCTCCAGCTGCCTGCGGGCCCCCACTCCGTTATTTACTACCACGCTCTCTGTCTCGGGCTCCACCACCACCACGACCAGGCTTGGGCCCCGCGCCCCACCCGTCACATGCCAGGCAGGCCCTGGCCCACCCTGCACGGTCCACGAGCCCGCACCCCAACCCCTCTCCTTCCGGTTTGACCCACTGCGCCAGACCCCACACCCCGAGGACAGTGTATGCTTATTACTTAATTCGCACATGCGGGTCACCGTGTATTCCCGGGACGTTTACCGAATGGATAGGGAAGGAAAAAGATTGAGGGAATTAAGGGCGGTCGAAAATATTTCTTGGAATAGGGATATATCGGCAATTGGTTTGTCGTAGTGTGCAAAATCATTTACCGTGCTATATGGACAGACAAGAGATGAGTCTGGATTTTAGATTTTCACCGCGTGCGCAGATTTTGACCGTACATGTAGCATGACAAATCATTTACCGTTAACGACAAATTATTTATCGTGTACGGAATACGAAACAACAAATGATTTACTGATATATTCCTATTGTGATAATTATTTTCAAACCGTCTCCATTTTGAAGATTTTTTTCATGAAACGTCTCCATTTTAGAGATTATACCTGTCTTCGTCTCTCCCTCCCTCCTGCTCGCAAGCTCAATCGCCTCCCGGAGGAAGCGATCGATGTGACACCTAGCACCCTTGTTGGAAATTATGAACATCCTTTTGTTTGCAAAGCAGATGGCAATCGATCGAATGGGTTCTCTTCCAAAGAAAACTGAATATCACAGTCGTAGTTATCATGCTTAAGCCCATAGTTGCCAGTTGCCACCGGAATATGGTCATGCTTGAGAGGATCTCTCTTCTCTGTCAATCCATTATTGCTGATCTTTCATCCACAGGTACTTATCGTCTTCTTTTCTCCTGTGTCTCTGTGCAACCTATGCATACACACTCCATGCTGACCTCTTGTGCCCCCTTTCCTCTCAAGTCAATAATAGAAGCTGTCTTCCATGTTGCCTTCTTTGTCAATTTTACCTTTTTACTACAGATTCTTCTTCTTCTTTTGCTTCTGACGTCGTCTCATCCATGCAATCTCATGGTAATTGAAACTATACGGATTTCTCCTTAAGGATCTATTTGGCTGTTGGGTAGGATTACCTCTGTGAATAGTGTACTGTGAGGAGGGTTGGGAGGATCGGAAGAAGGGATACATCGGTGTACCCCAACCCAACCCACCAATCAAACATGCCCTGAATGTCGGACTTACATGTAGTTAACTGATGGTTGGTGGATATAGCTCAAATTTAGCCATTTTTTTAATGTCGTGCAGGTCCCTTCCTGTTTCCTCCAACCTTCCTAGAAGAAAAAGAACCAAGGTCCCTTTTAGATTGGACAAACCCCACTTTTCGTCCTCTTTCACATCCCATCAAAATCTCCTAAAATACTTTCCTCTCCACGATCCTTATGCGCTTTTGCATTCTTCTTCTAACTAATTTAGTCTTTTTTGAATTGCAAAACCAGTCTTTCTAAACACTATATCCTTAGGGTGTGTTCGGCTACAAGGTTAAACCACCCCCGGGGTGGTTTAACTCACATAACCCATGTTTTCTCCCTCCTCGTGGGCCCCACTTTATTCCCTTTTTAAAAAATTAAAAAAATAAATTTTACATCATCAATCCTATCAAAAAATAATATATTATACCATCATCTCATCTAAAAAATATAAACTACTCCACTTCTACTCACTTTTTCAAACTCCAATACAATCACATCACAATAACTACTCACTTTTTCAAACTCCAATACAATTATATCATAATAAACCCACTTCTAACCCACCCCCAGTTTAACCCTCTATCCAAACACCAAAACCCAAAAATGGGTTACCTGCAACCAGTGTAACCCACCTAAACCCACTATCCAAACACCCCCTTAAAGTTAAGACCCATCACATTACTGTTCATCACTTTCTGATTTCTCTTTAAAAGCTCAACAGCTTCCAATGCTAAGAAAATAAAAGTATCAAAACTAAAAGAGATGAAGACATGTCGATTCTTCGCACATGCTTTCTCGTGCTTCACCACTTTTACTGATGAAACTTTAAGTACAGCATGCCCTGCTATAAAGGTCCCACTCTTCAACCCCACCAACAGTGAAATTCCTGTCAAATCTATACAAGTATGTTTCCCTCCGGTTCACTCAAAAATCAAAATATCAGCAGGTCTAAGTGTGAATCTTCCCTCCTATGGATCAGTTAAAAAGTTCACAGATACATTTTTCTTAGCAGTAATATCTGCACATCTGAGTACATCAAATAAAACGTCTTTAACAAAATCATGTCTGTACTTAAAAATCGAAAGCTTTCTATAATAAATTGCATATAATAAATTGCATATAATAAATTGCATGATCATTAAAATTATCTAAATAAGCCTTGCAACATACTCTCTCTTCCATGATGGAGACTTGTCTCTACGTCATGCCACTCGATTATCTCTGAATAAAAACCGGAAGCTCATCACCACTTTAAAGAGCCGGAGCACACCCAAGCCTCTCCTTCAGTAGGGTCTACATTCCCTTCCAAGTGATCTAGACCGTTGAATCACAATCGGACGGGCCTCTCTTGACCACGGCAGCTACGGGGGCCCGCGCTAGAGTCCTCCCAATCAGCAGAAACAGAACATCACACCGGCACAAACACACAACAAAGAAACAAATATTACATTTCCTTGGGAAAAAATCACTAAAAATACAACAGAGATCCCCGGACCGGAGTGATGGGCCCCACCACCACCACCTCCCCACCCGTCCACGATACCAACCCCCGCATCCCCAACATCCCTCCCACGGCCTCCGCCGCCTTCGCCTCCCCTCCCGAAAATCCCAAAAATAGAACCCGAGGTCACACTCTATGTTAGACAATAGCAGCAGATGCATCAGACTTACAACAAACAGCAATTAAAATCCAATCTCTACTTATCAGTCCTCTCCGCTCTCCTCCACCTCTTCCTCATCTTCTCCATCCTCGTCCTCCACGTCGTTCCCACCCATGAACTGGAGCTCCTTCATGCCCTCCGGCGACGGCTCCCTCTCGCTCCCCGTCTCCTCCGCCGCGTAGCCTCCCACCGACATCGAGCACGGACCCGCCGCCAGGCTCATGCCGGAGAACAACCCGCCGCTCCTCGCCATCCCGATCAGCTGCGGCGCGCCCGGGAACGCCGTCCATATCTGCTGCTGCGCGCCCGACGGTCCCGTCGGAGGCGGGAGCATCCACACCGTCCCCGGCGGGATCACCTGCCCCCACACCGGCACGGCGCCGATCGGGGCGAGCCCTGACGATACAGACGCCGTGGGGTTCGGCTCGGCGTGATGCGGCTGCAGCTTCTTCCTCCGTTTCGGTACGGCCAGATCGTGACCGGAGGTGAGTAACGGGACGGAGGCGGGCGATTGCGTGGGGATCTTTAGGGTTCCGCCGACGGAGACAGCGATGGCGGGGATGGTGCCGGTTCCGGTCGCGGCGACGATGGCGGGCTCCGCCTGCTCCAGGAGCCAGCGGATGGTCTCGCCGTCGGACTTGTGGCCGAGCTCGCGGGTGAGCTGGAAGATCCGGGCCGCACACGTGGCGGGCATCCGGATGCGGCGGCCCCGGCCCTCGACCTTGGTGTGGCGGTCCTTGGTGCGGCGCGTGGAGAGGGGGAGCGCGGCGGGGTTGGGGTCCTCGGGGGAGGGCTCGGGTTTGGGGAAGAGGAGGTGGTGGGAAGAAGGGGACATGCGGAGGTCGGTGGCGGTGTGATCGCTAGTGGTGTAGTGGTGGGGTTGGGACGACGGGTCTTCGGGGTCCTGCTTTTGGGAGTCCATGAGGTGGAGGATGGTGGGGCTTAGCCGCTGTCTGTCCAGAGGAAGGGGGTGGAGTTTGGGTATTGGGGTGGAAGGGGAAGAGAGACGTGGTTCTATTTGTTACCATTGCCCTTTAAAATAGGGCATAGTGGTAATAATGTTGGGGTTTCGTAGCCCAGGCACACCTCAAGTTGCTGGATCTGGTGGGTTAAATTGCTGCTTCTCTCCCGTGGCTCTGCAGGTTTGCTTCTTCTCCACGTTTTAATATAAGTTTTGCCTTAGTTCTGAAAGTGTTCTTCTTCTGGGGGTTGACAACCTATAGTAACATCCTTGCCTTAGATTGCCTTTTGTTATTTTTGGACTCGGTACGGTACAGTAGGGAAGCTCGAAAAAAGTGGTATCATCCCCCTCTCTATATCTTACTTTTTTACTAGTAAGATTCGAACCTTGATCCTTTAAAGTGGAAGCCACTACTTCTACCACCAAACCATTAGAGGGGTTCTCCCTATATGTTATTTACAGGGGAAGCTTCATGGATTGTGTTGCCCTTGACTCGTGGATGCCTCCATAGTATTTATATCTTCTTTATTTTTGAAACTAACTAAACAAGAAGTCTAATAAGCACTCTTGACTTTTCTTAAGCCTTGTTTGGTTGGAGAATAGGCCCTGGAATAAGGGGCCAATTCTCCTCCTAAAACAGTTCCTAATGGAATGACTATTCCCTATTATTCCATCTTATTTCACTCTTATTCCTATCTTTATCCCATCTTACCTACATTTATTTCACCTTATTCTCCTTATTCCTATTCTTCAGCCGAACGGAGAATAGACACTTACTCTCCTTATTCTCCATCCTTATTCCTGCTTATTCTCCTACGAACGGGACTTAAGTCTTCCATTTGGTATTGATTTGGAGTATATCAACATTCTTTTATTCGAATTAGTAACATTTTTGTTACAAGCATATTCCCAACGATTGTGATGGTTATACACTTTTACATGGCCATCTCTTCCTGAATTGTAGTAGGGTTACTACAAGCTCTTTGGCAGCCCTATTCGTTATGAGAATGAACCAAAATTTGATATCATTTATAACATCCCGCTCAGCTTGGGTATCATCTTATAGAGACAGAGAAAGCACTGTGAAGTTAGGGTTCTGCCGATTTACTCATGAGCCGTTATCAGGGAAATTTATGCTGGCAACTTTTCTTTTATAGTTTTCAGAAACTTTAGTTATAATAATTCAAATCATTTTACAAAGAGAACGTTGGGAGACAGGCAACTTTTTATTTTGAATTTAATAGGAACCAAGATAACTATCCGTATTTATATCTATACACACACATCAGAATTTAGGTTGCACTCCTGCTTAATTTGACTTTGCTCCGTTAAGATTTGGTGTTGACAAAGTGTGGTTAATTTATTAGGGATGAAAACGAATACAAATATATCCGTATCCGTTCGTATCCGCATTCATCAAATAGAGGATATGGATGCCATTTTCTTGTATCTGAATAATGCGAATGCGAATACAAATGCAAATGTCCAGCATTCGTAGAATACGAATAGGAATATAATATCCTCAACTTTGACGAATACGAATGTGAATACGAATGTTAAAAATTTTGAGGATACGAATACAAATATTCGTTTTTTGAAAGATACGAATACAAATACGAATATGAATACGAATGTTCAAATTCTGAATGATACCAATACTTACATGGTATACAAATAAGTAAGTTTGGTAAGTTTTCTTTTATTATTTAGTTATATCTTTACATTTCCTTTTATTATTTAGTTATTTTTTATGTACATATTCATTCTTAAAATATTTAATATGCTTATTATACAATTAGGAACCTAAAATATTTATGCCTTTTAAGTAATTTTGGACATGTATAACATTTGTATATTAATCTATATTCCTTTGTCAAATATCTGTATTCGAATTACCAATATTCGTTTTGCATTAGTATTCGTATTTTGAGGATATAATTTTACATTTTACACATTCATGTGATATTCATATTCGCATTCGTATCCGGATTTTAAAAAAGGATGAGGATATGATTACACCTATATTCGTATCTGTATCCGTCCGTTTTCATCCCTATAATTTATGCAAGGTTATGAAACATTTGAACCGGTGTAGGTAATATCGGTATCGGTATCGATATTGGATCGATTTTGTGAAGAAAATAACTTTGCAAGGGCAAATATCGACGATATATCGGTCACCTCTCGATACCGATATATTGATGATATATCGTGATATGATTTACTATTATTTGAACCTCCCAACTTCAGAGTTTTCTGAGTATTATGTACAAGGAAATCAGGAGGAAATTTAGGTTCCAGTATGTACAAGAAAATTAGCAGGTAATTTAGGGTTGTGAGACATTTACAAATGATTTCTCTCTTATACACTTAATTAACTTGGGGGGCGAAGATCAGAAAGGAAATGCTGTCTGTGTCTAGATACTGTACAGGTTTATATGATGTTTTTTTAGAAAAAATTATCCTAATGGCAATTTTGCCTTTCATGTTGGCTGATGCAAGGTGTGTGGATATATGCCCTTTTTGGTGAAATATTAAATTATGAGACTTATGAGTCACATTGAAATTGAAATGACGTATCGATTTCTTAATAAGATGGAGGATTCGCTCGAAATTAATATTCAATTCTAACCCACTCCACTTACGAGCCATTTTAATGCTGGTCAATCGGCCTTGTGCGAAAGCCCGCCTTCAAAAAAAGGCAATTATAAATCAAGCAATATCTTACATATTTTACAGGGTTAGGCCTTTTCTTCCTCGAATGTTGAATATGTCTTGCTCTTTTTAAAGAGTTTTCAGATTACGAAATCGATAAAAAATAACTCATTTTAAATTTAAGTATCGGCATCAAACGGACCGAGATAATATATGATCATGTTTTATGTGGGATAACATCCATTTATCTCAAAATAAGAGACTTCATCTCTTGCATTTATTCTTTTCTTATCCCTACTTCTCTAATCTTATTTCTTACGGGTCAATGGTACCTGGCTTGACTCGCCCATTTTGATCCTAAACTTTCGGGTACCCGTTTGAAAATGATGGGTCAGGTACCCACAATGTCATGACCCATGCCCATATAAAAAACCCAACGGGTACCCAGTTGGAAGCTTCCACTATCAATTAATTCAAAAATGCAAATGTTTAAATACAAAAACCAATATAGATGTTACATTATTCTTATCTATTTTGAAAATATAGAAATGGATGCGGATACAAATATCGGTGAATATGGAAAACATATTGCCAAATGATTAAAAATGAATGCCGGTATGAAATGGATGCAAATTGGATAGGAAAAATAATAGAATCAAAATTGTATAGATAAGATTAAATGTATATGTATGGGAGGGTTCATATATATATATAACATTTTTAAATTGAAATATACATGGATGTCAAAATTTGAAGTAACATATATAACAACTAATTGGATATGATCCAAATCGACTAGTGATATTGACATCCAAACACGATGATAATGAATATAATTGAATACGATTTGTATCGCACATGCATGCGCACGCACTCACGACACACCCACACGTGCATCCAAGTCCGTGCCATTGCAAACGCCCATACCCATGTACGCATGCGCACACGCGCACACGCGCATGCACATAAGCGCTCACACACATATTGAGATAATCAATTGTGATGATAATTAATACACACATTTACGAATAGAAATACATACTTATATATTATTTGTCATTTTGTCATCCGAATATATATATTTACATCTCGTTTATCCGTATTTGATTCGTTATGAGGATGAACCTACGTGAATGTGTCGTTATTGGATCTGTATTCGATAGTATTCCTTCCAATTGCATGTATTCATATGGTTTACATCATCAACATATTTTTGTATATGCTCATTATTTCATTTATCTATGTTTATTTATCCCTATTTGAACGCATTCCGTACTATTTAAATTTTCATTCCGGCGTTATCAGTGTGAATATGATATAGATAGGGATATACATAGTCGAACATATCGTTTGCATTTTTATGTCACCTTTCACTAAAAGTATCTTTCTTTATCCCCACGGGTATATGCGGGTACCCACGGGTAGCCAACATCCATTACCATTAATCGGGTACCCGTTACAATTGAGTACTCTTTAGAATGAGACGGGTTGACTCGTGACCCAATACTAACGTGACGGAATGGGTCATGATCAAATGGGACGGATACCCGTCCCATAAACACCCCTAAATATAGAGATATGCAGATTATACGATTCTATGTTCGGCATCAAGCGTTTGTAGATGTACTATATTTCTCCTGAACAAACCTAGGCATGGTACTTGGTGCACGTGCGTAGTCAAGAATAGCACGTGTTAGGAGTTTTTCAGCACCAACAGTAAAAGTTATCAGATGTTAGAAGTTTTGCAGCATATGTATGTTTGAAACAATAGGATTCACATGTGATGGACAATTATTGTGGACGTCCCTGCAAATCAAATCATCAGGAATGATTATATCACTCGTCCTATCAATGTATGTGATGTTTGTGAAATATCATAAGATACGTGACAATCCAACCTCCAACATAGTGTAATATTTAAAACACAAAAGTGTAGACGTGGTTTATAAGTGGCGGGGATTACTATTTAACAACTTAGACATGCATTTTGAGTGGTTGCGAACGGGTCCATCTGAACTCGTACAGAACAAATTGTCAGGACCGGTTTCTTCGATAACAGATCATGGACCTAAGCTCGATGTATACATAAATAATTGAATAAATATTCAACAATACTTGTTTTGGACGTTCATCTCGATGTTGAATATATAACAACTATTGTTCGAGTAACATACTTTTTGTTATTTTCGTAATTCATGTAACAAAAAAATATTTATTGTCTCTGCTTCTTAAGCTCCGCAATAATCATAATTAATTCAGCAATAATTATCACAAAAATATACAAATTCACTATACAATTATTGTTATATACTTCATCCACATCTTACAAATAATTTTGTAATGAATAATCCGTTTATAAAATATTTGACACAGGAGGATACAATCACAGTATTCAAAACAATCATCACTGACAAGTATTGGACATACAGACAGATTCGGAATATATTCATTTCGAGAATCACTATTACTCTAAAGACCTCACGTCCCGCGATTAAAGTCCTCGTCTCATTAATGTTCAAACAAGTTTATAATCTTGGAAGATTAAGCAGGATGCAATCGGATATGGATATATTCCTATCCACCCCTCATCGTGCCCGTTTTTAAGAGAATATAGATATAAGTTTTTTATTTTAGTTGATAAGATGTGGATATGAGATTTTAATTTTTTTGCGGATACAAATAAGGATATTATTTTCAAATATTTTGAGGATATGGATACATATATAGTTACATATTTTTTGACGGATACGGATATATATATTCGCATTGTTGAATCTGTGTTCATATTTATCTCCAAATATTTTATAGGATTAGTTGCAATATATTGCATCTGGAGTTACATATGGATTAGTTGCAATATATTGCTGAATCTGTGTTTATATTTATCTCCAAATATTTTATAGGAATAGTTGCAATATAGTTGCAATATATTGCTTATGGATACAGATATGGTTACATATTTTTTGACGATATATTGCATCTAAACTAGCCATCTCAGGATCTCCTGGTGTCCGATTTCCCTACTTTCTGCATAGCTTATTTTTCTTTGGCCATGTACCCAAATAGAGGCGCTAAGGCCTTTTATGTAAGCACATGTTTTTGAGAAGTTTTATACGAATACTTGCTTAGCAAAAAAAAAAATGGATCTGGAGTCATTTTCAAATATGAGAAGAAAAATACACTTCTCTATTTATTTAACAATTTATTATACACTTATTAAACTTAGTATAATGCTATAGTTTCTTTTTGCATTTTGCTGTCTTGTAGTTTATTAATTTTGATTTAATTAGCTATTTGTTTCAATTTTACTAAACAAATCTTATTAAATGTAAGTATTAGAACTTAGAAAGTATTTCTTATTTGCAGGATAATCCATTTTCATTCGTAAAATATCTGCATCCGAATCGTGATTATTTGTTTCCATATTCGTATCTGTATTTGAAATATTATTTGTAATTTCAAAACCCTCGTTGTATCCGTTTTTGCATCTTTATCCATATGTTAATATGAATAAATATATGATAACACCTATATCCGCATACATTCCTTTGCATCACTAGTCAAGATACCGCGAGTGCTAACTAGCTGGTATGACATAATTAACTTAATTGTGGATTAGAGTGTCCATCACGTGCATGCTATACGGGATAATAAGTTTGTTATACTTATACTAATTTTATATCTTAATCTCTGACATCATAATCCATTTATGAACTTAACCATCGTATCGACGGTGCAACTCAGGAGTAAGGTTGGCGCTTATATCAAGGTTTTAAAAATCGGATTGGACGTTCAATTAATCAGTCTTCGGTTTATTCCAATCAGACCGGATCGTCGGTACAAATCGGTTGGACCAATGATGATGTTAGCATGACTTCACATTCCTATCGATTCGGAAAAAATAGGATTGAGCTTAATTTATTTGTCTGATCGATCGAACCGATTTTTTAAACAATAAAGCAAGATATATGTATATATTTATATAGCAACGAAATAATTATTTAAAATATCAAATCTTTCGAGTAAAACTTACTAAAGTTAGTCACATGTACTATCATTATATATGAATATAATATTATAATCATTACTTATAGACTTATAGTTCTTCTGAAAAATTATTCTAAGAAAGTAGTATCACAACTTATATTCCAAAAAAGAGAGGGGCATAACTGATATTGCAGAAGATAAGAAGGGTATAAGTGATAAAACCCCTATTATTTCATTATTGATTTTTTTGAAAATTTATCCGATCATTAAATTGGGTCAATCCTAGCTAACTCGGTACGATCATTCGGTTCCAACCGGTCGAACCGGCCAATCCGATCCGATTTTCTAAACACTAGCCTATATACCGAGAAGGTGACATGGATATCTTAATCTTAGGCCATTAAAGGCGCGCGCGTGCACACACACCCACGCACGCACTGCACTGGTATAAAACTTGGTATATTCTTGTCTAACAATATTAACTCTTTAATGGCATTGTCTGTCCCTCCAGCAACTTGTTTCATCTGAATAAAAAAAAAGCCAAAAACATCAAAAGAGATGCACCTCCCTGGCTGATATGAGATATCACAACCCCTCCCTCACAGACATCTCACACATTGTTTTATCACAATTACTTATTTTAGTTCATCTCCTTATCTCACACTCACTGAGCAGCATGCATTTCTAATTGTTTTACACAAGGTTTTAAAAATCAAATCAGAATTTGAACCGTCTAGTCATCCGTTTGGTCTAAATCTAATATGACCATTGTTTGAAGTGATCAGATTGATGACGACATCAATATTCTTATCGATTCGGGAAAAAATTAGATCGGACTTAATTTACCATTCGTCATGTCTATCAAACCATGAGATACCATAATCATTCAACTATATATACCATGAAATATATAGCATATATTAAAGTCACATCATCATAGTTTTTAGCACAAATGTTGCATTTTAACACTCAAATTAGTGAGGAAAGTCGGTCTAGAACGTGCTCATCATTCCAATGCCATTTTCATAGTTAGCATCCATTGCACGATTCAGGTCCCAAAAATATTTAGGAAATGGAAATGTTGGGGTTCATGACGAATATACCTTTGTTGGGAAGGAAATGGAGGTTCGGTTCTAACTTTTAAACAAGGGTATACTTGTCATTAGCCCTAAAAAGTTCCTTACATTAATGACCCTAGGACCCAAATCGTTACAATTTAAAGATCGGGACCTATTTTAGGATCAGACCCATATATAGGGATCAAATTGTAATTTACCCTAAATACAAGTAGTTGGGTTGATACGACGATGTGGATAGCTTTGGGTCCACGCTCTCCGCTGGTCCCCAGTCTACGTGTAAGAGAAGTCCCATTTCATGCAATCGATGCCCACAGCTGGACGGCTGGGATGCCTGTCGCTCGTTTGCATCTTTGCATCGGACGGACGTGGATGTGGGATAAAGGTGAACAAAATTAATGGTTTGGTGGACAGCCCGATTGGTTGGGTCCACCAAGATAATGCCGCCATGATAAAAAGGACCACTGTGGGCCCCCGCTGGACATTTTATATCATAGGGTTCGCGCTTCTTTCTTTTTAGCTTCATCCTTTAATATTTATCCGAATTCCAATCTTTTCAATAGAAAGTGGGGAATGTTTTTGACAATCATTAATGGGAAAATACAATTGACTGTTTGGGTGATAACTCATATACTCGTAGAACATTTTGCAAAAAGTTAGATTACTATTAATGGATGGCTTCGAGATTTCTTATAGATGAATCTTGTAATAAGGGAATGACTCATGCTTTATCCTCGCCCACCTCTTTCCCTCATCAGATCAACACAAATAGTAGTAAGTCAAAATTCCAAATTAACGATTTATTTATATTTTTCCATGTATATAATCTTTTTGACACGTCTCTCAAGGATGGAGCCTATTCCTATTCAGATGAGGGATTAGGAATGTAAACCGTATACGGATAAATCTGAATAGTTGCTTTACCGTATTCAAAAAATTACCAGATATGAATATCCGTATCTGAATATTAATCGAATACAGATCGAATATGGATATGAGTTGTAAAAAAATTTCGAATACAGATAGGATAATAGCTTGAATATCCGGATCATCACAAAAAATCATAGGAGCACTGTAAACACGATCACTACCACAGACCATTAAGTGGGTTCCAGTTCATCTCAATACATGAACCATAATCTACAAGAGGATCAGAAATTAACAGCAACGACTGTGTCATACGACAATAGTTCTATGTCATGATTTTCTCTACCTGAAGGAAACAGACATTGGGACAGTTCTTCCTTAATCAGGTTTGTGTTTGGAGAATTATGTTTCTTTTCATATAACAAGAGATCTCCTGAATATGTTATTCTGCTCATTGTTTGGTATCTTCCCTGGGTGTAATCCTAGACCAATCCGTTAGCTTTTGAAAATCTGTGATCAATGATTTCCCTGAGCAATCAGGGGAGACTCTTCAGAAAGGATCAAGATGTTCATTAGGATCCTTCGATGGGTTTTCTTGCAGCACTTATCTTCCTTCTCGATGGTTAGGAGGCGAGCGTGCGAGTCACCTGATAGTGCGACGCTGTGCAACTGGTAAGGACAACTAAATGGTAATAACCAAATGGTATGGCAGGATCAGGTTAAACAGGGGAGAGAGTCTGAATGGCCAAAGAAAGAAGAGATAGAGGAAGATCTAGGACAAATCTCAAGAGGGTTCCACCTTCTATTATTTGCGCGGTCGCCTCAGAATAAACAAGATATATGGAGTTGAGAGAGTCTCCTATTCCGAGATGTCCCTTTGTACGAGAGCTGCGGGTCTTTTACGGATCCTGCCTCTTCCGGGTCTAACTGAAAAATATCCCCTTGCTGCTCTGGAAAGTCAAAAGAAAAGAAATTGGATATGCGCCAACATTGAAGAAAGGAGGATGATTTTCGGGCGGGTTTCTCAGGAATCAAAGTACCGACATCAGCGACATTCCTAGGAAAGGTACATTTCACTTGGAACCACCTCATATGCCACCGCCGCAGACCAAATGGCATGGCAGGACCAAGTTAAACATCTTTAGTATTTCACTCGGAACCACCTCATACACCACCACCGCAGACCAAACATTTCCACCATCAATACCATACCTTTGTACCCGCTCGTGGGGGGCTTCGACGGGTCAAAGGCAATTTGGTTATAGAATATGTTGAAGATGCTTAGATCGAGCTACGTGCCATCATGCTCCTATTTTCAGCCCCATGTTCCAAGAATAGTGATGGCAAGGATGAACATAAGTTACATGCAATCTTGGATGGTCCATAAAAAGAGATTGGGGAGGACAGTGTTGTAGAAGTTTCAGCATCATGCAGGTTTCAGAATGATGACAAACACAGGATTTGCAAATGAGAAAAGAACGAGAAATATACGGAAGAGTCCTAATTACATCACTAGGCAGAATAGGGCATTGTTAAAGTACTGCACAAGTCCAAACCGAACACCTCGCCAGAGGGAGTGGGTCGTCTGCTGTGGTGCTGCAGTGCTGTAGCGCACCACAGCCGCTCGATCAAACTCGAGCTTGATCGAGCGGCTGTGGTGCGCTACAGCACTGCAGCGCCACAGCAGACGATCCAGACGCCTCGCCAGAACCAAAGATTGGAGGAATATGCGAGTGAGATTTCTTAGAACACTTAGAGGTTCCATCCACTTTTTAGGACAGATGAAACTGGTATATTGTGTGGATCAGTTGAAGGATGTGTAACTATATCACTACCAGTAGGAGAGACGACGAACAATAAGTACAATAACAGGTCACACTGAAATGTCAAGAAGACATGATTATATTGACCATAAGAGACAATGGCCATGCCTTAAGTATGGCAACTTCAAAGAATTCTTCAAAAAAGATGTGTACTCATGGGGCAGCGTTTCGAGGATCGCAACTCTGACAGATATCTGAAGAATTGTATCATGTACAGTCCAAGTATGAGGGGCCTTAATCTCACCAACTAGTTCACTCTGGCATAGCCAGCTTTACAAAGCAATAATACAGAAATCAAATCATCACATGATGCAAATACAGAAAAGAAATAACCCCTGTGAAATGTCACTGACTTGGAGGAATAAAAATAACCCCAGGGATTTATCTATCTATCTATCTATCTATCTATCTATCTATCTATCTATCTATCTATCTATCTATCTATCTATCTAAGATGTTTCCTCCCACTTGACTATATAATATATGAATTAGTAACTTTGGAAAACCACCTCCCAAGTACTCACATTTTTAGGGACCTACGACGTCACTTTTTTTTACTATCTATTTATGCATTCAATTAAATACTACCGCTCTAGAGTTCCGCATCAAAATCTAGGCCTACTTGATAAAAACTCGCCCCAGAATCAGGCCCAGGACCAAGTGGATTCCATTAATGCACAAGACAATAGGGAACTAGTGAAATTAACCCAAATGGAGCCTACTATTATCTCACATATTGGCAAAGTTTAGACCAAACTTGAAACTCCTAACATACATGACAGATGGTATCATAAAATGGGTTAACCTTCACCACTATAAAGTTCTACAGGTGACACTACAAGCAGTAACCATGATAACACCAGCCTTGATGCATCTAGTTCTACATTCCCAACTCTCGATGCCTACCACATACCTACCCCACAACCCAAGATACTGAAGCTCGAACTGAGCGACAGGAGTATTCCACTGACCTTGTAAAGATATGAGCATGACACACCTCTTCACCTATGGAATCCAAGTCTCCAAGGGAGCTTCTTTTAAAAAGAGAGGTCCAGATAAACGGTAGATCCATAGTCATATGCTTTGAAAAATTCAACCTTCAACAATAAGCCCTTGACATACCTTCTTCTTCAATCCACCACCATCTCTAAGGCCATCACTATGTTTAATCATCATAAAACACCCTATGACCGAGGTCGCCTGCTATGGTAAGATGATACCAAAAAGGGTCCCCTGTAGAATGGGCAAGTGATCCCCAACTTGATTCGTAACATCCTCTTTAGAAGCAAAAAAATAGGAATGCCTTATTCAAGTACTCCAACCTAAACTTGATAGCCTTGAACTCCTCAAGCATTACATACACATCAACTTTAGTAACATCTGCATTTAGATCAAAGATCACATGATTTCATGCTCATAAAAGAACTAACAGGATCATGAGCATGTGTTAATGAGATCCTATTCACTCCCACATCAGCCACATCCGATCCGAATTGGTGGACCTTCTACTCCGGGAAACCACCACAACCTTACCAACCTCCGTGTCACCCTACAAACAAATCCTAACTGTCGGAATCATACGAGTAAATATCCTGCATCAATGACCACTAGCCATGTGAAAGAACTTTGTGTTCGTGCCACCTTCCTTCAACCAATGTCGATTTAATCATTGCCTCCGTTCAACCTTGTTTTTGTCCTCCTTTAAAATAATGATGCATCTTGCACTCTTTTTTCTCACCACATTCAACGCTCTACAATCCTCAACTCTATCAAATTGGTAACCTCCTCATACACCCTTGGCCTTCTTCGCACTCTCTAAGCACGACTTTACAACTTGAAACGGGAAACATCTTCATCAAGGCTTTTAACTTTATCGCTAGATGTTAAGATATTTGTTATTATTATTACTGTTTTGCTTATTTTATGTTTCTTTTATCCTCTTCTTGGTATTTGCCCAACAGGTTCCTCTCCTATATAAGAGAACCCTAGGGACTATCATTAATAAATTAATTCCCATTCCTTCAACATGGTATCGGAGCGACGGACCTAAACCGGAGTTCCCATATCACACCCTAACTCTAACCCTATCCCCCCCACCGCCACCGTCTCTCCACACCGCCACTGCCGCTACACATTCTCCCCATGCTGCCACTGCCATTGCACGACCCTCTTCTTCGACAACCACCCAGGCCGCTGCCTCCAACCCTCCAGACCGCCGCCTGGGCTCCTCCAGCCCTCCAGGCCGTGGCCCAGACAACATCCCAGGTTGTCGCTCGGCCTCCCCAGGCCACTGTCGACCCTCACGCGTGCCATTGCGAACCTCTGAGGTTCGATCAATGATTTGATTTCGATCGAATAATGTGATTTCAGTCATATAAATCGTATTTTCCGGTCCTAGCGAGCGCGAAGATTGACGAGGATGGTTGTATGAGTCTATCCTTGCAACCAATCCTCAATATGTTCGTGTAGACTTGTTCACACCGGTATACTCTCCAGTTGAGTTCCACCTTTGGCCGTCTTATCATCATGGCAGGGAACAAGGGTGACATTTTCTTGTCCAGAGCCTTCAAGGGCCTGGCTCCCAGCCCTCATGCAATGCAACAATAAGGAGCACATTCTAACAGATCCAGGGCCAACAGATAAGACTGGGGCAAATGCTTCTTGGAAGCAAGATGACGCGTATGCACGTGTTTGGCTGTGGGACCCTCACCACAGAGATTGCAAATGATATCCTAAATCATCCTACCGTCAAGGCGATGTGGGACACTTTGGCTTTTACCTATGCTCAAGCGAAGATTGAGGTCAAGATTCTTCAACTACAGCTTGATATCTACAACGCCAAGCAGAATGGTCGTCCTCTGCACGTGTACTACTCTTCACTTCGTGTCATGTTCGAGAATCTTCATAGTTATATGCCTATTACGACATCTCTAGAGCAACAAAAGTCTTATAGGAAGTCCACAATGGTTGGAGTTTTCATGGCAGGTCTTGATAAAGAGTATGATGCAACGTGCACACAACTTCTCACTGGGGCTACCACACCTCAATTGGAGGAGGCCTATAGCCTTTTCAGCTGGATTATCATGCTTTCTACGACCACTTCTCTACCCTCTTCTGCTATGGCCACTTCTCGTGAACAAGGAGGGTCGACCCAATCTAGAGGATGCATCCCTCATGGCAGAGGAGGTGGGCATCTGCATGGTCCTTGCACCTTCTGTCGTCGACCACGACATGTAGAGGATACATGATACCTGAAGCATAAATATCCTGTTTCAAGTCGCGTAGCAGCATAGATTGAACCTTCAAAGACTCCAGCTTCCCAGGTCAATCCTCGCCTGGATGATATTGTCTCTCATATTCGAGAAATCATGACTCCTACTGCTGACACCACCACTATAGATACCGCAGTCGCAACCAGAGCCTCTTCGAGCTCCTCAGGTATCGCCTATGCTTTTACTGGTAGTACTGGTGCAGACATGACAGAGTGGATTATGAACTCTGGTGCTTCACACCACCTGTGTGGGGATAGAGCGCAACTGAGGTCCTACAAGACTATACCACATGGCAGATGGGTTGTCATTGCTAATAGCGATCACTTACTCGTTACAGGACAGAGGGAGGTGCATTTGACGCCGTCCATGTGTCATCAGAATGTTTCATATGCTCATGACTTCCAGATAAATTTACTTTTCATTAATCAGATTACTAAGGATCCGTATTGTCATGCTATTTTTGACCACTCATCTCTTGTGTTTCAGGACACACTCACAAGCAGGGTGATTGGATGTGGTTGTGAGCAACGGGGGCTATACAGACTGGTCCAACCTCCTCATGCTGGCGCTTCTACTATACCTACTGGACTCGTCTCTTCACATATGTGGCATCTTCATTTTGGCCACATTCCTCTGTAGAAGCTGTGTCATGTTCTCCCTCAAAAATCTACGAGATCCTCCTTTCAATATGAGGCATATCAGCTTGGGAAGCATCATCGTTCCTCCTTTCCATCGCATTAGAGTTGAAGCGGTTCGCAGTTGTTTGAGCTCCTACATTTAGACATTTGGGGTCCAGGTCGTGTTCCTTAACACCAGGGACATCGTTTTTATCTTGTTGCTGTCGATGATTTTTCTAGACTATCCTGGGTTTTTTTATTGAAGAATAAGTCTGAGGCTGGATCTGTGATCAAGTATTTTATTAATGAGATAATGAATATTTTTCTGCCAAAGTCAAATACCTTCGTTCTGATAATGCTTTAGAGTTATGCACTTTACAGCTTTCTGAGTTCCTTATATCTCTGGGCATTGTTCATCAGACCTCGTGTGCCTATACTTCCCAGCAGAACGGTGTTGTTGAGCGCAAACATCGTCACTTGATGTGGCCAAAACCTTGTTGATACAGAATCGTGCTCCTCATGCTTACTAGGAAGATGTTGTCCTCACTGCATGCTATATGGTTAACCGCATGCCCTCGTCTGTTAGGAGAGAAGATTCCTTTCTCAAGTGTGTTTCCCTAAAGGGATCTTTTCTCCCTTACTCCTCGTGTGTTTGGTTCAGATGCATTTGTTCATGATGTCTCTCCTGGTCGTGACAAGCTCTCTCCTAGAGTTGTCAAGTGGGGTTTTGTCGGCTATTCTCGTACCCAGAAAGGGTACCGCTGCTTTGATCCGCTCAAGACGAAAGTACTTTGTTAGTGTTGATATATGTCATGTATTTTTCTCCTACAAGTAATAGACTTGCTTCGTCTGACTCTGATGCTGAGATCTACATGCCTCCTCCTACTGTCAGACCATCACCACCTCCTCCTCCACCACCACCACCTACACCGACTCTTGTGGCTCCTTCTACAGTGACACAATTATTCCCTCGTGTTTTTACTCGCAGGTCTTGCTCAATACCCCTATTCACAGGCCTTGCCCGTCATCCAACACGCTTTAGGTATGTAATGAGCACATTGTTTCTATTGATGGCACTACTGAGTTGTTTGTGCAGCACGATTCCATACATGTTGAGCAGGTGCCCTCTCAAGAGGACAGCTCACAGGTTACAAATTTGGCAGATGATCTTGATGTGCCGATTACTCTTCGTAAGTCACACCGTAAGTGTGCTACTTATCCTCTTGCAGCCTAGATTTCCTTGAGCAGGCTGTCAGAGGATTTCAGAAAATTTATTTTGCACTATTAGCCGTGGAGATACACGGTCATATCAGGAGGCTCTTCAGGACAGTCAGTCGAGGTTATCTATGGAGGAGGAAATGGTTGCTTTACAGTCACGTGGTACGTGGAGTCTTATTTCTGCTCCAGTGGGCGCATCCGTTATGGGATGCAAATGAGTTTTCACTATGAAACATCGTGCGGATGGCAGTGTAGATCGCTATAAGGCGAGACTTGTGACATGCAGGTTCATCCAAACATATGGGGCTATCAGGATACTTTCACTCCAGTTGCCAGACATTCTACTCTGCACATGCTACTCTCTGTTGTAACATGAGATTGGCCCCTTTACTAGCTTGATGTGAAGAATGCCTTCCTCTATGGTGATTTACAGGAAGAGGCCTACATGCAACAACCACCTGGGTTTGCTGCTGAGGGGGAGTGTCAGAAGGTTTGCAGGCTACACAAGGCTATCTATGGCCTAAAGAAGAGTCCAAGAGCATGGTTCCAAGAGCTCTCAAACCTGATAGAGCAACAAAGGTTTATGCGATCGACTGCTGATCACTCCTTATTTGTGTAGAGGACTTAGAGAGGTGTGAGGTGGTATTGTCATTCTGATTTATGTTGATGACATTATTGTTACAAGGAATGACGAAAAGGGCATTCACAGTGCCAAGGAATTCCTAGGACAATAGTTTGTGACCAAGGACCTTGGACATTTACGTTACTTCCTTGAATTGGAGTTTACCAGGAACCAGCGAGGTCTTGTGATGACCCATAGGAAGTACGTTACAGAACTTTTAAAGACAGGCATGACAGATTGCAGATCTGCCACTACTCCTATTGACATGAGTATGAAGCTCTATGATGATGACAATGATGAGGTCGACAAGAGGAGGTACACGGAGCTTGTTGGCAAGCTACTATATGTGACTATTACCAGACCCAACATATCCTTTGCTGTGAGCAAAGTGAGTCAGTTTATGGAGCAACCCAGACAAGTACATATGGATGCAGTCCATATGATTCTGAGATATCTGAAGACTTCACCTGGTACGAGACTTCTTTTCAGTATAGGTACATCTCTTTCAATTACCGCATGTGTAGATGCACATTATGTTGGGCGTCCAAAGGATCAGAAGTCTACATCAGGCTTTGCTGTGTTCATTGGGAATTCTATGGCTTCATTGAAAAGCAAGAAGCACACCGTGGTTGTCAGATCAAGTGCTGAATCAGAGTACAGGGCCATGGCGTAGGCTAGCATGATGCGGGTCAGATCTGTTCTTACTGACCTGATTATAGAGGTGCCTCTTCCCATGCAGCTCCAATGTGGCAATCATGCTGCTCTCTTTATTGCCAATAACCCAACCTTTCATGAGAGGAGGAAGCACATAGATGTGAAATGTCACTACACTCGTGACATGATATAGAAGGGTCTTATCTCCACTACGCACATCACCTCTAGAGACTAGACTGCATATGTCCTCACTAAGGCTCTAGCCAGAGGGTCTTATCAGAGATGTTGCTCCAAGATGAGTCTGATCGATATCTATGCTCCAGCTTGAGGGGGAGTGTTGAGATATTTGTAGTTATTATTATTGTTTTGCTTATTTTCTATTTCTTTTGTCCTCTTCTTGTAATTTGCCTAATAGGTTCCTCTCCTATATAAGAGAACCCTAGGGCATGTCATTAATAAATTAATTCTCATTCCTTCAACACTAGACATTATATTGCCAAACGGACAGCCTGACAATCTCTTTAAAAACTCAGCAACAACCAAAAAACTTCCTCTAATAACCATAATCGCTCAAACCTGAAGAAAGCCATCTGGCTGTGTGTCTCAAAGGTAAAGATCCCATTGAGGCCAATTGAAATAAATCCAAAAGCTTTGTAAATATCAATAACTGATCGATACACGACCACAGGCAAGAACTCCCCTAGGTATATCTACAATCTATGGCATCCATCACCTCTAATTACAACTCACTAATCAGATCTCCAAAATCCGTCAAACTAGGGTCCAAGACACCATAAAAGCTAGGTATAACCTCAAAGAGGTGAAATTGAAGTCACCTCCAACGATCTAAGCTGCATAATGGAAAGCCAGTTTACTCGACACAAAGCCTCATATAGCTTTCTCCTCAATGCGTTATTAGTACCGACGTAAACAATGGACGTAACCAATAAGCCTATTAGGTTTCCTCCTCAGAGCAACTGTTAAAAAATCTTTGTCCATGCTAAGTAGTGAGAAATTATATATCAAGCTTAGAGTCATGTGGGTTCAGGAATGAAAAAGTTCAACATGTTGAGGTTAATGTTATAAATAAGGTGAATGCCTTAGAGAAAAAGATGAAAAATAAGTTATCCCAACATCATAGTGATAATGTCAAGTTCCGCTCGCTAATTAATAAGAAAAAGGCGAAGAACAACCCAATTAAGGAGGTTGATGGTGGGTGGACCTTTCGATATATGGTATACGTAAAGCATCATTCGAACCTCGACTTATAAGAGATCTCCATTCCAACTCATAAGTACACCACCTAAACTACCACTAGAATTACTAATAATATCTTGTATCAAAATTAGTTGTAACTAATCCCAATATGGAAGCATTGAAAAACTCATATAAGCAAGAAAATCAACCACTCTGCAGCTCCTAATGCTAGGGGGTGACTTCCAACTAATACTACTATGCAAATTCGACTCAAAATTCTAATATGTAAACTCTCCACTAAGTCTGGTCCAGCAAGAGAAGGTTGTCTATCTTATGCCTAATCGAGTCAAGCACCGTATAGAGAGTCTAATCTGAGAGGGAGGATGAACATGAGGGGGTGATGATATCCCATGAGTGTCATAGAGAACGAAAGAAGAATTAGCTGGTGGGGAAATCCCAAAGGTAGGAATGTGTACGAAAAGCAGTGGCTTTAAATCATCAAGCTTTGTTTCCTACACCATAACAACATCTACGTACTAAGAAGCAAAGAAAACATTTACATACCTCTGCTTCTCGTGCCTTATTAGCCATTACCTAGTGTGTGGAACAGTAGGTTCGACGGGGGGGGGGGGGGGGGGGGGGGCATAGTCGTTGAAATAAGGTGATGAAGGTAGCGAAAACATTCCAAGATACAACGTTCATCTGGACACCTCATGAGAATCCCGTCGAACTACTATGTTTTAAAGTAAAAACGACAAGTTAACATTTAAGTTTGTTTATTACAATTTCAATAGAAATAAACAATATCCTAAATCTCAACAAACCCATAAAAAAATCCTGAACACATCATCCTAGAATCTCAATAAATACAAGAATTCATAACCTAATACTAGGAAAAACTCAAGAGCAAGTAATATGACATCAAATAAATAAAATCTCCAACAAATCTACCTTAAGAAGAATATAAAAACTGATCTTCCAAATGCCTTCTCCATAGCAAGAACAAGAAGTAGCATCAAGAGAATCAATAACGGGCAAAATAGGGTCGATATATGTCATATTTATATTGATCAAAAGGTGAGGGTTTTATATATATCAAACCACACATTTCAAATGATACTGTATCGATGAACTGATATACAACACTATATTGATCGATATTCGGAAAAGGGACTTACACGGGATATCAATACAGGGTATACACGATGATATCACGATATTTTAATTCCTTGCACATCTAGCATGATTCTTACTATAATTCCTTGCACCATCAAATCAAAACAATAGAAGACCTTTACACTAGGCTAGACTTGTAATCAAGGAACAAAAGACGACATGCCCCGCAATCAATGCCATTTGACATCCCCATGACCAAGATTTATGGGTTCCATGAATTAATCATGCCACCATGCTCCTCATAAGATTGCACATAGTCAAAGAAGAGGATCATGAGTTTCCAAGAATCAACTAGTTACGTTTAATACTCAAGTACCTAGTAGTAAAATGTAGCTTGGACATCAAGATCGCAAGACACAAAAAGAAAGAGTAAATCTAAGTAAGAGTGCAACGTAGACTATATTCTTAATTAAAAAATGTAGAATTCTAAATATTGGAATTTACATAATGTACCATATATATCTCTCACATAATAATTTTTTTATATAAGAGTGTGTGGTTACCCTCGGAAGGTGCTCACCCAAGCCAAATCTTCATTAATCACCACTAAAACATGAATTGTTGTCTAAGAGTTCAGAAGGGAGTGTGCATGAGCCTCCCTGTTTTGTACATAAAACTGCTCATCTCACAATGCCATCACATTCCTAGCAAAACCACTCATCTCAAAATACCGTCACATTCCTAGCAAACCAGATGGCCCATACGTATGCAAAGATGTAGAAGGTCTGGCTCCCTCATTCCTCAATCTACAAGTAGCTTCCCCAAAGCTGTACGAGAATTCCCCAGCTCCAGAAATAGCAAACATGGGCACTCCACGTGCTAGTAGATCTCTTCCACTAACTCACGCTAGAAGAACATATGCGAGATATCCTCATCTTCCCTCCGCCATATTGGGTATAAATATAGTGTGCCCTGAAAGCATACATCATAATTCTCCCCCTCATTAACCAAAGGAGGACTGTGACCCTCGATAGGACCATCGGCTTCCAAATCAAATAACAATCTCTCGCTAAAGTCATGTCTCCATTTTTTTATCATGGCTAGCAGCCTGATGTATGGATTCTTTACTGAAAACACCAATTTTCCCACATCCAACGGTCTCGCATACACTTAAGGGGCCAATCTCTGACTCCACCAGAGCCTTAGATAGCTCTACAAACTCCAACATCATCTACTCAAGGAGACCTAATAAGGTCAGACACTAAACCCTAAGGTTATCCTTGATTTACATCAACAATCGCTATAATCGCCTTTTGTTGCCCATCAAGGTGAAAAGACGAGGGAACCTATCACAAAAAGCACCATCCTCTGTGAATCCATCCGTCCATAAACCAAACAATCTACCACCACTACCGCAGTAAAGGGTTCACCTGCTCTACCATCTCAATCAAGTTCATTCAAAAATCGAGGGGTATATATCTTCTTAACTGATGGAACAACAAAATCCATCCCACCTTATTAATATCCCACATAAGCATTAGAAAAAAAATCTCAGTTTCCCTAAATGTGGATGACCCAGTTCATTGGAAACACCTTATTGAACCCACGTAGTTGCACCATCTCAAGACCCCCCTTCTTTCAATGATCTTTTTAATGAGTTCCATGCAACCAGAGCCAACCCCTTCTCTCTTCTCCAAAGGAAGATCAAAAGAAATTCTGCACAAGGCTCTTAAGCCTCTGATTGATCACAACCAATAAGTTGAACATCGAAAGAAAGACAACAGGGATTGTCGAAAACAGGGACTTCAGGATCTTATCAGCAGAGGGTTCCAGTCCACTACCTACACACTGCTTTCTGTCAAGGGTAAATCTTGCTACATGCCACTGCCTCCTCCTCCATGCTGAAAGTAACAAAAGTTGCCTTCTCCCAGTTGATTTTAAGCTCTGAGAAGCCATTGAAAATGTCTAATAGAGCTAACAGATACTTGGCCTCATGAATGCGACCTACCATGAAGAGAAACGTGCCATTTTCATATTGAGGCATCAGAATGGAATGCCATGGCATCACAAAACCATTAAAGATGCCACCCAAAACCACTTGCTACAAGTGATAGTGAACGAATTGGTTGCCAATATGCAAAGAAGGGGAGCTTGGGGGCATCCATGTCGTACCAAACTAAGGCTGAAAGAAACCCCCATCTTATCGACCATTAAAACAAAACTGTAAAAGATGTGATAATACATCTTCATACAAGCCTTCCACAACTCCAAGAATAACATCTTATGTAAGAAAATCCAAAAGAAGCCTCAATTCACATTGGCATGCTTCCACCCCTCCCCTCTCTTCCAGGCTACAGCAATCTCCGAGGCCATGATCACCATATCAACTATCTTGCACATGATAAAGATTTGTTGTACCAGAATAATAAGAGAATCCAGAACACCTCTAAGCCTATCCGCCACGAGCTTCGCCATAATCAAATAGAACACGTTGGATAGCATAAAAGGGTGGAAGTCTAGTCACAATGCCACCTCCTTCTTAGTATAAATAATAGCACCACTCGGTTAAGCCTGATCAAAATGAGCATTTCCGCATATAAATTCCTCAATCACCTAAATAACATCATGTCTCACATCTCCTTGAAACTCCTTGAAGAACAAATCGAGAAACCATCAAGCACGAGAACTCCTTACTAAAGAATGCACATGCTCTATAGAGAATTTTTTAGCACCCCTTCCCGACAACCTCCAACCCGGATGTTTTATAACCCCAAACGAAAGCCTAGTGATCCACCACTGCCTTGTAAACTTGCACCAACTTCCCTGCTACATCAAAGGAATAAATATTTTTTTTTTGCGACTAGATACACCATGGAAGAATGACATATTTGTGCCTTCCTCTTCCATCCAAGTATGCCTGGAGACACAATCCCATGTTGGTCCAATCTTTCTCTCTCATTCTAGAGAGGCATATCGTTCTTGATATGGTCCAACGGGTCCATCTCACTATCCTTCCTTCTATCCTATTATTGCTTAGCATTCATCTACTTATTTGGCTCCGTGAGGGACTGTCTAAGCTCTCGATAGTTGAAGATATCTGGAAGGCCACATAGTCCTCCCACACACATCTACTGCGTATCCAACCATTCCTTAAACCCTTGTTCTATCATCTAGAACTTCTTAACCTAAAGAATAAAGACAACCTCACCTCTTCCCTCAATTCCTTGATCAGAGGGGTTTGCTTTGTTGTGGTAAGGGACACCCCTTTAATCGAGTAAGATGAAAGTCATAAAGCATCACCGCTGAAACCAAAAAGCTGTCCAATCTTGATCAAGATGTTGAGTTCCTCAAGGTAAATCTGTAATTCGAGGCATACATAATTTCCATCTAGAGTTCCTTATTCAAATTCGAAAATTATTTGATTCATGTCCCTACCCCCAACATTGTTATTGGAAATACATATTATTTGTTATATTCCTTTTCATGTATTATCTTTTCCGTATATTGTCCTCTAGGATTTCTCCTCTATATAGAGGAGTCCCAGCGTCTCATAATAAAAACAAGTTATTAATTTCTTTCCGTATGACTTATAGAGGAAGTTTTGGACCAGAGCTTTGGTATCCTCTTCATACCTTAACCCTACCTTTTGTCGCCCCCCCTCTCTCTCATGTAAACATCATTGTCACTGCCCAGACCCACCACGCCTAGCAACACCGCACCAAGCGGCACCTACGCTACCGTGCCTTGACACCCAATAGTCTCGTGCGGCATCCTGCAACTCCGCACACATCACGTGCAATGTGTTTATGAATCTAAACCACCTCACATCTATCCTGAGGCAATCCAGGTCAGAGACTATCATCTAAATATGACTGGTCAGCCCTAGAGCGTCGATAAGGATGGTGGAAAGGTTATGATTTGAGTCTGCACACAACTTGTTCCCTATATGATTAATGGTGGATATTTTTCTTGATGCCCTTGATTCCATCTATAATGCAGCACATAGCCAGCTAGTTTCTAGTGCTTCAATCCTACCAATGGAGGAGGCGTACAACCGGATGAGCAAAATCACGAACCTATCGATCCTACATCTCAGACCTCCTCTGCTATGGTGACATCACAAGGTGCCAGGGGTTAGCTCAATACAAAGGATGTGAAGTCCGCGACATGGGAAGCAATCGTCCTCATCCCCAGTGCACATACTGTAATTATAAGAGGCAATCCGAGGATATGAGTTATCAAAAGCATGGACGCCCTGCCTCTGCTCATGTTGTTGAACATTCTTAGACCATTATTATACATGTTGATCATAAGTACGATAATTTTGCCTCTCGTCTAAGAGAGACCATGGGGCCTTCAACTAGTATTATTGGCTCTCCTCCTTCCTTGTCTAACATTATCGCCTCTGCTAGCATCTTAGGTATTGCTTATGCTCTTACCACATGTCACGATAAGGATATTACATAATGGACAATGGACTTGGAAGCATCTCATCACATTTGTGACGACCTGGCACTGGACAATGGGAGATCCAGTTGATGCCTTCTATGCATCTTTATAATGATATACATGCTATAGAATTTTCAATGAATTTACTATCCATCAGTCAAATTACTAAGGAACTAAATTGTTAAGTTATTTTTAACCCTTCTCTTGTGTTTCGGGATATACTCACGAGCAGAGTGATTGGATGTGGCTGTAAGTAAGGGGGTTTGTACAGATTGGTCCACTCAACTTATGATGGCAGAACTTCCATATCTATTGGACCAATTTCCTCATATATGTGACATTTTCGATTTGATCATCTTCCTCAGCAAAACCTATGTAGAGTCCTCCCTCAGATCCCTCTACAATCTAGCTTTCAGTGTGAGGTGTGTCGGCTTGGAAAGCATAATCACACCATTTTTTTCCCATCATAAGGGTCGTAGCAGTACTTCTTTGTTTGAGTTGTTTCATTTTAATATCCGAGCTCCCAGTTGTGTTCCTCATCACCATGAGCACCATTTTTAATGGGTTTTTGCTGACGGTTTGCCTATGACTTTATTGGGTATTCTTAATTAAAAATAAGTCTAAGGTTGTGTTGATTACAAGAACTTTTATCATTGAAATAAAAAAATTCCGCTATTGTCAAATATGTGCACTCTAATAATGCTTTAGAATTATGTTTTGGCCACTTATCTCAGTTTTACAAGTCTCGTGGGATCTTACATCAATCTTCTTGTGCTTATACTTATGAACACAATTAGTGTTGCTGAGCGAAAAGAAAACACATGCATCTTTTAAACGTTACCCAGACTCTTTTGATATAGAGTCATGATAATTACTACTAGGAAGATGGTGTTCTTGATAATTACTACTTATTGTTGAGATATTTTCTATCTCTTTATATGCTATCCTGTAATTTTCTATTTCCTTTAGATATCTATGTAATTTTCCCTAGAGCTTTTCTCCTAGAAGAGAGTTTTAGGGTTACGGGTAATACAACTTTTCTTTCTCCCTTTCCACATGGTATTAGAGCGACAGTCCTAAACCGGAGCCTGTGCCCTAAATTTGTGCTCCCACCAAAAGCCCTACGCGTCGGTACGTCCTCTCCCCAGCGCGCCGCCTGGTCCGCGCTCAGCACGCCTTTGCGCATCCGCATCCTTGCCCCTGCGCCCGAGCGTACATCCGTATCCCTGCGCCTCCCGCACCTTCGCGTGCCTGTGTGCACGCGCGCTCCTGTGCGCATCTATGCGCAGCACCGCGCCTAGCGCGCCTTCACCTCATGTGCCTTTGCGTCCTTGCACGATCATACGCACTTGTGCGCACCTGTACACGCGCGCCCCTGTTCGCACCTGTGCGCATCTGCATGCGGCAGAGACTCGTGTCGGTGTCCCAACGCGCCCGTGAACATCAACTCAAGCCCCTCGTTGGGCTCCGGTTTGATCCTCGAGGGTGTTTCTTGATCGTCTAAAGACACCCTAGCCTTTCGAAGGAGTCTTCAGAGAATGAAAGTGATTGTGGTATGAGTCTACACCCACAATCATCTTCCCATATGTCTGTGTAGACGCTCTTTGTCCAAGCTTGCAACCCCAGTTTGAGAGATTGTTGTCATCATGTCAGACAACAAAGCAGATGTTCCATCCCTGGGTGCCTTCAAAGGTCCAACACCCATTGTGAAGATGGATGGAACTAATTATGAACTGTGGGTCATGCAGTTCATGAGTCTAATGCAATGCAATGACAAGAAGCACATCCTCACACAGGAGGAGCCAGTCGACAAAACTGGGATTAACGCCTCATGGGAGGCAAATGACACGTATGCACGAGTATGGCTTTCTGTAACGTTGTCCATGGAAATAGCTAATGACATTTTGAGCCAGCCTACGACAAAGGCTATGTGGGACATCCTCGCCGCTGCATATTCTCCGGCGAACAATGAGTCCAAGATTCTGCAACTTCAGCACGATATCTTCACTTCAAAGCAGAATGGTCGTCCTCTCCATATCCTTTACACTTCGTTAAGGGGCATGTTTGAGAAATTACACGGTTACATTCCCTTGACTGCTACACCAGAGCAACTCAAGGCATACAGGGATTCCGTGATGACATGAGTCTTTCTAGCGGCACTGGATCCTGAGTATGATGCGGCTAGAGATCAGATTCTTACAGATGCTACTATACCTCCGATGGAGGAAGCATATCGTTGATTGAACAAGCTCTCCATATCCTCTAGCAGTTCTACCGCATCTCAGACTTCTTCAGCCATGGCAGCATCTCGTGGCAGGGGAAGCACTACGCAGTTCCGTGGCCGTGGTGGTCGTGGAAGAGGCGGAGGCAGTAGACCTCCTCGTTAGCCTTGCACTTATTACCATAGATCAGGTTATTCCGAGGACACATGCTATTCTAAAAATGGTTTTCCCGCTTCAGCACGAATGACGAAACAGATCCAGCAGGGCAGCAGTTTGTCTGGCACATCTGACCAGCGGTTTGATGAGTTAGTTGCACGACTTAGGGAGATTATGTCGTCTCCCGGGTCAACTAGCACACAATCAGGATCTTCGGAGGTAGTAGCCTCGGCCACCACATCTACATCGGATACTACATATGCTTTTACTAGCTGTTACAGGGCAGACTTGTCAGAATGGATCATGGATTCAGGAGCATCACATCACCTTTGTGGTAACAGAGGGCGATTCAGTACCTATAGCCCGACTCAGTCAGGTAGATATGTGGTGATAGCTGATGGGACACGTTCCCCCATTACTAGTCAAGGGGAGGTACAATTAACCCTTGAAATGCGGCTTCAGAATGTTCTTTATGCTCCTGAATTCTCTATGAACTTATTATCTATTAGTCAAATCACCAAGGATTTGCATTGTCGTGCCATATTTGACCCCTCTGCTCTTGTATTTCAGGACATCCTAACGGGCAGGTGATTGGTACTGGTCATGAGCAAGGAGGCATATACAGACTGGTGCAATCTCCCTATGATGTTGTCTCCTCTCTTCGCACTGGATCCGTCTCTCCATATTTGTGGCACCTTCGCTTTGGTCATCTTCCTCTACAAAAGCTGTATCATGTTCTTTCTCAGATTTCTCCTTTCTCTATTTTCCATTGTGTAGCCTGTTAGCTTGAGAAGCATCATAGGTCCACATTCCAGAAAGTAGTCATGGTCTCTTTGAGTTGATTCATTTGGATATTTGGGGTCCCAGTCGTGTTCCTGACCTTCAGGGACATCGTTTTTATCTTGTGGCTGTTGATGAGTTTTCTAGATTATCGTGGATCTTTCTGCTTAAGAACAAGTCTAATGCTAGTCCTATCATTTAGTCTTTTATTAATGAAATAAGAAATGTTTTTTCTGCAAATGTTAAGTATATACGTTCTGATAATGCACTTGAATTCTGTAGTACGCAACTTTCTCAATTTCTTAGATCTTATAGTATTATGCATCAGACGTCGTGTGCTTATACGTCCCAACAGAATGGAGTGGCTGAGAGGAACCATCGCCATCCCTTGGATATCATCAGGACCCTTCTTATTCAGAGTTGTGCTCCTCATTCCAACTGGGGAGACGATGTTCTTACTGCATATTATTTGGTGAAACGTTTCCCTTATCGATCCCGGGGGAGAAGATTCCGTTCTCAACTGCATTTCCTGAGAAGGATCTTTTCTCTCTCACACCTCGTGTTTTTGGATGTGTTGATTTTGTTCACCAGACGTCTCTAGGTCTTGACAAGCTCTCCTAGAGCAGTCAAGTGTGTTTTTGTTGGATATTTTAAGACCCAAAAGGGGTATCGTTGTTTTGACCCTGTACAACGAAGGTACTATATTAGTGTAGATGTCACCTTTTTTGAATCCATCATGTATTTTTCTCCTATAGGTGACAAGCTTATTCCGTCAGAATGTGTGGAAGAGGTTTATATGTCACTACCTCATGTCTCTCTTACTCCACCACCACCACCTCCTCCACCACCACCCCCTCCTCCACCACCACCGTCCCCAACTCCTGACACACATAATTTCTTTCCACAAGTTTACCAGCGCCGGCCTCGTACTCATGTGCCTCCATCATCATCCAGCATGCCTAAGGTATGTCCTGAGTATTTAAGTTCCTCTGATGGCACAGGTGATTTAAGTGTGTAGGATGTTGTTGTTGATGCTCCTTCTAAGGATACTAAGGATCTGGATGTCGCTATTGCTTTACGACGGAAGAGACGTGTATGTACAATGCATCCTCTTTCTTCTCATGTCTCTTTGGCGCAGTTATCTGGTGACTTACAAAGATTCGTGACTGCCTTGTCTGCAGTTCAGATACCGAGATCCTATCATGAGGTATTACAGAGTAGTCCTGAGCATCTTGCTACGGAAGAAGAGATGGCCGCCTTACAGTCCCGAGGCATGTGGAGCGTCATCTCCGCTCCCCCATGTGCTTCTGTTGTTGGCAGTAAATGGGTGTTTACTATTAAACACCGTGCAGACGGTACAATGGACAGAACAAAGCTCGGTTGGTTGTACGTGGATTTACACAAACTTATGGGGTGGATTATCAAGACACTTTTTCTCTTGTTGCATGTCACTCTACACTCAGTATCCTTATTGTTGTCATTGTGATGAAGGATTGGCCTCTTTTCCAATTGGATGTCAAAAATGCCTTCTTGTATGGCGATATGCAAGAAGAAGTTTATATGCAGCAGCCACCGGGGTTTACTGCTGAGGGGGAGTCTAGTATGGTATGTAAACTTCATAAGGTTATATATGACCTTAAGCAAAGTCTGAGGGCGTGGTTTCAGAAGTTCTCAGAGTTGATTGAACTACAGAGCTTTGCCAGATCTACTGCAGACCATTCTCTTTTTGTTAAGAGAACTCAGAGAGGTACTGTTGCTATTTTGGTGTATGTTGATGATATTGTTGTCACAGGTAGTAGTGATAACAAAGGAATTCAGACAACCAAGGATTTCTTGGACAACAGTTCGTGACCAAGGATCTTGGTAAGCTGAGGTATTTTCTTGGACTAAAATTTGCAAGAAATCAACAGGGAATGGTAATGACGCAAAGGAAGTACGTCATTGACGTCCTATCTGAGACGGGTATGACAGGTTGTAGACCAGCTACTACTCCAATGGATCCCAATGCTCGGCTATATGATGATGACTCTGCAGAGGTAGATAAGAGACAGTACAGAGAGCTGGTAGGGAAGCTATTGTATGTCACCATTATCAGGCATGATATATCATTTGCAGTTAGTAGAGTTAGCCAATTTATGGAGCAACCAAGACAATCTCATATGGATGCAGTCAATATGATCTCGAGGTATCCCAAATCTTCACAAAGTGCATGACTTCTATTCAGGAGACACACGACCCTGACAGTATCAAGTTGTGCGGATGCGGACTATGCTGGGTGTCCCAAGGACAGGAAGTCAACTTCAGGCTTCACTGTGTTTGTGGACAGCTCCTTAGTTTCATGGAAGAGCAAGAAGCAGACAGTTGTGGCCAGATCCAACGCAGAATCAGAATATAGGACATTGACCCAAGGGAGCACATAAATGTTGTGGGTCAAGTCTGTCCTGACTGACCTAACTATGGAGGTGCCTCTTCCTATGCAGTTAAAGTGTGATAACCAAGCTGCCCTATTTATAGCAAACAATCCAGCCTTCCATGAAAGGACAAAGCACATTGAGGTTGACTGCCACTACACCCGTGATTTGATTCAAAAAGGGTTTATACGCACTTCTCATGTTGCGTCAGGCGATCAGGTTGCTGACATGTTCACCAAAGCCCTTGCAAAGGGACCATTTCACCATTGTTGTTCCAAGTTGAGCATGATAGATATTTATCCTCCAGCTTGAGGGGGAGTGTTGAGATATTTTCTATCTCTTTATATGTTATCCTATAATTTCCTATTTACTTTGGATATCTATGTAATTTTCCCTAGAGCTTTTCTACTATATAAAAGATATCTAGGGTTACGGGTAATACAACTTTTCTTTCTCCTTTTCCACACTTATCAATCATAAGTCATCTCCCATGTTAGAAGAAACATGTTCCTTATTCAATTGTGTTTCCCTAAAAGGACATGTTCTCCCTAATACATCTCAGAGGGTTATAGAAAGTTTGAGGTGGGATTGTCAACTGTTACAATCCCGCACACATACTAGGAAACCTTGCAGGAAAGCTAGTGGTGTCTGGCTATGGAAGAATAGATGGTCGCAACTATAGTCCAAAGGTGCATCGACCTTAGGGAAGTCGCTCTCGTAGGGGCATCTATGGTTGGTTGCAAATTGGTCTTCGTGATGAAGCATCGAGCGAATGGCAGTGTTGATCACAACAAAGATAGAGTTATGGCAAGAGGTTTCACTCAGACATATGGAGTCGACCCCACCCTTCAACAAATGCTCATCCTCTTGTTCTAAGAGACCACAAGCATATAGCACGCCAACTTCAAACCTTATCACATCTCCATCAAAACTAGAGCCCGACCAGAGCCACAAGTCATCATTTGCATGGATTGCGACATTGAAGTGCATATCCGACACAAGATACTTATTTCTGGCAATCACCAAAGCCATACACCCCATTGGAACCTTCGACCGCCACACACACCCGTAAATGAGCAATCCCTTCTCTAATATCCCATCTTGTTACATTAGAAGCACACAATATTACTTGTACAAGACCTTGCGAGGTGTCTGACTTTGCCACAACGAGAGCAACAAAACAAGCGCAAGACCTTCCTCTTACACCTTCTCATCGTGGCAACTTGAGACCAATCATGATCAAAATCAACCCCAACCCTGCCGTCTCAAATTTGTTGCTCTTTCGATGGCCTTTGACTTACCACCCACGCTCCCTCTGGTCTGCAACTCATCATCTGAACATAACTCTCCATCCTCACGTGCTCCACCCCCATGCTCTCTCCTCTCCCTCACGCTCTCCATCTTTCCTATCAAACTAATCTCATGCTTTCCTATAATAATTATTCCAAACGTCCAAATTAGTACTGAATGATATACCAATATAACTATAACTAAGCATGAGTTGTTGATAGAACTTCTTGAGAAGCTTTTATACCTCTATGGCAAGAGGTACACCATCATATCATGTTGATTTGTGAACTAAGTATTCGTGAGCTATACTAGCATGCTTATAGGTATAAACTTGCATTGGGTGTGTATTATGTATCTACATATGCAAAGATGTTTGATCTCCTCCATTAAAAATTGGAGCAAATCATAAATACAGTGTATATCTTGAGTTACACAATAATACATAAACATATGCATGAGTTGTGAATTTACATGTTTGAGTGATTTCTTCTTTGTGCTAGTTATCTGTAACAATGTATGCATGTTAATAGCACTTAGAACTAATATATATCCTCTTTAGAAATGTAAAAAAAATAGATAAAGAAGGAAAAATGGGCAACAAGCCATGTTTTTGCACTAGGTGCTCAAACAAGTGCCCTACACTCAATAGGGCCTCACCCCAACGTCTAAGAGAGCACATAGAGTGCTTTTAACAACATGGCATATCCATGTGTGTGTATGTTAGATGCTTGATACATACATGTTTTCTTGTATACACACAACTTGTGCTTAAACAATGTCTAGGTTCCATCTCTCCAGAAAGCCGGAAAGAGGTGGAGTCTGAAGGAATGGTTGACCTACCTTCCTATAAGAGTCATGATCGTTGGCCCTCCAATCTAGACAATAAAGCGGCCAGAGGGTATTGTCTTTCTAGCTGTGTCTTCCTGATGGTAGGCGGGATTTGGATGGAATTCTGCGAGTAGCACAGTTCAAGAGGCACTCCCCCCACTTATGAGGGGGAAGTGACCGGGGATGCGAGGAGTGCCCCATCATATTCATACTGGTAAGTCATTGAGGCCCAGTGTTCCTTATGGTTAATATCTAAAACTCATCTTGTGATTGCAATCATCTTGCTTAAAAGAGAAATATAAACGTAATAGATTCTCGTAAAGTTGCTTACAAAGCCTCTTGTGATGCTGAAAATGTGAATCACATCTTCTGACTTCGAATGATTTATGAAAAAGTTTGCATACTGACACCACTGTGCATTGTTTTACCTGAACTGAGTTGATCATAGATATAATCATAACTAGAGTAATCATGATCTAAATGCTATGAGATGTATATAATCTATATCTCATTAAATGTTCTATAAATCCTCAAAATTTTGAACTTTCGAACATGCTGTTGGATAACAGTATATTGGTACGAAAAAGTGGTATTTAACCTGGTACATTTGCTGCATGGTGTTCAGATAAGGTTTTCCAATTTTAATTCATCACGGTTGGTTTATAGAACTAGAGTTTTTGCAATACCGGTACACTTTACTGACACTTATATATGATTCTTTTCATATCTATACCATGCATGAGATATTTGTACCCTTCCTCATTGTACTCTTGAACTGTGAGCTAGCAATACCGTTGTACAATGTGGTGCATCGTCATGACCAACAGGATACATTATATATATATGATTGTGGCATGCGATATATTACGTCCAATAAATGCTAGTTAATTGTGATGGATTATTGGACTTTGTAAGCATGTTCAAAGGACTGAAATGCAATGTTTTAGGATGTTTTTATGCTGTTAATTCACATGCATGCATTTATACTTCTCGACCATAAACTATGGCTTAATATGGTAAAATGCTGCCTGATGTTCCAAATTCTTTTCTTATCATTTTTTTTATGCTCAAAAAGGGGGAGACACTCAGTGGTGTTCGCCCCAATGTATTAAAACGTAAAGAAAAGAGTACTTACAAGATGGAAGAACAAGACAAACGCTACATGGTATCGAATAAGAGATACCCCCAACGCACACGAATTATGTTACCCAGAAGTCCAATCATGAAGAAAGCGTGCTGCCGAGATGCGAATATTTTCCTTGTAGAACCGCTGCCGAGCAAAGAGTGCCTCGTTTCTTCCTAACCAGATGCTCCACAAGCGCAATTGGGTCCACGAGGTCCACCCTAGATCGACCCCGAGAATTCATCAAGCTGTCGCAAAACGCACCAAAGTCCGAGATATTCAGCCATCCCATATCATCCCAGAGAGCACGAACACAATCGCACTGAAGGAAAAGGTGGCCGCTGGTTTCCTCCTCCGTAACACAGGAAACATAATTGCACATCGATCTCTAGTTAACAGCCGACCATGCCGAAGAAGCCAAAGAAAGACACCAACCCGTTCCGGTAATTTGAGTCTCCAAATGAACTTGCAATGACCCAATAAAGTCGCATCGTCCCCCACAGCTGAAGGAATAAGAGCGTGGTACGCCTTCCTCGAAGAGAAAGGACCGTCTTTCCAAGCCAAATGATCACGCCCCCCAGCGGGTGTGGGAGCGTTCGAGAGAAAAATCAACATGGAGGTGAAATCGTCCAAACGTTGATCCGAAAGATTTGCGGCAAAGAGAGGGCACCAACAGCCACCGGCCCAGCATGACGCCATGGTGGCGTCCTTGTCGATCGCCAACGCGCACAACCGAGGATACATAATCTGCAAAATACCCCTCCCGGTCCAATCATCCGTCCAGAAGCGGAAGGAATTACCATCTCCGAGAATTGGTTTAAATAAAGATCTGTTGCGATTAAAAGCGGCAAGCACACCACGCCACAAGGAGTAATTGAGGGCCTCGATCCGCCCCCGCGAAGCGGAGATCAAATCGACCCCCGTCGCCTCCCTAAGGCACTTCAACAAGAAATTCTCCTCCCTACCCCACACCCTCGCCGCCCATTTGAGAAGCAATGCTTCATTCACCACCTCCAACCGTCTCACACCCAATCCCCCTCCCGCTTAGGCCGCGAGACATCCTCCCATCCCACCAAATGAACCCCCCTTCTCCCATCGCCTTTCCTGCCCCAAAGAAACCCCCGCATACATTTCTCCAACCTCACCCGGATCCCCTTTGGCATGCCACGCACGGATAAGAAGTAAATTGGGATCGAGGAAAGAACCGATTTAAGAAGCACTAACCGACCCCCCTGGAGAGGAGCGCCGCGCGCCACCCAGCCAGCCTAGTCTCCATCTTTTCAACCACCTTTTGCCAGTCACGCAACCGTGCACAGCCCACCGTCAGCGGCAAGCCAAGATACTCCAAGGGGGGCCGCCCGGAGAAGAACCCATCAGCCGAGCGCAATCCACAGCCTCCTCCTGCGACATAGCGAACGAAACGACTTTGGACTTGTTCCCGTTAATGAGGAGGCCCGACATCTCACTGAATAATTGAAGAGTAGTAGCCATACCCGAGGCGTTGGTGATGCTGCCCTCAATGAAACATATAGTGTCATCAGCAAATTGTAATATAGGAATATGATAGGGACCCAAAGAGCATCCGCGCGTAAGGCCGGCCTCCGCGACACCTTCAATCATACGAGGCAAAACATCCACCGCCAAAACGAATAGAAGGGGAGCGAGGGGACATCCCTGCCGGACCCCCCTGCGAGGTTGGAAAGACCCCCCAGCCGGGCAACCATTGAGAATAACTGAGAAAGAAGCAGTGGTCACACATCGTCGAATCCAAGAGATCCATATCGACGGGAATCCCCGCCGCGTGAGAACCGACCATAAGAAGCGCCAGTCAAAAGTATCATAAGCTTTAGCAAAGTCGATTATCCACAGAATCCCCTTTGAATCATTCCTGCGCCAAGCTTCTATGATCTCGGACGCGACCGCATAACATTCAGAAATTTGCCTCCCACGAAAAAAAGCGGCCTGTGAGGGCGATATGAGCGAATCGAGGAGTGGCGCAAGTCTCCTGGCGAGAGCCTTAGCAATGATTAAATAAATGCCATTAGATATAGATATAGGGCGGAAGTCCTCGATACGGTTGGCCGAAGGAGACTTAGGAATCAAAACAATATTAGCCCTGTTGATTCTGTTAAATCCACTGTTCCCCGCCAGAATTCGAGTGCAACGTCCAAGACGTCACAAGCGACCACGTCCCAGAAGTCGCGATAAAAAGAAATAGGGAAGCCATCAGGACCGGGGGCAGCGTCCATGTTAAGATCCCAAACCACCCCCTTGAGCTCATCCAAAGAAAAAGGCCTGATAATCGTCGACGCATCCGAAGCCGCAAGGACCGAAGCCCCACGGCCAGACCACCGCCACGTGCGCAGAGGTTGTCGGTCAAAGGCGCCCTTAAAATATGCTCCCAAGGCCACGCCCAACTCCTTCTCCCCCTGAATGAGAGAGCCATTAACTGTGAGAGAAAAAATTGAGTTAGCACGTTTTCGACCACTGGCAACCCGGTGAAAGAAGGCAGTGTTCGCATCCCCATCAGAGATCCATCTCAAGCGCGAGCGCTGGCGCCACTCGATTGCCCTCTTCCTGTCCTCCGCCGCAACCACCTGCGCTGCCGAAGCGCGTTCGGTCAATTCCTCGGGAAGTAATTCCCTCTCGCTCTCTAAGCGATCCAAACGCAGAATAATGTCATCAGCCTCCGTACAAGCGAGAAAACATGCTTGACGGGATTCAATTTTAAAGGATGCCAATAATTTCCTGAGGGAGGAAAGTTTATGATCAAAGCGACCGGTCGCACTGCCGGCAAAAGTTGTCTGGGACCAATGGTTGCGCACAAGGTCCCTGAAGGACGGCTCCAACAGCCAGCATCGCTCGTAGCGAAAGAGGCCACGTGGCCGAAAAGATTCCCCGGAATCCCAAATAATGGGGCTATGGTCAGAGAACGATCGCGGTCGAGAAGAAACCGAGCAAAGCGGGAAGGCCTCCATCAAGCGTCCATTCGCCAAGAATCTGTCTAACCGAGATCGAGAAGCAATATTCCTCCAAGTGTATTTAATGTCATTTGCCACCAGCCCCTCGAGCGCCAAGTCTTGGATGAAATCCATAAAATCAGAAGAACCCGGATCTTGCCCCCCACGACCACGAGGACGGTCATGCGAGAGCAAGGTCACGTTAAAGTCGCCCCCCAAGATCCAGGGGGTGTCCCCAAAAGCCACGGCATCGTCGCGCAAGTCTTCCCAGAGCTCACGACGGGCGATATGACAAATAGGCGCGTATACGCATGTGAAAGCCATTGAAGCATTAGAATCAGGCCTCGTGAGTATCACAGAAATAGAATGCCTCCCAACACGAGCAGAGGAAAAGGAGAATCTCGGCAACCGCCATGTCAAAAGAATCCCTCCCGATGCGCCAACCGCATCCAACGAGCGAAAAGCATCAAAGGTCCCAGCACCGAAGGACTTCCACAAAATGTCGTCCACCCCCGATAATTTTGTTTCTTGAAGAAGAGCAACGTCGCAATCCCAATCAATCAAACGAGAACCCAAAGCACGCCGTCGATCAGGGTCCCCAAGACCACGAACATTCCAAGATAAGATTTTCATTAAACACGAAACACGTCCCCCAAACCACGAACAACAGCAGAGCCACTCCAAATTACCCAAGGGGAGAGTGTCCCTCAATGCGAAAGAGGCCTGCCGCCTCTGCCACCGCCTCGCGCAAAAGCTGGCTTGAAGAGTGAGATGAAACCCCAAGTCTTGGGAGACGGCGTCGAGTGTAACTTTTTCCAAACCTGGAAGGGGGAGAAATCCCAGCGCTCCAAAAAAGACTAGAGCGGCTTGAAGAGCCGGGCATATGACCAGTAGAAGAATCGCCAGGTGCCCCGCCACCTATTCGAAAAGCCGGAGAAGAAGGATTCCCTTGATAGTCGAGGGGTAAAAAGTTAAAAACACACCCGCATCCTCAGGCGATGCGCTGCCCAGAGAGGCGCCCTCCGAAGTAAAAGGGAGAGCCGACATCATGCTAGGCGGGGAGATAATTTCTTCCAGATGGGCCACCGGGGAGAAGGGCATCGAAGTAATTGGCTGCGGACACAAATAATCGGAAGTCCACATAAGAGGCTCCGAAAGCATAACTTGATCGGGTCCGTCCCTCGCAAGGGCCCATAAGTCGGGGATATCGGATCCGGACGCAGAGATAAGCGGTAACACAGTACCGTGCCCCGAGAAGTCCAAGTGTAAGGGATTGGCCGACAGAATGGATGCTGCAGAAGAATGCGAATCGACCTCGAGAAGATCCCAAGCAACCAAATGACGAGCGCCCTCTCCCTCACGCGCGTCCCGAGGGTAACCAGGCGATAAACCCGAAAAGGCGCCCTGTCCTTGCGACGCTTCGAAAATGTCCCTCAATAATGACACGTGTCGGACAGAAGGTGAACCGCCAAGGCCCGCTCCAGAGAACGAACCGCCACCATGCACGGCCGGAGAAGGTGGAGAAGAGACCGGCGTCGCCGCCGGCGACGGAAAAGTGAATTCCAGCTTGAAGGTCCAGCTCCCCACAGTTAGACTCTCGAACAAAACCTTATGAGCCAAATACCTGATAAACGTCGAGGAGCACTCGATGAGAATCCGAGTACACTTCCAATCTGAGCCCGGCGTAAGACCATCGTCAAGGACCGCCAGAATTTGGCCCCACCCGCGGACAACCTTGGATAGGCAATGCACCGTGCGAGACAAGAATGGGACCCCACGAACTTCGGCAACGCAGACTTCCGAGTCAAAGGTTGCGCCATCCGCAACACGCAGTCGCCTCCATTTAACGAGTGAATCATCCTCCTGGCAAAGAAGGGTCTCCCGTTGCTCCGGGGAGAGCCCACGAACACAGCATCTAAAGTCGTCAAAGAAGAAAAAATCCCCGTGGAAGTCGTCTCCCAGAAGAAGAAGGGTACCTGCGCGAATCTCCTCCCGACCCACTCCGGGTCTTCGAAGAACCCCCACAACGGCCAAGCGCTCCACTGAGCCAGCATGCGAGGCCGAAGCACCCTGCGCCCGCGCTCCCTCCATCGTCACCCCAACCGCCGGCATCTTATGGGCACACTCCCCTCGCACGTCAACCCCCTTGCCACGAACGACATGCATGCGCATCCCACGCACCCCATCGACATCCCCCAAGCTGACCTGCATTTGCACCTCCTCATCATGGAGAACCCCCGACCCCCCGCCCACATCAGCAATAGAACGTGAGGGTGGGTGAGAGGCGTTCCCCCCCACAGGCCCATTCGAAGCAGCACCACCGTCGCACACAACTTGAGCAAACGAGCGAGAATCCTTGAGAGCGTACGAACCATCGCCACATCGACGCTGCGCCGAACGTCGAGGGTCCATGCGAACCCTGCCAGCGCCAGAATCTCCAGAAGCCCTGCAAGAATACATGCGATGACCTACCTCGCCACAGAGAAAGCAGCGAGGAGGAGCTCGACATGCATAAGCAACATGACCTCGCCCGCCACAACGGAAACAACGCTTCCCGGGCTTGGCATGCGTGACCAGAAGTCCATACCTAGATAAATCTGATATAAATTGATATTTATATAGTAGAGATGATTCCTGAAATGGTATATTCACATTGTTTCTTAGCTTAAATTGTGCACACACTCGTGATTTTTATATGATGAATTGCTTGGATGCATTATTGCTTATAACTAAATGAGTGTTGTTAAGTTTGATTCCACATCTCATACTATTGACGCTTGTCTACTTGTTGTGAGTAATTAAAAGGTACTAATAGTTATATGCAAATATTTACATATGAGATACACCTTAAGTAAGAACGAATGAGATTGCTTGCATTCTAAGAGTAAGCTATTACCAAGGCCTGCGTGGCCATATTACTTTGCCAAGGCCTGCATGACCATATTACTTGAGAACCTCAAAGATGATGAGCTAAGGCTTATTGAATAGATAACTGTGTGGTATATCTAGATGACGCATCTTGATGCAAAGATGATGTATAAATCTTTCATGCTTTGTTGTACAGAACTTCATATCTGATAGTCAACTCAAATACAGAACTTCATATCTGATAGTCAACTCAAAACACATGTAGTCCCTCGCATCACATAATTGTTTCCCGCCACACAACGTTCACCAATATTCCACCCCAAGCATACCCCCTACTCAACATCTTCACACCTTGCCCTCGGCCCACAAATACTATGTGCCACAGCTTAGGACACATGCAACGCCTAAGTGTCACCATCTCTCCTAAGTGCCTCGCAGACACCATCTTGCCTAGGCACCTCGTGGACCCCCACAACACTGAAGAGTTAAAGACTTGAATAAGATCAATTATACGTGTTGGGAGATATATATTAATGATTTTATATTGTGTTGGAAAAAATGATATTAAGATGTGCATTGATATGAAACATGATGGAAAACAAATGATTGAGACGATTTAACAGAGGTGTCGGTTAAGATTTATTCAATCATTTGGTAACACCTCAATTGATCTCCAAATTAGAATGTCGGTTAAGTAAGATATTACACCATGAAATTGGCTAATCTCTTTATTAACAAGGGCAAACTATTCAAATAACAACAAAAACAATGCAATTTCCCACATTTAGTAGGGTCGGCTACATGGACTCTTGCCCCATTCAGATCTATCTTTGGTTATTCTCAAGCTTAGATCCAAAAAACTAAGATCCCTTCATATAGTCTCATTCCAATACTTCTTGGACCTTCCTCACCCTCTCTTAACTGACTCAACATTTCAAAACCCACATAGCGTAACTGGTGCATCAATCGACCTCCTTTGCAAATGGCCAAACCACCTTAAGCGGTTTTCTCTCATCTTATCCTCATTCGAAGCTACACCAATTTTTCTTCTGATTGCATCATTCCGAATATGATCTTTATGTGTAAGTCCACACATCTACCTTAGCATTTCCATTTCTGCTACTAATATTCTCTGCACATGTCATCGGTTCACATGACAACATTCATATCCATAGATCATAGCATGTCTCATGGCTGGTTTGTAAAACTCCTCTGATTTTCAAAGGAATTTTCTTATCAGATAGAACAATAGAGGATCCTCTCCACTGTTATAAAATATGAAGAATGCAGAAGCGATTGATAAATAGAGCATAAACAAAGAAAGATAGAACATGGAACGCCATGATTTTACATGGACCCTACTCTGTGAAGAGCGGGATGAAACCACGGGAGAAGCCCTCAAAGGGGCATATGCTTCATTGCTTTATCTCAATGAGTACAGGAGGTCTGGGGCTCCTTATATAGCCTCTCCAGAGCCTCCAAGTCCCACCACTAGACGATGTGGGACTAAACACATGGATGGGGTAAATGGATCTTCTCCAGGATCCATTTACCCTGCTACAACTCAATGGACGCACAACCAAATACTCTAACATTCCCCCTCAAGCTGGAGCATGCAATGCTCAGCTCGGACAAACAGAAATAAACTCAACTCAACGCTACAGGACACTACGGACAATATCAACCCAACGCGCACATTGTTGCAGTCGAGGACGTTGCTTCTCATGCCGTGCATGTGAGGAGGACGAACGAGCTGGAGTGTGAGTCTGTTGAATCTCCTCGTCGGAGAGCATGTACTTTGAACTGTGCCTGTCAGAGTCACTGCAAGTCTGCAACTGAAAATGAGTCTCCTCGTCAGAGTACTCTGGCCCGCCACAATAATGTGGACAACTGCTCCATCTCTGAAAAGGGCCTAATTGAAAAAGACCGTGGCGTTGCAATCCTCGTCGGAGTCCACGGTCGCTGGAGAATGGAGTCTGAAAATAGTCTCCTCGTCAGAGAACTGGGTCTCTCCCATCTGGCTCAGAGAATGGTACACTGCTCTGGTGTACCTATGATACCACATGAAAACCCTTACCAACATGACATAGGGAATGGTCCTCTACTCTGGAGTCCCTATGGCTCACATGAAAACTCTGGCCGACAAAACAAGGATAATGATGGGGACCACGAACAAATGACGGCAACATATGCTCATCTGAAAATGACCGCATCCATGTGCGTGTTTGAAACTGAGGACTCGGAAGACAATTGTCGAGTCTGAATAATCAACTGTAGAGTCTGAACAACTGGTTGGCCTCTGGAGAATCTGATATCGGAAGAAGACCTGTGACTCTACACATATACTCCCCCTTTTTCCCATACTTGTCGGAAAACATGTACGTCGACCAAGTTGGGAGAAGACAAAAATGATGGGGACAAACAAAATCACTTAGCCGATCACACATTTGTCGGCTTTACAAGACATTCATCTTTTTTTTTGAATTTTTTTAAGTCGTTGACATTTTTTTGACTTTTCAAATCATTTTTTTAACTTGCGTACGACTTTTTTTTGGGTATAAGCGCCTCTTTTTTCCTTTTTTTTAACAAACTCACGGCCCAAATGAAGGGCCTTTTCATAACTGCATTTTTGCATTTTTTCGGGCTTTCAAGCAAATAACCCTCGAGATTTTGCTCTCTCTTTTTTTTAAATGTCAGCCCCCAAAAAAACCCCACCGTTTAGTGTTCCCATCGGGGAAACCTTTTACAAAAGGCAACGCGAGGGTTGCCACCCCCATCAGGGTTCAGCTCCCGCCGCCACAGCTGGATCGCGTGCCTGGGAAGGTTGGGGGCGTCGCCAGGGTGGGATTTGCGGCGAGGGATATCGCCTGGAGGGGCGGCAGTTCCGCCAGGAGATGGAAGGGAGGCGACGTCGGAGGGCTCGCCGCCTGAGCGCTCACCGCCTGCGATCTGGGGTATCTCGCCGTCTGGGGGGTTTCCTTGCTCATCGCGCCCCGCTGGAGGCGCACGGGGTCAGGCGCGGGGGGTAAATGGGTGCCGCCTTTGATGAATATGTGGCCCTACTGCTGGAGGAAGATGCGTCTCGGAGAGGAAGGGGCTTCGCGCGAAGAGGAAGGCCGCGACAGGAGGGGGATCGGGAGGGCGTCGTCTGCTGCTTTTCTTCGAGAAGGGTGCGCCGCACGCCTGAGAGCTCTTGTATCTGATGGAGGAGGAGCCACAAGGGGTTAGAGGTCGATAGATCACCGCCTGCGACGCCTCTGCCTCATTTGCGCCTGGGAGGTGGCGTGCAACCCTCTGTTCTGAGCGAATCAGAGTAGCGATGCTCTGCGCTGAATATGCGTCATCAGTGGCTGGAATCAGAAAAGCATTGATCCCTGATCTAGGGTTCCGGAAATGAACCAGAGATGTTGGGTGGCAGCTGCCAGAGATCATCTTGTGCCGAAGAACATGTTTAGGGCTAAAACTTTAGATCTCAAACTTCGAACAGATCGTAAATCCTTAGAATATTGAATCTTCAAGAACAAAACTAAAATTGATTCTCGTTAAAAAATAAAGAACAACCTCGAGAATCGAACCCGCTCTGATACCATGTTATAAAATATGAAGAATGCGGAAGCGATTGATAAACAGAGCATAAACAAAGAAAGATAGAACATGGAACGCCATGATTTTACGTGGAACCCTACTCCGCGAGGAGCGGGATGAAACCACGGGAGAAGCCCTCAAAGGGGCATATGCTTCATTGCTTTATCTCAATGAGTACAGGCGGTCTGGGGCTCCTTATATAGCCTCTCCAGAGCCTCCAAGTCCCACCACTAGACGATGTGGGACTAAACACATGGATGGGCTAAATGGATCTTCTCTAGGATCCATTTACCCTGCTACAACTCAATGGTCGCACAACCAAATACTCTAACATCCACTTTAGACAACCTTCATTTATTCTATGAGCAACATCTCCATCAATTTCTCCATCATGTTGCAAAATAGATCCCAAGTATCTAAAGAATCTTTCTTCAAAATATTATTGTCACCAATCTTCGTCTCGATTCCTTCACCGATGTGTCCATCAAAAGTGCAATCCATATATTCAGTCTTAGTCCTACTTATACGAAACCCTTTAGTCTCTAATGCATGTCTCTAAACCTCAATCTTCTCATTTAGTCCATCTCTAGTCTCATCAATCAAGGCAATATCATCAATGAATTACATAAACCAAGGTATCTCATCCTAAATGTGGCTAGTCAAATCGTCTATATTCAAAATAAAAAGGAATGGACTCAAAGTTGAACATTGATGCAAACCGGTGCTGACATTAATATATATAGTCTTCCTAGACTCGATCCTTACACAAGATGAAGATCCATCATACGTATCCTTTATAAGGTTAATATATAGGACATGTAATTGTTTCTCTCCAAAACTCTCCACAATATCTCCTGCGTGATAGAATCATGAGCCTTCTCCAAATCAATAAAAATAATACAAATGTTCTTCCTTTTAGCTCTATAAATCTCCATTGCTCTCCAAATCAATAATGTTGGAGTACTTGGTTGTATGCGTCATGAGGTGTAGCAGGGTAAATGGATCCTGGAGAAGATCCATTTACCCCATCCAGTGTTTAGTCCCACATGGACCAGTGGTGGGACTTGGAGGCTCTGGGAAGGCTATATAAGGAGCCCCAGACCTCCTGTACTCATTGAGAAAGTGAATAGAAAAACACGCCCCGTTAAGGGCTTCTCCCGTGGTTTCATCCCGCTCCTCACGGAGTAGGGTTCCACGTAAAATCATGGTGTTCCCATGTTGATGTTTCTTCTTCTTTAGCTCTGTTTATTTATCTTGTCTTCTCCCAACTTTGTTGACATCTATATTTTCCGACAAGTATGGGAGAAAGGGGGAGTATACATGTAGAGTCACAGGTCTTGTATTCCAGATCCAGATTCAGATACCAGTCTCCAGACCAGCCAATTGATCAGACTCTACAGTTGTTCAGACTCGACGTCAAGAGGTTCCGAGTCCAGTTTCAGACACGCACGAGATTGCGGTCATTGTCAGATGAGCATATGTTGCCATCTTTTGTTTCGAGGTCCCCATCATTCTTGTTGTTGTTCGGCCAGAGTTTTCATGTGAGCCATAGGGACTCCAGGGCAGAGGACCATTCCCTTGAGGGCAAGGGTTTTCATGTGGTATCATAGGTACACCAGAGCAGTGCACCATTATCTGAGCCAGATGGGAGAGACCCAGTTCTCCGACAAGGAGACTATGTTCAGACTCCATTCTCCAGCGATCGTGGACTCCGACGAGGATTGCACAGCCACGGCTCTTTTCAGTTAGGCCCTTTTCAGAGATGGAGCAGTTGTCCACATTATTGTGGTGGGCCAGAGTACTCCGACGAGGAGACTCATTTCCAGTTGCAGCGACTCTGACAGGCGTAGTTCAGAGCGCATGCTCTCCGTCGAGGAGATTCAGAAGACTCACACTCCAGCCCGTTCGTCCTCCTCACCTGCACGGCATGAGAAGCAACGTCCTCGACTGCAGAAATGTGTGCGTTGGGTTGATATTGTCCGTAGTGTCTTGTAGCGTTGAGTTGAGTTTCTTTCTGTTTGTCCAAGCTGAGCATTGCATACTCCAGCTTGAAGGGGAGTGTTGGAGTACTTGGTTGTATGCGTCATGAGGTGTAGCAGGGTAAATGGATCTTGGAGAAGATCCATTTACCCCATCCAGTGTTTAGTCCCACATGGACCAGTGGTGGGACTTGGAGGCTCTGTGAAGGCTATATAAGGAGCCCCAGACCTCCTGTACTCATTGAGAAAGTGAATAGAAAAACACGCCCCGTTAAGGGCTTCTCCCGTGGTTTCATCCCGCTCCTCACGGAGTAGGGTTCCATGTAAAATCATGGTGTTCCCATGTTGAAGTTTCTTCTTCTTTAGCTCTGTTTATCTATCGCTTCCGCATTATTCATATTTTATAACAAATAAAAATAATACATATGTTCTTCCTTTTAGCTTTACAAATCTCCATTGTTCTCGTCAGCAAGTGGATGACTTCAATAGTAGAGCGACTTGGCATGAATACGAATTGATTTCCTTTTACTTTGGAAACTTGCTTCAACCTTCTTTCAGTTACAAGTTCCCAATCATAATATAACTCATCAGATTGATGCCTCTGTAATTCGAACAATTTTCAATATCTCCTTTGTTCTTATAAAGTGGCACCAAGATGCTTCTCCTCTATTTTTCATGCATTTTCTTTTTTCGCCAAATAACATTGAATAAAATTGTAAGCCAAGTCAAACCACACCAACCTAGAACTCTCATACTTCTATAGGAATGACATCATATCCTACACCTTTCCCAGGTTTCATAACCTTTAAAGCCTCCTCTACTTCATGTGTGTTTGTGCATAGCTTGCATGACTAGCAATTCAAAACATAAATAAAATATTCATCGTTAACCTATCTATCATTTAGATATACAAAAATTACTGCAATGTGCATGGGAAAAAAATAGAAGATGAAAGTTACATGAATTGACTGAGGGGAGTATGCATTGCGAAAGCAACAAAATAAAAAATGCCCTTTATTATCGGGTAGGAATCTTTCCTTCTCTTACTATTTCAAAATGATACAACTATCTCCTTGTGGTATAATAATTTAAGATACTACAACAGTCAAATATACAAGAAGAAAAATGCCAAAGTGGACTACAACAAGACTCTCCAAGTTTGACCTCACTCACAAGACCTGAATTCCCCCACCAAGGTTTTGGTGCTCTTGCTTAAAAGATGGAGTAAACAATGGCAATATGAGATCCAGGTCTGTATCAGATTTTACTTCTCTGAAAGACAAATTCCTGGCAAGTACAATGTGACCTCTTAATCATGAACCTGATGTATAGGTATACCGTGTCTGTGCTCCAACTAAGAGTTCGACAAGTTTCTCTGCACAAATGAAAGAATCATTGTTAACCAAAATAAGAAAACTTCCCTAAATAAAGACAAATATGCATGCATTCCACATATTGAGAAAATAAAAAAAATCATGGAAGCCTGGAAATGCAGGCTAACCTGTAAGAAAGCCAATCAAAGGAACACGACTCAAATACTTGTCAGTATTTTCAAGACGTTTCCTGCAAATAAAATACCAATATTGCTTAACAGAACAGAGACCAACTCATTAAAAACAAGTCTAGATAAAACCATACCTAGTGTATAGGGTAAAGAATGGATCTCTCATTATATATAATGCCCATAGCAGTTTTCGTCTCTTAACCTGTGTCAGGACAATAGTGTTTGAGTAGATTCTGAACACTCAGAAAGCAAGTGTATTTTTCATCAGCTTCTTTTCATCAGAAGCCAGGAAGAGAGAGAAAAGATAAAGATGCAAATCACTAGCTTAAAAAATTGTTTCCTTATTTAAAATAACTAGAGTTTTGTATAATTGAAAAAAAACAAAAAACTTACCTCATCTTTTTCGGAAGCGGAGAAAGTGATAACATCTTTATTTTCAACTTGATGAAGTCGAGCAATACGAGAAAGAAGGGTCATTCCAACTATGTCCACAGCCAATGAAATGGACCATGGGAGCCATGACTTTATGCCAAATTTTCTGATGAACAGAACATAGATGAGAGGTCTCATAATAAAAAGAATTTCCTCACATACTAGTAACCTTCCAGCAAGCCCCCTCTCAAACCAAATGGTAGAAATATCGGTTTTCTTCACATCTGCGTCGGAAATAAGAGAATAATCACAGATTAGTGTACACACACAAAATCCTCATTTTAAATAGAAAATTAATTACATCATGTTGACATGATAAACAGGTGAAGTTTATACCAGGAAACTCCGAAGAGGTTGGCATTCTACTATACCACCTTTGATCAGAAACCATCTTGGCATTTTCTCCAAATCTGTTCAATGCCGACATAGCTCTTCCTTCTAGGCTATGAGGGTTTCCATGATGATATGGGTAGCTTCCAGTTCCAGAACCTGGCCTCCCATTTCTTTTTATTTCACTAAGATAAATTACTGAATCATCCTGACCCCCCTCAGTATCATTGGCCAACTCCCCTCCTTGTAAGATCATCTTATATCCACTCTCACGAAACAAGGCCAATCTTGCCACCACCCTGCACAGCAGATACTCATACTCATGATAACAATCACAAGCAAAAAAAGTAACTCTCAAATAATTCATCTTACTTGGTAGCTTCCATGAAAGCTATAAAATTCCACTTGCCGTCATCACCGTAAATATGTTGTGCAGCAACTTCCACCACCGCCTCCAGATCTTTAAGTGCAGAAACACATAAAGACCACGGAAACGACGAGCGCACCTGCACCCATGGAGGCACCCTCCTTGGAGTGGTATCGAGAATATACTGGTTGATCGAACCGACAATCCCAAGAATTGCATATACTGCCAAAGATCACACAACCAAAAACTCCAAATTTCAGCAACTTATATTTGAGCAATTTCCATCCAATAACAACCTCATTCGAAGCAAATGTTACCAAAAACATCACAGAACCTGCTTCTGGGCCGATCTCCGAATTCGAGAACCTCTCAGGCAGGAGCCACGTGATACCCTGTCATTGATAACACATGACAAATAAGTTCAAGAATATGAAGCGCAATCAATACGGCGAATTAAGGAGTCACAGATAAGACGATATTGAAGCCCTAATTACGGGAAAAGATTCAAACTTTCCGCTTCCATTCGGATTGAAAGAAACTTACATTGGCGAGAGACTCGAGGGATCGCACGAAGTCCTTGTTCTGGCGGACGAACTTCTTGTAGGCCTCCATAGTGTTGCTGTTGCGAATTCCACGGAAGGGGATGGGCTCTTGTGCTCCGCCTCCACAACTCCACTCGATCGAGAGATGAATAGAAAATAGGAATCGGGGAGTGTGGTGGGGGGAACGTGGGATGGATCGGCGTTGGTCGTTAACTGGGATCGATTTGGCGCGATTTCATGGAGGAGGAGTGGTGAGCTGACGGGGATCCGTTTCCCGCTGCCGCTCAAAAGGTCACAACGATCGACTGAGATATAGGAGTTCGATCGATGAAGGGAGATGAAGGGAATGGAGTGGTGATTTGGTACTAGTGATGGGTGTTTTTGGGTTTTTTGTGAAATTGTCCAAGTTTCGGACGGGCGCCCAATACTTTGCTGAATGGGTACGTATTGGACTCGGATTGAGCATGGGCCGGCCTCGGGTTGGGTTTGCTTTGGTCTAAAAGTCCAAACCTATTTTGTTATATGGGCTAATGGATCCGGCTCTAGGCATGCTTGTTTTTAAAAATATAGGCCCAAACCTGAACCCGGTTTGAAGATCATTGGATCAAACTTGGGTCAGGTCGGCCTATTTAGATGCTCCAACTTTTATCTCAATTGTATTTAAAAATAGATGCATATTTTGCATCTGAAATATCAATATGTGTATTCGATACGAGTTCGTAAAACCTGTGTTAATGAAGCACGACATCCAGTTTGTATAGCGAATGCATATTGGAGTAGTTCTTATATTGTTTAATGTTCTCCTTGATCAAAACCTGGTGGTAAAGATCAACAGCTATCACCTTCCGGTCTTAGCAGACGATATCAATACAAAGGTAACAAATAAATGCAATATGTAACTTTTACATTTGATAATTTTAATTGGTATATAATTTATCTTTGTTACAGTTGCATGCTATCTTAGTAACTATATGTAGGGTTCGGGCTATTGGGCTTTGCAAGTCCAGCCTAAAATTGAAATTGGACCCCCAAAAAAGGTCCGAGTGCCGTCCATTTCAAGTGCGGGCTCGGGCTCAAGTCGAGCAAAGCGGGCCGGGATTCGGGTCAGGTCGGGTTGGCCCGGCCCAATACTCATCCCTACTCGTGACTAATGACCATAGGCTTTTCTTTTTCTTTTCCTTTTCCTTTTCAGAGGATTTTTACTATAGTATCCCTTCAAAATATTACATTTACATATATACGCCATGAGATATACAACTTTTTTCAATTGGCATATTTGCTCATGTCATTAAAAAAGCCACCAACATGAAGGTGTAAATTTAAGGGTTTAATAAGGGTTATCTTGTAAATATGAAAAAAGAGCATGGGGGAGGAAAACTGTAAAAGTCCTTTTGTGTAATGTTCCTAAGGCGACGAAATTCTTAAGGCTTGTTTGGTTGTTGGGTTGGGGTGAGTTGGAATAACCTAATTGGAATAGTAGCTATTTGGGATGGTTACGAGGGTTGGAGAGGATTGGAAAAAAATGTGATGTGATGTTCCTATGATTTGTGATGGAATTCCATCCTAAAAAAAGAGGGGGAAAACCATATTACCCCGAAGTAACCTGAGGGTAACCCGGTTACCAAACGAGCCCTTACCATTTAGTGGAAAGTTAAGGAATCCGAACAGAATTAAGGTTACTTGCATCTAGCACTTGCATTCCTCTTTTTTTACATGTGTATGTCTAAGAGAGAGGAATGATCACATTGTAGTGGGGGATAAATTACATCTTGGTGGTATTTTAATATGAATTTAATATTATAAGCATGTCATCTAGATGCATGGGAAATTTTGATCTAAGGATACACTTAAGGCTGTGTTTGGATAGAGGGTTACCTTGGGTAACCTAGGAGAGGGTAACTGATTTTTGTAATTTGGTGTTTGGATAGAAGGTTTGAAGTTGAGAGGGTTTGTTGTGATGTGATTGTATTGAAGTTTGGAGTTGAGAGGATACAAGATCGAGGGAATAACATCAATGAAGAGATCGTGAGATAATTTTAAACCATTTGAGAAACCAACTCCAAAGATCGTGCAAGCTAGGCCCATTTTGATGAGGAACTAGTGTTATACACAGGCTTCTTCGCAACAGAAGGAAACGAAAGCTAATGAGATTTATAATCTCAATATTATATAATATATTAAATATTAAATTTAATTGATACGAGTAGATAGAATCATAATATATACCGAGAGACTCTTGAGAATAGTTAGCATCGACTTGAGCTTCCAAGGATAAAGGTACATGAACGATCATTTGATCTCTATCAAAGTCTGTACTAAGGCCCTTACAAATTAATCCATGAATTCAATGATAATCATATCATTGAAAATATTGTGATTATTTTTTTAAAAAAATATATGAACATATAACGTCTTAGCTAAAACTACAGGCACAATTGCATAAAACAATAGGTGTGAAAATATATCCCTTCCATGGATGAGATAGTGTGGGAGAAGAGAGAACGTGAGACGAGAGATCATCCACTTTCATTTCTACTTTGCTAGATACAATAGCAATTCCTACAACTTTAACCTAACCTAATAATAAGAACATGTAGTAGCATTCACTTATAAATATCAAAAAATCTTGTAGTCGCATTTACTTATAAGCATGAAAATATCAAGCAATTACTATAACTTTGGTATAGCTTTATGATTGGTAGAAGACTAATCTAAATACAGAAGAGAATATTGTCAATAAAATGAAATACATAACAATATTGATTCTTATATGTTGTATCTAACTTCATTATCGTCTTTGTATATATTAGTAAAAAATTTGTAATGGATAATTTTATTTTGATCTAATTTGATCATGCAAAACACCTCAAAAGTTGATATAGCGATGTTGATGGCGAGATATGTTTAATATTTACAATTATTTACTACCATTAATGTTTAGTGTTTAATGGGGCTGTCCCGCGCCGTTTTCGATATTTTTTTATTTTTTTTTGAAAAATATCATCATGTATATTCATCTCTATATCCATCCTATATGCCATTCAAATTTCGTCAGAAACAGAGACTCCTACGGTCTCCATCGAGATGGTGTCGATTTAAAAAATCATGTTACCATTAAAAAATGATTGTCTCGATGGAGGACGTAGGAGTCTCTGTTTCTGATGAAATTCGAATGGCATATAGGAGGGATATAGGGATAAATGTACATGACGATATTTTTCAAAAAAACACCAAAAACAGCGCGGGGTAGCCCCATTAAACTCTAATCTTTATTGTATGTTACAATAATTTCAAAAAATGCGAGTTCCCTCTTCCCTAATAATTACCACTAACATCTACAAGTATCTATCTCTCTTTTCTGGCTTACATTCTTCATTTCAAATATAGAGCTTAATGATTGTCTTGAATATTTTAATAGTAAGCTACCGTAGGATCATAATGAAAGAAAAGAGTATAAAGATTGATTAGTTGTCATAGTTAAAGAAAAAATCAACAAAATTATGAATCTTATGTATTGAATTAGCATGTAGGAGGAAGAATCCAACAAAACGCATGTTTCATCTATTAAAATTGAGCAACAAATTGACGATTTAACATGCAATGATTTTAGGAAAAATAATTCATACTTCATCATAGAACCAAAGAATAAGAAATAGGATGAATGCAAACTATATAAATAAAACTATATACACAGAATCAAAATCGTAATAAAAATGTGATTATTATAATAGTATCTGAATTAAATATTGAGATTTATGAGAAATAAAATAAGAAATGAATGAAAAGGAGCAGTTATGATTTGAGTAAACAGAATGATGAATGACGCTATATGTCGTCATGGATTCAGAAAGGAAGAGAACGACGCTATATATCTCCATGGATTGAGAGAGGAAGAGATCATCTTACAGAAGTCTCCAAGTCACTATTTTGCACGATGGAAAGTGAAACTTTCATTATCTAGAGGTTAAATAATGCCTTTGGATGGTGCAAGCAGGTACTATTTTATTTTTCTCATAGGACTTGTATATATCCTCAATCACATGTATTCCATTTTTTTAACACAACCACCCAAATAAGAAAGGTGAATTTGCATGGTTGGTATCATTAAAATATAATTTTGGGAAGTTAAACACATGTATGCGGGTTAGGGTAATTGCATCTGAACCCATGGATAATAAACTTGCTTACTTTTACATCATGTGTTGTTGACAGCAGGATTAACAATGCATATATTAAACAGTAATATAACGGATCCAAATGAATTGATTGAGAAACAACAACGATTAATATCGTGTTAATCATGTGTTTCCCATTCATTATCCAATTATAACATGCAAATAAGAACGGATTAAGTAAACGGAAACATGTATTAGGGCATGATCCAGAGAAAGTAAAGAAATAAATATATTGCGGCGGACAAATCAAAAGAAGATTAAGGCTAGAAATCACCAAAACGTCCATAAAATGGTCTGTCCTTAGAGAAGATATTGCCCCCACAATACCGGTGCGTAGGGTACTAGCGATCCGCTCCCAGTGTACGACGGCATACGATCTTCGTCCGCGCACACCGACGAGATCGTCCTCGAATGTACCTCAGAGAACTGCAGCCGAGAGAAGGAGAGACCGGCTCGTCCGCGAGTGGAAGAACAAAACAGAGCCAAGACGACGTGAGAGATTTTCTTGCGAGTGTATAGAACACGACGTGGAGGAAGGGATATATATATAAACGATCGCTGCCCTAGCGCGGTGCCTTTCGATTTCCGAAAACGTCCCTCAACAGGTGCGTCATTTCGGATCCTAAAATCGCAGCCAGAATCGCATCCATAATGGCATGTTGAATTCCCATTTTAGTTGACTTACCAAATTAATCGTGTGATTAATTTAATCGACTTATCAAATGAACCGCAACAAAAGTATCAAGATCCGAATTGACTCTCCTGAGACAGAGACGGCACGCGCGCGTATGTGTAGTTCTCCGTTCCTCCTCTCTACTATTGCTACAAAAGCTTAGGGTGTGAGCTCATATATAAGCCCACTAAAAATTTAGAGCTCCAAGGTATGGTACTAAACTTCCACCCAAACTTTTCCATGTTTCAAATTTGGAATTCCCAACTTCATCTCCGAACTATTTGATTTCCCAATTGAAATCAAATTAACTCCAATTGTAATTAAATAGATTTTTCAATTAAAATCTAATTACAAATCTTAAATACAACATCATGACCCATGATAATTTACCATTAGTGATTAATCATAACCGTCATATTAAATGCATTTCTCTCTTCGCTTGATAGAACACGAGGGAAGGAAACTAAGGGCATGAAACTAATTGCTAGAATTTCCTGTGCGTGAAGTTAATCTCCCAGATCAATTTTTCTTAGTCAAGATTGGCCGTCCGATGTCAAATACAATCAATACCAAAAGACATCCAACATGTGACACAATTAAATTTATTTTTTTTTACAATGACATCCTTATTAATTCGTACGTGTTTACGACATGGCACCCTTTTTTCCTTTAAAAAAAATCTTTACTAATTCGTAATTGAACTTATTCGTTGACTCTAATCCCAATATGCAATTCGTGTCTCATGTACTACAACTTTCTTTAAGCTGGATTACAAAGTTAGAGCGAGCTAAAGCTAACCTAATAAAGCAAATTATACACGCTAAGGCAAAATGTATTAAAAGCGAGTCCATGATCCAGTCAGACAAATCTGAACTGTTGCTACTAGTAAGAGCATAAGCAATATCTGACGAGATCGAACAGGCTCTAGCAATATGTGCGACATCTGAAGAATCTCCAGGCAAAGTAGTTGGAGTAGTCATCTTCCCTTATAGCCTGGAAATAATATTATCAAAGCATGCATCATGAGTAGGTGCAAGTGTAGACGAAGGCTCGATCTGCTGAGCAACTCGGGCAACGACTGGATACCCATGCTTCTGATAACATATCTCCTCAGAATGACCAGGGCGATGGTTGAAACGCCCCGCCTCGACGGGAGCGCATCTCAACACTCATTCACATTATTACCCAACAACAGTTATAGACAACCGACATAATATACCATTCATACAAAAGAATTATAGGAAAAATTTAAACTTCCATTGATAACTAGATGTCCACAGAAGGATAACAATAAAACCTCAGAGTCTCTTTGTTACATCATAAATAATTGGAAAGGAAGGATAATAGAAACTACTAAGAAACTAGTCCTCAACCTTAACAACGTCCTGCAGATGCACCACCAAAGATGTGAGCTTCTGTCTCCTGCTCTACACTTCCTGTTGGATTTCCAAAGAATGTAACTCATGAGTCAACTGACTCAGTAAGGATAAATAAATTGTAACTCAAAAGAAAATAAGTAGGTAATGCAATTACAGTAACTTAACAAGTTTAGAAGAGAATATTCTAAAAGCATCTAACACTATACAATCACTTATATTCTAGGCCTTTTACACATATGCAATCAAAACCAATTCTTTGACATATCTATATTCATATTCTCATTTACTTATCCCGGACTCACCCGTCAAAGGAGAAAGATTGCACTGGAGATGAAGCCTGCAACACTCCATTCATAGTGCAACCTAAAACCTGTGCGTAGGTGTGATCCTTCAGCGAGTCTAGTTGGTTGTACTCTGACACTCGAGACGGGGCATACATGCCCGATGAGTCGCAACACTGTCAATCGAGTCTGCCGGAGGAGTCTCGCTCGCTCCCTAAAAAGTGCAACAAACGGATCCGTATGGTGTGATGCACGCGTGCATCCACCTCAACTCCACCAGAGTACCTTCCACCACCCCACTCTTTGATGCCCCTCGAGTGGGGGTGACTCACTGTCGGCTCAACCGGACTACAAGGGTGTGCACCCACCTTGTAGTATTAATTTCTCATCTCCTTGTACAATATTTTACTTTAAACATAAGCATGGAGACTTACTAGTGGGATATGTTATTAACCAAACTCAACACATTAGACTGGCCGTTATGGCTACTCTACTTCAAGCTTTTCATTTCTGTCACACCTTAGATACCTTGCAATGTCATACTTGTTCTATCTTTTGCAATAGTTTAATACTAATAAAAAATTCTCAGGAACCATTGTAGTTATGGGTCACCACAGAAAGATGTTCCTATAAGCACCAATCCTAATATATGTAAGAGCATTTAACGTTGATAAAAAGCCAAGCCGTACATATGATATTTTAACTCAAAGGACACGCGCATGGCGATATTGGGCAAAAGTGGCTTTCTAGTATTACAAAATAAGAGTTAACAAGATAATGGTAACAATAACAAAGGCTCCGATTATTGTAACATCCTAAAAGAACACAGGGCATTTGCGTAATACTAATGAACTAAATATCATCATATTATACTCCATATCACCTCAAGAGATGTTCGGTAACACTAAGATTTACGTCAATCGTGTTATCTGTTATTGCCAGATTAGATCCAAAGCGGTAGTGGCCCTAGATTTTATGTTGATCATGTCATATGTCATATCTAGAATAAGGCTTATACCAGAAACTTGTTGCATATATCATTCAAATAACAGAAAGTTGTTCTTTTATGTGAAAAATGATTTCAGAAGTTCGATCCCATTTAAATACTTACAGATCAGGTAAAATATATTATCGAATGAACTTAAAACTCAACTTATCTAATTACAACTTGTAAGACTCATTAAAGAGCAAAAAGTGGAATATTACCAAAGCCATAAATAGTGGCTTATGGTTGCAAGGACCGTGTGTATGATCGGACCCCTTATCTCTTGTTTCTGAAAGACCAATTCCACCCCTCTCATACCCATCGTCCTTTCTCTATATAGCAGTGAAAAACGGTCCATAGGTTTGAGATAAAACAAATTTGGCACGTTATATTTTAAGTAGTTTAAGAAAACAACAAATTTGTCTCGTTAATTCTATTAAGCACGCAATGTCAATTAATATCCACTTTGAGAAACCTCCATGGCAATTAATATCAGAACTTATATTTAAAAAAAATTAAAGAAACCGTTTACCTTAATCCATCACGTATACAATATTCTCCTCTTATTAGATACAAATCCACGCCATGAATAATATCTTTTCATAAGACACACATGGATATAAAAAAAAAGAATTTCTTACGAGAGATTCCACATAATCATGATTATCCTTTTACGAGACGATTCACGAGAGTGATCGGATGTACCAACAGCAAAAGATGATCAAGGAGCTAGGGCAAGGTTCGATAATCCCCAAAATCAATAGTCTCCAAATCGCGAGGTACGCGGAAAACAAGGGAGAAAATCAAGATCCGTTACCTATGTTAGCGTACGCCTCCAATCCACGTTCTTGATCACTCGATCAAGAATCCGATGAGAGGGATGCCTCTCCCTTGTGATGATGCTCCTCCTTTTCCTTTTGTCGTGATGCTACGGAGCTTGAACTTTTCTTCCTTTGGTTCCTTAGAGAAGGAGAGGGGAAAAGATGATGGATTAGGGTTTGGAAAGGAGTGGGAATGAGGGGGATGAAGGGTGGGGGTCTTAATATAGGTTAGAACTAAAACCCTAGTTTTAGGATCCCTAAAATAGCCCTAACCCGTCATTAACTTAATCAATCCTGTAACCCTTAATTCCCATCAACATCCATGACCCCTCTTCACTAAAACAGGCATATCTCCCACATCCGAACTCGGAATTACGCATTTTTGGACTCGTTGGAAAGCTTGCGACGAGGCGCTTCTTTTAAGTATAATAATGAATAGGTTTTAAGACTTTAGAAAAATCCGAAAATTACGGGGTGTTACAATGGTAATGTGAACATGGACCTCTCCGACGACCTGCTCCTCGACCATGTGGTCCTCGGCCACGAAACTACGAAGTATACCCTCTGTCACAAGAGACTGTCCTAGCAGAAGGGGTCTGAGCCATAGTAGTGGATGATGTAGCAATTCCTCTCAATCTCTTGTAAACCTCCTCCATTGAAGGCATCATCTCTCTTGTAAGAACTTGAGTACATGTGTTGCATTGTACTCATAGTATAACGATGACAAAAATACTCCCGTCATAGTTGCATGCGATACGATTGTTATTGCTCAGTGCTCGTAGTAATAAGCATGAAGTTATGCAGAAACTCAAACATGCCTCTAAGATTCAAGAAGTGAGTATGAAGAAGTCGGCCATTCTGCTTGGTCAAAAAAACATGAAACTGCTACTGTAAAATTTTGCTCTCATTTTTCGCCTATCCATACGTGGCTGCTAAGATATCCCACATAGCCTTTGTTGTGGGTTGATTGACAATATCATTGGCAATATCCACGGCGAGCGTCCCAAAGAGCCAAATGCGAGCATAGGCATCATCTTGCTTCTAGGAAGCATTAGCCTTAGTCTTGTCCTTCGGCTTTGGATTCGTTCGAATGTGCTCCGTGTTATGGCACCGCATTAGGTTGCGAAACTGCATGGACCACAACTCATAGCTGGTCCCATCCATTCATGATGGGAGCCGTGCCCTTGAAGGCACTGGACGAAAAGACATCTCCCTTATTTTTTGACACTATAGCAAGAATGTTGAAATTAGGAACAAACTGAGTAAACTTTTATAAATGAGTCTACACAATCACATAGAAGATTGGATGTATCTGTAGACTCATACAACCATCTTCATATGTTGTTGTTGTAGGCTAGGGTTTCCAACTGTAGCAGTACTCGTTGATGTACGCATATGTACTGACGATGCTCATAGGGACATGCAGATGCACGTGAAATGCACATAGATGCATGCAGGATGCACGCAAGATGCATGCACGATGCACGCAAGATGCATGCACGATGCACGCAACTGCACCTGCATACTTGTGTGCACGACACGATGGCACAAGGCGCAAGGCGCAGATGCACATCATGCGCGCAGGGGCAGGCGCTGGCGTGCGCAAGCGGGGCACGGGGGGTCGCGAGCAGGGCTGATCATGAGCTGGGGTCGCGGGGTGCAGGGGCGACCGTGGGGGGTCAAAGGCGCAGGGGGTCGCCGGGCGAGGCATGCGGGAAGGAGGGGGTGCGTGCGAGGGAAGAGAGGGAGGCAAGTGGGTGTAGGGTAGGGTCGGTGGGATACAGGAACCCCGGTCTAGGACCGTTGCCCTGATATCATGTTGGAAAAACCAACGACTTATTATTCATAAAACCCCGGGGCTCTCTTATATAGGAGAAAAACCCTTGGGTAGATTACAAGAAGGTTCATGAAGAAATAAAAATACATAAATAATACCAACATATAATAATAATCTCAACAATAATCATGAAATTATGCCAATTTTTTCATAAAAAACTACCTCATCATCCCATAATTAGTAGGAAAAAACACATGGATTATTATATAATAGAAGAGTATCTAACACATGTATAAAAATCACCCACAAATAGATTATACTATAATAGATCTCGACGTAATATATCTTAACAACAGCATCAAATACGAGGAATAACATTATCTTGTTTTAATATAAAAGAGAGGCTCAAAAGTTAAACTAATCATTCACGAAGTTGGTTTGACCGACGAACTACGTGGGAAAATCGAGAAGAAAATCACTCAAAAAAAGCAACATCCGACTTGGCTTACAATAATCTGCCTCAGCTGCCTCAGAAGGGGAGAAGGGGGCACGAAAGAAAGAAGAAAAGTGCGCCTGCTATTTACACAAACACGAAAGGTTACATATTGTTTTTCCTTTGTATTAACAAACATACACCTCATCACATTTGGTATACAAAAAAATCATTTGCGAGAATACCACATAAAAAAATTAATACTAAGAGAACAAATAAATTTATCATCATCGCCTCTCTTTGCCAACATGTAAACTACAAAACTTAAAAGAAGCTCTCAATATTCCATCATTGATTATTCTTCTTAGCTATTCATAATAAGCTAAAATCTGTACAGAACAAAAATAAAGCATAGGTTAGTTTCACATCATCAAGCAAGTCAATTTTTCAAAACTACCAAACAATCGATACATTTTTCGCATCCAAGTACCGTGATAAATAACATCATAAATGTTAAATAAATAATAAACAACCTAATGCTTCAATTACAGCAAAATCATAAGCTATTTACATAGGCATCAAACCCATTATTATATATACGATACAATAACCATGTATCAGTAACAACCAGACATAAGTAACACTGCTATCTCAATACAAATCAACATCAGGTTGATACAATAATCACAAAACAATCAAAAGGAGAAGTGTCATACATATCCATACTGTATAGAGTCATACACACGCGCATAATCACGTAATCGATTGAGGGAAAAGAGCGGGCGGACGATGAAAAGAGGGCTAGAGGGGCATGTATCGAGCGCAAAGAGAGGACGCGCTGAAAGGAGAAGAGAGGTACTCTCTAAATTATTAGATACAGAAGTCCAATCAATATGCCAAACACAATACTCTTGAAACAATCCTCAAATACATTCAGAATTTTCTAAGTAATCAAATGTCAAGGTGGAATATAAAGTTTGTAGTGCAAATCAACTGTATAGGTCCAGATTATTGAATTTCATAATAATATTGTCAGATTTCTATGTTTAGATGACCATTTAGTACTGTATTTACGGTAAGTTATAGGTTCCACGGTACCCGTTGGAATGAGATAGATCTATGACCCAATAATGATGGGTTGGGACAATGAATGATCGAACGCATCGGGTACCTGCCATGGCAGAAGAGAGACGCTTGTACTGTGATATGCGCAGGTTAATAGATGCATGTAAGCCATTATATTAGACCTTTATTAACAAATGGGATCGAATATATCCTTCCTAACTAAAGAGCACATGATTAGATTGAAGGGTCTCTCGACGGAAGAAATTTCGTAACACTCGAAATCGATGGTCCGCACGCATTTGCTCCTTGCTTATGTTGGACTTCTTATATTTCCTTTCTTCATCGCGGGTTTCTTCGAATTCATTAAACTCTTCAACCGAATTTCCGATATCATCACACAAGCGGGTATGGTGAAGCCTTCTCTCGCTATAAGCAAGGTCGGCTACATGGATTTTTACTCAAATCCATGTTGAAAGATTCGACTATTTTTTTACGTTGGTTGTCGACTACCTAACACAACCACCACAAAGAGGGATTTGAACTCTGGTCTTTTGCGTGGTAAGGACAACACACGGGCGGGTATACTTATAAAAAAAACAATAAAAAGATGACCTCATCATGAATCACATACTGCATGTCGACAACAAAGCATTTTCCAACAATTTGAGTAGGGTTGGGTTTTTCCTACAACAAATCCTTCACTACATGGATTTTTGCCTCCATTTATATTTATTATGGATCATTCTCGAGCTTAAACCCAAATAATCAAGATCTCTTCGAATAATCACATTTCAAAAAATGACTTTGTCATTAAACAAGGCAAGATAAAGCCACCAAAATGGTCTGCTGGAGAAGCACATAAACTTCCATCTTAGGGGGCGTTCGATAGGATAGATGGTTGTAACGTGCAATTCTCTATTCAGTTGGAAATGAAAGGATACATGATACAAGTTAGGTATTTCTGTTGAGCATCTTTGAGATTCATGTCTCCATGCAATTTGAACTCAGTAATGGAAAAACGATAAATGTCGTCATCAAGTTATACGTTTCCGGATCCATATCATGTAAATAAAATGAATACCCTATGTTAACAAGTAATTCTGATTATGAATTCGCTTAGCTCGCCCCTCGACGTTGCGTTCCTTCTGGAGATGCTGGTGGTCAAGCCTCACCTCCGAGATGACTGCACTTTCGTCCAACACCTCGCACACGCACAGTTCACGTTCAGGCTGTCATCATCGCGAAGGCGTACTTGGATAAGCTCTTGCCTCACAGTTGCTATCGGTTTAAATTAAGATCTCACAATCACGTAATTAAAACAATCACCATATGCCATTACGAACGAAAGCAATGACAAAAAATCAATGTAATTCCTATTTTGACTTCGCTCAGCTTCCCCACTCAGCAACGCATGCATTGCAACAATACTGTCGATCAAGTTTCGCCACCGCATTGATTGCTCATCCATGTCTAACATCACCACATGCGCCCAGTTCGTGCTCTGGTTGTCATTATCACGAAGCAAAGTTCATTATTTCTTAGGCAGATCGAGGTCATAATCATTAGGACTGATTTAAAAAAGAGACTTAGCATTATGTACAAACACACTATACATTCGGAGGATGGTTTAGGAAACGCTCCACATATCCATTGCGGGATGGTCCATTAGGAGCTCTCCCATTTTGACATCCTCATCTCGAACATGAACGTCATCTTCGGTACTTTCGTTATCGAAAAAACCATCCTCCAGTTCAAGTTGTTCATCATCCGCGGTCTTGTTCACCTGGGTGTACATATTGAAGATATGATTGTCTCCTTGCACTAGTCGTATAAAGTTGTTTATGATGCATGTGACTTCGACCTTCGCCTGCTTCGTAAAGCTGTAGAATGGCCGCTTCGCAATGTCCATAGGCTAAATAAAAGAATAGTCTGCTTCATACAAAGACAACAAAAAATTCATGCAACACATCCAAGACCCTGTGATGCAATGAAAGGTACCCCAGAGCTGTAATGTAATGAAATCCTTAACTCTCAAATCGATCCCAAAAAAATCACATACAAGATATCACAGTGTTCTGTGAAGCAACGAAATCCACAGCTCCCAAATCCATCCAAATGAAATCACACACAAGAAATCATGAAGTACTTTGATGCAATGAAGTACACAAATCCCAAAATCCATCCAACTGAAATAGCAAACAAAATATCACAGTATTGTGATTCAGAGAACTCCATTCTTAATCAACCCTGATGAAATCCCATTTATGTTGTGCAATAAAATTATGTAGTTATGACATGCATTGAAATCACATTTTCAGTGGAACCACAACTCCCAAATCCACACCTCTCAAATCCATCCACATAAAGCATGTACAAGATATCGCAAGATTGTGATGAAATGAATTCCATCTCCACGAAATCTCATTTTGTGATGCAATGAAATCACAAATTCAATGATGTAATGAAATTAATCCCAGTTATTGTCGGAAAATCCATATCCAAATGCATTCCAGTTATAATATTTAATTGCTGCGATGGGATCCCCAACTACCAACAGTTCTATAAAGCAATCGAATCCCCATTCAGCGTAGGAGGAAGCTGATATATCGGCGATATCTTTTTACAGGGAGTATCGAAATCGGAGTGCATATCTTTTTACAGGGATATCGGTGATATATCGCTGATATATCGCTATATCGGCTCATGTCGGTCAGAAATGAATGGATTCAGTACAAAAAATACAAGATATCGACCGATATCGCCGATATTCCGTCGATATCCCATAATATATGAATGTTATTATTCATGCAAGCTTGATTCCACTACCTATAGCTACACCTAGTATTAAAACAATCTATGATTTATATACTTTGTTCCGGGTAGAGTATGGTGCGACAGGAGGGTGCATACAATGGTTCTTCAACTTGGTGTATATTTACAAGTTATTTCATGTTGTAAAACTTGAATGAAATCCATTTCCAATATCTATAAGTCAATTCTTCAAAAAAATCTATAAGTCACGAATCAACATTAATATCGATATGTTCGAAATTATCGATATATGCAATATAAGCTTTCTAGATGATCGTTATGTGTGATCTAAGAGTATATTTATAAGTTATTTAGTGATCTAAGAACTTGGACAAACTCCGTTTTCAATATATATATATATAGATCAACAACTAACAGTACAACCATATCGATATATGCGATATAAGGTTCATAGATGATCGATATGTGTTACATAAGAGAGTAAGAGTACATTTGTAAATTATTTAGTGATCAAAGTACTTGGATGAACTCCCTTTTCAATATATATAGTATGTCAACAACTAACAATACCAACGATATGTTCGATATGACCGATATGTGCACTATAAGGATCATAGTCCTCATAAATGATCTATATGTATTTTCTAGGTGTATATTTGTATTATTTCATGTTATAAGAACTTGAATGAAATCCATTTCCAATATTTATAAGTCATGAATCAATACTAATATCGATATGTTCGATATGACCGATATGTGCGATACCGATATGTGCGATATATGGTCTATAAATGGACCAATATGTGTAATATAAGTGTGTATTTGTACGTTATTTGTTGTTTTAATATCTTGGATGACCTTAATTTCTGAAAAAATGCCAAAAAAATTGGCTTTTTTGCACCATTTTCGACATTTCCACCGATATCGTCGATATATCCCGATATATCCATTTCCGGGCGGACCGAAACGATATCGGTATCGATACGACCTTCCATGTCTTAAAGCACAAACCATCTTTGGTGGTGACCGACATGCAAGATATCATATTTGCAATTGCAAGGAAATGCTTTGCTAATGAGCTACGGTAATATCTAATTTTCGTAAAGCAGTGGTGGACAATGATGAGTTTCAGGATGACGAAGTTAGCTATGAAGGGGAAGATGAATCAAGGTTGAATTACATGGATGACTCATTGGACGATCCAATAAGCAACAGTTTTTCAGATGATGATCTTTTTGCAGATGTTGTAGTTAGAGCCAATGCCAATGAGTAGGAGCCTCCAGAACGCCCACAACCTTGATTAGGATTTTATGATATGGTGAAACTACCTCTCCTAGCACTCCTTTGGATTTTTTGAATTATTGGAGATGTATTAGCAGTAGAATATTTGAATGTATATCATGTTTTGTAACCATTTTAATCTTTCGTCTTGAACTTTTAGACTTTTACATTAACACAGACAGTATAGCAACGATATTTGTTACCATTGATTTTGATAAGTTACTAGAAATATGCTTTAATTGCTTTGGAACACATGAAACTTATTTTGTCTTACTAATATTATTACAACATTATTTATTAATTTACATATTTTGGGTGGTAAACTGAGCCTTATGACTCGGCTGCCTTATGGCAACGCCTTGTCTCGATTCTAGGGTAACCTCCATGTTTCGCTTTTCGTTTTGTCAAACCTTGCGCGTATAACTATCGACTATTGTCGAAGACGTTGCTTCTCATGTCGTACAGGTGAGGATGACGAATGGGCTGGAGTGTGAGTCAAACTGAATCTCCTCGTCGGAGAGTATGTGCTCCGTACTGCGTCTATCAGAGTCACTACAACTGAAAATGAGCATCCACTTGGAGAAATCTAGCCAATCACAACATGTGGACAACATTTTTTGAAAATTTATCCTTGGAGTTGTTTAAGATCTGTCAAGTTTGTTGTTCATTCGAGATTCTATTCTTCCATTTTTGTGAAGATTATTTATGAAGATTATTGTTCGATTCAATTCATGTACATACTTGTTCAATATCAAGACATATTTTCGAAACCCTAATGGTTATTGTTCAATATAGTTTTTCTTCACTGCGGACATCTTTTCGAAACCCTAATTCTTGCATTGCAGTTGTCAACACCAATCTGAATCTGGTCATCTCCTGATTCTATATGGGATTCTTTTCAGCCATGATCAAGATCCAGTCCACCAGACTTTGTAAGCAACACAAACAACATGTTCCAGATATTCAACAATATTAGGGTTCAAACTCAGGAACCCTACTCCAAAGAAATTTTTCAGGTACGTAACTCCACTTGTACGCACAACGGAAACAAGGTGACACGGAAATTTTTTTGGGTGTGATCGCCAGGCAGCACCATCGCGCATCATTAGATCACCACAGGAACACATGCAACGCAATCCCAACATCACGTGCACAGGCAACGCACGCTCCAGCAGTGCACACCATCCTCTTCCAGCAACGGTGCAGTGCACACCATCCTCTTCCAGCAACAGTGGGGAAGCACTTGCAGGCGGCTGGCGGCGCCTCTCCAGTTCGCGTGGTGTAGCAGAAGTGCATGAGGTACTTCCTCGCATAATGCCAGGCATTGCAGGCGGCGAGCTTCTGCTTCCACTGACCCAATTCCACGCGAGCAGGATGCGCGCGAGACTAGGCGGCGACCCCCCACAACATCGCGTGGCTTCCCTCCCCAACCGTGCTTCCTTCTCCACAGCCCAGGCGGCAGGCCCTGGCGACATTTCAAGCCATTACTCTCCCAACACCACCGCAAACAGTGCATGCCTCTGGTGGCGACCTCCATCTTTCCACTCGATGGTGGAGGGTTCCCAGATTGAAAACCCAAGTGTTTGAAGGGGGGTTTAGCCCAACAGGGCCCGTTCTTATAAAAAATTTTGAATGACATGCCAGTAGGAAGAAGAAAAAAGAAAGGGCACCTTTTTTAAGGGGACGAGGCGAGTATTGGACTCAAATTGGACCGAGATATTTTGCTAAAAAAATGAAGAGGTGCTTTCATTGGGCCAAGACTTTGGACGGAGTTATTTTGTAAAAAAAAGGAAAAGAAAAAGTTATACGCAAAAGATTAGCAAAAAAGGAAAAAGGAAAAACCATAAAAAAGAAACGGCTTAAAAAATATGTTTAAAAAAATGAATGATTTGAGAAGTGAAAAAAATGAGATTGGCATTTGTGATGTTCTATTTTCTCCCCATATTCACGTCTTCTCCCAACATATTCGAAGTCATGTATTTCGATTAGTATGGGAGAAGGGGGAGTATTGTGTAGAGTCACAGGTCTATTCCAGATTCAGATGTCAAATTCCATACCAACCAGTTTTTCACAACTCTACGGATCTTCAGATTTCAAACTCGACGATTGGTTCCGAGTCCTCAGTTTCAGACACGTACATGTATGTGGTCTTCTTTTCAGATGTACATATGTATGCCATCATTTGTCGTGGTCCCCATCATTCTTGTATGTCGTCCAGGGTTTTCATGTGATCCATAGGGACTCCAGAGTAGAGTATCATTCCCTATGCCATGTTGGTTAGGGTTTTCATGTGGTTCATAGGGACTCCATAGTAAAGTACCATTCTCTGTGCTAGATGGGAGAGACCCAATTCTCCTAAGAGGAGACTTCTTCATACTCCATTCTCAAGCGATCGTGAACTTCAATACGAGATCCTTCCAAGGTTCTTATGAGAGAGAACCCACTTCGACGTCCCTATGAGAGAGACCCATTTTCAGAGATATACGCATGGATAATTTGTAACATTGTTTATTTGGCCCTTTCAGAGATGGCGCAGTTGTCCATATTATTGTGGCATGCCAGAGTTCTCCATGTAGAAACTCATTTTCAGTTGCAGTGACTCTGACACGCGTAGTACAAAGCACATGCTCTCCAACGAGGAGATTCAGTTGACTCACACTCCATCCCATTCGTCCTTCTCACCTGCACGACATGAGAAGCAATGTCCTCAACAATAACCGACAGTCGTGCGCGTTGAATTGATATTGTATGTAGTGTCTTTGTAGCGTGAACTGAGATTTCTTTCTGTTTGTCCAAGCTGATCATTGCATACTCTAGCTTGAGGAGTGTTGGAGTATTTGGTTGTGTGCCACTTATATTGTAGACAGGTAAATGGATCTCTCTGGGATCCATTTACCCCATCCAGTTGTTTAGTTCTACATCTCTTAGTTTGGAGATGTGGAGACTCAGTGGGGGCTATATATAGACCCCACACCCATTGTATTCAGTGGGAAAAGCAATAGACTATCAGTTCTTTAAAGCGTTCTCTTGTAGTTTCATCCCACTCCTTAGAGAGTAGGGTTCCACATTAAAATCTCTTGTTCTTCCGTGTTCTTATTATTTTATCTCTGATACGCTTTCGCATTCCTATTTTCTAAAAGTTACTATTGGGTAAGGTGGCGATATCATCGATATATGAGAAGGTGGATAGGAATCAACTAGAGACTACCTATCACAAAAGGAGGTAACCCTCTAAAGAGGTGATAGAGGTGGAGGCGGAGTTAAAGTATAGGCTAAATTCGATGAAGTCAATTGGTGTTGTCATCGTCGGTCGATGGGACAAGTGGGTTGATGCACCACAAGGTGATCACGCATGGGTGCCATGCATGATTGTGTGCATCTACGCAAAATCTTGAGCAGTTAGGCGGTCATCAATCACAATGATATCAGCGGATAATAGTGTTACAATGACATCAGTGGATAATAGCGGACCATGCTAAAAATTATATTTTTTTGTAGTAGGTCATGTTCCTAGTCAAAAATATAATGAAATTGTTTTCCTGATTCTTTCTCCATACCCAATAACTAAATAAGGGCGTTCATGTCTTGAAACATCCCATGTACGAAAATGGATGTATAGTAGCATAGGAACAGTGTCATAATTGGAGTTCTCAATATGACGACCATGCATTTTTTTTCTTTTTCATACTCGAAAGGTAAAAATAAGATCAAAATGTGACGTGATGGTTGATGTAGATGTAGAGGTTGTAGAGGTTTATGTTATCATGTACCGTTTCTTATTTTTTATTTTTCTCCTGGACCTCTATGTAATTTACCCATGGATTCTCTCTATATAAGAGAGCCTATGGTTCTATGGAATTACAATTAACTCATTTGCTCTAACATGGTATTAGAGCCAAATCCCTAACCCTAACCCTAATCCTACCCCCCCCCCCCTTCTTCTTCTCTTGACGGCCCCTCCAGCATCGCCAGGCCCCCGTCGGTGCTCCCAGCCCCCAGCGGAGCCTCCGCCAGCCTCCCCCGCAGTTGCGACATTGGTTTCTAAGGAGACAGAGATGATGACAATGGTGAATTTTGGGCTATGATTAGTGGCAGAATCAAATCGAAGACTATGAGATTGTTGATGGTGTCGTAAAAGACAAAATATTTTGTCCTCGGGTATTTAAAAAAAGCTTTCTATTCATATATATTTGAGAACTAGACAAAGATCCCAACGTATTTGTGGGGTTAAAGGATTTAACCCATCAATCACAATCATGCTACTTTCTTGATGCTCAGCTAATGCTTCAAATGCATAATCGAGTCATCGATCATGACGATGCCAACACAAGGTATTCGCCTACATGAAATCAGCCTCATCATCATCATTTTTTTTAAAGGAAGCATAAAGGTGTGATCCCAAGATGAGGCACACCCAAAGCACTTCAATTAAAACTAAAAGTTGTACCCTCCCATCAACCTTGATTATTTGACAGCCATAATATTGCGGAATTTACCTTTCCCGATCTTTCCCTCAGCTGCCTGCCTTGCTATCTCAGTGTTAGAAAGAACTCTGCAATACTTTGTTATTAGCTTCCAAAGAATGCATAAATAAAGGAAAACTTTATAATCTAGTAAGGCATGTTGATTTTCATGTTAACAGGATATGATATAAAAGAAAATTATCCAATAATTAAGTGGTAATTACAAGGGGTACAAAAGAGCATACATGTGTACATGAGGATTCTATTTCTTCTTCTGTTTCAGATCAGTCACTGTCTGGACTTTGGTCCGATGCCTTGAATCCTGATCAAACACATCTGGGCCAAAAAAAGCAGCAGTTCTGTATGTGCATTACTTTCTTCAACAGGTTCATGATCAAAATCACCCTTGTTACTATCTGTAGACATGGAGATGTAAAAATGATATTTAAAAACTATTTTATGTTATGTTAATTAGAGGAATTGATTTATGTTTTTAAGCCCGAATGACATAGGAAGCTACAAAAGGTATCTTTTATGAAGACAGAACCAAGGTTTAAAAAAAACATTACAAAATTACGATGCAAATATTTTATTAATTATAGAAAACTACATTGCCCTCATTTTCAAGCAATAAAAAGGTCAACAATTATCATATATAATAGGGATAACCATAACAAAATCCATCGTCTTCGACAATGCAAGAATCCAAAAAAGAGCCCATTAATTGAATTATCATAGCCGACCAATTGTAAAAGAGTCCATGAATTGAACTATCATAGCCGACCAATTGTAATCCTAATCTCGACATGGCTTATTTACCTTATTAAAAAAACAACACTTACTGCACTAAGGCTTTCTCATTTCTTTTTTGTATATTCCTCCATTTAACCCTGAGATCCATCGGCAAGCGAGTTCTATGAAACACATGGCGACCATGCTCCAAGATCCTTGTCCATGGAAACCCACCCTTGCTGCTGTTGGGGAACTTCTGCATTGCTTCCTATATTTCAAAAAAGTAACATTCACTGCAAATCAACGTGATCGAGAAAACAGGTCGCAACTGGTTAGACTATGGGGAGGCAATTCTCACGCTCATGACAAGGACAAAAACCAGCAGAAAAAAGTTCTAGTTCAAGAAAATATGTAATAACAAGTAAGATTAGGGATGCAAACGGACGGATACGGATACAGATATAGGTATTATCGTATCCTTATCCGTTTTTGAATACGAATACATATGCGGATATATATTGACGGATATTAAAACTATCTTACTATATCATCAAAAAATGGATACGGATGTAAAACGGATACTAATCGCATACAAGTAATATTAGAAATACTCTATAGAAGGATATTGATGTTAAAAATAAATCTATGACTATATTTATATACAAAAATGGATATACGGATATGGATATTGATGTTTACAGATATCAAAATGATATCCATATCCGTATCCATTTTAAAATGGATACGGATGCCAAAATCACAGATATGGTGACGGATCGGATATAGATATATCTTTAACCGTTTACATCCCTAAGTAAGATCCAATAATAGAGAAATGTCGATGCAAATAAACATGCCTTTAAGACTTCCTCCTCTTCCATTGTCCATAGGAGCTTCTTTCTTCTACCACATGGCAACACTGGATTTGCACTGGAAAAATGAAAAGATGGGTTACTTTGTGAAAATGACATCAATGTGAGGGTATGATGTTTTTGTCACACTGGATGCGGGTAATATTATGCATAAAAATTTACATTATTGAAGAAGAAAGTGAGATAAGGAGAATATTTGAAGAGAGGAGAAATAACGTCCTAACAGCTTCTGTCCACATTGATCCCCTCCACATGTGGTCTTCATCTCTTGAGAGATGAAAATTCCGGATACTGCTATATAGATGAGCCCCACCACCAAGTCCATGCATGATCAAGCCATGTGACAAGCATAACAACGAAACAAACGGTGTTTCCTCGCACAGCCATGTGCATGCAACCAACTCTAGCTTCTTGACCAAAACTCTCTACATGTGTCGATCCCCCTTCCCACACCACCTTATGGGATTTTGCCATGTTTATCATTATTTTAAACCCGGCATTATGTTAATTTTATTTTGGAAAAATTGAGATCAATTATGGATATCTAATTTGGTTCTAATTCTAAATCTAGTTACTTAAATTAAATTTGGGGATCTAATATACGCCAACTATTTAGAAGATGCAAGATTTGGGATGTTGAGCCGGTTAAGAAAGGGCGAGGAAGGCCAAGAAGTGTTGGAATGAGACTATATGAAGGGATCTTAGTTATTAGGATTTAAGCCCGACAATGACCCAAAATAGATCTGAATGGGGGCAGAATATTCATATAGCCAACCCTACTTAATTGTGGGAAAAGGTTTTGTTGTTGGTGATTATAAGCCAACTAGGTTTGATTAGGATTCGATTTTGGTTAGTAATTTCCTTATGAAAGTCTATCTCCTTCTAGAAAAGGGGGCTACTATTCTTTTGTATCAGACATTATGAGTAAATTGGACTTTAATTTTTCTTACGGAATCTTGGCCCATTTTCCATGTTCCTCCATCATCCTGCAAGGTTGGTCGTCCGACTCTCCCTACTTTCCTCGTGATGATCCCTGTTTACATCAAAGGAATATCACAGAATGGTTTACAAGTTATTCTCTATGATTGGTTGTTGTACAAGGCACCCAAAAAAGACAAAAGAAAGAAGCCAACCATGGCCTCAAATTTCAGCGAAATTCGGTCGAATTTCTGTCGAATATGGATATCCAATCGAAACCGAAATTCGATCGAAATGACCGAAATATGGGGGTCCTAGTACAAAAAATGACCGAAATGACTGAAATTCCGGTTGAAATTCCACCAAATTCTATTTTGGTCGATACCGAAATGGTGACCGAAATCGACATTTAGGGCCTTGAAGCCAACACGATAGGTCTTCATATCACAAATTGAAGGTTTCGTTCAATGAGTCATGATGCATGTTTTTTATGAAAGAGATGGTGACCTCCCAAAGGGAGTCACCGCAACCACTGTATCATTAATAGCATTTAAGTACATTCCCTGGCAACCCAGGAGTTATGCAAAGTTTTAGAGTGCGCTACAACATTTTCTGAATAAAAGCTTTGACTTTTGAATACCACGTCAGTCCTCCCTAGCCAGATTGCCCAAAGAACCGCAAAGGGTTTGGAACAATCGTCTGATGATCCGCTCTCCATTGCTCTATTAACCAACCTCCAGAAAGGTTCCACTACGTCTGTCGCCACCCATTGGATGCTCACCTCCTGCCAAACTTGTTCCGACGTCGAACACCTGAAAAATAAATGATTGAGGTCCTCCTCCATCCCTTGGCATCTGTCGCAGAGGGTTTCATCAATACCAAAGATCCCCCCTCCTCGATTTGTCGCACAGGTGGTCCCTTCTCAAGTATCACAAGAAGACGACGATCCTGCCCGGTAGCTTCGTTGCCCATACTATCTTCATATCCCGGCACAGATCCAGATCCTAGAGATCTTCCACATTCAGCATTTCCGCGGATGCGCGTTTAACCGAAAATCGCTTTCTCGTCCACACAAAGTGATCAAAGCCCAGTTCCAAGTCGCCCGACGAAGGCAGTTCCCCTTGCAGTCTGACATATTCCTTTAACCGTTGATACAATAGGTCCGAGAGGAAGGTCGGCGACCATGTGTCTGAATCAGCTACCTGCACGACGGAGCTCTCCCTAGATGCCGTCAAAGCAAACAGTCTCAGATACCTATCTGCCAGGGATCCCTCACTTGTCCAGTCATCGCGCCAGAACCTAAACGTGTCTCTGTCCCCGACCTTTATGCGCAGCTTATGGGTAAGCATAGACAGCACCTCTCGCATCCGAACCCAGAGAGGAGACTCGAAACGCGCTCTCCTAGCCATTAGTTCCCCCCAACATTATATAACTTGCTCACAAGTCTGGCGGCTAGCGAGCCAGAAGGGCCCTAGATTTGGATCACCCACTTTGACATAAGTTCCTCGTTCATAGACTCAACGTCGCGCACCCCCAGGCTTCAAGCCCCACGCCCCTTCTTCACTTCTTCCCATTTTACTAGGTGCATTCCCGATCTCTGTTGTTTACCGTCTGGCAACATGAACCTTCTCATTAAGACCTCCACCTTTTTCCGTACCTCTACCGGCATCAAGCGAATCGAGAAGATGAAAATTGGGATCGCCGAAAGAACATGCTTGAGGAGAGTAAATTTCCCTTCCCTCGACAGAGTGACAGCCTTCCACACAGCCAGCCTTTGTTCCATCCTATGGAATACCAGTTCTCAATTACCAGCCACCAGCGGTAGTCCCAAGTACTGGATAGGAAAACTCCCCAAGGGGAAGTCGGCCAGTTCCAAAATCCTTGCGCTATAAGCCTCCTCCATCCCGAACGGAATGACCACCGACTTTTCTCTGTAATCTCCATTCCGAAAAGGTTGCTGAAAATATCGACAAACTGAGCCGTGTTACCTACTTGTGCTTTTGACCCATCCAGGAACAGTACCGTGTCATCTGCATATTGAAGTATCGGAATATATATGCCATCCAACCTAAAGTCTGCGCACCATTCGGCCTCCATCGCTTGCATGAACAAAACCGCCAAAGCATCTGCTACCAACACAAATAGCCGGGGGGCCAAAGGGCACCCTTGTCGAACTCCCCTTTGTGGATGAAAGAGGCCACCCTCCGACTTTCCGTTGACCAAGATCAAGTAGGAGGCGGTGTTGACACATGTCTTCATCCACGCCACCTAAAACTCCGGGAAACCTCTCCTCTGTAGGGACGTCCATAAGAAGACCCAGTCGACACAATCATATGCTTTGGCATGGTTAATCTTCCACAGAACCCCTTCTTCTTGGATCGTTTTCACTCAAGACAAATCTCTGTAGCCATGACTAGGCCGTCTGTCGCCTGGCGCCTAGGGATAAACATTGATTGCCCCTGAAGAATTATCGGTCCCAGCACGACCTTCAATCGGTTTGCTAGAACCTTAGCCAGAATCAAGTAGAGTGCGTTGGAGAGCGCGATTGGTCTTAGATCCTCAACTCTCGTCGGAGTCTCCTTCTTTGGGAGAAGGAATAACATGGCCCGGTTCACCATTTCGAAACCTCTATTTCCTTCCATGAATTAAAGGAGCACCTCCAAAATCTCTTCCTTTAGCAATTCCCAGAACTCCCGGTAGAAAAACACAGGGAATCCATCCGAACCAGGCACGCCATCCGCATTTAACCCCCATATCGTAGTCTTAACCTCATCCAGGCCAAAAGGTGCCACCAACTCCTCTGTTTGTGCATCAGAAACGGTTGCCACTCCTCTCCATGTCCACCCACAGCCAGCACCTCTTCTCTTCCGCGGAGTCTCAATGAAATGACCACGCAGGGCCGAGCCCAGTTGTGCTTCCCCGAGACCGCGACACCATCGATCTCAATCTCATACATGTAATTTCTTCTCCTTCTCCCAGAGGCCACAAAATGAAAAATTTTGGTATTTGCATCCCCCTAATTAAGTCATTTTTGTCTGGATCTTTGTCTCCATTCTACCTCTTGTTTTATGTCTTCCATCAGAATCTCTTCCAATGGTCTCAACCTCTGCCAGTTCCACCTGGCTCAGACTTCTCTCATCGTACAATCCGTCTAGCCGTGAAAACCCAGTATGTGCCTCCTCCTTTTTCGCCCTCTGTCTTGGTTTGACATCTCTCACAAATTCTATCATTCATGATCGCATTAGTCTCAACTTAGCCGCGAATCGAGAGATCGTCGAGCCCTCCGGGTGCTAGCCACCCCATAGCTCTGCAACCGTGTCTCTAAAGCCCTCCTCCAAGAGCCAGCTCCACTCAAATCAAGACATGTGTGTGATCAGAGTGAGACCTCTGCAACACCCACGTGCGCGCCGGTGGGAAGAACTTCGTGTCCCTTGGTGACATCAGGATTCTATCCAAACACGACCGAGATCTCATATTGCGCAACATAAAAGAGCAGCCTGCAACATCCACAATCGAAAGGCCCAGGCGGTGCACTATAACATTAGAGTTGAATACTATGCCATATCCCATACTACTAGTGAGGTTACTTGGATTGTCCCTTCTCGATGATAAAAGTATCCTGACAACCACTCGTACTAATGTGAGAAAAGTCTTTGTTGTTATTGTACACTTATAAATAAAGATGATAAGTATCTCCTTCATTCCTATTTATAGTTTACACACTGCTTCATCTCAGTGTTATCTTTCTGGGAATCCCCACCGTCTAAGTGCAATCAAATGAAAGGATATCTCGAAGTATCATGGGCTACACTGAAACCAATTTATTATTCATTTTTATATATTTCTATTTTGATCTTTTTATACTTTTTTAAGTCAAAAAGGGAAAACATACATAGATGTCCCCCTTATCTCATATAAAAACTATATTAAAATTTACCCAAGCCAGGACTTAAGGAGAGTCCTTGCATGATGGATCACATTCCCATTATAAAAACACTCTGCATGAAAAACAGCATTCCGCACTAACCAAAAGGCCCATAGCACAGCAGCCAACTTAATTCAGTCAATCATTGCATGAAAACAAGAGTTAAGGAGGGACTCCCAGAAAAAGGACACGCTACTATAGTCCAACGACTCGATGTTCAACGTATGCCAAACCTCAATTTCCTTCTCGCAGTCAAAAAAAGGTTGTTCATCAACTCTATCTCTATAGTGCAAAGTACACATGAGTTGACACCATTCTGAAAGACACAAGACCATCTATATTTAGCAGGGACTCTCCCATGCCTCAACAGCCAAAGGACTGCCTTGATACGTGACAGAATTTTGAAATCACACAACCTCCTGCAATGTTTGATTGCAGCATCATATAGTGGCTCAAGTTTTACGTTAAGCAGCTAATTGAGAAGTATCAACCATCACATACCCAATGATCCCTTCCAGAAATTAGACCATCAATCAGATCAAGGGCTTCCATCAAAGCTAGAAATTCTTGGTACTGTTGCGCAGAGAAGTCCACAGAGGAGGGAAGCCAAATCATACCAGCCCACTTCTGGAATACTCTTGCCTATTTATTCAAAGACATCACGAACAGATGTAGGAACAGTGTGGCAAGAATCATCTCATTCTTCCAATTATCCCTCTAAAAAGAAAACATGAACCTACCATCGGGCTTCGCCCTGAAGAAACGGGGGCAAGTCTAGAAGAACACTCTGAATACCCTTCCAGAAAGCTGACTCGATGCGAACAACCTCCAAACCTGCACCGACCATAGATTTTGCAGCTCAGCCTACAGTGGATGCCTTACTCCTCTCCATATTCTCGTAACCCACTTCAGCGGCAATGTCTGTCTCATCCCATGCAGTCTCGGAGACCCAAGCCCTCCCAACTCGGAGAGAGTCATCGTCTCCTAGTAGCAAGGTGAAGGCCAAGGCCACCCTGCTTCACCTTCCCCTAGAGAACCTCCTCATGATCCTCTCCAACAAAACCCAAACACTCATAGGAAGCAACCTTGACGATATAGAGAATACATGAATGATTACAAGCAGCACTTTCACCATAACCAAACAACATCACCGTGACGTCCAGACTGCTAAATTCCTCTCCAACTTCCCAATGACAGGTAGCTAGTCCAACAACAGCAGACAACCGCCTACCAGAGGTAACCCAAGGTATTGAATTGGCAGCGCAATGCAAGGACATGCTAGCTTCCTCCCACATGCTACTACCTCCTTCTTGGTCATGCCTAAAGAGACCACATTGGACTCTCTCTATTGATACATAGGCCTGAGAGACCGCCAAAAATCTTTAGAGCAACCGCCATCCCCCACGCCTCATCCACACCACCCTCAACGAAGAAAATTGTGTTGTTTGCATATTGAAGCATCAGGGTGGACACGTCTCCCAAAGAGAAACATGTTGTAAAACCATGCACCACCACCTGGTTCACCATAAGGGGCAGTACATAAACCGCCAACCTGAACAGAAAGTGCATCAACGAGCATCCATATTTAACGCCCCTTTGAGATTGGAAGAAGCCATCATCAGGACGCCCATTCATTAGAACCAAGTAAAAGGCAGTGAACATGCATCTCTTCATCCAGGAGATCCATAAATCTAGATAATCCCTCTTAACCAGCACCGACCAAATGAAGCGTCAGCCCACAATATCATAAGTCGTCGAGAAGTCCACTTTCCATAGAATACCACAAACTTGTCACCTTCGCCAGTCAATAATAGTCTCACAATCCATGACCAAACTATCGCCAATTTATCTGTCAAAAATGAAAGATGACTACAGTGGAGACACAAAATCATCGAGCACATGACTAAGTCTTTATGTTAGGACCTTGACAATAATCAAACAAATGGCATTGGATAGGATGGCAATTGATCGAAAGTCCAATGCACGCTCTGACATGTTGACATCTCCTTCAAAAAGGGAAGATGAGTATCTTATTGAGTCAGTCGAACCTCGCATCACTCTACCTAAACTCCTCCAGAACAGCAAAAACATCATCCTCCACCACATCCCAAAACCCATTGTAGAAGAAGTCCGAGAACATTCGATCATAGAGCCCCCTCCCCATTTAGCTCCGACATCGCCCACTTCACTTCCTCCTGAAAAGGCCTTCTCAGACGGTCACACTGCTCTGCCAAGATGCTAGGCACGTCAGTCCCCACCCATCTTTATTGTCTAAGCTCCACACTCATGGACATGTTGGGGAAATACTCCACCACTGCTCTCACAACCTCCCTTTCGCCCATTGTTCTAGCTATGGAAAAACATAATGCGGAGACAAAAATAGATCAATAGCAATAAAGAATGAAGAACACTGGGATTTTACGTGAAACCCTACTTCACAAGGAATTGGATTAAACCATAGGAGAACGTCATAAAGGATGGATTCTTCTATTTCATTGATGATGTTCCCCCTTCCTGTTTGGATCCCTTGCGCGCATCTAGTGAGTGCTCCTGGGCAGACTGGCTTCTGAGCGGCGCAACTATAGCCAACTCGTATGGTGGTGGCAAATTTGGACAGCCATGTAAGATATAGCACAATTGTTGGTCGATTACTGTCGTGGGCGAGGAGGATGGGCCGCCGCAGGCGAAGCCGGGGGACACCCTGGTGGCGAAGAAGTCGTCGTGCGAAGGTGTATCGTCGAGTGGAGGGGTCCTCTCGTCGAGGCCCTGTTGGGAGCTGGGGTTGTCGGGGGAGTCGATGGTGGCGGGGGCAAGGGTGTTTGTGCACCTGCCCGAATTGCTAAAGGAACAAGAGGGGGCGTAGTTGGAGTTGGGTGGGCCGGCTGGGGCTGAGGAGGCAAGGGGTTCTCAAGTGCGGCATGGTGTAGGGTTGGAAGCAGAGGTGGCGGAGTGTCTTGGGCTAATGAGGCCGAGCAGGTTCCGCGTCATATCTCAATGAAGATAGTGACTTGGAACGTTAGGGGTTTGGGGCAGGCGGATAAAAGAATGGATGTCCGGAAGTTGTTGCTTGAGCAAGGGGAGAATGTGGCGCTTCTACAGGAAACTACGATTTCATATGGAATAGATGAGGTATGGAAGGAGATTGGGAGCCACAGGTAGGGGGAATATAAGGCGGTGGACTCTGTGGGCGCGGCTGGCGGAAGGGCGATCAGATGGGATGGTCCGAAGTTTGATTTGATGGGGGAGGAAATGTGAGGGGTCTTCTCTTTGTCACTTCCGTTGATGCGTAGGTCTGATGGCAAGCAGTTGTTGGTGGCAAACGTATATCGTCCTTGTAATGAGGATGGCAAGGACAGGCTGGTGGACGAGCTATAGATGAGTACGGCGAGATATCAGAATGTGATTTTGCTCACTACTGGTGATTTTAATGCGACGATGCAGCCAAAGGATCGTCCTGGGATAAGGGTGGAGGAGATAGAGGGTCATTGGAGCTGCTTGAGGCGATTCAGGGCTTGGGTTTGTTGATTCTTGAAGCGGCAGGATATATGTACACGTGGCATGGCTCTCGTTCCATATCCCGTCTTGATAGACTCTTTTTGTCTAATGAGGCCATAGAGGCCTTTCCGTTGACAGATGCTTGTGCCTTGCCTAGAACTCGGTATGATCACATGCCGCTTTTTTGGATCTCGAGGGAGGAGGAGTGCCCTTGCTCTTTCTTCAGATTTGAGAAGGCGTGGATGTTGTAGGATGGTTTCTGAGAGGTGGACTCGAACTTTTGTGTAGGTTGCCACCCGAGTGGGTCAGCGACTTGTCGTTTTGGGGGCAAGTTGTCGGCATTGAGATCTTTTCTATTGCAATTTAACAAAGCAAACCGCATGCAGCGCAAGGCCAGACGTTTGAGGACGCAAGAGGAGGTTCAGAGATTTGATGAATTAGAGGATGTAAGGGAGCTCACTACGGAAGATGTGGTGGTGAGAAGTGGTTGTCTTAAGGAGTTGTTGCTTGAGGATAGAAAGGAGGAGGTTGCTTGGAGGCAGAGGTCCGAGCAGAGAAGGGGAAGGGTGACACCAACACAATTTTTCCAATCGATGGCCAGTGGCAGAAGGCGAAGGAACTATATACACTTGTTATCGGTTGGTGGAGCGGTGGTGGAGGGTGATCAGGCGGTTGGGGCGGCGTTGTGGTCGCACTTTCAAGGGTTCAGTAGGAGGACCACCAGGGCTGGAAGGGGATGGCAGGGCAGAGGGGTTTCCAGGATATCAACGGTCGACGCAATTATGTTGGAGAGAGAGGCCTCGGAGGAGGAGGCCAGATGGGCATGTTTTCAGCTGAAAGCGGATGGGGCCCCCGACCCAGACGATTTCCCGGTCTCATTCTATCGGGAGTTTTAAAAGATGATGTAGGATGTGAGGGAAGTTCTCGATGAATTTCGGGTTCACAACTGCGGTTTCGAAAAGCTGAATAGGACGCTCATTTTCTTGCTCCCTAAGAAGGGCTCACCCTCCAGAGTTGAGGATTACATGTTGATTACCTTGTCTAATGCCGTTTACCTTATCGTTTCGAAGATCTTGCCGAACCATCCGAGGAAGGTCCTGGGCAGGATCATTTCTCCTGAGCAAATGGCCTTTGTACATGGGCGAAATATGGTTGAAGGGCAAGTGGTTGCTTCGGAGATTGCGACGGATTAGAAACGGAGAAAAGCCAAGAGATTATTGTGGAAGGTGGATTTCTCCAAAGCGTATGATTGTGTTGAGTGGCAATTTTTATGGACGTCGTTGGAGAAGAGGTGTTTCCCGAAACAATGGATTAGGCGGATCAAGTAGTGTACTACGACATCTTCTCATACGATCCTTGTCAATGATAGACAGGAAGAGGGGTTTTTTCAACCACGGAGAAGGATAAGGCAAGGGTGTTCGTTGGCTCCACTTCTATTCATCATCGTGGTGGATGCAGTGGCGGTTATGATGAGGTTGGCAATGAATGTTGGATGGTGCTGGGGTTATGAGAGGGATGAGATTACCATCCCGATTCTGCAGTATGCGGATGACACTATTTTATTCGTGGGAAATGATAAGGAGAATATACAGTATGTGTCTGACATTATGGACATCTTTGGTGATCTTTATGGGCTTCGCATCAATAGAGCCAAATCTGTGGTGGTTCCTTTCGACTTGAACGAGCGCGAGATGCAGGAAGCGACGGTACTCCTGGAATGTCCAACGTCGGGATTTTCGATCACTTGGGCCATCCGTTTAGTGACGGGGAAGCCCAAGAACCAAGACTGAAGGAATTATTTAGATAGGCTTGAGAAAAGGAATGACGGGGAGGAAGGTGTCGATGTTGTCGAAAGGAGGGATGATGGTGCTGTTGAAGCACGTGTTGTCGACCATACCTATAATTTTTTGTTCCGCGAGGCAGCTTCGTGTGGGAGTTCGTACACGCATAGAGGTCATCGTGAGGAGATTTTTTTGAGCATATAGTAAGCACAATAGACGTGCCATATATTTGGTGGGATGGGACAAGATGACGAGGTCCAAGAAGAAAGGTGGGATGGGCACTTTGAGAATGGTTGAGATGAACAAAGCATTTATTGCAAAGTGGGTGGTACGGATCTTGGGTGACTCGGAGGACATGGTGTGCAGATTGATGGGGTTATATGGGGTATTCATGTCTTTAACGGCTGCGCCATGTCACATGCCTTCCTCTTTTTAGAAGGAGATTACTAAGGTGATGTCAGATATTGCAATGAAGTTACGATCGGTTCTTGGGGATGGCGCATCGTTCTGCTTCTGAACGGAGAATTAAACGGGTTACGGGATTCTAGGTGAGTTGTTCCCGTGCTTTTGGCGCCTAGCTACTAACATGAGGGCGATGGTGCAGCAAATGTGGGTGCATGGGGCATGGTCCCCTACTTTAGTCTATGATTTGTCGAACTAGAGAAGTAGAGGAGTTCCTTGTGTTACAGGAGCATCTGGCAGATATTGAGGGTCTTACGAGGGGACATAAAATTTTACGTGGGGTGACGGCAGATTTTTCGTAAAAAGGCATGCCATTTTTTGATGGAGGATGGACAGGAGATGGAGGCGGACATGGTGACGGATTCCAGGATGATTGGGAAAAGTAGGGTGCCAAATCGGATAAAAAAACTTTTTTTGGTTGTTTTGACAGGATCGGATTCCCACGCAGGTTCGATGGGGTCAATTGTAGGGGTTGGTTATTGAGGTCTACGCTAGGAGTGGTTCGACGGCTGAGGATATGAACAACTTAATCTTTACTTGCTCGTCCTCTACTCAGATCTGGAATTTGGCTGAAATCTTATGGATTGATGGGCATGATGGCACGAATTTTTAGAGGAGATTTAGATTGGTATGAGGGTCCGGGCACGAGGATAGTGTGATCCTTTTGCTATTTTGGGAGCGATTTGGTGCGCAAGGAACAACATCATTTTTGGAGGGCCAATGTTGTATAGAAAATATACCGGAGCATGGCAGAGCGTTATGCACAAATACAATGGGGGTTAGTATACTTAGTGGTGAGTCCTAATTTTTGGGACCTCACGCATTTCACTCAAAAAATGAGTACAAGGTGTGGGGCTCTTTATATAACCCCACTAACTCTCCAGAGCCACACTTATAGATGATGTCGGACTATTCTCATGGTATGATAACTGGATCCTGAAAGCATTCCAGCACCATCCCTCAAGCTGGACCATGCAATGCTCAGCTTGGACAAACAATAAAAAGGCGTGAACTTACTCGATGAATACAGGATGATACCATGGCCTCAAATTTCAGCGAAATTCAGTCGAAATTCTGTCAGATATCAATATCCGGTCGAAATCAAAATTCGACCGAAATGGCTGAAATGACCAAAATATGGGGGGCTAGTAAAAAAATGACAGAAATGACCGAAATTTCAGTCGAAATTCGATCGAAAATATGTTTGGTTGGTCACCAAAATGGTGACCGAAACCGACATTTTGGGCCTTGGATGATACAGACCATAATGTCTCAACAAATACTCTATCAATTTCTATTGAGGACAGCGCTTAGCATGCCATGTTGGTGATGATAATGAACTGGAGGTCTGCAGAGAAATTGGACAAGCATTTCATTCCCAAGGACTGCCACAACACATATGTCCAACAGTTCATTTTGTTTCTTGAAGAAAAATATCACAAAATCATTCGTTCAGGAGAAAGCTAATAAACCCTCTCTTCGCAAGATCACCCAAACCCCTAATGTTCCAAGAGAGCAGGATCAATTGGCACAGGAGTCGTTCCCGACAATTGGAACTGCGTGCACCCACGGACCGAAATTTCGCGAAATTTCGAAGAAATTTCGCCGAAATTTCGATTTCGACGGGTCCTGGCTTTCGAAAGTACTCATATCGATTTCCAGGGTTTCGGCCGAAATATCGCAAGATATCGGCGATATTTCGGCTCGTCTCGATATCTCGGCCAATATATGGAATCTTTCAATAAAAAATTCACGGAAATGTCGAGATATACCGAAATTTCGGCCGAAACTTCCCCATTTCGCTTGACTTCGTGCAGAGCCAGCTCCTTCCTCTTCCAAGGTCTTCTTCCTTCGAGGTAAGCCAAATTATGCTAAATCTTCTTCAAATTCATTAATTTTTTTTAGAGATTTCACTGTTAGGATGTTGATATAGCTTGCCGTGGTGTTTAATTTGAGAGATTTCCCCAAAAATAGGTATAAATTTGGAGAAGAAATTTGGGGCTTTTGTGTTTTTTTTTTTGCACAATAGTGCTAGCTATGATCATTGTATCTCAGATATGAAGTTAACATGAAGTAAAACATAGTTGGAGAACATTTTGTTGGATCTATGTTAGAGGAAATTGGGGCTTTTGAGGTTTAATGTGGAACGATACTGAGTTGTGGTTTTTTTTTTGATCTTGAGTTTTGAAAGTAGAAATCATAATCATGATTTTTTTTTGGATTAATAAAATTTAAAAATACAGAAAATCCGAAAAGCATTTGTTAAATATTTACGTTTTTTGTTCATATTTTGTCACTTATGTAGTCTTTCTTGAAAATGGCCCCCTAATTTGTAGATCTAAGATCCTAATGTATAAATCCAAAGTCTTTTTTCTTTAAATCGAAAAAGTAGGTGTTAGAAAAATTAAATATATAATAATTCCGAAATTAAAAACATAAAATAATTTGCATATTCATAAGCAGTTGCATTGTATGCCAACTTAATGTTTATTCTTGAATTTCCTCGCAGATTTCGACGTTCATCACCATGGCACATTCTGGTTCCGGTTCTGGATCTGACAGTTCTGATGATCAGAAGGGCGAATTCGGTGGGGACATTGCCTGGAGGTATGCCTCCGCTCCTGATGGAAATAAGGCGAAGCCGCAATGCAATTTCTGTGGGAAGAAGTTGGGAGGAGGCAGGATCACAAGGATGAAGCAACATCTTGTTGGCAACAACAAGAATGTTGCCAAGTACACGCGTTGTCCCAAAGATGTGAGGGAAAAGGTCAAGGCGAGCTTGGACAGAAAGAAGGAAAATGAGACGGAGAGAGTAAGAAGGGAAGAAGAAATGAAGGAGTTCATGTTCGAGAAAGAATTCGACGTCATTTCTGATTCAGACGACGATGATTTTGTGTACCCCGCCGACATTCAGACTGCAGTAGAGAGGAGGGCATACAGAAGGGCTACACAAGAATCATTGAGGAGCGAGTTCGATAGGAGAGAACTCGGTGGTGCACAGGGCGGTTTCTATGGTGCAGGTGGGTGTGGGAGTGGTTCTGGAGGCGCACCGGTACCACCACCTACCAAGAAACACAAGGGGAATGGAATTGAGCCCTTCTTGACGAGGAGCGGATCCATGCAATACAAGACAAGCAAGGATCCGAAGCAGAAAACGGTGAAGGGAATGTTCACCAATGCACGAGAAAGGGTGGGAAAAGCCATCAGCAAGCTCTTCTTTAGGGAGAGCATTCCTACCAACATTGCAGGCGGGCCATTCTTGCAATATGTCATTCATGAGATCGCTGCAGCGGGAACAGGAGTGAAGGCTCCTACATCCTACGAGATCGTGAACAAATATATGGGGATGGAGAAAGAGGAGATGAATGAATACATCGCCGAGTTGAGGAGGAGATGGCCAGAGTACGGGGTGACATTGATGTGCGATGGGTGGACGAGCTACACAAGGAAGCAGATCATCAACTTCCTTGTCTACTGCGATGGTAAGACAATCTTCTTGAAATATGTTGATGCATCTGAGCATGTGAAAGACCACGGGTACCTTCTGAAGCTGATGAAGGACGTTATAAAGGAGGTTGGGAAAGAGCACATTGTGCAGATTGTGACGGATAACGGCAGCAACTTCAAGAAGGCTGGTGAAACAATAATGAATTCCAGCAGCTACGGAATTTTTTGGACACCGTGTGTTGCGCATTGCATTGATTTGATCCTTAAGGATTTCAGCAAGAGGAAGCTCGTCTCAAGATGGTAGAGAAAGCACGAATGATCACCGCATTCATCTACAACCACAGCAAAGTGTTGGCACTGACGAGGCGGATGTGCAATGGGGAGTTCGTGAGGCCTGGTATCGCACGCTTTGCAACCAATTTTATAGCGTTGCAAAGCCTCAAGCAACATAAGACGGGTTTGAAAACCATGTGTTACCAGGGTGAGTGGTTCGATATACCTGAAAATCGGACTGAAGGAGGACGGAAGGTGAAGATATTGATCAATGATATCTCCTTTTGGGATGACGTGACTCAGTTCACGAGGATCATGGACCCAGTTGTTTCTGCAATGCGGATCGTGGATGGCGACAAGAAGCCCACCATGGGAGTCATCTACGAGGCAATGCGCTGCATGAGAGAGAAGGTCAGAGAAGCGGTTGGGAAGGGATCGAAAGCATGGTTGGACATCATAGACGAGCGATGATCCAAGATGCTCTCGCATCCTCTTCACAAGGCCGGTATGTATTATGTACAAATGTTTTTTTTCAATTATTTAAATTTCTATAGTTGGACATCATAAATGATCTTGTTCGTGACTTTCTGTGCAACTTATTACTTCAATCCTAAGTACCAGTACAAGAATGGACTTGGTACAAATGCTGACCTTCTAGCAGCCATACAGATTGTGGTGGAGAAGCTCGTCAAGGACGAGAAGTTAGAGATCATGTGCATGAACGGGGTAATATCCTCAATTTCTACCTAAATTTGGAGTCACAAGAAATTTCGTAAAGATGTAGTACGACTCTACGACTTAAACCTATTTGTGCATTGTGCCGGTTAAGTATTTCCGAGATGCGTTGAGTTCCTTCGGTCGGATTACTGCGGTCAACGGACATGGCAATACTCTTCCTGGTAGGGACGAAGGCAAATAAAACCATTACTTGAGTGTTCATTTATTCCTACTTTTGATTTCTCTCTTTTCCTTTTCTTGCAGCTGAATGGTGGTTGTTATACGGGATGGAAGCTCCCAACCTTCGAAGTGTGGCGGTGAAAGTGTTGTCTCAAACCGCATCTGCTGGCGGTTGTGAGAGGAACTGGAGCACGTTCAATTTGATCCATTCCAAGAGACGGAACAGATTGGGAGAAAAGAAACTCAATGACCTTGTCTTCGTGCATTACAATTTGAGGCTGAAATTGAAGCATGTAAGGTAGGGACATGACAAAGATGACTAAACGGACCCTATTGATCTTGCATACATTTTCAAGATGCACGATGACGATACTGATGAGGACGTTCTCTAGAGATGGATGGATTCCAATGGTGTCCCAGTTCTCGATCAACCAGGTGGAAGACCAAATGAGAACATAAGCCAGCAAATGGGAGCAGACGTTGGTGACTTTTTGGAAAGATCCGGGCAGATTACAGACCCTGTTGAAGGGTTAGAGGGCGAGATTGATGCGGCTGTTGATGAAATTCTCTCGAGTAGCTCCAAATCCAAGTCAAAGTCAAAGGATGACGGTGGAGATGATGATAATGACGATGTTGGTCGTGGTGGACCTGGTGGTGGTGGGGAGTCAAACTCAGGTGGGTCATGAGGGAGTGGTCGTGGACCACAAGATACCAGACTTGAGGAAGGCCTACAAGCAGGACGTGAATATATGGAGAGACAGCGGAACACAAGGACAATTTGTTTCAAGTCCGAGTCCAGGGCCTACGGATTACGAGTACGGTCGAGGCCATCGTCCAACCGACAGCTACATGGAAGATTTGACATCATCTGTAGGTTCTTTGAGCTTCATGGACATTGACAGCCCATATCGCGGAGGAACACCAAGTCCTTTAGGCGGATATGGATCGTCGCACGATGAGAGATCATTTGGCATCTTCCCGGAATACTTTCAAACTACTCCTCCAGGACCTCCTCCTCCTCAGTATGTACCTCCATCATATTCATATGGTTACAGCAGGTATGGGGGATACAGTAGCGGAGATAACTACCAAGGTAGCCAACCTGAGCAGAGTCAGAGCAGCTTCTTTGGGGGTGACAGCTATGGTTTCTTCCCTGAGTACACGTCAGTTCCTCCTCCTCCGCAGAGATCTTCTCCTACTCCGTCGTCGTCATCCCGAGGATCTCAGGGCAGTAGTTCGCAATCTCATCGTGCCACTCGTGATACCGGATCCAATGCTGCTTATCCTCGTCCCGAGATACTCATAGGCATCGATGACCACCAATACAGGCAGTATGTGACGGATTACAAAGCCATGTACTCGTACATGACATGGGAGAACTACTGGGAGTTCATTGAGTCTGCGATGCGTTATGAGAGACAACAAGGAAGGGGTGGCATTCAGATCCACCACGAAACTCTTGGTTCTGAACAAAATATGTCACCATGTACTATATTTTAATCTTTAATCTTTTATTGCATTGATCATAAATATGCATGTTCTTAATAATTTTCACTTGTTGTAACTTGTATTGTATTTGTAAGACTAGACTATTACTCTGTTTTATTATGTATTTACAATGTCACAACAATATGACCGATATGACCGATATGTCTATATAAAGGGTATAGATGACCAATATGTGTGAAATAATTGTGTATTTGTATGTTATTTATTGTTCTAATAACTTGGAATATCGAAATTTTCAATAAAATTGGGGAAAATCGGATTTTTGAGCCTTTTCCGACTTTTCCACCGAAATCGTCGAAATTTCCCGAAATTTCGGTATTACAGGTCATCAAAACGAGATCGAAATCGAGATTTCAAACCTTGCGTGCACCGCCCTAGCCACCATCATCTTCAAAGTCCGTGTATTCTAATTCACCGTAGGGATCTCACTGTCATCCATGCACCTAGATCTCTTCTTTCTAGGCTTATACCGTTTCAACCACTGCATGCCAACCTCTTCCGCTTATGACAAGCCGTCTGAGGGACATGCCCATACTCCTTCGTCGATTCACCCGTTCGGGCAGTATCCGAACCATTCAACACCACTTGCGGTACTTATCGCCACTCCACCTTAGACATGTAGCCCCAACTACAACCAACCCCAGGGGCGGTTGTGGACTAGACTCCGTCTAAAGTGGTGCTACCTCCAACGAGACACCTTGCAACACTGAACAATCATCTACAATGCCACCCATGAGCACGCATCCCTCAGGCACAATACTATCATCCAAAGGGTTCAAGTTTTCTATCACATGGGTTCTTGAACCTACCAACTCGAGACAAAAAAACTTCGGATCCGCATCAACAAACACCAAATCAAATTCCAAATGAAGACCCTAGTCCAAAACAATCAATACACAATGATCCAATAAGTGTTTCACGATCGGATCTAAGATGCTCAGAATCATCAACAAAGCCTCCAAGTCCCAACTAACCAGGTTAGCATCCAAACCTGGATCCGAGTTTAAAATGGCCTCTGCCTCCTGATCCAGGGGACGCTCCACCAAGGGTTGGGAACTCTCCAGAACATAAAGCAAGACATACAAAGGCCCTACGAATCCAGCATGTTATGTGATTTCAAAAGAGTTGAAATCACGAGCATGGAATTAAAAAACGTGCCTCAAGGCGCTAATGGCGAACATGATTCTCGTAGGAAGAAGACAAAGAAAGGTAAATGTGATGTTGAACTTATTTCATTAGAATAAAAATATAATATACTAACAAATAACAATGGTATTGTATAATACAGGTAAAGTTGTGGTTGATATTGATGAGGACGAGGTTTATGCTAGAGATGATGTTAGTCATGGAGATGATGATGAAGAAATTTAAACTACATGGATGGTTCATTAGATGATCCAATGAGCAGTAGTGAATCGAAGGATAATAGTTTTGTTGTCGATGTTAAAGTTCACGGCAATGATTAGAAGATCATTACGAGTCTACAAACCAAAAGCATGAATTGGCAAAATTCTACTTTTTGAACTAGAATACGATTCGAAATCTGGAAGTTTGAACTTATTGTGTTTTGTCCTCTCTATTTTGTCTTGTGTTTAATTCTAACATTTGGTACACTGCAAGTCTACGAGTCTAAGACAGCGATGGATTACATTAGAATTCCTTTCAAGGTTCAGAAAGTCAGTATGCGATATTCGTTCGATCAGGCGGTCTGGAGCGAGTAAGCGGGTAGGCGGAAGTATATGCGGATTATGCGATTTCTATTATTTTAATTAAAAATATTAAAATATAATAATAATTTCAAACATTAGATATTTATGTTTAAAAAATATAACATGGAAGAAATATGAAGTAAAGACTTTATTGTACAATGTGATATCAACCAAAGCATTTTCAAAGGTCATCCATTTCCAAGAGACAAAAATGTTAAGTTAACAGTGGCGAGAGTAAAAAATGTTATAAATTGAATCAAGAAAGAAAAAAATGTTTGATATCCTTGTCCGAATTGGAAGGAAACCTTTTTTTGAAGTGTAACATTGTTAGTAAACACAACCATGAACCTTCATATTTTTAGCAAATGGTGTATTTGTCTACTCAAAGTCAAATATTAAAAAAATTCAACCATTTAAATTAAATATATGTAATTTGTTCCGTGCAGTTAAAAATTCCATGCAAATATGGCATCTATATTCATTTTATCCTGAAAAGATCTAAGATACACAGGTAATTTATTCGATATTCATGCAATTAAGAGATAATGTAGAAGTTAGAGCTGTCGTTGGAGAATCTAAAAAATAGAGATTTGTTGATGCCAAATTTAAAATATAGAGAGATTTAGAACTAAATAGATCAATCAACAAACCTTGGCATAGAAGAAAAAGATGGAGGAACAAACCATGTGGAAGTCGAGAAGATGGTGGAGAAGCAAATAGTTACCTCTATTACATATGCCGCCGCATATGCGGCCGCATATGCGGTTTACTCGGCCGAGTATACCCCCAGACCCGCATATTGACCGAGTATAGCATACTCGGTGCGGTAGGGGGTCCGCCTACGCATATGCGGCCGCATAGGCCGACTGTCTGAACACTGATTCCTTTACTTGTTTTACGCTTCAAGATATGTGTTATTGTATTGCTCTCTAAGATTTATATACTATAATATGTTAGATTAGTAAATTTTTAGGGGAAAACTGAGGCTTACGCCTCGACCGCCTTGAGGCTACGCCTCACCACGATTCTGGTGGAACTGCCTCATTCTGCCTTTCGTTTTTTCAAACCTCGATCACGGGAACTCAAATCACCAACAACCACCCGGAGTGATTCACCTTCCATCTAGGGAGAATCGACAATGAATGGCGTTGGCGTCTTCGCCTTCATCATTACTGAGATCAATGGCTCCTCCTGGATGAGCTACTCCTCTGACTACAATCGACCTTTTAATTTTCAGTATTTTGCTACCCCAACTTCTGCACCAGCACGGTGAGGCTCAATTAGCACCACCGACGATGATGGTAGAGGGGAAGCAATTCCTCCACCCACAATCCAGAACTACGCATGACTAACCCTTAGAGCAACCTTTGAAGGAAACTCTCCCTGAATCGCAATAGCGGCCATCACCGATAAAGCACCAAAGCACGGAGATAACTCATGAGACAGCAGCTTTAATACCTTCCCCGCTAATGAAAACATCTCTTGTTACTTCATCACAAACCTCAACAGGAAAGGAACCTAATGAAGGCGTACAATTCCGTGTCGAAACGTCAACGCACCATCAATGAAACGTGGTATCTGCCATGCCGCCCTCCTAGAAGATCCATCCTCAGACAACAACTTCGCATCCACGTTCCAAAGCCCCTAACAAGGATCATTCCATCTCCCGACCAAACCACATCCCCTCAAAAACACCATCCATGAGACTTCAGACTTCCTCCAAAACCATCTTCCGAGGTTCTAACAACCACCCAATCAGGAATCCAGCATGAGCCGACCCCCTTCACCAAGAGTTTACACACCGCTACCATGATATGTTTCTCGATAAGCTCCAAATACCCTTTATAAAAAAAAACCTTTATCGAACCATGTCCAACCCGATAAACCCTCATGTTTCTGCCATCTCAAAGTGAACATCTCCTTCAAATGCCACATGCAGAAGCATCTGTCTCAATGCCTCTGAAAATCTTTTGACCTTCCTATCTATCTACAACATGCAGAAATATGTGTCCCAATGCATGAGACAGTATCCAGACCTTTTCTCGCAATTTTCAGGACGCAAGCAGAACCCCATTGGAAAAGTACCTAAAATGGTCCTCTAAAGCCACTTCACTTTGTCTCCAAGCCACAGGTCCTCCTCACCCACCACCAACATGTGTATTAGGTTCCTTTACATCCAGATACTGGAATACAGATACAAGAAGCAGGTGTTGGTGTTTCCTTCCCACAGGCACTAAGATGCCTCCATTTGAATTTAACTCGAACATCTTCCTCCATTTCAAACTCTCTTGTCATCAACCCATTCTCTATCTCCACTTCCAATAGAGCGCATATCTCCAATCGAGCTAAGGCTGGCCTAATTGACTGCAAGTTTCCCTGGTTCCTAAGGAAAAAAGTCAGCTCGCACCAGAATTCCTGAAGAATAAAATGAGAATCCACTGCACCACTAAATAGATATAGAAACTTTGTTGGCAAGAAATACATTTTTAATTGGTAACATACACCTACAACATATCCGCAATAAGGAAATGCAACGAAATCTCAGAAAAGCAAGCCTTGTGGCAGATACAAGATGAATAATAGTATTCAGCGTTCTACAAAATTTTCAACTACATATGGAGGAGAAAATTGTAAAATAAGCACATGTATATAGTTTCTCAGAAAAAAATTAATTTCAGATATAAAACTTACTATCGCTTTGCTCGTTTATTGGAGGATTTGCATTTACTGGAAGAACCCCCCCTTTTGGGGGTAAGAACATCTTCCTTTCTTTTCTTGGTACTTTGTTCAGAAATCACCATCTCTTCAAATGTTGAGTGATTACTAGAGCTAATAGTAGCTTCTTCTTGCACATGACTACGGAGTTCTCTTTTGTTCTTATGACGATCATTTCTATTAGATCCCTCGCCACCATGCTTGTTGAGTAAGTCATCTCTGGCATTATCTTTTGTTACATCTTCTCGACTATATGCTAAATTGTCTGAACTGAGTTTTGGAGATTCTCCAATTTCTTGGCAGGGCTCTATTTCAGGGCATTGAGCGTCATTAACTCTATTGTTGCCTCCATTTACTGGCAACGTATGATTGCTAGCATTAACCAATCCACCACAATTGGTGGCCACGTCCGTATTTTGCAGAGAAACTTTATGTTGATAGCCTACACATTGCATGCCACCTTTAATCTGACCTGAATTATTTGTGGTATTGTTATCAACAAAAGTTTTCAAAGTTTTCTCTCGTAGCGTACTTATGTAAAGTTCATTATTGTCTTGCTTGGCGTGATCTTTATTAGTAGGGCTTTGCCTAGCCGGCTTCTTTAAGCCATTAGTATTCTTGGACAATATGGATTCTTGTGGGGATGTTCTCTCAATTGTACCCAAGTTCGTAAGTGCTAACATGTCTTTTTCAGCCAGTAAGTACCTTTCCTTTGAATCGTAGTATGCATCTGCAGCTCGCATATAGGAGCACAATGGACAAACAAAGTTTCCCATATTGCCAAACCCAGTATCCAATCCTAAGCAACTCCCATGAACGGCTATTGGATAATCATATTCAGTACATATTAAGAGCTCGCCACCTTTGCCACACTTGATACATGATCCCTTCTGCAGATGATGATTCGATAATCTTTGTGAAATTAGAATTTTGTGTTTCTCCATAAAATGAATCTTGTCTATGTTCTGCATGTCAGGAGACCCATCTCCATCACTCAGTACATCATGTTCTTTATCAGGCACTTCAGGGGAGCAGACATGCATGTTTGAAGATGGCACGGCCTTTGTATTCCTATTTACATGTTTATCTTGATAACTATTGGTATTAAGCCCGGATGATTTCGATGTTTCTGCCTCTCTCCTTGGATGGGTATCATCCTCCACAGCAATTGGGTCCCTTTGATCATCTAAAGCAGTCTCATTGAAATGTTTATGATGCTCAGACAAATTATTTTGCGATGTCCGCCCTGCATCAACCAGATTAGGACTAGTTGTTGCTTGTACACTACAGCAGGCATGCAGCTTTGGAGATGGCACTCCCTTTCGAACCACGTTTACAGGTTCACCTTGATACCCGCTGGTCCTAAGATCAAATGATTTCAATGTTTCTGCATGCCTCCTTGGATGGACATCATCCTTAGCAGCAATGGGGTCCCCATGGCCATCTAAAGAAGTCTCCGTCGACGAATGCTTCTGACGCTCAGTCAAATCATTTTGCAGTGTCGTTGGATTATCTACCAGGCAAGAACCTGTTCTTACCAGTACAGCATCCTTTGGTAATTCAAACAGGTTCTCTTCCCAATTTTTCTTTGCGTTGGGAACTGAAATATCCTCAAACTTTCCTTCAGCAACTCCAATATCTCCCATCAATGAGGGGGAGAATTCATGAAGAATATCTACATCTTTTAGCTGCATGTAGAGGTGATCAGTACCAACAACAATGTTTTCCATTGTTAATGTTTCAAGGAGTACCCACAAATTGAATTATCTACTTACTGTGCTTAAAAAAACAGCTGGCAAGGTTGATTTTTTCTCACATATGAACCGCTGAAGTCCGCGTATATAGGTTCCATATTTTGGCATTTCTTTGCTGTCCAGATTATTGACCTAATCCATATCAGGTAGAAAATAGATTAGGTTTCACATTCAAAATACTAAACTGAATGTAATTCGGAAATAATGAAAAGCGAATAATACCCGTGGATATAAGTAGTAGCAGTCGTAGAAGTAAAGATTAAAAGCAAGATGCAGAGCACATCAACCTAAATAGAAGCTAGCTGAAAATCCTCCATATTTTTGTTGAAGAATTACATTGGTGGCCTCCCAAGCTGGGACCCACCTCAATGAGCAGTTTTATAATATGTGTGTGTGTGTCACGGGCGGGGACAGACAGCAACCAGATTGTCACAGGCGGAGGCTCAAACAGATGTTTGGCCACACTAAAAGATTCCAGAAGATGGCTCTCAGAAAGAGGCTTCCCGGGCCTAGAATCAGACCAGAAGGCTCAGGTGTGGAACCCTCTTGCTGACGAAACTACGGAGGGTGCCTTTCCGCGGGCCCATCTCAGCCTAGCCCCACTTTAGGTTGTTACATAATTCAAGACCTACACACCGCCTTACAATGCTCAGTTACATTATCGGTGTAGAATCTACTCCCACCAAAAATAATGTTATTCCGTGTGTACCAAATACCCTAGACCACCGCGACGAGAAGCGCGTTGTCCTCATGCCCATATCCACAGACAGATCGGATATCTCTCCAAAAACTTGAACATTCCTGCCAACCAAGCCATGCAATGCGCGCCCTGCTCCATACCTCAGTCGGGGATGGGTAAAGAAAAATCTACCGTAGGAAATCTCATCATCCCAAACGAAGTCTCCTGACGTGCCTTAGTAAGAATCCTTCCAAGCCGGAACAGCCACAAAAACACCTTAATTATGGTTGGCATCTTACTTCTCCATATCAAGCGCGTGCTCACCTCCTCCTCCTCCCTGACCGCCGCAAATAACTGGTAAGCCTTTCTGACCAAAAAACTGTCATCCCCAAAACGTAATTATCTCTGCCATCTGTTGTACCCTCCCACCTCACCAACTCCACCAGCAAGGCCAAGAATTCCTCGACCCTCTGATCCGACAGATCCGTTGAAAAAATCGGAGACCAAGCCCCCATTCCCCACACCTGCACCACCAGAGCCTTGCCCGTCGCCATCTACATCGGTCTTAGAAAACGGTCCCCCGAGTTCCCCTCCCACGTTTAATCGTCCTGCCAAAATCGAAAACACATCCATTCCCTAAAATGGGTCTCATCTTAATTGTCAGGCAGGCACCACCTGTAAAATTCCTCTCCATAAAGAAGATGGAAGGTGTCCCAACTTAGCTGCCAACGACATGGACACCCTGTAAATCCTCCTCAACAGCCTACAAACTAGATCCTCCGACTTCCTCCATGTGTATGCTTTATTCATCTCATCCAACCTCCTGACCCCCAAACCTCCCCACCTCTTCTGAGTCGTCACCCTATACCAGTCAATCAAATGCATGCCCCCTCTAATTTGTCACCTATCTGACCAAAAGAATCTTCTCATTAAGGCTTCGATCTTTGTGTCCACCCCTATAGGCATCACTCTCGCAAAGCAAAAGAAAATCATAATCGCCGAGAGCACATGCTTCGAGAGAACTAGCTTCCTCCCTTTTAACAACAACCTCGCCTTCAACCCTGCCAACTTTCCCTCTAATCTCTCCACCAACGATCTCCAGCCCCTCAGCTTCGACCTCCCCGCCACCAATGGCAAACCAAGATTAGAGATCAACGAGGCAGACCAAGAGCCCAAATGGGACCACCACCGACTTTTTCCTATTAATTTGAAGTCTCAATATGTCTCCAAAAACATCCATAATATCCGACGCTCTCCCCTATCCCCTCCTCGGTCTCCAAAAAATGAATGTGTCATCAATATACCGCAATAACGAAATAGAAATATCCTCTCTCTTGTATTCATGGAAGGTTGTATCGTTATCGGTATCGTATCGATAGGATATTTCGATGATATATCGCTGAAATATCGCCCATATCGACGAGCCTTTTTGAAGAAAATGTCTGGAAATCGAGATATATCGCCATATCGGTTCCCATATCAGTCACATGTCGATATCAATATATCGGCGATATATCATCGATATTTCCTTCCATGCTTGTATCCCAAAACACAATCATCAGATGACGCCAGCTTCATCATCATCGCCAACGCATCCACCACATGACAAACAGCATCGACGCCAAGGTGCAACCCTGACCGATGACCCTCTAGGGCTTAAAGAAGTGCCCCTCTGGAATACCGTTGACTATTACTGCATGCAAGGCCGTTGTAAGGCAATGCTTAATCAAGACGATCCACATCTCCGAGAAATCCCTCTTCTGTAAAGACGCCCACAAGAACTTCCAATCTACATAGTCATAAGCCTTGGAAAAGTCAGCCTTCGACAGCACCCCTTGGTCTTGGACCTCTTCCAATCTGTAACTAACTCAGACACCATCACTAATCCATCAACCATAGCCCTCCCTAGCACAAACGTCGATCGTTCCGGAGAGATATTTGATCCATCACCCCCTTCAAACGATTAGCCAGGATCTAGGAGATAATGAGATATACAACATTCGACAATGTAATGAGCATGTAGTCTTCTACCTTGTCGGGTAATTCCTCTTCGGCAACAGAAAGATGAGTGTCGTGTTAAGTCCTTCGAAACCACGGTTTCCCTTATGGAATTCCGCCAGCACCTCCAACACAAGACAATGACCCGAGAACTGTGGTGGTATGGTGAGTTCCCCGGAAAAGCAAGCCTCAAGACTAGTGGCAGTTATTTTGTTGAAGTGTGGAAGCATGGATTCCTGGGAACCACACCACAATAACCTCACCGCAGTTCCAGCATATCACGTGGGCAGAAGCTGCTTACAAATTCGGTTATTTTCCGGGGAAATATAATATCAGACACATGTTTTTTATGTTAAATACCCTGCATTTGATTAATTTACTCAGTCCTTCCCTCCTGGCTCATAGAATGCATCTCAATTACTCACCGAATTTGAACCATATGTCGTCTTCCCTCATTTGCCTCCTCCATGCAAACTCGTTTCCTTTTTGGTTGCAGCGCCTTGCGCCTTCATCTCCCCTCTCCCCTTCTGAAAAGATATTTATCATCCTCTGCTTGGAAGAGTAGATAAAATGAGTGGGGGATACAAAAACATGTCCGCTGCCTTCTCCTTAAATGGTACATGTGATATGCAGATAAAGCCCTTCTATATTATATCCTCTAACTGACTTCCATCTGCTTGATAGTCTCAGGGTGGGTTTTCTAGCAATAAACAGTAGTCCTATCATCGCATCTCATGTTTAGAAGTGGAGTTTCTTTTCCCTCAGCTGGGAATCAGCCTCATAATTGTTTGCCAGTTTAACTCACAATAGTTAGACCTCACTGCAGTTCCAGCACAAACAGAGAAAAGAAGTTCTTTACCTGTCAACGGCTCCTCATTTCGATCTTAGTTAGTCAGTCTGTTCTCAAGTTAGAAGAGCAATCTAGACAAGGATTTGTACAGGCCAGCAGCAATCTAGAACAACAGAAGTTAGAGAGAGCGGATTCCTTCTCTTTTAGAGGAGGCAAGTTAGAAGCCATGATTAGACCATGTGAGAGCAATTAGGAGGATATATCTCTCTTCCATTCAAAGAAAGATGTGAGTCCATGGAAGCTTGAAAGATCTAGTAGGGGGCGTAGGGCAGAGTTGAGAGTGTCATTGACAATCTGGTTACTGGTATTATCTAATCTTGTAGACATCCTTGTGTGAAGGCTCAATAAAAAATGCCGACTCTGACCTATGGTGGGACAGGAGAAGGAAAAGGCCAAAGAAAAGCAATGAGAGGATCGTGCTTTCTATTGTGAGGTCAATCCCTCAATAAAAGAGTGGAGACAAAGCCTCGATCATCTATACATACCCTCTATCTGACAACTAAAATACCTCGGTTAATCTGATCTTGACTCTACCTAACCAGGCCAACCTTATCCATTGGGATAGTCATGTCCTAATCCTCCACAGCTAAACTTCTCTATACATAAGCACATTGGGGTTATGAGTCTTATGACACCCTTCTGAGGCTAGAAATTGCCCTAAGGAAGTCGTCCTTTAAGAGTAGTATTCTACTATATTTGGGAGAAACGAATAACTTGCATTAGACGAGACTCTAGAGCTCTCTTATATAGGAGAAAATCCATAGGTTAATTATAGAGAAGTACATAAAGAAAACATAAATAAGAGAAAAACACAACTGGAGATACAATTATCTCAACAATCCCCCTTAAGTTGGAGCATATATATCTATCATGCTCAGCTTAGCGCAACATTTCTAAAATGGACCTCTAGTGAGTGTCTTAGTGAAGGTATCTACAGTCTGATCTCCAGTAGAAACATGTGATGTAGATATGAGGCCTTTATGAATCGTCTCTAGTGTAATGACAATCCATCTCTATGTGTTTGATCCATTCAGGGAAGGCAAGATTGTTGGCAATAAATAGAGCCACTTGATTGTCACATAAAAGTTGCATGGGAAGAGAAACCTCAACAGTAAAATCAGTTAATACAGATCTTACCCACATCATCTCTGCACTTCCATGTTCCATGGCTTTGTACTCAGATTCTGCACTAGATCTGGCCACCATCGTCTGCTTCTTGCTTCTCCATGAAACAAGGGAGCTGTCAACAAAAATTGCAAGGCATAGACTTCCTATCTCTGGGGTAACCTCCATAGTCTGCATCTGCACAAGTTGTCACCTCAAGAGATGTACCCCTATTGAATAAGAGACCAGAACCAGGTGAATTCTTCAAATACCTCCTGATCATATATACCGCATCCAAATGGACCTTCCTGGGTTGCTCGATGAATTGGCTAACTCTGCTCACTGCAAAGGATATATCTGATTTGGTGATAGTTGTGTATAAAAGATTTCCAACAAGCTCTCTATATCTCCTCATGTCTACCTCCTCGATGTCATCATCATATAAACTCATACTTCGATCCATGGGGGTAGTAGCAGCTTACACCCGGCCATTCCTGTCTAAGAAAGAAGATCCATCAATAACATTCTCTGGATCATTACAAGCACACGTTGGTTCCTGGAAAACTCTATCCCAAGGAAGTATCGAAGTATGCCAAGGTCTTTGGTCACAAATTGTTGACTTAGGAACTCCTTGGCAGCCATAATGTGCTGCTCATCAACTCCTGTGACAATGATATCGTCAACATAGACAAGAATAGACACAGTACCTCCCTGTGTCCGTTGGACATATAATGAGTGATTTGTTATTGACCTCATGATACCATGTCGCTCTATCAACTCTGATATCTTCTTGAACCAGACTCTTGGACTCTGCTACAGACCATAAACTGCCTTATGAAGCCTGCACACCTTCTGTGACTAACTCTCAATAGCAAACTCCGATGGTTGCTGCATATATACCTCCTCCTGTAGATCACCGTATAAAAATGTGTTCTTTACATCCAACTGGTAAAGTGGTTAGTCCCGTGAAACAGCAACTGATAACAGAATGCGAAGTGTCGAGTGTCTGGCCACTGGTGAGAATGTATCCTGATAGTCCACCCCATAGGTTTGGGTGAACCCACGTACCACAAGTCTGGCCTTGTAGCGATCCACGCTACCATCTACCCTTTGCTCTACTGTAAATATCCACTTGCAGCCCATAACAGATTCTCTTGGAGGAGCAGAAACAATACTCTATGTGCCACACGACTATAAAGTTGGCATCTCTTCCTCCATTGTAAGGCGCCACCTACCGTCTTGGATAGCCTCTTGATATGTTCATGGGATAGAAACAGCAAAGTCCCACAACAAACTTCTTGTACTCCTCTGAAAGGTGGTCCAATGAAACATGCACAGCAAGAGGATAAGTTGCACATTGGCGGCGAGGCTTTCCCAAAGCAATAGGTATGTTCAGGTCATCATCCTCTCTGTTGTCTGGTATCCCTTCTTCCTGAGTAGAATTCAAGACACCATTGCCATTAGATGAAACAATGTGCTCATTACATACCTGAGGCATGATGGATGATGTGGAGGGCGCATGAGCAGTGGGGCGAGCAAAAGCCTTGTGTGTGTAGACGTGTGGTAGGAACTATATCTGAGGTAAAGGAGGTGGAGATGGTGGTGGTGGCGAAGATGGTGAGGACTGAGACGCAACATTAGGTGCACAAGATGGAGAAGATAGAGGTGGAGGAACAATCACATCCCCTCCGGAGATAGCATGAGATAACACGTCACTTGTAGGAGAAAAATACATAATGGACTCAAAGAATCTTGCATCAACACTCACAAAATACTTACTGCCTACAGGATCAAAACATTGATACTTGTTTTGGGTACAAGAATAATCAACAAAGACACATTTGACGGCTCTAGGTGAGAGCTTGTCACGGGAAGGAGCGAAATTGTGGACAAATGCCATAGATCCAAAAACTCTAGGAGGAAAGGAGAACAAGTCCTTGGCAAACGCAATCGAAAAAGGGATCTTTTCTCCAAGAATAGCGAACGCATGCGGTTCACCGAGTCGCAAGCAGTGAGAACCGCATCTACCCATAACGACTGTGGAGCACAACTCTGAATCAGAAATGTCCTTGTGATGTCAAGGAGGTGATGATGTTTGCGTTCAGCAAAACTATTCTGTTGAGAAGTATGGCATAGGAGGTCTAATGAACAATGCCTAGGGATCTGATAAATTCTGATAATTGTAGTGTGGAAAACTCTAATGCATTATCTGTACGAATAAATTTCACATTGGCAGAGAAGATATTTTTGACTTCGAGAAGAAAAGATTTAATGATAAGACATGCTTCAAATTTTTGTTTTAGTAAGAAAACCCAAGACAGTCTAGAATAACATCTACTGCAACCATATTGATGTCCCTGATGATCAGGAAAACGACTAGGACCCCAAATGTCAAAAATGAAACAATTCAAAAGACTGGCTCCTAGAACGACCCTAACGACTCGAAAAAGAGAACCAATGACGCATCCCAAGCTGACAGGCTTCACAGTCCAAAGTGGTGCGAGTAGATATCTTAGATAGAACCTGGCACAACTTTTGAAGAGGAAGATGTCCAAACCAAGGCCCTAAATGTCGGTTTCGGTCACAATTTCGGTATCGACCAAAACAGAATTTCGGTGGAATTTCGATGGAATTTCGACCGGAATTTCAGTCATTTCAGTCATTTTTTGTACTAGGACCCCCATATGTCGGTCATTTCGGTCATTTCGGTCGAATTTCGATTTCGACTGGATATCGATATTCGATAGAAATTCGACCGAATTTCGCTGAAATTTGAGGCCATGGAACCGTAGATGCAACATGAAAGGGGAAACAGAGCATGAAGGAATGGAAGCAACTCTAGCACAAGATAGTATGGCAAGCTTGTACAGACCTCTCTACTATTGAAGGAATAGTAGCAACTTCGGCAAAAGGTGGTATGACAAGACAGGGGTTAATACCTCATGGGAGGCAAATGACGCTTATGCACATGTATGACATTCTGGAACAGTTTCTATAGAGATAGCCAATAACATATTAAGTCAGCCCACGATGAAGGCCATATGGGACATTCTCGCTGCTACATATTCTCCAGTGAAGAACGAATCTAAGATTCAGCAACTTCAGCACGACATCTTTACATCTAAGCATAAAGGTCGCCCTCTCCATACCCTTTACACTTCACTAAGGGGTATGTTTGAGAGGTTAAATGGTTACATTCCCTTGACTGCTACACCAGAGCAGCTCAAGGCATATAAGGATTCAATGATGACATGAGTATTCCTAGCGGCTCTCGATCCATACTATGATGCAGCTAGAGCACAGATTCTTATTGATGCCACAATACCTCCAATGGAAGAGGCATATCGCAGGTTGAGTAGGCTCTGCATATCTTCTGTTAATACTCAATTGTCTCAAACGTCCTCAACCATGACAGCATCTCGCGGTAGAGGAGGTCGTGCACAGTTTCATAGTAGAGGCGGCCATGGTAGGGGAGGGGGTAGTTAATCCCCTCGTCAGCCTTGTACTTATTGTCATAGACCATGTCATTCTGAGGAAACATGCTATTCCAAGCAAGGGTTCCCAACTTCAACACGGGTCATGGAACAAACTCAACATGCTAGCAGTTCCTCACCAGCATCTGATCAGAGATTTGACGAACTAATGGCAAGACTCGGGGAGATTATGCCTACTCCTGGGTCAACCAACTCTCCTTCAGGATCCTCAGAGGTAGTTGCATCTGCATCAACATCTACATCAGGTATAGCGTATGCCTTTACTAGTTGCTACAGTGTAGATTTGTCAGAATGGATCATGGATTCAGGTGCATCTCATCATCTCTGTGTTGACAGAGGTTAGTTTAGTGCATTCAGTTCAACCCAGCACGGACGATCTGTTGTGATAGCATATGGGACACACTCTCTAATTACTGGACAAGGGGAGGTGCGGTTAATTCATGCAATGAGACTTCAGACTGTTCTTTATACTTTTGAGTTTTCCATGTTCAGTTCAACCCAGCACGGACGATCTGTTGTGATAGCATATGGGACACACTCTCTAATTACTGGACAAGGGGAGGTGCGGTTAATTCATGCAATGAGACTTCAGACTGTTCTTTATACTTTTGAGTTTTCCATGAATTTACTATCTATTAGTCAATCACCAAGGATTTACACTGTCGTGTTATTTTTAATCGGTCTGCTCTTGTGTTTCAGGGCATTCTAATGGGCAGGGTGATTGGTTCTTGTTGTGAGCAAGGAGGTCTCTACAGGCTGGTGCAGTCTCCTTATGATGGTTTCTCTTCTCTTCGCACTGGATCTACATCTCCATATATGTGGCATCTTTGTTTTGTTCACCTTCCTCTGCAAAAGTTGTGTCATATTTTTACATAGATTTCTCCTCGCTCTACTTTTCAGTGCCAGGCCTGCCAACTTGGGAAGCATTATCGATCCACCTTCCAGAGTTGTCAGAATCAGAGTAGTCATAGTCTGTTTGAGTTAATTCATTTCGATATTTAAGGTCCCAGTCGTGTCCCAGATCATCAAGGGCATAGATTTTATCTTGTTGTTGTTGATGAATTTTCAAAGTTGTCGTGGGTCTTTCTTCTTAAAAATAAGTCTGATGCTGGTCGTGTTATTCACTCCTTTATTAATGATATAAGGAACATTTTCTCAGCAAAAATCAAGTTTATATGTCCTAACAATGCCTTGGAATCTTGTAGTACTCAACTTGCCCAATTTCTTGCATCACATAATATTGTGCATCAAACATCTTGTGCATATACTTCGCAACAGAATGGGGTGGCTGAACGAAAGCACCATCATAATCTAGATGTTACAAGGACTCCTTTGATTCAGAGTCGTGCTCCTCATTCGCACTGGGGGATGCGAATCTAACTGTTTGTTACCCGATAAATTATATGTCCTCTTCGATTTTGGAGGAAAAGATCCCGTTCTTGATTGTGTTTCCCGAGACGGGCCTTTTCTCGTACGCGTCTCGTGTCTTTGGTTCAATGGCTTTTGCCTTTTGTTCATCAGATGTCTCCTGATCTTGACAAGCTCTCTCCTAGAGCTGTCAAATGTGTGTTTGTTGGGTACTCCAAGACCCAAAAGGGATATCGTTGCTTCGACCATGTTCGACGAAGGTACTATGTTAGTGCATATGTCACTTTTTTTTATTCTATTATGTACTTCTCTCCTACACGTGACAAGCTCATTTCTTCAGAGGATAGGGAAGAGATTTATATGCCTCTAACTCCGATCTCCACTGTACCATCATCACCACCTCCACCAACACCATGCCCTCCTCCACCACCATCTTCCACACCTACTTTCTTTCCCTAGGTTTACCAGTGTCGACCTCGTGCTCATGTGCCTTCTCCATCATCCAGCACCCTCAAGAAATGTTCTGAGCATTGAGTTCTTCTAATGACAGTGGTGATTTGCATATACATGTTGATGTGCAGGATGTACAGCATGCTACATCTTCTGCAAATATTGAAGACCTGGATGGGCATATTGCTCTACGGAAGCATAAGCGTGCATGCATTATGCATCCTCTTGCTTCCCATGTTTCATTGGACCATCTTTCCCGGTATTTTCAAAGGTTTGTTATGGGTCTGTCAGTCGTGAAGATACTGCGTTCCTATCAGGATGCATTGAAGAGTAGTCACTGATGTCTGGTGATGAAGGATGAGATGGTAGCGTTACAGTCTCGAGGTACGTGGAGTGTTGTATAGGTTGCTCCAAGTGCGTCCATTGTAGGCAGTAAGTTGGTGTTTACCGTGAAGCACTGAGTTGATGGTACTATGGACAGATAAGGCCAGATTGGTTGCTCGTGGGTTGGCACAAACTTATGGGGTAGACTTTGATACTTTCTCTCCGATTGCAAGTCACTCCACATAGCGGATTCTTATTGCAATTGATGTGGTACATGATTGGTTGCTTTTCCAGTTAGATATCAAGAATGCATTCTTGTATGGATATCTGCAGAAAGAAGTTTACATGCAGCAGCCACCGGGGTTTGCTGTTGAGGGGGAGTCCAGTATAGTGTGCCAACTTCACAAGATGGCCTTAAGCAGAGTCAAAGTGTTTGATTTCATAAGCTCTCAGAATTGATAGAACATAATGGCTTTGTCAGATCTACTGCATATCATTCTCTTTTTGTTAAGAGAACTCAGAAAAGTATTGTTGTTGTTCTAAATTATGTTGATGATATCGTTGTTATAGGCAGTGATGAACAAGGTATTCAGGCAGCTAAGGATTTCCTTGGATGACAGTTTGTGACCAAGGACCTTGGCATGCTACGTTACTTTCTTGACTTGGAGTTTGTGCGCAATCAGCATGGTACGATTATGATGCAAAGGAAGTATGTTACTGACCTTCTGGCTGAGACAAGCATGACAAGATGTAGACATGCCACTACACCAATGGATCCCAATGCTAAACTCTACGATGATGGTTCTGAGGAGGTAGATAAGAGACGGTATAAAGAGCTGGTACGGAAGTTGATATATGTTACTATTATCATGCCTAACATATCATTCATTGTGAGCAGAGTCGGCCAATTTATGGAGTAACCTAGACGGGTTCAAATGGATGCAGTGTGTTGCGTGCATGATCTTGAGATATCTGAAATCTTCGTCAGATGCAGGTCTTCTTTTCAGAAGAGATGCGCCTCTCTCAGTTATTGGATGTGCAGATGGGGATTATGTTGGGCGTCTCGCCGGTTTCATGGAAGAGTAAGAAACAGACAGTTGTTGCTCGATCAAGTACTGAATCAGAATATAGGGCTATGACCCACAGAGCATAGAAATGATGTGGGTCAAGTCCGTCTTGACTGACCTTGCTATTGAGTTGCCTCTTCAAATATATGTTACTATTACCAGGCCTAACATATCATTCATTGTGAGCAAAGTCAGCTAGTTTATGGAGTAACCTAGACGGGTTCAAATGGATGTAGTGTGCTACGTGCATGATCTTGAGATATTTGAAATCTTCATCAGATGCAGGTCTTCTTTTCAGAAGAGATACGTCTCTCTCAGTTATTGGATGTGTAGATGGGGACTATGTTGGGCGTCTCGTCGGTTTCATGGAGGAGTAAGAAACAAACAGTTGTTTCTCGATCAAGTACTGAATCAGAATATAGGGCTATGACCCGCAGGAGCATAGAAATGATGTGGGTCAAGTCCGTCTTGACTGACCTAGCTATTGAGATGCCTCTTCCGATGCATCTCAAATGTGATAATCAAGCAGTCATGTTCATTGCTGATGATCCAGTCTTTCATGAGAGAACAAAGCACATCGATGTAGATTGTCACTATACACGTGATTTGATTCAAAAGGGGCTTATTTTTACCTCTCACGTTGCTTCAGGTGATCGGAGTGCAGACAAGTTTACAAAGGCTCTTGCGAGGGGTCTCTTCCACAGTTCCACCGTTGTTGTTCCAAGCTGAGCATGATAGATATATATATATATATGCTCCAGCTTGAGGGGAGTGTTGAGATAATTATGTCTTTGTCTTCGTCTACATTTTTCTATTTCTCCAGTCTTTTTTACGTAATTTCTCCCCAGAATTTTTTTTCTCCAATATAAGAGAGTTCTAGGGCTACAAGGAATACAACTTTTCATCTTTAACGTCCTTCCACAATGATGACATTTGCGATGGTAGTGGATCCGGTGATGGAGAAACATATTCAAGAGGATCAACAAGGGTGGTTGTGCACCATATGATAGATGATACAAGGAACAGCTCCGTATAGGTCATGAATATATGGAGCAGCAAATGAACGCACATAAAAAATTTGTCCCAAGCCCGAGCCTATGACCATCAGAACCTATGGATTACGAAGGATACAGACGTGGCCATCATTCTACAGACAGCTACATGGATGATTTGATATCATATGTAAGTTCCTTGAGCATGGGCGTGGACAGCCCATATCATGGAGCAACACCAAGTCCTCTAGGCAAATATGTATCACATGATGAGAGATCATTTGGCAACTTCCCAAAATATTTTCATGCTCGTCTTCATGAACCTCCTCCTCATGATTCTCAGGCGCAGCCGCACAGACACCTTAATAGTTATGGGTATGGGTACAACATCTACAACTGTGAAAACTATCAAGGTATTCAATCAGATCAGACCCAAGATAGCTATTTGCATGTGACAGTTATCCTCCTCCTCCCTCGCGGAGATCGTCTCTCACTCCGTCGACGTCTTCCCGAGGTTCTCAAGCTAGTGCTTTGCAACCTCATCATGGTACTCGTGATACAGACTCCAGTTCTACTTATCTTCATCTCAAGATACTGTTAGGCATCGATGATCATCAGTACATGTAGTACGTAATGGCAAGCTAGTAAAAGTCGACCAACTAGGCCAACTAGTTGGCCCAACTAGTCGAATCAGGGGGTAGTTGACTCGATGAGGCCTAATTGGCAATTAATCGGTCAACCCGACTAATCAGACGACTTCTACACTGAGTTTTTTTATTCTTTTTTTTTTTTTTGCTTTTTCAAAGCAAACTTATACTAATATGCTTAATGTTATATTTATAGTCAATTACTATAGAAAATGTATAAATGTGTGTTAGTATATGAGAACATATGTATAAAAATCATTTATATATTTAAAATAATAAAAAAAATCAAAATCAACTAATGTGACTAAACCTGATTACTCTTACGATTGCCGATTAATCCTTAATCAGTAACCCTGCCAACCGAGTATCCACTACCACTTTCTGCAACCTTGCACAATGGATTATAAGGTCATGTACATGTAGATGACATGGAAGAATTATTGTGAGTTCATTGAATCGGCATTGCGCTACGAGAGATAACATGGAGGGGGGATACGAATTTGCTATGAAACTCTTGGTTCTAATCTCAGGCACGAGTAATGTCTTTTATTTCATTACATGTTGTCATTTTATTTTTGTGAATAAATGCATTTATATTTAGTAGTAATTAATTCTTTAATTCACCAGAAGCTTTTTTTTTAATAAAAGCACGGGGGAGCCCTCCCCGAGGCGGGAGTCACCACACAATTCACCAGAAGCTTGTCCACGAAAATTATTTCTATGAATGAAACATTGTCTCAATTCTCATTATATACATTTTAAAACAAATGCCTCATCTATTATGTCCCTCACTATCTTCCATGAACAACAAATGTGTTCGAAGTGTTGTTAACTTGGATATTTTATTTCCATTTCCAAAATCTATCACTCGACAATCAACATTAACAGAGATATGCTCGATAAGACCGATATGTGCAATATAACGAGTATAGATGGTTGATATGTGTGACATAAATGTTTACAAGTTATTTATTGTTTTAAAAACTTGGATGATCTCCGTTTCCAATATCGAATCAACAATCAGCTTTAACAGCAATATGTGTGATATAAAGGGAATAAATTAGCAACATGTGTGATATAAATGTGTGTTTGTAATTTATTTACTGTTTTAATAAGTTGGATGATCTTACTCTGTGAAAAAATGGCAAATAAAAGGCTTTTTTGAGTCATTTCCAAGATTTCCACTGACATCGTCGATATATCTCGACATATCCTTTTTCTGACGGACCGACACGATATCAATATCAATATTTCGAACCATTCTCCGCCCAAAGAAGGTCATTAACCAGTTACTGACTCATTAACGATCAAGACAATCATGACAAACATGTGTTCAATTGATATGGTCAAGCTGAGCTCCTAACTTTACCTCTCATATCTATCTAAAGCTGCAATCTTGTTATTGGGAAGGCCTTAGGATCCATTTTTTTGGAAAAGGCCTTCAAACTTTTGTAAGTGTTCTTTATCTTTCAAAAGTTGAATTATAAATGTGATATTCAATCACTCATGGGTTATCCGAGTATATAAGATGCAATTTATGCAGATTTTTTAAGCTTTTAAAGAAGTACTTTTTATTGGATTTTTAACGTTGTCCTCTTTAACGGTCTTCTAATTCTCTTAGATGTAAGATGCATTTATTTTTTACCCTAAGATCCAAAAATGATGCGTTAAATTTAAAGTTAAACCCACTTGTCATTCAAAATGATTGGAAGTTTAAAGTTAAGACGTGTAAATTGTTTAATTAATACTAGTTTTATTAGTAATAAATAATAAAGCTAAACACGTGAGGCAGGTAAGTAGATACTAAATGAATCCAATAAGTTGATATTAAACCAGTGAATATTTAGATTTTAGTGTATTATTTTAACACGTGCCTTTTTGCACATTTTGTGATTACTTTTAATTATAATGCTGTGAAAGTTTCTTATTTGTTTGCTTTTAATCACATGTAAATCATGTGCAGTACACAGTGAATGATGTGTGCTAGTATTAATGTCCTATATACACGCCTGCATGCCTAATAAAAGTGTTACTCAATCTTATGTATTGATATAAACGCTGTATGGCTCTTGGTTCATGAGAGAATCATCTTTTCAAGATGCAATATATCTGGATATACTCTTACAGACTTGCCCTGCCTACATGATATCGCATCGATATGGTGAAACTTTCGACAATGAATACACCAAAACCGGCATTTTCCTAAACCCTTTTCAAAAAGAGAGGTTCCCGTACTTATGTTATTACTTTTAGGTTTTAAACACCAATTTTAAGCTACCGTCGAACAGCAAAAAAAATCGATGTGATCAGGTGAAACACAGACGACAAAACCACAAGCCCATTTAAATGGGTCTGCCAAAAAGGATCAGAGCGTGCGCAGAAACCAAAAAGGAGTCACCTTTTGTAGAAATCTGCAAAGAATACTTTCACTGCGCTCGTTCACATCAAACACCACATCATGGCTCTTCTCCTGCACCGAAGGAGACGGCAACTCGGCACCTCAGAAAATAAAAAATCATCTCAATATTGCTCAACATATAGAGAGAGGTTGCAATTTAGGGTTTAGTTTGTGTTGGAGTTGGACATGAAGGTTAAGTCATGCAAAGAGTCCATTGTCCATTTTTTTCCTTTATTGTTATGGACTCGAGAGTACTTTTAAATGAGATATTCTAAGTTAGAAGCTTTTAAAAGCAATTGAATATTCAACGATTGCAAAACTAGTTGTGTTGGTTATTCTTCTAAGCGAATCCAAAGAAAAAATGTTTGACCTTTCCTAGTTCCCAAATAAATAGCCTTATCTGCTCCTACTCAATTGACTTCGAAAATATTTGGATTATAATTAAATTGGACTTATATGGTGTGACTATCAATTTAGACTTATAAATGTTATAGGTGCTCTTTCTTTTCATGTATTTTGTATGGTGCTTAATGTATTATGTTAAAGATAGGGAGTCTTTCAAATGAGACATGGTCCTTCTATTCTTAAGGAAGGCCAGTAAATCTAACCATTAGATCTACTTTCAATAGTTGCGATTAAAACCACTCTATTATACAAAATCGGATTTGCAATACCCGTCGGTTCCTAAATTTTTGGGAGACCTGATAAGGAAATTCTGTAAATAAGAAGTTGATGCAGTGAGGTTAAGAACGTGGGATTTGGTATACAAAAGAAGATATGTATTCTACAAACACAAAATTTTAAATACAAAAACGAGACATGATTTCTGAGATATTAGGAAGAAATTATACAAAATAAGATGTTTCTGTACCCATCTGTTGCTATTTTTAAGGAAGAGCTTTAACTATTCGTTCCTAAATTTATGAGTGGTTTAATGATGAAACTTCGAGCTAAGAGAATGATGGAATGCCAAAAAATGAATTTAGATACGAGAGCATAAAAAAGACGCTTGAATGGGGGGATTTGCTATACAGTTAGGCATGTATATTATATTTGTATAATGCAAATTACCTAGAAATTAAATTGTGGTTTGTATTCTAGTTTTTGAGTTTGTATAATACGTATCTTCTTTTGTACAACAAAACCCTTCGAGGATATAACATGTTGACATAATTGCGTCTTTCTCTTTCCTCAAAATTTTTGTATTTAACATTCCTAAAAATTAGGAACATATGGTTATTGCAAATCTTCAGCGAAGAGATAGACAAAACATTTATATTTATATAATACACTCGGTCGAAGTTTCTATAACAACCATTCTAAAAATATGGACAGAGAGATGTGTGAATATCTGTATAATACAGTACTAGTTAACTGAAAATTACCTTTATTTTGTATTTTGATTTATTGAATTTGTAGAATATGTACCTTTTTGTACAAAAAACCCTCGAGGATATAACATTTTCACATGATTGTGCATCTCTCTTTCCTCAAAATTCATGTATTTGACCTCTCTAAAAATTAGGAACGGAAAGTTATTGCAAATCTGATTTTGTATAATGAAGTGGTTTTTATCACATCCGTTGAAAATAGATCTAATGACCAAATTATTTGGCCTTCCTTGGAGATGGAAGGACCATGTCCTGTTTGAAAGGCTATACTAAATATTTTAAGTAGGTTTTGACCTCTCTCTTCCGTTTTAAATATTTTTTCTTAACTTTAAGCCTACTTATTTTTCTCCTTGTAATTCAATTCAATCGTTTGAGAAAGCATTATAATCTATTCCGTTTGATAATTCTCACCCATATTAAGGGATTTTCGATCCTTAATTAAAAACTTTCTCCTTTTGTGTAAGTAAAATTTTCTTTTTTATATGTTTTTCTCTTTCTCCTACTTGGATTTTCTTTAATCTTCCACTCTAAATGAGCTAATGAAGATATGAATGACTAGTTACTTTTGCTAATTCTATTAAGACATATTTACACTCATAACCCTGAGTAAATTCATAATTACAATCATAGCTCTGCATATTCGTGAATTACACGAGAAATCATGAATAATGCTAACTCTTACAGATATAACCATGTGTTATGTTCCGTTTAAGATGTATGTTATAGTTAGCGATTTCCGTTAAAAAGGACAAAATTGCCATTAATTATCAATCTTATTTCCAAATTATGTCCTCTTCCCTCTTCCTTGCCCCTCCCATCTCCTCGACTCCACGTGACCTGCATCCTCCAAATCCTCCTCCCGTCTCTCGACGACGATGACTCCTTCATCTCCCTCTCGTAGCTATGTTGCCTCCTTGACTCCTTCCTCTCCTACGACCGCCTCTTCCGCTTGCTCCACTCCCACAGCTCCCCACCCCCACCCCCACCCCCTTTCCTCCTCTCAACAGCTCCCTCTCCAAGGTCGTTGACGTCTTTGAAGGATATGGTTAGATCCTCGAGCGCATCACGGAAGCGTGATCGTCGTATCGAATACGACGAAGAACAACTAGTCGTACTAGTTGTTCTATGCAGCGGAAATTAAAGATTTTTCATGTGACGAAACCACATGATCCAAGAACACTTCTCGGATCGTTTCGTCTAAACCACAAACAAGTATTAGGGTTACCTCTTGAAGCGTGGTTGCGATCGAGTCTCTAAATGAAGAGACCTCCTGTCTCAAGTCCGATCCGACGGAGGAGACGCTTGCGAGCGCGGGGATGAACCGCGTGCTTCTCGCAATCCATGTTGATAATCCAAGCGGTGGATCTCCTGATCTCGACACACGAGATCCGACATCTTCTTCACGAGTAAGGCACGCTGAAGTAGACGGAGTTCCATGAGCAGACCATCGGGCAGCATAACGACGACGCTGTGGCGATGGAGAACCTCTCTAGGGCATCCATGGTGGACGGCCATGAGAGGGAGATATATATATATATATATGCTTCTCAAGCATTGTGTGTAAGGAAGAGCAATGGGGTGCCTCTCCTTTTATAGGGTTTTGGGATCCATGGATCTCAATCCATGGGACAACACAAATCCAACGGCTCTCATTGATTGTGTTTCTTTTAATGGTCAAGATTTGTGTTGGTAAAACCAACAACAATTAATTTAATTTAGATCAAATATATGTTGATAAATCAACATAATTTAATTACCAAATTAAATCAAGATCTCTTGGAGATCATAGGAGAGAGAGTGCCTCCTTCCATGTTGGAAGGAGGGGACGGCCACACATTCCAAATAGGAGTGGTGGTCGTCCACTCCATATACATGGAAGGTGGCTCTCATCTCTGTAATGTAATCTCCAAGATTATGCAACAACTTTTGTTGCAAATTATTCTACAAAAATAATTCACAATTGTGCAGTACACAGTGAATGATGTGTGCTAGTATTAATGTCCTATATACACGCCTGCATGCCTAATAAAAGTGTTACTCAATCTTATGTATTGATATAAACGCTGTATGGCTCTTGGTTCATGAGAGAATCATCTTTTCAAGATGCAATATATCTGGATATACTCTTACAGACTTGCCCTGCCTACATGATATCGCATCGATATGGTGAAACCTTCGACAATGAATACACCAAAACCGGCATTTTCCTAAACCCTTTTCAAAAAGAGAGGTTCCCGTACTTCAATTTTAAGCTACCGTCGAACAGCAAAAAAAATCAATGTGATCAGGTGAAACACAGACGACAAAACCACAAGCCCATTTAAATGGGTCTGCCAAAAAGGATCAGAGCGTGCGCAGAAACCAAAAAGGAGTCACCTTTTGTAGAAATCTGCAAAGAATACTTTCGCTGCGCTCGTTCACATCAAACACCACATCATGGCTCTTCTCCTGCACCGAAGGAGACGGCAACTCGGCACCTCTCAAATCCACGCACTCTTCCAAGAATCTCAGGGCCACCCTCTCCCGGGCGGCGGCGGCGCCGATGATGGGATCTTTCAAGACTCCGTCAACGCTATTTATGATTTCTGCAGCAATACCCTAACCCTAGAGATCGTTTCCAGAGAGGATTGGACGGGACGGCAACGAAGAGGATAAGGAACCGCCGGCGATTACCTGCGAGGGTGAGAAAGTCGCACTCTTTGATATCCGCTAAGGCTTCGAGGACCCAATTCCACGCGACAGTGGTGGAGAGGGAGGCATCAATCTCGGGCGCCATTGCGTCGGGAGCGGTGGAGGGGAAAAAAAGACTACTTGGACCTCGTGGTGGATTTATAGATGGGTTGGAGAGGTGATGAGGGCGCGCGGACGAGATGGTGGAGTCGAATGGCCGACGGTCGAGAGCCGGAGGACGAGGAGTGTTGGCGAGAGGGTTGGGGCGGGAGTGGATATTCCGAAAGGCGCGCCCTTTTTCCTCCGAAGGCTTACGTAGGAAGACTCGCTCGTATAAAACCGGGGTAATTAAATAGGAAAAAATGGTGCTTCCCCTTTCTATTTTTCTCAAAATTTTTTTATTTTTTTTAGAAAAATATTACCATGTATATTCATCCTTATATCCCTCTTATATTCACTCGAATTTCGTTAGAAACATGGACTCCTAGGGCCTCCATACAGACGTCATTTTTTAACGGTCGCATGATTTTTTTAAATCAACCATGTTTGGATGGAGGCCGTAGGAGTCTCTTTTTCTGACGAAATTCGAATGACATATAAGAGAGATATAGAGATGAATATACATGGTGATATTTTTTAAAAAAAATAAAAAAATACCCAAAAATAGAGCGGAGCAGCCATGTTGGCTGCCCCCAGGGGCAGCCCCGTCAATCCCAATTAAATAATGGGAAAATGGGGAGTCTCACTCTTTTTTCAATTTTTTAAATAATTCATAAATTTTTCATTATTATATTTTTGTATTATATCATCTAAGTTTCATGCGAAACAGAGATTATTAGGATCTGTTTGTTTGTCAGGGTACATCGAGGTACTCTTCTTTACCTCTCGCTCCAACCCTACACTCCTGAGTTGGGATTACTTGTATTGACTCTACCATTTCTTTGGTATAATATTTTTTAACCATGTTCAAATAAAATTATTAACATAACAAACATACTATAATCATTAAAAAAGTTAATGTAATACATAATTAATATCAAAACGCATCACAATTATCATTCCAACCCTCTCAACCCTCCAAACAGCTATCATTCTCACGTGGATACCCCAACTAAGCCCAAACCAATAACCAAACATGTCCTTATTGTTTTCGTCTAGACAGACATTTTCTGACGGCTACAGAATTGTTGAAATCGACTCCATTTGGATGGAGGTCGTAGGAGTTTCTATTTCACACGAACGTAATATAGAGATATCGTTATGAAAAATCCATAGAAACATTTTTCAAAAAAAAAGGAAAATGGAGCAGAGAGAGTCAAGCTAAGCCCCCTAAAGGGCGGCCCCATTTAACCCATAAAATAATCAAATGTTAACATGTTCTTTGAATCCTCCCTTTTGATGGAGGGAAGAGGGAAATACGCTCCACGTACTAGACTTTCTTTATCATAAGAGTGACTCATGGGACTCTTGAATCCTTGTAATTATTTTCCTTCTTACAAGGGTTATCCCCATTAACAATCATCCATGCCCATAGTAATACTCTTCCACCTCAAGAGCTCGATTAAATAATTTTATTTTAGTCTTGAATTATTCTCTCCTTCGAAATTTAGCTTTAGCAAAAGAATAATGAACCCACATTGTTTGTCATCATTCTCGTTAAGTCATGTATTTTCTCGAGCAATCAAGTTGAGCATTAATCAATGTGATTGTATCTCTAACCAAACTACTTGAAAAGCAATTACATTTTTTGCATCAAGTTAATCAGAAAATAAAAAATCATCTCAATATTGCTCAACATATAGAGAGAGGTTGCAATTTAGGGTTTAGTTTGTGTTGGAGTTGGACATGAAGGTTAAGTCATGCAAAGAGTCCATTGTCCATTTTTTTCCTTTATTGTTATGGACTCGAGAGTACTTTTAAATGAGATATTCTAAGTTAGAAGCTTTTAAAAGCAATTGAATATTCAACGATTGCAAAACTAGTTGTGTTGGTTATTCTTCTAAGCGAAATCCAAAAAAAATATGTTTGACCTTTCCTAGTTCCCAAATAAATAGCCTTATCTGCTCCTACTCAATTGACTTCGAAAATATTTGGATTATAATTAAATTGGACTTATATGGTGTGACTATCAATTTAGACTTATAAATGTTATAAGTGCTCTTTCTTTTCATGTATTTTGTATGGTGCTTAATGTATTATGTTAAAGATAGGGAGTTTCAAATGAGACATGGTCCTTCTATTCTTAAGGAAGGCCAGTAAATCTAACCATTAGATCTACTTTCAATAGCTGCGATTAAAACCACTCTATTATACAAAATCGGATTTGCATTACCCGTCGGTTCCTAAATTTTTGGGAGACCTGATAAGGAAATTCTGTAAATAAGAAGTTGATGCAGTGAGGTTAAGAACGTGGGATTTGGTATACAAAAGAAGATATGTATTCTACAAACACAAAATTTTAAATACAAAAATGAGACATGATTTCTGAGATATTAGGAAGAAATTATACAAAATAAGATGTTTATGTACCCATCTGTTGCTATTTTTAAGGAAGAGCTTTAACTATTCGTTCCTAAATTTATGAGTGGTTTAATGATGAAACTTCGAGCTAAGAGAATGATGGAATGCCAAAAAATGAATTTAGATACGAGAGCATAAAAAAGACGCTTGAATGGGGGGATTTGCTATACAGTTAGGCATGTATATTATATTTGTATAATGCAAATTACCTAGAAATTAAATTGTGGTTTGTATTCTAGTTTTTGAGTTTGTATAATACGTATCTTCTTTTGTACAACAAAACCCTTCGAGGATATAACATGTTGACATAATTGCGTCTTTCTCTTTCCTCAAAATTTTTGTATTTAACATTCCTAAAAATTAGGAACATATGGTTATTGCAAATCTTCGGCGAAGAGATAGACAAAACATTTATATTTATATAATACACTCGGTCGAAGTTTCTATAACAACCATTCTAAAAATATAGACAGAGAGATGTGTGAATATCTGTATAATACAGTACTAGTTAACTGAAAATTACCTTTATTTTGTATTTTGATTTATTGAATTTGTAGAATATGTACCTTTTTGTACAAAAAACCCTCGAGGATATAACATTTTCACATGATTGTGCATCTCTCTTTCCTCAAAATTCATGTATTTGACCTCTCTAAAAATTAGGAACGGAAAGTTATTGCAAATCTGATTTTGTATAATGAAGTGGTTTTTATCACATTCGTTGAAAATAGATCTAATGACCAAATTGTTTGGCCTTCCTTGGAGATGGAAGGACATGTCCTGTTTGAAAGGCTATACTAAATATTTTAAGTAGGTTTTGACCTCTCTCTTCCATTTTAAATATTTTTTCTTAACTTTAAGCCTACTTATTTTTCTCCTTATAATTCAATTCAATCGTTTGAGAAAGCATTATAATCTATTCCGTTTGATAATTCTCACCCATATTAAGGGATTTTCGATCCTTAATTAAAAACTTTCTCCTTTTGTGTAAGTAAAATTTTCTTTTTTATATGTTTTTCTCTTTCTCCTACTTGGATTTTCTTTAATCTTCCACTCTAAATGAGCTAATGAAGATATGAATGACTAGTTACTTTTGCTAATTCTATTAAGACATATTTACACTCATAACCCTGAGTAAATTCATAATTACAATCATAGCTCTGCATATTCGTGAATTACACGAGAAATCATGAATAATGCTAACTCTTACAGATTCAACCATGTGATATGTTCCGTTTAAGATGTATGTTATAGTTAGCGATTTCCGTTAAAAAGGACAAAATTGCCATTAATTATCAATCTTATTTCCAAATTATGTCCTCTTCCCTCTTCCTTGCCCCTCCCATCTCCTCGACTCCACGTGACCTGCATCCTCCAAATCCTCCTCCCGTCTCTCGACGACGATGACTCCTTCATCTCCCTCTCGTAGCTCTGTTGCCTCCTTGACTCCTTCCTCTCCTACGACTGCCTCTTCCGCTTGCTCCACTCCCACAGCTCCCCCCCCCACCCCCACCCCCTTTCCTCCTCTCAACAGCTCCCTCTCCAAGGTCGTTGACGTCTTTGAAGGATATGGTTAGATCCTCGAGCGCATCACGGAAGCGTGATCATCGTATCGAATACGACGAAGAACAACTAGTCGTACTAGTTGTTCTATGCAGCGGAAATTAAAAATTTTTCATGTGACGAAACCACATGATTCAAGAACACTTCTCGGATCGTTTCGTCTAAACCACAAACAAGTATTAGGGTTACCTCTTGAAGCGTGGTTGCGATCAAGTCTCTAAATGAAGAGACCTCCTGTCTCAAGTCCGATCCGACGGAGGAGACGCTTGCGAGCGCGGGGATGAACCGCGTGCTTCTCGCAATCCATGTTGATAATCCAAGCGGCGGATCTCCTGATCTCGACGCACGAGATCTGACATCTTCTTCACGAGTAAGGCACGCTGAAGTAGACGGAGTTCCATGAGCAAACCATCGGGCAGCATAACGACGACGCTACAGCGATGGAGAACCTCTCTAGGGCATCCATGGTGGACGGCCATGAGAGGGAGATATATATATATATATATATATATATATATATGCTTCTCAAGCATTGTGTGTAAGGAAGAGCAATGGGGTGCCTCTCCTTTTATAGGGTATTGGGATCCATGGATCTCAATCCATGGGACAACACAAATCCAACGGCTCTCATTGATTGTGTTTCTTTTAATGGTCAAGATTTGTGTTGGTAAAACCAACAACAATTAATTTAATTTAGATTAATATATGTTGATAAATCAACATAATTTAATTACCAAATTAAATCAAGATCTCTTGGAGATCATAGGAGAGAGAGTGCCTCCTTCCATGTTGGAAGGAGGGGACGGCCACACATTCCAAATAGGAGTGGTGGTCGTCCACTCCATATTCATGGAAGGTGGCTCTCATCTCTGTAATGTAATCTCCAAGATTATGCAACAACTTTTGTTGCAAATTATTCTACAAAAATAATTCACAATTATTTTGTAGACATTGCAATCTTGCCATTAAAAATTTGTGAATCACATTCACAACCCAAAATAAAATGTAAATTACATTTTCAATTTAATGTTCAATGTGAATCCAATTCACGTTAACATTTAATTAATAAATGTAAATTACAAACATCTCTCTCTTATATATTATAAATCACATTTATAATATATATGACTAATATGGATATTGCTATCCACATTATTCATATCCATGATAATTAAATCACACTTAATCATCTTGGATCTCTATTCTCTTGTGTTCAAATAATATGAATCATATTCACATTATTTACATCTTTGATAATCAAATCACATTTAATTATCTAAGATAGCTCTCTTTATAATATGAATCAAATTCATATTAATCATGATAATTAAATCGCATTTAATTATCCATTTTCTTAATGCTCGGATACATAAATCAACAATAGAATTATCCATGAACTCCTTAAGGATAATGCGCTTTCTCCGCAGATACTTGGAGATAAAGACAGGGCGATTGTATTGTTCCACGTATAGTGACATGGATATTGAGATCGTATCTCAAATCCAGATCGCGGGCCTCCCATAGATGCTTGATTAAATCAAGACTGTAAATCTAATCTTCTCATTGTATCTGAATCACATTCAGATCAATGTCCAACACTTGGACCAAGATCAGATCACTTCTCTACTGAGAGAAGTCACTAAAATCCAGACCCGTTTCATCACTCCCTAGGAATGGAAGCGTCATGGTTATACAATCGTTTATGATCACATCACCGCGAGACTATGCCAAGTCCTTTTACGGCATTTACATATCCCCAGCAACAGTGCTCGCATCTAATGCAATTGTTGCATCTCATGCAACCAATACTCAACCTTGTTAAAGCTATTGTAGTGTTCTTGACACTATAGCTTAATAATTGTTATAACCAGTATTTCCATAGTCCTTATCAGAATACCCTTATTCATGAAGATCTCTATCTCCAAAGGTATCTAGGGTTAAGACCCTTATAGATCACTACCTACAAGGTCTTAAACTTTTGAAGATAAGACTTTGAGATCACTATCTCAAAAATCTCCTCATCTATGAAGATTTTGTTATTACTGCAATCAAGTGTTTTATCTCTACAGTAGGATTAGTAACAGTTTACTACTCCCACTGCATGACAGACATCTGGTATTTGTACACTCTAGCATACACTCAGCTTCTCGTAACTAATGCACAAGTGCAAGTAGTTGTAGCATTTACTTCCTCAACTCTTTGAGGTGTTATCCCTTAAGATAGGTCAGTACCATATCTTAAGGGTTAGAAGCCTTTCTTGGAATTTCTATGAATAGAATATGTCCAAGGTGTACTACAAATGTGACAGTCCAATTATCCTCTTCTCTTGGCTTCTGAACAACTTCAGAACTAAGATCTAAGAGGTATCTTTGAAATCATATTTCAAGATATGGAATAGCCAGTCTATAAAACACTTATTATCATCCTTATATCATTCTAAATGATTAGGATATTATCTACATTTAGCATGATGAACACAAAGGCACTCCCACTAAGCTTCACATGGCTCATCCAGATTCTATCTGAAATCATAACATTTATAATTTCATCAAATCTTATGATCCAACTTCAAGAAACTTCTTTGAGTCCATAGATGGATTCCTTAGATTCTACACCTTGCTTTCCTCAACCATGAAGCCCTGGGGCTACTTCATGTGAATATCCTCAGAGAGGTATTCATAGAGGAATGCAATATTGACTTACATCTTGAAGATGCAATAGTCAAGTTATGTAGCTAAGGTTAGCAATATTCTAATGGTTTTAAGCATGGTCACCGAAGAGCAAGTCTCATTGCAAGCAATGTCTTCTCTTCCAGTGTATAGCTCATGGCTACAAACCGTGTTTTGAAGGTCTCTACCTTCTCATCAGGTTCCCTTTCTCTTGAAGATCCATTTATACCTTTACAGGTTTTACCCATATAGGTGGATCCACGAGGGTCCATATACAACACTTGCATATGAAGTCTACATTAGACTTTTATTGCTAACATCCATTTATCCATGCTATGATCTTCAGAAGCTTCATCACATGAAGTTCAATCATTGTCAGATTTCTCTGACACATGGAATCCATCCTCAAACTCATTTGAAGAGGTATTAGTGTTTCATTTTTCATTGTCCTCTTAGTTTCCAATTTCAGGAGCCTCATTATCTTCTCAAGATTAAATGAGTTCCTACACTTCATTTTTTATCTTGATTCTCAAGAGTCTCAACCTATAAGAATCACATTCTCAGAGATGAGATATTTTAAGAATCTCAAGGTCATAAAGTAGGTATCCAATACCATCCTTTATTATTCTAATGAAGTAGCACTCTCAAGTGCTAGATTCCAGCTTGCATGCATGGAATCATATTAAGCATATATATTGTAGTCTCTTCTACACATATATACCTGGAAACTAAGGGATAATTATGCTAAAATTCATAATTGATAAGATCATGTCACACATGATCCAATTGTATCTACCTATAACTCTATTGAGTTAAGGTGTGTTAGGAGGATTGAGATAGAAGTGATATTCATATCTCTATAAGGTATTCTTTGAATTTATCTAGTAGGTACTTTCCACCTAGATTAGATCAAATTCATTTTATCTTCCTTCAAACTTTGGTTTTAAACCAAAAAAAATAATGAAATCTTTGAACATTTCAAAGGTTTCTTAGGTGAAGAGAAGAAATCTCATATCATACATAATCATCAACAGATATCACATATCCATAATGTTTACTATGATATAGATGATCTACATACATCAATATGCATGAGATCCTGAATACCTTGGCATCTTACACCTTTCTCTAAGAACGGTGTATTGGACATTTTACTTTGAATACAATATTCATAAGTATGTAAGTTTTGAAATTTTAGACATTCTAAAGTTTCATCTCTTACTAGTCTATTGATCAAATCAATAAACAAATGTCCAAAGCTTGATGCTAGATCATTGTCAAATGATCTTCATCCTCATATTGATCTTAAGTTTTAATTTCAGCATTTAGAAATGTTAATGAGCCATTCATCAATTTTCTAATTTAGTGGAGTCCACTAGATTTTAGATTACTATCTGAAATATCTCCATCATAACTCTTTACGATAGTTCTACCTCAGAATTCATGTTTATTTCCAACATTTAGAAACAAACAATGAGTGTATTCTTATATCTAGGTCATAGAGACATTCTCTAAGACTAAGGGCTCTCCCACTGAAATTAACAAGTCTGTCAATCCAACAGAGATTGTTGCAACAATTGCATCAATATCCATGTGGATAATTATAAACCTTTAAGATCAAATTTTCCAGTCTTCTAAAACATATGCAACCTATTACAAATGTCATCAGAAGATTGAGATATAATTATTTGACTTTATCTTATTTAATAAGCAAGTCAATATCAATGATTTATGTAGATTAATCCGATGCTCCATCCGAGTCCTTCTCTAAGGATTCTAGATAGACTTGATAGTCATACTATCAACACATCAACTTATTGCAGTATTGGCATTCATCCAACTCTTCGGATGACATATGGAAGTCATAGATGTACAGTCAACTCTTTGACCATACTTCTTATTCGGGTCCAACCCATGCTTCCACTGCGCTCCCTTTATCTATAAGCAACCATTGCTTAAGACTAAGGATCTCTTATGTAAGAGCATTTCAACATTTATACATGCTTCATTAAATTCATACAATATGAATATTATGAAGCTTCATGAATGACCAGAGTATAGATAGTAGAATGATGACACTCATCATCTACATCCATCTAAACTCTTAAAACATAGGTTCAGATAGGTACTCAAACAATTTGAATACATCATCTCTTATAGAGTCACCATTCTGCATGATGCAGTGAACCATCTCATTCATGTTAAATGTCAAGAGCACATATGTATGCCAGAATATCTTCATTAATTTTATAAGGATTATTTGACAATTGCGATCATCATCGACATGTCACTTCTAAAGTACATCCGATGAGAGATCGAGACTATAGAGACATACAAACCCTAGGGTTGTAGTCCTATTATCTATTTAATTGTCATTCGTCAATATTATGAGGAAACTTGCACATTGTAACCATATACATTATGTGTCCAATTGCAAGTACAATATCTGGATCATGAGTCCAATCCATGATATTTTACTGGTTATTATTGAGTATATCATTGAGTGGGTTTTAATGAAGGATTATCTGAAATAAGAAATTTGCATAAATATATAAATATATATATTTTTTACTTTGATTTAGGATTTTATATCAAAGTTGTCTTGTCTTGTCAACACTGAAAGTTCATTCCCTTAATCACTTTCAATGTAAGAGATATACTTACCATTATATCTCAACAAGATCTGGGATCTCCTTCCTTATCTTTGTTGCATCCCAATAATATGAGAACCTACAACTCGGATAAAAAGAAGCGGAACACATTCCGCCTTGCAAGTCCAACTTGCATCTCCCAATTCGGTCTTTAACACCCGGGCCCACCACCCTAAGGCAATGTTGACCCGTCGTTAATTGAACCAACCGTCAACAGGAATACAACTCGCTATGCGCAATCCAATATCGCCCCAATAATATGAGGACCCGATATTGGGGTCACTACGCATACGTCCTTACTCTTTCGAGAAGCGAAGAGCCCGATACAAATGGATCGTATGTAGGAGCTGTCACTTCGGACAGGTGTCTCCTACATACAATATCTGGCGACGGAACCCTTCGCCTTGACGGGAGACCATGGATGTCACTTTTGTGATCCTCCATATCATATTCAAATTCTAATTAATCATTATGAATCATATTTATTATGATTAATTCTTCCAAAGGAAATAACATCTCTATTCATAGAGTGTTTTAATTTTAATTGGATTCCAATTAATCTAATCATACTAAATTAATGATCCAATTAATATCCAACAAACAATTTTAATTGTTACTTGAATTATGGTATTATCTCAAATACGTATTATTTCGAATTTTAATAATTAGAAATACATCATGATTTCTTAAGCATTATACTAACCCTACCCGCTGTCATGGCCAGTACCGACGAGAGTGGGACGGACCACATACGTTGCAACCCGCAACCCAAATGCTCTCCGACTAGACACCATATCCACCTCGGGAAAGGATAATGCAAAATAGATCATTTTGTACTTGAGATGATCATCGGTTCTTCAACCGAAATTATACCATATAGTAATAATCAAAACAATTTTGATTAACATTATAATGAGATTTGCTAAACAAATCCCAAGTCATATTCAAGCAACATGTTTGTTGGAATGTTGATCATGTAGATCATGTAACCAATCTTGATCTAGACCACATCTAATCATTTGTTAGTTAGGGCAAAGTCATTTAAGGACATAATTATCATTAAATATTTCACAAATATTTATGCATAATTATTCCAGGAAATTAAACAATTTAATTTCACTAATTAATTAAATGACAATCACTAGGTTCTTGTTTAGGAAAGTATTTTCAACAGTGACCCTCACTTACTAAAAATACCATATCTCAATTAATTTAAATCCAAATTAAGCAAAGTAAATTTCTAAAGTTTGCTAACTTGATTTACAACAGAATCCAAGTGATTTGCATGCATTTCAAGGCATTTCAAATCCGCAGTTAACATCTTAATTACGTCATGATCCGCAGTCCCTGAAACAGTGGATACATGTTCACTAAAATGAGCATATCTAGAGCAACGGAATCGAAATCACGCAAACTCAGATCCTACGATTTCCTTATTTAATGGGGAATAAAATCCAAATATTATTTTCGTGTTTAAACAATTTAAACAGTGCCGAAAATAATATCAAAACAGAGATTCGAAAATGAAATGCAAGAAAACTTTCGCAAACCCTAATGAACCCAAGTCGTCCTCGGTTTATGGATCGTATCCAAAACCACCGACCTAAGGCTCTGATACCACTTGAAGGATATGGTTAGATCCTCGAGCGCATCACGGAAGCGTGATCGTCGTATCGAATACGACGAAGAACGACTAGTCGTACTAGTTGTTCTATGCAGCGGAAATTAAAAATTTTTCATGTGACGAAACCACATGATCCCAGAACACTTCTCGGATCGTTTCGTCTAAACCACAAACAAGTATTAGGGTTACCTCTTGAAGCGTGGTTGCGATCGGGTCTCTAAACGAAGAGACCTCCTGTCTCAAGTCCGATCCGACGGAGGAGACGCTTGCAAACGCGGGGATGAACCGCATGCTTCTCGCAATCCATGTTGATAATCCAAGCGGCGGATCTCCTGATCTCGACACACGAGATCCGACGTCTTCTTCACGAGTAAGGCACGCTAAAGTAGATGGAGTTCCACGAGCAAACCATCGGCCAGCATAACGACGACGCTGCGGCGATGGAGAACCTCTCTAGGGCATCCATGGTGGACGCCCATGAGAGGGAGAGAGAGAGAAAGAGAGAGAGAGAGAGAGAGATATGCTTCTCAAGCATTGTGTGTAAGGAAGAGCAATGGGGTGCCTCTCCTTTTATAGGGTTTTGGGATCCATGGATCTCAACCATGGGACAACACAAATCCAATGGCTCTCATTGATTATGTTTCTTTTAATGGTAAGATTTGTGTTGGTAAAACCAACAACAATTAATTTAGTTTAGATTAAATATATGTTGATAAATCAACATAATTAAATTACCAAATTAAATCAAGATCTCTTGGAGATCATAGGAGAGAGAGTGCATCCTTCCATGTTGGAAGGAGGGGACGACCACACATTCCAAATAGGAGTGGTGGCCGTCCACTGCATATACATGGAAGGTGGCTCTCATCTCTGTAATGTAATCTCCAAGATTATGCAACAACTTTTGTTGCAAATTATTCTACAAAAATAATTCACAATTATTTTGTAGACATTGCAATCTTGCCATTAAAAATTTGTGAATCACATTCACAACCCAAAATAAAATGTAAATTACATTTTCAATTTAATGTTCAATGTGAATCCAATTCACATTAACATTTAATTAATAAATGTAAATTACAAACATCTCTCTCTTATATATTATAAATCACATTTATAATATATATGACTAATATGGATATTGCTATCCACATTATTCATATCCACGATAATTAAATCACACTTAATCATCTTAGATCTCTATTCTCTTGTGTTCAAATAATATGAATCATATTCACATTATTTACATCTTTGATAATCAAATCACATTTAATTATCTAAGATAGCTCTCTTTATAATATGAATCAAATTCATATTAATCATGATAATTAAATCGCATTTAATTATCCATTTTCTTAATGCTCGGATACATAAATCAACAATAGAATTATCCATGAACTCCTTCAAGGAAAATGCGCTTTCTTCGCAGATACTTGGAGATAAAGATAGGGCGATTGTATTGTTCCACGTATAGTGACATGGATAGATCGTATCTCAAATCCAGATCGCGGACCTCCTATAGATGCTTGATTAAATCAAGACCGTAAATCTAATCTTCTCATTGTATCTGAATCACATTCAGATCAATGTCCAACACTTGGACCAAGATCAGATCACTTCTCTACTGAGAGGAGTCACTAAAATCCAGACCCGTTTCATCACTCCCTAGGAATGGAAGCGTCATGGTTATTCAATCATTTATGATCACATCACCGTCAGGTATTCCCAATACCTGTACATCCTGCATACTGGAAGACTCAGACTAAATCCGAAGTATTGGATCAACTTTATACTGTCTACTTCATGGTTTTATCAGTAAGTTTCTCATTCGATCATTGGGAGTCGGTATCGATCATATACTTTCTAAAAGCATATATCATACCTAGGTCTTGATCATATACTTTCCAAAAGTATATATTAAACCTACAAATTCAGTCAAGCTTCCAAAGCGAGACGACCGTGCGTACGGAATTTGATTCTTCCCAATATCTCATGAGCGAGCTCATGTCTTCCGGTTCAGTAAATGAACATGTATGTTCCCTTTGAGAGATCGTATTACTCATATACCCTTACATGCACACCAGCACGCCGGTGTATAGACCTTGGTTAGGTCATCAACCTATTGGTCTGCCAAATGTACATACTCAGACATATAGTAACACATCTGTCTCCGGTCAGAGGATGCGTGCCTATATCATGACAGCATATGATATAGGACTTCGGTTATCTCGATCTCGTTAGGTCAACTCTTTGACCTAACTAATCTGACACCTCCGAATCTCTATTCCTATGCAGAGGACCTGCATCAAGAGATCGGTCAGATATCAGCCTTTAAAGATAAGGATTGCCATCTCCTACTCAGGCTGGAGATCATCTCTTAACGATCATTTGACGGTGCTCGATAAGTCCTCAATCTAACTCATTAGATATTCATCTAAGCACCAGCCTCTATGATTCAATAATTGAATCAACAGCTGTATGATCATTAAGATGGCCATGGTACATAACCCTAATTGTACTAAGGGACCTATTATGCAAATTATGTACTCTTTATTTCAGTTTTAAGGAGTGAATTGCAATAATATTTATTGCATAATGGCTCGCCGTGGGCTCGCATGTCCAACATCTTCAACGTTGTTCACGATGGCATCGATCACCTCCGCGACTACCACAACTTCCTCGTGGAAGGGTAGGGGAATGCTGAGGAAGGGGAAGGGGGGAGCAAGAGCGAGGGGAAGACGAAGGGAGGGGAAGAGTTGCTGATGCTACTCGTGCGAGGGGAGGGGAAGGCGGGGGGAGGGGAAGGGGAGGAGGAGGCATGAAGGGAGGGGAGGGCAGAGCCAAGGGAAGGGGAGGAACATGCATGAGGGGAGGAGGCGACAGAGGGAGGGAAGGGGAGGAGCAGATGTTGCTAATTGTGCGAGGGGAGGGAAGGGGAAGGTAGAGGGAGAGGAAGGAGAGGTGCGGGTTGGAGGAGAAAGGGGTGGGGGAGGTGGTTGGCAGCGTGGCGGGGCAGAGGGAGGAGAAGTTGGGTGGGGTGGCGTCGGCTTGCTCGGATGAGGGGAGAGAGGTGGGAGGAGGAAGAGATTTTTTTTGAATTTGCTTTTAGTTTTTTTATTTAATTAATAACTATTGGATTGAAGATGAGTTAGATTAACTCGATTGTATGGTTGAATTAACATATTAAACTAACAGAGGGTTATGAACGTGAGACAGGGTGACTATCCAAGGTTTTTCGCGTAATTCACGATAACACGAGGTCACGATTGTAATTATGAAATTACTCAGGGTTGTGGGGGTGATGAATCTCGTATTCATCATGCTAAAATTGGTCATTTAGGCTCTGTCCCCCATCATCCTCTTGTAATTAATCATTAAAAGAGCATTATTAGCCATCATGCATGTGTAAATAATATCCGCATTTCATCATGCATAAATTGCATTAAAAATCCCTTGTGTAAATTAGCCCAAAAAGCCGCTAACTTCTCACATTTTTAGTTAATTCATCCTAACTCCGATTGACCCAAAACCACCTCCATTGTGTAGATATTACTAACCTTATTAAATAAAAAATACAAAAAAATTACTGACTCCAATAAGTGTCAAATAATCTCAAAGTCAAATTTCACATCTGACGGACTAAAACGAGCATATCTCCCACATACAGTGTCCGATTTTGGTCTACTCACTTTTAAAGTACTCCATTTTCAAATACCTTCAAAACAAGACCAATTTCATAAAATTCGGAGCTCATATGTGAAAGTTGGGTTTTGGGCCTCTTTTGCGCATTTTAACTTCTTGCTAATTTTGACCTGCTATTTTATGTGCTTAATTAACTCTTTTAATTTTGTTTCTTTTTCATTTATGTTCTTTGACGAAAGTTTTATTAAGGACGTGAAAATCCAAATCCAGATCAAAACTGAAATCAAAGAAACTGACCAAGTCCGAGTGTCCGTTGTCGGTCTGTACAAAAGTTGTCCGTCTCTTACTTTTATTTTATTTTCCTAAATTCTTATCCTTTAAAAATCCAAAAAAATTAGATTAATGTGTAAATAATTTTCTTCTATTTTATCGTATTTTTTCTAGAATTTTTATCCCCTTTAAAACCACAAAAAAATTACAAATCTCAAAAATGCGGTTTTTCGTACACATGGAAAGCCACCAAAAATACCACTTCGCACAGGTGACCTCTTCTGCTACCGGACCCTTAATGAAAGTTGTAGATCTCGACGAGACGAACAACTTTTGTGAAGAAAATTTTTCGATCCGAGGTCATCTTCTATCTCTTTTCCCCCTTTAAAAATCAGAAATTTTTTTGGTGCCACGTGGCAGCTCCAAGGCGTGCCACGTGGCACCCCGCTGTTTCCCCTCTCTCCAGCACCCCTGGGTCACGTGCCTAGCACGTGACCCGGGTCATCTTCCCCAACGGCAACCACCTCCTCCGCAAAACCGCCGCATGCGGCCATCAATGACCGCCATGCGCGACCATTACGCCTCCGCGCGACCTCCGAGCCTCCCAGCCGTTCACCTCCTCCTCCCGTAACGCCCCTCGCACCTCTCCTATAAAAGCCCCGCCACCAGCCTCGTCTTGGATCATCCGCCCCTTCTCCCTCAAGCGCCGGTGACAGCGGCTGCTGAACTGGCGTGATCCAGAGCTCCAAGCTTTGCTGCGGCCTCCTCCCCGAGCTGCTGAGCTCGCCTCCTTCGCCAAGGAGCTTTGAGCGAAAATCTGGAGAAGGCCCTCGCCTCTCCTCCCTCCGGCGACTTCCATCACGCAACCTTTAATCTTTTTCTTATTTCTGCAGGTTCAACATCACCCGTCCCCGCCGCCTACACCCTCCGCGCAAGGCCGAGCTCCTCCAGCCGCTCGGTCACCAACCGCCTCCCTCATCCGTTCGCCCTCATCGCTCCTCCGCCTCCGCCCAGGCACCTCCGCCCAGGCCCTCCGCCTCCGCCTCGCCCCTCCTCTGCCTTCGCGCGGAGGCGCCGCCTCCGCCCTCGCCCAGGAGCTCCGCCGCGACGCTCCTCCGCGCCTCCCAGGCGCTTCGCCGCCCCGCCGGCCCTCGAAGCACAGGTGCCGTTGGATCGGGCGGCCGAGCCCTTGATCCAACGGCCTCTGCTCTGCCACGTCACCCCCCCGAGCCTCAGCCCCAGGCCTGAGGTTCGGGCCCCCGAAGCTCCCCACCGCTGCCACGTAGGCTCGGGCTTACGAGCCTGAGCCCCGTCTCCCGAGCCTCAGCCCCGACCCCCCGAGCCTCTAGGCCCGGCCCGAACCACAGGCTCGGGTACCCGAGCCTCTCCTTCGGCCGCCCGAGCCTCCAGGCGCACGTGCTTTGCACGTGTGATCTGGGAAAATTGCAGGAACGCCCCCAAAGGTCTCTGAAATTACAAGAAGGCCCCCGCCTGGGGTAAATTACGCAGGGACCCTTCCGACTTTTTGAAATTACAGATAAGTCCTTCCAGGGACTATTTTGAAGGAAAACTTTATTTTAATTACATTTTAGTCCCTGAAATTTCATTTTAGCATATCTTCTCCATCTGGACTCCGATTTTAGCATATAATATGTCGTTCCGAAGCTCTTTTCATGCTCTACCATTTAGCATAGTTTGTGAACAGATCTGAGGTGGTTTATTGTCAATTATTAATTGTGGATCATCACTGACTTTTGCAAGCTTCATTTTGACATATTTGTGGCACTTTTCCCTTGATATATTTGATGACTTATTTTGCAGGGATTCGTTGGAGTTAAGATATTATTTGAGGATTTATTTTATGCAGGGGTGAAATTAAGGAGATTGAGTATTGACTTGTGGACTGCAACATCTCTTAAGAATATAATTTGAAGAATTTTGGAGATAAAAGTGATTGCAGGAATTTTCCGGGATCTATTCACTCTTATTCGCTTTATGAATTAATTTGACACATATTTCAGGATTAGATATCTTCTGATCTGTGATTTATTATAGAGGAAATTGATCATCATTGTTTGGATTGGAATTCTAGATCATAGATCCTGAGCATAATTTTTGTTTATTTTTGCATTGCATTTTCATCGTTGCATTGTATATTTTCATCAACGCAAAAATTAATCGAGCATTTATTAATTATTTAATTTGATTTAAAAACCACGCAACTAAAAATCACCGTTCCCTGTGTTCGACCTTGGTAAACTTGCCAAGTAAAATATTCCACAACATTCGAAGCTTGTGGTATTTTGACGACCGAAATCCGTTTCCTATACTACAATTCACGATTATTAAAGAGGTGGATTTCACGCTCATCAAATGGCGCCGTTGCCGGGGAACGGCGAATTTTTAGGGTTTTGAATCATTTTTTATAATTAATTTTTGTGAAGTTAATTTTTGTGGTATATTTTTTTTCTTTTTTGTATTTTATTTTGTATTTCTCTCTTACTTCTGTTACTAACCGCAAATTCTCTCTTCGCAGACTTCTGGGAGCTGGATTTTGATATTAAATAAAGGATCTGCGATGAAGATTGAATTTTAATTTTGTGAGAGAGAGTTAGCATAGATTTTATTTTCTGCAATATTCTCAGGGTCCCTCTCTTTGAACCCTTGTAATAATTAAGACTGAACATTCCTGTGGTGTGTCGGGTCTGTTTCAACCCCTTCTGTGTGGTTGGGACCCGGCTTGAGTGGCGTAGGACTTAGGCACATATACGCTTGCTTGTTTATTATTGATTGTGCTCGTAATCTCTAGGCCACACTTTTTCACTAATTAAACACACTATAGATCGTTCAACATTAGCCAAATTTTAAATCAATTCTTCCCGCTAATAGAACTATCTGTTTAGGGCGTTTTTCATCTGTGCATATCATTTAGTGTAAATTTAAAATTCCTTGTCTTGCATCCCGCATGAAGAACGCGAGGATTCACTGTAAGTCCTTCTCTTAAGCATGCATCATTGATTTACGCTTGCATTGGCTTTTTCGATTCTCCCTCCTCGAGTTTTACAACTTAGGATTTAAAGGAATTGGGACTGTTCGGTAGGCATGAATTTTTGTGCTCACATAAACTACAGTGATAACCTTAACCTAAAACCGGGACTGCTAATCAAGGTGATTGTAAATAAACTGATCTAAAATTAACCTGTGTCTGGTGGAGAGAAACCCACTCATTGTTTGTAAGAACCAGATCGCACACTTAGGATAGAGCCAAAATTGAAATATTTCATTCAGACTACTGATTTTAAAAACAATTAGCTACTTTTCAGTGAGGGTCTCGGGTAGCCGTTTACGGTCCGACTTCCCTTAGCAGAGTAGGTGGTTTAGAGGACACCGCGGAAGGCACCGTCCTCAAGCAACACGGGTAGCCGTTTATACGGTCCGTACTTCCACCATACTGGCTGAGAGTAGATGCAACTAGTTGTACGAACTCGGGACAGTCTTTGAGAAATATTTCAGTACCTAACAGCTCCGCTTAATCTGCAAGATTGTTTTGTCATTAAATTAAAATTGAAAAGATAAGCGGCCGAACCCTAACGTGCCTTCACCAGTGTTGAGTAGGTGAATCAATGTGTTTGTTTTGTGTTTGATTTGTGTGCGTCAAAGACTTTGCAATCGCAAGTAAATCGTGGTTTGCTAATCATTCCATCCATCTTGACAAGATGTCGACACAGCGGTCGTCTTTTCCGATCTCCACGACCTTGTCCCGATATTCTTCTTCTCACACTCCTCAAGAGAACCTGAGCTTCAAATCAAATTCACCTCAGTCATCTTTCTCTTCCCGCCCATACATCCCACCCTATGATCACACTTCTTCTTGGACTAGCCCTCTCTCACATTCGGACAATCTTATGGACATAAGAGAGAGATCAGAATTGAGGATAAACAATAGAGTGATCGATACTGACAATAGAACACGATTTCCGATCACGAGGATCTCACAGCCTCTTGAATTATCCCCAACTCAAGATAAGTATCAATTTTCCTTTGACAACCCACGAGAAAACCAAACTCAAGGAAATTCAACTCATGACCAACCCATAATGATTATGAACAATCAATACTCTCCTCGAGGATACATGCCCGAATCACGACACATGGAGACTGATTATACAATCACTAGTCATGAGATGTTTGAGGATGAGATTGCTCGGATTAATCATAGAGCAGACACTTTAACTATGAGAATATATGATCTCATCCAGTCAATGCAAAATTCAGAAGAAGTGAGGCCACCACCATGCGAACCACTGGATCATCACAATCAGACACAACCACTGACCTCTGACCCCCCGACTGACCATATTACAGAAAATACCAAAAAAATTGAAAAAATTGAAAATTCAAAAAAATTGGACAATTCTGAAATGGAAGCATTTTGCAAGAGTCTGATCTTAGAGCTTCCATTAATCAAAGCCATAGAATATGTGCCCGATCTTAAGAGATTTGTGAAGAGTCGACTGATACCCAAAAAGACGGGCAAGAAACGATCCAGGACTGAATATCATATCATATCTATGGCTAGTTCTTTGGTGATGAATCATAAACTCAAAAGCCGTAAAGTCAAGCGGTTGACTAGGGTCACATGTGAAATTGAGGATTCTATATTCACTCATGTTCGGTTAGACGACGACTCTACATTAAACATCCTCCCCAAGTCCGTCTTTGACCAACTCAAACCCGGACAACTCAAAAAGACTAGGGTGATCGTTCAATTAACCGATCGATCTACCAAAAGACCGCGGGGGATCGTTTCTGTCGTCGTAAATTTCCAAGGGAAAAAACACAAAGTGGACTTTATTGTCCTTGACATTGAGCACCCCGGAAGGATGTCTGAGTCTCCTATTATTTTAGGAAAGTCGTTCTTAGCCTCCGCTAAGGCGATCGTCGATTGCGAGACTCAGGAAATCAAGTTCCCGAACTCGGACCACAATGAACACGAACCCAATGACACATCCGGCTCTGAGGAAAACCAACTTGAAACCAACAGTTATGATCAGGATATTTCACACTATCAGACATCTCCGCATGACACACTGATAAAAACAATAGGAGAGTCACCCAACAAACTGACTGTTGAACAAACTTTGGATTCTCACCACCCTATCACTGCTCCTAGGAAAATTCAAGATTTTGGAGCTTCTGAAGAATTGGACCATATTTTTGAAGATCACCACGATTATTTGAGTGGTCCAAACTTTGAGTCGGCAGTAATTCATGAGATACTTGAACCATATAAAGACCCGACTCTGGAAACATCCAATGTCACCAAAATTCATGATCATACGAAGGTGACATCCGCGCCCCCAGCCTTAAACCACAGAAACACAAGGAACAATCTCCCTCGACCGAAGCGGTGCATGACCCTTCAAGAATTGGTCGACTTTTATGGGAATTCATCTGATGAGGAACTCACAAATGCCACATCGGTTACTCAAGACAGGGGAGATGAAGACTGTCCAACTTCCTCCCAATACTTCTCAAGGAAACAAACCGACCAAGAAAGTCACCTTTGACCTTACACATCAGGTGATTTCTGACAAGTCCTCGTCCGATCATGATGTGGTTCATCAGATAAGTGCAATAGGTACAGCTCTGATCCAAGGGCACTTACCTCTGATCGACAAAAGTTGGAGATCCTCTGCAGACAACTACTATTCTCCTGAGGACGACTCCGACGATGGCTGGTCTTCTTCATTGGTCCCCTCTTCATCACACTCCACATCTCCATACTATCTCCCTCCACACTCCCGCAAGAAGGTCCGTCGCAAACCTCCTTGATCTTGTACATCCGCAAATCTACCCGGTTCCCCATCTGTAATTTATCCGATTATACTTAGGCTGACCTGAGCCTAAGTATAGGGGACCGCTACCATTGTTTATACATCACTTCTCTTCTTTTGTTTTTATTCCCTCTATATTTAGTACGAGCTATGTCAACATTTCACTTTGTGCCATGAGGACATAGCACAGGCTAAGTATAGGGGGGTGTTTGTATATATTTTATCTACTTTATCCATAGCTCGTACTTTAATCGTTTTTATCTAACATCGGGGATGGGTACAAGTAGTGTGTATAATACCTGTTTTCAAAACACTAAACAAAAAAAAACAAAACAAAACAAAAAAAAAAGAAAAGAAAAGAAGAAACACAAAAAAAAATATATCATCACTCATGGTCTTGCATTTCATCAAGCATTCCATGCATTCCTTGGCCGATATATTCCTGACACATTCACTATCACTCAAGGCTTGAGGATTTTTGAGAACACTTGATTTCTGAAATCTTGAGATTCTGAGTTAGCCTGCCTTAGTCATTAGGGTTTTTAGAACTTAATAATCCATACTTCCCTAGTTTGAAAGATTTGAGCACTATATTGCACTCTTCATCTCTACCTTCAAAAAGAATATGATCAGCACAATCACTCCCACAACTGCATGATTGATGAGATGAGTTGAGATATCACTTGAGGAACTAGGACTAGAGATTTGAGTCTAGATCCGGTCTGATGATATTCGAGGATGGGATAAGTTAATGAAGGCTTCAGAAAACTTGAGTGTCAGCAAAACACTAGCCAGTATATGAACAAGATTCATATGCTATCTTTTGATTGACCTAAGTGCCAGGGTGTGATGAAACTTAAGGAAAATTGTTGATCAGTGTGCGCCAACTTTTGGTAAAAGCAGTGGAGCTAGCCAACAAAAGAAAAGGAAAAAAAATGTCAAAGAAAAGCTCTATCATCCAAAGTCAAATTCCAAATGAGCTTCCACCAATAGCGAGCGCTCCCAAACATTTCAAAGTGTCCACTTGGACCAAGCGCTAATTAGGACCAAGGAGTCGGGCTGACACCATAAAAGGGCCCTGCATCGTAAGCGATACAAGTCTGGGTGTCGAAGGTATCTTAGATACTCAAAAGAGACACACCCCGGTGTACTCCCAGAAAAACAAGTGCAGACGACTCCAAATTCTCTTGACGGACACATTGATCAACAAAATAAAAATATACTTGTGTTGAGTAATAAGGCACTCGAGAGGCACCTTGTTCCAATGCAAGGGAGAGAAAATTAGACACAATCCTATGCCCTCCATCAACTGGCCGTCCATATACACTTTCAAGTCTGACAAACTAATGAGACGGTTGACTGAAGCAAGAATAGACTTATTCTCTAGTGTTGAGGATTAGGTCTAGAGGAGGATCTTTGGGACTGGAACTTTGAGTGATGCCCCGACTCGACTCTCATGAAATGCAGTACACTTAAAATCATATCCTTATATTATATGTACAAACAGAGAGTCTGAAAATTAGAGAAGTTGGATACCTTTTGATTAAAGCCTGGTTGAGCCCAGAATTTTAGGGTCGCTCAAATTAAGGGTCTTCTATGAATTAAGCCTTGAAAAATTCACATACACAGTCAGGGGTGTATTCAACTAAGTCATTCATTCATGCTCGGGGACGAGCATGGTCTAAGTATAGGGGTATGATGAATCTCGTATTCATCATGCTAAAATTGGTCATTTAGGCTCTGTCCCCCATCATCCTCTTGTAATTAATCATTAAAAGAGCATTATTAGCCATCATGCATGTGTAAATAATATCCGCATTTCATCATGCATAAATTACATTAAAAATCCCTTGTGTAAATTAGCCCAAAAAGCCGCTAACTTCTCACATTTTTAGTTAATTCATCCTAACTCCTATTGACCCAAAACCACCTCCATTGTGTAGATATTACTAACCTCATTAAATAAAAAATACAAAAAAATTACTGACTCCAATAAGTGTCAAATAATCTCAAAGTCAAATTTCACATCTGACAGACTAAAACGAGCATATCTCCCACATACAGTGTCCGATTTTGGTATACTCACTTTTAAAGTACTCCATTTTCAAATACCTTCAAAACAAGACCAATTTCATAAAATTCGGAGCTCATATGTGAAAGTTGGGTTTTGGGCCTCTTTTGCGCATTTTAACTTCTTGCTAATTTTGACCTGCTATTTTATGTGCTTAATTAACTCTTTTAATTTTGTTTCTTTTTCATTTATGTTCTTTGATGAAAGTTTTATTAAGCGACGTGAAAATCCAAATCCAGATCAAAACTGAAATCAAAGAAACTGACCAAGTCCGAGTGTCCGTTGTCGGTCTGTACAAAAGTTGTCTGTCTCTTACTTTTATTTTATTTTCCTAAATTCTTATCCTTTAAAAATCCAAAAAAATTAGATTAATGTGTAAATAATTTTCTTCTATTTTATCGTATTTTTTCTAGAATTTTTATCCCCTTTAAAACCACCAAAAAAATTACAAATCTCAAAAATACGGTTTTTCGTACACATGGAAAGCCACCAAAAATACCACTTCACACAAGTGACCTCTTCTGCTCCCGGACCCTTCATGAAAGTTGTAGACCTCGACGAGACGAACAACTTTCGTGAAGAAAATTTTTCGATCCGAGGTCATCTTCTATCTCTTTTCCCCCTTTAAAAATCAGAAATTTTTTTGGTGCCACGTGGCAGCTCCAAGGCGTGCCACGTGGCACCCCGCTGTTTCCCCTCTCTCCAGCACCCCTGGGTCACGTGCCTAGCACGTGACCAGGGTCATCTTCCCCAACGGCAACCACCTCCTCCGCAAAACCGCCGCATGCGGCCATCAATGACCGCCATGCGCGGCCATTACGCCTCCGCGCGACCTCCGAGCCTCCCAGCCGTTCACCTCCTCCTCCCGTAACGCCCCTCGCACCTCTCCTATAAAAGCCCCGCCACCAGCCTCGTCTTGGATCATCCGCCCCTTCTCCCTCAAGCGCCGGTGACAGCGGCTGCTGAACTGGCGTGATCCAGAGCTCCAAGCTCTGCTGCGGCCTCCTCCCCGAGCTGCTGAGCTCGCCTCCTTCGCCAAGGAGCTTTGAGCGAAAATCTGGAGAAGGCCCTCGCCTCTCCTCCCTCCGGCGACTTCCATCACGCAACCTTTAATCTTTTTCTTATTTCTGCAGGTTCAACATCACCCATCCCCGCCGCCTACACCCTCCGCGCAAGGCCGAGCTCCTCCAGCCGCTCGGTCACCAACCGCCTCCCTCATCCGTTCGCCCTCATCGCTCCTCCGCCTCCGCCCAGGCACCTCCGCCCAGGCCCTCCGCCTCTGCCTCGCCCCTCCTCCGCCTTCGCGCGGAGGCGCCGCCTCCGCCCTCGTCCAGGAGCTCCGCCGCGACGCTCCTCCGCGCCTCCCAGGCGCTTCGCCGCCCCGCCGGCCCTCGAAGCACAGGTGCCGTTGGATCGGGCGGCCGAGCCCTTGATCCAACGGCCTCTGCTCTGCCACGTCACCCCCCCGAGCCTCAGCCCCAGGCCTGAGGTTCGGGCCCCCGAAGCTCCCCACCGCTGCCACGTAGGCTCGGGCTTACGAGCCTGAGCCCCGTCTCCCGAGCCTCAGCCCCGACCCCCCGAGCCTCTAGGCCCGGCCCGAACCACAGGCTCGGGTACCCGAGCCTCTCCTTCGGCCGCCCGAGCCTCCAGGCGCACGTGCTTTGCACGTGTGATCTGGGAAAATTGCAGGAACGCCCCCAAAGGTCTCTGAAATTACAAGAAGGCCCCCGCCTGGGGTAAATTACGCAGGGACCCTTCCGACTTTTTGAAATTACAGATAAGTCCTTCCAGGGACTATTTTGAAGGAAAACTTTATTTTAATTACATTTTAGTCTCTGAAATTTCATTTTAGCATATCTTCTCCATCTGGACTCCGATTTTAGCATATAATATGTCGTTTCGAAGCTCTTTTTATGCTCTACCATTTAGCATAGTTTGTGAACAGATCTGAGGTGGTTTATTGTCAATTATTAATTGTGGATCATCACTGACTTTTGCAAGCTTCATTTTGACATATTTGTGGCTCTTTTCCCTTGATATATTTGATGACTTATTTTGTAGGGATTCGTTGGAGTTAAAATATTATTTGAGGATTTATTTTATGCAGGGGTGAAATTAAGGAGATTGAGTATTGACTTGTGGACTGCAACATCTCTTAAGAATATAATTTGAAGAATTTTGGAGATAAAAGTGATTGCAGGAATTTTCCGGGATCTATTCACTCTTATTTGCTTTATGAATTAATTTGACACATATTTCAGGATTAGATATCTTCTGATCTGTGATTTATTATAGAGGAAATTGATCATCATTGTTTGGATTGGAATTCTAGATCACAGATCCTGAGCATAATTTTTGTTTATTTTTGCATAGCATTTTCATCGTTGCATTGTATATTTTCATCAACGCAAAAATTAATCGAGCATTTATTAATTATTTAATTTGATTTAAAAACCACGCAACTAAAAATCACCGTTCCCTGTGTTCGACCTTGGTAAACTTGCCAAGTAAAATATTCCACAACATTCGAAGCTTGTGGTATTTTGACGACCGAAATCCGCTTCCTATACTACAATTCACGATTATTAAAGAGGTGGATTTCGCGCTCATCAGGGGGTAAATATCCCTTCTATTAACACACTTTAATAAAGCCAATACATTTTCAAGACAATATCTAAGTCAACCTTTTGATATACCTTTTCCTTCTAGCAAGGGATTTGAAGCTTTTTTATTTTCTTCTATCCTTCAGTAAGAGGGTCATGTACAACTAGTTATTGGTCCAAAAAAGTCCTAATTTGAAACCTACATAGATAAAAAGATGTTTAATTGTACCTATTTGGTCAATACCAACAATAGTTTCTTTGTGATAGTTTCGAATATCTTCTTCCTTCTTGAAAGTAAGGTTAATATGATATTTCTATGCATTGAGTACCTAGCTTTATACTTTTATTTCACATGACCAAGTATAGCTTCTTTTGTATGGTGTCCATCCACAAGAGTTTCTTCTTGCTTCTAGTGTTGTTTTTTACTTTGTCATTTGTGCTCTCCAAACTCGTCCTTGAGCTATTGGATAGCATCTACGGTTGAGAAATTTGGCTTTTCTTTGAATTTCGCAATAATTGTCATGCCACCGAGTGTGTCCTCTCCTCCCACTCTTCTACATCTCTTCAATTCCTGCAAAGCCCATCATCTTCACACAAAAACCTTTCCCTCTCCATCATTCTCTACCGTCTAACGTCACCCTCATCGCCACCCCTCACTCCATCATCGCACCGCCTTTCTGTCTTCCTCTACCACACTACCATTCGCTACAGCTCACCCTCACCTTCCAGTATCTCATCGGTGGTCGTTCAACGCCCTCCCTTCATCTTGCATAACCCATCACGATTCTTCTCTTCCCATCTTTTCCGTATGGGACACCGAGTTGCTGCCCTTGTTGTCTACTCGTGATGTACGTGTGTGCAGAGACCGCTTGCAGCAATGTGCGGGGGCAACGCCATGATTCTGCAAGGTGGGCACGCTCCTGCTTATGCGTACTTTGTCGTCGATAGTTCTCTGCTAGTTGAAGCATCCTGCATTATGGAAAAAAATCATTTTTCCAACCGAATCTCGCCAGCCTTTATCTTGATTGGATAGATTGTCAAAGCCAAGTCTCACCCCTTCTCATGTATCTGTTGGTAATATTTTCTTTGGTTTTTCATATGTTTTAAGTGGCGAACTTTTACTGGGTGAACATCTCCATTTTATCCATCAAACTTGTATTGCAACATATCATCAAATTATATCTTGCAAAGTTGGATTATAGGATATTATCAAAAGAAAATGACGACTGATCTTTATCACTCAGTTATTTCCCTGATACAACTAATCACGGCTGATCTATATCAAAAGTTTCGATATAGATTGCAATGTAATAAATTTGAGGGAATCATTATGAATGTATTATATGACTAGTGTTTGATATTTATTACACTATAAAGTTTCTTTCTGCCATAAATAAGCATACACATGAAAATTTTAAATACCAGCGATGTGATTTTTTTAACATTTTCAAATGTTTGTACATTGGTTGCAGAACAACATTCCCGCAAGAAGATTTTATCTAAATCACGGTTTGAAAGGTTTACCATAAATTTTTTGTAGGGATGCACATGGTTTGATACTAGTGTATGTCTCTTAGCTAATTTGGGTATCATATTTTGTTGCATATAAATTTATTCTTTGGCGGATATATAAGTGGTGGATTTTGGTTGGATTCTAAAATCTCAAAAGACCTTAATGATGCAGATATTCAAACTATAATACATTACAAATGACGAGGAAACCGTGTGTTGAGTTGGAGTTCATGTCAGAATAAGACTTATGAATTCTACCATGATTATGCAAAACAAGTTGGATTTTCAACTAGACGTGATAACTTGCATAGTTTAAAACAAACTAAAGAGATCATCTCAAGATTGCTGATATGCTCAAAAGAAGGTCAAAACTATCTTAATGACAAGCGTAGAGAAAGGAGTGGATATTAAACAATGTCGAGAATCAAGAGAAATTGTGGGCTAGATTGTCAATTTTCGTAAATTATAAAGGAATATGGGTTGTAAAAAAGTTTATCGAGGAACATAATTCTCTGTTGGTGACTCCATAAAAAATACAGATGTTGAGACCAACCATCAGTTGTCCTCTACCTCAAAATGCTTGATTTAGACATTCAATGAATGTGGAACATGTCCTTCAAGGATTTCCGTGGTGCTTAGTGCTTCATGCGAAGATTTAGTTAGTCCACAGAACAACGTTGATACTAGACCTAAAAAATAATTAATTTTTTATTTATTAAAAATAAATTAATTGAAACACTAATTAATCTATTTAGACCTCGTTATGCATGCAAATGATGTAATTTTTGGACACAAATTATCTCTCTCAAACTCTATCTATTGTGAATTTTTTGAGCAATAATTAATTTAAAATCAGATTCAGAATGAGTGTTGGGTAAAATATGCAATATTTCACTAAATTAATTCTATCAACTAAACCAAGGCTCACAAAAATATAATCCACAGTGATAAAGTATGAGTTCTTCTACAATATGCACTTTTTAGAATGACAATATGATACGAAATGGATGTTTAAATAAATATGCAAACGTAGGTTGTGAATGCAATACATAATTTTAAAAAAACTGAAATAAAACAAATGCAGATATGACTCAAATGTAATTATCGAAACTTACAGGGACTTGGTTGAAAATATCCACCAGGGCACGTGCAGAGCATGTGCCTTCTTGAGAGTGGGTTGCTGTGCAAATCTGGAAAATTTAAGGGCCACATATGCAATTTTGCTTTAGAGCTCGCGTAGCTTGCGTGACCCCCAGTTGATAGAAATCTTATGATATTCATTGGTTCAACAAGGATCTTTGCACAAAATCTCCAGAAGGGAGGTTGTACTCACGTGAAGGCTTCAGGCATCCCTATCCTCACGTTATGCATGTGAAGTGAGATACTATAGAGGCAGGAGCGAGGTGCGAGGAGGTGGACCGTGGTGTCTCGTTGGGTGGTGCCTGGAGGAGGCCATGGAGGTTGATGGCTGCTCTCCTTGCTCGACAGCTGGTGGTGCGGAGGGGAAGCAGCCACACGCGTGGGGAAGGTGCTCGCAGCTTGTGCTGGCGGAGCCGGGGGTTTGCGAAGGGTTATTGCGCGGAGCTGGAGTGGCTTCTCGTGGTGGGGTATATAAAGGTAGGGGCCCGAAGATGCGAGGTGGCACAAGGGGCAGGGGCCATGCGTGTGGGGTGCGACGGCCTGGAAGAACGGGTGGGTAGCCCTGCTACTTAAGGGTGCAACTAGTAGAGGAGGGATGGCGACACACGTATAGGGTGGATGGCGACACACATATAGGGTGGATGGCGTGGTCGTGCATGGCAGTTGTCCTAGAGCTGGTTGCAGCACTCAGGAGATCGGCGGGCTGGCGAGCGAGGAGGGCTGGAAGCATGGAAGAACGTCGGTGGACGGAGGGTGTGGTTGCCACCCTGGCTGATGGAGGACCTACGGCTTGAGCGGGTCACGGCCAAGAGGTTAGGTCGTTGTTGTGTGAGGCCCGGGCAAGCTACGACTTGCGGCTACTTGGGTCACAGGTGGTTGCGAGAATAAGAGGAGGGTGCGCAAAGGTGGGGAGATGCGTGAAGTTTGGGAGAGATAAGAATAGAGGAAGTTCCCCTGTGAACAGGGGAAGTTCCTCTAAAGGTGATGGTTGGATGCCTGGGATTGCTGGAGAGAAAGTCCAGTAGGTCTTCGCGAAGTCCAGCAGGTCTTCGTTCTTCTTCACGGTAAGGAAGGAACTCGAGCAGCTCTCACTTGAGCTGTGGCTAGGGAAGATCCCTTGATCTCGCCTGGAGCGCAAATGTCGTCGACGACTCAAGCTCCAATGCCCGGAGCTGTCACTAAGGGGAAGGAGCGAGCTGGGCTTGTGCTTCTCTAGAATGGCAGACGATCTATGATGGTGGTGGAGGGACTCCTTTTAAAGGAGGTTGGCGAGTGAGCGCATAGGGGAGTGGTGGAGGTGGAGAACGAGGATGACGTGCAGCGGGTGCGGGCGATAGTTACAGAGAGAGGGAGAGATGCAGAAGAGAGAGAGAGAGAGATGCGGGAACCTGATGATCGAAAAACCCACCAAGACCCGGGTGAAGGTATAAAAACACAGATCGTTGCGACCCGGATCTCGGAGAATCAGTCAATGAGAAGATCAGACCACCAAATCAGAATATAAATCAATAAAACACGAATAGCGGTCCCGCTATTTATTTAACATGGTATAGCGACCAAGGTCAAACTCAAGGAGTACGGATTGGCTCAAAAGAGCCCACGAAGTAGTCAAAAAGATAAAATAAAAAAAGTGTAAAAGGTATTTTTTGGTGGACTTTTATATTTTAATTTTTTCTATTTTTTAATATAAAGAAAATATGAGAAAAGGGGAAAAGCAATCAAACCACAATTTATTAAACACTAAAAAATGCTCAGAAAATTCAAATGAAATTCTTTTTGTGTTTTTTATATTTTTAAGTGTTTTTGGTAATTTTCTCAGAATTTTATAGTTTTTAATTGATTTTCCAAAAAATCGAAAAAGGCAAAAACAATGAGGAACTGTGCAGTCAGATTTGAAAGGCCAATTAAAAATGGATATTAGCCTATAAAAATCTGAAGGCAGTTTTTATGAAAAGTAAAAATAAAAACAGAACTACAGAAACCAAAATTGCATTTTTTTTATTTTTTAGAATTTTTAATGATTTTTATAAGGTTTTTAGGGTTTTTCAATTTTTATAGGTTTTATAAATCCAAATGGGCTAAAAATTGGGTAGAAGCTCAAAGACAACAAATCAAACAAGTTCTAATTTTTTTGTAATTTTTAGAGAAGTTTTTATTTTTTTAGTTGATTTTCTATTCCAAATAGTAGCAAAAATGAAGGTTTTTTATTTTTTTAAAAATAGCAAAAAGAGACAAAAATGTCCCAAAAATTTAGAGAAATTTTTGTACAGTGGCAGGAGCAAATTTCAATTGATTTAGAGTTTATTTGATTTTTATTCAACCAATACAAGACACAGAGCACACAGGGACCAAAGTGCTAGAAAACATAGTTCCAGGGGCTTAAATGTAACACGTGCAAAAACTGCAAGGGCTAAACCATAAAATTCGTGCAAAATCCACACATGTTCCTATTTAAGTACGCACAGGGGTATAAATGTAATTTTCAAAATATAAATTCCAATCAGGAACAGTCAAAAAGCTTAGCCCAAATAATGCAAAAATCCCAGATATCATGTGCCTAGCACGTGCCTCACATTCACAGGGACCAAAGTGTCATTCTAATTAATAAAGATGCAAACCATAACACCTTGAGTCTACAGGATCAATATTGCAAAAAGTCCAAAAAGCATGTGTCTCACACAAGCAGGGACTAAATAGAAAATACACAAAACTAGAGGTCCAGATATGCAAAATAACCAAGTGTGCACATTTATTTAATAGACTAAATAAAAACTAATGAAAACTGCAGGGGTGTGGGCGCAAGTTACCCAGCCGAGGCACGTGCGAGGCGCGTGAGTGACAAGTATCGAGCGTGGGATGGCTGCAAGCACACGGTCTTGATGAAGCCCTCTGGAGACTCCAACGGTGTTGGCGCGAGGAGGAACGTGGGGCGGACGTGGCCGTCAGATCATGGATCTAACGGCCTGACAGGCGCAGGCTACGTGCAACTGAGATCAGAATTGGCGTTGAAGGACGATCCGACGGCTGCGAGATCATAAGGAAGAACTTCTCCTGGGCGAGCTTCCCCGGCGATCTGGAGACGATCCAAACGGCCGATGGAAGATCGAAGAGGGGGGTTCTCCTCGCAATGGCGTTCTGCGTCGGGTGGTGGCCTCCGATGGAGCTCCCCACGGCCAGATCCTCCGGCGAGGGAGAAGGGAGCTGGGCTGCTCCGGCGAAGGGGTGAAAAGCACGACCAAGGGGGGTTCCTGCGTTTATTGACCTGCAAAACGAAGCTCGTGCTCGGAGGGACACTCCGACATGGGTTATTGGCTAAAATATAAAGGGACACGGCGTGGATGGGAAAAGGGGAGTTCCGACGAAGGTGGCAGATGGAACCCAACTCAATCCAGGCTTAGATAGCCCGGCTCGAGGTGATGAGGTTGTGTAAAGAGGGTGGTGATGGGTCGAGGAGTCGATCGATACGACTAAGATGGACTGGCGGGGTTCCAGCCACTGGGGCGGAGATGGCGGAGCTGGAAGGTGAAGATCGAATCTAAACTATGCTAAAGAGGCTAAAGAATCTACCTGATGATCGAAGTCGACTGTGAAGGAGATGCTGGTTCTCCGGTGATCTTTGCCTCGATGAAGCGTCGCCTCCAAAGGCTCTGACGGTTCCGTAAATGCCGAGTTTAAAAAGTTGTTTTTATCGTTCTCTTGCGTAAAATTATTAGTCGTGCGTTGTAGGCGGCAATCGGAAACAATCAAGAAAATAACCACACAAAATATTCTTCAATTTTATTAATGTGGTTTTATGTTTATTTTACTTGGGCAAGTCCCAAGCTCGATTACAAGGAGGCAAAGGAACAACCTAGACTTAAGTCTATCAGAATTCGTGCACGATTCTCAAGGCGGTCATTTTTTGGATTTTTCAATGTAATAAGGGTATTACATGCAATTTTGGCTTATTTTAGGGACTAAAATGTCAAATACATTCAAATGATGTCCAAAAAATATAAAACTTGGCCACAATGTAAAATACGATGAAATGAATGCACTGTAATATTTTTGGAATTTTTGGATGCAACATGAATTTTTTATGAATTTTTAAATGCAAACAAAATGAATTTCAGTATTTAATTATAATAAGTATGAAACCTATTTAATTTCAAGGGATAAAATTATCTAAGATCTATCACTAGGTGATTGCTCTCAGAAAAGTCCTAAATCTCGAAATGTGAGATATAATACTATTAAAAATTAAACACTGAAATATACAAAATGATTTTTACAGGGCAAACTATATAGGCAAATGCAATTCTTTTTGGGTAAAATATCAAGCACAATTAACTCTACAATATATGATTTTTCGAGAATTTTTAGAGCAACGGTTAATCAAATATGAATTTAAGAGCACAGATTGGGGAAAATATGTAAATTTCCACAAAACAATTATTTATTAATTACATCAATCACAAAAATGTCCACAATATGTCAAAATGTAGAGAATTACTTGACAAACAAAATGCTATTTTTGAATAAATAAAATAAGACTCAGAAGAGGTTCAAAACAAAGTGGGAACACAGGGGTACAGATGCAATATAAATTAAATAAATAAAAATGTAGAGGGAGGCTTGTTTGTAATTACCAATACTGATAGGGCCTCTTGCAAATTTTCCAGAGGGGGAACGTGCGTGGCACGTTCCCTCTGGAGGCGGGGCTGAAGCGTGATATGGAGGAACCCGAGGGGGATTCTTGTAAATTCTCCACGCCCACGTGCTTAACACGTGTGAGGGGGCTCTTCTGTGATCCGAGGAAGCTCCAGGGGCTTCGACGCAGAATGTTCCCTCGCTCACGTGCGAAACACGTGAGGAGGGTCTCGGCCCTGGGGATCGGGGGGTGAGAGCGGCGGAGGTTTGTCGGAGGAAAGTCGAGGCGTGGTCGGAGCCTGGCGCAAGGCGGAGCTGTCGATGTTGACCGGCGAAGAAGGGGCAGTGGTGGCAAGGTCGGAGCCCGACGCAAGGCGGAGGCGAGCCGGGCGGAGATGGATGTCGATCATCTTTGGAGTAGTGTGTGCGCAGATGGTCGATGGAGAGCTTTGACGATGGCGAAGACGGAGGTTCCACGGTGGTAGTTGGCTCGAGGCGGAGGAGAACGGTGAAGGTGAACGAGGCGTTGGTCGTAGTCGAAGCTGGAGAGGAACTTGGTGAAGACGAAGAGCGTGAAGTCGGTGGAGAGTCGTGGTGGCATTGACCGATGTGGAAAAGACGAGGCAGAGATGGCGATGAAGCAAGTGATGATAATGGCGTTGGAGAAGATACGCGTTGGCTCGACGAACACGGCGGTCGGAGCTGAAGCAAAGGATGAGCGGCGGAGCCGCTTCTGCAACGAGGGGCTATAGCACCCTCGGATCTCGCCGCAAGGGTGGCGAGGCCGGGCTGTCACCACCGGCTCGCTTGAAACTTAAGGGCTATCGACGGATGGTTCTTGAAGGGGGCGGCGATGCATGTTTTATAGGCTGGGGTTTGGGCAGAGAAGGAAGGGGATCGCGGAAGGGGATCGATTGGGGAGATTGATCGGCGGCGCGACGAAATCTGCAGGGTGGAGAGATTCGAGGGGCGGCAAGATTTTGGGGAAGGCTGCGGCCGAATCGGGAAAGGGGGTTGCTGGGGAAGACGCACAGCGGCCGTCCGATAGGCCAAGATCGGACGACCGTAATAGGACCACGTGGCACTGAGATGGCGCGGGGCGTACGTACAGGGCGCGTGCGGGGGCGGCACATGCGCTGCACGTGCACGGTCTTTTATGTGTATTTATTTTTTTTTAATTTTTTTATAAAACGAATTGTAAATTATGCGAAAAATGGCTCAGCACCAGAAAATTCGGAAAATAAAAATACTTTATAAAATCAAAAAAAAAAATAGTAAATGACCTCGGATCAAAAAAGTTTCTTCACAAAAATTGCTCGTTTCGATGAGATCTACAACTTTCATGAACACATCAAAATCAAAATCGATCATTTGCACAAAGTGATATTTTTGGGGTATCCGATGTACATAGAACACCTTGATTTTGGGGTTTTGTTATTTTTATGTCATTTTTAGATCAGATAAAAATCCGGAAAAATATGATAAATCAGAGATAAATAAATACGCATTAATCTTTTATTTTGGATTTTTATAAATAAATAAAATATGTACATAAAATATTAGGTCAAAAACCGCTAAAATATATGTACAAAAGATGCCTAAAACCCAACTTTCACATATGAGCTCTGATTCACTTGAACTTGGTCTTGTTTTGAATGTAATTGAATGTACATTAGTCCAAAAGTGAGTAGGATTAAATCGGATACTGGATGAGGAAGATGAGGTTTTTAATCTGAAAATCCTGAAACTAGGGTTTGGGTTTTTGGTCCACTTATTTGGGTTAATTATTTTTTTTGTATTTTTCCTTTATTCTTGTTAGTGATATGTACACAGTTGAAGTGGTTTTGGGTCATTCAGAGTTAGCATGAATGATATAAAAATTTGGGAAGTTAGGCTATTTACATGTCACTTTTGGCTGGGATTTTTGGTTTCTTATTTTGTGCAGAAATTTGTGCTAAGATGCAATTCTTATGAAATCATGCATGAATACTAATTATGCAGAATAGATGCAGGAATGTTGTTGATTTTAGGGGATTTGAGCTTAATAATTGAGATTTAGAGTGATGAATTCGAGATTCATCATCCCCCTATACTTAAAGCATGCTCGTCCCTGAGCATTAAAAATAAATGCCATGAAGTGAAATGAGATTGGGTTCCATCCCAAGACCATGAGCTGAAGGTGACAGTGAAACTAGACTCAAACTTTGGATTAATAGTGTGGCAGAACTTCTATGAGACTTAGAATTTCAAAATCAACAGCCCTCAAGTTCTACATATCATTGCTACAGTTTCGGCTCAGAAGTCATATTAGATCAATCTTCTTCCCAAAGCATACCCTATGAACATTGAACAATTGACTCATGTGTGTGAAAGGTTTTATCTCTTCCCACCTAAAATGCTGGACTATCGCGCTAACCTCCTCTCCAGTAACTCGTCCTCGGGGAGTCAGGTATTTCCTTTTAAGGTCTGTCGCGCTGTGTTCACAATCGAATTGGGGGAGAAGTTAGAAGAATGAGAAAAGAAATGGAGGGTGGCCAGTGTAGTCACCTCTCCTTGTGAAGATGGCCATTGTAGCCGAGTCTCCACCAAGATCTGCAAGTTTCTCGAAGCTTGGATCTTTTTGGTCAGATTTTATTTGGTAGTTGCTTCTTTGTATTTGGAATTTTTGGTGGTTCTGCTTGGATCTTGTTTTGCCCCTACGGATATAGAATCTTTTTGTTTCCGTACATTTTTTGGGGTCTTAGAAAAAATTGTGCTCAGCCATCCATCCCTTTTCCGAAGCTTTATTTCAACCCGTACTTCGGTCTTTAGATTTCCACGCTACCAGAAAAGAAACTCACACAGTCTTCCAACATCCTGTCTGAGTTGAGCTAAGTGCATAGTGCGAGAGTACAAATTAATTCCTTATTCCAGAGTTGTACTCAGAATGAAGAGACCAGGATAGACACTAAGAGTCAAACTCTGCACATTGTCATGTAGAACTTAAAGAATTAAGTCAACGACCCGAAGTTTCTAAAATCCTATTTCTCGATGAAGTTCCTCTGAAAATTAGGTGGATTAAGGTCAAGTCCAGACCACTCTCGGTTTCGGCTCATAATTCGGTTCAGAACCCGATGACTTTTTACAAATGCAAATGAATGCGATGTTGGATGAAGTGCAGGTGTGTGGAATGCAGATACATTTTTTTCTTTTTCTTTTTTTTTTGAATATTTTTTTATGCAGAAATGAAAAGAAGCCATTTTTTCAAAAATTTTGGACAAAGTCAGTGTTAGTAGCAATTTTTTCTGTTGTTTTTGTTGTTTTTTTTGATTAATTACCCCACCCCGTAAATACATATAGACTTACACAAAAGTACGAAGTATGGCTAAAATATATACACAGTATATATACAGACCTCCCTATACTTAGCGAGTGTTGTGTCCTCAGAGCAAAAGAAACGTAAAGAAGACATAGCTCGGGATAAGTTTAAGAGAGTAAAGTTATTATATACAATGGTTCGTCCCCCTATACTTAGACTGTGAATAGTCTAAGTATAGAAGAAGAGCGCAAAAAGAGGTGGTCGGGATATGTGAATGAGGAGAGTATATACAGGTGGTTGTCGGTTCCCCCTATACTTAGGCTCTGGTCAGCCTAAGTATAAGAGAAAGGTGAAAATCGAGCGATCGGGAGAAGGAGTGTGACGCGGAAAAATGATATATACAGATGACATCGGTCCCCCCCATACTTAGGCCTTAGCCTAAGTAGAGGAAGAAGTTGTACAGGGAGACCGATGTGGTTGGGAAGGAGAGTGGTTAGCCGATGATTAAGGCAGTTTACGGCTGATCTTCTTGTGAGCCTGTGGTGGGAGATCGTAATGATGAGACGGAGATGAAGCATATGATTCCCTACCATTATCAGTGTCATCCTCAGAAAAATTATGATGGATAGTAGATGAATCATTTGAGTTAGACGAAAGATAGCCATCATCAGAATTATCCTCAGTGGAATAGTATTTGAAAGTGAACACACTCCAGATATTCATGTCGTTTTGTTTCTTTAATTGTTTCCTCAAAATTCGTCCCATTTAAGATCAATCGGTTTGTCCTCAGATGAATATTCAGATGCTCTGGTCTCAGTCAGCTCATAAGAAATAATTCCAGTGTACTTGTGGAAGGTAGGAGCATCAGCTTTTGATGAGTAATAATTAGGAACGGGAGTTGTCCAACGAGAATCGAATTTTGGATCCTTGCGAAGATATGGTTTTAGAGCTGCCGAACAGACTTTACTCATGTAGAAGACCTTTTCCGGACCTGATGAGGGATCATCAACCGATTCCTCTTCCGAAATGTCAAATTTGACTTTCTTTTTCTTATTTCGTGAAGTTGTCGGTTCACTTGAGTATCCAGATGAGTATCCATTGCAATTCTTCTCCTTGGTTGGTGTTCGGCCTGCGTGTTTGTTTTTAGTCTCCTGAATGTTGGTGCACTCTCGAATTGGGAGGATTTGGTCAAGATAATCAGAGTAGGTTGCTCCAGGGTGCGACCATGCATATATCTCGGGATTGTAGTAGAAGGATTTGTCTATTTTGAGATCCGCAGGAATTGAAATACCGGGGGGAGTCTCTGCATGTTCATTCTCATTTGTTTTGATATTGAAGCGTTCCTGTATCAAGTTGATGTCATCCATGTAGTCAGCATAGGTTGACCCAAGGTGTGACCATGCATAAGTCTCCGGATCATATGATTCATATGCTCGATTTTCCATGATGAGAGCAGTTGGGAATGGGGCAGGGGGGAGATTCTCTAAATCAATAGTCTCATCAACAACCGCTATCTCAGGTGTAATTACGGGGTAGGTCTCTTCTACCATTTCATAATTGCGGTTGTCGGGGACTCTGTGGGTCACTTCAGATGATCGTGGTTCCTCAAAGACATGGTTAGATGTAAGTGATTCTAATGCTGTGAAATTTATTTCCCGAGTCTCACAATCAATAATTGCCTTAGACAATGCTAAGAATGGCTTTCCGAGAATAATTGGAGACTGGGTGAATTCTCCTTGATGCTCAATATCAATGATCGTGAATTCCATTTTGAGCGGAGCACCTTGGAATATCATGATGACAGAAATGATTCCTCTCGGCCGTTTTATTGATCGGTCCGCTAATTAAACAATCTCTCGTATTTTCCTGATCGGTCCGAGTTTAAGCTCATGAAACACAGAGGTCGGGAGGATATTGATCGGTGAATCGTCATCAATTCGAGCATGGGTGAAAATTGTGTCTTTGATTTCACAGTCAAATCTGGGCAATCGCTTCACTATGCGTCTTTTGGTTTTTCTCCTCAACACCAAGGAGGAGGCCATTGAAAAGATATGTCTTTCAGTTTTTGTTCTAATCCTTCCCAACTTTTTGTTCATTAATTTGTCCATTAAAAAAATTTTAAGGCCGAGGAAGTGTTCAATGACCTTTATAAAGGAAGTTCAAAAATCAAGTGTTTTTCCAATGCTTCCCGTACAATAGGATCCGAATTCTTTAGATCTTCTTCAGTTTCAATTTTTATGAAATTTTGTGGATTTTCGATTTTTTTGTAGTTTTCAAATATTTCAATTTTTTTTGGTATTTTCTGTGTGATGTGATGATGTGGTGTGTTCCTCAGATGAGCAGGGGCTTTGATGCTCAGGGTAAATGCCAGAGGCATACTCATTTTTAGGGGAATAATAAACAGAAGTATTGATGTTAGAATCATCCCTACGTCTTTGAATATCCTCAAAATTTTTATCATGAGATCCAATCCTTTCCTTGTTCATTTTTAGATCCGAGCCACCATAGAATGAGATTACTCGGTCGGCAGATTTTTGAAATCTATCCTCCATCAATTCAAATCTTGTTTTTATCCTCGAAACATTATCCTCAAAATTCTGTTCATGATCAAGCATGGGAGCAGTCAGTATGTATTCAATAATTTCATCTTACATTTTCCTGTATGTGGTGGGAGGAGAGTTTCTTGGAATATCCATCATATGATCATTATTTTCTGAAAATTTCTCCTCAAAAATTATGGAAGGAGGCTGCTCATATGGTCCAGGCATGTGTATTTGATCTGGATATATATATCAATCCTTTGATCATGAGTGGTCAGACCTTGATATTGTGGAGTCAGTATACATGGTTTATGTGTTTCTAGGAGGTCAGTCCAGTCCTCTGTATGGATAACATGTCTGAAGAGGGGTCTATCATGGTCAATCCAATGATGATGATCATTAAGTGTGTATCTTTCTATCTGGGTTTGATTTCTCAGCCAGTCATGAGACTCAAAGGTATTTTGATCTTGAAATATTTTATTGGCGAGAAATTGAGAATGAGGCGGTTCAATCCAAGATGGTAGGTGGTCATGTGCAGTTGGATGATTTGAGAAAGGATTCAATGAGGTGGCTGAATTCATCCGCAGGTGAAATTTACCCGCAAATGTTGGAGGATTAAAAGAAGAGGATGTAGTTGATTTGGGACTAACTGAGACAGATTATTTTCATAATGATGTTCGATCATTTTTGTAAGATTTGAAAGAAATACTGGATTGGATCTGCAATTTGGAAGAAGTTCCATGATGAGGGTTAAATCAAGAGATGAGAGATGATTTGCACGGGATAGTCAAAAAAAATTTATCAAATGTGCGACTTTTGATATTCTAAAACGATTTACACACACAAATGCAAACACAAATCAAACCCCGATTTCACCAACTCATACAATGAAGCCGTAAGAGTTCGGCTATTATCTTTTCAATTTTAGTTGGTGATAAATCAATCTTGGAAAAAATTTAGCGAGCTGTTAGGTGCCGAAATTTTCTTACAGATTGTCCCGAGTTCGTACGACTAGCTGCATCCACTTTCAGCTAGTATAGGTATAAGTACGGATCGTAAAATGGCTACCCGTGTTACTTAAAGACAGGGCCTTATGCGGTGTCCTTTAAACCACCCAATCTGCTAAGGAAGTTCGGACCGATAATCGGCTACCCGTATTCCTCACTGAGAAGTAGCTAATCGTTTTAAAATCAATAGTTTGGATGAAATTATCGGAGCTAGGTTCTAACCTTAAGTGTCATCTCTCGCTCACTTAGAAAAATAAAAGAATCCAAGGTCGGGGTTACTCTCCCGCAAAAATTCTTGATTTTATGGTTTATTTAAAAATCAGCTATATTTAGTAGTCCCAATTTTAATTAGGTGATCACTGAAGAAATTAAGTGAGCAGAAATACACGTCTACCGTCCAGTCCCATTTTCCTTTTAAAATTATGTGACAAAACAAGAGGGAGAAATTTGGAAAAAGCTGATGCACATGAAAACAATGATGTATGCACAGTTAGAAGACTTACAATGAATCCTCGCAATCTCCATGTGGGATGCTAGACATAATTTGAAAATTTATTCTAGATGAAATGCAAGCCAATAAAAACCGCACCTAAGCAGCAAGTTCTATTTGAGGGGAAGAATTGAGTTAAATTTTTAGCTAAATTGAACGATTTATGTGCGTCTCAGTTAATAGTGCAGTGTGGCTTAAGATCCTACGAGCACAATCAAGAATTAAAAGTGCTCTGAGAGCCGTATGTGCAGGTCTAACCTAATCGCCACTCAAGTCGGGCCCCACCCTCACCTGAGAGTGAAACAGGCTACGACACACCACAGAAAAAGTTTAGAGGTCTTTTTACACACGCGAGAGTCCAAACAGACACCGCTGTAAATGTACAATTAATTGCAGAGATTAAAGTTCAGGAAAATAAATCCTAGACTCTACGCTCTTTCACGACTCGACTCGATCTTAATTTTAATTGCGGCTTTTGCGGAAGTCGGTGAAGTTGCGTCGGTTTTTGAAAAACCACTCCACGTACGCCGGGTACCTCGCAAGAAAAATAAGAGAGATAGTGTAAGAGATTGACTCAAAAATATATGAAAAATGCTGAAAATAAATTGCAGGAAAAAGATGGAATTTGAAATGAAAAATTCGGTGGTCAGACTACCCGAATGCGGAAAACCGAACAAAAATTTTCGAGACAAAATCTAAGTTGTTTGCCTCCCCGGCAACGGCGCCATCTAACGTATCCGAAAACCGATGAGTTTAAAAAGTTGTTTTTATCGTTCTCATGTGTAAAATTATTAATCGTGCGTTGTAGGCGGCAATCGGAAACGGTCAAGAAAATAACCACACACAATATTCTTCAATTTTATTAATGTGATTTTATGTTTATTTTACTTGGACAAGTCCTAAGGTCGATCACAAGAAGGCAAAGGAACAACCTAAACTTAAGTCTATCAGAATTCGTACACGGTTCTCGAGGCGGTTGAATTTTCAATGTAATAAGGGTGTTACATGCAATTTTATCCTATTTTAGGGACTAAAATGTCAGATACATTCAAACGATGTCCGAAAAATATAAACCTTGGCCACAATGTAAAATATGATGAAATGAATGCACTGTAATATTTTTGGAATTTTTGGATGCAATATGAATTTTTTATGAATTTTTAAATGCAAACAAAATGAATTTCATTATTTAAGTATAATAAATATTAAACCAACTTATTTTCAAGGGATAAAATTATCTAAAATCTATCACTAGGTAATTGCTCTCAGAAAAGTCCTAAATCTCGAAAATGTGAGATATAATACCTATTAAAAATTAAACATTGAAATATGCAAAATAATTTTTACAATGCAAACTACATAGGCAAATGCAATTCTTTTTGGGCAAAATATCAAGCACAATTAACTCTACAATATGTGATTTTTCGAGAGTTTTTAGAGCAACGGTTAATCAAATATGAATTTTAGAGCACAGACTGGGCAAAATATATAAATTTCTACAAAAAAGTATTTATTAATTAACCATCAATCACTAAAATGTCCACAATATGTCAAAACGTAGAGAATTACTTGATAAACAAAATGCTATTTTTGAATAAATAAAATAAGACTCAGAAGAAGTTCAAAACAAAGTGGGAACACAGGGGTGCAGATGCAATATAAATTGAATAAATAAAAATGCAGAGGGGGCGTGTTTGTAATTACAATACTGATAGTGCCTCTTGCAAAATTTCCAGAGGGGGCACGTGCGTGGCACGTGCCCTCTGGAGGTGGTGTGAAGCGTGATATGGAGGAACCCGAGGGGGGCTTCTTGTAAATTCTCCACCCCCACGTGCTTAACATGTGTGAGGGGGCTCTTCTGTGATCTGAGGAAGCTCCAGGGCTTCGACGCAAAATGTCCCCTCGCTCACGTGCGAAACACGTGAGGAGGTTCTCGGCCCTGGGGACCGGGGGGTGAGAGCGGCGGAGGTTGGCCGGAGGCGAGTCGAGGCGTGGTCGGAGCCCGACGCAAGGCAGAGCTGTCGATGTTGACCGACGAAGAAGGGGCGGTGGTGGCGAGGTTGGAGCCCGGCGCAAGGAGGAGGCGAGCCGGGCGGAGATGGATGTCGATCGTCTTTGGAGTAGTGCGTGCGCAGATGGTCGATGGAGAGCTTTGACGATGGCGAAGACGGAGGTTCCATGGTGGTAGTTGGCTCGAGGCGGAGGAGAACGACGAAGGTGAATGAGGCGTTGGTCGTAGTCGAAGCTGGAGAGGGACTTGGTGAAGACGAAGAGCGTGAAGTCGGTGGCGAGTCGTGTTGGCGTTGACCGCTGTGGAAAAGACGAGGCCGAGATGGCGATGAAGCAAGTGATGATAATGGCGTTGGAGAAGATACACGCTGGCTCAACGAACACGGCGGTCGGAGCAGAAGCAGAGGATGAGTGGCGGAGCCGCTTCTGCAACGAGGGGTTGTAGCACCCTCGGATCTCACCGCGAGGGTGGCGAGGCCGGTTGTCACCACCGGTTCGCTTGAAACTTAAGGGCTATCGGCGGATGGTTCTTGAAGGAAGCGGCGACGCAGGTTTTATAGGCTGGGGTTTGGCCATAGAAGGAAGGGGATCGCGGAAGGGGATCGAATGGGGAGATTGATCGGGCGGTGCGGCGAAATCTGCGAGGCGAAGAGATTCGAGGGGCGGCGAGATTTTGGGGAAGGCGGCGGTCGAATCGGGAAAGGGGGTTGTTGTGGAAGATGCACAGCGGACGTCCGATCGGCCGAGATCGGACGAGCGTAATAGGACCACGTGGCACTGAGATGGCGCGGGGCGCATGTACAGTGCACGTGTGGGGGCGACACATGCGTTGCATGTGCACGGTCTTTTATATATATTTATTTTTTAATTTTTTATAAAATGAATTATAAATTATGCGAAAAATGGCTGACATGTGGCGGCACCAGGTGCAGCCACGTGTCAGCACCAGAAAATTCGGAAAATAAAATTACTTTGTAAAATCAATAAAAAATAGTAAATAACCTCGGATCAAAAAAGTTTCTTCACAAAAATTTCTTGTCTCGATGAGATCTACAACTTTCATGAAGACATCAAACCAAAATCGATCATTTGCACAAAGCGATATTTTTGGGGTATCCCATGTACATAGAACACTTTGATTTTGGGGTTTTGTAATTTTTATGTCATTTTTAGATCAGATAAAAATCCGAAAAAATATGATAAATCAGAGATAAATAAATACACAAATCTATTTTTTTTATTTTTATAAATCAATAAAATATGTACATAAAATATTAGGTCAAAAACCGCTAAAATATATGTACAAAATAGGCCCAAAACCCAGCTTTCACACATGAGCTCTGATTCACTTGAACTTGCTCTTGTTTCGAAGGTAATTGAATGTGCATTAGTTCAAAAGTGAGTTGGATTAAATCGGACACTGGATGAGGAAGATATGAGATTTTTAATCTGAAAATCCTGAAACTAGGGTTTGGGGTTTTTGGTCCACTTATTTGGGTTAGTTATTTTTTTGTATTTTTCCTTTATTCTTGTTAGTGATATGTACACAGTGGAAGTGATTTTGGGTCATTCGGAGTTAGCATGAATGAGTTAAAAATCTGGGAAGTTAGGCTATTTACAGGTCACTTTTGGCTGGGTTTTTTGGCTTCTTATTTGGTGCAGAAATTTGTGCTAAGATGCAATTCTTATGAAATCATGCATGAATGCTAATATTGCAGAATAGATGCAGGAATGCTGTTGATTATAGGGGATTTGAGCTTAATAAATGATATTTAGAGTGATGAATTCGAGATTCATCAGGCTCGAGCTACGCAGGCGGCGGAGCACGACGACGAGGGTCATCGGACCTCGGCTACGCACCTCCAAATCCTCACTGCAACACTCGAGGTCACCCGTTGTCACTCAAGGAACACGGTGGAGGTCCTAGGAGTCGAAGACAGGAGCCAAAGGTGCCGCAAATGGCGGAGGAAGACACGACTATATAGTGGTAGGGATCCGGCAAAGATGGAGTCGGGCATGGAATTCTGGTGCACGGATCCCTATGAAGATCCCCTGGCGTGGATCAGGGATGAATCAAGGTTAATCAGGGCCCGGGGTTAGAGTGAATGGCAATCAGATCGTGCTTGGAAAAAGGGGAGAAGATCGGGTCGGGGCACAGATCCACGGGTCCAGTGGCCTTGGGGGGAGAGTTGACCGGGGGTCAACATCCCCCGTGGACCAATCAGGAGCCGCCAATTATTAATTATTTGTAAATTAAATTAAAAATAGTAAATGACTTTATTTCAAAATATTTTCAAAATGAAAAATGTTTATTTATTTTCAAAGTATTTTTTAGTGATTTTTATTTATTTTTTTGATATATAAATTACTTATTTACGTTATATTATTATTATATACATGTATGTATACCTAGGTATCTTTGAATTTTATTTTTATTATTTTATTTATGTACATTTATTCCAATTTTATATTTTATTTATTTATACCATAAAATATGGAATATAAAAATATTTTTATTGGATTTTAATAATTAATTACAAGGGTTAAATAAATACATCTTTTAGTGTATATACATGGTATATATACACTGATGAGAGAGAAAGTATTTATTTTTATTTTTCTTTTATTTTCCCATTTTTATTTTATTTTTATAAGTATGTGCAAAATAGGGGAAACACAAATATATTTTTATTTTTAGAAAATAATGTATTTACACATAGAGGGAGTTTTACACAATGCTGAGTAACCCTATCTCTCTCTACTTATTTTATTTTGCGGTCAAGCCCTTGTGAAGCCTTCCCTTGAGTTCAGGTCACTCAGTATCTATTCTAAATATTTCCCTCTTTTTCTTTATTTATTTATTCCTTTATTTTTGTGCAAAACATGCTAAATATGGCTATTTACATGATGCATGCATTTTGACAAATTATTGTATTTACAAACATTTACATGGTCTTTTACCAAGGTTTCTAGCTAAAATAAAGGAATAAAAAGTGATGAATGGGGATTCATCAGAGCCTGCGTAAGGCGGGGGAGGTTGGCGAAACGAAAGAGAAGAGGGGATGGCGGAGAACGTGTATAGATTACGGGGGTAGAGAGAGAGAGAGAAAACATGAGAAGGGCTACGTGCATGGGATTGGAGGGAACATAAGAGAGGGAAGAGAAGGTGCCACGTGGTGCACTCGAGAGCGGCCACGTGGTGTTTATTTATTTAATTAAAATAATAATAACTAAATTAATTAATTAATTAGTTAAAATAGATTATTTCAAATAATTAAAATAAAATAAAATAAGTAAAATAATAATAATAATGGATGACACGTGGTGGCTCCATGAACTGCCACGTATTGCTCCTAGAAAATTCAAAAATTAAATATTAAGAATAATAAATAATAAATAACAAAAGAGGTCAAATCAAAAAATAATCAACATAAAAATTGCTCATCTTGACGAGATCTACAACTTTCGTGAAGGAATGAAAATCAAAATAAGTCGTATGTACAAAGTGCATTTTTGGATGGTATCTTATATGTATAAAATACCGCAATTCTATCTTTTATGTTTTTGACTTTTTTAAATAAGAGAGAAATCAAAATAAAAATAAAGAAAATATGAAAGGAATATTTACAACTAAATCTTATTTTTTGGATTTTTTAATAATCAAGAACATGAAGACATAAAATACAAAAGCAAAAAAGTCAATATGTACAATATACAATAGGGGCCCAAAACCCAAGTTTCACATACGATTTCCAATTTTCATGAAATTAGTCTTGTTTTGAAGGTCTCTGAATGTATATTACTTTAAAAGCTAGCAGACCTAAATCGGACACTGCATGAGAGAGATATGCGCATTTTTAGGTTCATAGTCTCAAACTTGGATTTGGATTTTATTGGATAATTTTACAAGTTAGTATTTTTTTATATTTTTTCTTTATTAAGTGTTAGTAATATATATAATATATACTTAATTTTATATGATTTCAATTTAATATAAAATATATACAAATAAATGTTTTTAGATAATATACAGGTGAATATTTACAAGTGAATTTGGCTCCTTATTCAATGCAAATATGAATGCTAAAATGCAAATATTATGTATACATGCATGAATGCTAATTATGCAATATAAGTGATGAAATGCATTTAATTACTTGAGAACAAATCTCTATTTTCAACTTTTAGAGTGATGAATCACATATTCATCAATCCACCAGGATGATCCTTCAGTTTGTTGATAGATCGATCAAGAGCCCGGGAGGCATATTAGATGACATTATTGCAATGGTGTAAGGAATGAGATCCTCAAACGATTTTATTGTAATGAATATGGATACCTCTGCATCGTTATTCCATACCTCGATCATACTAGATCGATCATTCCTTCGAATGACTAAAGTGGTAGTTGATTATGGTATTGGAGAGATCATCTTTCACTCTCGTAGTGATAAGGTGAAAATTGAGACTATCTCCAATCCTAGGCCACCATTGGCACCCACAACAACAGATGAGAGAGAGGCGATTACACCATATCCTGAGAACCATGATTTTCTTGTTGAGTATAGAGAGACCCTTTCTCAGAAGGAAACCCTTGAAAGCACAATCGACATGAGTTCCCTAGTTGATCATACTGAGTAATTTGCTAATGGGAAGTTTGAGTTGATTTATGAGGATCAGTCTCATATATTGGAGGTAAATTATGAGATTCATGAGACACACTCATTTTCTGAGATTACTGATGAGATACTCCTAATGAGATTTTCGATATTTTTATTGAGGATTCTGAACAGCCTCATGAGCCATTCCTTTCTGAGCAGAGATCATTCATTGCAAATCTTTCTGAGATTCTACTTACTGAGCTGACAGTAGCCACGGTGGACAGTTCATAGAGTACATATCATATACCATCTATCGGTGCAGTTACAGAGGTTGTTGTAGAGCTAATTCAAACCCTACTTGAGCTTAAGGCTTTACCATCAACATTAAAGTATGCCTTCCTTGTGCCCCCCGCCCCCCAAACTATCATTTGCTCCCTATGGTCGACACTTTACACGTATGTACACATATACATACAATTGTAGAATTATAGTAAATGTTAACTCCACAATTATTTTTGCTTTTATTGCTATATCTATTATGGGTTAATTGTTGATTGACAAGAGATTTCGTAAGCGGCCGCATTAACGATACTGTATATCTTCACTTCCATGAGGATATTATTTTAGACCATTGCGAAATCTCTGTTATCAATACACCGAACCGGTGATACATATATTGGTATTTAAGTTGTTGTAGTGGTTACTGAAGAATTAGAGGTATATTTTGCGAAGTCGATCAAACAACAAAACAACAATTAAAGTGAAATTTTATAAGAAAGTCATAATCAAACAACTTACGAACCCATGTTAACCATTAAAAAAGAGTTAGAAGTAATTACTAAAGCATTCTTGAAGTTAAATCTTCCATAGAAAAATGATGTCATTCATACTATTAATATATGAGGGCTTGACATGTAGTTATATCATGGATGTTCCAGAAGAAAAAAAGACTATAGCATTGCCATCTGCATAAGTTGAATATAATTATGTTACGAGTGCATCGTGTGGAGCCATATGTCTAAGAAGACGTCTTCGTGATATTCAAGAAGTGAATTTCCTTCTAGAAACTATATTATACAACAACATGGTAGTCATTGCCATGATAGAGAACCCGATCTTTCATAAAAGAATAAAGCATATTGAACTTTGTCATCTCTATGTACGAGAGCTAGTGGAGAATGACAACATTAAGCTAGATTTTATCAACATAGAAGATCGATTGTTTTTTTTACAAAAAAACATTTCCAGTAGAAAAATATGAGGTAAAATACGAAATAAGAGGGGTTGTTGAAATTGTATATTGCTTACGAGAAATTATTATTACAATGGGCCCTTATAAACATAGGTCTACAATCCTCCATGCATATGAAGATAAGTTTTGGGTCGATAATGCTCCTCCTACATGTGAATAAGTGATCTAAAAAATCCACTTCAAGAAAAGATTCTAGAATAGAGAATATTTAAAATATCTAGATATTTCTTAAATTCTCTACTAATGGATGAGATCAAGGGGATTCTAAGTAGCTCATCAAAAATATCTCCACCAATTTATAGGAGCTTATAAATAACATGTAAGAGGCTCTCATTTGACCGCAACACACAAAAGACATAAGTACATCACATACACAACAACTACAAGTGTCCTCCACCATTAAGTGTTGTAAGTTCTCTCTTATTGTAAGCACCATTGCTCTCTTCTTGTAAAAGTAGAAGTCGTATATGCAGGCTCCAAGTTATTAACGAGCAATTTTTAGGTTTCATTTCTACCATGTACATTGATCTAGGTTCACTCTCTATAATTTTCTTCCAATCCACCACCAATCTTCAGTTGTACCAAAAATAACAATTAAAATGAAATATTATATTAAAAGATATAATTAAATAAAAAATATAAGAACATATAATAATTATATAAAGAAATATAGAAGTTTCCACTAAAACATTCTTGAAATTATTTATATAAAACAAGTTTCCATTGCAAGGTCAACACTTTACTATTTACATAAAACTAAAATAATTTGAATAAAACTTCCTACAAGAACCAGATAAAACCACCTATTTGAACCATTACTTAGGTTTCGTAGGCAATAGAATTTGATTTTCATCAACACACTCATCATAAGAATTTCCACAAGCTCTCTTAAAAATAAAAAAATTCAAAGTTATAAATGATAAAATTACCATTCCAAGAATATAATTGGCTTCTAAATTCCACGAATACGAGTAGAGATATAGGAAATTGTGGGTGGAATCAAACCTTATATCAACTTGGAGGGTCAAGCCCCTCGAGGATGCCTCGGCAAGTGACAGAGGCTTCTTGAGCAGCTCTTTGAACCTCTTACTTATAGGGAATTGGATGCAAGACTATCAAAAACAACGGAGACTAATTGGAAGGAAGGGGATGGAAACTGATAAGAAGGGCACACGTTATGGTGAGGCTGAGACAGAGACCAGTAGACATGAGTTCCGATGGTGTTTCGTCTGTGGGAGTGTGAATTACTGCTCCCAATCTTGCGAAGCTCCAACATAAGGTCGAGTGTATGCTTAGGGACAATGACACAATGAAATGGATGGTGGAATTACCATCTTGGTTGTCGGCATGACGATGGAAATGATGTTGTTGCAATTATTTTCTTGCTTCTTCTTGAAGTTCGTATGGGACATTTTAAATAATATAATATATATGTAACTTGAGTGATTGTTATAGTGGTTCCTATGCTTTTATTTTCATAAAGAGATTATACTCTGACCCTTGAAATTTCTATTTTAAATTTAATAATATCTCTGAGTATTTGGCACAATTTCTGCTTAATAAGATTACTTACATTGGGTGATGTTACACAGCTCTCTTTCTATTATACATACATAGTTGCATATATACCCTTTGATTATTCATCTTCCTCCCTTTACGATGACATTATTACATGTATACATATTATGTAATTTTAAGAGGAGAGTGGAATAAGAGTAACATGAACAAGTGTTAGTGGAGTATGGAGAGATCGAGGGAGAGCGGATCTCATTAGAGATGGTGAGGTGATGGATGTGGACGCCCGATTAGGTGATGGGGGTTGGAGAAGAAGCGGTGACAGACATGCTCTGTCATCATGAAAGCCGTCGTGAAGCTCAAGGATGAGATCTTCAAGGCGAGATTGACATCAATGTATTTCCTTCTGAAGCAGAAGGGTTGGATCCCCTACTGCACACAAAAGAGAGATGATGAAAGGGGACGGAGGAAGGGAGGAGATTAATCTAAGCCCTTCATTTTTTTCTCTTGCCACATGTCGTACATCCCGAACAAATATCCTTTCACTATTCTCGACAACTTTTATGTACTATAGTTTTAACATGTATTGTAATAACTTGTAACTAACGATGTTAATCGAATCAAATATCTTTGTATCCGGTAGACTCATATTCGATTCATTTCAAAATGTTTGAATATGAGCTGAAATCGAATTTCAAATGAAATTCTTAACTTGATTTGAAATTCGATTAAACTCAAAATCAATTATGGTTCATTTTTTTATCTTGAATTTGAAATGCTAACTCTTATATAAGTTGTTTTTATAATGTATATAACTTTAAAAGTTATATTTTTCAAATCTTTTCTTAATGCATATTACTAAAATAAGTTGAAAAACTTTATAATCAAAGGAAATACCCAGCATATACTCTATGTTGTATAAAAATGCCTAACGTTTATATTCTAAACTTTTATCATTTTTCTACAATGAAAGGAGTATATAAATAGAATCCAAGGATTATATAAATAGAATTTAATTATATAAGGCTTATGAAAGATACGGAATATTATTAACAAAAAGTTGAACACATTTTTTACAATTGTATTTTGAAGTAAAATAAAGCAATTTTTTTGGAAAATGTATATAAATTAGTCTTATTATTCGAAAAAAATCAAAACAACAATAAGTAATTTAACATGTTGATATCACTTCATGCATCGTAATGATCATAGCTATCTTAAAACAAAAGTTATGATTTGCACATGATTTTCAATATACATATGAACAACAAATTACATGATGGTGAGAAGAAATTATAAATTATTCATCTGATGAATAATGTCATTTTAACAATGATATTTTTCACCTTGGATTGTCTTGCAAGGATAACCAACAAAATAATAAGGCAAGAGAGGAACACTTCATTTACCACAAACCACGGCAGATGTGAAGGAGGAGCCCAATGTTACACGATTATCATATTCATGTGCAAGAAGAGGAGGCATCACCATCTGCCTTATGATTTATGGATCTTTGATGAAGAATGAAAACGAGAAGGAAAATGTGTAATATAGAATGTAGGGACATGGAAATAAATGTAAGGTCGGGAACTGGATACAACTCTTAAATATTTGTTCTTTACTTCTAGAGTTTGTCTATTTACCATGGTATGCTAAAACACAATAAGATCAAGATCTCATAAAAATCAATACAAATTGATCTTATTATTTGAAACAACTAGAATAGCAACAAATAGCTTAGAAAGATAAAATTATGTAATGCATCATCATGGTTATCATTATTTTAAAACAAAAATCACGAATCACGTATGAGTTTAAGTATACATAGGAACAACAAACATGATAGTGAGGAACATATGTCAATTATTCAGATGACGTTAATGCGATCTTGAAAATGATAGTCTTCACCATAGATTTTCTTGTAAGAATTACGTACCAATGAAACAAGAAAGAGGAGGAATACTTTAATATACAACAAACCATGATAGATGTCACGGAAGAACTCTACGAAATATGATTACCGTACACATGCAAGAAGACGGAGCGCAACCGCTGACCTTACGATTGATAGATCCTTGATAAAGAATGGAGAAGGAGAACGGAGAAGGTGTGGTAGGGAATTTAATAACATGAAAAAAATGTAATGTGGGGGAATAGACAAAACTCTTAAATACATGTACTTTTCTACTTGTATTTATGGAAATTTTCTACTCTATTTTTTATATTTTTGTACTAGATATTTTGTCATTAACTAATATAATTATATATACACATGCATGCATGCATACATATATGTTTGTATGCACGTGCTATGTAAATACAAATGTGTGTGAATGTACATATGTGTATATATAGGAAAAAATGGGACTGCCCCTTTAATTCGTCCCATTTTTTGTTTTTTTTATTTTTTTAACTCTCCCATGATCTTGAACTGATCTTACGCAAATCCCAAGTTTGTCTATGAAGAGCTGATCTAATTGTATTAGTTTCTATAATGTAAATATCATCATGTATATTCATCTTTATATCCCTCCAATACGTCACTCGGATTTCATCAGAAACAGAGACTCTTATGCTCTCCATTTAAAACCGATAATTTCAATGGTCTAAACATTACTGTAATCGACATGTTTAAGAAGGAGGGCATATGAGTCTATGTTTTTGATGAATTTTGAATGTCGTATTGGATTGATATATAGATGAATAAAAATGGTTATATTTTACAAATAAAATAAAAAAAAGTGTGAAAATGGGACGAAGGCAACCCCATATAACCCATATATATGTATGTATATTACTACCTGATCAAATTATTTTTGAACGAATTCATGTTAATCCGGATTCTATTTATTTGAAAATCGATATACACGTCAAATTCATATCCGATTCATTTTACGTTGAATCAAACTTTTTTCTCTCTCGAATTTTACGACGGCTTGAGGGCCATCGATGCGTCCACGCTCGGCTCCGTCCCGGGGACCAACCCCAGGAGGCCATCCTCTTGATGCTTGGAAGGTGATTACTCTCAGATACCTAATCTAATCCAAGAAAATTAATAAAGCGAGATAAAATCAAGGTTCAGGGTTCTCTTCGATCCTTGGTTGTTGCAGTTGAGTGTAATTAAGCGTTTAATACTGATGTGAGTTTTTATTATTTACCGTGGAATTTACAAATAGTTGTCGTGGAAGTGGAACTGATTGATATCACGGTTTTTCATAGTACGCTGCAAGAAATTACCATATTAGCGACGAATTACGGCTGCAAATTATTTCACCATATATTAATTGTTGGGTAAATTATAATTTGGGTCCTCATTTATGGATCAAATCCCATAATGGATCCTGATCTTTAAATTGCAACGATTCAGGTCCTAGAACCATTTAAGCAATGAAAATTTTGGAATTCATGACGAATATGCCCTTGTTGGGAAGGGAATGAGATTATGGGGGTTGGGTAACTTGGGTTCTCTCTTTTAATAAGGGCATACTCGTCATTAGTCCCAAAAAGTTTCTTACATTAATGGCTCTGCGACCCGAATCGTTACAATTTAAAGATCGTGACCCATTCTGAGATCGGACCCATAGATGAGAACCCAAATTGTAATTTACCTTTAATTGTTTCTTTGGTAAGAATAATTGACTGTCGCAAAGTAAGATATATTTTAACTATAAATTCATTATGAATTACCTGCGGTAAAATTTCAATTGGCAGAGTACATAGAGGGAGTGAGTGCACGTGAGCGGATCTTCTGCCGTAACCACTGGAGTGACTCGATCATCATGATCGAGTGATTCACACGCAAAGGACCATTAAAATACAGATTTCGCATACATCTCTTGATCTTGATCTAACGGCTTTGACTGTACACGATACTCTACTGCACATCAGCTGGTCTAGTGGGTGCACACATTAAAATTCCCCAACTACCCAATTTTTGATTAATTCTGTATAATGGTTAAATAGCCGCAACTCGAAGTTTTTGCTGCGTCAATTACGGATTAATTATAAAGATTGTCGCTACAAACCTATTTTTTAAAAATTCCATAATTTTGTATTTTATTATGTTATACACACTACAAGGAAAATAAGTTGTGGCTACAGAACTATGGCCACGGATATGTGATTTTTGGCCACAGAATTGAGCTCTGGCCACGACACGTCGTGGCCAGTAGCCGTAGCTACAAGCCTCGTCACAAGAGTTCTTTAGCCACGAATATGCCGTAGCCACTACAAGTAGCCACAGAATTTATCGTGGCCACAACTCTTATATGAAGACTTTGGCCACGGATTGTGGCTACCAGAAACTAGTGGCCACAGAATTATCGTGGCCACAAGTTTCCGTAGCCACATTTTGTGGCCACAACTCATTTTTCTTGTAGTGCATTTTTTTATATACAGATTGATAATATTGTCTTAAATATAAGTGTTTGTATCTTATATTTTAAGTTAATTCAATTTATATTCAACCTTTTTGTTAAAAAACTTATCGTCGTCACAACATTTATCCAACTCGTTCACTACAAGGAAAACAAGTTGCGACTGCAGAACTATGGCCATGGATATGGGGCTTGTGGCCACAGAATTGGGCTCTGACTAAGATGTGTCGTAGCCAGTAGCCGTAGCTACAAATCTCGTCGCGAGAGTTCTCTAGCCACGAATATGACGTGACCATTACAAGTGGCCACATAATTTATCGTGGCCACAACTCTTATATGAAGACTTTGACCACGGATTGTGGCTACAAGAAACTAGTGGCAACGAAATTATCATGGCCACAAGTTTCCGTAGCCACATTCCGTTGTCACAACTCATTTTTCTTGTAGTGGTTGCACTAAAAATTCCGTTGCCAACTGGAGTTAGGGGTGGGCATTGGGTGGGGTCGGTTCAGCACAACCCGAAGGCCAGCCCAAAAAGCCCAGCTCGGCTCAAGTTCAAACGAACATTGGGTCGGGTCTGGACCCAATTTTTAGGATCAAATTTTTTTTGGGTCGGGCTCGAGCTTGGCTCGGTCTAGTCCGACCCGGCCCAAAGGTCCGGTCTGAAGAGGGTCCGAACCCTTCCGGTATCCTACACGCTTGTAAACTCTCACATGTTGCATGCACACTTTATTCATGTATCCTGTCTTCATACAATGTTTATAAATCAAGAAAGTCGGACGTGAGACATATGGATTGATGATAATTGTATTTCATTTCGTAATTAATTTTTCTTAATTAATCTATGGTTTAGATTCCGATGGTTATTCTTGTATTTCTTAGTGTTTATTTTTTTCCATCAGAATATTTTTTTATTATTAAACCTTTACCCAATATGAACATTATTCCCATTTTTCTTCACGAAATCTTCAGCTTGTTTTAACCATTAAATGAATACATGAAAGAGAAGGTAGGGCTTGATGCACAAAAATCCATATTTACTTCAAGGGATTTTTACTCCCTTAATAACCTGTTCGATTATACCCCAACACCTATCATTTAAATAATTACCCCACGACCATTGAAACTAATTACAAACGCATATAGACAATAAACGTCTTTCTTTGTCTTTAATTAGATCGAATTGTTGTACAAAAATAAAACCTTGAGCCAAAACAAAATTGTGGAGATTAGGATATGTGGATTTTCTTGGGTAGCTTCCAAAGTCGAACTTAATTATTAAGAAAGAAGGCATGTTTCAGGTATAGATGTCATGGGTGCTTAGGTATATGTGAAGATGCCCCAGTGTGTTTTATATTTTAAGAAATTTTGGTACTTTTTATAGCCATAATAGCATAGAGATTTTGCATTTGTGTATTTTTTATTTTATATTTTCTTTTGATTTTATATATATGCATGCATATTTTATGTTTTCTTTGTCATTTTTACATCTTTAGTTGATTTGTGATGTTCTCCTTAGAAATTTGAAAAGGTTTTTTTATTCCAGTTTATATAAGTTTTGTTATTTTTCCAAGGGACATAAGAAATGGGTAAAAAATAATAGGAAAATATTGCAGATTTTAAATTTTTAAAAAGGATTATTTTAAAAAGGTTTCGGATTTTCAGGTTTATAAGATTTTATTAAAAAAAATAGGAAAGTTGAGAAAGAAAATTAGTAAAATAACTAAGAGATAGATGATTTGGTGATAATTAGTAAAAAAATTTATAAAAAAGATAAGGCACACGCAGCAGGTGGAATAAGTGACGAAACATATGATTTTAGTATTTTTTTTAAGATTTTGTAGCTTTTAAGGAACTTTTTTTTTCTTTTTTTTAATATTTTTGGATTCTTGTCTTGAAAATAGGAAGCCATAAAAAGATTTTTTGGAAGACTTATACTCGTAAGTAAGGAGAACAATTAATTATTTGTGGAGGATAGAGCGTTCAAGACGTCAGGGTAGCGTGGATCATCTGTTGTGGATGCCCCCTGCTGTGGCGTAGGGGATCTGTCGGATGGGGAATGGACGGACCTGATAGGGGGCTCACAATCCCTGGCCCCCTACCAGGGCTCATCCATTCCCCATCCGACGATCCCATGCGCTACAACTGGGGTCAATCTACAACAGACGATTCGTCTCCACGTCAGGGATGGTGAGGCCGTAGATGTGCATATCTCGTGCATCCAACATACACATGCAATAAGCTCTGTTGTGATCAATGACATAAAATAGGATCTTTTAATTCCCTCTTCTTGGCCACTTGCATGTGATCTTAATTTTGTAAACGTCAGATGTATATTCGATAAATCGATATATGTAAAGAAGCAGGTTGTTGTAGCATCTAAATATATGCACTTTGATCATGTCGATATGGCCGCCTTCGTAACCAATCTCAGTATCCACGTAGGTAATCCGTCCGATCCGGAACACATACAGTGCAACAACGTCAGTCATTTCCTATACATCGCTAAAAGTAGCTAAAAGACATACAAACTTATGCTCCATAAAAGTTATTCTATGTCCACATTGTTCCCTATGGTTTCTATTCTACAAACTACAATTGCAACTAGTTGAACTGCATGGACATTGGGACAACAATCACTACTTACTAGCACTAACCATTCAAGCATGCAATGTAATCTTAGCCTAATTTCAAACTCACATGAATATTACTAATTTATCACTAATTGGTTATTAATTTAATCTTAATTAATTAATTAAAATAGAATAATTTATTACTAATTAATCAATTATGTAGTACGACTAATAACACTTTTATGTTGTGGGCTAAAATATATGAGAATTTACTAGTTGTGGGACTGATTGTACAATGACATTGTCCTAGTTTTTAAAATAAATTGCAATCTATTTACGATATTAACTACAATTAGATTTACGATTGATGAGTAATAATTGTAATTTGCATTTAAAATTTTATGCAAACTATCATTGCACATTTGTCCAATTAAATTGGGAGGATGTTGCTAATTGTCCTAATTTCCATATGCATGTTTATAATGACATTTTATACTATGTTGCTAATATAATTTCAAAATTATCATTAAATTGGTAAGACGTTGTTAACATTATATGTACAATTATCTTTGCATAATTTAGTTTCATTACACTTACAAAAGAAAATTGGGGAGGACATAACTTTCATATATATATATATATATATATATTTTAAAAAAACATACCTTGGGAAGGAAGAGAAAGGGAGAAGAAATTGAGAGGAGAGTAGATGAGAGGAAGAGAGGGTTGCGAGAGGAAGAAGGATGTGGTAGGGGTATTTATGCAGGATTTGATAGGCAATGGACAATAAATGATTTGTCGATGTTCTCCAGTATAAAGAATAACAATGGCGAACTGTTTGCCGCTAGGGGCGGAACCAGGAATTTCATCAAGGAGGGGGTGAGTATACAACTATTATGTATGGTCAAAATGGAAAAATATATGTATTTTTGAATGATATTTTTAAATAGAATTAATATTTTTAAAATAAACCTCTTTCAATCTTGATAAGCGTAGAATTTAAATCCATTATTAATGTTAGAATTTCAAATAGATTAGTATTTTCAGCGGCTATTTTTAAAATTGGATAAATATAATAATTTAAGCCTATCTAAATTCATCCTAAAAAGGCTAAATTATCAAGTGAAATTTTGAAATAAAAAAGTTCATGTTTAAAAGGAAAAATATAAAATTTATTTTATTTACATGGAGTACTAAAAATAATGGGAGAGATAAATAAATTCGAGTACAATTTTATATCAAAATATTTGATACTTTGGAAGTGACTGGATAAACCATACAAAAGAAAGTAAAATTGACGAAGATAAGATTCAAACCCTGGTTTACAAAATAATAACTATACCATTCTACCACTTGACTATTGATAATTCTACAATTTTTTCTAACAAATTTAATTATAATACAATTGAGGAGGGGTCGTATTAAAAATGTAATACATTGTACAAGCAACACATAATAATCATGGGGGTCCATGCCCCCCACATAATATATACTAATTCCGCCCATGTTTGCCGCATCAAAGAAATGTCTCCTCATCTAGGCCTCGTTGATCGTGCACTCAATGTACGAGCCCCGAATCTTGGAAGGGCAAAATCGTTGGCCGCATCAGGTATGCGAGCGCCAAACGGTTCGCCAATATTTCCCCATGTTTACATTTAGTACCTAATTTGGCGCATATTTTTCAAGGATCCCTCTCAGGGGAATTTCTTTTTTGAAGTTTAAACATGCAACAGAGGATCTAGAGCATGAATCCTATGTTGTACTACAGAGACCGGCTGTAATGAGGTAAACGACATGAGATGCTCGATCAAGATCGAGCGGGGCACACGAAAAGGACTTAGAAATACCCCAAAATATCGTGATTTCATGTGAATCGTTCGATCTTGATAGAACAACTTACGTCGCCTTCCTCATTACAGTCGGCTATATGATCCGTGCTAGCGGATCTGAAGGTTTTGATGGTTGTGTTTGGATGCATGGAAAACTGGAATAAGGAAAACTTTTTCGTGAAGGGGTAAGATAATGGGTAAGTTATTTGTTCGCCTCGTTGTTTGAATAGTACTGGGATGTAACCCGTGCTTCGCAGTGGAATGTAAATTGGTTATATAATGTAAATTTAAAAATTAATATCTAATGTTTAAATTAAAATTAAAAATATACAAAATGAGAAAAAGAGTAAAGGGAATAAATATGAAGCATGGATTAAGTAATTTTTTTAAAATCCATCTAAAAAATTGTAAATTCATAATAATGATGAGGAAGAGTGCACATTTTTATAAAGAGATGGATCCTGCAGATAATGATCTCCTTGTATATTGGATCAACAATATAATTATTTTATTATGAATTAAATGAAATATGTAGTGATTTTTCAAAATATATCTTCTATGTGCACCCTTCCATATTATATGGCACACATTGACACATGTGCACCCAAAGGTGTAAAATACAACTAAAAAAATATATTTAAATGGGTTCTGGATAAATGAAACAAAATTCAAAGATATATAATGGATGAAATTTGCAAATGCAATAGAGAGGAACCACCTCAAAGGTGTTGATATGTGCTGAACTATACATTTTTAAAAAAAAATCGAAACTTTCTTCCATTTTTTAATTGGGATGTTATCTAGTAAATAGTTTTTAAACAAAGTCTCACATCTAAAGAAACAAAGGTGTAATTTTTTATGTTTATTAACCAATAGAAAGCTTGTATATGATTCTAACATGAAATAATAGAATGATTTGATTTGCTATTCTAACAAATTATATTAGATTATAAATATGTAAAATAACGGATTGGATTAAACCATTATCAAAAGTATATATGAGCATCTGTACATTGCATATACATATGATTTTCTTTTAAATATCACGTGTCTATATTAGTATGTGATACCATAGATTACATTCTAAAAAAGTATGAAAGAGATGTAATATTTAAATTGATAACTCTTTTTCTTATTCCATTGTATTTATTTCGTCCACAGTTGCTTTACTCATATTTTTTATTGTTATTTTAACATACAACAATACATTAATTATGAAGGATAAGAAAGATGAATTTATGATTAAAATATAAAAAGCACAACATCCTTTTTAAGAGATATTCCTTTCTTCAAAACTAACATAATAATCAAACTATAATTTGAATGTCAAATGATGAGAACATGAGAATATATGTTATTTTAAGGGAAATGTAAGCATAAAAAACTAATACATTCTAAAATATAGTGAACTATATGGGCATCAACGCAAATGTTTAATGGATTGGATTAAAAAAATAAATTTTAAATTGAATATGATGTGATTAAGCCAAAAGCTAATCCATTTAAATTCAAGTGAACTCATGTTTATTAGAATTTGCATGAACATTGCACGTTATTAGTGATAGGTGATCAGAAGGTGGTGAAATTTATAAATAATTATTCTCCCTAATTGGTGAAACCTGATGGCCATCGGGAGTTCCTCTCGTAGGGTCGTGATTCTCACTTCCTCAATTTAACAACTTTAATTGTAATATTTTGTATATAAACATGCAAATACATGCATGCATGCATACATACGTGCGTACATATAAACATATAGCTCGTGTACTTCAAATATTAAATATTATAGTGTTAGTGCTTTGAGTTCAATTTTTATGATATATTATATCTTGTATACTTCAAATATCAAAAAACACATGTATTGATTAAATATCAAATATTATTTGCATAACATATTATTTAACCTTATCAATTGATTATTATTATTATTACTACAACGTATATACGAAGTACTTATCAAAAAGATACAATATTTTACATTATATATGAAGGGTAGAAAGAGTTGTTTTTGAACATTTACATTTTATGTTTCCAAAAATAGTAGTTCTAGATAGAAAAATCTAATATACATTTTTCAAATATTGGTACATCAATATAAAATCACTAAACAAACATTAAAAAAATCTAAATAATTAATTATCAAATAAAACATGAATTGAAATTTTAAATGAATGTAAAGTGGATATTTTTAAAAAAACCTAAACACTATTTTTTCCTAAATAATAAATCACCAAAAGATTAAAGTAATAACCTAAGACTTTTTAACAAAAAAAGATAAGTGATAAACCATCTTTGGAATAAATTAATCAAGATCCAAAAGTAGGAACTTTACATAAAACTATTAATTAATTATTCTAGCATTAAGCAATTTACATATATCGTAAGATGCAACCACGAATAAAAAAAAGCAATATATGTAGGGAAAATGGAGTTGCCCCACCGTTATTTTTCAACATTTTTTTTTAATTTTTGAAAAATATCACCATGTATATTAATCTATATATCCCTTCCATATGTCATTAAAATTTCGAACATGTAATTTTAACGGTGTTGTAATCGGTCTGTTATAGATGGAGAGCATAGAAGTCTCTGTTTTTGACGAAATTCGAATGACATGAAGGAGGGATATATAGATGAATATGCATGGTGATATTTTTCAAAAAAATAAAAAAAATCGAAAATGGGGTGAGGGCAAACATGTTACTACCCCAAGGGGGCATCCCCATTGAACCCATATATGTATATAGATTTAAGAATTACTAAATAAACATTTGTTGTTTAAATGCAATTTTTGTGGATTTATTTGAATTATTATGGATTTTAATTATTAATATCTAATTTTTGTTTTTTATTAACTTAAAAAGAAAATGATCTTAATTTTCATAATTATTTTAATATAGTATAATGTGTAGTAATATGTATTTGTAGGTGTTTTTGTTTATTAATGGATTTTATTTAATATAAAATTTATATTTATTTATTAATATAGTGAATATGGGTATATGGTAAATAAGCATAAACTATAATTGAACGCGTATAATATTAATGAATGACACGGATATCGTCGCATAAAACTTCGCAACATACATGTTGTCAGTATCTACCGGTACCTGTACTTTATATCTGATAATTTGTGAGGCAAACCACGTAAAAAACCTACTATGAAAAAAAGCAAGCTTCATCATCTATGACATTTTGAATAATATCACTAATTCAACAAAATGAAAGAGAGAAGAATGGGGAGATGAATTTTAGCGGATATTCACATATCCATATCATCTATTATGGGGAGACCACTGGCCACCCAATAAATTTCATCTCCAGATTCTGATTTTATTCCTTATCTCCTGTCATCCTTCCACTTCTGCCCTTTCATTTTTTCGTAAGAATCACACTCTCCTCCACAGTGGAATTCACGTTTACGGCTACAACTGTTGCGACATCACCCTCGGACAGGGTCGGATCCGTGGGTTTCCTATCGGAAAAGTGATGCAATCAACCCCCTACAACTCCGACCACCTCACCGACCAACCCATTCCCATCCTTCGAGCCCGCCTCTCCGGATCGATCGCTCAAGATCTTTGGTCTCCACTCCAGCTCCTCCCCTCCTCACCGTAATGACATCGAGGACGAAGTTAGGGATCCAGATCCTGAGACGAACCCAACTTTGATCTCTCTCCCTGATGAACACAACACTCACCTTCCTCCTTCGCGACTAATCGAGATCCGGGCGACGGCTTCGGACCACCGAAACTCCTCGAATGTGTGCACCTCATCAGGCTGCGCACCGCAGTCCGCCCTTGGGTGTTCCTCCCCCCAAAGACTGTCACTGCCCTCCGGCTATCTCTATGTAGACCACTGTGGCAAAGCTTCGCTGCGGTACCCATCAACCTCCTGCACGCCCCCTTTGGAGTCCTCTCGTCATCGTCGATACCTCTGGCTCCGTAAGGCCCTTGAATCCCTAACGCATGAGGTGGTCGACAAGTCATAAATCGGCTAGAATTGTCATTTCCAGCAAATTTTGCAATACTAACAGTTTCAAGTATACAATTTATTTGTTTGCAACAGACTTTATCCCCTTTCCTCAGAGAATAGCTAATAGATATTTACATATTTTGTATTTATAGAAAGAGAGAGGGGGATGGATGAGAAAGATCGTGTATCAGTGTGGGGAGAGAGAAGGAAATTGGTGGTGAGTTAGCGACGCGGGGAGGGGTGAGAGAAACCATGTCAGTACCTGGAGTGAGGAAGTAGAATAATGGCGGGTTAGCTGGAAAGCTAAACAGGGAGACGTGGGGAGTTGTTAAAATAGGGAATGGGAAAAGAATCACATGAAGCCACATGCCATTTACTGGATTAAAAACTCAGCTTTAATTAGGTATATAATAAGAAATGGGAAAAGAATCACATGTAGCCATGTGTCATTTGCTGGGTCTTAAATGGGTATATAGATGTTAGTTGTTAGGAGGGGTAGTTGCAGATCTACTTTTAATATGATAAGAGGTGACAGAATAATATTTTTTTAATAAGAAGAGAAAAAGGATAATCATTCAAGTGAACGCACGTGATAAGTAATCTTCAAGAACCTATCAGATAACTCCACGTATATTAAAAAGAGGATTTAAGAGTGGAGTGATCAGATCCTATTGTTCGCCTATAAATATAGGTCGACGAGGGGATGGGGGTGCTCACCGTTTCCAACTTTCTCCGTAAGAATGTGGAGATTGTTTGCAACTTGTGTTATCGTGATTCTCTGTCTGCCGATTAGCTTCTGCACTGCCGAGAAAGGTACCATGCTCTCTCCCTCCCTCCCACTCGTTTGGGGGCGCGGATTGTCTGCTGTAGCCCGTACCAGCAGACTCTGCAATCTTCTTTTCATGGCCGATCATGATCGAGCGGCTCCCCATGGCCGCAACAGAGTCTGCTGGTGCGGGGATACAGCAGACGATCCGCGCTCCTCCTCTAGATCTCCTTGTGTGTTCTTTTCACTGGAGAACTGGATGTAAGACTGTAAGAGCGTTGGTGGAGATGTTAGAATCTATTTTTTCAGTATAGGTAATTGCAATGCTTTTAAGACTGTTATAGAATGTAAATTTGATTCTCTAGATTTGATATAATCTACAGCCATATTAATTTTTGCAAATCAATGTGGCAGCTCCCAACTTCACCTTCGTCCATCCTGCAACCTTCTTTCCTCATACGTCCTCTTCCTACCACTATATCATAGTCGGCGGAGGCGCTGCCGGCTGCCCCCTCGCCCCCTCGCCGCCACCCTCTCCCGCACCCACCGTGTACTCCTCCTCGAACGCGGTGGCTCTCCTTACACCAACTCCAACAGCACCCACCTCTCCTCCTTCCCCTCCGCGATCACCGACACTTCCATCTCTCAGACCTTCCTCTCCGATGACGGCGTCTTCCTCGTCCGCGCACGCGTACTCGGCGGCGGCACCTCCATCAACGCCGGTTTCTACACGCGTGCCCCCTCCTCTTACATCTCAAGAGCCAACTGGGACACCACCCTCGTCAACGACTCCTACGCGTGGGTCGAGAAGGTTGTCGCCCATAAGCCCGCGGTCCACCAGTGGCAGTCGGCTTTCAAGAACGGTCTCCTCGAGGCTGGCGTGAAGCCCTACAACGGCCTCACGTACGACCACATTGTAGGTACCAAGATCGGGGGCACCACCTTCGATTCCGAGGGCCGCCGCCACGGCGCGACGGATTTGCTGGCATACGCCGAACCCGAGCGCATAACGGTGCTGCTGCATGCGACGGTGCAACGCGTCGTTATGGGGAAGCGGAGGGGGAGGGTCGTGGCGCGTGGAGTGGTGTTCAGGGACGAGAAGGGGTCTGAGCACAGGGCGTACCTGAGGAAGGGGAAAGGAAACGAGGTGTTGCTGTCGGCGGGGGCGATGGGAAGCCCTCAGATACTGATGGTGAGCGGTGTGGGGCCGAAGGAGGAGCTGAGGAGGATGGGGATAGAGGTGGTGGTGGAGCAGCCCAATGTCGGGGAGGGGATGGCGGACAACCCGTTGAACGGGGTGGTGGTGCTGTCGCCATCGCCGGTGGAGGAGTCGCTCATACAGGTGGTGGGGATAACGAGGGGCGGCAACTACGTGGAGGGCAGCAGCGGCTTGAACTTCATAGGGCAGTCCATCCCTGACTCCGCTTCTCAGGTGCTCCTTGTACTTCTCCCCAAATAACAAAAGATTCCATGGACCAGAGATGAAATCGGATACGGATGTATCTGAATATCTTCTTATTGTATTCGAAAAATTACCGGATACAGATATAGATATCTGTATCTGAATATTAATTGAATACAGATCGAATATAGATATGGATTATAAAACTTCTCTGAATACGGATACGGATATGGTAATGGCTTCAATATCCGGATCCGGATCCGGATATCCGAATACAATATTTAATAATTTTTATATATTAGTTAATATAATACAAATCACAACAAGTGTTATTATACTAGTATTACACATTATATAATACAATATGTTAATGATAATAATAAACTTCCGTTTGTTTGGGGATATGCACGAACAAAAGTTACGAAATCTTATCTCCATTTTGCTTTTGATCAAGAACACATATCATCTCAATGCTCCCTTTTGTCGTGATGCAACTTGTTTGTATTTCATTGTCATTTTTTTAAAATCATTATGAACTTTGATAAAAATTTAATTCGTATTTGTATATGGTCTTTATTCGATCCATATTCGGAATTCGTGTTTACTGAATCCATATTTTGATTTCACTCTTTATTCGATTCATATTTGGATTAGCTTTTTACTCAATCCGTATTCGGATGCGCACTTTATTCTATCCGTATTCGGATTCGATATATATCCGATTTGGATTCGTATCCGTATTTTTACGGATATAATTTTCTAAATGCATATCCGAATCATATCCGTATTCGTATTCGTATTTGATAAAGTTGAAGAGAATATAGATATGAAAATAGGTGTATCCGATCCGTACCCTATCCGTTTTCATACCTACTCTTTACCACTCTCTTTCTTACTAGTTCTACAACTAGGATAATAACTACACGATACAGGAAGCTACTGCTACAAATACCTACACGTTCCCGGGAGCCGTAATAGTGGAGAAGTTCGAGGAGCCGGCGTCGAGGGGCAGCCTCCGGCTGAGGAGCAGAGACCCCGAGGACCACCCATCGGTGTCCTTCAACTACTTCAAGGAGCCCGAGGACCTGCGGCGGTGCGTCGAGGGGATGAAGGTCATATCGCGCGTGGTAGAGTCCAAGGCCTTCGCGGGGTTCCGGGACCAGTCTCTAACGATGAGGGACCTCATGAACATAACGGGGTCCCTCCCCGTCAACGCGCGCCCAAAGCACGACAACACGTCGACGTCGATGGACCAGTTCTGCATGGACACGGTGGTGACCACATGGCACTACCATGGCGGCTGCGAGGTGGGGAAGGTGGTGGACGAGCAGCACCGGGTGGTGGGCGTCGAAGGGTTGAGGGTGATCGATGCGTCCACGCTCAGCGCCACGCCTGGAACTAACGCGCAGGCCACTCTCATGATGCTCGGAAGGTGACCCTCTATACCTTTATTTCCTCTTTAAATATCTAATAAGAATAGTCCTTGTTGCTCATGATGCCATGAAATAAGATGTCAATTCTCCTTCCGGCACGGTTCGCAGTGGTACGAATATTTTCCATTATTCCATCTTATTTCACTCTTATCCCTATCTTTATCCCACTTTACTTATCTTTATTTCACCTTATTCTGCTTATTCTTATCATCCAACCGTACGGAGAGTAGATCCTTATTCCTTTTATTCTCCATATTTATTCCTGCTTATTCTCCTAGGAAATGGCATTCAGGGTTTAGGATTTTCTTCAGTTGTTGCTGCAGAGGTTAATCGAGCGTTTGATGCTGACGTGATTTCTATCGGTGGTGAATGAATGCAGTATATGGGTGTGAAGATCCAAAGGGAGAGACTGTCGAGGAAGAACAATCATATGTGAAGGAGGACGTCTGACTCTTGCCGTATGTCTCTTCAGTTTGTGAACTAGAAAGGCTATTAACGCCTCGTACCGTTTACTGTGTAACGTATGTCAACTCGGAGCCTTGTTGAACAATTGTCGTGGAATTATAAATAATTGATGTTGAACTGATTGATAACAAGATTTTTCACAGTGGGAGATTACCATATTAGCTACGAATTGAGGCAGCAAAATTGGTACGTGTGAGCCCAGAAATAGTCCCACATCGGAAGCTAATGAAGGGTGAGAGCATGCTGTAATTGGTAGAAATTACTTATTGATGTCTATTTGAGTATTTTGGATTGTTACTAAAAAGTTATGGTTATTTTTTAAAAACCTTTAATTTTTGGTATAAAATACAATATGTACAACAATCCAATTTAATAAATTATTTTTTTTACAAATAACTGTATAATTTAATATTTTATTTATATAAGAATAAATTAAGGATTTTGAAAATATTTCCATTTTCTTATTAAAATTTAACTTAATTGATTAAATAAATAAGAGTATATACAATATAGGTACATTATATCAATATAATAAATACATTATTTTATTTTTTGGTTATTTTTTTGGTTTTGTTGTTTTCATTTGCCTTTTATATAATTAAAATAAATAAGAATAAATATTTAAGAATAAAATATGTACAAAATAAATGAAAATAAATAATAAAAACATATACTGTATAATAGTACAATTATACAAACAATCCTCCCAAAAGCTGACTTTTACACCTTAACTCCAAAAATTGTGAAACTCCCTTCATTTTAATGCTTATTTTATTTAGGGTACAATGAAGTGAGTTTGGGGTCATTTTGAGTTCATATGGAGTCAGTATTAAACTTTTAAAAAGAAAATGAAAATATTTTTAAAATATTAAATCATGGATTCATTAGTAATGAATAATAGAAAAATATCTTCTGATTTTAATTTTTTAAAAAAAATTAAAAGAAATTTGGATTTTTACATTTATAAGATTTTATAAAAAGTCTAAAATTCAAATATAATTAAATAAAGAAGTTTGGAGATGAAAAATCGGTGATAATTTGTAAAGGATATAAAAATATGAGGAATTTATATGTATGATAGGTGGAATAAATAAGAAAAAAAAGATGTTTTTTAACCTTTTGGATTTTGTATTTTTTAGAAGATTTTGAAAAAAAATAGTATTTTTGGATTTTTAGCTTGAAAATACATTGACATGAAAATATTTTGGAGGACTTATACTCTTAATTAAGCAGAATAAGTCATTTTATTTAGGAAATTCTAACGGTACATTTGATTTTTTTTTCTATTTTTTAGATTTGTGTTTGTATTTTTGGGTTGGTGGGGTAGTGGGACAAGGGAGGGGAAGTGATGGAGGATGGAGCAGTCGAGGGAGAGGAGCTGTCTAAGACGATGATATGGTGGACGTAGATGGTCGAATTAGGAGAAATGATGGCGAACGTGCTCCATCATTACAAAGATCACCCTGAAGCTCATGGAAGAGAGCCTCAGTGCGAGGTTAGCATCGACGTGTTTCCTTGGGGAGGAACCTCAACTGCACGGAGAAATAAGGAGGGAGGAGCCTAATCTAAGCCCTCATCCATTGTCCCCCTGTTATATGTCATGCATCAGCACACACATGCACCATCACTTGTCGTGACGAGCCACACAAAATAGAATCATTTGCCTCTTCTTGATCACTTTAGCAAAACTCTTAAGATCATAATTACCATTCGATATATCTGGTGTCTAAAATATATGTTCAAGATGCCCACCTGTCAGGAGTTGGACCGTCTGCTGTAGTAAGGGTTGCAACATGCTCTGTTGCAGGATCGTGAGCCGCTCGATCTTGATCGAGCGATTCCTACGAATTCACATGATCCAGATCCACCTAAAGTGTAAATTTGTGAGAACCGTTCGATCAAGATCGAACGACTTCCAACCTTGCAGCAGAGTCTACTACAGCCCTTGCTACAGCGTAGGATCCTATCTCGACTGTTAAATCTACTAACCATATATTAAATGTCGTCGCTGTTGGCATGATGGACAGACACATATTGCTAGCAATAAATGCCCAACAATACACAAGCTCGATGTTCGGTTTGTGTTATTTTCTAGGTGAAGTTTTCGTGGATTTTCAAGGCCCACGTCACAGATGAAATTTTTTATATTAATATGTTTATTGAAACTTTTGTAAATCCCTGAACGCCATTACATCACCGGTGACCCATCACTTACCTAATGTACTTTATTTGCCCATGGTAAATATTTTACTCTACTTTCTTTACACGTGTATAATTGTTTAAGCTTGTACCTGCCTTCTAGCATTATCGTCATCGAGGAGCCATTATCCATTAAAAAATGAAAGGAAAGAAAATCTTTTGCTTTTTCTTCAGCTGTAATACACTCAAAAGCGAACAAGTGGACCCTTTTTAGAAGAGAAAAGATTGAATTCATTCGTAAGATCGTAAAGTTCTTATACTTTAAGGGTGCGTTTGGTTCGTGGGTTATACAGAGAAGGATAACTCGCTTTTGTGTTTGTGTGTTTGGTTGGTGGGTTAAGAGTTGGGAGGTTTTGTGTGGTATGATTGTATTGGAATTTGAAAAAGTTGATAGTGAAGGATATTGTGAATCCTTAAGCGCATCACGGAAGCGTGTCGATCGCATCGTATGCAATCGGAGCAACTAGTCGTACTAGATGCTAGATGCAGCGGAAATTAAAATTTTTTAACTTTAAAGATGAAACCACATGATCACGAGAACACTTCTCGGATCGTTTCATCAAACCACAAAGTATAAGGAATACCTCTTGAAGCGTGGTTGTGATCGCGAGATCCCAAAGTAGAGATCCTCCTATCTTAAGTCCGACCCACGGAGAATGCGCTTGCGGACACGATGATGAGTCGCGTCCTTCCCGCAATCCTTTGACGAAGATCCAAGCGTCGAGGCGCAGCAAAAATGATCTCCTTATTAATACACAAAGTGGACGGCCACTTGAATAATAGGGAGACCCCACGAGAATGAGAGAGAGAGAGAGTAGAGTTCTTCAACTCAAGAATGTTGTCACTTGGAAAGGCTACCCTAGCCCTCCTTTTATACTAGTTTAGGATCCAATGGATCTCAATCCATGGGACACATGGATCCAAGGGCTATGCTTGGTCCATGCTAAATCAATGGCTATGATTGTTGTTGGTTAAAACCAACAACATTAATTTAAATTAAAAATGTTGCAACATTATCAACATAATTTAATTTAACATATATAATTAAGAGATAATGTGATAAATAAAATGGAGTCAACCAACCTCCCTAAAATTGTGGTGGTCAATTTTGGCTCCTTTTTATTTATCTTATTATTCCTTAATTAATTTTGTATTCACAAAAATATTCACCAAATTAATTCCCAATTAATTTGTGAATATTTCAATCATGCCATTGAATATTATGTGAATCATATTCACAACTTAAACTAGTTAGTAAATTGTATTTCCAATTAATTAATAAATGTGAATCTAATCCACATTATTAATCAACAAATGCTATTCACATAAATTCTCTCTCTTATATATGTATATTATAAATCATATTTATAATACACATATATCATGGATAGTGTTATCCACATTCTCTTAATCTTTGATAATTAAATCCCATTTAATTATCTTAGACAATCATTTTCACAATATGAATTATATTCATATTAAGCTTGATAATTAAATCTCATTTAATCATCAAGTCCTTGCTTGGATATTTCATCAAAAGAATTATTCTTGAACCCTTTCATGAATAATGTGCTTTCTCCGCAGATACTTGGAGATAAGGACAGGGCGATTGTATTATTCCACGTATAGTGACTTGGATATTGAGATATTATCTCAAATCCAGATCTTACGAACCTCCCATAGATGCTTGATTAAATCAAGACCGCAAATCTAATCTTCTCATTACATCTGAATCTCATTCAGACCAATGTCCAACACTTGGACTAAGATCAGATTGCTTCTCTACTGGAAGGAGTCACTAAAATCCAGACCTGTTTCATCACTCCCTCGGAATGGAAGTGTCATGGATATACAATCGTTTATGATCACATCACCCTCAGGTATTCCCAATACCTGTACATCCTGCATACTGGAAGACCCATGGTCAACCCGAAGATCAAGATCAATTTTACACTGTCTTCTTCAGGGTTTGATCACTAAGTTTCTCATTTGATCATTGGGATTTGGTATCGATCATATACTTTCCAAAAGCATATATCATACCTAGGTCTTGATCATATACTTTCCAAAAGTATATATCAAACCTACAAATTCAGTCAAGCTTCCAAAGCAAGACGACCGTGCACGGAATTTGATTCCTCCCAATATCTCATGAGTGAGCTCATGTCTTCCGGTTCAGTAGTGAACCTGTATGATCCCTTTGAGAGATCGTATTACTCATATGCCCTTACATGCACACCAGCGCGCCGGTGTATAGACCTTGGTTAGGTCATCAACCTATTGGTCTGCCAAATGTACATACTCAGACATATAGTAATACATCTGTCTCCGGTCAGAGGATGCGTGCCTATGCCGTGACAGCATTCAACATAGGACTTTGGTTATCTCGATCTCGTTAAGTCAACTCTTTGACCTAACTAATCTGACACCTCCGAATCTCTATTCCTATGCAGAGGACCTGCATCAAGAGGTCGGTCAGATATCAACCTATGTGAGAAAGGATTGCCATCTCCTACTCAGGCTGGAGATCACATCTTAATAATCATTTGACGGTGCTTGATGAGTCCTCAATCTAACCCTTTAGATATTCATCCAAGCACCAGCCTCTATGATTCATATATTGAATCAACAGCTGTATGATCATTAAGATAGCCATGGTACATAACCCTAATTGTACAGAGGGACCTATTATGCAAATTATTTATTCTTCATTTCAGATCAGGGAATGATATTTGCAATAACATTTATTGCATAATGGCTTGCCGTGGGCTCACATGTCCAACAGATAGTTATTATGATACGATTGTATTGAAATTTGAAAAAGTGGGTGGTTGTTGTGATGTGATTGTATTGAAGTTTGGAATATTGAGTAGAAGTTGAATATTTTATGATTTTTAGATGATATGATGGTATAATATATATTTTTTTATGGGAAGAGAGTGGGCCCCGCTAGTGGGTCAAAAGTGTGGGTTTTGGGGGGTTACCCACCCAAAGTGGGGGGTAACCCTCCAACCAAACGCACCCTAAGTATTACAAAACAACCATCAAGTAGAAAAGCGATCTCTTGTTGTCGCAATAGTAGGGATGTCAATCTGAGTCTACCTATTGGGTACTCGACCCGAGGATCATTCCATTTAAGGACCCGAAACTCATCCCGTTTACTTTTAGACGAGTTTGAGTTTTGAATTGACTATCCATGTAGGTATGACTACAGGTTTGGAATTGCCTTGTGAGTACCCGGACCACCCTAAACCGAATCTTATATCTCTGTGTGTGCGTGCGCATGCTTGTGCGTGTGACTGTGTGCATGCACGTGCGTGCGTGCGTATGTGGGTGTGCGTGCGTGTGCGTGGGTGCGTCGTGGGTGCGCATGTGCACGTGCGTGTGCGTGTGCTTGTGCGTGCGTGTGTGTATTGTGTTTAAGTCAAACTAGCCCCAAATCCATTTCATATCTATGCGTGTTATGTTCTAGTCAAATTAGCCAAACCCATTTCATATATATAGGTATCGTTCTACATGTATAAACATCGGGATATTTACACCCATAACCCTGAGTAATCTTGTAATTACCCCAAAAACTCTCGATAATCACGAATTACACCCCAGACCTCGAACAATTGCTCCGTTTTACTCCTATAACCCTCCGTTAGTTTACTTCACTAACTCAACTAGATGGCTGAGTTAATCTAACCAATCTGTTATTTAACGGCTGTGATTAATCGAAAATAAAAATAAAATAAAAAAACAAGAGGACACCATGGAACAGGAAATTGCAGGGGAGACGAGGGGCTCTGACATGGCACTTGCAGCAGGCGGAGGCACGGGCTTTGGGCGGGGTCTACTCCGACCACGGGGGAGGGGGCTTTCGGTGGGGCTGCTCCGACCACAAGCGGAGCTGGCTTTGGGGGCATGGGTGTCCTACCGTGGGGGAGGGGGTGGTGTCTTTGGGCGGGGCTACTCCGAGCACGAGGGATTCGGGATTTAGGTGGGGTTGCTCTGAGCAAAGGGGGGCTGGGTTCCGGGGGGGATGCGAGCGACCAGGGGAGAGAGGTTTCCAGGCGGCGGCAGCAGCGGAGAGGGGGGCTGCAAAGAAGAGATGTGCCTCCTCCAGCAGGCCTTCTTCCCGCAGGCGGAAATCACGATGCTGCAAGTGAAGTCATCAAACTCCAATCCCCTGTTCTCCATCTCATCAAGACCTCCACGATCATGCCCCACGACCGGCCCATCCTCCGATATACATCGAGCATGACGTTATACGTGACGATGGTCGGCACGAGTCCTTTCTCCTTGAGTTGCCGGAACAATGCCACGGCCTTGTTGTACCTACCAGTCCGGCTGAAGGCATGGAGCAAGGTGGTGTAAGCGCGCATATCGAGCCTGTGCTCATCGAAGGGAATTTCATCGTGGACGTAACGGTGTGCTGGGACTCCCTGCCCAGGGCGCGGACCATGATCTCGATAGCCTGGGTGTCAAGCTTGGGTCTTTGGGACAAATTGGAAGAAACATACCATTGGAAGAAGAAGAGGGCCTTCTCCCAATTTCTGGAAAGGTCAAGCCCCTTCGTGAGGGTGACCAAATCCACCTTAAAGATGTCACCTTGGGCAGAATCCATAAAGGCACCCGGGTGGGAAATGGGGATTTGGGCCATGAAATCCAGCAAGCCCAGGTGAGGTTGCGTCAATGTAGGGGGAAGGAGGTGGGTCACAATCCAACAACTTCATGGTTGACGAGGGTGGTCATCTTCTTCTTCTTGTGATTCAACTTGCCATGGATGTTATAAGAAGGAGGTGGGGAGGTGGCGATGGGTTGGAGTGGGAAGGAGTGGTGGTGTAAGAGGGAAGGGGTGGGGAGGGGAAGAAGGGGGAGAGGGGAGGGAGCAGTTGAACTTGAGAGGGGGAGGGGAGGGGGACTTGGGGGGTGTGAGGGGAGGGTCTGAAGCCTGCGACTGTGCGTGCGGGGGTCTGGAGCTTGCAGCTCAAGCGGCCAGGTCTCGAGCTAGGCGGAGGCGTGCAGGGTGGGAAGGGGTGCTCGAGCTTGCGGGAGACCGGCGGGAGGAGGGGGGAGCTCACGGGCGGTGGTGCATGCAAGGGGAGTTCGGACTGGAGGCCTAAACCCGGCGACGGGTTTGGGGGTTACTTTGTTTCAAGAATGGCATCATGTTGTAAATATGATGGGTTTGGAAGGGCAAAATTGACTTTTTCCGTTAAAGTAAATGGAGAAATAAGACGGAAGTTGACACGGGGTTATGCCATGTAAAGGTTAACCATTATTCGGGGCTTTAGGTGTAATTCGTGTTTATCGAGGGTTCCTGGGGTAATTACCATATTACTCAGGGTTATGGGTGTAAATATCCCTATAAACATCCAACTTAATTTTCACCTCTCCATCCATTTATTCATACTCAGTTAATTTTTTATGTCTTTTATAAATAAAAACTATCAATCTAAAAGAGTTAAATACTTAACATATATAAACCGTTAATATTCTCTATATATTACATATCTTTATGTACCATCATATTACACGATCTCACTCTATTTCGGGTATCTATGAAAATCTTGTCTACATTTATGAACAACTTATGTTTTACCATGTCGAATATATGTATACCCGTTGGGTATTGGGTATCCGATGGGTATGTGGATACCCGTTTGAAATTACATGTTTAATAAATGGACAAATATGGGTAGTGATTTTATAAATATGTATGACATTGAGAATATTAGTACCCGTTCCAAATCCAACCCGCTGACATCCCTAAACAGGAGGTTAGCATTCCACTTAATTGTGATGAACTGTTAGAACATCAAGGTAAGAGATTTGACATGTTTGATCGTCATTGAGTGGCCTAGCTTCCCTGCATTGCCATTAGGGTTCCAAAAGGTTATAGCGATATCTATATCCAATCTACCACAATCTATAGCTGTTTTATACAAACTTTGACATCTAAACATGTTTTCGTATGTTTTAAAAACTGATCAAGGATATAGATATCATTTTGATATCAGTAAATATATGTATGCGTACTCATATATATGTTTTCTTGTATAGATATAGTTATAAACTATTTTTTTTAACTATATAAAATATTTTTCTTGAGGAAATACTGGTTGGTTGTATAACGTCCATAGTCCACTCATGTCACCATCGTGGGAAGCTGATACTGCTAATCTATAACATATATTAAGCAGGGGTCTCGGCCGCCCCCATTAAATTTTGGTCAGATTAAGCAAGGGGTCTCGGCCGCCCCCCATTAAATTTCGATCAGAAAATTCTAAATTTGCCCTCTCTGATGTCCTTTGACGGTGGTCTAACCCATGACAAGCTATCTCCTCCACCCCGTTTCACCTTAGCCTAAAAAATCTACAAAGGGTCGGGTGCATCGTCAAACCCAGTGCATCCGTCGTCGCCCCTCCCGCTCCCTCTGCCGATTCGACATGCTCCCTCCGTCGTCCTCTGTAGCCTCCTTTCAATTGTACATGCCCCTCCACCTCCCCTCCCTGAGAGCACTCACCATCGTGCGGTTCACGATGCTACTCGAAACTCTGGCTTGATCGAACTTCCGGTTTGATATAAGCTTACCGACTCCAATTGCCATGCCCAGTTCGTTACCATCTGCAGCTGCCACAACCATCGCCATGATTTTGTCACCGGGAGAAATCCTAGAGTAAGCAATCGTGAGGAATATTGATGAAGAACATTTGGATTAAAGAAGTTTATATTGACTTTGAGACATTCTTAACCAGTCAGCGAGATCATATAAAAATATTATTGCCCAAAGGCTGCCAGCAACATAGGCTTCCAGTCTGCATGGTTTTAGCATTTTCTTCTCAATAGACACACATGTGCCATTGTCATCATTGTTAACCACTTTCAGAGGTTCTCTCATCTTTACAACCCACATACAAAGGAGCAATCTTTGGGAAGTTATTTCTCATGCATATAAACTTGTAGCTGCTGCTTATTGTTGTGCATTATTTTATTTTTACAAGTTTGTCTATCTAAAATGTAGATAATAGAGCATGCATCTCTAATCGGTCCTACTGAAACAGAAGGCATGATTATTGAGCAACAAGTTTAGGAAGTATGTTTAACTGACATAATTTGATTCATATTTAAATAAATTGTCCTTTTCTATCCCTGATCCAATATCCTTGATAATTAAATCTGATTCTTTAAGTTTGTCCTGATACATCGATTGCCTGAAGAAATGTTTTCATATTCTAGAAAATCATAATTTTAAAAATGACACTGTTACGGGATATTCATTTTAAGAATAGTTCCAAGGATAAGTGTGCTTTTCCCCTCCCGTCTCCTCCCCTTTCTTGCACAACTATTCCCCCCCTTTGCATCACTCTCTACCTTTATTATACCTTATTCCACCTTAATTGTATCCTTACTCCAGTTTAGCTATATTTATTTCACCTTATTCCATCTTATTCCTATTCTTCAACTCGAACAGTAATATTGCCTTATTATTCTAGCTCATTACTCACCTTTAGTCCTACTTATGTGACACAATTTGTGTATCAAAACTCGAGAAATTTTGTTGTTATAGCTAAGCATACCACGTTTATGGCATCTGAACTTTCATGTCTCTCCCAAAGCATTTTCATGGTTTCAGAAGGGTGCCAAAAGCTTATTGCATATGCGATCACCGATGCTCTCTGACGTCCTTTATGCATCAAATCTTAGTATTTCGTATTAAAAATTGAAACCTTCCGCCATTTTTGTAGAGCTAAGGCTAATGGAGCTGAAACATTAATGGTGGATCCACATTGCTCAGCGATTGTCGCACATGAGCTGGTACTGTTGGATTCTAAAGACTTGGTCCTTGATGGGTATTGCCATAACAAATGTAGATAATTCATAACAAAAGTATAACTTTCAGTTTTCTATTTGTTTACACATACATGTCTAGAACAACAAGGTAATTTATGAGATTCTCACAATATCAAAGCTACTAATAAAAGACATTGATCAAGTATTTAAGATGACAATAAAGGAAACATGCTGAAAATTATAAGAGAGTATATGAATGAGAAAAAGTGCAATAATATGAACTAGAACGACATGTAGAAGAAGGGTAGAATTTAGAACTGCATTTAAAACTATGCACGCCATGCACTTTTAATGAATAAAAGTTTCCATATTTTGTCCATAGAAACAATAAAATAAATCTACCACACGCATATAAAAGAAGGAAACACATGTAGAATATACTAACCGGATTGAAGGGCAGCCATTAGACATAGTGCCCCTGAATGCTTCCGGAATGACTCTTTTCATTATCATCATGCACATGCGATTTGATCTCTCCCACTTTTCTTTATCCCTCTTTTCATCAGAGGTACTCTTATCCGTAAGTGGTGGAGGAGAGTCAATCCTTATCGCAAGGTCAAGATCCATGACCCCGAGAACTATCAACAAGTTCTCCTGCCATGACTTAAAATTGGAACCATTTAACATTGGAATCGAATTGATGGTAGCAGTTATATTGGAGGAATTCATATCTGTAAAAAATATAACATAAATGCTCACATAACTGCAAATGAAAATGAATATAGGTAAAATCCCATCTCAAGATATCTACCACTCCATTATAGTTTTATCTTTGGACAAAAATATAACTTGTGAGCGATATCTTGACTTAGTAGTAAATATTGATGATAATAACGTACCAAATAGAAATCTACCTTTGGGTGAATTTAATATTTGCACGATAACCAAATAATCATCACATATTTAATACTAAACCATATGCATAATTTCTAATGGATATCAATTTTCCTTTGGGTAAATATCATCCATAAAAATTAATAATGCATAGCTGTTTATATTTCATCACACATTAATTTCAACAACATTGGCCACTTTGGTGACATATTGTTTAAACAAATGTATATCGAAATATGTAAAAAACCATCCCTATATTCAAAACCGTTGTTAAATTTTAACAACAAAAATGCCCTAATGGGAAACTGTGGGCCCATAACCCATTGTTGGATTCTAAAGACTAGGTCCTTGATGGGTATTGCCATAACAAATGTAGATAATTCATAACAAAAGTATGACTTTCAGTTTTCTATTTGTTTACACATACATGTCTAGAACGACAAGGTAATTTATGAGATTCTCACAATATCAAAGGTACTAATAAAAGATATTGATCAAGTATTTAAGATGACAATAAAGGAAACATGCTGAAAATTATAAGAGAGTATATGAATGAGAAAAAGTGCAATAATATGAACTAGAATGACATGTATAAGAAGGGTACAATTTAGAACTGCATTTAAAACTATGCATGCCATGCACTTTTAATGAATAAAAGCTTCCATATTTTGTCCATAGAAACAATAAAATAAATCTACCACACGCATATAAAAGAAGGAAACACATGTAGAATATACTAACCGGATTGAAGGGCAGCCATTAAACAAAAAAGAGTCGGGTCTTCCAAAGGAGAAGCCAAACCTCCAACCTTTAATCTTCGTAACCTCTCTGTGTCTCTCTCTGGTGAGAAAGCTCAACCTTTTAAAGAGGGATATCCGTAACTTCCCCTTTTGAGATGGGATTCAAAAAGAGATGTGTGTTGGGGTGGTTTCCTTTGGGGATCATGACCCATTCTCAAACTAGCTTGATAATTTTCAGTTCTACCCATCATAGATCTGAAATTATCCCTTAGGTCTATACATATTAAAATCCCATGCAACCAAAATATATACACTTATGCCCAAATAAATTCTTGAACTTTATTTGATCACCTTTTTATTTTATTGGGACACTTTGACAGTATTATCGATTATATATGTATACATATAAGTCCATCGTTAGAATTAAATTCCAACAGGTACCAGTCCAGTACCATTCGTTCCAGACATCATCTTCTGATGTGCGTTCTTGCGATGCTTTCTCCCATTGTCCGTCTGCACAAAAAGATTAATTTTTTTGGATTTGATGTTGTAGTTTAGGCAGTGCAAGGGGTCTTCATATCAGGACTCCTGTTAACTTTAGTCTAACATGATATTCCTATGCCTTTCCTTCTACATTCAATTTCATCGGTATACGCAAAATATTAGATATCTTTTGTACTCCATATTTGAAAATAATATCGGTATAATACACTTTAAATTTGGATTATTTTGATTGGGTTTATCAAATGCTGACTTCTCTTAGTTAGATATTGAATCTTAATTTGGATGGAGGAAGCAGAATGGGGGGACACTGAACTTCCATTAGTTTCTCACAGAAAAATTCTCCTTATATCCTCCTCATCCTCTGTCGTTGTTGCCTCACATCCCTACGCTCAAAACTATGATTCCCTCTTCCCCCCACCCCTCTGACCTCACTTCCACTCAGTTTTCTCACTTCACCTCCCCTTCTTCTTGCTGATTACATGTATGCATTTCCCCCCTTCTCTAAGAAACCACCACCCCATCTTGATCATCGTCGTCGCCATCTTGAAGCCCTACAATCCACCGCGACGAGTGGCTCAGAGGAAATACTTGTGTTTTGGTATTGGAGGACATACCATCTGCTCTACACAAATGAACTATACCAGAAACTCCTCCCTTGAAACACATGGAGTGACAATCACCAACGTAAAGATGGCTGGCAATCGGAGTTCCAGTTTCTCCATTTGTTGTTGCCTTTTTTCAGGGTTTCGATGGGATGAGCTTCTGGTATATCATAATTTGTTTGACATTCATTTAGTTATATCATAACATCGATAAATCTTTGGATGGTTAAGCTTCTCCTGAAAAAAGTTATCTTGCTCCATCCAGTAATGTACTTTTTACCCGTGCAAAGCATGTGTATGCACCCTAGTGACATCTTATAGGATTTTTATCCAATAAATCTAAATAGGGGTCATAGGAAATTATTAATTTCCGCCGCCTCTCGGTACCAACAATTTTATGATATATAAATACAATCCAAATTTTGTGATTTTTCCACGTGATTGAAGTTAATTTCTCAACTGTTAAACCATCAAGGTGAACTCCAAATATGCAATCGTTTGAGAGGTAGTTTTTTTAAAGAAAAAAGACCATCACCGTATAGCCGTAAGGCCAAAAACTTCACCATTAATCATCACAAACTATTACAAGCATATAGACGGTCGGAACGAATTATAAAGCAATTACAAGCACCAACCCTCCACCAACGATTTAGCATGAATCACAACAATCTCATCATACACATGCTCATTCTGAATAATGCCTCATTTTTCACTGCCCAGGTTGCCCAGATCATCGCTATAATCTCTGTCCTCCACTTTTCAATGTCCGTTCACCTAACCCCTATGCTCTCCCAAAAATCCGCAACCCCCTCAAAAAGCCGCTCCGATTTCCCCACCAGTCTCCAAGCCTCAATTGAGCACCTACAGTTGAAAAACAAATGCTTCACATCCTCGGGCCCCTCCTGACATCTCCGATAGACAGGATTTATATCCATCGTAAATCGCACAACCCGTACTCCTGTTAATAACCTTCCCCTCCTAAAGCTCTACAAGAAAACTTTCACACGAGAAGGGATTTTCCGCTTACAGATCTTGCTGCACTCAATATCACAACCTCAAGGATCAAACGCCACCGATCCCGTTTGAGAGTGAGTGAGATCGACAAAACCCTTATTTCTCATATTTGCCATCCCTTGGTAGATAGTCAACGTTTTCTATGGAGTCAATATAAGGGATAGGCTTTGCCACCCTATCCCTCCATCCATTATTGAACTCTCCCACCATAAAATTTAAACAATTATCACATATCTCTTCTCAACCCTCTTTTTTTAGAGATGAACGATCGCATTCTATTCATAAAAAAAGATTTTCTGGCGACAAAGGGTCTATACGTCGAGCCAACGAATGGTAAATCAAAACCAAGTAGTATTTTGGGGGCCTCAGTATTTAGTACATCGAAACAAACCACAGAAATCAGAACGGATGATAATGTTCTAAAAACAGAAAGAGAAATGTTTCATCTCCCAGCTAAAGATGGAGGGTGGGGAGTGGAGATCCCACGAGCTCGAAGCCAGATTGATGGAGCTTCATGGTTTCGTCATCGCTTCTTTTTGTTTCCTGCAAACTGTCATTGGGTGAGGGATCATGGACTCAAGGAGCAGGTGACATCTTGTAACGTTCCGGGCTTAGATCCCCGGTCCGCTATTGAAGAAAACTGACACTGACAACTTGTTGTGTTCATGCTCAAATGGACCCGTTGACAACTACCCAAAATGCTTAAGTCCAAGTTGTCAAGTAGTAATCCTCACCACTTATAAACCACACCCACACTTTGTGAGTTTTCCATGTGTACTATGTTTGGGGTTAGGGTGTTACAACCTCCCCCACTTATATTCGCAACGTCCTCGTTGCGACATATCCCATCACTTATTCCCAGTGACAGTGGCGGCTGCACGCTTCAGGTAGCCTTTTCCTCCAACCTCTTTGTAGGGGCGGCTCCATCTCTCGGGTAGCCCTTTCCACTATCAGATGGAAATTGGCTCTGATACCATTTGTAAAGTCCCGGACTTAGCAGTGACGGAGGGGGGGGGGGGTGGGGGCTTAGCCCCCCAGCTCTCAATCAAAGTCCATATTTATATTTAATATATAGTATTATATATAATCTAAATACATTATTTAATAGTTAAAATATACATGTTATGTATAATAGCCCCCCATATCTTAACAAAAAAATCAATATATATATATATATATGATCTAATTACAACAATTAATCGTTAACATTACATGATGTGCATAATCGGATATTGACACATCTGCATATGTCCATCATCGTACCCGTTTATAAATCGTCATGGATTAGTTTTTATTTAGCATATATGGTATAGATAACGATCTTTTTTTTCTTTGCATATATAGATATATAGATATGGATTAGGATACCTCTTTCATTTTTTAAGATCGTAAAACGGATATGATTGCATATTTTTCTAGTATATACATAGATATTAATAGGGCTGCCCCCTTCGGGCAGTCAACATGGCTGCCCCGCGCCATTTTTGGTGCTTTTTTTTATTTTTTTTTCAAAAAATATCGCCATGTATATTCATTCCTATATCCCTCGTATATGTCATTCGAATTTCGTCTGAAACAGAGACTCCTACGGCCTCCATCCGGACAATCATTTTTTAACAGTAACATGATTTTTTAAATTGATACCATCTCGATGGAGGCTGTAGGAGTCTCTGTTTCTGACGAAATTCGAATGGCATATAGAAGGGATATAGGGATGAATATACTTGGCGATATTTTTCAAAAAAAAAATAAAAAAAATGTCGAAAATGACACGGGGACAACCATTGTTGGTTGCCCCAAGAGGGCAGCCCCATTAAACTCATATACATATGGGTTTAATGCGGCTGCCCATAAGAGGAAGCTAACTTGGCTCCCCCCACTACATTTTCCCCATTTTTTTATTTTTTTGAAAATTTCTTCTGTGAATATTCATCACTATTTTCCTATATTATGCTATTAAAATTTCGTGCGAAACAGAGACTCCTACGGCCTCCATCCAGACAGTCACTTTTAACGGTAACAGAATTGCTAAAAACTACTCCGTCAGGATGGATGCCGTAGGGGTCTCTGTTTCATACGAAATTTTAATAGCATGTTTGTATCCACATGTTTGTAACCATATTTTTATCTGCATCGATTTTAAAATAGTATGCGGATGCATGTACACATGCCAAAATACGTATAATACATATGATAAGGGATTGGTAGACATATTTATATTTTTTTAATCCGTACAAGTAAAAGGTATTGTATAATGTTACTTTTTTAAACATATTAAATTTAATGACATTACTTAATAGAGTTTAATGGGGCTGCCCCTTTGGGGAAGCCAACAATGGCCGCCCGCGCGCCGTTTTCGGCATTTTTTTTATTTTTTTGAAAAATATCACCATGTATATTCCTCCCTATATCCCTCCTATATGTCATTTGAATTTCTTCAGAAACAGAGACTCCTACGGCCTCCATCGAGATGGTGTCGATTGAAAAAACCTTTTACCATTAAAAAATGACTGTCTGGATGGAGGTCGTAGGAGTCTCTGTTTCTGGCGAAATTCGAATGGCATATAGAAGGGATATAGGGATTAATATACATGCGATATTTTTCAAAAAAATTAAAAAAACGTCGAAAACGGCGCAGGAGCAACCCCATTAAACTCTACTTAATATCACAGTAATAAATATGTATTTCAGTGATATGAAGAGTTTTGTAGGGATCTTTTTGTCAATACGATATTTATAGATATTATTTATGTTCAATTATAAGTTTATATGGGTTACTTTCCCAATATTAGTTTCAATCAATTACGAAATTATTGGAAGCTCGCCTTATAGATTGAGTCCGTTTACACATATCCAACCTCATAAATTAAAACTTCTGTTAATGTTCTACATATCCTCCAAATTTCTCTCAAATCCGATATCATTTCCTATTTATCTTAGTGGTTAAAAGTCCAATAAATATTTAAGCAACTTAAATCTTATTTATAAGAGAACCAGACTCTTTACCATTGATATAAAATAGCAAATGATCGTGGATTTGAGCGAAAATCGAATAATATGTATAACATTATTCGAAGATTTATAGGATGGATTTTAAGAAACAAATTTCAACAAAATAGCTTTTGTAACTCACATTATAATAGAGGAGCCCCTCCCAAAATACTAACAAGTAAAATGACAAGGTAAATTAGATAAATAATTTGCCTCCCCCCACCCCACCCCCAAATAATATAGCCCCCCCCCCCCCCCCCCAAAAAAAGAATTTTCTGGCTTCGTCCCTGGGGCTTAGGTCCCCGATCCGTTATTGAGGAAAACTGGCCCTAACAACTTGTTGGGTTCAGGGTCAAATGGACCCGTTGACAACCACCCAAAATGCTTAAGTCCAAGTTCTCAAGTAGTAATCCCCACAACTTATAAACCACACCCACACTTTGTGAGTTTTCCAGGTCAACCACCGAATTGATGCTTGATTGACGGACATCTTCCAATAAGACGATGAATATGACAATTTATGTATGTCACGGGGCTTGTTTTTTTCCTCAAAGAGATAGCTTTCAACCCATTTTTTTGGTAAGTAAGTGTAAACTATATATTTCCAAAAGAAGACAAGAACATAAAAAAATGAGGACTAACAGTCCTAGCCAGGTTTGAACATAGTCACATTGAGAGCATTATGCAAGAAGGAACCTGGAGGTACAAAATCTCAGGTTCCATCCTATATCCTTATCCGAGTGTAAGTTTGATGATGTCATCAATAGTGCGATGAGTAGACTGGCAGCACGAAGTAGTCCATAGTCGATTACGGCAAGGGATCTCGTGGTTTACGGCAAGGGGATCCCCTTAGTCCACTTCTCTTCACGATCGGGATGGAATCCCTTTCCTCCTTGGTGGAACTGGCTGCCGGCGCTTTCACCCCGTTTTGTTTGGCACCAGGAGCAGAGTCTTCTTTGGCCAGTGTCACTTGTTATTTGCAGTTTCTCACAGTGAAGGGAGGAGCTTCAAGGCTTGGGGGGTTTTGTTCATACTGTCTATCTAGAATAACATGTGATTACCTGAACTAGAGAAAAGGGAAAAGTGATTCTTGAGTTCTATTTAGAGTGATATCCACAATGGGTAGGAGAACATTTTTGACTTCCACACAAGGAGTACTTTCTTTCCCTTAAAATTCTCGATAGTGGGTACCCAATAAGGATAAAACGGTAGGATACTGATACTAGGTATAATCACATCCTTATTCATTTTAAAATACGAATACGAATGCAGATACGAATATTGATGACTGTAAAAAAATATGTTACCATATCTTTAAAAACAAATGCAAATCGGATACGAATAATAATATAATTTTTTAATAGATTAACTAAAATATATATGTTTAGGATGGTTTACACATAAAATAGATATGCCAAATATAAAAATTCCATAACAATTATATCAACAATGGTGAATGCAATCATAAAATGTTGTTACGCACGGTTATAAATAAATCTACTACTATACTTATGTACGAAAACGAATATACGAATAAGAATGCGAATATTAGCGAATGTCAAAGTGATATCCATATCCGCATCTATTTTAAAACGAATACCAATGCGGATGTTAAAATATGTATAAAACGAATACGATAGCAGATCAGATATGAATATATTCACACTCCATTTCATCCCTAGTACCCAATCTGATTTCTTTAGGGCCCGTTTGGGTCACAAGGTAAACGGGAGTTTACTCCCCTTAACCAACTCCCCCTCTCTCCTACGTGGGCCCCACTTTATTCCTTTTTAAAAAAATTAAATAAATCAATTTTATATCATCAATCCTATCAAAAAATAATATATTATACCATCATATCATATAACAATTATAAATACTCCACTTCTACTTACTTTTCCAAACTTCAATACAATCACATCACAATAACTACCACTTTTCCAAACTTTAATACAATCACATCACAATAACTACTCACTTTTTCAAACTTGAATACAATCATATCACAACAAACCTACTTCTAATCCACCCCCAGTTTAATCCTCCATCCAAATACCAAAACCCAAAAACGAGTTACCCTCTACCAATTTAACCCGCCTTAACCCGCTAACCAAATGCACCCTTAAGGACGTGGGGGAGAGCGGGATCCCTAGGTAATTTATAGAAAAGTCTTCGAGTTTCTGTGAAGACTAGCCCAACAGAAAAGAGAATACCAAATAATTATCACTTATTACTCATTATCCCTTTAAATTCTATTCCTTCCATAGAATAAAAATGAGGAATAAATTAATATTATCTGATATCCATACTTATCCCTTGTTCATCTGCCGATGGGTCAGGAGATAGATTTAATCCTAAAGAAATTTAAGGAAAGTAATAGGAGTAGTTCCAAACAATTTATGGGTGTCAGTGTTACTCCATGTTGTACATATCTATTACTATCTATTACGCAGGGGAGTCCCGCCGACCACTATTAGTTTTCTACCAAAAAATTCCTATTTTACCCCCGCCGACCACTATTAACTTTTTTACCAAAAAAATCCTGTTTTACCCAACCGAAATTGTTTAATGCCTGCTATATCCACCCCTGTACGACAGCACCGCCGCTAACCCTTCCCTCCCCCATTTTCTATCCCCTTTCCTGCAATGACACTCCCTACCCCCTTCTTGCGCGGCTACCGTCACGCGACACACAACCACCTCACATCTTCTCCATGGTGATCTTGCTCGTCGTTGCCGTCGTATCACCCTTCACCGCATTTTCCAACAAGTAACCCCATGATCACGGCTCCCCTGCTCCAGACACTGCTCAACAATGTCCGTGTGGATCTTGACACTGTTACGAGGGCTCCGACGGGACTAAAGAGACTTCAGGAGAAAATAGAGCGGCTCTCAAGAACTCCACCGGGTTCATGAGCAATAACTTGGCCATTGTAATCCACATCTTCCCTTTGCTTGCAGAGGCCCAGTGGAACCTGCTGATGGAACCAGAGTGGGTGTCGAAGAGTTGGAAGTGTTGTTGGGCGGTAGATGTGGACATGATTGGAATGCGGGACAGGACATGGGCGTGAAGACGATAAGGCAAGCACTGTTGAAGTCCAAGTTCATTACGAGGATGTGGATTTCACAGGGATTGTTAAATCTCTAATGTTGAGCTGCCAACTTTCTAATGAGGTATATCAAAACAAGAGAGGAACAATATAAAAGGTCATGATATTAGCGTTCGAAGCTTTGTTAAATTTTAATCCAAAGAGAAGCATGTCATAAGGTTATTGTTAGAAATAACTACTCTGTAATTATACTTTAATGAGCTCTACATCATGTTCCAAAAAGGATGTCAAAACGCCCCAGTTCTCTCATCACGAATCCAACAACGATCAGAACAACCCTACCCATATAATACACGTATCCGTTTCGAATATAACAAGTTGCACCCTCATGAATAAATTTTGGTAATGGAATCTTCTAATAGAGATGGACTTTTTAATGGGACACCGATCATGGTATATCGAGTGCCCGCATGCAAATAGATACCCCTGAGAAGCCACTGTGTGCATGAAAGCATGTAGTGGCACTCATCCACAACATCTTTACCTTGACCATGGATAAGATTTTCATACAATGGATGCTTTCATACGGAGTGCCTTTTTGCTTATAAGCTACTACCATGGTTGGTAAACATTCATATATTTTATACATTACAAATAAGGGTCTGAAGAGGACTGTAGGACTAATAACATGGATGCAAATGTGAAGAGACAAATAATGATATAGGTGTTGCCACATTTTTGTCTATTTTAAAATAAGAATGTAGATAAGGATATTTACGAATATGATAACTATCTCATCAATCGGTAAAAATGGATATATATATATATATTTAAAATAGATAATAATCAGATAAATAATATCATAAATACTCCATAAATTAGCATAAACATACATACATTGGATGACTTACACATGATATAAATATACTAGATATATTTATTTCCTAACGATTACATTACGGTAACAAATGTATAAAATTATGCTCCATGTAGTTAAAAATAAGTATGAATTATATTTAAATAGAAACAACACTTACATGTCAAAATCTGCAAAAAAATGGATGTCATGGTGAATCGGATACGGCTTATCGATTTGCATCTTTGCTTAAAGGGAAGGTCGGGTTTCTATGACAAGATATTCTCTCCCAATAGAAGGTCGTGCATGATCCAAGCAATGCAATTATGGTTTAAAGCATGTACAAGAATTTGTTGAGCTTTAAGACATATCCTTACAAAGTGGTTCTATATTCATTTATATTACTATATATATATATATATTAAAATTTACATCTATAGGGCCATAAAACCAACCATGGAATATAATCATCTACATGCACGACATGTCACGACGCATCACACGATAAGTAACCAAATTAATTTCTAGGAGAAGTTTGTAATGGGGTATCAACTACTCAACACATTAACATAATGCGTATCTAATCACCAAAACATGTTAAGAAAATTATTACGCTTCAACTTTAGACCCAATAGAATATACGTATAAAAAAACATGGGAACCGTTGGATCAAGATTGAACGGCCCACGACTCTACTGCAGAGTCTGCTGCAGCAGACCCTACAACAGAGGATCCGTCTCCTCGTACATCTTCGTGAATATTAAAAAGATAGACATTTTAATTTCTCTATATGATTTTTTTACTTCAATTTTAATACAACTATGATAAAGACGCACAAAACATAGTTTCCCGTGCAAAGCACGGGCACATTACTAGTGCATATTATTAATGGGATTTTTTAACACATTGAAGAAGATGTGCCGGGCATTGACTAAGTCAACTCGGATTTCTTAATTTCCCTATTCTGACAGTGCAACTAGTTATTACTTATCAGTTTTTTAATAAAAAAATCGAATCTATCTATCTATAACATATATTAAAAGGCGTCAGCTGCTTGAACAGACATTAAATTTTTGCACGATAATTCCATTTTTACCCTCAACCTCCGCATATTTCCCTTTCTGTCCTTGAACTTTGTAGAAATCCCGCCCTTCTCCCTCTTCCCAACGCCAACTTCCATCTAGGGCTACCTGCGACCTCGCGCCCCCTCCCGCTCCGCTTCCTCACCATCGCGCAACTTCGCCGTCCTTCGATCCTTCATCCTATTCAAAGCATGCAACCAACACATCTCCCAATCGATCTCCGCCTTCGTTCGTTGATGCCCTCCGCCTTTACCGCGACCACGACATGTGGTGGAATGCAGCCACACGACCTCCCTCGTGTCCCCTTTCATGCAGTTTCACGGGTCAATGCGTTTCGCACCTCTACGTCCTGCCACACACCCTCTTACTGCATGACTCGAAGGCCCCTCCATTGGCTACAGCGTGCTGCACCATGCGAGCACGTCGCTGACCGCACCGTGGATCTTCAAACTGAAGGAGATCCCGGGATCCCCAATCTCCCACTTTGCTTTTGTCATATTTCTTATCTTTCATGTGCTGAAATTCTTTTGGAATTGCAAAGATCTGGAGATGTATGTGAAGTGTAAATATACAATTTGTTTGGATATTTGATATGAGTATTCATAAAATGGTTTGAGTTAAAGGTTTGGCCGAAGAAGATGATTCATTTGATATGGGTATTCATAAAATGATTCGAGTTAAAAGTTTGGCTGAAGGAGATGATTCATTTGAGAAGCTGATGAATTCTCAAGGCTTGGACAAGGGCTTTTGCCTCCCAATTTCATTTGGCAATTGGACGCCTTATACTGCTAAGAGACTGTAGAAGGTCTGAAGGTGGTGATGAATCCTGAGTTATAGGTTTCTCCTTCTTTTTATGGAGGACTAATTTGAAATTATATTCCAAGTCAATTTCTCTTGAATAATAGAAAGAATGTAGAGACTATACACAAATACATCAGATTGGGAACATAGAGTTACTCATCTATGGAAGTATGACCGAATGTTGTTGTGTAGGATCAATGACTGAGGCCGATTATCTTGGATAGTTATGTCTGTTTCTGGTGACCGATTTACAATGCAAAATTTAGTAGAATGAGATGCATATTATACTTGGTATTTTTCAATTTTGGGACTGTTTTTTGTTGTCTGTCTTTTAAATTTTAGATTTTCGTCCATGTGAATGCAGTATGTCCAAAAGAAGGGCGCATATTGTAAGTCTTCACAGAATTGATGAAATAAAGGAAATTATACAAACTCCTAATATTGGGCTTATTAATAAAAAAATAGAATCTAATGGTAGTATTTATCATATCTAAGTAACCTATTATTTAGTCGATAGAGACATAAAGCAAGTTGATGTATGCAAACTATTCTGTTTCTCACTAAACTTAGTTCTACTTTGCTGACAAATAAAAGAATTCAGAGGCCGGATAATCTCACTATCATCTCTCAGATTTTCCAAAAATGGTTGGATTTTTTTTAAAATTTTGATGATATTGATGCAATGATCCGAAGAAAAGAATGCATTACTCCACTGATCCTTTCGTATTATTTCCAAGTTTTTGTCGAAAACAGTTGCTGAAGGAAATAATGCCATAGATTGGGAATATAAGGCCATCAACAGCTTCAAAGTCTTAAAACTTAATATTAGCATCTTTTCATTTTTTTAAAAAAAGTTAAAATGGTTTAGTGGTTTACACGTGTAGAAATCGAATGAACCACAAGAATGAGACAAAGATTTACGTGGAAAACCCTACGGAGAGGGAAAAACCACGGGGGCACACACAAACCCTAATCTCCCTCACTACAGATTAGGGATCTCTCTTCACTATGTGTTGTGTATCATAATTAGGGGAGACGAGTACAATATATAGAGGTTAGGGTAAACGGTCCCTCATCCACAAACCCGTTTACCCATCTAAATACCCATACAACTCAACACTCCCCCTCAAGTTGGGCATGTATGTTAACCATGCCCAACTTGCCTACATTCAACTCAAATTGCACTGTAGGTAGCCCCTTTGTGAAGAGATCGGCAACCTGATCATCAGATTTCAAGTAAGGAAGACATATTTGACCATCATCAATCTTCTCACGGATGAAGTGTCTGTCAATTTCAATGTGCTTTGTTCTATCATGCATGACCGGATTATTTGCTAAGCTTATAGCAGCTTTGTTGTCACAGAACATCCTCATATGCATAGTTGGTTGGGTGCCCAATTTTGTCAATAAAGAATTTAGCCAAAGAATCTCAGTGACACCATTTGCAAGAGCTCGATATTCAGCTTCAGCACTAGACCCGGAGATAACATTTTGTTTTTTTACTTCTCCAAATAACCAGATTTCCACCAAGGTAAATAACATACCCAGATGCAGACCTTCTATCATCCACGGACCCAGCCCAATCTGCATCAGTGTAGCCTTCAATGGTTAGATTACAATTCTGTTTGAACATAAGTCCTTTCTTGGTGACTTCTTTATGTAGGATAAAATTCTGTTTACAACATTCACATGAACAATTGTAGGAGCATGCATGAACTGACTAACAATATTCACAGCATAAGAGATGTCAAGCCTTGTAAGAGTGAGATAGATTAGTTTTTCAACTAACCTTTGGTATCTTCCTTTTGCTTCTTCATCAAGAGGTTTCTCATCCACCTTATTGAGTTTATGATTTTCCTCTATAGGAGAGGAGACAGGTTTACAGCCAAGCATGCCGGACTCTCTAAGTAAATTGAGAGTATAATTTCTTTGACTTAGGCATATACCTTCAGGAGATCTAGCCATCTCAATTCCAAGGAAAAATTTTAACTTCCCTAAATCTTTCAGTTCAAATTCCATAGAAAGAATCCTCTTTATGTTGGTTAACTCATCTTCATCATCACCGGTCAAAATCATGTCATCTACATAAATCAAAAGAATAGACCTTTTACTACCGTTCCTTTTGACGAAGAGTGTGTGATCTCCAATTGCCTGAGTGTACCCATTTGCAACCATGACCACCCGAAGACGTTCAGACCATGCTCTAGGTGATTGTTTAAGCCCGTATAATGCTTTCTTCAGTCAGCAACACTTGTTTATTTCCTCGTACCCAGAAGGCATCTTCATGTAGACTTCCTCTTTAAGAGTTCCATTTAAAAAGGCATTCTTGACTTCCAATTTGTACATTTTCCAAGAGAACTGGATTGCAAGACAAATGATAACTCTTACAGTGTTCATTTTAGCCACAAGAGCAAAAGTCTCAAGATAGTCAATCCCATATTTCTGGTTGTACCCTCTTGCAACCAACCGAGCTTTGAATCTGTCAACTTTTCCATCATCAATATATTTGACAGTGTAGATCTATTTCGAACCCACCAAGTGAGCACCTTTTTGAATATCAACAATATCCCACGTGTCATTATTTTTCATGGCATCCATATCCTATTTCATAGCATTAGCCCATTTCGGATCACTTTGAGCTTCGACTACATTCCTGGGAATGTTATGTGAGTCCAATAAGGTAATGAAACTTTTGTAGTTCGAGCTCACCTTAGAGTAAGACACAAAGTCTTCCACTGGATATCGGGTCAAATGTTTAGTAGACCTCGTAGCCTTTCTCATAGCAATCGGACGATCGTCCTCGACATGTGCCCTTTCACCATCCATGCTCACCGCACCATCCACATCACTAGTCAAATTGTTAGCATCATCAACAGGATTATCAAGAGAGGAAGGACTACTTACAACGATGTCAAGACTTGGATCATCCGAGGAGAGATTGGGAGTTTGGTTTTGTATGATGCTTTTCTCATTATCAGCAACAATATCAACAGTCTCTCGTCTGTCATTAGTTTGGATACGAACGGTGTCATCATCATTGGAATCATTGTCCATATAGTCATGAACGGTTTCACGAGATTCATTCAAGAAATATAATCCCACTTCATTTTCCTTAATCTCACTACCATAATACTCTCCCTGAGGTAAATTCTTTGTATAGTAGGGTTCATCCTCATGAAAGGTAACTTCTTTAGTTACATGCAACTTCTTTGTCACAGGATTATAACATTTATACCCTTTAGCAGCTTAGACAAAGCATAGGTCTTCTACGGCGACTAGACAAGTGGAGGTCCTCTCATCCGAAGAGAAGCACTAGGTTAGGCGGGAAAGGGCCGAAAGACGGACTAGAAAAGAAGGAGCTCCCGTGTCTCAGCAATGGAAGGGTGCGAGGAAATGCTCTGTGAGCGCGTAGCGACAGCTGCAATTAACCACCCTGCTGCGGAAGGGTAATGAGCATGTGTTGGCTTAGTGATTCCGAAACACCTAAACGCACCATCTTCGTGGATGACTTTCCGATATAACAGGACTACTTGATCTTCTAACCTCTGGCGCCTCAGAAAGGTCCGAGCCTGTAACAGAGTAGCCAAGAAAAATGCACTTTATAGCTCTTGGTTCTAATTTTCGAAGACTAGGTCCAGATATGTGAATAAAACAAACACATCCAAAAACACGAGGATCTAAATGGAAGGGTGTTTTATCAGGGTTTAGAATAGAGAAAGGAACCTTTTTTCCAATCACCATAGAGGGACGCCGATTAATAAGATAAGCAGCTGTGAGTACGGCTTCTCCCCAAAAATATTTTGGAACGTGTCGTTGAAAGAGAAGAGCTCTTGTAACTTCCAAGATGTGTCGATTTTTCCTTTCAGCAATTCCATTCTGTTGAGGAGTATAACTACAAGATGTTTCGTGAATAATTCCTTTTTCTTCGAGGAAGGTACATAGTGATCCCTCCAAATACTCTCTCGCATTATCCGTTCGCAAGATCTTGATATTTTTATCATACTGGTTGTTTATCATGTTAACAAAGCACCGAACAACACTAGGTACATCACTCCTGTTCTTTATCAAATACACAAATGTGTAGCGGGAAAAATCATCGATGAAAGTGAAAAAATAATTATGACCACCCAAACTTTTAATATTTGAAGGTCCCCAAACATCCGAATGCACAAGTTGAAAAACAGAAGTACTTATATAATCTGAAGGAGGATAGATAGCTCTAGTGTGTTTTGCTAATTGGCACACTTCACATAGACGAATCTCACAACCAACTTTATTGCAAAGTTTAGGAAATAAAGTGGAAAGGATAGGATAACCAGGATGTCCCAGACGCTCATGCCATTTCCGCAGCGTCTGAATATCATCAGTTTCTTTGTCAGCGATTGCAGCAATCCAAGCAGAAATAACACGAGCAAGAAGACGATAAAGGCCATCAACAACCAAACCAATTCTGCTTCCTCGTCCTCAAGTCCTGCAACACACAAGATTTTTCATCGAATATTAACCGACAATGAAGATCTTTAGCAATTCGGTTCACAGAAAGTAAATTAATTGGAAAATCAGGAACATGAAGAGCATCTTTCAAAATGAATCTATCAATGATAGATATGCTCCCTTTTCCTGCCACAGTCACGGAAGATCCATTCGCCAATTTCACACGTTTTCTGCCAGAGGCAAGTTTATAATCTTGGAATATTTTTGCATTACCTGTCATGTGATCAGAGGCACCACTATCGATAATCCATTCATTACGAAATAAATTTTTACCTTCACATTTCTTGGCAGCCATGGCGACATTCAAAACATCAGCATCGAATTTTTCTTTATCACGACCAGATATCTTCTGGACATAGGCATGAAGATCCTTAATCTGATCACCTGTCAGTCTCTTACTCTCAGCAGCCATTGCAATCGTTTTGTTGCCTTTGTTTAATTTCCGTTCAGGATGAAGTTCCCAGCAGTAGTCAATCCCATGACCAATTTTTTTTGCAATGACCACACTTCTTATCTTTCCAGTAGCCACTTTTGATCCCTTTGGTAACCAATGCCGACCTCCCAAAAGAAGGGACATCCTCATCTTTCATCACAGCACGACGTTGTTCTTCTGACTCAATGGCATTATAAATCTCCTCAATATCTGAACTAATTCCTGTTGTCAAAAGCTGACTCTGAGTGGTTTCAAACTCATTGTTAAGGCCACCGAGAAAAATAAAAATCCGTTGTTTCCAGACCTCATCCCAGTACTTTTTTTGATCTGCAGTGCTAGTCCATATGTCATCACAGTAGTAATCGATCTCTTCCCATTTTGTTTTTTAAAAAGCATAATACCTCGCAACAGACATGTCCCCTTGTTTCATATTGTATATTTCTCTACTCAATTGATACATCCGAACATCCTATTTTTTCTGACCATACATACTCTCAAGAGTTAGCCATTGTTCCATTGCAGACTTCTTCCTCAGAACAAGCGGTTGGATATCCGGAGAAACAACATTTATGATCCAATTCCTGCACTGACTATCTTTTATATACCACTGTTCTTATAACTTATCGGTTATAGCAAGGGTTTTTTCCGACCATCAATATAACCACCACGACCCCTTGAGGCAAGCGCAACCTCCATAGCAGCTGACCACATCAAATAATTTGTTTTTGATAATTTTATCGTGGTGATCTGAGTTGGGATGGGGTGCTTGGCAGTGGCTTGTCCACTTTGAGCACAAAAAAAAACGATCAAGATCTGAGCAATGGAGGCTAGAATCCCTTGATTATGGCTCTGATACCATGTAGAAATCGAACGAACCACAAGAATGAGACAAAGATTTACGTGGAAAACCCTACGGAGAAGGAAAAATCACGGGAGCACACACAAACCCTAATCTCCCTCACTAGAGATTAGGGATCTCTCTTCACTATGTGTTGTGTATCATAATTAGGGAAGATGAGTACAACATATAGAGGTTAGGGTAAACGGTCCCTCATCTACATACCCGTTTACCCATCTAAATACCCATACAACTCAACAACACGCAATGTGCAAGACATTAAATGGGGAAGTTTGTTAAAAGGACTTGAAAATCAACATAGATGAACCCTTTACAGAAACCTTCGTATGTATTGTGCAAACTAAAGCAAAGGGATCATGCATAGATAATCCTAAACCACGTCTTATCAAACTTTATGCACAAACCATGAGTTAGATCGTATTAAAATAATAGGGTTTTTATCAGTTGTGCCCATCCGAGATATCACAATATCAGTTATGCCATATCTTTATGGTAATATCAGTTGTGCCCCCGACTTCTTGTCAATATTTCACTTGTGCCCCTCGGAGGGGCATAACTGATAAAAGATTTTTATCAGTTATGTCCCTCCGAGGGGCACAAGTGAAATATTGGCAAGAATTCGGGGGCACAACTGATATTACCAAAAAGATATGGACATAACTGATATTGCGATATCTCGGAGGGGCACAACTGATAAAATCCCAAAATAATATGTAAAAAAAGTTGATGCTTGGTTGTTCACTAGTAGCAGTTGGTTAGTTGTTGAGGAAGGAGATCTTACAATGTAATGTCATTTACAATAGAGCTGTTATAATTTATTTTTTTGCGATTTTGAATTCAAAATGGGATTTTTACATCCATAACCTTGAGTAATTTTGCAATCATAACCCTGCATAATCGTAAATTACATGAGAAACCATGAGTAATGCTTAACTCTTACATGACATAATCCTGTGTCATGTTCCGTTTGGGATGCCCGTTATGTTTGACGGTTTCCATTAAAAAAATAGAAAATTGTCCCTAATATCCATTCTTATTTGCAAAACATGTCATCGACACCTCCCTCTCCTCCGCACTCGAACTCCGCTCTCCCACTGCCGAGCAGCACCTCCGCCTCCCCTACATGCCATGCGTCGAGCGCCCCGCCGTCGAGCTTATCTCCTTCGGACTCTCCGTCGACCTCTGAGCAAGCCCACTCCCCTGCTCGAACCATGCCGCCGAGCTCCATCCCCTTTGAACCCCGTCGCTCTCTTGCTCGAATCCCACCGTCCAAACTCATCCTCTGCTTGAAGCTCGAACCCCCGACAGACTTGCAACATACCCCCCGGTCGATCCCCCCCGTCTGAAGCCGGCCGCTCCCGTCGACAGACCCCCACCTCGCTCCCTTCCCCTGCCCCGACCGACTGCCCCCGTGCGACCTCCGCCCAATGCCCCCCGGTCTCCCACAACCAATCGAAGCCCCCCAGCAGACAGACCCCCCACCTCAGCCCCCCCAACCCGGTCGAAGCACCCCCCGGTCTCCCACAATCGATCGAAGCCCCCAGCAGACAAACACCCCACCTCAGCGCCCCCCCCATCAGTCCTGCTGCTTCCCTCCACCGTTCCTCTGCACCCGGCTGCAGGCCCGCTGCAGCCTTCCACCATCGTCGAGCTGTTGCAGCCCGCTATAGTCGTTTCGCATGCAACATCCCCACTCTTTCCGCTGCCCTCCACTATTTATCTTTCGGGCGCATGGAAGCTCGTCAGTCAAAATTTATGAATGCACGGGTTGGCTCGAGAGAAAAAGACAAGATACTAATTTTTTTAGTTAGATTAAATTTCAGCCGTTAGATCGTTAATTGGTTAGATTAACTCAACCATCTGGTTGAGTTAACGAAGTAAAGTAACGGAAGGTTATAGATGTAAGATGTCACACTTATTCAGGATCCTGAGTGTAATTCGTTATTATGCAGGGTTATGAATGTTATTGCAAAATTACTCAAGGTTATGGGTGTAAAAATCCCTTTCAAAATTTCAACGTTATTGATAATATATTCGATTAATATTTCACCTATTATCTAAGTTTCACTTAAATATGAGGGTATTTGTTATTTTATCTTAATGGTCAAAGGTCCGGTCAACATTTAAACATCTTAAATCCCATTTAAAAAAGAATCGAGCTTTTGATCATTAAGATAAAATATTAAATGCCATCAGTCTTGGACGAAATTGGAGAATAAGTAGAACATTACTCAAAGATATAATCCATAAGGTTGGATTTTAGAATCGGGATCGAAAAAAAGAACAAAATGGAATTATAACAGCTCTACGCAAATACCATTACAACAGAGGATCTATAGTTGAGTGAGTGTTCCCGTCTGTAAGTATTTCGGCATTCTAGACAGGAAGCAGTGACCATAAGAGAGGATCCTTTGCTGTGGTGCCGTGTCTTCTTTGACCGTTCGGGCCACTCAATCTTGATCGAGCGGTTCGCACGATCTTGCGTGGTACGGATCTACAAAAAGTGCAACTTCCTGCGAACTGCTTGATCAAGATCGAGCAGCTTGAGCTGTTGCAACAGAATCTGCTGCACTACACGCTACGAACGGAATGATCCGCCTCGGTGACCATGGTCCTGTGATCTGACGATGTCGCCTGCAACTCTCGCCGTTGGGATCTTATGTCTGAGTTTCTTCTGCCATGCTGAAAGATGTCAGTAATCCTCTCACATTCATCTTTCACCTGTGTTTGCTTTCCTTAAGAAGTTTTGATTTCAAAAATAAATTTACGAAGCTCGAGATGAGCCATAGAGATCGGTAAAAAAACAACTTTTTTATGAAAATTTTTAAGTAGATCTACAACGTATGTTATATTTATCTTAATAAACAGAGTCTAGCTTCAGTTTTATTCAACATTAATAGTTTTAGAAAATACTTGCAGACACAGTAGCGTATGCATATAACTAGCACGATGATTTCTCAAACAAAATCCATTTTTGGTAAGAATTGCATGGAAGAGGATAATGTATGCATGCACGCTCATGTCCTTCATGCAACAGCTCCCAACTACACCTTCGTCCACCCTGCGAGCACCTTCCCTCCGACGTCCTCCTCCCACGACTACAGGGGCGGAACTACATTGACGAGTGGGGGGGCCACGGCCCCTGCTGCATTTTTTAATCTGTGTATAAATGTTAGTTAATTACATTAGTTGGCCCCTCCTTTTAAATTTAAGGTAAATATGAATAATGGTGATAAAAGATGATATGACGATATGACATCTAATACACAAATCTGTGCAAAAGATGTGACTAATTTTTTTATCATTCTCATTACATTATCATATAAATTAAGTTGTCAACCCATATAAATTTGGGTGTAAATGGATATCGATAATATCTGATCTGTTTTTTATACAGATTTTGACACATGTATCTTTATCCATTTTTAAATTGATACATATATGGATATCATTTTGATATCCGTAAGTATTGTATATGTATCTATATATAAGTACTCTTATATAAATATAGTTATAGATTTATTATTTAACGTATATGACACTATTTCAAGCATTCTTTCACCATGTTTATTATATTTTTTATGATGTAAAGCATATTTAGGATATCTGTATCATGTATATTTCCTCCAGTACTATAATCAATTTATAGAGAACTTCTATTATTTATATATGATCACTCTCCGTTTTACATTCTACCCGTTTTTTAAGGATATTGGTAATGTAATTTTCATGTCCGTCAATATCCATATATGCATATGTATTCATATTTAAAAATGAATAAGGATATGATAACACCTATATCCTAATCTGTACGTTTGCATCCTTAATTGTAAATATTTGATAATCGATATATTTAATATAATGGAAATTTTATTCTATATATATCTACCTTTTTAAATATAACTCATTTATATTATCTCAAAAATTATAATATTATTTTTAAAAATGAATTTCATAATTTTATTATATTTCTCCTTGAATATTAGTTAACTTATCTAATTTAAAAATTTCACTTGCATTGTTTGACCATAAGATCTGGAAAAAATAGACTATGTTGAAATTTACATAAGAGGTATAAAAATTTCGGAGTCCACACAATAATTATAATATTGAAGAAAGTCTGCATAGTAATGTAAGAGTTTGAAGATGTGAAATGATTCATCTTGACCTCAGAAATTGAGGATTAAAAAGTTTATTTTACTTATATAGATGTAAATACAACAACAAAATGGTTAAACGCTTTTTTAAAAAACAACACTATGTCGTCCATTATTAAATATATAGATTATATTATTTATTATGAGATTTTTTGTATTTAAAATTATCGACGAATGTAATATCCGTTGCTATATTATTAGAGATAATCTATATGCCAACACTTATACAATGCTATTTTTGAAAATTTTAACTAGATGTAGCTAAATTTTGAACTAAAAAATGGCGATGATTAGCTAAAATTTGAAAATAACAAGGGATAAGTGTTTTTTACGGGCTTCGTTGCTAATGATATAACAATATGTAACATTCATCGCTAATTTCAAGTATAAAAAATAATTTTACAACAAATAATAACGTCGTTATATATTTAGGAATGGACAATATAATAACGTTTTTTTATAGTTTCATTGTAGATTCATGTTGTTGTAGTGATACTTTATCGGCCCCTCCTCGTTGTAATTCCTGGTTCCGCCCCTGCACGACTACATCGTCGTCGGTGTGGAGGCGCCGCCAGCTGTTAACTCGCCGCCACCCTCACCCACACCCACCGTGTACTCCTCGAACGCGGCGGCTCTCCTTACACCAACCCCAACACCACTGTAACGGTTTGGTTTTTTTTAACTAATAATAATAATAATAATGGGTGTAACTAATTTCCGATGATAATGTGGTTATTATTATTTTTAATAAGGAAGAGATAATGAATTAGGACTATTATCCATTAATTATACAATAATTATCCCTTGCTTAGTCAAAACTATTATTCATTGATTAATTCAAATTATTATTGTTATTTATCTCATTATTGATATCTATAAAAAGGGCATGAACCCCTCCATTAGAATCACCACATATTGCATACACGTGAGAGAGAGTTTAGAGAGAGAGGCCGCCGGTGACATATCTCGCAACGCCGTTCTTTAGTCCGGCAACGACAACCTTCTTCGTCGACTTCAAAGTTTGATCCGACGCAATTGGAGGAGTAACGACGTGGGATAGGTGGAATTCTGATCGACGAGTTTCATATGTCGGCAAGGTATGTGTCGAACCTCATAGGAACAGAACGTAAGATTCTTTTTGTTGTGGTTGCATTCAAATTCAAGTTGCACGTATTTAAACATCCTTTCTCTGTTACTATCCACGTAAGAGCACGGTGGATATGAGAATAATTGTATGTTTAATTTCAATATATATCTAGGATACACAACTCTCCAAAGGACATGATTCCATGCGAATTCTCGACTATGATCCACGGTTTTTGTGTGCAAGAATTTTTCCGTTAATTTTTTTAATACTGGAATGGATTGCTCTTGGTCTGGGCAATCACAAGAGGATATTAAGTGGTTACGTAATTATATGGTGCTATATCTAGATCTTATAGTCACATTATTATGCCATTATAATTCCACCGTGCATGTAATGGGATAAGACGAAATTCGTGATAGTATTAAACACGTACATTGAATTTACGGTTATTATATATCGCATCCACTGAAGTTGCTGGTAGTACAACTTTAAGGAAGTAAATTTCCAGTATTAAGTCAGCGGTTCGTCATTTTGTTAATCGACGCCAAGTATCTAGAATATATTACTAGATTAACATAACTATATTATCTACTAGAGACAAATAAATATCAAAGTTTTGGATTAATTTGATTGTTTAGGTTCTCGATGGATCTCTATTACATAGTTGGAAATTCACAATGATGAAATATTAATAATATGCATGCATTTCATGTCATCTGCACGAGTTAACTTTAATTATATCAAAATATATTACGTCATGTAAGATATGTGAAATAAATGGTTTATACTTCTTAAAGTTGGTAAAGAGTAGAATTATTGCAATATTTTTATTCACATTAAAACATGAATAATTTGTAGATGATTTCCTTGTGGAACAAATTTGATGGATTTATAGCAACTGGTTCGTCAATATAATTGGTGGTGTACTATTTTTATTGATATTTTAATCAGTTGTGATTAAGGTTCAAAAGTAATTAAGATGGATAAAAAATTTTCGGCACCGACTCGAACTAAGGGGTCGTAAGGGCCTAAAGGGCCAACGCCTTCCGGGGGCGTGAGGCAAAAGATAAGTCCTCTACGGTTGTAGCTACACTGTCATGTTATGTATTGTTATGAAACTGCTTGTGTCGGCGGTAAGCCATCAAAGCCCTCAAAGCCGCCTAAGAAGTAACAATCAAAACCACTCTAAACATGAAAAATGTCATGGCATATGTGCAATATATGTTAATGTTATGTGCATATATGCAATTATGTTACTATTATAGACTTATGTGTAAGTTCCGTTAAAGTTAAGTGCACATATGAAACTTATGTTAATGTTATGGACATATATGCAATTTATGTCAATGGTATGTGCATATTTGTCAATTATGGTAATTTTTAGGTTACATGTGCAATTATGTTATTGTAAAATGCATATGTGCAATTCATGTGAGCATTATGGACATACATGCAAATATGATAAAATTTACGGGTATATGTGCAAATATGTTATGTTATTCATGGTTATGAAAGAAAATTTTGTTATATGCATTAAATAAATTAATTTATGATTTATATGATAATGACTTTTGTGACTTGTTTTCTACGCTAGCCAGCTTGACCATAACTTGGCACATACTGAGCGTTATGCTCATAACATGTTTTGCAACCTTTTCAGGAGAACAAGAGGATTAGATCATTAGCGGTTTACGGGAGCCGACACAGTCTTCAAGAAGTAGGATCAGTATGGATCTACTGCGGGTTTGCTTTGGAAGGACGTCTTTTATGCCCACTGGAATAAGGAAATCGTGGATACGATTTCATCTAGTTTATTTATCTTTTCTTTAATTAAGGAACTCTTGGAATTGTGAACTTATTATGATTATGGAAAAGTTTTTTAGTTGGTTATTTACTGCTCTTTTATGATATGATTGATGCTATGAGTAACGTTCCCGAGATGTCCGCCGAGTTTCTCGCTTCCGCAATATTCTCGGACGATCGGGTTTGTTACACCCTGCTCTCATCCTTCCTGTTCGCCATCACCGACCCTTCTTTCGTCGACCACTTCCCCTCTGAGGGGGTCGTCTTCTAGGTCCGCGCACACGTCCTCAGAGGCGGGACATCCATCAACGCCGGCTACTACTCCCACATGCACCCGCCTCCTACATCTCAAGGGCCAACTGGGACCTGCCCTCGTCAACGACTCCTACTTGTGGGTCGAAAAGGTCCTAGTCCACAAGCCCGCGATCCTCCAGTAGCTTGTTGAACCTAATCTTAGAATGGCTCCATCACAACTAGAATGAGTCCATGGCATACGTGTATGGTTGTGATTGCATGGTGGGGTTTGCATGATCAAGTCACTAACAACTTAGAGTACGTGGGTGGCTCTCCTTGCATGGAGGCATTTCTTTCTATTTTTGCTTTCATCCTATTGTTAGCTTATAGTGGTGCTATATAAGCATGTATCTTGCACTCATCTCAAATCATCAACAAGCAATAGAATTTCTCTTGTTTCTCCATCTAGAGTGAGTACATCACTTTCCTTCCCAACCCCATTTACAACACTCGTTCCTTTTTCTATCTTGTTTTCCATCTTGCTCGATCAATCAAATTGAGTAAGGTGCGTGCGTGATATCCACCCTAATAGAGAGTGGATTTGTGAGTGAGACCCTACCCTAAATTCCAACATTTGGTATCATAGCCTAGGTACATCCGAGCCCATGTCGATCGTGTCTCAGGACGAGGCGGCGCGGGAAAACGGCGGAGGGTTGTTCCGCTACCCGTAGTTAACGGCAACGAACTACACCAGTTGGGTGATCAGGGTGCATGCCATGATGGAGGATCAAGGAGTATGGAAGGCTATCGAAACGGCGGCTGGTGTGGCCGTCGATACGAAGAAGGACAAGAAGGCGAGGCCGCATATTCTCCAAGCTCTCCCGGAGGATCTCCTAATGCAAGTGGCGAACAAGAAAATGGCAAAAGAGGTATGGGACTGCCTCAAAACCAGGTTCATTGGCGCAGATCGCGTCAAGAACGCACGGTGACAAACATTGAAAAGTGAATTCGATGCTATGCAGATGCAAGAAACGGAGACCTTGGACTAGTACGCCGGCAAACAGAATAGAATGTTTGTTCGGTATGCAAACCTTGGGGCGACTCTCAATGATGCCACATTGGTCAAGAAGTTATACGACACCATGCAGGATCGCTTCCTTAGCGTGATTGCCGGGATCGAATAATTTTGCGATCTCGACACCATGCCATTCGAGGAGGCTGTGGGACGCTTGAAGACCTATGAAGAACGAACGTGCATGCGAAAGCCTAACAACAATGGCAACGACGAAACCAGCTCTTGTTCACTCAAGCCGAGTGGGAGACGCGATAAAAGAAGGTTGGAGGCGATTCAACGTTGAGTAACAAAGGTAAATCTCAAACTCCCTCAGCTAAAAATAATCGTGGCTGGGGAGGACGAGGAAGAGGACGCGACAGGGGAGGTCGTAATGGGTCGTCACAAAAGGAGGGTGCAAGTGGCTCCAACGGCGGTGGCCGTGACAAAAGCCACATCCGGTGCTTCAACTGCTACAAGATGGGCCACTATGCATCGGAATGCAGGACTCCGAAGAAAGAGGCAGAGGCACACTTTGCTTATGTCGATGACTACGAGGCAACCCTACTGCTTGCGACATCAAGCAAGGAGCAGGAAGAGGTCATCCTGTTGAACGAAGCAAAGACGAGGCCGGAGCTTCGTAGCACGAAGGAGGTGGGTGCCCCCTGTCATGTCTGGTACCTGGACAACGGGGCAAACAACCAAATGACCAACGACAAGTCTAAGTTCCATGAGCTAGACGAGAATGTCACCGGTAATGTCAAATTCGACGATGGATCGAAAGTGCAGATAATGGGCAAGGGGTCAATCTTGTTTAATTGCAAGAACGGAGATCAGTGGCTCTTACATGAAGTATACTACATCTCAAGACTCTGCAGCAATATAGTGAGTCTCGGACAGCTCACCGAGATTGGTCACAAGGTGATCATGGATGAGGAATGATGAATACCCATTCATCACTCTTTATTCTTCTATTTTAGCTACAAAAACCTTTGCAAATACATGTAGATATGTGTAAATACAAATAAATACCAAAAGCATGCATTGTGTAAAAACCTATAATTAGCATGTTTTTGTGCACAAAATAAAAGAATAAAGAGCAAAAAGAAAAAGAGGGAAATATTTAGAATAAATATTGAGCAACCTAACCCAAGGGAGGGCTCAGCATGGGCCTGACCGCATAAAAGCCAAAGTAGAGGGAGATAGGGGCTCACATTGGTATATATTTGTAAATACATAAAACTTCATATTTTCCTCACCCAAAAATATGTTTGTCCATATTGTGTGTATATTCTATTAAAAACAAAATAAAAAGATAAAAATCAAAAATTCAAAAATACTCTTCCTTCACCATGTGTATAGACCACACCCTTGTATTTATTTAATCCTATAAATAAATGAATTTATTTTCAAAACTTTTTGTAAATATTCTATGGCTTATTTTGTAAATAAAATAAATAAAAAGAAACAAAACAAAAATCAAATAAAAATTACAAAATTGAAAATACCAAAAATACATTGTATTAATACCATGTATATAAATATATTTAACCATTTATTTCACCCTTGTATATAAGTGATAAAAATCAAATAAAAATATTCTTTTATTCCTCATCTTATCTTGTAAATAAATAAAATACAAAATGGGCATAAAAACACATAAAAATAACAAATAAAAAATCAAAAATAAAAATCCATGTAGTGTACATATACCTATATATAGAGCTAACCTATTTTTATTTCCAAAAATTAATTAAAAATCACCAAAAAATAGAAAAAAATAAAAGAAAAATATTTCATGTTTTAAGTTTTCTTTAATTCGACCTATTTTTGCCCTAAAATAAATGGTCAAAGTTCGGGCACACGTGGCCGCTCCTGATTGGGCCACGGGGGAATGTTGACCCCGGTCAACTCCCCCGCGCCTCTTTCCTTTTCTGGCCGTCGCGCGCCGCGCCTTCTTCCCCGATTTTTCCCACGCGACTCCAGCTGTCTCCCACTCAACCCCCGCGCCCATATTCTTCGCCGCACATCCCTCTCCCTCGCCGGATCTTCAGCCATCAAATCGACGCTTTCCTTAGCCGTCGAGCCTCAACCCTAGTCGCCCGGTCACGCTATATATCCTTCCCCTCCGCCGCCCTCGCGCCGCATCTTTGGACCCTCTCCTTCTTCCCCGTGACCTCCATTGGCCTCGCAAGAGTGACAGCAAGCCGTTGCCTTTGTAGCAGTGAGGCGAGAAGGCGTATCCTCTGATCCGGCGTAACCTCGCCGTCCTTGCTCCGCCGCCGCGTTGAGCACCGAGCTTCAGGCCTTGACGCCCTTCGAAGCTACGACCCGGAGATAGCCACGCTCCAGCCCAGTCTACTTCAGCCACCAGGTAGCTTTAGTTCCTTCTAGTTTAGCCTAATTTCCGATTACGCCCAAACCTCATCTCCGACGCATCTCTCCGATTCCGGCCACTCCGATAACCCATCGTCCAATCCGACCCGATCAGCACCTTCGCAACCTCCTCACGCACCTTCTTCACCCCTTCACTCAACCCAGATCGCACAGGATCTGGGATTCGAGCTCCCTCGCCGTCGCTTCACCGGAGCTCGTTCACCACGCACCACCGTCCACCTTCACGCCACCTAACCGGGTCGAGGCACTTTGCCCTCGACCCGCGAAGCTTCTTGACCATTTTGCAGGTCCAAAGGGGGCGTCTGAGCCTCCTTCCCAGTTCAGCCAGGAGCTTCGAGCCATAGGCCTCGCCGGAGCCCCTCCAGGGCTCGGTTGGACCCTTGGCCACCACCAGCAGCTGCGCAACCTCACGCCGGAGCTTCTCCGACCTTCAGGCGCAGCTGAGGAGGACCGGAGTTCACGCAGGACGTCGGCGAAGTTCGCCGGCGTCGAGTTCTTCCTCCACCTTCCAGAGCCGTCCGATGCACCCTCTGCTCCAGATCTGATCGTGACCGTCCATCCTTGAAGGAGCAGCAGCCGTTGATCTATCTGAGGAGACATCTGGACCGTTGCATCCGAGGAGAGAGGCACCCGAGCCCCGCACCGCTCGATCTTCCACGTGGCCTCCCTCGGACCGTCGATCGAGTCGAAGAGGAGAAGAGAAGAGTAGCGCCGCGCATCCAGCCGTCAGATCATACACGTGGCGCCCATCCGACCGTCGCTATTAATAAAGGGGTAAATTTCATAGGACCCCCTCTGTTTATCTTATTTCAGTTTAGTCCTGTAATTTTCAATTCTAGTTGTTTATTTTCTGGGTTATTTGCATCAAGGACCTCGGACTTTATTTTAATTGCACTTATACCCCTGCCAGTAGTGAACCACGTGCGTCATCACGTGTTATTCTGGGTTATTTGCATGCGACCCCTTGTAGTTCTGGATGTTATTAATTGAATGAAATGTTTTGTTTATTTGCATTTATGCCCCTGTGAGCATTGTTTTTGCACATGTGCGAATTATTTTGGGTAAATTGCATATAAGCCCCTGGACTTTTGGTACTTGTTACCAATAAGCCCTCGGAACTTATTTTTATTACATTTAGGTCCCTGTGTGCCCCAGACACGTGCTTGGCATGTGACTTCTTGGGTATTTTGCACCAGGACCCCAGAACTTTTGGGTATTTGCACTTAGGTCCCTGTGCACAGTGCCCCACCTTTATTTTTGAATAAAATATCAAACGACCTCCAAATCAAATGAAATTTTGACACATGGCTCCTGCCATGGTGTAGGAATTTCTATGATTTTTGGGGACATTTTGGATTTCATTTATTATTTTTAAAAATTCAAAAACCCATATTTTTGCTACTGTTTGACTTTAAAAATACCAAAAAAATATAAAAACTTCACCAAAAATTCTAAAAAAATTAGGTACTGTTATTTGCTTGTTGGTTGATTTTCTAGCCAATTTTGGCTACTTTTCATCACTTAAAAACCCTAAAAATTGAAAAACCCCTAAAAACCCATAAAAATTGTAATAAATAAATTAAAAATCCAAAAACAATAATTAGGGTGCCTAAATTTTCCTTGTTCTTCATAGATTATAGGAAAATTACCTTCAGGGCTGTTTGAGATCCAAAATTATTTTATTTTTGGATCTTAAGCCTTGCTGGACAGTACCCTACATTCTTTGCATTGTTTGATTTTTAATAATTATTTTATCCATTAGAAAAATTCCAAAAATTCACCAAAAACAGTAAAAAACATTTAAAACATAAAAACCAATTTTTTGGAATTTTTGCATCATTTGTGTGTCTTGTATAAATTGTTGAAGTTGCCTTGCATTCACTTTTTCTCATTTTCTCATCTTTAAAAATTCTAAAAAAATACAAAAACAAATAAAAACCATAAAAAAAAGACTTTTTGGACTCTGACTGCATCGTAGGCCGCAAGGCCAATCTGTGCTCCTTGTGTTCGACCCTGGGAGCTATACCAGGTGAATCCTATAGCAGACCGCTCTATCTTGTGTTTTGATTGATTGATCTCTTTGTGAGTGGTTTATTTTCTTGATTTACTCAGCCCGAGTGATTGAGGTCGCAACGACCTAGCATTTATTTTACACCTTTACCTTAGTCATTTGGGCGGTGATCAGAATGGCGCCGTTGCCGGGGAGCACGGCTTTGTAGTCAGTTTTCCATTTTGTCTCTCTCTATATTATTGTTGTTTTCTGACCATTCTCTCTCTTTGATTTTTGTGCGAGGTACTACGTGGAGATCTTGGAGTATACTTTTTGAGGACCCGCACGGGAAGAGGAGCAGGAAGAGAGAGAGAGGAGCAGAGATTTTTAATTTCAGAGAGAGAGAGAGAACATTATTCTTGTTGTAATAATTTAGGACTTGAACTCTGGACACTTTTGGACATTTGTAACTTAGCGGGTCTGTTTCGCCGAGCACCGGTGTGCTCGGGGGACCCATCTGATTTTCGCGGCTTTTATCGTGGTTTTCATAGCTAGCTGCCTTTTCCGGTGTTTCTCGCGGTTTTAGCCCCTAGATTTAGGAATTTATGTTGATTGTGACGTAGATTTTTAAGGCCCAACACCTAATAGAATATCTGTTCCTATAGAACGTAATTGGACCTTAATAAAATTCATTGAAAAAGTTAGTAAAATTGGATTTGAGACCACGCGCCGTGAGGAGTCACATACAGCGCTGGCAGGACCCGTTGTGGCGGGCACCGAGTGACTCCCAAGATCGGACTCCGGACTCTATTCGATTAGCTAACTATTGTTCTTCACGATCAATAGAAGTTGCTCATCTAGGACTCGGCTTTTCCCGCTGCACCATTTAGGTAGTTTTATTTCTGTCTTTAAATTCTGCGCGGATCACTTGCATGTAGAGTGCTGGAGACAAGGTACGCATTTCTTTCTCTGCATGCATCATTGATTTCTCCGTGCATCGGCTTTTTCGTCTTCTCCCTCTGTGTTTGGATTATTAATCATCAGGAGAATTGGAAAAACCGTTAGGCCGCCTGTATTTATTTTGAAAAATATTTAAAAAAGAAAAAACAAAAAAAATTGGGACTGGATAACATTATTGACCCTAAAAGACACTCACCATAAAAATTTGTCTTGGGGAGAGCAACCCCCTCATTGTTTGGTTTGATTGTGCGAGAGAGTGACCCGAACACTAGGTAAAGCCCTCCGGTGCTCATCTCGACTGATTACCGACTCTTCTGTGCGGGACAGTCGGTTGAGAGAGTATCGGGTATCCCAGCAGGTCACGTAATCGCTCTGATATCTTGGATGTTCACCAAATAAAATTGACAAGATAAATTGACCGATCTTTCACGGTCTTAACATTGTGTTGCGTTGGTGAACCAGGGGTTTGCTTGCGATCATATTTTCTCCAGATCCCATCCGCCTAACTCGCCAAGATCAAGATGATGGGCAGACGATCTCTTAGGCAGCCTCTGGCTGCACCGCTTTCAGGCGCGTCTACTCCATCATCTAGGTTGGCCCGTGAGAGTCGAGACCAGCTCTCCGGGCCCGAGTTCGAATCCACCCTGTTCCCCCTCGATCCCCTTTCTTCTGTTCCTGAGAGACATGAGCCCGAGGAGAGACGAACTCATTTGACCGAACCTGAGTTGGGCTCTTCTGATTTTGCAGACATCCCTATGGCTGGAGCCGGTAGTTCAGACGATCGCCAGCCCGAGCACTTTGTTTTAGACCAGGGAGCGATCAACTCCACCCTGATCGCATCATTAGAGACGGTTCAGAACCAGTTACGCGATCAGGGGGCATTCATGATAGAGATGAGGAGGGAGTTGGAGAGACTCCGAAGAGAGCGAGAAGAGCCGAGCGAGCCGGAGGACATTCCTGATGCTGATGCAGAGGCAGCAGCCGCAGCAGCAGCAGCCGCAGCAGCGGAAGCCGCCGCAGCAGCGAGACCGATGCGGGAGCTTCACAACCCTGGATCTACACTGATGCACCAGTGGGTAGTGATTCCTGCTATCGTGGGGGATTTCAAGTTCCCTCCGAACACCCTGCAGATGCTTCCTCATTTTCATGGACTCGCCACTGAGGAACCACACCTCCATCTCCAGGAGTTCTTGATGATCTGCAGCACTGTCCACGACCGTCGTGTGGACCAAGATACGATTCGAATGATGGCCTTCCCTTTTTCACTGGCAGATAGAGCAGCCGCCTGGCTGAAACATCTAGGGAAATTTGTGTACACCTGGGATCAGCTCCGCACCGAGTACTTGAACAAGTACTATCCACTCGGGCAGACGAATGCAGCAAGGGCCCTGATCAACAACTTCTCCATGCTCCCTAACGAGCAATTTCACGAGGCATGGGAGAGGTTCAGAGAGCTTCTGGATAGATGCCCACACCATGATATCTCGAAGCCGAACCTAGTTCAGAGCTTCTTCAGTGGGCTAACACCAGAGCTTCAGGGTCTGGTGAATGCTTCTTGCGGCGGGTCCTACTTTGCCAAGGACCACAACCAAGTCTGGGCCATCTATGAGGAGATGTCCGAGAATTACATGGTGATGTCCCAGACTCGGTTGTATACACAGAGATCTCAGCAGCCGCCAGGACCCGTGCAGTATCAGCGGATAGCACGGGTTGATGCAGGTCCATCCAGTTCGTCCACAGTTGCAGCCGCACAGGCAGAGTCGGCCGCTGCGGACATGGGGATTATTAGTGAGAAGTTGGACCGCATGGAAATCATCGAGAAGAAGCAGTGCCAGGGCATAACTCAGATGGAGGAGATGGCACAGACTCTGAGCGACATGAAGACCCAGCTCTTGTGCCTTCAGGAGGCACAGACGGCTCCTCAGCCCCGTCTTCTGTCGCGAGGCGATTCCGGTGGCAGCCGCAGCTCGTCCCAGCGCTCCAGCTCCTTGCAGCAGCCTAGACAAGTTCACCTTGTACAGGCGGAGCCGTACCAGCAGCAGCAGCCCTCTTACCAGGCACCACCATCTCCAGACTTACAGATGGTGGTATATCAGCCGGATCAGCCTCTGGATGTACTCCCACCAGCCCCATACGATGCAGAGCCGTTGATGGATGTCAACGGAATTTGGTATGACCGTCCTCAACCTGGAATCCGACGAGACCATCCCGGATTCAGGTGGGGGAATGGGGGTAACCAGCCCCAGCAGCAGCCAGCCGGTCAGGGAGGGCAGTACTCCGCCCAGAGAGATCACCAGCAGCACCCAGCATCCCAGCCATCATCATTCGTATCTCGTCCCTATCAGCAGCAGGGACAGAGTTGGAGACGTGAGCAGCAGGCTCACCAGCAGCAGCATCCATCCTCTTACCCCTCTCAGCCCCAGCAGCACCAGGTCCAGCAGCCTCATTACCAGAGAGGCAACCCGTCGGGCTCCCATGAGAGCCCCGCCATGGATGATCTAGCCCGCCTCTTCACAGAGCAGCAGGCTACATTTAGACGGGAGATGGACGAGTTCCGCCAGGAGATGCGGGACCTGATGAGAGGGAAGGCCGCCATCCCTGCACAGATCGAGCCTAATCCGAATAACTTGAAGAGGAAATCTGAGCAGGTAGTTCACACTGAGACTACCACTTCTAGTGACTCCTTTGATGTTATCTCGTCGGATTTATTTGATGCTGATTTTGTCACACTTAGGAGCGGTAGAAGACCAGCAGGAGGCGCCTCATCTGAGCGACCACACGAGGATTCATCTAGAGCGCCAGATGAGGAAGAGGAGAGCGGTACTGAAGCCGCACATCCTGATGAGGGTGGTACTGAGGCCACCCGAGATGCTGATTCCACTGGCGGTACTGAGGCCGCCATTTCACCACATAGAGGAGGTGGTACTGACGCCACCAGCAGAGCCGAGCCAGCCCGCGGTACTGAGGCCGCAAGACGTCTAGTTGTAGAGCCAACTAGAGGTGGTACTGATGCCACCAACATTTATTCTGATGTTGTCTTTTCTCGCATGAATGTATCTCGGAACTCTGATTTGAATAAAGGAAAAGGTTTAGTTTCTTCTGATCCCACTGTGATGAATGATGTTATTGAGGATCCAGTCATTGAATCATCTAGACCTATTCCTAGTCCTTCATCTGAGAAGGACCCTGTGATCCCCTTTCCTAGAGCCCTTGAGTTGGGGAAGGGGAAGAAAAAAGAAAAAGACCCAAAAAAGAGAGAGCAGGAGGAGTTCAGCCAGAGCATGATAGACCGATTTCACATCCAGCTGACCCTCAATGAGGCTTTGCAGCACATCCCTCTTCTTCAGCGGTCCTTGAGAGACAGGACCACCGTCAGGAGGACGAAGAGGAACAAGACCGCAGAAATTCATGTGCTAACAAAAGCCACGTGTTACGCGATCCAGAACCATCTGCCGACTAAGAGGCCAGATTTAGGGGCCCCGTATGTCAGATGTCAGATTAGTGAGCAGATGTTCGACCGTACTCTCTTAGATAGCGGATCGTCGATCAACCTTCTTCCGGCAGCCCTTCTCGACCACTTAGAGTTGGGCACTCTTGTACAGAGCAGGACATACCTTCAGTTTGCTGATCGGTCTGTCAAGAGGCCAAAGGGGTTGTTGCGAGACATTGTCGTCACGATTCAGGGTCTGCAATTCCCCGTGGACTTCGTAGTGCTGGACATGGAGACCCCTGACTCGTTGACCGATTCCCCCATCATCCTCGGTCGCCCATTCTTGGCCACAGCCAAGGCGGTGACTGATCATGATAGCGGGAAGGTGTACTTTCGCGTCCAGGGCGAGAGTATATCAATAGAGACGGTTAAGGACCACAGAGCCAGATCCAGATCCCGCTCACATGGCAGTACAGATTCAGAGCAGCTGACAGACCCAGAGCCAGACATCCACCAGGACTGTGATTTTGTGATCACAGATGATGAGGCAGCTTGGGCAGATCCTGTAGCACAGACCATCCTCTCATATTCAGATTCGGCTGATGCAGAGATGATAGTAGAGGATAGTCTGGAGAGCACGGACCTGGTACAGGATACTATTGAGTCAGCAGAGTCGGACCTTGATCGCGACACGATTTCCAGTGATGGTGGTACTGAGGCCACCCTGCTCTATGGTGGTGCTAATGCCACCTTGTTCTCCAGTGGTACTGATGCCACTGAGTCTGATATAGATCCCTCGGATTCAGAGTCTGATTGGGCAGATTGTAGTGATCAGATGCCAGATCTGGATCCACCTGAGCCTATAGATGAAGAGGAGGTAGAGGCAGAGCAGATCAGAGACAATGTAGAGGACCCGCCTTCTCCAGATCCAGTTTGTGAGAGTTCATTATCATTTTCCCAAGCAAATTTGGCAGAATTATCAGCATACACACATCTTCTTCAGAAGCCAGATTTGCCAGCACCCAGCTGTCCAGAGCTAAAGCCGCTCCCTACTTCGTTGAAGTATAGATTCCTTGCGGGAGAGTCTGAGATGTACCCAGTCATCATCTCTGCAGATCTGACTGGAGAACAAGAATCCCGTCTGATGGAGGTTCTTGAAAAGAACCGCAAGGCAATTGGATGGAGCGTAGCAGATCTCCATGGGATTAGTCCTTCGTTGTGCTCCCACCATATCTATCTCGAGGAAGGGGCAAAGCCGTCGCGTGAGTTCCAGCGGCGACTGAACCCCAACCTAAGAGAGGTTGTTATGAAGGAAATATCAAAATGGTGGAGTGCAGATTTTATTTACCCCATTTCCGACTCCAAGTGGGTTAGCCCCTTGCATGTGGTACCCAAGAAGACGGGCATCACGACTGTGATCAGTGAGTCGGGAGAGGAGATTGCTACACGAGTACCCACCTCTTGGCGGGTCTGTGTTGACTACAGGAGACTCAACCAGGCCACCAAGAAGGACCATTTCCCCCTGCCTTTTATTGACCAGATCATAGAGAGACTGGCAGGGAAGAGCCATTATTGCTTCCTAGATGGGTACTCGGGCTACAACCAGGTGGCCATCGCTCCTGAGGATCAGGAGAAGACCACCTTTACCTGTCCCTTCGGTACTTACGCCTTTCGACGCATGCCATTCGGGCTATGTAACGCCCCTGCGACTTTTCAGAGATGCATGCTGTCAATCTTTTCGGACATGGTAGGGGAATGTTTGGAGGTCTTCATGGACGACTTCTCGGTTTACGGCGACGGTTTCGATTCCTGTCTTGACTGCCTAGACCGAGTGCTCCAGCGATGTATTGATACCCGCTTAGTTCTGTCTTGGGAGAAGAGTCACTTCATGGTGACTCAAGGGACGGTGCTTGGCCACATCATCTCCAACAGAGGCATGGAGGTTGATCCGGCCAAGGTCGATGTCATTAGGAAACTCACACCACCGTCCAATCTGAAGCAGTTACGGTCATTTCTGGGGCACGTTGGTTTTTACAGGAGATTCATTCATGATTTCAGCAAGATTGCCCGACCGTTGACTGACCTATTGACGAAAGACACCGAGTTCCTTGTCGATGACAAGTGTCTTTCGTCCTTTGAGACTCTCCAGCAGTGCGTAATTGAGGCTCCTGTCCTTCAGCCACCCGATTGGTCTCTCCCATTCGAGATCATGACGGACGCCTCCGATTTTGCCGTAGGGGCCGTGCTAGGACAGAGGAGGGATGGAATTCCGTTTGCCATACACTATGCTAGCCGCACATTGGATTCCGCCCAGCGGAATTATACGGTCACAGAGAAGGAGATGCTAGCAGTAGTGTTTGCCCTAGATAAATTCAGATCATATATCATTGGATCTAGAGTGACCTTATACACAGATCACACCGCCATCAGGTACCTCATGTCAAAGAAGGATGCCAAGGCCAGACTTACTAGATGGATCCTTCTACTCCAGGAGTTCGACATTGAGATCAAGGATAAGCCTGGAGTCAAGAATGTGGTGGCGGACCATTTATCCCGATTAGAGCAGCCTGAGGATTCTGAGCAGATTGATCCCATTTGTGATACCTTCCCAGATGAGGCGATCCTTGCTATCACCTCACTCCCGTGGTACGCCGATATTGTGAACTTTCTCGTTGTTGGGAAAGTCCCACAAGATTGGCCCAAGCAGAGGATTGAGACCTTCCTTGCGAAGGTCAAGTCTTACCACTGGGAGGATCCCATCCTTTACCACGAAGGAGGGGATAGCATCTGGCGTCGGTGTATTCCTCAGGAGGAACATCATAGTGTCCTCACTTACTGCCACAAGCTTGAGGCAGGAGGACATCATTCTGGGAGGAGAACGGCACAGAAAGTGCTCCAATCCGGCTTGTGGTGGCCTACACTCTTCAAGGACTCTGATGAGTTCGTGAGGAGGTGTACTGACTGTCAGAGGATGGGCACTTGTGGACAGCGTGATATGATGCCGATGCAGCCCATTCACTTCTGTGAGGTTTTTGACGCATGGGGCATCGATTTCATGGGTCCATTCCCTAAGAGTCAGGGATTTGAGTACATTCTGTTGGCCGTAGATTATGTTAGTCGTTGGGTTGAGGCTATCCCCGCCCGAGCCGCAGATGCGAAGACAGTTTGCAGATTTTTGAAGAAGCACATCATCACGCGGTTTGGGGTTCCACGAGTTCTGATTTCTGATGGGGGATCTCATTTCATCAACGACCAGGTGAAGGCACTTGCTAGAGAGTTCGGCATAGACCATCGTGTTGCTACACCATACCATCCACAGACAAATGGTCTAGCCGAAGTGTCGAATAGGGAGATCAAGAATATTTTGCAGAAAGTCGTCCGCCCTGACCGAAAGAATTGGTCACAGCTTTTGGACTCGGTCTTGTGGGCATATCGGACGTCTTTCAAGACTCCATTGGGTACGTCTCCCTTTCGCCTCGTTTATGGCAAGCCATGCCATCTACCTGTTGAGCTGAGGCACAAGTCACTCTGGGCAGTTACAGACATATTGATGGATCCAAATGGTATAGGAGACCAGAGGAGGGCAGAGTTAGCCGCCTTGGAAGAGCTTAGAGATGCAGCTTTCTCAAACAGCCTACATTATAAGGAGAGAGTCAAAGAGTGGCATGATTCTCATATCAGCCACAAGCATTTTGAGATTGGACAGAAAGTATGGCTGTTTGATGCGAGGCTTAGATTATTTCCAGGGAAGCTACAGAGCAAATGGAAAGGACCCTATTTGGTCAGAAAGGTACACGATAACGGTAGCATTGATATATCTGAGTTATCTTCTGAGAGTACCTTCCGAGTGAACGGCCAGCGGCTCAAACCATTTCTAGATCATGAGCCGCGGGACGTTATTATTGCTGCTATTCATTTTGCGTGAGATGTGGTCCTTTGACTCACATCTTTTACATCTCACGCCTGATCTTCACTGTTCCTCCGCCTGTATAGATCCAGTTGTCCATATCATTCTATTCTTTAGTCCCACATCCCATTTCTCATCTTATGATTATGCTATACTTAGGGTGTACTTTACCCTAAGTATAGGGGGGATGTCGGACCTGTGAGTATTCTTTTCATTCTTTCTGCTCTTGTTTTTGCTGCCTATACTTAGGGATATTTTACCCTAAGTATAGGGGGGGCAGATTCTGTATATTCTTCACTCGGCTTTCCCTTCATGTACAGCTTTCTATACTTAGGATTAGTTAATCCTAAGTATAGGGGGAAACCACCGAGTTCCTCTCATTTTATTCATTTATTCGTTCCTGTACTTAGCCATTCCTTTTCACTTCCCTTTTACTAAGCACGAGTTATGTCTTCTTCATCGCTCTTGATCACTCTGAGGACATCGTTCGAGCTAAGTATAGGGGGGGTGTGTATATATTTCATATATACTTTAGCCATAACTCGTACTCTGTGTGAGTGTGTTAATAAATAAAATGGCTAAAAATCACAAAAATCACAAAAATTAAAAATTTTTCATGTACATAAATCTCTTTTATTCGTGCACATACATAGCTAGTGTACAAAGTATTTTTGTAAAAATGATTTCAAAAATCTTTTGTGTGAAGCTTGTGTAAAATATTTTTGTATCAAAATTATGTATATAGTACAAATTTTTTTCCAAAATGTTTTGAAAATCAAAAGTTTGCAAAAATCTTGTGTAAATGTGTGTAAATATCATTTTGCAAAACTTGCACTTCATGCATCATTCATTCATGATTTCAAAACATTTTTCAAAATTCTTGCATGATTGTAAAATATTTGTAAATAGCATCTTTTGTACATATGTGTATATAGTTTTTCCTGGATAAGAGTTGACATTTAAACCAAGCCTGGAATTAAATTGAGAAATGGAGCTTGAATAAGATCTTAATTCACTTAACTTTAAGAGGAACCTTGTAGGACTTAGGGTTAAGGCTTTTCAGGTCCATAAGGACTTAATTCTTTGAGTCCACTAGGCTATGAGCATATGTCATCTTGATGAGCCTAAGTAGAGCACTTAACAACACACGCATGACTCTCAGAGACAATGGCTTAACTTGCACCTGCACTTTACACATGGCTCTCCATGGATGAGGCGGTGAGGAGGCAGTTTCCTTTGGCTTGGGGTAGCATATGAGGGTAGTACTTCTAGGCGGAACCTCTCTTCTTCTTATAGTGAAGGAAGTGCACCTCAACTTGGTCTAGTGGTGTTGAAAGCTAAAGACAGAAGCTGTGGGTTGCAATAAAGCTTCAAAAGAGGGATAGTCTACTGGCTCAAAGGGAAATTTCTTATATATGCTGCACCATGTAGATATGTTGTACAGAAGTCTTGAAAAAAAAAAAAATGCAAAAAGAACTCCAAAAAAGTGGTGGGTCGGATTGAAAATTTAATAACCCCACCGGAGTGAAAAGCAAAAGCTTATGGTATCATGTTACATCTCATGAAGCTTGCAGCGGGAGACTTAGCTACACTGGCTAGGCTTCCAAAACTCTATACTTCTACCCCCTCTCCTTGAGCCGGGTGCACTTGAACTTAGAAGGGAATACCCCGCTTCTCGAGGAAAGAGTTGCTAGACCGAGGCATTAGAGTTACCAGGTTGAGGGAGGTTGTTTCTTTGTCACTTCTGAGGTGGGGAGCCACATATCACTTACACCGCAAGGAAAGATTCATGGTCATTAGAGTTTGTGTATGTAGACTTGTTCTGATCTGGTTTATTGAGGAGTCTTGCCCATAGATTGGTGGAACTTGGAGGCTGTTGAGTTTTAGGCTTAAGTCCAAATAAGGTTCCGACACATTAATAATCCAAAGATCTGATCGAGCTCCATATTTCAAGTTAATGAAGGCAAAATTTAATAAGTCAACCTTGATCCATGTACATCCTCTTTTTCTTTTTCTTTCTTTCTTTTTCACTTCTTTTTCAAATAAGTGTTTGCTAAGGGACTAGCAAAGTTAAGCATAGGGGGGTGATGAATACCCATTCATCACTCTTTATTCTTCTATTTTAGCTACAAAAACCTTTGCAAATACATGTAGATATGTGTAAATACAAATAAATACCAAAAGCATGCATTGTGTAAAAACCTATAATTAGCATGTTTTTGTGCACAAAATAAAAGAATAAAGAGCAAAAAGAAAAAGAGGGAAATATTTAGAATAAATATTGAGCAACCTAACCCAAGGGAGGGCTCAGCATGGGCCTGACCGCATAAAAGCCAAAGTAGAGGGAGATAGGGGCTCACATTGGTATATATTTGTAAATACATAAAACTTCATATTTTCCTCACCCAAAAATATGTTTGTCCATATTGTGTGTATATTCTATTAAAAACAAAATAAAAAGATAAAAATCAAAAATTCAAAAATACTCTTCCTTCACCATGTGTATAGACCACACCCTTGTATTTATTTAATCCTATAAATAAATGAATTTATTTTCAAAACTTTTTGTAAATATTCTATGGCTTATTTTGTAAATAAAATAAATAAAAAGAAACAAAACAAAAATCAAATAAAAATTACAAAATTGAAAATACCAAAAATACATTGTATTAATACCATGTATATAAATATATTTAACCATTTATTTCACCCTTGTATATAAGTGATAAAAATCAAATAAAAATATTCTTTTATTCCTCATCTTATCTTGTAAATAAATAAAATACAAAATGGGCATAAAAACACATAAAAATAACAAATAAAAAATCAAAAATAAAAATCCATGTAGTGTACATATACCTATATATAGAGCTAACCTATTTTTATTTCCAAAAATTAATTAAAAATCACCAAAAAATAGAAAAAAATAAAAGAAAAATATTTCATGTTTTAAGTTTTCTTTAATTCGACCTATTTTTGCCCTAAAATAAATGGTCAAAGTTCGGGCACACGTGGCCGCTCCTGATTGGGCCACGGGGGAATGTTGACCCCGGTCAACTCCCCCGCGCCTCTTTCCTTTTCTGGCCGTCGCGCGCCGCGCCTTCTTCCCCGATTTTTCCCACGCGACTCCAGCTGTCTCCCACTCAACCCCCGCGCCCATATTCTTCGCCGCACATCCCTCTCCCTCGCCGGATCTTCAGCCATCAAATCGACGCTTTCCTTAGCCGTCGAGCCTCAACCCTAGTCGCCCGGTCACGCTATATATCCTTCCCCTCCGCCGCCCTCGCGCCGCATCTTTGGACCCTCTCCTTCTTCCCCGTGACCTCCATTGGCCTCGCAAGAGTGACAGCAAGCCGTTGCCTTTGTAGCAGTGAGGCGAGAAGGCGTATCCTCTGATCCGGCGTAACCTCGCCGTCCTTGCTCCGCCGCCGCGTTGAGCACCGAGCTTCAGGCCTTGACGCCCTTCGAAGCTACGACCCGGAGATAGCCACGCTCCAGCCCAGTCTACTTCAGCCACCAGGTAGCTTTAGTTCCTTCTAGTTTAGCCTAATTTCCGATTACGCCCAAACCTCATCTCCGACGCATCTCTCCGATTCCGGCCACTCCGATAACCCATCGTCCAATCCGACCCGATCAGCACCTTCGCAACCTCCTCACGCACCTTCTTCACCCCTTCACTCAACCCAGATCGCACAGGATCTGGGATTCGAGCTCCCTCGCCGTCGCTTCACCGGAGCTCGTTCACCACGCACCACCGTCCACCTTCACGCCACCTAACCGGGTCGAGGCACTTTGCCCTCGACCCGCGAAGCTTCTTGACCATTTTGCAGGTCCAAAGGGGGCGTCTGAGCCTCCTTCCCAGTTCAGCCAGGAGCTTCGAGCCATAGGCCTCGCCGGAGCCCCTCCAGGGCTCGGTTGGACCCTTGGCCACCACCAGCAGCTGCGCAACCTCACGCCGGAGCTTCTCCGACCTTCAGGCGCAGCTGAGGAGGACCGGAGTTCACGCAGGACGTCGGCGAAGTTCGCCGGCGTCGAGTTCTTCCTCCACCTTCCAGAGCCGTCCGATGCACCCTCTGCTCCAGATCTGATCGTGACCGTCCATCCTTGAAGGAGCAGCAGCCGTTGATCTATCTGAGGAGACATCTGGACCGTTGCATCCGAGGAGAGAGGCACCCGAGCCCCGCACCGCTCGATCTTCCACGTGGCCTCCCTCGGACCGTCGATCGAGTCGAAGAGGAGAAGAGAAGAGTAGCGCCGCGCATCCAGCCGTCAGATCATACACGTGGCGCCCATCCGACCGTCGCTATTAATAAAGGGGTAAATTTCATAGGACCCCCTCTGTTTATCTTATTTCAGTTTAGTCCTGTAATTTTCAATTCTAGTTGTTTATTTTCTGGGTTATTTGCATCAAGGACCTCGGACTTTATTTTAATTGCACTTATACCCCTGCCAGTAGTGAACCACGTGCGTCATCACGTGTTATTCTGGGTTATTTGCATGCGACCCCTTGTAGTTCTGGATGTTATTAATTGAATGAAATGTTTTGTTTATTTGCATTTATGCCCCTGTGAGCATTGTTTTTGCACATGTGCGAATTATTTTGGGTAAATTGCATATAAGCCCCTGGACTTTTGGTACTTGTTACCAATAAGCCCTCGGAACTTATTTTTATTACATTTAGGTCCCTGTGTGCCCCAGACACGTGCTTGGCATGTGACTTCTTGGGTATTTTGCACCAGGACCCCAGAACTTTTGGGTATTTGCACTTAGGTCCCTGTGCACAGTGCCCCACCTTTATTTTTGAATAAAATATCAAACGACCTCCAAATCAAATGAAATTTTGACACATGGCTCCTGCCATGGTGTAGGAATTTCTATGATTTTTGGGGACATTTTGGATTTCATTTATTATTTTTAAAAATTCAAAAACCCATATTTTTGCTACTGTTTGACTTTAAAAATACCAAAAAAATATAAAAACTTCACCAAAAATTCTAAAAAAATTAGGTACTGTTATTTGCTTGTTGGTTGATTTTCTAGCCAATTTTGGCTACTTTTCATCACTTAAAAACCCTAAAAATTGAAAAACCCCTAAAAACCCATAAAAATTGTAATAAATAAATTAAAAATCCAAAAACAATAATTAGGGTGCCTAAATTTTCCTTGTTCTTCATAGATTATAGGAAAATTACCTTCAGGGCTGTTTGAGATCCAAAATTATTTTATTTTTGGATCTTAAGCCTTGCTGGACAGTACCCTACATTCTTTGCATTGTTTGATTTTTAATAATTATTTTATCCATTAGAAAAATTCCAAAAATTCACCAAAAACAGTAAAAAACATTTAAAACATAAAAACCAATTTTTTGGAATTTTTGCATCATTTGTGTGTCTTGTATAAATTGTTGAAGTTGCCTTGCATTCACTTTTTCTCATTTTCTCATCTTTTAAAAATTCTAAAAAAATACAAAAACAAATAAAAACCATAAAAAAAAGACTTTTTGGACTCTGACTGCATCGTAGGCCGCAAGGCCAATCTGTGCTCCTTGTGTTCGACCCTGGGAGCTATACCAGGTGAATCCTATAGCAGACCGCTCTATCTTGTGTTTTGATTGATTGATCTCTTTGTGAGTGGTTTATTTTCTTGATTTACTCAGCCCGAGTGATTGAGGTCGCAACGACCTAGCATTTATTTTACACCTTTACCTTAGTCATTTGGGCGGTGATCAAGGAATCCCTACAAGTCTTTGACAAGACTTGTGCGCAACTACTCATGAAGGTAAGACGCACTACAAACCGTCTTTACCAAATTGAGTTGCACCCGGCGGAGGCGGTGTGCCTCCTCATGAATTTCGAAGATCCAGCATGGTTGTGACATGCAAGACTTGGGCATGTCAACTTCCACTCAATAAAGTTGCTCGTCGAAAAGGAGAAGGCGGTAGGAGTGTCGCCTATAAAACACCCAAATCAATTGTGCAAAGGGTGTTTGGTGGCAAAGCAGGCAAGACAACCATTCCCGATGGCTACAAATTATAGAGCCAAAGAGGTGCTCGAGTTGCTGCACATGGATTTTTGTGGACCAATCACTCCATCAAATCCCACCGATAACAATTATTTCATATTAATTGTTGATGATTATTCACGATGGATGTGGGTCTACATCATCAAGTCGAAGGACCAAGCATGCTCCACCTTTGCGAAATTCAAGGCATAGGTTGAGAATACGAGCGGGTGTCGCATAAAGACTCTCAGGATCGATCGCGGTGTTGAATTGATCTCCATGGAGTTCTCCAAAATGTGCGAAGAAGCAGGGATTGTGCGACACCTCTCTGTGCCATATACACCCCAGCAAAATGGTGTGATGGAACGGAGGAATAGGACTGTGATGGCAATGGCGAGGTCCCTTCTCAAAAGCATGAACATGCCAGGGAGACTTTGGGGGGAGGTAGTTCGGCACGCGGTGTATCTCTTGAACTGCTTGCCGACAAAGGCGCTCGGGGAGCGTACTCCATTTGAGGCTTGGAATGGAAGAAAACCACATCTAGCATACCTTCGTGTGTTTGGCTGTACAACGCATGCGAAGGTAACAACACCGAATCTGAAGAAACTTGACGACCGAAGCCATCCGATGGTATATCTTGGCATTGAGGAAGGTTGCAAGGCTCATCGCCTGTTTGATCCACATCGCGACAAAGTTAATGTGAGTCGTGATGTAAAATTTGAAGAAAATATGGAATGGAAATGGAATGCAGGTACGAGCGATGGAAATGCATCAGATTTCATCATCGAGGAGGAGTACAACACGAAGATGAATGAGAGTGGTTATATACCACTCATAGGTGTCCCGATAGGCGAGCCAATGCCTGCATCACCATCTTCCTCGACCCATGAATCGACACCGTCGGTAGGCCACATGACACCGACAAGGTCATATTCCACTGTGGGAGGTCTTGCAGCAAACCCTTCGACACCCTCCACTGGTTCGAAGGCTACGCCTGATGCTAGATCACCAGCAGGTGATACTGTTACATCCTCAGCGGCCATGTCTACCTCGCTATCAGGAAGTAATAGCAACAACACCGGCGAGGACACTATCCGCTACAGGCACATCGAGGATATCATGCGCGACTCTCGAAGGGTGGATCTTGAAGAAGACATGGAGGAGGAAGCCATGCTCAGGGCGATGGAGGAGCCATCCTGCTACCGTGAAGCTGCTGAGCACCAAGTCTGGACGCCATGTGCAAAGAGAACGAATCCATCAAGAAAAATAAAACTTGGACTCTCACGGAGCTTCCATATGGCTGCAAGCCCATTGGTCTCAAATGGGTGTACAAGTTGAAGAGGAATTCCATCAGTGACGTAATCAATCACAAAGCAAGATTGGTTGCGAAAGGATACGTCCAGCAACAGTGCATCGACTTCGAGGAGGTGTTCGCTCCAGTAGCCAGGTTAGACACTATACGTGTTATTCTTGCCATTGCTGCTACTCGTGGTTGGAAAGTCCACCATCTCGATGTCAAATCAGCATTCCTAAATGGCGAGCTCGAAGAGGTAGTATATGTAGCCCAACCGGAAGGATTCACGGTGAAGAACAAAGAACACATGGTTCTTAAACTGAGCAAGGCACTCTATGGCCTTCGGCAGGTGATGACCGTCCTGACCACTAGGGTATAAGGTGCTAAATGGTCGTTGCGACCCAAGCAATCAGGCTCGATCAATCAAGAAAAAGAGACCACCAATATAAAAATCAACTCGAAAATCAATAGCGGTCTTGCTATTATTTTAACCTGGTATAGCGACCAGGGTCGAACTCAGGGAGCAAAATGAAACAAGGTCAGAAAAAGGAGGTACTGTCCGGCCGAGCTTAAGGGACCTAGATAAAATACCTAGAAATCCTTAATAAGCCTGGAGGTAATTTTCCTGTATAGAGAAATAAACAAGGAAAATTTGAGCACCTAAATTATTATTTTTGGGTTTTTAGTTTATTTATTAGAATTTTTAGATGTTTTTAGGTGTTTTTCAATTTTTAGGCATTTTATATAATGAAAATAGCCAAAATTGGCTAGAAAATCAAGCAAGACAAAACAAACAGTAGCTATTTTTTTTGTAATTTTTAGATAAGTTTTACTGTTTTTTTGTTATTTTTCAAATCAGACAGTAAAGAAAATACATGTTTTTGAATTTTTAAAAATATCAAATCAAAACAAAAATGTCTCCAAAATTCCAGAAAATTTTACACTATGGTAGGAGCCATGTGTCCAATTTTCATTGGAATTGGAGTATGTTTGCTATTTTATTCAAAAATAGAGAGAAGGTACTGTGCATAGGGACCTGAGTGCAAATACCAAGAGTTCTGGGGGGTCCGGTGCAAAATACCCAGGTAAACACGCGCGTGGCGTGTGCCTGGGGCACTCATGGACCTAAATGTGATAAAAACTAAGTCCTAGGACTATTTGGTAACATGTACCAATAGTCCAAGGGCTAGTCTGCAAATAACCCAAAAATAAACGCACATGCACAATTACTCTACGCACAGGGGTGTAAATGCAAATATCCAAAAGTTTTCATTCAACTCATAACATCTCAGAACTACAAGGTATAAAGTGCAAATAGCCCAGAAATCCATGTGTCGAAGCACGTGCTACACCATACACAGGGGCATAAATGCGAAAGAAATAAAGTGCAAGGTCCTCAATGCATCGTTCCAGAAATTAAAGAACTAAACTAGATATTTACAATACTAAATGCTAAATAAAAGAAAAGACAGGGCCTAAGGGTAAATTACCCTTTATTAAGTCGAGCCGCTGGATGGATGTCACGTGGTAGATGAACGGTCAGGATCAGATGGCCCTCCAAAGCTGGGCTCCTCGCGATGATCGGACGGCGGGGGCTTCGCCACGTGGAGGATCGAACGGGTGAGGGTATCGGTGGCTAGGCCTTGCGCATCGGGCGGTCCAGATCGTCTCTCCAAGGATCGGGCGGTCGCTGTTGCTCCTGGGATGGATGGCTCGGATGAAAACTGGAGCGGGAGGCCGATCGAACGGTGGACGAAGGTCGAGGAAGAACTGTCTACCGGCGAAGTTTGCCGGCCCAAGGCGCACGCTCCTGACCTCCTCGCGGGGCTCTGGTGATCGGGGAAGAATCGTCGGGGGCCTCCGCGTCAAATGGGCTCCTCCGATGAAGCGACAGAGCTCTAGGGAGCCCGGTCAGCTCCGGTGGAGAAGCGTTTCCTGGCTCGAATAAGAGGACCTCAAATGGTCCTCGTGGTACCTGCAAAATGGGTCCAGAAGACTCGCGGGTCGAGGACAAACTGCCTCGACCCGGTTAGGCGAGGTGACGGTGGTCGGGGGGTCGGTATGGGCGAGCTCCGGCGAGGGTGTGGACGGAGGAGCACGAACCCCAGCTCCTGTGCGAGCTGGGTTGAATGTAGGGGTGCAGAACGTGCGCGGGAGGAAGGCGGAGGCGAAGGTGGATTCCGATGATCGAGCGGGACTATGAGGTGTTCGGAATCGAAAGAAAGCGGCGGCGGCGCGGATTGGGGATAATCGAAAATTAGGGAAAAGGAAAGGACAACGGGTCTACCTGGGTGAAGGAGTCGACTGGGAAGAAGCTTGCGCAGCTCCTGGTCCTTGCCTCGAGGAGCGTCGACCTCCGAGGCTCGAGCTCCTGCTCTGGGCGGAGCACGGCGGTGTATCTCGCTGGATCAGTGGGCCACTGCCCCTCTCCTCGCTGCGACAACACCTGGAGCGAGCTGTCACTCTCACTCACGCACTGGAGGTCACTGGGGGTGGAGCGAATGAGCCAAAGACGGGAATGAAGGTGGCGGAGCTCGAGCTATATACGTTGGAGGATCCGGGAAGATGAGCGCGGGTAGGGCAATGGAGTGTGCGGATCCCGAGACGGATGTGCCGGCGAGGGTGCTGGATCTGACGTGATCAAAACGGACCCGGGGTTTGGGGGGAGGATGATCGGGTTTAGACACGAAAAATGCGAGAAATCGGGTCGGGTGTCAAAACCCGTGGAAAGTGGCCTGAGGGGGGCAGTTGACCGGGCGGTCAACAATTCCCTAGACCAATGGGAAGCGGCCGCGTGGCAAATATTTTGAAATTAAATTAAAAATAGAAAACAGCCGAATTATTAAAAAAGTCAAAACATGAAATATTTTTGTTTTAATCTTTTCTCTTTTTTAGTGATTTTTAATTAATTTTTCAAAGTAAAAATAGTGTATTTACATAGTAGGGTTATATATAGGTATACATACAATATATAGGATTTTAAATTTTGATTTTTAATTGTTATTTTTATATAATTTTATTCCCATTTTATATTTTATTTATTTATATTATAAATTAGGAATAAAAAGACATTTTTATTTTATTTTTATTTTTTATATACATAGGTGAAATAAATAGATATGTACATATATATACATGGTATATTTACAAAGTATTTTTGGATTTTTAATTTTTGTTATTTTTATTTTGTATTTTGTTTTAATTGTTTTTATTTTATTTATTTACACCATAAAGGATAGAATATATACAAGATTTTTGGAAATTAATTTTATTTATTTATAAAGCTAAATAAATAGGGATGAGTGGACTATATACAAGGTGACTATGTACATGAGTGATGTTTTTATTTTCTTTTTAATTTTTCTATTTTTATCTTGTTTTTATATTTAAATATATATACAAATATTTACAAACCTCTTTTAATCTATTTTTTGGAGGAAAATATTTTTATTTTATTTACATAAATATCTACACACATGAGTCCCTATCTCCCTCTACTTTGGTTTTTATGCGGTCAGGCCCATGCTGAGCCCTCCCTTGGGTTAGGTTGCTCAATATTTATTCTAAATATTTCCCTCTTTTTTCTTTTTACTCTTTATTCTTTTATTTTTGTACAAAAACATGCTACTTATTAAACTTTATACAATGCATGCTTTTGATAATTATTTGTATTTACATGAATATACATGTATTTGCAAAGGTTTTTGTAGCTATAATGTAAGAATAAAGATGATGAATGGGTATTCATCACCCCCTATACTTAACTTTTGCTAGTCCCTTAGCAAACACTTATTTGAAAAAGAAGTGAAAAAGAAAGAAAGAAAAAGAAAAAGAGAGGAATATACATGGATTAAGGCTGATTATTAAACTTGCCTTCATTAAATTGAAATATGGAGCTCGATCAGATCTTTGGATTATTAATGTGTCGGAACCTTATTTAGACTTAAGCTTAAAACTCAATAGCCTCTAAGTTCCACCAATCTATGGACAAGACTCCTCAATAAACCAGATCAGAACAAGTCTACATACACAAACTCTAATGACCATGAATCTTTCCATGCAGTGTAAGTGATATGTAGCTCCCCACCTCAGAAGTAACAAAGAAACAACCTCCCCCAACCTGGTAACTCTAATTCCTCGGTCTAGCAATTCTTTCCTCGAGAAGCGGGGTATTCCCTTCTAAGTTCAAGTGCAACCGGCTCAAGAAGAGGGGGAAGAAGTATAGACTTTTAGGAGCTCAGCCAGTGTATCTAAGTCTCCCGCTGCAAGCTTCATGAGATGTAACATGGATACCATAAGCTTTTGCTTTATTTGACTATATACACTCCGGTGGGGTTATTAAATTTTCAATCCGACCCACCACTTTTTTGGAGTTTTTTTTGCATTTTTTTTCAAGTGCCTCTGTACAACATATCTACATGGTGCAACATATATACAAGAAATTTTCCTCTTGAGCCAGTAGACTATCCCTCTTTTGAAGCTTTATTGCAACCCACGGCTTCTGTCTTTAGCCTTCATCACCACTAGACCAAGTTGAGACGCACTTCCTTCACTAGAAGAAGAAGAGAGGTTCCGCCTAGAAGTACTACCCTCATATGCTACCCCAAGCCAAAGGAAACTGCCTCCTCACCACCTCATCCGTGGAGAGCTATGTGTAAGGTGCTGGTGCAAGTCAAGCCATTGTCTCTAAGAGTCATGCGTGTGTTGTTAAGTGTTCTACTTAGGCTCATCAAGATGACATATGCTCATAGCCTAGTGGACCCAAAGAATTAAGTCCTTATGGACCTGAAAAACCTTAACCCTAAGCCCTATAAGGTTCCTCTTAGAATTAGGTGGATTAAGATCTTAATCCAGCCTCCATTTCTCAATTTAATTCCAGGCCAGTTTAAATGTCAACTATCATCCGGAAAAACTATATACGTATATACAAAGATGCTATTTACACATATTTACAATCGTGCAAAATTTTTGAAAAATGTTTCGAAATCATGAATGGAGGGATGCATGAAGTGCAAGTTTTGCAAAAGTATTTACAAACATTTACACAAGATTTTGCAAACTTTTGATTTTCAAAACATTTTGGAAAATTTTGTACTATATACATAATTTTGATAAGAAAATATTTATACAAACTTTACACAAAAACTTTTTGAAAACATTTTTACAAAAATAATTTTGTACACTAGCTATGTATGTGCAAATAAAAGAATGATTATTTACAGGAAAATTTTTTAATTTTTGTGGTTTTTACGATTTTTAGCCATTTTATTTATTGACACACTCACACAAAGTACGAGTTATGGCTAAAGTATATATGAAATATATACACACCCCCATACTTAGCTCGAACGATGTCCTCAGAGTGATCAAGAGCGATGAAGAAGACATAACTCGTGCTTAGTAAAAGGGAAGTGAAAAGGAATGGCTAGGTACAGAAATGAATAGAATGAATAGAATGAGGAGAACTCGGTGGTTTCCCCCTATACTTAGGATTAAATAATCCTAAGTATAGAAAGCTGTACATGAAGGGAAATCCGAGTGAAGAATGTACAGATCTGCCCCCCCTATACTTAGGGTAAAATATCCCTAAGTATAGGCAGCAAAACAGGGGCAGAACGAATGAAAAGAATACCCGCAGGTCCTTAGGGTAAAGTACACCCTAAGTATAGCATAATCATAAGATGAGAAAAGGGATGTGGGACTAAAGAATAGAGTGATATGGACAACTGGATCTATACAGGTCGGAAGAACAGTGATAATCAGGCGTGAGATGCAATAGATGCGAGTCAAGAGACCACATCTCACGCAAAGTGAATAGGGGCAACATCAACGACCCGCGGCTCATGATCTAGAAATGGCTTGAGCCGCTGGCCGTTCACTCGAAAGGTACTCTCAGAAGACAACTCGGATATATCAATGCTACCGTTGTCGTGTACCTTTCTCACAAGATAAGGTCCCTTCCATTTGCTCTGTAGCTTCCCTGGAAATAGACGAAGCTTCGCATCAAACAACCATACTCTCTGTCCAGGCTCAAAATGCTTGTGGCTGATATGAGAATCATGCCACTCTTTCACTCTCTCCTTATACTGTAGGCTGTTTGAGAAGGCTGTATCTCTAAGCTCCTTCAAGGCTGCTAACTCTGCCCTCCTCTGGTCTCCTACACTATCTGGATCTAAAAGAATATCCGTGACTGCCCAAAGTGACTTGTGCCTCAACTCAACAGGTAAATGGCATGGCTTGCCATAAACTAGACGAAAGGGAGATGTGCCCAATGGTGTCTTGAAAGACGTCCTATATGCCCACAAGACCGAGTCCAAAAGCTGTGACCAATCCTTTCGGTCAGGGCGGACGACTTTCTGCAAAATAGTCTTGATCTCTCTGTTCGAGACCTCGGCTAGACCATTCGTCTGTGGATGGTATGGAGTGGCAACTCGATGGTCTATGCCGAACTCACTAGCAAGTGCCTTCACCTGGTCGTTGATGAAATGAGACCCCCCATCTGAAATCAATACTCGAGGTACCCCGAACCGCGTGATGATGTGCTTCCTCAAAAATCTGCAAACTGTCCTGCCATCAGCGGCTCGGGCGGGGATAGCCTCAACCCAACGACTAACATAGTCAACGGCCAACAGAATGTACTCAAATCCCTAACTCTTAGGGAATGGACCCATGAAATGGATGCCCCATGCGTCAAAAACCTCACAGAAGTGAATGGGCTGCATCGGCATCATATCACGTTGTCCACAAGTGCCCATCCTCTGACAGTCAGTACACCTCTTCACGAACTCATCAGAGTCCTTGAAGAGGTAGGTCACCACAAGCCGGATTGGAGCACTTTTTGTGTCGTTCTCCTCCCAGAGTGATGTCCTCCTGCCTCAAGCTTGTGGCAGTAAGTGAGGACGCTATGGTGCTCATCCTGAGGGATGCACCTACGCCAGACGCTATCCCCTCCTTCGTGGTAAAGGATGGGATCCTCCCAGTGGTAAGACTTGGCCTTCGCGAGGAAGGTCTCAAGCCTCTGTCTGGGCCAACCTTGTGGGACTTTCTTAGCAACAAGAAAGTTCACAATATCGGTATACCACGAGAGTGAGGCAATAGCAAGGATTGCCTCATCTGGGAAGGTCTCACAAATGGGATCAATCTGCTCAGACTCCTCAGGCTGCTCTAAACGGGAGAGATGATCCGCCACCACATTCTTGACTCCAGGCTTATCCTTGATCTCAATGTCGAACTCCTGGAGTAGAAGGATCCATCTAGTCAGTCTGGCCTTGGCATCCTTCTTTGCCATGAGGTATCGGATGGCGGTATGATCAGTATACAAAGTCACTCTAGATCCAATGATGTAAGATCTGAACTTATCTAGGGCGAACACTACTGCTAGCATCTCTTTCTCTGTGACTGTATAATTCCGCTGGGCGGAATCCAAGGTGCGGCTAGCATAGTGGATAGCAAATGGAACTCCATCCCTCCTCTGTCCCAGCACAGCCCCCACGGCAAAATCGGAGGCGTCCGTCATGATCTCGAATGGGAGAGACCAATCTGGTGGCTGGAGGACAGGAGCCTCAACAATACACTGCTTGAGAGTATCAAAGGACGAAAGACACTTGTCATCGATAAGGAACTCGGTGTCTTTCGTCAGCAGGTCAGTCAACGGTCGGGCAACCCTACTGAAATCACGGATGAACCACCGATAGAAACCGACGTACCCCAGGAAAGACCGTAACTGCCGCAAGTTGGACGGTGGTGTGAGTTTTCTAATGACATCAACCTTGGCCGGATCAACCTCCATGCCCCTGTTGGAGATGATGTCGCCAAGCACGTCCCTTGAGTCACCATAAAGTGACTCTTTTCCCAAGAAAGAACCAAGCGGACCTCAATACATCGCTGAAGTACTCGGTCTAGGCAGTCAAGACAGGAGTCGAATCCGTCGCCGTAAACCGAGAAATCATCCATGAAGACCTCTAAGAACTCCCCTACCATGTCCAAAAAGATCGACAGCATGCATCTCTGAAAAGTCGCAGGGGGGTTGCATAGCCCAAATGGCATGCGTCGGAAGGCGTATGTGCCGAAGGGACAGGTAAAGGTGGTCTTCTCCTGATCCTCAGGAGCGATGTCCACGTGGTTGTAGCCCGAGTACCCATCCAGAAAACAGTAATGGCTCTTCCCTGCCAGTCTCTCAATAGTCTGATCAATAAAGGGCAGGGGAAAATGATCCTTCTTGGTGGCCTGGTTGAGTCTCCTGTAGTCAACACAAACCCGCCAAGAAGTGGATACTCGTGTAGCAATCTCCTCTCCAGACTCGCTAATCACTGTAGTGATGCCCGTCTTCTTGAGCACCACATGCAAAGGGCTGACCCACTTGGAGTCGGAGATGGGATAGATAAAATCGGTGCTCCACCATTTCGAAATTTCCTTCATGACAACCTCTCTCAGATTTAGGTTCAACCGCCGCTGGAACTCACGCAACGGCTTCGCCTCATCCTCGAGATAGATATGGTGGGAGCACAGGGCCGGACTAATCCCATGGAGATCTGCTACGCTCCATCCTATTGCCTTGCGGTTCTTTTCAAGAACCCCCATCAGACGGGATTCCTGCTCTCCAGTCAAATCGGCTGAGATAATGACTGGGTACATCTCATGCTCACCCGCAAGGAATCTATACTTCAGCGACGAAGGAAGTGGCTTCAGCTCTGGACAACTGGGTGCTGGCAAATCTGGCTTCGAAAGAAGTCACGTGTATGCTGCCAAATCTGTCCGGGAGACTGAAAGCGTACTCTCGCAAACTGGATCTGGAGAAGGCTGCTCAACTGAACTGTCTCTGATCTGCTCGGCATCTACCTCCTCCTCAACTGTAGGCTCAGTGGAAATCAGGTCTGGCATATAATCATCACAATCTGCCCACTCAGACTCTGACTCCGAGGGATCTGCATCACACAAGGTGGCATCAGTACCACCATCATCACAAAAATCTGTGTCGCGGTCGAGAACCTGCTCTGCTGCCTCTAAAGTGTCCTGAACCAGGAATGTGCTCTCCAAGCTCTCCTCTGCTGTCATCTCTGCATCAGCGGTGTCTGAAAATGAGAGGATGGCCTGTGCTGCTGGGTCTGCCCAAACTGCCTCATCATCTGTGATCACAAAGTCACAGTCCTGGTGGATGTCTAGCCCTGCATCTGTCAGCTGCTCTATATCTGAAGTGGTCTCTGAGCATGATCTCTCTCTGGCTCTGCTGTCCTCGACCGTCTCTATTTGTACACTTTCTCCCTCGACACGAAAGTATACCTTCCTGCTATCATGGTCGGTCACTGCCTTGGCTGTGGCCAAGAACGGGCGACCTAGAATGATGGGGGTATCGGTCACTGAATCAGGGATCTCCATGTCCAACACTACGAAGTCCACGGGGAATTGCAGGCCCTGAATAGTGACGACAACGTCTCGCAACAACCCCTTCGGCCTCTTGACAGATCTATCAGCAAACTGAAGGACTGTCCTGCTCTGTCTAAGAGTGCCCAACTCGAAGCGGTCGAGAAGGGCTGCCGGAAGGAGGTTGGTCGACGATCCGCTATCCAATAGAGTACGGTAGAACCTCTGCTTACTGATATGGCATCTGACATAAGGGGCTCCGGAATCTGGCCTCTTGGCCGGCAGACGGTTCTGGATCGCAAACACGTGGCTTTCGTCAGCACATGGATCTCAGAGTGGTGGTTCCTCCTCTTCCTCCTGACTGTGGTCCTGTCTCTCAACGAACGCTGAAGAAGGGGTATGCGCTGCAAAGCCTCCTGAAGAGTCAGCTGTATGTGGAAACGATCTATCATCTGCTGGCTGAACTCTTCCTGATCTCTTTTTTTTGGATATTCTATTTTCTTCCCCTTCCCCATCTGAAGGGCTCTAGGGAAGGGGATCACTGGGTCCTTCTCAGATGAAGGACTAGAAAAGGATCTAGGCGGTTCGACGACCGGATCCACACATACATCATGCACCACAGTGGGACCAGAAGAAAATAAACCCTTTCCTTTATTCACAGAACTGTTCAGAGATACATCAGGTGAAGGAAAAACAACAGATCTCTCTATATGAACTCTGGTGGCCTCAGTACCACCATCGACTGGCTCAGCTGGAAGACTCGCGGCCTCAGTACCGCGCTCTGGCTCGGCATCAGGAGTGGCCTCAGTACCACCTCCTCGAACTGGTGAAACGGCGGCCTCAGTACTGCCGGTGGAATCAGCATCCTTGGTGGCATCAGTACCACCGTCATCATCCTCCTCGTCGGGCGCTCTAGGTGGATCCTCATGATGTAGCTCAGACGAGGCGCCGCCTGCTGGCATCCTACCGCTCCTAAGTGTGACAAAATCAGTATCAAACAGATATCCAGTCATATCACCAAATGCATCACTAGGAGTGGTATACTCAGTACAAGCTACCTGCTCAAATTTCCGCTTCAGGTTGTTGGGGTTCGGCTCGATCTGGGCAGAGATGGCGGCCTTCCCTCTCACAATGTCCCGCATCTCCTGGCGGAACTCATCCATCTCCCGTCTGAAGGTAGCCTGCTGGTCCGTGAGGAGGCAGGCTATGCCATCCAAAACAGGGTTCTCATGAGAATCCGACGGGTAGCCTCTCTGGTAGTGAGGTTGCTGGATCTGCTGCTTGTGAGGTTGCTCACGCCTCCAAGACTGTCCCTGCTGGTAGGGACGAGGACCATAGGAAGACTGCTGCTGCTGCTGTGGATGGTACACTGGGGGCTGTTGCTACTGCTGGTGCTCTCTCTGCTGGCTGTACTGCCCTCCCTGACTAGATGGCTGCTGCTGGGGCTGGGTACCTCCACTCCCCCACATGAATCCGGGATGGTCTCGTCGGATTCCAGGCTGAGGGCGGTCATACCAAATCCCGTTGACATCCATCAACGGCTCTGCATCGTACGGGGATGGCGGGAGTACTACCAGAGGCTGATTAGGCTCGTATACCACCATCTGCAAGTCTGGAGATGGTGGTGACTGGTAAGTGGGCTGCGGCTGCTGGTACGGCTCCGCCTGTACAAGGTGAACCTGTCTAGGCTGCTGGTGTGAGCTGGAGCGCTGGGACGAGCTGCTGCTGCTGCCGTGATCGCCTCGCGACAGAAGACGGGGCTGGGAAGCCGTCTGTGCCTCCTGGAGACACATGAGCTGGGTCTTCATGTCGCTCAGAGTTTGCGCCATCTTCTCCATCTGAGTGATGCTCTGGCACTGCTTCTTCTCTATCAGCTCCATCCGATCCAACTTCTCGCTTATGATGCCCATGTCCGCAGCTGTGGACTCTGCCTGTGCTGCTGCTACTGCGGACGAACTGGAAGGACCGGCGTCGACCCGTGCTATCCTCTGGTACTGCACGGGTCCTGGCTGCTGGGGTCTGTCCTGAGTGTACAACCTGGTCTGGGACATCACCATGTAGTTCTCGGCCATCTCCTCGTAGATGGCCCAGACCTGCTCGTGATCCTTGGCGAAGTAAGACCCGCCACAAGAAGCGTTCACCAAGCCCTGAAGCTCTGGTGTCAGCCCGCTGAAGAAGCTCTGAACAAGGTTCAGCTTCGAGATGTCGTGGTGCGGGCATCGATCAGTCAGCTCACGGAACCTCTCCCATGCCTCATGGAATTGCTCGTTGGGGTGCATGGAGAAGTTGCTGATGAGGGCTCTCGCTGCATTGGTCCGCCCAAGTGGATAGTACTTGTGCAAGTACTCGGCGCGGAGCTGCTCCCAAGTGTAGACAAACTTCCCCAAGTGCTTCAGCCAGGTGACTGCTCTGTCTGCCAAGGAAAAGGGGAAGGCAATCATCCTGATAGTATCCTGGTCCACCTGACGATCGTGGACAGTACTGCAAATCATCTCAAACTCCTGCAGGTGGAGATGAGGCTCCTCTGTGGCCAAACCGTGGAATCGGGGAAGAAGCTGCAAAGTGTTCGGGGGGAACTTGAAGTCCCCCACGATGGCTGGAAGTACCACCCAACGGTGTGTCAAGGTCGACCCGAGATTGTGGTTCTCCCGCATCGATCTAAGTGGTGGTGGTGCTCCTCCTGCTCCGCCTGCTGCTGCTGCTGCGGCTGCGGCGGCAGCTGCCGCATCGTCGGGTCCTCCTCCTCCGCGGTTCTCGCGGTTGGCTCTCAACTGCCCGAGCTCTCTCCTCATGTCCATCATGAATTCCCCCTGATCCCTCAGCTGCTGCTGCACTGACTCGAGTGAGGTGATCAGGGTGGAGTTGATCGAACCCTGGTCCAGAACGAAATGCTGCTCTCCCTGTGGACCTCTGGTGCGATCATCAGAACTGTCGGCCATCGTCTCTGAAAAATCAAAACAACCGAACTCAGGTACCGATAAATCATCTGTCTGTCTCTCCTCTGGCACTGGTATCTCTGAATCAGAAGAAGAAGGGTGGTCGAGGGGGAACAGGGTGGAGTCATACTCGGGTTCGGAGAGCGGGTCTGAGCTCCCACGAACCGACCTAGATAAATGATCAGGAGTGCTAAAAAGCGGTGCAGCCAGAGGCTGCCTAAGAGACCTCCTGCCCATCATCGTGATCTGGCGAGTAAGGCGGATGAGATCTGGAAAAACTATGATCGAAAGCAAACCCCCAGTTCACCAACGCGACGCGAGCTGAAGACCGTAAAAGCTCGGTCAAATTATCTTGTCAATTTTTATTTTGGTGAACAATCAAAATATCAGAGCGATTACGTGACCTGCTGGGATACCCGATACTCTCTCAACCGACTGTCCCGCACTAGGGTTGGGCATGGGCCGGGCTCGGGCCGGGTTCGCCTTGGCCCGGCCCAAGCCCATTTTAGAATATGGGCTAACGCGTCGGGCCTAGGCCCATTTTATTTTCAAAAATTAGGCCCAAGCCCAAACCCGACCCAAATAAAATGGGTCGGGTTCGGGTCGGGCCGGCCCAATTTAACACCTATGTATACGAATATCATGTCTTCCATTCTTCTTGCATTTGTGTGGTTGTTTCTTATGCATGTGTGCATGTTTAAAACTATAAAGTATGCTAACTAATTTGTGATTTTAACATTAGTTGTATGTTGGAAATACAAATGTGGTAAAAATATGGCGACTTAAACCACCATTCAATTCACCATTACATATTCTATTGTAGATGCGGGCACTATGACCCAATACAAATTGGTTACTTACAGTTGTACATGCTGTAACACTTGAGGACACAGATTCCATTATTGCATATTAATGTAATAATCTTGTATATTAATGTAATAATATCCTCAATCCACTATTTGATATGATTATTAATGTATCTAAGAATTTATTCTACACTTGAATAAGGATAGTAAAGTTAGAACATGGTATTTGGAATGAACATGAATATAATTGATATAATTATACCGTACTGGATATAAATATACTTGCTTTAGAATGGATCGGGCTATCGGGCTAACGGGTTTGGGCCTTCTAAGGCCCAACCCTGGCCCGTTAATCAATATGGGCTCATTTTAGGGCCCACGGCCCGCCCATTAAATTTCGGGTTCGGGTTTGGGTCGGGTTATACGGGTCGGGTTTTGGGCCGGGTCGGGCCGACCCAGCCCAATGCCCAACCCTATCCCGCACAGAAGAGTCGGTAATCAGTCGAGATGAGCACCGGAGGGTTTTACCTAGTGTACGGGTCACTCTCTCGCACAATCAAACCAAACAATGAGGGGGTTGCTCTCCCCAAGACAGATTTTTAGGTGAGGTGTCTTTTAGGGTCGATAGTTTTAGCAGTCCCAATTTTATGGTTTTTCTTTTTTTAGATTTTTTTAATGCAAGCAAAAACGCCTAACGAGTTTTTCGGTTCTCCTGGTTATTAAGTAAAAAACAGGGGGAGAAGACGAAAAAGCCGATGTGCGATAAATCAATGATGCATGCAAAGTCAGAAATGCATACCTGGCTCCAGCACTCTACATGCAATATGATCCGCATAGAATTTAAAAGACAGGAAATAAACTACCTAAATGGTGCAGGCGGAAAAACCGAGTCCCTAAACAGCAGTGCTACTCGAAAGAACGGCTAGCCGACCACCAGCCTCCAATCTAAAGAGTCCGGTCTAGACCCACCCCTCCTCTTCTCGACAGGTCGAGTTCAGGAGTAGCGCTTGACGGGGCGGGCTCGCAGCGCGTAGGCTCGGAGGTGATGGAACGGCTATTTTATTATTTTTTTATTATAGGTCCAATTACCGCACTATAGTTTCTAGCAATTATATTAGGGTGTTTGGATCCTATGAATTACGTTACAATCAAGCAGAAAATCCTACGGCTAGGGGCTCGAAAATCCGCGTGAAACCGGAAAAGGCAGTAAAGGAAAACCCCGTAAAAACCGCGAAAAACCGAACTAGCTAAGGGGTCCCCCGAGCACACCAGTGCTCGGCGAAACAGACCCCGAAAGTTCAAGTCTCTGTCTGTCCCTGTGTTATTACAATAACAGTTCAATTATTGCAGAAATAAAACCTAATCTAAACTATGCTATTCCGCGGCTATCCCGCGGCTCCCGCACTCCTGCTCGTTCCTCGCGCTCTCCTGCGGCTCTGTAAAGAAAAGAACCGCCTCCGACTCTCGCAGTTGCGTCGGCTTCCGAAGAAGCCGCCTCGATCCTTGGGCCCTCGCAAGAAAACAAACAGAACGTCAGACCAGATTATTTAAACAATTATGCAATTAAATGATCTATACAAAATATGCACAAAAAGCCGCGGAAGAGAAAACCACGGGAAAAATCGAAAACCGACTACTAAGCCGTGCTCCCCGTCAACGGTGCCATTCTGATGACCGTCCTGACCACTAGGGTATAAGGTGCTAAATGGTCGTTGCGATCCAAGCAATCAGGCTCGATCAATCAAGAAAAAGAGACCACCAATATAAAAATCAACTCGAAAATCAATAGCGGTCTTGCTATTATTTTAACCTGGTATAGCGACCAGGGTCGAACTCAGGGAGCACGTAATGGCCTTGCGGCCTACGAATAGTCAAAAATAGAATGAAAGAGAAGAAAAGAGTATTTTTGGTGGTTTTTAGGGTTTTTGGATTTTTAATTAATTAAGAAACTAAAGAAAACAAGTACACAAGGTAATTCAACTATTTATTTAATGTATCAAAAATCAGCCAAAAATTCAAATAAAAATATTTTTCTGTGTTTTATGTTTTTTACTGTTTTTGGTGAATTTTTGGGATTTTTTCTGATTTTTATATAATTTTCTAAAAATGAAACAAGGTCAGAAAAAGGAGGTACTGTCCATCCGAGCTTAAGGGACCTAGATGAAATATCTAAAAATCCCTAATAAGCCTGAAGGTAATTTTCCTATATAGAGAAATAAACAAGGAAAATTTGAGCACCTAAATTATTATTTTTGGGTTTTTAGTTTATTTATTAGAATTTTTAGATATTTTTAGGTGTTTTTCAATTTTTAGGCGTTTTATATAATGAAAAATAGCCAAAATTGGCTAGAAAATCAAGCAAGCCAAAACAAATAGTAGCTAATATTTTTGTAATTTTTAGATAAGTTTTACTTTTTTTTGTGATTTTTCAAATCAGACATTAAAGAAAATACATGTTTTTGAATTTTTAAAAATATCAAATCAAAACAAAAATGTCTCCAAAAATTCCAGAAAATTTTAGACTATGGCAGGAGTCATGTGTTCAATTTTCATTGGAATTGGAGTATGTTTGCTATTTTATTCAAAAATAGAGAGAAGGTACTGTGCATAGGGACCTGAGTGCAAATACCAAGAGTTCTGGGGGGTCCGGTGCAAAATACCCAGGTAAACACGCGCGTGGCGCGTGCCTGGGGCACTCATGGACCTAAATGTGATAAAAACTAAGTCCTAGGACTATTTGGTAACAGGTACTAAAAGTCCAAGGGCTAGTCTGCAAATAACCCAAAAATAAATGCACATGCACAATTACTCTACGCACAGGGGTGTAAATGCAAATATCCAAAAGTTTTCATTCAACTCATAACATCTCAGAACTACAAGGTATAAAGTGCAAATAGCCCAGAAATCCACGTGTCGAAGCACGTGCTACACCATACACAGGGGCATAAATGCGAAAGAAATAAAGTACAAGGTCCTCAATGCAATCGTTCCAGAAATTAAAGAACTAAACTAGATATTTACAATACTAAATGCTAAATAAAATAAAAGACAGGGCCTAAGGGTAAATTACCCTTTATTAAGTCGAGCCGCTGGATGGATGTCACGTGGTAGATGAACGATCAGGATCAGATGGCCCTCCAAAGCTGGGCTCCTCGCGATGATCGGACGGCGGGGGCTTTGCCACGTAGAGGATCGAACGGGTGAGGGTATCGGTGGCTAGGCCTTGCGCATCGGGCGGTCCAGATCGTCTCTCCAAGGATCGGGCGGTCGCTGTTGCTCCTGGGATGGATGGCTCGGATGAAAACTGGAGCGGGAGGCCGATCGAACGGTGGACGAAGGTCGAGGTAGAACTGTCTGCCGGCGAAGTTCGCCGACCCAAGGCGCACGCTCCTGACCTCCTTGCGGGGCTCTGGTGATCGGGGAAGAATCGTCGGGGGCCTCCGCGTCAAATGGGCTCCTCCGATGAAGCGACGGAGCTCTAGGGAGCCCGGTCAGCTCCGGCGGAGAAGCGTCTCCTGGCTCGAATAAGAGGACCTCAAATGGTCCTCGTGGTACCTGCAAAATGGGTCCAGAAGACTCGCGGGTCGAGGGCAAACTGCCTCGACCCGGTTAGGCGAGGTGACGGTGGTCGGGGGGTCGGTATGGGCGAGCTCCGGCGAGGGTGTGGACGGAGGAGCTCGAACCCCAGCTCCTGTGCGAGCTGGGTTGAATGTAGGGGTGCAGAACGTGCGTGGGAGGAAGGCGGAGGTGAAGGTGGATTCCGATGATCGAGCGGGACTATGAGGTGGTCAGAATCGAAAGAAAGCGGCGGCGTCGCGGATTGGGGATAATCGAAAATTAGGGAAAAGGAAAGGACAACAGGTCTACCTGGGTGAAGGAGTCGACTGGGAAGAAGCTTGCGCAGCTCCTGGTCCTTGCCTCGAGGAGCGTCGACCTCCGAGGCTCGAGCTCCTGCTCTGGGCGGAGCACGACAGTGTATCTCGCTGGATCAGTGGGCCACTGCCCCTCTCCTCGCTGCGACAGCACCTGGAGCGAGCTGTCACTCTCACTCACGCACTGGAGGTCACTGGGGGTGGAGAGAATGAGCCAAAGACGGGAATGAAGGTGGCGGAGCTCGAGCTATATACGTTGGAGGGTCCGGGAAGATGAGCGCGGGTAGGGCAATGGAGTGCGCGGATCCCGAGACGGATGTGCCAGCGAGGGTGCCGGATCTGACGTGACCCGGGGTTTGGGGGGAGGATGATCGGGTTTAGACACGAAAAATGTGAGAAATCGGGTCGGGTGTCAAAACCCGTGGAAAGTGGTCTTGAGGGGGGCAGTTGACCGGGCGGTCAACAATTCCCTGGACCAATGGGAAGCGGCCGCGTGGCAAATATTTTGAAATTAAATTAAAAATAGAAAACAGCCAAATTATTAAAAAGTCAAAACATGAAATATTTTTGTTTTAATCTTTTCTCTTTTTTAGTGATTTTTAATTAATTTTTCAAAGTAAAAATAGTGTATTTACATAGTAGGGTTATATATAGGTATATATACAATATATAGGATTTTAAATTTTGATTTTTAATTTGTTATTTTTATACAATTTTATTCCCATTTTATATTTTATTTATTTATATTATAAAATTACGAATAAAAAGATATTTTTATTTTATTTTTATTATTTATATACATAGGTGAAATAAATAGATATGTACATATATATACATGGTATATTTACAAAGTATTTTTGGATTTTTAATTTTTGTTATTTTTATTTTGTATTTTGTTTTAATTGTTTTTATTTTATTTATTTACACCATAAAGGATAGAATATATACAAGATTTTTGGAAATTAATTTTATTTATTTATAAAGCTAAATAGATAGGGATGAGTGGACTATATACAAGGTGACTATGTACATTAGTGATGTTTTTGTTTTCTTTTTAATTTTTCTATTTTTATCTTGTTTTTAAATTTAAATATATACAAATATTTACAAATCTCTTTTAATCTATTTTTGGGAGGAAAATATTTTTATTTTATTTACATAAATATCTACACACATGAGTCCCTATCTCCCTCTACTTTGGTTTTTATGCGGTCAGGCCCATGCTGAGCCCTCCCTTGGGTTAGGTTGCTCAATATTTATTCTAAATATTTCCCTCTTTTTTCTTTTTACTCTTTATTCTTTTATTTTTGCACAAAAACATGCTACTTATTAAACTTTATACAATGCATGCTTTTGATAATTATTTGTATTTACATGAATATACATGTATTTGCAAAGGTTTTTGTAGCTAAAATGTAAGAATAAAGAGTGATGAATGGGTATTCATCAGCAGGCGCCCCGAGCTTGGAATATACGGCTTGATAGAAGTCTCAAGAAACTCGGATTCGTGAAGTGTGCTCAAGAACAAGCAGTCTATACAAGGGGAACATGTCAGTCAAGAGTGATCGTTGGGGTTTATGTAGATGACCTCATTGTGACAGGGGAGGATCCAGAGGAGATCGCGATGTTCAAGCATCAGATGATGTCTGAGTTTGAGATGGTGATCTTGGATTGCTCACTTACTACCTTGGGATCGAGGTAGTATAAGAGATGGGTGCATCGAAATTAAGCAAACCTCTTATACAAAGAAGGTGCTGGCACAATTCAGAATGTCCGAATGCAACTCCACCAAATGTCCTATGGAGCAAAGGACAAAATTACAAAAGGATCCCGATGGACAACCAATGGATGCAACATAATATCGTCGTGTCATTGGGTGTCTCAAGTATCTACTCCACACTCGTCCGGATCTCTCCTTTGCTGTTGGTATGTGTAGTAGGTTTATGGAGAGACCTACTGTCATGCATTACAAGGTGATGAAGCAAATCCTACGGTACTTGAAGGGTACGCTTCATTACAGACTCGTATACACTAAAGGAGGAAGCGAGGAGACAATCACTGGGTTCACAGACAATGATATGCCAGGTGATTTGGATGATAGGAAGAGCACAGGAGGGATGGCATTCTATTTAAACAACAACTTGGTCTCTTGGAACTCGCAGAAGCAAAAGACTGTGGCGCTATCATCATGTGAAGTCGAGTTTATGGCGGCAACGGCAGCGGCTTGCCAAGCAGTGTGGCTCCGAAATCTGTTGAGAGAGCTTATAAAGAAAGAACTAAGACCGGTGAAATTGTTCGTCGATAACAACTCTGCCATTGCCTTGATGAAGAATCATGTTTTTCATGGGCGCAGTAAACACATTGACACCAAATTCCATTTTATTCGTGAATATGTTGAAGCAGGACAGATTGCAATAGAGTTTGTATGCACGGAGGAACAACAAGCCGATGCACTGACGAAATCATTGCCTGCGGCGAAGTTGGCAACAATGCGACATATGCTGGGCCTTCGCAATCTTGGGCCACATCAAGATTAGGTGGGGGGTAGTATATTGAACCTAATCTTGTAATGGCTCCATCACAACTAGAACGAGCCCATGGCATACGTGTATGGTTGTGATTGCATGGTGGGGTTTGCATGATCAAGTCACCAACAACTTAGAGTACGTGGGTGGCTCTCCTTGCATGGAGGCATTTATTTCTATTTTTGCTTTCATCCTATTGTTAGCATATAGTGGTGCTATATAAGAATGTATCTTGCACTCATCTCAAATCATCAACAAGCAATAGAATTTCTCTTGTTTATTCATCTAGAGTGAGTACGTCACTTTCCTTCCCCAACCCCATTCACAGCCCTCATTTGTTTTTCTAGCTTGTTTTCCATATTGCTCGATCAATCAAATTGAGTAAGGTGCGTGCGTGATGTCCACCTTAATAGAGAGTGGATTTGTCAGTGGGATCCTAGCCTAAATTCCAACATGGCTGTCCGCGTTCAAGAACAGCTTCCTGGAGGCCGGGAGGCCGGCATAGGCCCCGATAATGGCTTTACTTACGATCACATCGTGGGCACCAAGATCGGTGGTACCATCTTCGATAACGGAGGATGCTGCCACGACGGAGCATACCTGCTGGCGCACGCAGATCCGGAGCGCATGACAGTGCTGCTGCACGCGACGGTGCAACGTGTGGTGTTTGGGAGGCGGAGAGGTAGGGCTGTGGCGCGTGGGGTGGTGTTCTGGGACGAGGAGGGGGTGGAGCAACGAGCGTACCTGAGGAAGGGGAAAGGGAACGATGTGGTGCTGTCGGCGGGTGCGATGGGAAGCCCTCAGATACTGATGCTGAGCGGCGTGGGGCCGAAGGAGGAGCTGAGGAGGATGGGGATAGAGTGGTGGTGGAGCAGCCCAAGGTCGGGGAGGGGATGGCGGATAACCTGTTTAACGGGGTGGTGGTGCTGTCGCCATCGCCTGTGGAGGAGACGCTCGTACAGGTGGTGGGGATAACGAGGGGCGGCAACTACGTGGAGGGCAAAGTCGTGGAGAAGTTCGAGGAGCCAAAGTCGAGGGGCCGCCTCCGGCTGAGGAGCAGAGACCCCGAGGACCACCCATCCGTGTCCTTCAACTACTACGAGGAGGCCGAGGACCTGCGGCGGTGCGTGGAGGGCATGAAGGTCATATCGCGCGTGGTAGAGTCCAAGGCCTTCTCGAGGTTTCGGGACCAGTCTCTGACGATGAGGGACCACGAACATCACGGGGTCCTCGTCCTTCCCCATCAACGCGCGCCGAAAGCACGACAACACGTTGACGACGATGGACCAGTTCTGCATGGACACGGTGGTGACCACATGGCACTACCACGGCGGCTGCGAGGTAGGGAAGGACCCGTAGGTGGTGGACGAGCAGCACCGGGTGGTGGGCGTCGCTGGGTTGAGGGAGATCGATGCGTCCACGCTCATCTCGAGCACATCTCAGGACTGAGATGAGCATTGGGTAGGGTTGGTCCAACCCAGCTTGATATGCGATTCGATAAAGCTCGGTCCAAATTGAGTCCGAACAATAGTTGGAAATGCTTGAGCTTGATTTTTCGACCCAATTCTATTATCAGGCCGAGCTCGAGCAACGATGTGTTCGAGCCCGAAGTTCGTGGGCCGGCCCGAATATAGACCCGTCGGAGACCCGATCCGATAAATATATTTGGTATATATTTGTTATGTGTGTTAAGCTTGGATTATTGAAATAGGAATAGTTTCCTTGTCGTTCCATGTTCTTCCTCGTTTTCTTTGGCTGCACGATAAAGTTTCAAATAATATAACCATGGAAGAATTAGAATTTTTTCCCTTGGACCTCTCTACATTTTAAGAGCATGAAGATCACAAGTACTAATTAGTTCTTAATCGGGCAGGCCCGACCTAGGTCCGACCCAAATATCATCGGGTCGGGCCCGAGCTTGGACTGATTTTTCCAAATTTATTCGGACCTAGGCCGGACCCGCAAGCCCGCCAAGTTAAACAGGCTCGGGTTGGGCCGAAGTGAGCCTGACCCGACTCGACTCGATGCTCATCCCTAGCACACGATGATCAAGACATGTGAGCTGATGATCCTGCTTTACGATCCATGCATTCCTTGATACTAGGACTTTTTTCCAATTGGTAACATCTCCAATTCCTTTTAATTTTGTTTCTTATGGCTATGCTATGCTAGGGAACTTAATCCATAATAATATGAAGTTGACCAAGGTTACTCCATTTTGACATACTCGAGGAAGGTTGTACCTTTCTTTGATTATATAGAGACACACTTGTGCTATGTTTAGGGATTTTTGCTTATAAATCCCAAACTAGTTAAGTTTTCAATGGATTTTTTTACTTGTACCTTTCATATTTTCTGCAAAGTATACTCATAGCCCTACCTTTTTTGCATTTACACTTGCACCCCCTATCTTCTTAAAAAAATTCACAATATTACCCTTCCGCTAATGTAATACAGGAGAATTCGTATAATAACCGATGGAAAATACTGTAAATTTTATAAGAATACCAGTGTACACATATCATCGCAAAAAAGTAGGAGCAATAGTGTCATTACAAGAAATTGGACCTAAGGCAACGAATAATTTGAATATTTGTTGCCATATCTTCCGATGTTAAAGATATAACAATGAATATTATTCATTGCAAAATCATCTTATGTACTTGTAATTAGCAATGAATATCATATTCATTATTCAAAGTCCATATAACGACGATTTGTTCGTTGACTTATTCATTAAAATTCACACTAATCATTGTCAAATTTAGCAATGATTAGAAGAAAATGGCAACGGATAATCGTTGTTATACGATTCGTTGCGAGAAATATAGCAATGAATACCATTATTCGTTGCAAATTCAAGAAGTAAGCAACGAATAATATTCGTTGTTATATTTTTAACTACGAAAGATATAACAATAAATATTAAATTATTTGTTACCTTATGTCACTTTTCTTGTAGTGTGTATTTGCAAAAATTCAGACGAGCACAAATGTAAAAAAAAATCATTCTTAGGCTTCGTTTGGTTGCAGGGTTGGGCAGGATTGGGCTGGATTGAGATACCCCTGCGAATAGTAAACTATGAAGAGGATTGAGAGGGTTGGAAGGAGGGGTACACTGATGTAACCCAATCCAATCCTGCCCAACCCTGCAACCAAATGAAGCCTTAAACTTAATGAATAGTAGATCATGAAGCATCTTCCACAATTCCTTTTTTTTCTACACACAAATATACATGAAAAAAAGAAATAATAAATTAACGAACATGTGTAATCCATGGGATGGACTGATGCATTAATTACTCTTTCAGCAATCCGTCCTTGGAAAAAAATATCTGCATAGTTCGAGCAATTGACCTTCGTCTCTATCCGAACGATTTTCGATCTGCGATTAGAATCATAAATAAAACAAAGTACTACGCACCATATAAGATCCAAGTAGAGACTGCGATGGCAGCAGAATCAGACGTGGATATTTAGTTAACTAAAATGGTGGGAAAGCGAGAACCAGAAAGAAGGGGGGGTCCCTGCAAAAGTCCAAGATTCCAAGAGGGTATATTCCGTAAGATATCCTCATCTCCTATCCTTTTCCGAACGACCACGAACTTAAATTAAAGCTGAAAAACACTGCAGTGGCATTTTCACCTTTCCCTCCGCTTTCCTCTCCCTCCACATATTTTCAACTCGTATAATATCAGGTTTTCTTCTATTTATTTATTTATTTATTTTTGAAGGATAATGTTTGATCAAATCCCTGAATTTTTGTTTTTCCCCTGACTTTTGTTGTATTTCTCCGGCCTTTTCCAGGATAATTTTCTGCGGACGGAAACTTAAGATCAACAATACCGGAGTTTATAGGGATACTAGTGCAAATATGTTAGAAGTGGAATGGAGTCCGATTCTGGGGAGCAGTGTTTTGGTTTTTTTATAACCCTGCTCTTTCAAATTTGTTCACTACCACTTATACCTCATACTATTTTTTCATTTATACTTGTACCCTAATGATCAAAAGGGATATAAGTGTAAAAGATCTATAAAATAAGGGATATTTACATCATCTATAACTCTGAGTAGTTTTGTAATTACACCTACAACCTCCAATAATTCATAATTACACCCCAAGACCATGAATAGACGCTTTGTTTTACAGATATAACCCTCCGTTAGTTTAGTCCATTAACTCAACTAGACCACGGAGTTAAATATAACCTATCATCGATCCAACTGCTGACTTTGAACAAAAAAGGAAAAAAAGGAAAAAGAAAAAACACTCCACCCCACACCCCTCCCCCTTCCTCTCTATATCACTTTCCTTTCCTCCACCGACCACCTCCTTCCTCCCGCTGCTCCGTAGGATGGAATCATCTCTCCTCCTCCCCCCTTTTTTCAGAAGAGAAGTAAATATTAGCAGATATTTCCATTGCATATAGCGAAATCCCTAACACAATCACGAATACTCTATCCATCTCCCTTCACTCACTCCATAAACCCCAATATCGATTCTTCGATCCCAAATCTCGTAGTATGCAATAGTCGAGGGAATTGAGGATGTGCCACGCAATGAGGATCACGCGTAGAGGGAGATGAGACCTTGGATTATAGAGGCATTGATGGAGGAGAAGAGGAGGTGTGATGGTGGTAGAGGTAGTCAAATCGGACATGGCCTTGTTGGGGACAATGCCATGCCATAAGAGACGGAGGGCATGATCCCACCTGGGGTTGGGGTGGGGGGGGTGTATAGCTGAGATGAAGTGGAGGATGGGGAGGAAGGAGGATGGCGGCGAGGACGTCAATGGAGTTACGGGCAAGAGGGAGCCAGAGGTTGAGAGGCCACAAGAAGGGTGTCAGCTTCAACAGCTACTCTGCCGGGGTGGAACCCTCCCTCCACCTTTCCTTCCTCCTGCATGAGAAGCAATAGCTGCTCCTCCGCTGCCCCCTCCTCTGGCACAAACTTTAGTTGTTGCTCCACTGTTCGCCACCTCCCTCTCTACTAGGGTTTCTCCCACCCCAACCTCCATAGTCCCTGCAAAGAAGAAGAGGGGCGAGTCCATGGCAAGGGCAATTACTTGCCACAAGCAACCCCGACCCTGCCCCCCTCCCATAATAAGCCCAACCCTGTCACCCCCAACAGCTCTTCCTCTAACCTCGCCATCGCTGATGACCACAATCGTGCCCACCTCCTCAAAACCATTCATGGAAGAGGAGAGCTTGAGGATTACTTGGTAGAGATGGAATGTGAGGAAGAGGAAGGAGGAGCGGTCTCATTTGTAAATATGTGAACTTAAAAGTTAGAAAATATAAGTATTTAACAGATTTCATCATAGTTAACGGGAAAATTGTATCATGGAAGTTAACACATGGTTATGCCATGTAAGAGTTAAGCACTATTCATGATTTTAGGTGTAATAATGAATTATCGAACATTCTAAGTGTAATTACGAAACTACTCAAGTTTATGGGTGTAAATATCCCATAAAATAATTGTCCTTATGGAATGCCACTCCTGATAGCAAACAAAATAGAGGCATAAGATCGACATACCTACCTTGAGAAAACACACCCCCACATTCTTGGCCTGGAGATGCACGCAACAATGCATGTGAATGTGCGTAGACTTATGGGTAAAAAACTATAAATTTAAATACATACCATGGGGAATTATGAGCATTGGACTTATTGGAAAAAAGCTATAAATTTAAACATAACATGGTGCTTCCAACACCGTGTTTGGAAATTTAGAAAATTTACGTTTTCCTTCTGATGGTGATTCCCCTATTATCATCCATAATTGGAAATGTCTCTAGCACAATGACGAGTTCGATCTTACCTTAGAGTTGGACTTGTCCATGTTATGTGATCTTTTTTTTTGTTGTCTTTTATTGATCATCAATGTGGTAAGTGTTCCGCATGAAAATATCACATTCCATTAAAGTGCTCCATCTCGGTGATGAATGAATGATATTAAGACTATTCTTATTTTTATGAATTTCTTTGATACTCTTTTGCGCAAATGTTATGCCGGCCATCTCCTTTGCGTTTGTCTGTGGGGGCATAGTCTCTTCTAACATTATTATCTAGGGTTTTTATCACTTGTGTCCCTCTGAGATATTGCAATTTCAGTTATGCCCTTCCTTTTTTTGGGAATATCAGTTGTGCCCCCGACTTCTTGCCGTTTTATCACTTGTGCTCCTCTGTTACTTTAACCGTCACTGAGTTGAACTTAACCATGGTTTAATCAAACCATTGTATGATTAAGAGAGGCATATCCAGAAAAAAAACCCTGCATCCCCCTTTCTCTCTTCCTCCATCATCCCCACCCTCCAACCCTTCCTTCTCCTATGACAACCACCTCCTCCTCCATTGGGGTATAATTAAGAGGTGCTCCGGGACGACGAAACGACGAAGGAGATGAGGAGATTTGAGAGTTGACGAGGAGATTGGGGATCTGGAGAAGGCCAGAGAGAGATTGGAGATAAGATCAGGGTTCTGGGCAAGGTCGGTGGTGGGAAGAGTGTAGAAGGTGGGGGAAGCTCGGGGCAGAGGAGGTGGCACAGGGGGGGAACTCGGGGCAGAGGGAGGACTTAGGGCTACGGAGAGGAGTAGGGATGAGCATGGGCCGGGCCCTGAAGGGCCCAGGCCTAAGCCCACTTAAAAACTTCAGGCCTTGGGGTGGGCCTAGGCCCGCAAATTTTTTTTGTTCGGCCCAAGCTCAGGCCCGGCCCAATTCCTATGGGTCGAGCTTGGGCTGGGCCGGCCCATCTTAACCCATTATATATTATTAACTTTGAGTTTGTGTTTAAAGTCAATCTCAATTCAAGTTAGACGAGCTAAAATTGTTTAAAACATATGCCATAATACTTGTAAAACAACTAAAACTCAAATCTATTGGAGATGATTTCTCAATTTATACAAGTCCACTCAATGTTATATACCATAAACGTCTCTCGTTACAGAAGTTGAAAGAGTGAACCAAGTTTACACAGTTAACAATAACAAGCGCACCAGGCACTGCATGTTAAAAAAATAGGCATAATGCCCGTATTGAGTAAAGGTTCAATAATAAAAAATATTCTAATGGAAAAAATAAACACTAGAAAATTCAAGAATAACCACCAGAATCTAAGCCATAGACTAATTAAGAAAAATTAATTCTAAAATGAAATACAATGATCATCAACTCATATGTCCCACATAACTTTCTTGATTTATAAACATTGTATGAAGATAGGATACATGAACTGAGTGTGCATGACAAGTGAGAGTTTACATACGTGTAGGATATGGGAAGGGTTCGGACCCTCTTCGGGTCGGGCCCGTGGGCCGGGTCGAGCTGGGCCAAGCCAAGCCCGAGCCCAGCCCAAAAAAATTTCGAGCCTAAAAATTGGGCCCAAGCCTGGCCTAATGATCGTTTGGGCTTTGGGCCAGGCCGGACTTTTTGGGCTGGGCTTCGGGCTGGGTCGGGCCGTCCCAGCCCAATGCTCATCCCTAGAGAGGAGGTGATGGAAGAGGAAGAGGCTGGAGAGGAGGTGATGGAAGAGGAAGAGGCTGGAGAGGAGGAAGAGGATGGGGAATGAGAAAGAAGAGGGTGATAAAATTACCCTTTAGCCTTTATTTTTTATTTAATTACCGCTATGTCCTCAAAGTTAACGTATGTTTTCGTTTGGGAATGAACGGAAACTAACATGAGGAGTACAAGTGATAAAATTACAAGAAGTCGAGAGCACAACTGATATTCTAAAAAAGAAAGAAGTATAACTGAAACTACAATATCTCAGAGGGGCACAACTGATAAAAACCCTATTATCCATGAAATCGAGTTTTTTTTAAAATACATAGGCCCGTTTACGCAATTTCCCCACAAGAGAAAATTAAATCATTTAAATGGCTCCGACCCCATGCGCCCGCTGCCACTCCATATAACAGACAGCAGAGGTTGAGGAGGGAAAACCGAAGGACGGGCTCCGGTTCTTCCCTTCTCCCCTTCGCGAAGAACACAGCACCGAAGCTCCCCTCTCATCGCCCTAATCTCCACCTCGTAAATCGCGCCTCGATTCCTGCATTGCGACGCCCCGATCCGAGAATCATTTCCTATCGCTGTGTTTCGATCGGCATCTGGTTCTTCGTTCCGAGGGATCAGACGCGGATGTCGATCATTATCTAATTCGAGGGATTGACGCGAAAAAGTAGTCACTAGAAAGGACGTGAGTGATCTTCTATGCAGCTGTTATATGCCTAGATTACATAAAATCGTTGCTTGAATTCGTTTTCTTATCCTAAATAGCTGGAAATTTGCATGATGTTGCTGTGTATGAGTCGAAGTAAAGTTTGTATCTTTTGATCTGTTGAAGTTACAGATCCAACATGGATCCATGGGTAAGAGAGCTTCTGCGAGTACGAAGGACTGTTCTATTGATCATCTTGCCAGGAAATAGACGGGGGTGCTTCCCGCTTTTGGACAGGGATCTTCTGCTGGCAAGGTCTCCGTTTTACACTTTTAAGTGGAACATGAAGAAGGAGTAAGGAAATGTATATCCCATGAGTGCCTCTTTAAGGATACAATCTGAGATAAAATGAAGCTCTCATGCATTGAGTGAGGTCGAATTCCTAGATTCTCTGCGTCCATTGTGGCTATTGTGGTTCTTCCTGGACAATTCAAAGTAGCATCTTTGTTAAATGCCTTCCCTGTCATTTCTTTGGTGTGCCCCGGCTTCTAACGCAAGTCTCGCAATTCGAATTTTCTACACTTTCTAGCACATTCAAATACCTCCAATTTTAGGAATTGCTAATATGGTATTATTTGATGGGAAGATTATGAGGGGTATGCATAAATACTAGGAGTAAATTCTGCTACCGTGTTTTTCGCCCTCATGTATGCATGTTGATGGATGTACTGCAGTTTTCATTTATATTTCTTTAACCATTAGTTTTTACTACTTGAACAGGTACCTTCGACTCTTGAGCGTCACATTTTTCAATTGAAAAAAAATGGTTCGATTCGGGAAAAGACTCAAGGCTGATCAAGTTGAAGAATGGAATGGGTATGTTTATCTTGCTCGTGTATTTCTCGTGCTTGGTGGGAACAATATGACTTTCAGTTTAGGCAAATAGAATGTTTGATATCTATTTGTCTCCTCAATGTAATTGTTTTTTTATAAAGACCGGACCACAATTGTGGGGAAAATTCGTGTGGGGGGTAACTTGCTAAACATATTCACTGTATGCGGTCGGGATTATTTTTTTATTAACTACCGTAGATAAGCCGCCTCTTGAAGAGGCGGCTTTGGTTAAGTAAGAGCCGCCTCTTCAAGAGGCGGCTTTAGACCAAAGCCGCCTCCTCAAGAGGCGGCTTTGTCGGGGCATAAATCCCAGCGGCCCGCCAGTGCCTCCCTTCACGCGAACAGAACCTCTCCCCAGCGAACCCCAGCACCTGCGACCTCTCTCCCTCCGCCGAAGCCCCCCTGCGACCTCCAAGCGGCCTCGGGCTCCCCCTCCCGCCGCCGTACGCTCTCCGGTCATCTTGCCAACGTCCGTTGGCCCCATTTCCGCCATTCATCTCCTTCTCCACCTCAAGGAAGGTATGATTCGTCTATCGTGTAGGGTTTTGGGTACATGTTTAGGGTTTAAATAATTATTTGAAATATTTTCTTCACTCTAATACATTGATGTCGACGTAATGGTATATAGGATGTCTCGAGAAGTTCGTTGTTTCTGTCACTGTGGGGGTACAATATCGAAGTCTAGTAAAGACGTGACGTACGTAGGAGGTCGTATGAAAACCATCAAAATCGGTCAGGAAATGTCATTTTTGGGACTGATTGAGCACATTAAGTCCGTATTCAGGTTGGATTTAGCTCAAGGACTTGAGTTACAGGTCTTTCATAAAATGTCCCAAGATGGAGCAAGCTTTTATATTGGATGTGTCGAGTATGATGATGATGTCCGAGAGATTGTCGAATATGCTGAGGAGATGGGTGTTGCATATCGGCCCGTGATATTTACTGTCGCTGTCTCTATATCCGGATCTGGACCTCAAGTTTCTGTACCACAATGTGGATCCATACCTCCAGTTTCTGCTCCCGTGGTAGACATGGATCCATTTAATGATCCGAAACTGGACAGGTTAATGGAACCCTCACCACAGAATACGGATGATGAGATGGAAAATGATGACAATGAGGAGGAGGATCATCATGTTGGAACCCGTATCGTTTCTGATATTCTATTTTTGAACATGAGAGGTGGTGATGGCTATATTCTGAATGGTGAAGATTGCATGAATTATGATGATGGGATTAGTCTGTCTAACGAGTTGAAAAATGGCATGCTTTTCAAATGCAAAGCAGATTTGGTGTTTGCCGTGAAAGTTTTTCACATTAAACGTCATTATAACTTCACGGTACTGGAATCGGATAAGAAGGTGTGGGATATACACTGCAGCGAACGAGCTAGAGGTTGTTCTTGGAGATTGCGTGGTCATCGTAGACCAATAGATGGACAGTTTGTTGTCTCAATGGTTGAGAAGCCGCATACTTGCTTGAATCGTGCTGTTAATCAAGACCATCCTCAGCTGGATTGCAACTTCATGGCTGTCAGATTCTTGAATCAAATTAAGATATCTCCTTCAGTCAAGGTTTCTTATCTTCAGACATCAATTCAAGATGATTTTGGCTTTCATGTGAGTAGAAGAAGGGTTTGGGATGCAAGAAGGAAAGGCATTGAGATGGTATACGGCGATTGGAAGAAATCTTACAATGAACTTCCCTATCTTTTTAGGGCCTTTGAGCAGGCTGTTCCTGGTTCGGTTACAGATATTGACACAACAACAGTTGACCAAGGGGAGCTATTTGAGAGGGCCTTCTGGACATTTGGTCCTTGTATTGAGGCTTTCAGGCACTGCAGGCCCATTGTTAGTGTGGATGGTAATCTTACATGGACAAGCTATTCCCAAGCATGAGGGCGGGAAAAGTCTATTCCCAAGCAAAATGGCAATCTTACATGGACAAGCTGAAGGAATGCGACGAGAATGCTGCAAAGTGGTTTGACACACATGATTGTCCAAAGGAACGTTGGACAATTGCATTCGATGGTGGCTATAGATTTGGTTACACAACCACAAATTTTTCTGAGAGCTACAATGCAGTTCTTAAGGATGCAAGAAGTCTACCAGTTGCGGCATTGGTGTTGAAGACGTACTACAACTGCATTAGCTACTTCTGTGACCGTCAGGACGAGGCGCGTAATTGTATTTTACGGGGTGAGAAATATACCAAATACGCGCATGACATGTTGAAGCGTTGGATCGATAGAAGTAATGGCCATCGTTGTTTTCGCATACAAGGAGCACCCTTGCACATGTATGAGGTTGTCACAGGACAACGCATGACACAATTCGGTCTAAAAGGTGGAAAGAAACAAACTGTCTTGGTTAGCGATGCATCGTGTACATGTCAAAAATGGCAAACTCACAGAATCCCTTGTTCTCATGCATGTGCCGTCCTATCTCACTTGAACACAGATGTAGAAGAATATGTTGGGCCATGGTATACTTGGCAAGCTCAGTCGCACATATATGAAGGGTTGTTTTACCCTACTGGTGACAGAGACAAGTGGCCCAGTTTCGACCATCCATTTGTTATTCCAGATGATAGCAGGATAAGGCAAAAGGGGCGACCAAAGAGTAAGAGGATTCACAATGAGATGGACATGAGGGAGAATACCGTGCAATCTCAATGCAACACTTGTGGTGTTGAAGGTCATAATAGGCGGAACACCACGCATGGTAGGACGCAAAATAAATGTGGCATCTGTGGGGGCTTGGGTCACAAAATAAATGTGACATCTTCTGGCGAGGGAGATGTCCCAGTGGATACACAACAACCCCCTCAGTCTGGCATAGAATTTGAGACCCCAATTCCTGAGTGTGGGACATCCAGGGAGCCTACAACGCCGCCTGCACCACGGAGGGATCGAGCGGAGCACAATGCAGGACCTTCACATCATTCACCCCTCCCGTTGTCCTTCTTTGGAGTTGAAGGACCCGAGTTGACCAACATCGACGACATAGATCGCAACAGCCAACTGCATGGATTTGACCCTAGACCTCCGGAGACCACCATGGCGGATGAAAGACCTGTCAAATTACAATACAAAAGGAGGAGGGAGCGGAGACCATAGAATGTGATGTTGGCAATTTTTTATAATGTAAACCTAGCATGTAATTTATAGTGTTTGCAACTATTGTCTTGTCGCTTGCGTTATGCACCTTCTGTATGATCAAGTTACTTTCTATGAATCTCACTATTGTCTTCACTTCACTATTGTCTATGAATCTTAACTTTTAAAGTTGTTCTAATATCAATTACTTAAAAAAAAAGGGGGAAGCAACAGCTCTGCAACTACAGAGCTGCTGCTTCCCCCTTTTTTTAAGGTTCTGGCGCAAAGCCGCCTCTTCAAGAGGCGGCTTTTGCTTAGAGCCGCCTCTTGAAGAGGCGGCTTTGGTCTAAAGCCGCCTCTTGAAGAGGCGGCTCTTACTTAACCAAAGCTGCCTCTTCAAGAGGCGGCTTATCTACGGTAGTTAATAAAAAATAATAATCCCGACCGCATACAGTGAATATGTTTAACAAGTTACCACCCACACGAATTTTCTTCCCACAATTGTTAATCGAAAATTATCTGGATGGTTGCACGATTTGACATGCATGTTCCTTGGCATGGATTTTCTATGTTAAACCAGGGGATGTACTATTGGTTCATGCAATGGTTCCTGGTGCCCATTTATCCAATGGCTTTAAATAGTGTAGGAAATCTCTTTAGCAAAAAGGCAATGAGAGTTTTTTTTTCGGTTTATATGATTGCCAAACTTTTGTTTTAATGTTTTTCCAAGCACTAGATCATCTTGATCATATCTTGTGCCACTCCATAACCATCTAATCTAGGTACTTTTGTTTGAGCAATTTTAGATACTACATTAACTACAAGATGATGAAAAAAAAAGTCAAGCAGTACGTCCATCTAATCAAAGTTGGTTCTCATGACCGTGAACATGTTTTGAAGGAGTTCTCCCAGATGCTTGATGATCAGGTAAATGAATTAGATCGAAAAGTACTGAATTAAGCCAATAGTAATTTTACGTATTTCTTCACCTATATTCCATAAATTTGAACGTAGTAAGTTAGTCAGTTATCATGATCACAATGTCACATGGAACGTACCTTGTATTATTACAGTATTATTTTTCCATTTGCACACAGTAATTACATATTTCCATAATCACTTGTTCCATTGATGGTGGTTCTCCACAGAGCTTGCAACTTTCACCTGCTGTCATGAACTGCAATTTTTTAAAGCAATTTACTTGATATATTTCACTTAATCAATCTCTGCTTTTTCCCACCATGAACTTTTCGCTCTCTTTAATTTCACATCTAATCTCAAGTATTGGATTAAGTAAAACATTTCACATATCTAGATTTTTTTTTGCAGCTTTAGCCTCATCTAGGTTCCTAATAAGCTTAAGAATGCTTGCTATGTAAATACTTACACTTGAAATAGTACTCAGGTAATATTCGTGTGTGCAAATTCTCGATCCGCGAGATGTGCGCTTCCAGTAAATGCCTTAATGATGACAAATTCGTTTTCAAAAACGATTGGAGTATTAAAATATATGTAAATTAGACATCGGAATCAGTTATAATTCAAATGCAAGGACTGTATATCTTCTTTGGCTTGGAAAAAAGTCTGTAGAATATTGTTGTATAACTTGAAATAAAGCTTGTTGACAAGCTTGCACCCATTGATGTTTGGCTAATGGGCTTTTGGAATTGTTTTTGTGCACCTTTTTAGTATATGATGATTTGACTACTGCTTTCATGCTACAAGTTGGCTTTTTGTTAATTTTTGCCGAGTGCTGACAAAGGGCTATTGATGTTATGCTTGACTGAAACCCTAAGATGCTTGTAAACATATATTAGTTTACTTTGTATTTCTTTGTTATTTTTCTTTTCTGTCGTATGCTTTATGTAATTTACCCAAAGGCTATTCTCCTATATAAGAGAGCCTAGGGCTGATGGAATAAACAACTCTTCTATTTTTCCCAACATGGTATCAGAGCGACGGTCCTAGACCGGAGTTCTCGAAACCCTAACCCTATCCCTACCCCACCCGCGTGCCTCTCTCTCTCCGCCGCCGGCGCATACCCGCGCCCCCTGCGCCTCCGTGCGTGCGCCCGCGTGCCTGCGCCCTCGCCCTCACGCGCCTGCGCGCCTGCGCACTTGCGCCCTCGCCCTCGCGTGCCAGTGCGTCTGCGCGCCCTCGCGCCTGCGCCAGCGCGCCTGCACGCCCTCACGCCTGCGCCAGCGCGCCTGCGCGCCCTCGCGCTAGCGCGCCTGCGTGCTTCAGCGCGCTCCAGCGCCATCCTGTGCGCTCCAACGCGCACCTGTGCCCTCCAGCCAGCACCTTAGAGCCCTGTGCATGTGCCCTTGAATCAGCTCTACATCTCTAGAGCGCACACCGTCAACTAAATGGGTTTGGTTGCTTGAGGTCTACACATGCAACTAAACCCGTCTATGTCCGTTGTAGACGAATCTTATCTTCAGTCCGTCGCTCCAGTCTTCGGTTTTCAGTATGTCAGAAAGCAAGGCGGATATTCCATCTATTGGCGCCTTTCGTGGTCCAACGCCTATCGTAAAGATGGATGGTACGAACTATGAACTGTGGGCGATGCAGTTCATGAGTATGATGAAGTCAACTGGTAAGAAGTACATTCTTACCGAAGAAGAGCCTGCTGAGAAGACTGGAGCCAATGCCTCATGGGAGGCCGATGACGCATACACTAAAGTCTGGTTATCTGGGACTTTAGCGATCGAGATTGCCAATGATATTCTACATCAACCCACGACCAAAGCCATGTGGGATATTCTGGCGGCCACATACTCTCAAGCGAAGAATGAGACAAAGATTCTGCAACTCCAGCATGATATATTCACTATAAAGCAGAATGGTCGCCCTCTACATTCTCTCTACACATCCCTACGAGGGATGTTCGAGAAGCTATACAGCTTCATGCCCCCAACAGCCACGCCAGAGCAATAGAAGACCTACCGGAATGCGATTATGGTGGGTGTTTCCTTGCTGCACTTGATCCCGAGTATGAGGCGACACGATCCCAGATCTTGACTGATTCTACTATTCCTCCCATGGAGGAAGCCTTTCACAGACTGAGACGCATCACCGTCCCTTCTACGACCACAAATCAGAATGCTTCAGCCATGGCCACCAACAGGGGTCGTGGATTTCATCATCAGACCCGTGGACGTGGACCTCGTGGCAGAGGAGGCCGTACTCGGCCAACATGTACCTACTGCCATCGCATCGGATACAATGAAGACACATGCTACTCTAAGCATGGATTCCCTGCATTTGCACGAGTCGCCGAGCAGATAGAGCCTCCATCTGCTGCCTCTTTGGATCAGCGATTCGATGATCTAATTGCCCGTTTAAGGGGCATTATTCCGCCATCTGGACTACCACCCACTACTGAGAATCAATCTGATGCTGCTGCATCTGCCTTTGCGTCTACCAGTGCATCAGGTAGTATACTTGCATTTACCAGTAGTAGATCAGATACTTTACCTTGGATTATGGACTCGGGAGCCACACATCATATATGTGGTGATCAGAGTTTACTTACAGGATACACTCAGATCCCTCCAAGCCGAACAATGGTCACTGCCGATGGTACACATTCCCCAATTGCTGGTCAGGGGGAGATTAGACTGACATCTTCTATGCAACTCAAGAATGTGTTACATGCGCCTGATTTTTCAATGAATTTATTATCAATCAGTCAGATTACAAAGGATTTACAATGTCGGGCAATTTTTGATCCATCTTCTCTTGTTTTTCAGGACATCCTTACGGGCAACGTGATTGGTCGTGGCTATGAGCAAGGAGGCCTCTATCGCCTCAATCAGACTCCCTTTGCTGGAACTTCATCCCTACCTACTGGACCCGTATCTCCTATGCTGTGGCATCTGCGCTTTGGACATCTACCGCTTCAGAAGTTGCGTCGTGTGTTACCCCAGGGTCTGCCTCACACATCTATCCAATGTGAGGCTTGTCAGTTGGGAAAGCATCACCGGTCTACCTTTCCCAGTCGTCCGGATCGGAGTAGTACCTCGAAGCTTGAGTTATTTCATATTGATATCTGGGGTTCGAGTTGTGTACCTGATCATCAGGGACACATATTTTATATAGTTATTGTGGATGACTTCTCTCGTGTTTCATGGGTATTTTTGTTGAAAAATAAATCTGAAGCAGGGAATATTATTATCCATTTTCTTAATGAAATTCGTAATGTTTTCTCCACATCTGTTAAAATTGTGAGAAGTGATAATGCCCTGGAATTGTGTACTCATGTACTAGCCAATTACTACTCATCCCAATGGATTATCCATCAGACATCCTGTGCTTATACCTCTCAACAAAATGGGATCGCTGAAAGGAAACATCGCCACGTACTAGATGTCACCAGGTCACTTCTTATACAGAGTCATGCTCCTTATTCTTACTGGGGTGACGCGGTTCTCACAGCATGCTACCTAATAAATCGTATGCCGTCCTCTGTCTTAGGTGAACAGATTCCTTTCTCCCTTATCTTCCTAGTAAGGATCTGTTTTCCCTTTTTCCTCGTGTGTTTGGTTCGGTTGTCTTTGTCCACCAGTTGTCTCTAGGTACTGACAAGCTCTCTCCTAGGTCTGTCAAGTGTGTGTTTATTGGGTACTCCAGAACTCAAAAGGGGTACAAGTGTTTTGATCCATTGCGCATGCGGTATATTGTTAGTGCAAATGTTACATTTTTTGAATCCGTAATGTATTTTTCATCTTCAGGTGATCAACAGCTATCTCCACCTACTACCGATGCCATCTATGTGCCATCACCACCACCAGTACCACCACCACCACCATCACCACCAGCTCCTTTACCTCCTATTCCTGTGTCACCACTACCTTTTCATTATACCCGCAGGCCTACTCCAGCTCATGGTCAAGACTCATCACCTAGCTCGCCTAAGGTATGTTCTGAAGATATTACTCGTGATGGATCTAATGATGTTTCTGAGCAGGATGTGGTGCAGAGGGCAGATGAGGACACGACTCATTTAGATGTTCCTATTGCTATATGCAAATCGAAGAGGAGCTTCGCTACATATCCTTTGGCAACTTCTGTGTCATTTGAACGACTATCTGGGGACTTCAAAAACTTTGTGGTGGCCTTGTCAGCTGTAGATATTCCACGGAATTACCAAGACGCTCTGAAGGACAGTAGATGGAGTCTAGCAATGGAGGAAGAAATGACAGCTCTTCAATCTAGAGGAACTTGGAGTCTAGTTCCTATACCTGCAGATGTGTCCCCAGTGAGCTGCAAGTGGGTATTTACAGTCAAGTAGAATGTGGATGGCAGTATTGACAGATACAAGGCTCGCCTTGTTGCTCGTGGCTTTACACAGACATACGGGGTGGACTATCTTGATACATTCGTGCCAGTAGCCCGTCATTCTACCCTACGGATCTTGCTGTCAGTTGCTGTTACTCGTGAGTGGCCGCTATATCAGTTGGATGTGAAGAATGCATTCCTATATGGTGACTTACAGGAGGAAGTCTACATGCAACAACCACCTGATTTTGCTGTTGAGGGGGAGTGTTCCAAGGTGTGCAGACTTCATAAGGCTATCTATGGTCTTAAGCAGAGCCCCATAGCATGGTTTCAGAAGCTCTCAGATCTCTTTGAAAAATAGGGATACAAACGCTCTAATGCTGATCATTCCTTGTTTGTACAGAAGACTTCCAGAGGTATTATTGCAATCATGGTTTATGTAGATGACATCTTGATTACAGGAGATGATGCGCAAGGGATAAACAAGGCGAAAGAAAAGCTGGGCAGCGAATTTGTTACTAAGGATCTTGGAGTCCTTAGATATTTTCTGGGGTTAGAATTTGCCAGAAATCCGTATGGGCTAGTAATGTCGCAGAGAAAATATGTTACGGATCTGTTGAGTGAGACAGGAATACTTGGGTGCAGGCCTGCTACAACACCAATGGACCCCAACATGAAGCTATATGATGATGATACAGAGGAGGTGGACAGGAGAAGATACAGAGAACTGGTGGGAAAACTCCTATACGTCACTATTACCAGGCCCGACATAGCCTTTGCTGCGAATCGAGTGAGCCAGTTCGTGGAACAACCACGTCAGGTTCACATGGATGCAATACAGATGATACTCAGGTACCTCAAGTCATCACCAGGCGCATGTCTACTGTTCAAGAAAGGCAAGGTGATCTCCATCTCAGCCTGTGCAAATGCAGATTATGCAGGGTGTCCCAAGGACAGGAAGTCCACCTCTGGGTTTGCAGTTTACATTGGAGATTCTCTAATCTCATGGAGGAGCAAGAAACAAACGGTGGTAGCCAGGTCTAGTGCTGAATCTGAATATAGGGCTATGGCTCAGGTTAGCATAGAAATGATGTGGGTAAAGGCTATGCTTGCAGATCTATGTATAGAAGTCCCACTTCCTATGACCTTAGAATGTGACAATCAAACAACCTTGTTCATTGCAAACAATCCAGTATTCCATGAGCGAACCAAGCACATTGAGGTTGACTGTCACTTCATACGTGACATGATTCAGAAGGGATTCATTGCTACATCCCATGTTAGTTCAGATAATCAAAATGCAGATATATTCACCAAGGCATTACTACGAGGCCCATTTCAGAAGTGTGCGTCCAAGCTGAGCATGATTGACATCTATGCTCCATCTTGAGGGGGAGTGTAAACATATATTAGTTTACTTTGTATTTCTCTGTTATTTTTCTTTTCTGCTGTATGCTTTATGTAATTTACCCATATGCTACTCTCCTATATAAGAGAGCCTAGGGCTGATGGAATAAACAATTCTTCTATTTTTCCCAACAATGCCAATAGCCAAAATTTGATCTACTTAACCAGACTAGGTTGGTAGTTATCATACATGAGCTTTATAAGGTCAATGTCAATGAACAATGGAATAAAACCACAAGCAAACATCTAGAGAGAAGCACCCAAAGTTCAAATCCAAATGTTGAATGACCGGCTTCCTTTAGTTAATGCTGCACATCTCAGACACAGAGGCATGTAGACATCTTTTTTGTAGTCTCTATTCCCCTCAAGTGGCTCAAATTCGTGGGATCCCATTTTTCTTCTCAAAGGCCTACCCTGTTAGAGTAAACAATACTCTGATGATGTGTTATTCCATAGAGCCCTCGGGTCTCTTATATAGGGAGAAAACCCTTGGGTAAATTACAGAGTCTTACAAAATATAAATAGAAATTACGGAACAATAAAACGTAACATATATAAGTCTCTACACTCCCCCTCAAGATGGAGCACAGATATCTATCTTGCTCAGGTTGGAAGAACATCTCTGGAAAGGTCCTCTGAGCAGTGGCTTGGTGAATATGTCAGCAGTCTGATCCTCTGAACTAACATGAGAGGTGGAAATGAAGCCCTTCTGAATCATGTCTCTAGTAAAATGACAATCCACCTCGATGTGCTTTGTTCTCTCGTGAAAAGCCGGATTATTGGTAATAAACAATGCTGCCTGATTGTCACATTGGAGATTCATAGGCAAGGGGACATCTACAGTCAAATCTTCTAAGACTGCTCTAACCCACATCATTTCTGCAGTTGCTTGTGCCATGGCTCTGTACTCGGATTCCGCACTGGACCTCGCCACAACAGTCTGTTTCTTGCTTTTCCAAGAAACTAAAGAGCTTCCTATGAAGATAGCAAATCCAGAAGTGGATTTACGATCCCTTGGACATCCTGCATAATCTGCATCTGCACAAGCTGAAATAGACAAATCCGTATCTTTCCTAAATAGCAACCCTGTGCCTGGGGAAGACTTCAGATATCTCAATATCATATACAAGGCATCCATATGAACTTGCCTTGGCTGCTCCACAAATTGACTCACCCGGTTTACTGCAAAGGCAATATCCAGTCGAGTTATAGTAATATATAAGAGCTTACCCACCATCTCTCTGTACCTTCTTTTGTCCACCTCCTCGGTATCATCATCGTACAGCTTCATGCTTGGGTCCATAGGTGTACTTGAAGGTCTGCATCCAGTCATTCCTGCTTCAGCTAGCAAGTCCGTGACATATTTTCTTTGAGTCATCACCATTCCTTGTGCATTTCGTGCAAATTCTATCCCCAGAAAATATCGTATCGTGCCCAGATCCTTTGTAATGAACTGGTTTCCCAACAGGGACTTGGTTATCTCAATCCCCTGAGCATCATCTCCTGTGACCAAGATGTCATCAACATATATCATAACAACAAGTGTACCTCTAGGGGTCTTCTGGATGAACAATGAATGGTCCGCATTTGATCTCCTGAACCCCTGTTGTTCAATTAGCTGAGAAAGCTTCTGGAACCATGCTCGGGGACTTTGTTTGAGGCCATAGATAGCCTTATGAAGTCTGCACACCATCTGAGTCTCCCCCTCAGCAGCAAATCCTGGTGGCTGCTGCATGTAGACTTCCTCCTGCAGGTCTCCATACAAGAAAGCATTCTTGACGTCAAGCTGAAAAATGGTCCAGTTATGTACCACAGCAACAGATAAGAGGATGCGAAGAGTGGAGTGTCTAGCCACTAGTGAAAAAGTATCCAAATAATCTACCCCATATGTCTGGGTAAATCCCCGTGCTACAAGTCTTGCCTTGTACCTATCAAGACGTCCATCCGCATGATATTTCACTGTAAAGATCCACTTGCAACTTACCACGGGGGCACCTGGAGGAATGGGAACAAGAGACCAAGTCCTTCGAGACTGCAGAGCACGCATCTCCTCTTCCATAGCTAGACGCCAACAATCAATCTTCATGGCATCTTGATAGGTCCGTGGAATCTCAACAGACGAGACAACAGCTACAAACTTCTGGAAGTCCCCATTGAGACGATGAAATGAGACTTGTGAGGCAAGAGGATATGAAGCACATTGTCTTCGCTGCTTCCTGTGAGCAATGGGCTGATCCAGATCATCTATCATTGTGTCGACCGGATGATCCTCGTCCTGCTGTAGAGGCTCCTGCACTGGTGCATTTTCTAACCCATCATTAGTGATAACGTCAGAACATACCTGAGGCGTATTGGATGGTTGACATGTAGCTTGAGCTGGTCCTGTACGCCTTGTATAGAACTTAGGAAAAGGTTCAATTGGAGGTGGTGGTGGTGGTGGTGGTGGTGGACTAGAGGATTGACCCAGGCTTGGAGGTGGAGGTACATAGACACTAGAATCGGTGGATGTGGAGGAGACCAATCTGTCACCTGTAGGAGAAAAGTACATGACGGGTTCGAAAAATGTAACATCAGCGCTCACATAGTATTTGTCATGAACGGGGTCATAGCACCGATATCCTTTCTGTGTCATGGAGTAGCCCACAAAAACACACTTGATAGCCCTAGGAGAAAGCTTATCAAGTCCTGGAGACAAGCGGTGGACAAAAGCAACAGTGCCAAAGACCCGAGGTGTAAGAGTAAACAAATCTCTGTCAGGAAAGAGAACAGAGATAGGAGACTTCTCCCCAAGAACAGTTGTAGGCATGCGGTTGACCAGATAGCATGCTGTAAGAATAGCATCCCCCCAAAAAGATAATGGGGCACAACTCTGAATAAGTAATGTGCGAGCAATATCAAGGAAATGGCGATGTTTCCGTTCTGCAACCCCATTTTGTTGAGATGTGTATGCACATGTTGTTTGGTGGATAATGCCTTTAGAAGAAAGAAAACTAGCAAGGGAACGAGTGCAGAACTCTAAGGCATTGTCAGTACGCACATACTTAACAGTAGACGAAAAAACATTTTGAACTTCATTGATAAGATTTTGAATAACACTTCCTGCTTCGGATTTTTTTGAGAAGAAAAGTCCAGGATACTCTAGAAAAATCATCGACCACAACTAAATAGAACCTGTGCCCCTGATGATCTGGGACACGACTGGGACCCCATATATCTATGTGAAATAACTCAAATGGGGAGCGACTGCTCCGACTCTGACGACTGGGGAAGCTGGACCGATGATGCTTCCCTAACTGACAAGCTTCACAACGAAATGATGAACTCGGAGAAATCTGAGGCAGGAGGTGACACATTTTCTGTAGTGGCAGTTGACCAAACCGAAGATGCCAGGTATACGGAGACACGGAGCCCTGGGAATGTAGTGAGACGCCAGCATAAGAGTTCCGTACAAGACGATAGAGGCCATTGTGCTCAGAACCACAGCCAATCACCTTGCCCGTTAGTATGTCCTGAAAAATAACAGACGATGGGTCAAAAATAGCACGACAGTGCAAATCTCGTGTAATCTGACTAATGGATAAAAGATTCATCGAGAATTCTGGTGCATGTAAAACATTCTGTAAGTGCATAGATGGCAGCAACATCGTCTCCCCCTGACCGATGATAGGGGAATGAGTGCCATCAGCAATGAGTACTGAATGACCAGGCTGGACAGGTCTATAGGACTGCAGAATCTCTTTCTCACGACAGAGATGATGGGTGGCTCCAGAATCAACAATCCATCCTGTGAGATCATGGTTATGATATGAGCCGGAGGGACTACCTGAGGCACTGGCTGAGGCAGATGTACTCGCTGATGCTGAAGCCGCAACATCAGACGCATCAACACCCTCTGATGATGACTGTGGCATGATATCACGAAGCCGTGCCACTAGCTCCTCGAACCTGTGATCTGGAGTAGATGCTGGTGGACCCTGAACATGATCAGCGACACGTGCAGTAGGAGGGAAGCCATGCTTGGAATAACATATATCCTTCGAATGACCAGTACGACGACAGAATGAGCACGTAGAACGTATGCGACCTCCACGACCACGTCCACCACTTCCTCTGCCACGAAATGAGGAGAAACTACCTCGTCCTCTGGAGACAGCCATTGCCGAGGGAGGTGTAGTCGTGGTGTTCGATGGAACAGGGACACGACTGAGCCGTCTGTAGACTTCTTCCATTGGTGGAATGGTGGCATCAGCAAGGATCTGAGAGCGTGCTGCCTCATATTCAGGATCAAGGGCAGCAAGTAAGACGCCAACCATAGTAGCGTTGCGGAACGTCTTCTGCTGTTCCGGCGTGGCTGTGAGTGGAATTGTGCTATGAAGTTTCTCGAACATTCCACGAAGAGAAGTGTACAGAGAATGAAGAGGCCTCCCATTTTGCTTCGTGGTAAAGATATCATGCTGCAACTGCAGCATCTTGGTCTCGTTCCGTACCTGGGAGTACGTTGTGGCCAGAATATCCCACATCGCCTTGGCGGTGGGTTGATGAAGGACATCATTTGCTATCTCCGTTGTGAGCGTACCTGACAACCAGACTTTTGCGTACGCGTCATCGGCCTCCCATGAGGCATATATTCCTGTCTTCTCCGGCGGTTCATCTTCGGTAAGAATATACTTCTTACCACACGACTTCATAAGACTGAGGAACTGCATAGCCCACAGTTCGTAATTCGTCCCGTCCATTTTGACGATAGGTGCCGAACCTTTGAAGGCACCGATGGCGGGCATATCGACCTTTTGATATGACATACTGCTGGAGAAGAACAACTAGGAATAATAGACCAAGAAACTGGTGTCTACCTTGACATGTGAGGATTCAAGTGCACATGTAGACGTTATGCACTTGAATCCATCATATCTCCGGAACCGACCGAAGTTGAGCCTCCCCGGGGACGAAGAGAAACTGTGGACGCCTTGGCGGAAGGGAGAGGCGACAACTAGAGGTACCCGGCGGCGAGGCTGGGCACCGCTAGCGGCTAGGAGATGCCCGGCGGTTGGTTGGCGGCACCTGGGGCGGCCGAGAGAGATCCAGCGGAGGGCTGGCGGCGCGGAGAATGGCTGGGGGCTGCCCGGCAGAGGGCTGGCAGCACCGTGGGCGGCAGGGAGGGGCCCAGCGGAGGGCTGGCGGAGGGCTGGGAGCCCTGGCTGGCAGCGGCGGCGGCTGGAGAGAGGGGGGGCGGGTGGAGAGACAAAAACCCTAGGGTTAGGGTTTTGGCTCTGATACCATGTTAGAGTAAACAATACTCTGATGATGTGTTATTCCATAGAGCCCTCGGGTCTCTTATATAGGGAGAAAACCCTTGGGTAAATTACAAAGTCTTACAAAATATAAATAGAAATTACGGAACAATAAAACGTAACATATATAAGTCTCTACATGCCCCTATGCTTTGGGGAAGTGGTAGAAACAAAGCTAATCAGAATACAAAAATGTTATAACTACAATAATACCATAACACTCTCCCTCGAAATGAAGTATATATGTCTACGAGGCTCAGCTTGGATGAACATTGGGATGGTAACAGGTGATTAATGAATAGGTCAGGCGTCTGTTCTATTGAACTGATATGAGAAGTAGATATGAAGCCTCTAGATCACGCTTTTGATGTAGTGACAACCAACCTCAATATGCTTTGTTTGCTCATGGAATGTTGGATTGTTGACATGAATAAGGTTTCTTGGTTGTCGTATGTGAGCATGAATTGTGGAGCCTGAGTGACACCTCCATTGTTTAGGTCAGTTAAGACCGACTTGTCCCACATAATCTCAGTGCTCACCTGAGCTATGCCTGTGTAATTACATTCTATACTCGATCTGGCAACTACAGTTTGCTTCTTGCGTCGATATCGATTACATATTGATATGGTGTCGGTACGATATTTCGAAGATATATCGCCGAATTATTTCCCATATCGACACACTTTTGTGAAGGAAGGATTAGAAAAGAAGTATATATCGCCATATCAATATCGATATTGGTCCTATGCCGGTACGGATATATCACTGATATATCACGATATTTTGTACCCTGCATGTAACTAGGAAATGAGCAATGCAAACTATGAAATCGGTGTTGAACTTTCCGTCCTTTAGACAATAAGTGTAGCCTGCATCAACACAACCTGATATGGTAAAGGACATCCCCATGCTGAAGGGAAATTTCCTACATGGTGAGAACTTTATGTACCTAAGAATCGTTATGATGGCATCCATGTGGGCCTATCGACAAAGGAGATATCATATTTGGTAATTATCACATAGAGGAGCTTCTCGACAAGCTCTTTGTACTTTCTCTCGTCGACTTCCTTTACATCTAAAGTTTCATATCGGGTTACATAGGAACATTATCAGGTCTACAATCTGCCTTCTCAATTTTAGAATGAAGATCAATACCATAATTTCTTTGACTTAACATGAAGCCCTTTGTGATTTATGCGATTTATTGAAAACTCTAGGTCAAAGAAACACCGAAGCTTCTGAAAATCTTGGTGATGAACTGCTTCCTAAGGAATTCTTTTGCTTCATCAATGCCTTGTATGTCATCTCCTGTACAAATGATATCATCTGCATATACCATAATGACAACAAACCCCTCGACGTCCTATACAAAAACAATGACCGATCAATAGTAGATTTGGTAAAGTCATGTTTCTATCAGGTCTGAGAGACTCTGGAACCATATTCTCTTGCTCTACTTAAGGCCATAAATAGCCTTGCATACACATAGAAGACACCAGACAAATTTCCCCATGTCCTGTGATAGGGATGTCTCTCATTAACATTAATGATCGAGCAATCCATAGGATTTGAGGTATATGATGTGATCTATTTTTTGTTTTCACATACTTGATGGGAAGCTCTAGAATCGATCATCTATTCTATAGAATCTATGTTGTGACAGGTAGTAAGATCGTGGAAGAGTCTGCGTGTAGTAGGGCACGAGACTGAGCATGTAAAGGTCCCATGGTCTCCATCATACAAGTACAATATCCTCTAACTTTCGCTCAGATGGTGCTACGACTGATTCAAGATGCCCAATAACATGGGCAGATGCATGACACCCATGCTTCTAGTAGCATGTTTCCTCAGTGTGCCCCATATGATTATAGTAGGTGCACTAAGGTCGAGGGCGACCACGTTCCCCACCAATGACTCCTCATCATCTTAACTGAGCATACCCTCCCCCACTGTTGTAAAAGTCCCCCGACTGGACCGACTAGTAGGTCCGATTGGTCTAGTCAGTAGGTTAGCCGATCGAGTATTGACTAACTCCGACTAGGCCGACTAGTCGATCGATTTTTACTTGGAGATACCATATTTTTTATTTTTATGCTTTTTTTAAAAGCAAACTTATTCTAATACGCTTAATGTTTTTTATTTAAATTCAATTACTTCTTTTCTTTCATTATGATTGTTGGGAAAAACGAACGAGATGTTTATTCCATCAGCCCTAGGCTCTCTTATATAGGAGAGTAGCCTATGGATAAATTACATAAAGCATACAACTGAAAATAAAAAATAACAGAGAGATACAAAGGAAACTAATATATATGTCAACACTCCCCCTCAAGATGGAGCATAGATATCAATCATGCTCATCTTGGACGCACACTTCTGGAATAGACCTCGTAGTAATGCCTTGGTGAATATATCGGCAGTTTGATTTTCTGAAGTAACATGAGATGTAGCAATGAATCCCTTCTGAATCATGTCACGTATGAAGTGACAGTCAACCTCAATGTGCTTGGTCCGCTCATGGAATGCTGGATTGTTTGCAATGAACAAGGCTGCCTGATTGTCACATTCTAAGTTCATAGGAAGTGATACATCTATGCATAGATCTGTAAGCACAGCCTTTACCCACATCATCTCTGTGCTAGTCTGGGCCATAGCCCTATATTCAGATTCAACACTAGATCTGGCTACCACCGTTTGTTTCTTGCTCTTCCATGAGATTAGAGAATCTCGAACGTAGACTGCAAACCCAGAGGTGGACTTCCTGTCCTTGGGACAACCTGCATAGTCTGCATCCGCACATGCTGAGATAGGAATCCCCTTGCCCTTCTTGAATAGAAAACCTGCACCTGAAGATGATTTGAGGTATCTGAGTATTATATGTATGGCATCCATATGAACATGACGTGGTTGCTCCATGAACTGGCTCTCACGACTCACTGCAAAGGATATATCGGGCCTAGTGATCATGACATACAACAGTTTGCCTACCAGTTCTCTGTATCTTCTCCTGTCCACCTCCTCTGTGTCATCATCATATAGTTTCATGCTGGGGTCCATTGGTGTTGTAGCAGGCCGACACCCAAGCATACCTGTTTCACTCAACAGGTCCGTAACATATTTTCTCTGCGACATTACTAACCCATACGGATTTCTAGCAAATTCCAGCCCCAGAAAATATCTAAGGACTCCAAGGTCCTTAGTGACAAATTCACTACCCAGCTTCTCTTTTGCCTGCTTTATGCCTTGCTCATCATCTCCTGTAATCAAGATGTCATCTACGTAAACCATAATTGCAATAATACCTCTTGAAGTCTTCTGTACAAACAAGGAATGATCAGCATTAGAGCGTTTGTATCCCTGTTTTTCATAGAGGTCTGAGAGCTTCTGAAACCATGCTCTGGGGCTCTGCTTAAGGCCATAGATAGCCTTATGAAGTCTGCACACCTTGGAACACTCCCCCTCAACAGCAAAACCGGGTGGCTGTTGCATGTAGACTTCCTCCTGTAGACCTCCATATAAGAACACATTCTTCACATCCAACTGATATAGCGGCCACTCTCGAGTAACCGCGACTGACAGCAAGATCCGTAGGGTAGAATGGCGGGTTACTGGCGAGAACATATCAAGGTAATCCACCCCGTATGTCTGTGTAAGGCCACGTGCAACAAGGCGGGCCTTGTATCTATCAATACTGCCATCTGCATTTTGCTTTACTGTAAATACCCACTTGTAGCTCACTGGGGTCACATCTGCAGGTATAGGAACTAGACTCCAAGTTCCCCTAGATTGAAGTGCTGCCATTTCTTCCTCCATTGCTAGACGCCATCTACTATCCTGCAGGGCATCTTGATAAGTCTGTGGAATATCTACAGCTGACAAGGCAACCACAAAGTTCCTGAAATCCCCAGATAGTCGCTCAAATGACACAGAAGTTGATAAAGGATATATAGCACAACTCCTCTTCGATTTGCGTATAGCAATAGGAACATCTAAATCAGCTGTGACCTCATTTGGTCCCTGCAACATATCCTGCTCAGAAATATCATTAGATCCATCAAGAGTAGTATCTTCAGTACATACCTTAGGCGAGCTAGGAGATAAGTCATGACCATGAGCTGGAGGAGGCCTGCGGGTATAGTGGAATGGTAGTGGTGAAACGGGGATAGTACGTGGAGCTGGTGGTGGTGGTGGTGATGGTACTGGTGGTGGTGGTGGTCATATATATGGCATCAGGAGTCACTGGAGGTAGTAGCTGATCACCTGAGGATGAAAAATACATTATGGATTCAAAAAATGTAACATCTGCATTGACCATATACCGCCTATGCAAAGGATCAAAGCACTTGTACTCCTTTTGAGTTCTGGAGTACTCAACAAACACACACTTGACAGCCCTAGGAGAGAGCTTGTCAGTACCAGGAGACAACTGGTGGACAAAGGCAACTAAGCCAAACACACGAGGAGTAAGGGAAAATAGATTCTTACCAGGGTAGATAAGGGAGAAAGGAATCTGTTCATCTAGGACAGAGGACGACATACGGTTAATTAGGTAACATGTGAGAACTGCGTCACCCCAGTAAGAATAAGGAACATGACTCTGTATAAGAAGTGATCTTGTGACATCTAGTAGGTGACGATGTTTCCTTTCAGCGATCCCATTTTGTTGAGAGGTATAAGCACATGATGTTTGATGGATGATCCCTTTTGATGAGTAGTAATTGGCTAGGACATGAGTACACAGTTTTAGGGCATTATCACTTCTCACAAATTTCACAGATGTGGAGAAAACATTTTGAATTTCATTCAGAAAAAGGATAATAATATTCCATGCTTCAGATTTATTTTTCAACAAAAATACCCATGACACATGAGAGAAGTCATCCACAATAACTATATAAAATCTGTGTCCCTGATGATCAGGTACACGACTCGGACCCCAGATATCAATATGAAGTAACTCAAACTTGGAGGTACTACTCCGACCCGGACGACTGGGAAAGGTAGACCGGTGATGCTTTCCTAACTGACAAGCCTCACATTGGATAGATGTGTGAGGCAGACCATGGGGTAACATACGACGCAACTTCTGAAGCGGTAGATGTCCAAAGCGCAGATGCCACAGCAGAGGAGATACTGGTTCAGTAGGCTCCAGCAAACGGAGTCTGATTTAGGCGATAGAGGCCTCCTTGCTCATAGCCACGACCAATCACGTTGTCCGTAAGGATGTCTTGAAAAATAAGAGAAGATGGATCAAAAATTGCCCGACATTGTAAATCCTTCGTAATTTGACTAATTGATAATAAACTCATTGAATAATCAGGTGCATGTAACACATTCTTGAGCTGCATAAAAGATGTCAGTCTAATCTCCCCCTGACGAGTGATAGGGGAATGCGTACCATTGGCAATGACCATTGTTCGGCCTAGAGGAATCTGAGAATACCCTTTAAGTAAACTCTGATCGCCACATAGATGATGTGTAGCGCCCGAGTCCATAATCCAAGGTAATGTATCTGATCTACTAATGGTAAATGCAAGTATGCTACCTGAAGCACTGGTAGACGCAGAGGCAGATGCAACAGCATCAGATTGACTCTCAGTAGTAGGTGTTGGGCCAGATGTGGGAATAATTCCCCTTAGACGGGCAACTAGATCATCGAACCGCTGATCCAAAGTGGCAGCAGATGGAGGCTTTCTCTGCTCAACGACTCGTGCAGATGCAGGAAATCCATGCTTAGAATAGCATGTGTCTTCATTGTGTCCGACGTGATGACAGTAGGTACATGTTGGCCGAGTGCGGCCTCCTCTGCCACGAGGTCCACGTCCACGGGTCTGATGATGAAATCCACGGCCCTTGTTGGTGGCCATGGCTGAAGCATTCTGATTTGTGGCCGTAGAAGGGACGGTGATGTGTCTCAGTCTGTGAAAGGCTTCCTCCATGGGAGGAATAGCAGAATCGGTCAAGATCTGGGATCGTGCCGCCTCATACTCGGGATCAAGTGCAGCAAGGAAAACACCCACCATAGTCGCATTCCGGTAGGTCTTCTATTGCTCTGGCATGGCTGTCAGGGGCATGAAGCTGTATAGCTTCTCGAACATCCCTCGCAGGGATGTGTAGAGAGAATGTAGAGGGCGACCATTCTGCTTTATAGTGAATATATCATGCTGGAGTTGCAGAATCTTCATCTCATTCTTCGCCTGAGAGTATGTGGCCGCCAGAATATCCCACATGTCTTTGGCCGTTGGCTGATGTAGAATGTCATTGGCAATCTCGATCGCCAACGTTCCAGATAACCAAACTTTGGCGTATGCGTCATCGGCCTCCCAAGAGGCATTGGCTCCAGTCTTCTCAGCAGGCTCTGCTTCGGTAAGAATGTGCTTCTTACAGGTTGACTTCATCATACTCATGAACTGCATTGCCCACAGTTCATAGTTCGTACCATCCATCTTTACAATAGGCGCCGGACCACGAAAGGCGCCAATGGATGGGATATCCGCCTTGCTTTCTGACATACTGGAAACCGAAGACTGGAGTGATTGACTGAAGATAAGATTCGTCTACAATGACATAGACGGGTTTAGTTGCATGTGTAGTCCTCAAGCAACTAAACTCATGTTGTTGACGGTGTGCGCTTTAGGGCTTAGCACACGCTTAGGGCTCTACGGTGCCCGCTGAAGCACGCAGGCACGCAAGGCACACAAGGTCGAGTGCTTAGTCGCGCAGCGTGAGGATGAGCGCGCAGTCGCGCGCGTGGATGAGCGCGCAGTCGCGCGCGTGGATGAGCGCGCAGTCACGTGCGAAGGTGAGCACTAGGCGCAGGCGGAGGCGCTGGTGCACGCGCACAGACGTAGGAGGAAGAGGCGCCCGCGCCCGCGCACAGGTGGAGGCGCACAGGCTCTCGTGCGAGTATGCGCACAGGCGGAGGCGCGACTGAGGCGCGTTCGGGGCGGAGGCGCTGGCTGAGGCGCCGGCGATGAGAGAGAGGCACGCGGGTGGTGTAGGGTAGGGTTAGGATTTCGAGAACTCCAGTCTAGGACCGTCGCTCTGATACCATGTTGGGAAAAATGAACGAGATGTTTATTCCATCAGCCCTAGGCTCTCTTATATAGGAGAGTAGCCTATGGGTAAATTACATAAAGCATACGACTGAAAATAAAAAATAACAGAGAGATACAAAGGAAACTAATATATATGTTAACAATGATAATATAAAAATACACAAATCTATGTAAGTATATAAGAATATACATATAAAAATAATTTATATATTTAAAATAATTAAAAAAAGTTAAAACCGATTAAATCCTGACTAAATCTGATTAGTAGCCCGACTGACGATTAATTTTTAGTCAGTGACCCAACTGACCGAGTACAGACTACCGATTTTTGCAACCTTGCCTCCCCTACCTTTTTTTGAAGCTCAAAAGAGGGGAAGCACTCGACGGTGTTCTCCCCCAAATTTTATTCAAAACAAGAAAGAGAAGAAGAAAACGGAATTTACAGAAAAAGAGAAAAAGTACAAAAAGTCCTACCCAAGAGGATAGTCACAGGCACTGAAATCCCCAAACAACCGCGATGGTGTACCCCTAGGACCAATCCTCCAGCAGATGCTTCACACGTATAGAAATATTCTCCCTATAGAACCTTTGAGCCGCGAATAATGCCTCGTTCCTCCCCAGCCAAATGCTCCAGAGCCTTGCGATCGGTTCAAGAATAAACTTCCTTTCCCTACCCCTTGAGTTAACCAAACTCTCGCAGAAAGCAGCAATGGAGACAGCGTTAATCCAAGGAAGATCGTCCCATAGATTGCGAACAGTGACGCATTCAAAAAATAGACGAGAAATTGTTTCCCGCTTCGCATCACAGAGCCCGCAAGTTGATCCAACGTTCGGGAAAAAAATTGCGCATCGATCACGCGTCAAAAGCCGTCCACGACGAAGAAGCCATAAAAATATGCCAATGCGCTCAGGAAGTTTAAGGCCCCACAAGAATCTACAGTCACGCCCCAAAATATCGCCATCGGCAAAAGGAGTAGGAGCGAGAGCGAAGTACGCCTTTCTCGTAGAAAAGAATCCATCCTTCCAGCCCCAATGGTCACGCCCCACATTCGGTCGAGGAGCATCAGCGAGCTGAACCAATAAAGATAGAAAGTCATCCAATCGATGATCCGACAGAGACGCAGCTATCCGAGGGCTCCAGCAATCGTTCTCCCAGCACGAGGCCACTGACGCCTCCTTGTCGTCGACCAAAGCATAGAGACGCGGGAACATCAAGTTAAGAGCGCCCCTGCCAGACCAGCGTCGGTCCAAAAGCAAAAGGTCCCGTTACCCAACACTGACTTGAAGAAGGAGCGATATTGCCTAAACACAGACGTCACTCCACGTCAGAAAGGAGATAGGCGGGAGATCGAATCGCCCTTGAAGCAGCCGAGCAAGTCCGCGCCCAGCAATTCCCGCAATACATTAATCATAAAGTTCTCCTCCTTCCCCCACACACGAGAAACCCACTTTAGCAAAAGGGCATCATTGACCATCCCCAGCCGCCTGACCCCCAAGCCCTCTGACCTCTTGGGACGAGCAACGACCTCCCACCCCACGAGGTGCACCCCCCTCTCCCATCCCCCTTTCTTCCCCACAGGAACCCTCGCATACACCTCTCCAACCTCACTCGAATCCCCTTGGGCATAACGCAGACCGAGAGAAAGTAAGTAGGAATAGAGGAAAGCATCGCTTTTAATAGCACCAGCCGTCCACCCCTGGACAGCAAAACTGCGCGCCACCCTGCGAGGCGGGCCTCCATCTTCTCCACCACAACCTTCCAGTCACGAAGTCGAGCATGGCCGACAGCAAGCGGTAGGCCAAGATAGTCGAACGGGAGGGAAGAGGGGTTGGATCCCAGGATCTGAGCGCAATCCATTACCTCCTCCTGCGACATGGCGAAAGGCACCACTTTAGACCTCGACGCATTGACCACGAGACCCGAGGCCTCGCTGAAAAGTTGCACAGTAGTAGCCATACCGGATACGGCATCAGGACCCCCCTCAACGAAGCATAAAGTGCCGTCGACGAACTGAATAGAAGGGACATGGAGCTCCCCAATATAGCAACCTTGAGTCAGACCCGCCGCAACCACCCCATCAATCATACGAGGCAGGACATCAACCGCCAACACAAAGAGAAGAGGTGCGAGAGGACACCCCTGCCGCACCCCCCTCCTTGGCTGGAAGAACCCCCCCACCGGGCATCCGTTCAGCAAAATTGAAAGTGAGGCCGTGGAAACACACTGCCGCATCCAAGAAATCCACAACGAGGGAAAGCCCCTCCGCCGCAAGACCGACCACAAGAAACACCAGTCAAGGCAATCGTACGCCTTGGCAAAGTCAATCTTCCAAAGGATCCCCTTGATATTAGAACGCCTCCACCCAGCCACGAGCTCAGAAGCCACAGCAAACAATCCGATACATGCTGGCCACGGATAAAAGCCGCCTGCGTAGGCGAGATAAGTGCCGCCAGAAATGGAGCCAGACGCCTAGCCAAGGCCTTAGCGACGATTAAGTAAATCCCATTAGAAATAGAAATCGGGCGGAAGTCCTCAATGTGGAGCGCCGGATGAGCCTTGGGGATCAACACGATTAGGGCCTTATTAATCTTGTCGAATCCACGATTGCAATTGAAGAAATCGCGTGCAACCTCCAAAACGTCGCCAGCCACCAGGTCCCAGAAATCGTGGTAAAAGGCCACAAGGAAACCATCGAGGTCCCACACCGCGTCTTTGAGCTCCGCCAAAGAGAAAGGCCTGACCAAGGACAAGGCATCGGCATCAGAGATAGAAGGAGCCCCCCGCCCCAGCCAGCGCCAGCGCCGAGGCAGCCTGCAACCAAAAATACCCTTGAAATGGCCCATGAAGGCGTCGCCCATCTCCTTTTCGCCAGATATGCGGGAACCATTCACCAGAATAGAGCGGATGGAGTTATACCGTTGCCTACCACTAGCCACCCGATGAAAGTAGGCGGTGTTAGCATCCCCCTCCTTTAACCATCTCAGTTGAGACCGCTGCCGCCATTCGATTGAGCACTTTTTGTCCTCCATTTTGACTGCATCAAGGGCAAGAACACGCAGCCCAAGTTCCTCCGCCGTGAGATCGCGCTCATTCTCCATACGATCCAGACGCACAATAGTATCCTCCGCCGCCTTCCTAGCCGCCACACGGGCAAGACGCGTATCCTTCTTGAAAGAGGCCAGCAACCTTCGCAACGAGGCTAATTTATGATCCAAACGAATAGCCGCGGGACCCTCTGCGGCGAAATGGTCCCAGTGGTTCCTGACCAGGTCTCTAAAACCCGTCTCCAAAAGTCAGGACCTTTCATATCGGAAAAGTCCCCGGTTATGAAGCACGTCCCCAGACTCCAAATAATTGGATTATGATCCGAAAGAGAGCGCGGTCGTGAAGCCACCCAGCACAAAGGAAAGAGTTCCATGGTTTTGCCATTCGCCAAAAACCGGTCAATTCTCGATCGAGAAACATTATTCCGCCAAGTGTAGGAAATGTCAGAGGGCACCAGCCCCTCCAAGGCCAGGTCGGAGATGCAGGAATCGAAGCTCTCTAGTGTCAATGATTCTGTGTGGAGATCCTTCGGTGCTCATGCTTTGGATGACTATCGCTCTGTTGATGCCATCGGGGCTTCGGGCGGCATTATTCTGGCTTGGCGCTCGGGCTCTTCAAGTTCTCTTCCAAGCGCGTGGGGAGGCATTCCTTGACTGTGGTTCTGACTCGCGTCGATTCGAATGTAAATATTGCTTTCTCGGCTATCTATGCTCCTACTTGTCACTTGCTGCGGAGGGATCTTTGGGAGGAGTTGCGGGCGATGGCCTCTGACTTTGCGGATATTCCTTGGCTGTTGGGAGGGGACTTTAATGTTACTGCCCTCTCTTCGGATCAGCCGGGGGCCGTGGGGGGCGTGAACCTGGTTCCGATTGCCTCCCCTACCTTGTGAAGCAACCATGGCAAACGAGGTTCAAGATGTAGGTGCAGATTGCACGAAGATTCTGCTTAGATGGTTGTGTGCCACCTCCATAGGTGAGATGGCATTGGGAAGAAGTTGACTAGGTGCTGCAAGAAAAATACTAACCATCATGGTGTTCATGTATCTCAGTTATTGATCAACAGTGGTACAAAGAAGTGGTTGTGGAGTTTCTCAAACGTGTTCTTCAACCTGGAATAGGAAAAGTGCAAGGGGTGACCATCCTGCTTGGTCATGTAGATGTCATGCTGAAGCTGAAGAATCTTCATTTTATTTTTTGCCCGAGAGTATGTCGTTGCAAGAATATCCATATGGCTTTCACTTGATTCCATTAGCAATAGTCAAATTCGAGCCCATGCGTTTATCATGCTTCCACATGGTATCACATTAGCACTAGTTTTTCGGTCATCTATGCTTTTGTCAGGATACTCCTTGTTATGGCTATCCATTATGCTCATGAATTGCATCTCTCACCATTCGCAATTTGACTCGTTCATATTGGCAACGGGACATAGACCCTTGATTATCTCTGGAGATGGAGCAACACCTACCTTTTCTTCCGTCATGACGAAAGAAGCATGCACAGGAAGGGCAAATCCTTTTTTTGAAACAAAAGGGGAAGACACACACATATGCCCACCTAAGATTTGAACCATGATCTTTTATGTGGTAGGTAGACTGCACTACCAATAGACTATTGAAGTGGGTTGGACAAATCATTGGAAAAAGGAAAGAAAGGTTGCCATACAAAAATACTTCAATTAAAATAATACTATAACACTGTTGCTATGACATAACCCACTTATATTCATACCATCCTCATTGCGATATGACTCGCTGCTTATTCACAGTAATAGTGGCGGATACATACTTCGAATAGATTTTTCCTCATATTAGGGGCGGTTCCACCTCTTGGTTAACTCTTTCCACAGTTATTTGGAACTTTCTCTAATATCATTTGTAATGTCTCCTCCTAGACCTGATATGTTATTGAAGAAAACTGACCTTCAACTTATTTAATTCAAACCCAAGGGGACCCATTGGTAAGCACTCAAATATTTGAGCTCATATTGTCAAGCAGTAATCACAACCACATATAACCTACTTCACACTTTGTGAGATTCAACGAGGGATTATGTTTGAGATGTTACATCTTTACATTGTTATCCATTTTTTACCCGTCATTCCTACTATATTGGCTCATTCAGCTTGGGAATTTCAGATAGACAAATCTCAAATATGTTTTATTGCAGATTGAAAAAATTGTCCTTTTCATACTTGAACAACAAGGGCTTCTTGCACACCGCATTGAAGACTTAGGGGAACGACGGCAATCTCTTTTAGAAGGGCCTGATATGCCACACATGTTACTTTTACGTGATTCTTACAGAGAAGTCGGACTTGATCTCTTGAAACTTCTGAAATTTGTTGATATGAATGCTACCGGCATACGCAAAATATTAAAGAAGTTTGATAAGAGGTTTGGTTACAAGTTTACGGATCACTATGTTACAACTCGAGCAAATCATCCCTATTCTCAACTTCAACAAGTTTTCAAGCATGTGGTAATCTCTCCTTTCTCTTGGGAGTCCCTTTCTTCATATAATGATAATCACACAGCAGCTTAATCTTGTGGTATTAGCATAAAATACTTATACCTTGAGTATTTGCTGAGGCATTTGGAAACACAGTTTAGTTTAAGCATTGGTGTTTAAATAGTAGCTTTTATTTCTGAGATATTTTCTGACTTCTTTTTTAGAAAAATAACAATTTTCTGACTTGCCAAAGTGCTTCAGGGCATAAGTGCTGTGGTAGGAGCTTTATCTCGCAACCTAGCAGAACTTCAAGAACACCAAGGGGGCTTTTCAATTTATGATCATCCATCTGTCGTACTGACGGTAGAACTTACATGTTGTGAAATGCTGCCTACTTTTTATCTATAACATAATGATCAACTTTTGTATCATCATCTTTGCTCAGTAATATTCAATCTATGTGCTGCAGGATCCCGTTATCGAATCAATAAAAGCAGCTGTAGACAAATTGACACATACTACTAATCCCATTCAGTTTTTAGGACAGCATGCATTGATTGTGCAAGATGAGCTACCAACTGCAGGGGAGGATCGTAGTGATAATGAAAGATATCACGTTGCGTCCCTTCTATTGAACTTGGCAAACACTTTCCTTTACATGATAAACACATATATCATTGTTCCAACAGCAGATGCCTATGCACTGAGCCTCGGTGCTGCAGCAACCGTTTGTGGTGTCATCATTGGGTCCATGGCCATTGCACAAATATTTTCCTCAGTGTACTTTAGTGCATGGTCTAATAAGTCATATTTCCAGCCACTTGTTTTCAGCAGCATTGTGCTTATGGTGGGCAATATCTTGTATGCCTCGGCTTATGATCTAAATTCCATTGCGATCCTTTTACTTGGCCGTCTATTATGCGGGTAAGTAGAATTATACCATTTTTAAATAGATTTGCACATTGCATTTTACTGAAAATTTTATCTGCCAGCAATTTCCTTTGCTTCATGTCTTTGAACTAAAAACATTTCTCTGGGTGAATAATTTAACATGATACGTCCATAAGATGTATCATGTTAAATTTTGTCATAATAGGATCACCTCAGTCTTATAGATATGGAACTTTAGTTTTTGTAGGTATTCAATGGATCATCTATTTCTTTGCAGATTGGGGTCCGCTAGAGCTGTGAATCGTCGTTATATCAGTGATTGTGTTCCTATCAAAAATCGCATGCAAGCTTCTGCAGGATTTGTTAGTGCTAGTGCTCTTGGAATGGCTTGTGGTCCTGCTCTTGCTGGCCTACTTCAAACTGATATTAAGATTTTAATTTTCTCCATAAATGCTAGCACGTTACCTGGCTGGGTTATGGCATTTTCTTGGCTTATTTATTTACTCTTTTTATGGTTTGCTTTCAAAGAGCCTGCCAATGAATCTGATGAGAACAACTTCCAGCAAGGCGTACACACGGGTAAAATTGAATAATCATCGTTTCTGACAAATTTCAGCATAGCAATACTTCTTTTATTATAGACAAACGATGGGAGGATACTGAATCAATAAAAATACACTTGATTTGTACATGACATCTAATTGAATAGTAAGTTGATAAATTCTACATGGATGTCTCTATCCAGGTTTTTAACCTCAACTTCCGAGTACATCCACTTATGCACTACTTCCATAGGAGTAGTGTAACCTTTTTTTTTACAATTCTCTACTTTGACCATCCTTTAGATGGAAATATTTATAGTAACATATAATGACGGTAGAAAATAAGCATAGATCGAGAGAGAGAGAGAGGATTTATGCGGAGAATCCTACAGAGGGGAAAAACCACGGGGTACACTGACCCTAATTTCCTACAAAAGATTATAACACCCTTCACTAGAATGGGTATCTGCCAGAGGGGATGAGTACAATATATAAAGAGCTGGGTGAACGGTCCATCATCCAAAGATCCATTTACCCACTTAGACAACCTCAAATAAATACCCTCCCTCAAGTTGGGCATGCACGTCAATCATGTCAACTTGCCTATATTCTGCTTGGATTGCACCGTAGGAAGACCCTTTGCGAAGAGATCAACAACTTGATTACCAGACTTAAGGTTAGGAAGGCACAATCTGCTACATCAAGTTTTTCACGGATAAAGTGTCGGTCTAGCTCCACATTTTTTTCTACCATATATTACTGGATTGTTGGCCAAGTTGATTGCAGCCTTGTTATCGTAAAATATATTCATTAACGTAGTAGCTTCAATGTCTAATTTACTCAAAATAAGTTTTAACCATAGAATTTCAGTGATATCATTTGCAATGGCATGCTATTCAACTTCTGCACTTGATTTGGGAATCATATCGTACTTCTCCAGATAATCAGGTTCTCACAAAGATACACAACATATCCAAATGTGGATCGTCTATCATCTACAAACCCTGCCCAATCTGTTTCAGTGTAGCCTTTACTTGTCACATCACTATTTCTTTTGAATTCAAGCACTTTACCTGGTGAATAATTTATTTAGCATAATCTTCTGTTGAGAATATTAATATGAGTACTGGTAGGAGCATGCATGAACTGATTAACAACATGTACGGTATAAGTGATACCGGGTTTTGTAAGCATGAGATAAGTAAGTCTTTCACTAGCTTTTTGGCATCTTCCTTTCCCTACATCGTCGAGTATTTCACCATTCTCCTTACTCAATTTATGATTTGCCTCCATAAGGGAGGAGGTATGTTTACATCTAACCATGCCCGAGTCCTGTAATAAACGAAGCGCTCATTTTCTTTGATTTAGACATATACCTTATAGAGATCTAGCCATCTCAATGCCAAGAATGTACTTCAACTTCCTAAAAACTTTTAATTCAAACTTTGTTGCAAGAATCTTTTTTAGGTTGGATATTTCTTCTTTGTCATCTCTATAACAATAATGTCATCAATATAAACCAAAAGAATAGACTTTTAGTGCTTTTCCTTTTGATGAAGAGTATATGATTTCTATGATTTCCATTTGCCTGACTGTAGCCATTTTTTATTTTACTAAAACGAATTAGAGAATAGTTTTAGGAGTGTTTTATTGTGTAGAATTTAGAATTTTTAGATTGTTTGTTATATTCTACATTCTATTTTTTTATATTTCCACATAGTACTATAGGAAGTCAATTCTGAGCTTGTTCATCTTGAGATTTCTCTTTTCTTTTAGTTATCTTTTTGTTCGAAGTTCAAGTTCTTCAGAAATTATGCATGGATATCAAACATGCACGATATGCAACAACAAATCACTCAAGATAGCGCCTTGTGTAAGCATGATCATATTATGATATTCGAGACAAAACATTCGATGAAATCTTACACAGGTCCTATTCTTCCTACTATAGGAACCCTAAGGAGTATTAAAAATAAATTGCTGCCCCATCTCAACTTCAAATAGCAAGAGAGAAGCACCGGCAAGATGTCACAATAGTGAGTGCCTCGCAGTGGTAGTCCTTTTTAGCCTACGTAAGGTGCAAGATGTCTGACAGTGGGCAAATCAAGGTAGTGTTCGACAATAGTTTCCTAGTTGCATAACCTTACGAAAGAAAGACAATAGTTGCAATGTCATAAGATGGGTGGTTGTATGCAAGAAACTTGTGACTGACGATTACACATGTAATTAGCTGGTTGCACCATGATTGCATCAATGCAATGAGACTATGCGCTGAAGGCACTCAATGAGTTGTAAATAATGGGAAGCTTAGGGTGATGAAAGCTGAGTCAATTGGGTAATTGGGTCTGTCACCCATCATGTGACCTATCATGTGTTTAGTCTCAGATCTACTAGTCATGGGACTTGGGTGTGTTGATGGGTCTATATAAAAAGCCCATACCTATTGTATTCGTTGAGAAGTTTTATAGAAAGATCTAACCTCATTGAACACCTTCTCTCATGAAATAGTTAGTCATTACGATGTTCTTAACTCATGTAAGTTATTTTGCTTAATGACTCGTGTAAATTATATTGCTTTATGACTGTTCGTTATATTACGTGTTTTATATTTCCATATGTTATCTGCGAAGTAGGTCCCAATCTCGTTCATCGAGAGATTAGGTATTCATTTTGGATTATCTTTTTATTTGGATTATCTTTTTATCCAGAATTCACCTTCTTTGGTGATTATGCACATAGATCGAAGTAGGGGCATGACTTGACAACCCATTACTCAAGGAAACATGTTGCACGAGCCTGCCTACATGATGATGTTCAAGATAAAACTTTTGAGAATTTTTATGATGTATTCTTATGCTTCACACTAGGCAATATAAGGAGCCATTGAAAAAGAACCCTCCACCCTATAGTAGCTACATGCAACATTCGCGAGGAAATGAGTGCCACACAAGGACAGCCCCTTTTAGCTTACATAAGATGCAAGGCAACTGGTAATGGATGGATGAAGGGGTACTCAACAAAGAGATTCCCAATTCCTGAACTGTAAGAAGAAAAGGAAATGGCATAAAATAGATGGCACCATGCAATCAACACACAACTGATAATGAGCCATGTTTTTCTTAAGTGTCACCACAATCGACGATCGGGTAGTCAGGCCATATGTAGGAGGTGCATGATGATGGGAGAGCTCGAGCATCGACAATGGAGAGAGATACTATCTCAACCTATTGTTGGGAGGCACTGAAAATTGTGCGGGCGTTCCCAAATTAGCCTTGAGGCAGATGCCTTAGGTTTTAAATTAGCAAGGCGCTCATCTCACTTGGTTGAGGTGGTCTAGGGCATCGAGGCACAAAAATGGTTGCGAGATGTTTTATGTAGCACTTTGGGAGGTTTATATGGATCATGAGGCATTTTGGGATGCTTTACTGATGACGTTAGTTATTGAGTTGGTAGTCTAAGATGCTTATAAAGGTTAGGCATTTTGGGATGCTTTACCGATGACTTTAGTTATCGAGTTGGTAGTCTAAGATGCTTATAAAGGTTTGGTTGTTTAGGATATTTACTTCATGTTCATATTTTCTATTAAGCATGTACTTCAATCAATTCTTATCATTACATACCTAATGGGGTTTATATAGTGCTCTCGTATAGAGGAATCCTCTAAAACAAATAGATCCATAAATCCCAAATTAAACATGACCCATAAACTATTTTTGTCTCAGGTGCCTGTCGGGTGGGGGGAACCTTTCCCCCGTCCCCTAGGCTTGCAAACTCATCAGCATTGGGGGAGGTTACATAGTGAGCTCTATAAGTTAATGTGTTGAAAAATGTATTAGGATCCGAGGCATCTCACCACAGTGCTTTGGCAATCATTATTTTATCATGTTACTGGAAGTAACATGCCCTTTTCTTTTTAACGTTGAAGAATTACAATAAAGTCCCCTATTTGCTTTAAATGCAAAGGCATGTGTCTTATAATACAAGATAATTTTCTTAATATAAATACAAGATCATTTACTCCTCTCCTCAATTCTAAGAAAAAATGCAACATTGCACCTTTTTTAAACCTTGTCCACTCGATGAAGGAAGAAGACGATGCCTTGGTGGTGCTCAGGCACGATATAGGTGCACGAGCTTCAAATCGAGGTAGATACTCTCAAATGCTTGAGATCAAGCGACCCACGGTGATGGTCTCATGCATCATAGTAAAGGTGTCTCATGACATTGTCACAATATATGCCATAATCAACAACATGGGCATGCACCCATTACGATTGACAAAAGGAGCCGTCCTTAGCAATAAAGGGAAGAGGTTCGTGATGGAAGCTTATTTATAGTTCGTAAATAAGGAAAGTTCATAAATAAGGAGAGGAACATACAATCCCCTTTAGATGGAGGCCCTATTTTTTTTTGTTGTAAGGCCTTCAGGCCTTTTTGTTTCATTTTTCTTATAGGCACCTTTTGGATATGAAAAAATGGGGGAATATACTCTTCAATGCGGAGAGAGAAAGAAATGAGTACAAAAAAAGTAAGGTATGCTAAGGAACAACGATGAAGAAGAGGAAAAATAATATGGCAGGTTCGAGCACCACAAATTTATTTCTACCTTTAAGGCTGAGTACTAGACCAACAATTGTGACTTTTGTCAGTGGTCTTTTGAGGAACCTATACGAGAGGTTCATATTAACAGTTCCATATAGAAGTGACCATTTCTCAAAGATCTTTAAAGAGACCATGATATTTGTTCCATCCTTCTTTGTTCATGGTCCTTAAGATAAGATCTTTCTTTGAGGTGCATATATACGTGAAAATGCTTCGAGGTTCAGAGAGATCTTTCTTTCGAGAATTTTGTACGATCATTTTACTACATTTTTCAATCTTAAAAGAAATGGAACCATCTTCAGCAATAGATACACATTTCAAGTTATTGATCTCCATGAAGGAGACTCATTATGGCTCTGATCGGTGTGGATTTAGAGATCATAAAAGCGAGTTTTCTATCCAAATTGCTTAACATGTCATCATTTCAGACTTCATCCCTCTAACTTTAAATGAAGGACAAGTCTGTTATCTATCCGATGACCCCTTTTTTATTTTTAATCTTTATTGTGGAAATTTTGGATGAATTATGAAACCTTCGTAGGTCATCAGGACGAAAGAAATAAATTCTTCTCTTTAGTCACGTAGCCCATCTTGTATAAGCACGCCATGTATGGTTTCATAATGTATTGATCTTTCCTCATTTGCTTTCTATTCCAGTAGTCTAGGAAGGGAGCAAGTCGGTCCCTTTGCCCCATGAATGGGAAAACATAATAAAAGTAGTTGCAGAAGCACGCAAGCCATTTTGCCAGTTTACTATTAATGTCAGCAATTCGAGGATCTAACTTATGGTAAGGATCGAAGGAAATCAGCTTTCCCTCCAAGCTCAATCTCACATCCAGCTCTAGGATGGTCAGAAGGTGCCTTTTTGCACCAGTGGACCCCTGAAGTTTGTCTTTAAATGACATGAAATTTGATGCTCCCAAGGCTCTGGCAAGCATTTATGGATCTCTTTCTTTAAGAACTTTCTCCAGTTCGACAAGCTACTAATTCAGGCAAAGGAACCAAGCTGTTCTCGAGAATCCCGACAACCTAAGGCAACACCAACCATATTGCAAGAAAACCTATCAATACTTGCTTCTCATTCAACACTTGATGCCGCGTGATAGACATGTGTAATGCGCATCATCTTAAGTCAAAACCAGTCCATTCCCACAAATATCAAGGTTAGCCCTTGTTTAAAATTAACGATAGAACGAAGATACGCATAATCTCTGCAGTCCGCGTGATAGACACGGTTCTATTTTTTAATCGGGGTATGTGGATTTGTTTGTATCGGGGATCCATCTATACAAGAGTAGTATATAAACTCCCTTATAGTTGGGACTCTCTCTTTTCTTTATATTCTTTCTCCACTTTGAAAACCAATCGTTGCCCATTTACTTAGCCCAGTTATGGGTGAACCTTGTAAATCTGGTATCTTCGTGCTTACTTGCTTGGTATGTTTGTGCGTGTTTTCGCTTCTACAATCTGCAACATAGAGAAAATGAGTTATTTTGCTTTACCCTCTGGCATTATGTGTACCCATTGGACTTGCCGACCTGCCATTCCTAAAAGCATGTAGAAAACTCGTAATCTAGAAAGTCCCCTTTGTTCTTGGGCATGAAATGAGATATAACATATAACGTAAATGTTGGGAAAATAGAAAGAGTTGTTTATTCCATGACCCCTAGGCTCTCTTATATATGAGAATAGCCTATGGATAAATTACAAAAGATGTTCCCAAGTACAGGGAATTAGGAAATATTATGGAAACAAGAAATAACAATGGTAAAGAAATATATCTCTACACTCCCCCTTAAGATGGAGCATAGATGTCGATCATGCTCAGATTGGACGAACACTTCTGAAAAGGTCTTCTGAGTAAGGCCTTGGTGAAGATATCTGCAGTATGATTCCCTGAGCTAACATGAGATGTGGAAATAAAGCCCTTCTGAATCATATCTCATATATAGTGACAATCAACCTAGATGTGCTTGGTGCGTTCATGAAATGCTGGATTATTTGCAATAAATATAGCTGCCTGATTGTCACATTCTAGTGCCATAGGAATGGAAATTTCTATACATAGATATGTAATGACAGCTCTGTGGCGAAGAGAGACGAATGGGATATCTATTCCATAAGGCTAGGGTCTCTTATATAAGGAGAAAACCTTAGAGAGTACAAGAGGAAAAATACATAAATATCCCTGAGGGGTTCCGGAACCCGAAGGGTTAAGGGTTCCGGAACCCGAAAGGTTAAGGTTTACGGAACCCGAAAGGTTACAACCATAATTGTAGATATAATAATTCTAACACTCCCCCTCAAGTTGGAGCATATCTGTCGATCATGCCCAACTTGGATACTAAGTACATGAGACACTTCCTTGGAAGAGCCTTTGTGAGGATGTCTGCAAGTTGAAGTTCAGTGGATATGTGAGGAGTGCTGATTCGTCCTCCTCGTACTGCATCATGAATAAAATGGCAATCAACTTCAATGTGTTTTGTCCTCTCATGGAAAACTGGATTGGTGACAATATACGTGGCAGACTTGTTGCCGCAGTATAAGGGCACAAGAGTGGCAACTGACATGCCAAGTTCTGTTAGGAAAGAAATATGCCATGTGATCTCACATGTGGCCTAAGCCATTGCCTTGTATTTCGCTTCTACACTGGATCTGGAGACCACTGTCTGCTTCTTGCTTCGTCAAGTGACAAGGTTATCCCCGACAAACATGGCATATCCTTTAGTGGATCGGCGGTCCTCAGGAGAGATAGCATAGTCAGAATCTGTATAAGCAGAGATATTAGTGTGCCCATTCACCCCATAGAAGAGTCCACGTCTGGGAGATTCCTTTAAATATCGAAGGATCAAAAGAACATCCTGCTAGTGGCTGTAAAGAGGCTTCTCCATATGCTGACTGGCTCTGCTCACATCATATGATATATCTGGCCTAGTAACAGTAAGATAGAGTAATTTTCCCACTAAGCTTCTGTATCGTGTTGCATCTTCAAAAATTGGATCAGTTAATGCTGAATATTTTCTTACTTCTGCAGGGATGCCAGATGGCTTGCATCCAAGAAGTCTGTCTCAGTCTGGATATCGAGGCAATACTTTCTCTGTGAAAGATGGAGCCCCTCTATTATCCGTATTACTTCAATGCCAAGAAAATAACGAAGTTGGCCAAGATCTTTCGCGACAAAGACCTTCTGGAGGAAGGTCTTGGTCTCCTGAATACCATCTATATCATTTCCTGTGATAACCATATCATCAACATTGACAACAAGGATGATCGTGCCATTAGACCGCCGTCTAATAAAGACAAAGTAGTCAGATGTTGTCCTCTGAAAACCACGTGTGTTGATCTCCATAGTGAGCCTGTCAAACTATCCCCTTGGGCTCTGCTTCATGCCATAAATGGCCTTGTGTAGTCGACATAAATACTCCCCCTCGACTACATACCCCTTCGGTTGCATCATGTAGACCTCCTCCTCAAGATCACCATAAAGAAAGACATTCTTCACATCAAGTTGATAAATGGGCCAAGCCTTGTTGGCAACGACAGAGAGAATGGTACGTATCGACCCCATTCCGGCAACAGGCGAGATGTCAAAATAATCAACTGCAAAGGTTTGTGTGAAACCTTTGGCAACAAGTCTGGCTTTCAACCTGTCAATAGAACCATTAGGCGACTGTTTGGTCATGAAGACCCATCGACAAGCCATAGGGCGAACTCTCGGGGGGCACGACACAAGATCCCATGTGCCCTGGGAGGTAAGTACCTCCATCTCCTCATCCATGGCTTGTCGCCAACCATGATCCTGCATTGAACTGAAATGATCTCTTGGAACAGAAATAACATTCAGAGCATCTGCAAATCTGTTGTCATAGCTAGATAAACCATCTGTAGAAGTAAAATCTGACATGGGGTGATACGTACATTGCCTTTTTTTCTTGTGTAGAGCTATAGGAAGCTCCCTAGGTACATCCGGGATAGCAATGGTGGGAGCACTCGAAGTGGTCATATCATCCTGCATAAAAGGAACAGGCAAAGGTACAAACACTGGTGTATAAGGTATAAAGGTACGCTGCCGAGTATAGACGATTGGCGGAGGAGGGAGGTCCAGAGGAATGTTACTCACAGTCTGTGTGAAATAACTTGTTTGCTCAAAGAAGGTAACATCAGCAGACACATAGTATCGACGCCCAACATGATCATAGCAGCAATAGCCTTTCTGGGTACGAGAGTATCCAAGAAAGACACATTTGATGGCTCGCGAGAATAATTTGCCAGCTGCATGAAAGTTATGAACAAAGGCGATACAACCAAAAATTCGCAAAGGTATGGGAAAAGAAGACCCAGTAGAGTAAAGTAAGGAAAATGGAGTTTCTCCTTTGAGAACAGATGAAGGAACACAATTGATGAGATACACTGCAGTAAGGATAGCATCTCCCCAATATTATTTAGGAACACTCATTTGACTAAGAAGAGATCTGCCAACATTTAACAAGTGTTGGATTTTCCTCTCAGCTATACCATTATGTTGTGCAGTATATGGACATGATGTTTGGTGAACAGTTCCCTGGGATGCAAAGAAAGAGGTCAAGTCATGTTGGGTTAACTCAAGAGCATTGCTTATACGAATGATCTTAACAATGCTAGAAAAGTAAGTTTTAACATATTAAAAGAAATTTCTGACAATTTGATTAATCTCTGAACGCTCCTTTATTAGATATACCCAAGAAGATCGACTATAATCATCAATGAAAACTATAAAATAATGACGACCACTTAATGTGCGGATCGGACAAGGTCCCCAAACATCACAATGAACAAGATAAAAAACAACAGTACTACGAGACTCAATACGAAGAGGAAACGAAGCTCGATGGTGTTTCCCGAACTCACATGCCTCGCATTGAAAGGGCTTCAGTGCAGAGAGTTCAGGAAACATCATGGAGATGGTCTTGGCAGAGGGATGCGTAAGGCGCAGATGCCATAGGAACGAATCTTCGGAGATGGATGCAACACCAACAAAATTGGAATTCGAGGGTATGTTAAGATAATATAGGCCGTTCTTCTCATGATCCCCACTAAAAATCTACCTCGTCCGAATGTCCTGAAAATAACAAGACTCATCAAATATCACACGATAATGAAGCTAAACACAAAGCTTGTGAATTGACAACAAGTTAAGAGGAAAATCAGGAGCACAAGGAACCCTCAAAAGTCGGAGTTTGGAAGAGAATTCCATAGTTCTGACAATAGTAATCTGTGATTGAGTCCCATTAGCGACTCGAACTGACTTCACAGAGGTAGATGGTATGGAAGAGGTGAGTAGACTACCTTCTCCAGTAAGATAAGTAGAGGCACCGAAATCAATAATCTAAGCTGGAGTAGGAGTGATAGCAGAGTTGGCTATTGTACATGAAGAAGTAGCCAGAACAACAGTTGTAGTGTCACTAGTGGTGGTAGGCCCTGGAGTCTGAAGGATCTGCATTAGGCGGGAGTAATGTGCATCATTAAGATGAACAATCTTGCCACTGGAGGTAGGCGATGCATCTTCCACATCATGAGCATCCTCATAAGCATTATTGGCGTGATAAGAAGGTACACCAAACTTCTTCCAGCATTGTTCCGTCGAGTGGTTCCACCTACCACAGTGAGTACATGGGGCAGTAGAGTCTCGCCCACGACCACGACCAAAGTCACAACCTCGTCCAGATTCCCGTCCACGACCACGACTTGGATCACGATCGCGTCCTCCTCGCAAGCCGTATCTACCTCCTCACCCAGATGAGGCGATGTGTGCAAAGTTCTCTGTTGAAGGTAGACGGGATGTCGGGCAGCGGATGCCGGGCAGCAGATGCATCGAGGTCCTCAAGTCGGTCAAAGATGGCCTTCATTGTTGGAAGGGTGTCTGATATAAGAAATTGCTCCTTCGCTGCATGGTATCTAGAATGCAGACCATCAAGGAAGCGATATACCTGCCAGTCAGAACGTTCTTGTATCTGTTTAGTGCAACATGAGGGCTGGAATATTGCAAGATCCTTATACAGGCTGGAGAGATGCCTGTAGTACTCGATGAGGGTGGAATCACCCTAAGATGCCGACCAGATTTGCCTGTAAATGTCTGCAAGGTATGACTTTGTTTTCTTTTGAGAGTATGTTTGCTCGAGATCCTCCCACATTTCCTTCGCCACATTTTTGTAAAGAAGATTTGAGGCAATGTGAGCCTCAAAATTGTTGGTTATCTAGTTGAAAATACTTGTCAGTTTGTCAGTTGTCATACTCTTTGTCCTTTTCATCTAAAGGATCTTTAGTCAAAATACAGAGTTTCCTTTGACCACCAATGAACACCATAAAAGATCAAGACCAGAGCACGTAATTTTATGTACCCTTGATTTTGATAGTAGTGTCTTGTGCCATAATATTCGTGGCCAAGGACTTTGTCTCGGTAGAAGAAGGTGCCATGGTGGTCTTAAAATAGATAGAAGATCCTGATCAACCATGGATGCATATAAGAGTTGAAAAATGCCCTAGAACTCACTTTCACCCTTGAAGAAAGGCTGACAACCCTCAATGGACATCAGTTTTGGATTCTTGACAGCGGTCCGTGATGAGTTTTGGATCTCCAAAGAGTCCTACGGTACCCGTGGAGGGTAGCTGTAGGGCTGACGACCTTCGTAGGAGGTCCTGAAAGCGCATGGTAGCGCTACGGGAGGGTTGTGTGCCCCTTAGAGGTACCGGTAGGTGCTGGAGATGCTCCTTTAGGGTCGAGCTGCTACACTGGAGGCGATTGGAGGGCCTTGCACGGGGTCATAATTCAGGGAAGAGGGCCTGCGCAGACTTTTGCGAGGCTTGAAGGTGGCGGTGGGGATTTTTGGTCAGAATCCCCGTCTAGGACTGTTGCTCTGATACCATGTGGAGAAAAGAGATGAATAGGATATCTATTCCATAAGGCTACGGTCTTTTATATAGAGAGAAAATCCTAGAGAGTACAAGAGGAAAAATACATAAATATCCTTGAGGGGTTACGGAACCTGAAAGGTTACAACCATAATTGTAATATAATAATTCTAACAAGCTCGAACCCACATCATTTCTTTACTAGATTGGGCCATATTCCTATATTCAGACTCAACACTAGATCTGGTTACAACCGTTTGCTTCTTGCTCCTCCATGAGACAAGTGAATCTCCAACATATACAACAAACCCAGTAGTGGATTTCCTATCCTTTGGACATCCTGCATAATCTGCATCTACACATGCTGAGATGGTAATGTCCTTGCATTTTCTAAATAGTAGACCTGCACCTGGAGATGACTTAAGATACCTGAGTACCATATGTATAGCATCCATATGAACTTGATGTGGTTGCTCCATGAATTGGCTTACCCGACTAACAACAAAAGAAATATCGGGTCTGGTGATGGTAACATAAAGGATCTTTCCTCCCAGCTTTCTATATCTCTTCCTATCCACCTCATCAGTCTCATCATCATATAGCTTCATGCTTGGATCCATGGGTGTGGTAGCAGGTTGCCATCCAAGCATTCCCGTGTCGCTTAGCAAATCAGTGACGTATTTCCTTTGGGTCATCACAAGCCCTTGTTGAGTTCTGGCAAGCTCCAGTCCCAGAAAGTATATAAGAACTCCAAAATCCTTTGTGACAAATTCATGACCCAGAAGTTCTTTCGCCCTTTTTATTCCTTGTTCATCATCTCCTGTAATAAGAATATCATCAACATACACCATAATAGCGACCATACCTCTGGATGTCTTCTGTATAAAAAGGGAATGATCTACATTTGAGTGTTTGTACCCCTGTTTCTCAAACAAGTCTGAATGCTTCTGGAACCAATCTCTAAGGCTCTGCTTAAGGCCATATATCACTTTATGAAGTCCACCCCTATGAAGACTCCCCCTCAACAACAAATCCCGGTGGCTGTTGCATGTAGACTTCCTCCTGAAGATCACAAAAATGCATTCTTGACATCTAACTGAAACAACGACCAATCTCGGTTAACAACAACAGAGAGAAGAATCCGTAAGGTGGAATGACGAGCAACTGGTGTGAATGTGTCGAATAATCCACCCCGTACGTCTATGTAAACCCCCATCTGCATTCTGCTTAACTGTAAACACCCATTTACAACTAACTGTAGAGACTTCAGTGGGAGCTGGGACAAGGCTCCAATTGCATCTCGACTGAAGAGTAGCCATCTCTTCTTCCATGACCAAGCGCCATCTATCGTCCTTCAAAGCATCTTTATAATTCCGTGGAATATCCACTGTTGATAAAGCAACCGCAAAATTCCTGAAATCGCCTGTTAAGCGAACAAAGGATACCATGGATGCTATAGGATATGATGCACAACTACGCTTCGACTTCTGAAGTGCAATATGCAGATCCAAATATGCAACCTCTACAACTATCTCCTGTAAAGCATCATGCACCGGTAGACCATTAGACCCATCAAATAGTATTATCAGAGCATATCTCATGCGTACTAGATGATGAGCGGTTACCATGAGCAGAAGCAGGCCGGCAGGTATAATGGTGAGGCAAAGATGGAACATGGACCGTTATAGTAGGTTGAGGTAGCATAGGAAGTGGTGATGATGGTGGTGAAAGGGGTGGTGGTGGTGGAGATGTGGGAGGTAATGGCGATGGTGGTGGCATGCATATATTATCATATGTATCGGAAGACATCAATCGATCACCTGTAGGAGAAAAGTACATCGCGGACTCAAAAAAGGTGACATCGGCACTAACGTAATACTTCCTGCGCATTATCATAACACATCTCACGGCGATACAGACAACCCTACTCACGGCCACACCCAATCACCTTGCCTGTAAGGATATCTTGAAAAACAAGAGAAGATGGGTCAAAAATGGCTCGACAATGTAAATCCATTGTAATCTGACTAATGGACAACAAATTCATAGAGAAATCAGATGCATGTAACACATTCTGTAGATGCATAGAGGGTGTCAAACTAACCTCCCCCTGTCCAGTAATTGGGGAATGAGTCCCATCTGCAATGATCACAATTCGTCCTGGAGGAACCTATCTGTAGGCTGTGAGTTGATCCTTATCGTCACACAAATGATGTGTGGTGTCGGAGTCCATAATCCCTTCCAAGACCTTAAATGTCGGTTTTGGTCATCATTTGGTGATTGACCGAAACAGAATTTCGGTGGAATTTCGGTCATTTTTTGTACAAGGGCCCTCATATTTCAGTCATTTTGGCCATTTCGATCGAATTTTGCTTTCGACGGGATGTCGATATTCAATAGAAATTCAACTGAATTTTGCTGAAATTTAAGGAACATCAGGTCTACCACTGCTAGTGAGTGCATAAGTACTACCTGTGGTATTGGAGGAGGCTGAAGCATCTACATCTAAATGACTCCCAGGGGTCGATGGAGATGTCACAAAACCAGAAGAAGGTTGATGCCCCTCAATCGTGCTACAAGATCCTCAACACGTTGATCCAGAGAAGAGGCACCCAGAGGCTCAATTTGCTCAGCTACTCGAGCAGAGGCAGGGAATCCATGCTCGGAGTAGCATGTACCCTTTGTATGTCCAGGACGATGGTAAAAGGTACATGGCTGATGAACTCGACATCCTCTGCCGCGAAGTCCTCGACCACAAAACTGAGAAGAGCTTCCTCGATCTCGAGAGGTTGCCATCGCAGAAGATGCCTGAGATGCGGTAGACGATGGAACAATGATCCGACTAAGCCTATAAAAATCTTCCTCCATAGGAGGAATCGTGGAGTCGGCCAATATCTGTGAACGAGCCGCCTCATATTCGGGATCTAGCGTTGCTAGGAATACACCAACCATGGTGGCATTCCTGTAGGTCTTCTGCTGCTTAGGGGTCGATGTGAGAGGCATGAAGCTATAGAGCTTCTCGAACATTCCACACAAAGATGTATATAGCGAGTGGAGAGGTCGTCCATTCTGCTTGATTGTGAAGATATCATGCTGAAGCTGTAGAATCTTCATCTCGTTCTTTGCCTGTGAATAGGTAGCCGCAAGAATATCCCACATTGCTTTGGCAATGGGCTGATGGAGAATATCATTAGTAATTTCAATTGCTAATGTTCCTGATAGCCAAACCTTGGCGTATGCATCATCCACCTCCCATGAGGCATTAATCCCAGTCTTCTCAGCATGCTCTTCTTTGGTAAGAATGTGTTTCTTACTGATAGACTTCATCATACTCATGAATTGCTTAGCCCATAGTTCATAGTTTGACCATCCATCTTCACAATAGGTGCAAGACCTCTGAAGACGCCTGTGGAGGGAATATCAGCCTTGCTTTCTGGCATGATGATAATAGAAGACTAGGATTGTAGACTGGATAGACTTTTATCTACACTGGCATTCACATGTTTGGTTGCATGTGTAGGCTCAAGCAACCAAACCCATCAAGAAGAAGACTTAACGAGAGCCTAGGAAACGGTAAGGCCTGGATGGCTAGGTTAGAGAAGCTAGGCGACACGAACATGGATCCAAGGCAGCGACGGCTTCGACAGGGGAAAAAAACCTAGGTGGCGGTGGCCTAGGCAGTGGTGATGCCCTAGGTGCGGGTCAGGGCATGGTGGCGATGCCCGAGGTACGACACATGGCACGACGGCGATGCTCGAGGTGCGGGACGGCGATGCCCGAGGCGCGGGACGACGATGCCCGAGGTGCGGCGTGGGGCGCGACGCGGGTGCGGGGAGACGGGACGTGGAGAGGCGGGGCACGTGGAGGCCCGAGGCATGGCGCAGAGAGGAGAGGGGCTTGCAGTGGGGGTTAGGGGTTCGGTACAGGAGCTCCGGTCTAGGACTGCCGTTATGATACCATGTTGGGAAAATAGAAAGAGTTGTTTTTTCCATAAATCCTAGGCTCTCTTATATAGGAGAGTAGCCTATGGGTAAATTATAGAAGATGTTCACAGGTACATGGAATTAAGAAATAGTACGGAAACAAGAAATAACAATGGTAAAGAAACATATCTCTACAGTAGAGGATGGAGCAACTGCATGGTCATGTAAGGAATTTTGGGAGTGAGGCTGGGCAGTGATGGTCCTTGGTGAAAAGCTCTCATTATTGAGAGCCATACATGTATGATAATTTATTTGTCATGGTGATCTAATGGTAGTAGTTGCAAGTAATGTGGTTGGACCTCACATACCGACATGAAATGATGTAAAAAAATGACATTGAAGGTCCTCTCCCAGAGTCACTTCAGTGCAAAGAAACGACTCCTTGTTTTTATGTGCTACATTTGCAACCAAGAATTTGTGGGACGAAATTGCATGATCATGCAAGACAAGGACATCATTGTCAAAGCATATTGAATGGCATGTAAAGACGTGGGTTCCTATCCTATTAAAAATCTTTTATTAGCTGTTGTATTGTGGGCTAAGACTTAGGAGAAATTGAACAACCAAAGACACCTTCATTTGAGCAGACATCTTTAGTAGATCAACTGGCAGGAGATGTGTTGGAGTATTTGGTTGTGCGCCATATGAGTTGTAGCAGAGTAAATGGATCCTGGAGAGATCCATTTACCCCATCTATATGTTTAGTCCCACATCTACCAGTGGTGCGACTTAGAGGCTCTGTGGAGGCTACATAAGGAGCATGTATCCACTGAGAGAGAAAAGCAATAGAAGCATATGCTCCTTTGAGGGCTTCTCCCGTGGTTTCATCCTGCTCCTCACGGAGTAGGGTTTCATGTTAAATCCCGTTGTTCTTATTCTTCTTTATCTTTTTCCATGTTCGCTTCCGCATGTTGATTTTCTAACATGGTATCAGAGCGGGTTCGATTCTCGAGGATTTGTTCTTGAAAGTTTTTTTATTCGAGATTCAATTTTATGTAACTTATGTGAAGATCTGGTTGTTTGAGATATGTTCATGTCATTCTTGTTCTACGTTAACTCTCTCTGGCTAGATTCATGTTGTAGGTTTCATTTTTTGAAACCCTATTTTCTGTACAGATGGTCATCAACATCAAGTTCTAGAAACATCACATCTCCAGATCTCGGACAGGCGGCGCGAGAACTTCTCTTCCTTGTAGTCCAGGCCAACCCGTTCGGCCGCCTCCACATCTACAAGTCACAACTTTCCTTTAGAACACGCTGGCGCCGTCAGGTCCCTCGCATGGCTTGACGCAACTTCCAGGCGGTACCCTCCAGTCGGGGCAGCCTTCTTGCAGACGACATGGACATTTGATCAACCTTTAGGCACAACCGTAGTAGCGGCGGTTCCAGTCGAGCCCTACCACGGCAGTCCCAATGGCAGCGCACCTGCAGTGCCTCCCATCTCCAGTCACAACCCTTGCAGCGACATGCTCCAGATTCCAGGTCGCCTACGCCAACCCTCGCCTCGGTGCGTAGCCCTAAGCAGTGGATGTCCTTCAGGCATACGAGCTTCCGCACCACCTGCTTTAGGCGGAGGACCCGCAAACTCCTTGACGGCGCAGACCTCAAAACTTCTTGGAGAAGAACCCTAGCCGCATATGGCGGCAACCAGGCTCTCCGTGCGAGTCGTGCTCGCTGCCTCTCTCCTTCAACGTGACCCCAGCCAGGTGGAACCCTCTATCTTCTCGAGAGTCTTCCGCCGTGCGCGATCCCACGATCTCCCCTTGCACACCTACATGGCGGCAACACGTGAGCTCCAGAGCGCCTCCAGCACCCCCACGTGCCCCAGGGGAACACAAATGGCAGCGACGTGGGGTTTTGAAAGAAGGGTTCCCATGTGGGAACCCTAATATGAGCACCCAAGAGGGCCTGTCTTGTGAGGATTAAAAAGAGAGGAGAGGATATGATAAGCCCAAATGGGCTGACAGTTCAAAAGAAAATGGAAGAGGCCCATAAAAAAAGGGGTCAGGCTCAAGTGAGCCGTACGCAAAAAAATGTTGCAAAAAAGATGAGACGCGTACAATAAAAAGTCGTACGCAGAAAAAATTTGTTTGTTGAAAAGACGAAAAAAATGATGGAACGACTTATAAAAAAATGGCAGCTATTAAAAAAATTGACAAAAAGCCTCAAGGAATTTTTGAGAATGTTCATGTGTCTTCTCCCAACTTTGTCGACGTCTCTGTTTTCCGACAAGTATGGGAGAAAGGGGAGTATATATAGAGTCACAGGCCAGTTAGTAAGATTTTCCAGATTTAGAGGCTTCATACGCCAGGCCAGTTTAGATTTCCAGACTCTATAGCAAATTTCAGACTCGACGTATTATTTCCGAGTCTCCAGTTTCAGACAAGCACATGGATGCGGTATTCTTTTCAGATGTGCACATGTTTGCCATCTTTTGTAGTGGTCCCATCTTTTCTTGTTGTTCAACCAGAGTTTTCATGTGAGCCATAGGGACTCCAGAGTAGATGATCATTCCCTATGCCATGTTGGCAAGGGTTTTCATGTGGTATCATAGGTACTCCAGAAGAGTGTACCATTTTTTGTGCCAGATGGGAGAGACCCAGTTCTCCGACGAAGAGACTTCTTTCAGACTCCATTCTCCAACGACCGTGGACTCCGACAAGGATTTCACTTCCGCGGCCTTATTTAGTTCGATCCTTTTCAGAGATGGAGCAGTTGTTCACATTATTGTGGCGGGCCAGAGTACTCCGACGAGGAGACTCATTTCCAGTTGCAGTGACTCTGACAGGCGCAGTTCAGAGCATATGCTCTCCGACGAGGAGATTCAATTAACTCACACTCCAGCCCGTTCGTCCTCCTCACCTGCACGACATGAGAAGCAACGTCATCGACAGTAGTCGACAGTTGTGCGCGTTGAGTTGATATTGTCCGTAGTGTCCTGTAGCGTGAGTTGAGTTTCTTTATGTTTGTTTGTCCAAGCTGAGCATTACATGCTCCAGCTTGAGGGGGAGTGTTGGAGTATTTGGTTGTGCGCCATATGAATTGTAGCAGGGTAAATGGATCCTGGAGAGATCCATTTACCCCATCCATATGTTTAGTCCCACATCTACCAATGGTGGGACTTGGAGGCTTTGTGGAGGCTATACAAGGAGCCCCAGACCTCCTATATCCATTGAGAGAGAAAAACAATAGAAGCATATGCCCCTTTGAGGGCTTCTCCCATGGCTTCATCCGCTCCTCACAGAGTAGGGTTCCACGTTAAATCCCGCTGTTCTTATTCTTCTTTATCTTTTTCCATATTCGCTTCTGCATGTTGATTTTCTAACAAGATGGAAGAGATCTTGTTTATCCCAAAATTCTTTAGAATTTAATTAGTCAACAACAGTTTGTCCCTTTCTTCGGAGTATGTATTTGGTCAAATACTTGGAAAAGCGGCATGGTGCCACATTGGATTGCACAGTGCATTATAAAAGATTCCCTGCGTCATTTTTGTTGATAAAATCACCAGTACCTTGGTGAAATTCAGTTGTGTGCTTCATGCGGCAACCAAGTTATCTTATCCTACAATAAGTTATTTATACTGACCTTCTAAGCATCTGTAATATATTTGATTTTAATGTAAAAAGTTAAGAACCATCTGAAGGAAGTTGACTAAAGCAACTGGCACCTTCTGTCATGACTCATGACAGCGATCCCTTGAATATTTTATGGTTACTGGGAGAGTAACGACCATCAGCGGGCTTCCCTTTCCATCATCGATCCGTTACAAAATAATCAAGCTATCAAATCATATATCTTCCATATCCATTTAAGAGTCAAACCATTAGAACATTAATATTGTGAGGAGTTAATACTAATTAGTAAACAAAAGTATAAAAAAGTTGCTCCAAAGGGGTATGGAGTTTGGGACATGGGGTCCTTCCCAAATCAACCATGTAGTACCGAATTCAGTATAATTTGCATAATTTGCATGCAGTATGTTCTATGGTTCTGATTCTTTTGCAATCCCTACATTGATATATGTAGAAAGCGGGCCATTGGCTGGTGCAGCTTTGGAGAAGGGCCTCGCTAAGCCACTGCTTACTTCGGAGGAGAAAGATGAGGACAGAGATGATGACGAAAGCTACTATGAGAGTGAGCAAGGAGCTGATGATCCACATAAAGCTGCTTCTTCAATAGGATCAGCTTACAGACTCCTGACACCTTCTGTTAAGGTATCAATTTTTGCCATCAGCAGAATGTTAAGAGCACATGGGCCTATTTTTGCAATTGATAATGATTTTCCCTGCTTAATTGCATTCAGTAGTTAGAGATTTCAGTTGGAGATGTCCTCTCACACACATATACACAATGTTTGATGGGAAAATGTGAATATTATTTCTGTTATATTTCTGGAGAAGCAGAAACACATTCAGAAAAAGTGGCATTTCCCCTGAAACTGACCTCCCCTATATTAAACTTGCTTGCCGACTTCAACTTATTATATATTTTAGTTATTGTTTTTTACTGTTTTGAACTGACATGATGTGGCTGAATTTTCCTATCATAATTGCCATCATAGCATGACATGATGCATGCCATATATCTTTAAAGGTGATCACATGCTGTGATGCGTGCCATACAACTTAAAAGTTGTGCTAATAACTGAATACAATTTTTTTACATGTTGATTGTTTTTCGTAGATCGAGTATGACTCAGATCCTTAGAGGCAGCAAATCTATGTAACAAACCCTACTTAGCGTATGCAAATAAACCTTATTTTAATTTCTACTGCTTGTTTTGACAAATGACTTGCACGTCTCTAGTGATCTTAAAATTACTCTACAAAATTTCCCCCATATTACATGAATTGTTGCTGCACTTATAAAATTTTAGTTCCTTTCAAGCAATATAATCTCTTGCTATATCCTGAGCTTTTCTGAATGTACCATTTTAGCCTTTTTAACAGATTCCAAACTTTTGAACTTTCGTTGTTGCATGGAAATTTAGTTTCTGTCCGTGGTCTGCATTTTTGGCTCGAGAAATGATATTGCGGATGGAAAGAGATGTTACCAAAATTATTAAGTTCTGAAGATTGATTCTGGTTGCATCTAATTTTCTTGTCATATAGCTCACTGTCATTATATTTGTCACTAAAGCTAGCGAGAGACCACTGATATTACAGTAAAATAACAAATAGTTTGCAGCAAAATGTTTTTATATTGGATTACTACAGACCTGTCGGTCAACTCTTTTTAACCTTGGCTACACAGATTCTCTTTTAAGCTAAAAAGACCAACTCTTAACATTCCATTTCTGTGAAGATTGTTGAGCTGATTTTTTCTTAAGTTGCGACTCCTTGACATGTCTTCTCAGGTCCAGTTGTTAATATATTTTATGCTCAAATATGCCATGGAGATATTATTGTCCGAGTCCAGTGTCATCACTTCATTCTACTTCAAATGGTCAACCAGCAACGTGGCACTATTTCTTGCATTACTTGGGTTAACAGTTCTCCCCGTCAACATCATTGTTGGAAGCTACATCAGTAATTTATTTGAAGAGAGGTAAGTGCACAAATCTTTGTGCTTTTCTTGTTCCAATTTTCAGAACTTTTCTTAGGCTACATCAAGTCGAGAGTATATGCCAATTATGCTAACATGGCCACATTCATGAAATATTGCTTTGCGGGAAGGCCCTTGATGAAATGTTACCCATCGATTTACTCAATGAAATGCTATCATTTCTACATGCTTGGGCTAGTTATGCTGTACATAATTATTTGCCAGGTTAATGTCTGCTTTGTTGTCACACTATGGCTTCATAGGCAAGTTGATTAAGACCCGTATGTCCTGAATAATGACTTGAAGCCAACGCATTTCAGTAACACCAAGAGCCACAGCATGGTACTCCACCTCAGCTCTAAACCTGATGCACAAAGTTCATGTAACATCTGGATCCGAATAAATCTGAACTCGACTCGATTAGGGTCTGATTGATCCAATAAAATTATCAATCAATATTAAGTAATCTAAATCGATCAATTGATTGTAAATCACGTTCAGTCGTAATTGACCAAAGTCGATCGCATCGTAATACATGCCACAGAAAAGCCGCAACTCAAACTGAAAACCGCTAAATAAATCGAGACCACCCCAAAATCCGATTCAATGAAATAAGACCAACAGAATTGACCGTTCGTCAACCGGAGATCATTTGATATTTTAAATTATAAAATTTAATCACAAATCCAACCGTATCTTAAGAATTTCAAGTATTCAGACCCGATCAAAAGTATATGAATATTACACTCATTTTGATCGTCATTCAGAGACGGTCAAAACGAGCTACTGTACACCAAAATCCGACACTCGAGGTGCATATACGGTCAACTTTGATTTTCTAAATATAAGAGAGATATAGGTAAATAAAAAAGTTATTTGAGACTGTACATCAAACTGTTGTACAGTAGCCATTTGGTCCCAAAAATCTCCTACACTTGGCCAATTTCTTCCTCTACTTGTCTACTAACAAAGCCATGCTTTCCTTATTTATACCTCTTAAATCCCCTCCTTTTCTCTCTCAGTTTCTCTCCATCTCCTCCCAACGTGGGGAGCCTTCAGGCCTATATTTCTAGCAGCCATCTCTTCCTTGGAAGCTGTTTTCCACCTCCTGCTAGAGCCCAAATTGCTGCCTCAATCCAGGGGCATGGATCCCCTTTGCAGCTGTTTCTCCTTCACCGGAACTACCTTTGATTCGCATCTGACCTCTTCTCAGCTGGCATCTCCCCCCTTCTTCGAGGATCGGATGAGCATAAGAGTAGCATCCATTCTGCTATATTCTTCCCCATTGGGAGCTGCTATTTGCAAGATTAGATCTCCAACGTGGAGATATTCAAAGGCACAAATCCTTCTCTTCTTTACTCTTGTTAAAGTCAATGTTGGAGTCTCTAATTCAGTTTTTTCCTTTTTTTGGTGCTGTCCAGCATCTATTTTAGCTACTGTTGCATGTTAAATGAAGCCACAAACACCCTCCAAACTTAGAGAATCAAAGGTACAATCTTTCCCCCTCCTCTTGCTGCCTTCCATGTATGATTCAATCCTATAAATTGCCTCTAAAATTAGATGAAAATGTGAAGTTTTACATGGGATTCATCAAAACTTTACAACCATTATATATTCTCTTGATTTTTAATTTTTTTGAGGATAAAAATTTGGGTTTAACATACAAACTAACATAAGTTCAGACCATTAATTAGCCACAGTTTTTAGCATAGAAATATGGAAATTTGGGGGAAAATGACTTACATTTTCGTGCTAAAACAGTCCACTGATTATACACTAATTTCATGAAGAAAAATGTGAAAATATCGGTGGTAAATTGCATATATTTAAGTCTGAAATCATATCACAATAACTATAATTTTCACATATGAATTATGGAAGATTAGGGATGAATTAGCGTGATATTGGGTCTCAATTCAGACCACTAAACAGCCCTTTATCTTGAGTAGAAAAACGACAATTTTGTGAATGTTTAGCATGCAATTAAGACTTAAATTTCAGACCTATAATTGCTTTAGATTTTGTATGGTTGAAAAAGGAGAAATTTTGGGATGAATTGTACGAAATTAAATCAATTTCGAATCAATGTTTAGATATGATATGCATCAGATTTCATGACTTGAGAATGGGTAATGGGGGGGAGGGATTTTCGCATATAATTAGTTATAAGTTAGCATGCATAAGAAAGTAATACAGAAAGTAAGAAATATTTTTTATTTTGTAACTTAAAATTAATAAAATCATTTGTTGTTTAATATCTAATTTCTAAATATTTCCAGGGTTGATTTTTCCTGGTTGGTCAACGTGGACCAAACATGTTGCTTGGAGAGTTGACTCCAGTTAACTCTCTGACTCACCCTGGAGCCCTTTGACAACCTCGTATGACTCACTTTTCCTCGATTTTCCCTCAAGAATCTATGCTTCATCTTAAGCTGATTCCTTCTGACCTTTTCTTCCTCGATCCTTGGTGATTCACACACATAGCTCTCCTTGGGTTGTGGATCATTGAATCACCGTCGTTCTCATCGTTCTTTGGAGCATGTTGTTTGCTTGTACAAAACCACCTCTGAGCTCCTCCTTTGAATTTGAATCTCTTTGGCCTCATTTGACCTCCACTCGTACGCTCCGGATCGAAGCATGTGACAGGGGCTTTTGCTGCCACCTGTAGCGAGGTCGGGTATGGTCTGAGGAGCTCTTCCACCATCTCCAGTGGCTTGCCGCCGTTGAGGTCCATCTCATGGTTCGTAGACACTTGAGGTTTGCTTTCTTCATCTTTAGATTATTTTTAATTTTCAGCATTTAGTTTAGCCAGTGATTGCTTGTCTTAGCCGTAAAACCCAAATTCACACTCCGGCGATTGTTGCTCGTTCTCTGACCCACTACTACATCCACCTTCTTCCCCTTCGCCTTCTCCACCTTTGTTCGCCTCCAACCCACCTTGCTTCGTTCTGAAGTGTGCTCCCGGTGCTCCTCTCCCTCGCCTGGACGGAGTAACTGCCATCTCGCCTCCCCTGCTCCCATTCACCCCGCTAACCGGGTCGAGTTAGTTTGCCCTCGACCCGGAGTTGATTCTTGTGCAAGTTGGAATCCTCAGAAGCAGCTGGAGCATTTTTGGAGATTCACCTGAGGTTCCTGGAGCACTCTAGCTTCGTCGGCCTCGTGTGATCCCTTCGGCCATCGCCGGACCCTTTTGATGCCACCAACTACCAGAGAAGACCTGCATGAGTCTTTGGGCCATTTTGGAGTAGCAGAAGATGAACGAGAGGGGAGAACTTTGGGCCGGTAGAACTTCGCCCCAACGGAGTTCTTCCCAGTTCGTCCACCTGCCTCCTCTGCCGTTGGATGAGGCCCTATTCTTCCAGTGCTACAGTCTTCGTTCGATCTAGCTGCATCCCCACCGTCGGATCCTCGCTGATGATCTAATCATCACTGCCGATCGTCAACGCATCATCGGGCGCCTGGGTGTCAACACATGTCTAAGTGAATGAGATCTGATCGTTGGCCTGCACCATAGGATTGGGTATTTTTCTATTTGGCCCAGCCATTTTTGTTATTTATTTGTTAATCTTTAAGCCTTCATCTTCCACTTTAGAAGTTTTGTAATAATTGCAATTGGACACCTAGACTTCTCCTATTTACATTTTAGTCCATGCCACGTCACTTCATGTGCCCCCCACGTAGGTGACATTTTGCAGGCATGCCCTTGCGTCTTTTGATATTTGTAGTAAGTCCAAGGACTTTTTACTCTAGCTATATTTTTTTGTGAAAATTATAGGGAAACCCTCAGACTTAATTTTATTTACAAAAATGCCCCTGCTAGTAATATAGTTTCTCTTTGTTGTCTCTATTTATTTAAAATATCTACATTGCTCCAAAAAATCCTAAAAATTAAGATTAAGTACCTGATATGTTGTAGTTTCATGCCATAATTTTGCATTTCAATTTTAAGCATTTTTCTATTTAATAAAAATAAAAATAGCCTATTTTGTCCCCGTCTACAATAGAAAATATCAAAAATATCTAAAAAGATTTTGAAAAATTTCAAAAAGCATATTTTATATTTGTTTAGTTGTTTTACAACCCCAAACCGAAAACCCATAAAAAATATAAAAGAAAACTCTAAATAATTGAAAAATCCCAAAAACACTTATAAAAATCTACAAAGTTACGAAAAATGCCAAAAATATTAATTTTTGTTTCTGAATTTTTTCTATATTATTATTTATATAGTAAATTAATTTAGAGAAATTTTAATTATGTTTGCTATTTTTTATCTCCATTTTAATTCTGAACTATTTAATTAAACCCTGATTTAAGGTAATTTTTATTTTAAAACTATATATAAATTACCAGAAATTATTAAAAAATCACTGAAATAGTAAAAAAATATTGAAAACTCAAAAACAATTTATTTTCTATGTTTTTTCTAATTTTATTGCTATTTATATCTATATTAGCCTATTTTGTATATATACTCTTATATATATCTACATTGTATTTAGAAAAAGAAAAAATATAGAAATATAAAAATAGAAAGTTTAAAAATCAAAATACAAAAAAATAAAAAAAATAAAATTGAAAATCTAAAAATTTAAAACCCACAAAAAGAAACATAGACAAAGATTTCGCAATCTCATTTTGCATTGACATTTGCCCGATCTATCTAATTTGCTCCCTGTGTTCGAGACTCTACATACGTGCACGCTATACACATTTTATAGGGTTAAATAAAATAAATTTCAATTCCACATTTATTTTCACTGCTTAATCATTGATTGTGGGTTAATTGTTGTTTTAATCCGAATTTCTTATTGGTCACCTCGACGACTGTGTTCCTGCCTTGTGTGGAACATACGACCGCTTGATTATTGGGTTAAACAGTAGGGAAGAGGTATTGGAGATAGTGGAGGAGCATTGCAGGTGCAATGCCAGTTTCGGTAAGCTCAACAAGCCCTCATCTTCCTGCTGCCGAAGCGGAGGTCTGTGAAAGGATAGAAGATTTCAGACCCATTGCACTATCTAATGCGATCTAGTTGATTGTAGCAAAGGTATTTGCAATCAGGTTGAGCAGGGTTATGGACCACATTATTTCTCCTCTTCAGTCAGCTTTTGTTCCAAGATGGCAGATCTCGGACAGCCTGGTGATGACCACTGAAATCATTGGGGATTGAAAGAGGAATAAACGAAAAGGGCTACTCTGGAAGATAGATTTCTCGAAAGCGTATGATATGGTGGATTGGAAGTTCCTTTGGGCGGCTATGTCCAAACGTGGTTTCCCGGATACTTGGGTCTCTTGGATGAAGCGATGTGTCACCACTGCCTCTTTCTCGGTGCTCATCAATAGGCATCCGGAGGGGGGTTTCTTTTTACCTCAATAGGGTATCAGGCATGGTTGTCCTCTGGCTCCACTTCTTTTTATCATTGTAGCTGATGTGCTCGCTTGTATGGTGGATCGTATGCAGGGGGAGTTACTGTGGGTTTTTCGATCAATGACATTTCTATCCCTCTCCTACAGTATGTTGATGACACAATCCTATTTATTAGAGGCGAGAGAGATGAGGTGAAGGGCATGGCTACCACTTTCGAGCTTTTAAAGGAAATGTCTGGCTTAGTACTTAATCACGACAAGTCTACGATTGTTCCTTTTGGGATGTCGGAGGAGGAAGCTCTCTCCCGTGGTGAGGAACTGGGCACTGCATACAATACGCTCCCTTTGCGGTATTTAGGTCTCCCCCTTGCATCAGGCAGAATTGAGCTGGTAGATTGTCTCCCAATCATAGAGAAGATGGAGAACAAGCTTTCAGGTTAGAAAGTAGGTATTCCTTTAGGGGGGGCGTTTGGTTCTGCTAAAGGCAGACCTTGAGGCTATTCCAGTCTACTTCATTTCCTCCCACATTCTGCCTACGATATTCGATGAAGAATGGAGAAGCTTATGCGACGTTTCCTCTGGAGTAGCGTTGGGCAGGAAGATGGCAGTATTCTTTTGGTGAGTTGGGACAATGTGACGCTACCATAATCGGACGACGATTTAGAGATAAGAAATTTGGAGACCATGGATAAGGCTTTGTTACTTAAGTGGATTGGCAGGTTGTGGGGAGCAAGTGATGATCTTTGCTGCAGAGTGCAGAATACTATGTTGCATCTACGACTTGTGTCACTCGGGCCAACAGAATCATCTTGTGTGCGGGCAAGTGTTGCCTTTCTGGAAGGGGATTGTTTCGGTCATGCTCCACTTCCATGATCTTTTTAGACCAGTGCTTGGAGATGGTTGCTCTTTCGCATTTTGGACGGGAGATGAGCCGCTATGCAATAGTTTCTCCTACCTTTTTACTTTGGCTACAGACCGCAACACTAGTGTTGCTGACTGTTGGGACAATTCTTTTTCTGCTAACTTCTCTGACCAGCAGTTGGAGGAGTTCCTTACTCTTCTGGAGGCGTTGAGGCAACTTGACATACCTTCGTTTATTAGAGATCACTGGGTATGGAAGAGCAGTTCTTTCTCGGTGAAGAAAGCATATGGAGCAATTTGCAGACCACCGCCTTCAAGATCAAATGTCGTCATTAGAAATTGCAACCTCATATGGAGTCTAAAGATGCCGGGGAAAATTGGTTTCTTTTTGTGGCTTCTCAAAAGAAAATGTATCATGACAAGAGACTGTTGTGCCATGCTATTTGTAGTTACGTCCAATACTTGCTCCTATTGCAACATTCACATAGAGACCATTGATCTCCTCCTCTTCCACTGCTCTCTAACTTCACAAATTTGGTCTGATTACAGTCCGAGATGGATTAATACTTAAAATTTAGAAATGTTCTGGACCTTGCTGGTGGAAGCCAAAAGTAGACCGAGGGAGGAAATTTTGCTACCTTTTGCGATTGTTTGGGCAATTTGGTTAGCTAAAAATGATGCCATTTTTTCCTCGTACTGTTTTTACTGTGAAAATGTAATATCCCACTCCAGGATTATAGTTGAGTCTTGACTACTGTAAGTTCTTCTCTGGTTTTTTAAATAAATTGGGACGGACACCATAACGTGTTACCCCCTTTTGGAGCTCAAAAAAAATAATGTATTCACCATCATTAGTGGTGCAGTTTCAGACTCGATGGTCAGATTCCGAGTCCTCAGTTTGACTCACACTCCACCCCGTTCGTCCTCCTCACCTGCGCGACATGAGAAGCGACATCCTCAACAGCAGCCGACCATTGTGCGCATTGAGTTGATATTGTTTGTAGTGTCATGTAATGTGATTTGAGTTTCTTTCTATTTGTCCAAGCTGAGCATTGCATGCTCCCGCTTGAGGGGGATTGTCGGAGTATTTGGTTGTGCACCTCTTATGTTGTAGATAGGTAAATGGATACCTCCAGGATCCATTTACCCCATTCAGTTGTTTAATCGCACATCTACTGGTTTGAAGATGTGGAGACTCAGTAGGGGCTATATATAGATCCCCACATCCATTTATCAAGTGAGAAAAAGCAATGAAGCATATGGCCCTTTGAGGCCTTCTCCCGTAGTTTCATCCCGCTCCTTTGGGAGTAGGGTTCCACGCAAAATCTATGGGTTCATGTTTTATCTTTATAGTTTATGCTCTGATAATCGTTCCACTTCCGCATTCCTATTTTCTAACAACATGGAAATCTCGTTGCAATATTCAACCGAATGGACCGAATATTCTTATTATGTGGGGTGAATGAATAAAATATTACTATTCAATCAATATGTGGTCCAACCTGAATATTCGCAAATATCCGTCCGCCTATTGCAATAGACTATTGATTTTTTTATTTTTTTTATTTTGTAAAGGTTTACATTTATTTCGATATCACCACCAATGTTAAAGCTCCATATATGTAACTTGTTAATTGGTACTTTTATCTTGGACTCTTATTGTTTGATGACCATATATGTATAAATCTATAATAATATATATTATACATGATTTTTATATTTAAAATAATTAAAAAAATACATAGCCAAATAATTCAAATATTCTTCTGAATACTGACTTTCTTTATTAAGCAAACCCTCCGATTGAATACCAAATACTGACTTCTACAATACTGGTGGAAAGCTTTCTCAATAGAATGGAGAAACCATGGAAGTGGGTGACCTAGTGGTAGCTAGGTATCTTCTTCTCCACTTAATCATCAAGGGTGGCATGCATACAATATTTATAGGGTTAACCGTTAATGTGTCCACATCCTAGATTTGCTTACCCAAGTACATCTCTCAACAATCTTCAATACCTCACCTCCTACCAATTAAATAATGTTAGGGCATGAGAAACTCAAAATAACGAGTTTGGTTAGATAAATGACACAATTTGAAGATCGTTGGAAGAAATGAGTGAATTGTTTATTCCAAAGAACCCCAGGCTCTCTTATAGAGAGAAGTCCTACGGGTAAATTACATAAGACAAAAGAAAGAAATAAAACATAACAGAAGAGTACATAAAGTCTAGAAATATATCTACACTCCCCCTCAAGATGGAGCATAGATGTCAATCATGCTCAGCTTGGAAGAACACTTCTGGAATGGCCATCCGAGCAATGGTTTGGTAAAGATGTCTGCAGTCTGCTCTCCTGAACTAATATGAGAAGTAGATATCAAACCCTTTTGAATCATATCTCTAGTGTATTGACAGTTTACCTCAATATGCTTTGTCCTCTCATGAAATGCAGGATTATTAGCAATGAATAGTGCTGCTTGATTGTCACACTGTAGCTGTATGGGTAGAGGTACCTACAACTTGAACCCATATCATCTCTGTACTTGCTTGTGCCATAGCCCTGTATTCAGATTCAACATTAGAACTAGCCATCACTGTTTGTTTCTTGCTCTTCCAAGAAACCAAAGAACTGCCAACAAATACTGCAAAACCTGAAGTAGACTTCCGATCCTTAGGGCATCCTGCATAATCTGCATCAACACAAGCAGAAACTAAGATGTTTGTTTCTTTCCTGAACAATAGTCCTGCACCCAGAGACGACTTTAGATATCTCAGTATCATGTATATGGCATCCATGTGTACCTGTCTGCATGGCCCTAAATGTCAGTTTCAATCATCATTTCGGTATCGACCAAAACAGAATTTCGGTGGAATTTCGATCGGAATTTCGGTCATTTCGATCATATTTTGTACTAGGACCCCCCATATTTCGGTCATTTCAGTCATTTTGATCGAATTTTGATTTCGACTGGATATCGATATTCGACAGAAATTCGACCAAATTTCGCTGAAATTTGATGCCATGCCTGTCTGATCTGTTCCATAAACTGACTCACTCGACTCACTGCAAAAACGATGTCAGGTCTGGTGATAATAATATAGAGAAGTTTTCCCACCATCTCTCTATATCTTCTCCTGTCAACCTCATTTGTATCATCATCATATAACTTCATGCTAGGATCCATGGGAGTAGTCGAGGGTAGACAACCAATCATGCATGTCTCAATAAGCAGTCTGTAATATACTTCCTTTGGGTCACCACGAGACCCTACGCGTTCCTAGCAAATTCCAATCCCAGAAAATATCGTAGGGTACCAAGATCCTTAGTAACAAACTGATGGCCTAGAAATACTTTTGCCATCTTTATTCCATGTGTATCATCTCCCGTAACAAGTATATCATCAACATAAACCATGATAACAACGGTACCTCTGGGAGTTTTCTGAACAAACAAAGAATGATCTGCATTGATCTTTTGAACCCTTGCTTCTGAATTAAATCAGAAATTTTTTAAACCATGTCCGCAGGCTTTGTTTAAGGCCATATATTGCCTTATGAAGTCTACACACCATCTGACTCTCCCCCTCAACAGCAAACCCCGAGGCTGCTGCATGTAGACTTCTTCCTGTAGATCCCTATAGAAAAAAGCATTTTTAATGTCAAGCTGAAACAAGGGCCAATCACATACCACAACAACAGAAAGGACACGTAGAGTGGAGTGACAAGCAACTGGAGAAAATGTGTCCATATAATCCACACCGTAGGTTTGAGTAAACCCACGTACCACTAGTCTTGCTTTGTAGCGATCACTCCTGCCATCTGTAGGATATTTAACAACAAATACCCATTTACAACTGATAACAGAGACTCTTGGAGCAGAAACCAAGCTCCATGTACCCCGTGACCTCAAAGCAGCCATTTCTTCCTCCATGGCAGAACGCCAACAACTTTCCTTCAATGTGTCCTGATAATTCCATGGTATTTCCACGATAGATAAGGCCATAGTAAACCGCTGAAAATCTCCAGTGAGGCGATGGAAAGAAACATTTGAAGCAAGTGGATAGGATGCACATGTACGCCTTTGCTCCCGTAAGGCAATAGTTACATTCAAATCATCAACAATCATACTCGCCGGTATGCTATTCTGTTGCAGAGATCCCTGCACATGCACATCGTCAGACCCATCGTTAATAATGTTACCTGGACAATCTTGAGGCGTGGTGGATGATTGATGAGTTCCTTGAGCAGGGACATGATGTCGGGTGTTAAGAAAATAAAGTTGCGGAAGTGAACATGGAAAAAGATAAAGAATAAGAAAGAAAGCGGGATTTAACGTGGAACCCTACTCCGTGAGGAGTAGGGGTATAAGAAAATTTTCAAGTTCGATATTCGCTAAGGTTCGGCTCGCTAAAAGTTTGATTCAGATTCGGTTCGGAAATAAACGAACCGAACCTGAACACAAGTTTAGGCTCGATTAAATAAACGAACCGAACCTAAAAATCATAGGTTTGCTCAGGTTCGATTCGTTAAAAGCTCGATAAACATACACATATACATATTTACAAATCCTTATCCGTAGAAGTGGACTTATTTTGAGGTGAGTGGTTTTTATCCCAGGGTAAGTGAGTTTTGTCTAGAGATAACTAGATATTTACGGGATAACTAGGTTTTATCTCGGTATAAACTATCTAAAAATAAACAGTCAATCATGTTTACAACATCTATCATCTATGGTCTAGTACTTTTCCCTTCTTTATCTTCAAATCAACAGTACAAGTACAAACATTACTTATCGGATATCTCCACATTATTCTTATTCCTTATCCCCATCTGAATAGATATAAAATATATTATAATTATACTTTTTCAAAGAGACGAATCCTTATTAATCTAATTTTTTCAAAAGATGAAGATGAGTTAGATAATGAAAAAACTAAATGAAACAGAAAGAAACTCAACTCAACGCTACAAGACACTACGAAAAATATCAACCCAACACGCACATTGCTGCAGTCGAGGACGTTGCTTCTCATGCTGTGCAGGTGAGGAGGACGAACGGGCTGGAGTGTGAGTCTTCTGAATCTCCTCGTAGGAGAGCATGTGCTCTTAACTACGCCTGTCAGAGTCACTGCAACTGAAATGAGTCTCCTCGTCAGAGTACTCTGGCCCACCACAATAATGGACAACTGCTCCATCTCTGAAAAGGGCCGAACTGAAAAGGCCGTGGCTGTGTAATCCTCGTCGGAGTCCACGGTCGCTTGAGAATAGAGTCTGAAAATAGTTTCCTCTTAGGAGAACTGGGTCTCTCCCATCTAGCTCAGAGAATGGTGCACTGCTCTGGTGTACCTATGATACCACATGAAAAATCTTGCAAACATGGCATAGGGGAATGGTCCTCTACTCTTGAGTCCCTATGGTTCACATGAAAACTCTGGCCTACAAAAAAATGATGGGGACCACGAACAAATGATGGCAACATATGCTCGTCTGAAAATGACCGCAAACTCGTGCGTGTCTGAACTGCAGACTCGGAACAATGATCATCGAGTCTGAACAACTGTAGAGTCTGGAATCTGAATGGTCTCTACATGTGAATCTGGAACATCTCAATATGTCTGGAAGAAGACCTGTGACTCTACATATATGTTAACGTATATAGTAGTGTCTGTATCCCTTCATTATTTTTATTTTCAGTTGTATGCTTTATGTAATTTACCCATAGGCTACTCTCCTATATAAGAGAGCCTAGGGCTTATGGAATAAATAGGTTGTTCATTTTTCCCAACATGGTATCAGAGCGACGGTCCTAGACCGAAGTTCTCGAAACCCTAACACTCCCCCTACCCTACCCCTCCCCACCCGCCGGCCTTTCCTTCTCTCTCCATCTCATCGGCGTCGTCGGGGCTCACCGCAGCCACACCAGCACCCTCGTGCGCCGGTGTTGCTGCTGCTCCTACGCGTCGGCGCCCCTGCGCGAAGAGCACCCCTGAGCGAACAACGCCTCTCCCTGCGCGAAGAGTGCCCCTGCACCTCTCCCTGCTCGACGAGCGCCCCTGCGCAAACAGCGCTCCTGCGCCTGCACTACGCCTCTGTGCACTGTGCACTGCGCGAGCACGCCTCCACTGCGCCTGCGCGCTGTAGCCCTCTTGCGCGATCCAGCACTCCTCTGTGATGTGTGCGTGCATCTCCTGTGCGCGTGCATCTCCTCACCTGCGCACTAAGCACGTGAGATCCAGTTGCTAGGGCGAACCACTTGCGTGTGCGCGTGCTTCTTGCGCGCGTGGACGTGTGCCTAAGCCCTAGGGCGCACATCTTCATCTACATGGATTTAGTTGCTTGAGGTCTACACGTGCAACTAAACCCGTCTATGTCATTGTAGACGAATCTCATCCTCTGTCAATCGCTCCAGTCTTCCATCTCCAAGTATGTCAGAAAGCAAGGCGGATATCCCATCTATTGGCGCCTTTCGTGGTCCAACGCCTATTGTAAAGATTGACGGTACAAACTATGAACTGTGGGCAATGCAGTTCATAAGCATGATGAAGTCAACGGGTAAGAAGCACATTCTTACCGAACCAGAGCCTGCTGAGAAGACTGGAGCCAATGCCTCTTGGGAGGCTGATGATGCATACGCCAAAGTTTGGCTATCTGGTACACTAGTAATTGAGATAGCCAATGACATCCTACATCAACCCACGACCAAGGATATGTGGGACATTCCGGCGGCTACATATTCACAGGCAAAGAACGAGACAAAGATTCTGCAACTCCAGCATGATATCTTCACTATCAAGCAGAATGGTCGCCCTCTCCATTCTCTCTATACATCACTGAGAGGGATGTTCGAGAAGCTCTATAGCTTCATGCCCCTGACATCCACGCCAGAACAACAGAAGACATATAGGAACACGACTATGGTGGGTGTGTTCCTGGCTGCACTTGATCCAGAGTATGAGGCGGTACGATCACATATTTTGGCCGACTCTACTATTCCTCCGATGGAGGAAGCTTTCCATAGACTGAGTCGGATCACAGTTCCTTCCACGGCCTCGAGTCCGAATACTTCAGCCATGGCAGCCAACAGGGGTCGCAGATTTCATCACCAGGGCCGTGGACGTGGACCTCGTGGAAGAGGTGGCCGCACTAGGCCAACATGTACCTACTGTCACAGCGTTGGACACAATGAAGACACATGCTACTCGAAGCATGGATTTCCTGCATCCACACGGGTTGCTGAGCAGATAGAGCCTCCATCTGCTGCTACTTTGGATCAACGGTTCGACGATCTAGTTGCCCGTCTGAGGGGCATTATTCCACCATCTGGTCCAGCACCGACTATGGAGAGTCAATCTGATGCCGCTGCTTCTGCCTCTGCGTCTACCAGTGCTTCAGGTAGCATACTTGCATTCACCAGTAGTAGATCAGATACATTACCATGGATTATGGACTCGGGCGCTACACATCACCTATGCGGCGACCAGAGTTTACTTACAGGATACACTCAGATTCCTCCAGGCCGAACAATAGTAATTGTCAATGGTACACATTCCCCCATCACTGGTCAGGGGGAGATTAGATTGACATCTTCTATGCAGCTCAAGAATGTGCTACATGCACCCGATTTTTCAATGAATTTGTTGTCAATTAGTCAGATTACGAAGGATCTACATTGTCGGGCAATTTTTGATCCATCTTCTTTGATTTTTCAGGACATCCATACGGGCAACGTGATTGGTCGTGGCTATGAGCAAGGAGGTCTCTACCGCCTGAATCAGACCCCATTTGCTGGAACCTCATCCCTTCCCACTGGACAAGTATCTACTTTATTGTGGCATCTGCGCTTTGGACATTTACCGCTTCAGAAGTTGCGTCACGTATTACCTTATGGTCTTCCTCACACACCTATTCAATGTGAGGCGTGTCAGTTGGGAAAGCATCACAGGTCGTCCTTTCCCAGTCGTCCAGGTCGGAGTAGTACCTCCAAGTTCGAGTTATTTCATATTGATGTTTGGGGTCCGAGTCGTGTACCTGATCATCAGGGACAGATTTTATATAGTATTTGTGGATGATTTTTCTAGAGAATCATGGGTGTTTTTGATGAAAAATAAATCTGAAGCAGGAAATATCATTATCCATTTTCTGAATGAAATATAAAATGTTTTCTCCACATCTGTGAAGTTTGTGAGAAGTGATAATGCTTTAGAATTGTGCACCAATGTTCTTGCCAATTATTACTCCTCGAAAGGGATTGTTCACCAAACATCTTGTGCTCATACATCTCAACAAAACGGCGTTGCTGAAAGGAAACACCGTCACCTTCTTGATGTCACAAGATCACTTCTTATACAGAGTCATGTTCCCTACTCTTACTGGGGTGATGCAGTTCTCACTGCATGTTACCTAATCAATCGTATGCCTTCTTCTGTCTTGAATGAACAGATTCCGTTTTCCCTCATCCATTCTGGGAAGGATCTGTTCACTCTTACTCCTTGTGTGTTTGGTTCGGTTGCCTTTGTCCATCAGTTGTCGCCTGGTACTGACAAGCTCTCTCCTAGGGCTGTCAAATGTGTTTTCGTTGGGTACTCCAGAACTCAAAAGGGGTACAAGTGTTTTGATCCCCTGCGTCGGCGGTATATGGTCAGTGCAAATGTTACAATTTTTGAATCTGTTATGTATTTTTCAGCCTCGGGAGACAAGCAGCTACCACCTCCATCTACTGATGCCATATACATGACACCACCACCTCAAATGCCGTCATCAACACCACCAACACCACCACCACCACCGCCACCACCACATATACCTGTCTCACCGCTATCGTTCCATTATACCCGCAGGCCTCCTCCCGCTCATGGTCATGACTCGTCTCCTAGCTCGCCTATGGTATGTAATGAAAATATTTCTATTGATGGATCTGACGACATTTTTGAGCAGGATATGTTGCATGGACCAGATGAGGCTACATCAGATTTAGATGTTCCCATTGCTCTACGCAAATCGAAGAGGAGCTGTGTTACATATCCATTGTCAGCATCTGTGTCTTTTGAGAGATTATCTGGAGATTTCAGGACATTTGTGTTGGCACTGTCAGCTGTAGATATTCCACGGAGTCATTAAGATGCTCTGCAGGATAGTAGATGGCGGCTAGCAATGGAGGAAGAAATGGCGGCACTTCAGTCCAGAGGAACTTGGAGTTTGGTTCCTATACCTCCAGATGTGAACCCGGTGAGCTGTAAGTGGGTGTTTACAGTGAAGCACAATGCAGACGGCTCTATTGATAGGTACAAGGCACGTCTTGTTGCACATGGCTTTACACAGACATACGGGGTGGATTACCTTGACACATTCTCGCCTGTGGCCCGTCATTCCACTCTCCGGATCTTGTTGTCCGTTGCAGTTGCTAGAGACTGGCCGCTCTATCAGCTGGACGTGAAGAATGCATTCTTATATGGAGATTTACAGGAGGAAGTCTATTTGCAACAACCACCTTGTTTTGCTGTTGAGGGGGAGTGTTCCAAGGTATGCAGAATACATAAGGCTATCTATGGCCTTAAGCAGAGCCCCAGAGCATGGTTTCAGAATCTCTCAGACCTCTTTGAGAAACAAGGATGCAAACGCTCCAATGCTGATCATTCCTTGTTTGTATAGAAGACTGCTAGAGGTATTATTGCAATTATGGTTTATGTAGATGATATCATGATCACAGGAGATGATGAGCAGGGCATAAAGCAGGCGAAAGAAATGCTGGGAAGAGAATTTGTCACTAAGGATCTTGGTGTTCTTAGATATTTTCTGGGGCTGGAATTTGCTAGAAATTCATATGGGTTAGTAATATCACAAAGGAAATATGTTACAGATCTGTTGAGTGAAACATGTATGCTTGGGTGTCGACCTGCTACGACACCAATGGATCCCAGCATGAAGCTCTATGATGATGACACAGAGGAGGTGGACAGGAGAAGATACAGAGAACTGGCAGGCAAACTGTTGTATGTCACGATCACTAGACCAGATATATTATTTGCAGTGAGTCGTGTGAGCCAGTTCATGGAGCAACCACGCCAGGTTCATATGGATGCAATACATATGATTCTTAGATATCTCAAATCATCTCCAGGTGCAGGTCTGCTATTCAAGAAAGGAAAGGGGATTTCTATCTCAGCATGTGCGGATGCAGACTATGCAGGATGTCCCAAGGACAGGAAGTCCACCTCAGGGTATGCCGTCTATGTTGGAGATGCCCTAGTCTCATGGAGAAGCAAGAAACAGACGGTGGTAACTAGATCTAGTGCTGAATTCGAATATAGGGCTATGGCCCAGGCTACTACAGAAATGATGTGGGTGAAAGCTGTACTTACAAACCTATGTTTAAATGTACCACTTCCTATGAACTTGGAATGTGATAATCAGGCAGCCTTGTTCATTGCAAACAACCCAGCATTCCATGAGCGGACCAAGCACATTGAGGTTGACTGTCACTTCATACGTGACATGATTCAGAAGGGGTTCATTGCTACGTCTCATGTTACCTCAGAGAATCAGACTGCGGATATATTCACCAAAGCATTACTACGAGGCCCATTCCAGAAGTGTGCGTCCAAGCTGAGCATGATTGATATCTATGCTCCATCTTGAGGGGGAGTGTTAACGCATATAGTAGCGTCTGTATCCCTTCGTTATTTTTATTTTCAGTTGTATGCTTTATGTAATTTACCCATAGGCTACTCTCCTATATAAGAGAGCCTAGGGCTTATGGAATAAACAGGTTGTTCATTTTTCTCAACTCTCCCTTTCTCCCATACTTGTCGGAAATGGACATCGACTAAGTTGGAAGAAGACAAGATAAATAGAGGGTAAACAACAAGAACAGGAAACTTGCAGCTTTGTCATTCCTTTTTTTAATAGCCGCCATGATGATCTTTTTTTTAACATAAGCCATTCAACCTCTTTTTTTTATACGGCTTTCCAACATTTTTTTGATAAACTTTGTGTACTACCTTTTTTTTCGGTACGCGCCTCTTTTTTTTTGAAACATTTTTTAACAAATATCCCATCTGGGATCTTCAAGCAAGCATTTTTTAAACCCGCAGAACTCCTCTTTTTTTCTATACGGTCGAATTTTTTTCGAATAAAAGCTGCAACCGTTCCCTTTTTGAAGCACTGCCCACGTGCTTTAATTATTTCTTTAATGACGCAAGGGTCTTGTTAGGGTTCCCATTGATTGGGAACTCCCTTTCGAAACGCCGCCCCCACGTGAGGCATAGGTCTTGCGCTGCCTTGAAGATCTGGTGCCGCCACCGAAGATCTAGTGCGAGCGCGGCTAGTGAGGAGGATGTGTGGCTCCTCTCATGCGTCGCCTGCACGAGCGGAGATGTACGAGGGAGGCAGGGGGGTCTCGCCGATACCAAGGGGCTCCTGTTGAAGTTCGATGGAGGTCTTCGCCTGGGAAGTAGGCGCCCTCCGTGTTGCCTGGGTCGGCTCGCCTGGGAGGGTGCGCGCAGAGAGGGATACCGCCTGGAGGCCTGGGGGCTTCGCCTTGGGGGCGCACGGGGCCTTTGAGGGCTTGGATCGCCTGGAACAGAACACAAACCGCCTTTTTTTGTTTTCAAAGCGGGTTTTGCCCTACCAGCAAGGGAGAGATGTGCGCTCGAGGTTGCGGAGCCGATGGAGAATCCAGGATGCGGCTGAAGTTGAACGCTACGATGGAGTCGCGTTGCGGCTTCGAATCAGAGAATGATATTGCGCCTGAGCGATGCGCCAGGGCGAGGGTAGACGAGGGTTGCGTCAGGGTGTTGCAGCCTCTTGCGCAACAAAGATGCATCCTGGACTCTTGAATTCTAGGGTTTCAGAAAACTCTCAAACACGAACATGAACAAATCTCCGTCTGGAGATCGATCTGAATGAAGACAGAGATTTTCAGAACTGAACAACAGATCTTCAACTTAAAAAAACAACGAATCTCGAACATAAAAAAAATCTGAAATCCTTGAGAATCGACCCGCTTTGATACCATGTTAAGAAAATAAAGATGCGGAAGCGAACATGGAAAAAGATAAAGAACAAGAAAGAACGTGGGATTTAACGTGGAACCCTACTCCGTGAGGAGCGGGATGAAACCACAGGAGAAGTCCTCAAATAGGCATATGCTTCTATTGCTTTTCTCAATGAGTACAGGAGGTCTGGGACTCCTTATATAGCCTCTCCAGAGCCTCCAAGTCCCACCACTAGGCGGTGTGGGACTAAACACTGGATGGAGTAAATGGATCTTCTCCAGGATCCATTTACCCTGCTACAACTCAATATGGCGCATACACGAATACTCCAACATCGGGTATAGAATTTTGGTAAAGGTAGTACAAATGGAGGTGGAGGCGATGGTGGTGATGATGGTGGTGGTGGAACGACAGGAACTGGTAAGGGAACGGACGGACGCATAGGAGGAGGTGGCACATAAATCTCATGATTAGTAGTAGAGGAAGTTAACCTGTCACCTGCATGGGAGAAATATCACAGATTCCAAGAATGTGACATCGACACTGTTTAACCTAAAAATCGGTGATATTAAGTTCCAGACAAGGAGGGAACTCGGTCGCTGAGTCGACCACACGAAATTCAGATTAAAACAACAATTAACCCACAACAGAAATCAAGCAATGAAAAGTGGTGCGGAGTTAAAATTTATTATAACTCTACAGCAAAGATGTGTATAGGTGCAAGTATGTGTAGAGGTCGAACACAAGGAGCAGACAGGTAGAACGGGGCAATTAAGCTCAAAAATGTGAATGTGATGTATTTGTCTATCTATGCTTTGTTTTGTGGGTTTTTAATTTATATATTTTTTATTTTAATTTTTGATTTTATATTTTTATATTTTGATTTTTAATTTTCTTATTTTATATTTTCTTTTTATATTTTATATTTTTATATTTTCTTTTTCAATAATAGAGTATTTATACATAGTAAGAAAGAGATAGATAATGGATTAATCAAATTAGGTAAAGATGAGGAGAAATCAGGAAATAAAGTATTTTTGATCTTTCTGTATTTTTCTAATATTTTTGTGATTTTTCTAGATTTTTCCTATTTTTTTGTTATTTTTAAAGTAAAAAATACTGAAAACAGTGAATAAAAGTTGCTGGCCGAATTTAAAATGGAGATATAATATAGAAAACAGTAACAAAAATTCTCCAATTTAATTTAAATTAAAGATAATGAAACAAAGAAAATTTAGAAATAGAGTTTATATTTTTAGGATTTTTGTAGAATTTTTAATATTTTTATGAAGGTTTTTGGGGTTTTCTAATTTTTATAAGTTATCTTTTGTATTTTTTAGTGATTTTTGATCTGTGAGCTAAAAGAGATGCAAACACACAAAATATAATTTTTTGGGAATTTTTCAAAGGCGTTTTATAATTTTTATGTATTTTCTAATGCAAACAGTGCTGAAAAAGCATGTTTTTGAATTTTTATTAATATTAACATGCAATAAATATGCAAAATAAAAATATGACGTGAATCTACAATGCAACAGGAATGTATGGTGATTTTTTTGGCGATTTTTGGAGTTTTATAGATGCATGAATTAAATGCAATCAACAACTAGAAAAATCAAACTGTCCGGGGCTATTTTGCAATTATCCAGAAGTCCGAGGGCCAAAATGTAATTTGTCCAGAAAGTATACAACTAATTACCAAAATCTCAGGACCAATCGCAAATATCAAAGATCCCAGGTATAAGCATGCAAAGTTACCAATTCGCACATGAAAGACACGTGCGCCTGGCAAGGACTTAGGAGCAATTAACAAAAACCTGAGGGGTCATATACAAATTCTTCCTAAAGATTATAACGTCGATGGAAAGTTTGAGGGCCAATTAGAAATACAATACTGTTCAGTGATCTCGGTGCAAAATGTCCACGCGCCTCACGTGTGCGTCACGTGAGGTAACGTGGATGAGGACCTTTCTGCAATTAAACAAACGTTGGGGGGCTGAAATGCAAAATGTACAAAATAAATAAACAGCAAATGAAAGTTTATGAGCTATTAATTAAATACACAAAATTGCCGGGGTAGAATCGCAAAATACCCAGGCAGGCGCTGATCGAACGGCCGATGGAGGTTCACTTTAAGACGCGTGGCACGATTCCGTGCGCCAATGACGTTTCAGCTTCAACGACAACGATTAGATCGCTGCGAATGATCGGGTGGCTGCTGAGGCTACGATCTAACGACTGCTGTGACTTCTGGGCGGCCAAAAGAAATCCGACGGCAAAGAGGCTATCGGGAAGAACGGGGAAGAACACCGGCGAGCCGAGCTTCCCCGCCCCCGATCCTCCTCCTCCGTGGGTCCTAGAAGCTCCAAAATGGCCGCTCACATTCCTGCAGGTGTTCTCTGAGTGTTGGAAGCGCCAGGATGCCCGGAGGGTCACCGGGGCTCTCCCACGACGATGGGGAAGCTAGAGAGCTCCAGGTACCTCTGACCTTCCTCAAAATGGCTCCAGCAGGTCTAGATGCTCCCAGATCCTGCACAAAAACAAGTTAAACCGCGAGGGCAAACTGCTTCATCGGTTGGCGGAGCGGATGGAAGTGGGAACGACGAAATGGAACCTCACCGGCAAGGTTGCAGAAAGCGGTAGTCGGTATTCAGTCGGTAGGGTCACCTAGTAAGGATTAGTCGGCAGTCGGACGACTAGTCGGAATTAGTCGGTTTTGAATTTTTAATTATTTTAAATATATAAATCAGTTTTTTATACATATATTCGTATGTATATACATATATTTGTACATTTTATATGACATCATGATGAAACAAAAGTAGTAATTGACTTTAAATATAACATTAAGCATATTAGAATATGTTTGCTTTAAAAAAAAGTGAAAAACAAAAAAAAATAAAAAAGATTGTTGTAAAAGTCGGATGACTAGGCCGACTAGTCGGCCAGACTAGTCGGGTGGACCGACTAAGGGCCGACTAGGCCTAGTCGAGTCGGCTACCCCCCCCCCCCCCCCGACTCGACTAGTCGGACCGACTAGTGCAAGCTTGCTCACCGGAGTGAGCTCCGGCGAGGGGTGGCTTAGGTGATTAGGTAGCTAATAAGCGAGCGGAATGGGTCGGGTAGAAACCTAGGATACGGTGGAGATAAAAGTGCGGAAAAACAAGACAAAACGAACCTCAATGGTGGTCAGACCAGAAATGGGACCTCACGGCGGTTCGTCGGAGATGGAGGTGGAACGGCCTCCGCGCCGCTTTGCCGCGCTTCCTGGTGGCGAGGAGAGGTAGTTGTCACCTCCTCGATCCTCAGCACAGAAGTAGGAAGGGTGAAAACGGGTTGGAAGGGTTCAAGGTGTGGTTTTGAATGGGTGATGGAACGACGAGAAGAACGAGGATTCTGGAGGTGGTCAGCGACGCAATCCCCTAGATTAACACTGGGCGTGCATCACTGAAGTATGGTGAACAAAAGTGTGAAGGCTTCATCACAAGAAGGTGCAAGGCGCGCCCTCGAAAAAGGCGAGAAAACGGGTGCAGGTACAGGTCCCACGGTCACAGACCTGGGGTCAAGGAGTTGACCCCCGGTCAACGGATGGCGTGGCCTGATTGGGCCACGTCATCCGCAAAAAGACAAAAATTAATTAAAAAAATTGTAAATTAAATTAAAAATATTAAATGATTTAATTAATTTTAGGTTATTAAATAAAAAATGTTTATTATTTTGTAAATTATTTTATTATGATTTTTAATTATTTTTATGAGGTTTATAATTATAAATTTCCTTTTATACCCTTTATAGGTATCTTTATCTATGTATTTTATTGTTTTATTATTATTTTGCGAATTTAATTTTATTTAATTTGTTTATTATTTTATAAATTTATAGAGTATTTTTATACGCGTAAATATATTTTTATTTTATTTTTCTGAAGTGTTTTATACACTTAATAAAATAGAAGTGTTAATAATATAGGTATGTATACAAGTATTATACCTATGTATATTATATACAAGTATTTTATTTTTGTATTTTCTTTAGGTTTTTATCCTGATTTTAATACACGTACTTATTATAAGTAATATTTATAAAATTATAAAAATATAAAATTATAAAAATAATGAATAAATAATAAAACGAATATTTTAATCTGTACAAGTATACAATATGGGTCCAAAAACTTAACTTTCAAACCGTAGCTCCGCCAAATGCGAAACCATCGTCATTAAATAGCTTATTTTAAATTCAAGGTGAGTTTGACGTATTTGGAGTTTTTATTTGCGAGATACATGTCAGGGAAGTTGGAATTTTGGAATTTTATTCAGATCATAACTTTTTATCTGTACATTATTTTTCTATGAAATCAATTTTGTATTTTTCTTTATTTAATTATCTACAACTTTCATGTACAAAGTTTCTTTATTTGAAGTATAAAAAGTGGAACCAAAAATAGGTCCCAAAATGAATAAAGAATGGGTTGAATAAAATGTATTTATTGGTATTTTGGCCCTTATCTCCCCCTACTTTATTCCTTGTCGACCTAGTCATCGAGATGCCTTGGTCTCGGGGTTTCGGGTCATAAAATATTTACAATATTTTATTCTTTTTCTTTTCTTTTCTTTATTCTATAATTTTAGCTTTTAAAAACAACATTTTATACAATATTTACACAATGATGTATGGATGCTAAAATGCCTAAATTAAGCCTATTTACACGCATTTAGTAGGTTTTAAGGTCAAAATGATAGAATAAAGATGATGAAACATAGATTCATCAGACACTGACATAATATTTCCTGTTCAAAGGATCATGGCATCGGTAACCCTTCTGCGTATGAGAGTACCCAACAAATACACACTTGACAGTCCTAGGTGAGAGCTTGACAAGTCCTGGATAGAACTGATGGACAAAAGCCACCGAACCAAAGACACGAGTAGTAAGCGAGAATAATTCCTTATCAGGGAAGACAAGTTAAAGAGGAACTTTCTCACCTAAGACAGAGGATGGCATACTCACGTAGATAACATGCCATAAGCATAGCATCACTTCCAATAGGAAATGGTAGCACAACTCTGAATAAGAAGAGTCCGAGTAATATCAAGGAGATGATGAGCTTTCTTTCTGCAACGCCATTTTGTTGGGATGTTTAAGCACATGTTGTTTGATGGATAATGCCTCAAGACAAGAAAAAATGAGAAAGAGCACATGTACAAAATTCCAAAGCATTATCCGTACGCACAATTTTCACAGTAGATGAAAAAACATTCTGCACTTCATTTATGAGATTTTTGATAATATCCCATGCTTCAGATTTATTCTTCAACAAAAACACCTAAGACAAACGAGAGAAATCATCAACCACAACTAGATAAACATGTGTCCCTGGTGATCAGGGACACGAGTCGGACCCCTAATGTCAACATGAAATAATTCAAACGTGGAGCTGCAGCTCTGAGACTGACGACTAGGGAAAGTATATATGTGATGCTTTCCCAACTGACACGCTTCACACTGGAAGGAAGAATCTGGTGGAATCTAAGGCAAGATATGACACATCTTCTGAATAGGGAGATGACCAAATCTTAGATGCCATGTGAATGGAGAAACTATACCACTTGACTGAGATGAGACACCGGCATAGGGAGTTCAGACCAAACGATAGAGATCATCCTGCTCACAACCACAACCAATCACCTTGCCCGTAAGAATGTCCTGAAAAACAAGAGACGATGGGTCAAAAATAGCTCGACGGTGCACATCCTTCGTAATCTGACTGATAGATAATAAATTCATCAAAAAATCTGGAGCATGCAAGACATTCTGGAGACGCATAGTGGGTGTCAGACTGATCTCCCCTTGTCCAATTGTAGGCGAATGGGTCCCATCTGCTATGAGTACAGATCGCCCCGGTGGAACCTCTCTGTAGGATGTAAGCATATCTTTGTCTCAACAAAGATGATATGTCGCGTCGAAGTCCATAATCCATTCTGAAACATCAGATTCATGACATGAAGTAAGGTCATAAACACTATCCGAGGTGCTAGCAGTGGCCGATGTACTAGCTGATGCTAAAACAGCTACATCCGAGGAGCCTCTCGAAGAATCAGTAGAGGCAGGAGACATGATATCTCTCAGCCTGGCAACACGATCCTCAAATCGTTGGTCTGAAGTAGATGGCCATGGGGATGCAATATGCTCGGCTACCCACGCCGATGCCGGAAACACATGCTTAGAATATCATGTCTCCTCTGAATGTCGATGGTAGAATGTGCAGGGCTGACGAATGCGTCCACCTCGACCACGAGGTCCACAACTATGAAAGGAAGAAAATGCTCCTCTACCTATGGAAGCTTTCATCGCCAAAGGAGGCTAAGTAGGAATAGAAGACGGGACTGTAATTCTTCTGAGCTTGTGGTACACTTCCTCTACTGGAGAAATAGTAGCATATGCAAGAATCTGCGAGCGGGCACCATCATATTCAGGGTCAAGCGCTGCTAATAAGACCCCTACCATGGTAGCATTCCGAAACTTCTTCTGTTGCTCGGGAGACACCGTAAGGGGAATGATACTATAAAGCTTCTCAAGCATCCCTTGCAAGGATGTATACAGTGAATGCAGAGGTCGACCATTCTGCTTCACCGTAAAGATGTCATGCTGGAGTTGAAGAATCTTGGTCTCATTTCGCATCTGCGAGGATGTCGCTGCAAGGATGTCCCACATCGCCTTAGCAATGGGCTGATGGAGTACATCATTAGCAATCCCCATCAACAAAGTACCAGAAAGCCAAAGTTTGACATACGGATCATCAACCTCCCATGAGACATAAACCTCAGTTTTCTCTGCCGACTCATCTTAGGTAAGAATGTGCTTCTTACCATTTGACTTCATGAGACTCATGAATTGCATAGCCCAGAGCTCGTAGTTCGTCCCATCCATCTTGACAATGGGCGCTAGACCTTTAAACGCGTCTATGGAGGGCATATCGACCTTGTTTTCTGACATGGTTGTCGGGTAAGAAGAACTAGGATTTGTACACGAAGAATCAAGTGTCTACATAAACATCTTGAGGATTTGAGTGCATATGTAGACTTATGCACTCAAATCCATAGAAGAGGAGGAGGGAGGTGTCGGCGACGAGAAGGTGGAAGGGGGATGGCAGCCGAGAGAGAGGAGGTTGGTGGGGGAGGATGGCATCGGCGGTGGAGAGAGGAGAGAGGTGCGGGGCCGGCGGCAGGAGGTGGAGAGAAGGGGGAACGGGGTTCGCGGTGGGAGGTGGAGAGAGAGGGGGGATGGGGGGCGGCCAGGGTTTTGGTGATGGCTCTGATACCATGTTGGAAGAAATGAGCGAATTGTTTATTCCAAAAACCCTAGGCTCTCTTATATAGAGAAGGCCTATGGGTAAATTACATAAGACGGAAGAAGAAATAAAACATAACAGAAGAGTACATAAAGTCTAGAAATATATCTACAAAGATGACTTGGTTGGAGAGTCATGCATTGGTAACGGGTTCTTTAAAGTGATTTTATTCATCACTTCTTATATATTTGTGGGCATTTATTAATTATCAAATTCCTTTGTTCTCAGTTTTTTTTCCATCTATCTAAGCCACGAATAATTCTAGTTGGGGAAAGAATCCTTGTTTTTAACCCCACTAGATGCGGGAAGAAGCTGAGTTAATTTCAGCATATTTAAATTTGTGTTCATATAAATATAGTTGCTTCATTTAACACTAACCCCAATAATCTTTATATTTGCAGGCAGATTTTATTGGGATCCCAATTGATGGTGCTCGTTGGAGTAGTCCTGAGTTTTAACATTACAAGTTCATACACTGTGATGCAATATGTTTTCTCAGCCTTTGTTACATTTGTTTCTGCCGAAGTTCTTGAAGGTTAGAAACTTAGAGCCTCCTAAATTAAGTTCTTTCCTTAAAGCAGAACAGTAAAACGAAATTTGCCTAAATATAGCAAAAATCAAATCATTGATATTTTGTTTTGAATTGAGAGGTTTAAAAGCTGTATGTCACAGACGTATGAAGGGTTTCCCTTTTTAATTATTTTTTGATCGAGTATGAGTCTAGAAGCCTTGTTCATCAATCCATTTTCGTCTCCATAGGAGGTTCAATCGACCGAACACAACTAATGTTGATCGTCCATCCTTTTTTATTCCAATGGGAGAACTAATGGACCAATCACAGCTAGATGTTAATCTTGAACATATCAAAGATAATAAAATTACAAGCATAACTGCAACAGAACTGTGATTATGTGATTGGAGATGGCAAAGAACGGTCCTGTTCCTTGGGAGTATGGCACGGGATCTTCGCTAATTTGTTTCAAGTAAGACACCATATTCCATCTCACAAGCCTCTCAAGTAATGGTGAGGGATAGATGTTATATCAAGTAAATGTCAACTTTACAACTGTCAAGAATCTTGTGGCTGAGTGCCACTCATGATACTCAGCCAAAAGCAATTAGGGGCACTAACTGTACACAACAACAACGACAAAGTCTTTTCCCACAATTAGGACATTAACTGTCAACAACAACAACAACAAAGCCTTTTCCCACATTAAGTAGGGTCGGCTACATGGATTCTTTGCTCCATTCAGATTTATCTTGGGTCAATCTCAGACTTAGATGCAAAGAACCAGGACATTAACTGTCTTTAAAAAAAATCAAGGTATTAGCTTAAGCTCATGTGTACATATAACTTGGGAGGCGAGACAACAATATATCCTAAGCATTACATTTACCAAGGTTGTCACTGTATGTGCTTCTATTGCATTCTTCAACCACCATTAAAAATGAACGAAAATGATTTAACCTAGGGTAGTCTTGCTTGTCAGCCACTTCTCTATCTCCATGGGCATTTTCGGCCTCAACTTTGAAATATATGGATACTAAGATAATAAATTGAGAGAATCACAATTAATACTACGTTCCTATAGATGATGCATCCATAGGGTTAAAGGCCGATACACATGCTGATTTGAAGAGGAAAAATGTAACACTTAATACTACATTTTTTTATAAGGAAAATGGCTAATGCCGATAAGATACATGCCTAAAAACTTCATATATTCATCATATTTCAGCATTACAAAAAAAAATAGAGTTTTACGAGATTTGTTATAAAATAGAAAGCGGAAGCAAAACATGGAAAAAGAATAAACATCACAAAAGAACAACGGGATTAACGTGGAACCCTACTCCGTGAGGAGCGAGATGAAACCACGGGAGAAGCCCCTGAATTGGGCGTGTTTGTCTATTGACTTTCTCAATGAGTACAGGAGGTCTGGGGCTCTTTATATAGCCTCTCCAGAGCCTCCAAGTCCCACCACTGGTCCATGTGGGACTAAACACTGGATGGGGTAAATGGATCTTCTCCAGGATCCATTTACCCTGTTACAACACATAGGCGCATACAACTTATACTCCAACACTCCCCCTCAAGCTGGAGCATGCAATGCTCAGCTTGGACAAACAGAAATAAACTCAACTCAACACTACAGGACACTACGGACAATATCAACACAATGCGCACATTGCTGCAGTTGAGGACGTTGCTTCTCATGCCGTGCAGGTGAGGAGGACGAACGGGCTGGAGTGTGAGTCGACTGAAGACTCGGAATCTGACCATCGAGTCTGAAACTGCGCCTGAAGTCTCCTCGTCGGAGAACTGGGTCTCTCCCATCTGGCTCAGAGAATGGTGCACTGCTCTGGTGTACCTATGATACCACATAAAAACCCTTGCCAATATGGCATAGCGAATGGTCCTCTGCTCTGGAGTCCCTATGGCTCACATGAAAACTCTGGCCTGACAACAAGAAGAATGATGGGGACCTCGAACTGACGATGGCAACATATGCTCATCTGAAAATGACCGCACACTTGTGCGTGTCTGAAACTGGAGACTCGGAAACAATGATCGTCGAGTCTGAAACCGAACTGTAGAGTCTGATCAACTGGCTGGCCTGGAGACTGGCATCTGAATCTGGAATCTGGATCATGAACATACCTGTGACTCTACATATACTCCCCCTTTCTCCCATACTTGTCGGAAAATGAACATCGACGAAGTTGGGAGAAGACAAGATAGACAGGGGTTAAACAACACGATCACGAAACTTGCGGCTTTGTTCAAAAAATTTTTTTTTAAGTCGTCCATTTTTTTAAACAATTTTTTTTTATAAAAACCGTTTCAACCATTCTTTTTTTCCGGCTTTTCTTGCAATTTTTCCTTTGCGTACGTCTTTTTTTTGTACGCGACTTTTTTTTCATCATTTTTTTAACATTGCTCTCTTTCTCTCTCTCTCTTTTTTATCTCTCTTTTTTTTACACCGTAGCCCTTCATCTCCTTTTTTTTATTTTGAAACAGGATCTCGGCCCAAACGTGGGCACAAACTCGACTCTTTTTTTTTACCCTTGGCAATCGGGCCCCCTTCGGACCCACTTTTCTTTTTACGCCAAAAATAGGGTTCCCACGATGGGGAACCCTCACATCTTCCGCCGCCCGCCACGATGGAGGAGAGCCTCGCGCGAGGGGGAGAACTGCGCGCCTGGGCTCGCGCCGTCTGGGGTTTGCCTCGCGCCGCCTGCGCGAGGCGAGAGAGGAGGCGCCTGGGACTTGGAGGCGCCACCGATGCCTGGAAAGCCCTTCACCTGCCGCCTGGAGATGTTTCGGAGCAGCACCCGCCTGAGAAGTAGCGCCGCCTGGGTGCAGCGGTGAGATCGCGCGAAGAAGAAGGATGCGCCGCCAACGATGCAGCTGGGGAATCGACCTGGAGACGCGCCGCTGTAGCAGATCGCGAGGGCTTGTCATTATGGAGGGGCGGCGCGACCAGCAAGGAACCAGCAGTTCCATGCCGCCGAAATGGAGGGATCGCGAGGTCTTATGGAGGGGCGCTGCTGTGCAAGGAGGGCTCGGGGCGGGGCTGTTTGCTCGAGGGCACCACCGCCTGAAGGAGATATCGGCAGAGGAGTCACGGTGGGCGCCATCGCTGGAAGAGCATCATCGGGGGAAGGCGGAACCCCGCGAGGAGGGAGCAGGCACCATCGCGCGCCTGTAGCAGTGCGCCTGGGATGCGCGGAGAGGGAGGTTGGTATTCTTGAGAATAATCACGGGGTTTTTACGCACGAAGCTGATGACGCATCTGCGCCTCCTGATGGATCTTGAGACCTGGAGTGCGCAGGAGATTTTCACCCAGAAGCTTCTTTACTCTTTACAAAAATAGGGTTTCTTATAAACCCTAGAATCGAACACAAGAACTGGACATGAACTTGACGATCTTCATTGATGCAGAAAAAAAAATCTTCAACGATAAACATGAATAAAATCTTCTCTCAAATTGATCCTCGGATCATAAACAAAGAATATAATAAAAACCTCGAGAATCGAACCCGCTCTGATACCATGTTATAAAATAGAAAGCGGAAGCAAAACATGGAAAAAGAATAAACATCACAAAAGAACAGCGGGATTAACGTGGAACCCTACTCCGTGAGGAGCGGGATGAAACCACGGGAGAAGCCCCTGAATTGGGCGTGTTTGTCTATTGACTTTCTCAATGAGTACAGGAGGTCTGGGGCTCTTTATATAGCCTCTCCAGAGCCTCCAAGTCCCACCACTGGTCCATGTGGGACTAAACACTGGATGGGGTAAATGGATCTTCTCCAGGGATCCATTTACCCTGCTACAACACATAGGCGCATACAACTTATACTCCAACAAGATTCAAAGGCCAAGATTTCGGATCTTTGCATACTTGAACACATTGTCTGCATGTTATTTCTCCTACTGGAACAAAACATCATTCTGTGATAACCATGGACTAGGAAAGCCACCTATAAGGATCTTACTAGTATGAATCTCTCCAGTAATTCTCTCCAGTTTGAACACAAAGAGGCCCAAAACTCTGATGCGGTGTCACACCCCACCTTGCTGATGTGAGCAGCCTCCCAAACTTCCTTAGAACTACCACAGGTAAATAACATGCAATTCGTATCTTCTGTATCAGTTAAGCAATGCGAGCAGCTGCATCCATTCCTTGCCAAATCCCAGCTCTTCGAACGCCGTTCATCATTTTCCTCACATCTCATTAATCTAAGAAAGATCCTGACCCATAAAGGGACCCTCCAGTCCAAAATCCTTGGGTGATCTAGAGCAAAGTGTCCAGATCAAAAACCATCAATACGCAGTATCTTATGTAGGCCTTCTTGATTGTAAATCTCCCACCGTAGTAGGTCCCCGTCCTTTTGTGGGCCCATCCACAGTAGCCACGGGACTCAGACATCATCAGAAATGTTAGAGTAATGGGTACTCTGATGTGTTATTCCATAGAGCCCTCGGGTCTCTTATATAGGGTGAAAACCCTTGGGTAAATTACAGAGTCTTACAACATATAAATAGAAATTACGAAACAATAAAACGTAACATAAATAAGTTTCTACACTCCCCCTCAAGATGGAGCATAGATATCTATGCTCAGCTTGGAAGAACATCTCTGGAAAGGTCCTCTGAGCAATGGCTTGGTGAATATGTCAGCAGTCTGATCCTCTGAACTGACATGAGAGGTGGAAATGAAGCCCTTCTGAATCATGTCTCTAGTAAAATGACAATCCACCTCGATGTGCTTTGTTCTCTCATGAAAAGCCGGATTATTGGCAATAAACAGTGTTGCCTGATTGTCACATTGGAGATTCATAGGCAAGGGGACATCTACAGTCAAATCTTCTAAGACTGCTCTAACCCACATCATTTCTGCAGTTGCTTGTGCCATGGCTCTGTACTCGGATTCCGCACTAGACCTCGCAACAACAGTCTGTTTCTTGCTTTTCCAAGAAACTAAAGAGCTTCCTATGAAGATAGCAAATCCAGAAGTGGATTTACGATCCCTTGGACTTCTGCATAATCTGCATCTGCACAAGCTGAAATAGACAATCCGTATCTTTTCTAAATAGCAATCCTGTGCCTGGGGAAGACTTCATATATCTCAATATCATATACAAGGCATCCATATGAACTTGCCTTGGCTGCTCCACAAATTGACTCACCCGGTTTACTGCCAAGGCAATATCCGGTCGAGTTATAGTGATATATAAGAGCTTACCCACCATCTCTCTGTACCTTCTTTTGTCCACCTCCTCGGTATCATCGTCGTACAACTTCATGCTTGGGTCCATAGGTGTACTTGAAGGTCTGCATCCAGTCATTCCTGTTTCAGCTAGCAAGTCTGTGACATATTTTCTTTGCGTCATCACCATTCCTTGTGCATTCTTGCAAACTCTATCCCCAGAAAATATCGTATTGTGCCCAGATCCTTCCTAATGAACTGGTTTCCCAACAGGGACTTGGTTATCTCAATCCCCTGAGTATCATCTCCTGTGACCAAGATGTCATCAACATATATCATAATAACTGTACCTCTAGGGGTCTTCTGGATGAACAATGAATGGTCCGCATTCGATCTCCTGAACCCTTGTTGTTCAATTAGCTGAGAGAGCTTCTGGAACCATGCTCGGGGGCTTTGTTTGAGGCCATAGATAGCCTTATGTGCACACCATCTGAGTCTCCCCCTCAGCAGCAAATCCTGGTGGCTGCTGCATGTAGACTTCCTCCTGCAGATCTCCATACAAGAAAGCATTCTTGACGTCAAGCTGAAAAATGGTCCAGTTACGTACCACAGCAACAGATAGGAGGATGCGAAGAGTGGAGTGTCTAGCCACTGGTGAAAAAGTATCCAAATAATCTACCCCATATGTCTGGGTAAATCCTCGTGCTACAAGTCTTGCCTTGTATCTATCAAGACGTCCATCCGCATGATATTTCGCCGTAAGATCCACTTGCAACTCACCACAGAGGCACCTGGAGGAATAGGAACAAGAGACCAAGTCCCACGAGACTGCAGAGCACGCATCTCCTCTTCCATGGCTAGACGCCAGCAATCAATCTTCATGGCATCTTGATATATCCGTGGGATCTCAACAGACGAGACAGCTGCTATAAACTTCTGAAAGTCCCCATGAGACGATGAAATGAGACTTGAGAGGCAAGAGGATATGAAGCACATTGTCTTCGCTGCTTCCTGTGAGCAATGGGTCGATCCAGATCATCCATCATTGTGTCGACCGGTTGATCCTCGTCCTGTAGTAAAGGGCTCCTGCACTGGTGCATTGTCTAACCCATCATTAGTGATAACATCAGGACATACCTGAGGCTTGGTGGGGATGGTTGACATGTAGCTTGAGCTGGTCCTGTACGCCTTGTATAGAACTTAGGAAAAGGTTCAATTGGAGGTGGTGGTGGTGGTGGAGTATAGGATTGACCCAGGCTTGGAGGTGGAGGGACATAGACACTAGACTCTGTGGATGTGGAGGAGACCAATCTGTCACCTGTAGGAGAGAAGTACATGACAAGTTCGAAAAATGTAACATCAACACTTGCATAGTACTTGTCATGAACAGGGTCATAGCAACGATATCCTTTCTGTGTCCTGGAGTAGCCCACAAAAACACACTTGATAGCCCTAGGAGATAGCTTATCAAGTCCTGGAGACAAGCGGTGGACAAATGCAACAGTGCCAAAGGACCCGAGGTGTAAGAGTAAACAAATCTTTGTCAGGAAAGAGAACAGATATAGGTGACTTTTCTCCAAGAACTGTTGTAGGCATGCGGTTGACCAGATAGCATGCTGTAAGTATAGCATCCCCCAAAAAGATAATGGGGCACAACTCTGAATAAGTAATGTGCGCGCAATATCAAGGAAATGGCGATGTTTCCGTTCTGCAACCCCATTTTGTTGAGATGTGTATGCACATGTGGTTTGGTGGATAATGCCTTTAGAAGACAGAAAACTAGTAAGGGAACGAGCGCAGAACTCCAGTGCATTGTCAGTACGCACATACTTAACAGTAGATGAAAAAACATTTTGAACTTCATTGATAAGATTTTGAATAACACTTCCTGCTTCGGATTTATTTTTAAGAAGAAAGGTCCAGGACACTCTAGAAAAATCATCGACCACAACTAAATAGAACCTGTGCCCCTGATGATCTGGGACACGACTGGGACCCCATATATCTATGTGAAATAACTCAAATGGGGAGCGACTGCTCCGACTCTGACGACTGGGGAAGCTGGACCGATGATGCTTCCCTAAGTGACAAGCTTCACAACGAAAAGATGGACTCGGAGAAATCTGAGGCAGGAGGTGACGCATTTTCTGTAGTGGCAGGTGACCGAACCGAAGATGCCAGGTATATGGAGACACGGAGCCCTGGGAATGTAGTGAGACACCAGCATACGAGTTCCGTACAAGACGATAGAGGCCATTGTGCTCAGAACCGAAGATGCCAGGTATACGAGTTCCGTACAAGACGATATGGAGACACGGAGCCCTGGCGTCGGAGGGCTGGGGGCCTGGGGGCCTGACTGCGGCAGAGGGAGGGGTTGGATGAAGGGCTGGGAGCCCTGCGGCGGAGGGCTGGGGGCCTGGAGGACTGGCGGCGGCGGCTGGGGGGGGGCGGGTGGAGAGAAAACCCTAGGGTTAGGGTTTTGGCTATGATACCATGTTAGAGTAATGGGTACTCTGATGTGTTATTCCATAGAGCCCTCGGGTCTCTTATATAGGGAGAAAATCCTTGGGTAAATTAAGGAGTCTTACAACATATAAATAGAAATTATGAAACAATAAAACGTAACATAAATAAGTTTCTACAAGAAACACGGCCAGTCTTTGATCCAAAAGATCAGATCGTAACAATGGGGTTCACACACCATTGGGTCAGACCTTTTACCCAGATCCACAGGCTCACGATCAAACCACACAAACAGGGGAATAGATCATAGAAACCTCATTTTCAAAACAATCATCTTATCAAAAATTGAATCCACCGCCATTACCAAGCACAGACCAAAGGGAGGAAACAAGCTCTGGTAATATAGAACAAATGCCTTTCTGAATGTTTTTTAGAAAGAAAAGGCGGGGTCCCAATATGGAACCCACATCAAAATTGGAATATATTAGCCTTCTTGATTGTTGACGGAGAGCGGAGATTACCATGGTGAACTGACAGACTAGAGGAGACTCCATAGGTCTTCCACATCAATTTACACAACAAATCAGGCCTATCTCCGCAGGTACTTAAGACTCATTTAGTGAGCATGGCTTTGTTCATTTCCTTCAATCTTAGGACCCAAAGATTGCCATTGTTCTTTTGTTATAACGGTCTGTTCCATTGGCAGATACTTGATGATTCGCCCAAGGAGGGACACGAAGAAATGTCTCATAAAAGTTTCATAACTTCTGACAATCCTTGCGGGGAGCAAGTGGATGAGAGAAAAAAATTAATTAGTAAAGAGAACAACCTTCAAAGCACACATCTCCCATCCTAAGAGACAAGTAGACTTCCGTCCAGCAAGCTTACTTTGCACAATTTTTACATCTCAGGATGACATTTGCCCAAAGGAAATGTACTCAACACAAACCCTCTCGAGAGAACAGAGATCCCAAATCCTAACATATTGTATGACACTTCCAGTTTAAAGTTTAAACACTTCTCATGTTGTTGGGAAACGCAAATGAGATGTTCTATTCCACAGCCCTAGGCTCTCTTATATAGGAGAGTAGCCTATGGGTAAATTACACAAGAAGACTAACAAGAAAATAAAATAACAAAGGGATACAAAATAGACTATGCGTCAACACTCCCCCTCAAGATGGAGCATAGATGTCAATCATGCTCAGCTTGGACGCACACTTCTGGAATGGACCTTTAAATAATGCTTTGGTAAAAATATCAGCAGTCTGATTCTCTGATGTGACGTGAGATGTAGCAATGAACCCCTTCTGAATCATGTCACGTATGTAGTGACAGTCGACCTCAATATGCTTGGTCCTCTCATGAAAAGCTGGGTTATTTGCAATGAACAAGGCGGCCTGATTGTCACATTCCAACATCATAGGAAGAGGTATATCAATACATAGGTCTGCAAGTAAGGATTTTACCCACATCATTTCTGTGCACGCCTGGGCCATAGCCCTATATTCTGATTCAGCACTGGATCTAGCCACTACTGTCTGCTTCTTGCTCTTCCACGAAACTAGAGCATCTCCAACATAGACTGCAAACCCTGATGTTGACTTCCTGTCCTTGGGGCATCCTGCATAGTCTGCATCCGCACATCCTGTAACAGAAATCTCCTTTCCTTTCTTAAATAGCAAGCCTGCACCTGGAGATGATTTTAGATATCTCAGAATCATGTGTATGGCATCCATATGGACCTGGCGTGGTTGCTCCATGAACTGGCTCACCCGACTCACTGCAAACTGTATATCAGGTCTAGTGATAGTGACATACAGTAATTTGCCTACCAGTTCTCTGTACCTTCTCTGATCCACCTCTTCTGTGTCATCATCATGCAGCTTCATGCTAGGGTCCATTGGTGTCGTAGCAGGTCGACACCCTAGCATACCTGTCTCACTCAGTAGATCTGTGACATACTTCCTCTGTGTCATGACTAATCCGTATGGATTTCTCGCAAATTCCAGCCCCAGGAAGTATCTAAGGACTCCCAAGTCCTTGGTGACAAACTCGGTTCCCAGCCTTTCCTTTGCTTGCTTAATGCCTTGGTCATCATCACCTGTAATCAAGATATCATCAACATAAACCATGATTACAATGATACCTCTCGCCGTCTTCTGCACAAACAAGGAATGATCAGCATTGGAGCGTTTATATCCTTGTTTCGCAAAGAGGTCTGAAAGCTTCTGAAACCATGCTCTGGGGCTCTGCTTAAGACCATAGATGGCCTTATGCAATCTGCAAACCTTGGAACACTCCCCCTCAACAGCAAAACCGGGTGGCTGTTGCATGTAGACTTCCTCCTGCAAGTCTCCATACAAAAAAGCATTCTTTACGTCCAGTTGATAGAGTGGCCAGTCTTTAGCAACCGCAACAGATAACAGAATCCGTAAAGTGGAATGACGCGCCACCGGGGAGAAGGTGTCTAGGTAATCTACCCCATATGTCTGCGTGAAGCCCCGAGCAACAAGACGTGCCTTGTACCTGTCAATGGAACCATCTGCATTGTGCTTAACTGTAAACACCCATTTGCAACTCACCGGGCTAACATCTGGAGGTATAGGAACCAAACTCCAGGTTCCTCTAGACTGAAGTGCCTCCATCTCCTCTTCCATTGCTAGTCGCCATCTAGCATCCTGCATAGCATCATGATGGTTCCGTGGAATGGCTGTAGCTGAAAGTGTCAATGCAAACGTCTTGAATGGTCCAGATAGCCTCTCAAACGACACCACTGCTGATACTGGATACTGGACACAGCTTCTCTTCGACTTGCGTAGAGCGATTGGAACATTTAGGTCCGCCGTGGTATCACCATGCTCCTGTAATGCATCCTGCTGAGAAATGTCGTCAGATCCATCAACATTAATATTCTCATTACATACCATAGGCGAGCTAGTTGCCTGATCATGACCATGAGCTTGATTCGGCCTCCGGGTGTAATGGAATGGTAACGGAGGTACTATTGATGGTGGTGGCGGTGATGGTGGTGGCGGTGGTGGTGGTAGTTCAGATGGCGGTTGTGATGTTGGTGGTGTCATGAATACAATGTCAGGGGATATAGGTGGCTGTTGCATCCTCCCAGAATCTGAAAAATACATGATGGATTCAAAGAATGTAACATCTGCACTGATCATATACCGCCGACGCACGGGATCAAAACACTTGTACCCCTTTTGAGTTCTGGAGTACCCCACAAAGACACACTTGACAGCCCTAGGAGAGAGCTTGTCAGAACCGGGCGACAACTGATGGACAAAGGCAACTGACCCAAACACACGAGGGGTAAGAGTGAACAGATCCTTGTCAGGATAAATCAGTGAGAAAGGAACCTGTTCATTCAAGACAGACGAGGGCATACGATTTATAAGATAACATGCAGTAAGAACTGCATCACCCCAGTATGAATACGGAACATGACTCTGAATGAGAAGTGACCTTGTGACATCAAGAATGTGACGGTGTTTTCTTTCTGCCACCCCATTTTGTTGAGACGTATGGGCACAGGATGTTTGGTGAACAATTCCTTTAGAGGAGTAGTAGTTGGCAAGATTCTTGGTGCATAACTCTAAGGCATTGTCACTTCTCATAATTTTGACAGTTGTGGAAAAAACATTCTGAATCTCATTTAGAAATTGAATAATAATATTTCCAGCTTCAGATTTATTTTTCATTAGAAATACCCATGATGCTCTTGAGAAATCATCCACAAAAACAATATAAAACCTGTGCCCCTGATGATCGGGAACACGACTTGGACCCCAGACATCAACATGAAACAACTCAAATTTGGAGTTACTACTCCGACCTTGACTACTGGGAAACGATGACCTGTGATGTTTTCCCAACTGACACGCCTCACACTGGATAGGTGTGTGAGAAAAACTATAAGGTAAGACAAGACGCAACTTCTGAAGCGGTAGATGACCAAAACGCAGATGCCACAGGAGGGAAGATACTTGTCTAGCGGGAGAAGATGTAATTCCGGCAAATGGGGTCTGGTTCAGACGATAGAGGCCTCCTTGCTCATAGCCATGACCAATCACGTTGCCCGTACGGATGTCCTGAAAAATCAAAGAAGATGGATCAAAAATAGCTCGACATTGGAGATCCTTCGTAATCTGACTGATTGACAAAAGATTCATAGAAAAATGTGGTGCATGTAAAACATTCTTGAGCTGCATAGAGGATGTTAATCTAATCTCCCCCTGACCCGTGATGGGGGAATGTGTGCCATTGGCAATCACTACTGTCCGTCCTGGAGGGATCTGAGTATATCCTGAAAGTAGACTCTGGTCGCCACATAGATGATGCGTAGCACCTGAGTCCATAATCCATGGCAATGTATCCGATCTACTACTATGAAGTGCAAGAGTACTACCTGACGTACTCGTAGAGGCAGACGCAGAAGCACCAGCAGCAACATCAGTATGACTCTCTGTCGTCTGTGCTGGGCCAGAAGGTGGTATAATGCCCCTAAGACGGGCAACCAGATCATCAAATCGTTGATCCAGTGTGGATGCAGACGGGGGCTCTATCTGCTCAGCAGCTCGTGCAGATGCAGGAAATCCATGCTTGGAGTAGCAGGTATCTTCAGTATGGCCGACTCTGTGACAATATGAGCATGTTGGCCTAGTGCGACCACCCCTTCCACGGGGAATGCGTCCACGGCCCTGGTATTGAGAACCACGGCCTCTGTTGGTTGCCATGGCTGACGGATTCTGACTAGTTGCTGCTGAAGGTACAGTAATCCTGCTCAATCTGTGAAAGGCTTCCTCCATGGGAGGAATAGTCGAGTCCGCCAAAATCTGTGAACGTGCTGCCTCATACTCTGGATCGAGTGCAGCGAGAAACACACCTACCATCGTCGCATTCCTGAATGTCTTCTGCTGCTCTGGTGTGGCGGTAAGAGGCATGAAGCTATGGAGCTTCTCAAACATCCCTCTCAAAGTTGTGTAGAGAGAATGTAATGGGCGGCCATTCTGCTTAATTGTGAATATATCATGTTGTAATTGCAGAATCTTGGTCTCATTCTTCGCCTGGGAATATGTCGCTGCTAGGATATCCCACATGTCTTTGGCTGTGGGTTGATGTAGAATGTCATTGGCAATCTCAATAGCCAATGTGCCAGATAGCCACACCTTTGCATATGCATCGTCAGCCTCCCATGAGGCATGGACTCCAGTCTTCTCTGCAGGCTCGGGCTCTGTGAGAATATGCTTCTTGCCCGTGGACTTCATCATACTCATGAACTGCATTGCCCACAGTTCATAGTTCGTACCGTCCATCTTGACAATGGGCGCTGGACCACGAAATGCGCCCATGGACGGGATTTCTGCCTTGCTTTCTGACATACTGGATACGGAAGACTGGAGCGAACTGCAGTAGATAATATTTGTCTACAATGACATAGACAGGATTAGTTGCATGTGTAGACTTCAAGCAACTATCCCCATGGATCTATGCGCGCTACGATCCGCACGCGCAAAGGTTTCGATTGTAGAAACCCTCGCGCACAACTGAGATGGTGCTCTAGCGCCCACTATGTGTACAGCACAGGAGATAGGCTTCCTATGCGCACAGCACAGTGCAGATGCGATATGGAAGAGAACAGCAGGAGCCTTGCGCCAGGGGCTTCGTCAGGGGCGATCAACAGGTTCCAGAAGATGATGGTTCACGCGCGATCATGAACAATCACGCGCGATCAGGAACAAACAGGAGAGATCGCCCGAGATCTCGCAGGAGAGATCAGTTGCGCCTCGCGCGATAGGGGCGCTATGCGCGATGGAGGCGCCACGCGCGATGGGAGCGCAGGTGCGCTGCGCGATGGGAGATCAGCAGGTGCTATGCGAGGAGGTGCGCTGCGCGATGAGAGATCGGGAGCAAGGGCTCCAGGCGCTATGCGAGGAGGGCTCCAGATGCGCGGCGATGGAGGCGCGCACGTCGAGGAGGAGGCGCGCCGATCGAGAGAGATCGAGAGAGAGAGAGGCCGGCTGTGTGGGATGGGTTAGGGCTAGGGTTTCGAGAACTCCGGTCTAGGACCGTCGCTCTGATACCATGTTGGGAAACGCAAATGAGATGTTCTATTCCACAGCCCTAGGCTCTCTTATATAGGAGAGTAGCCTATGGGTAAATTACACAAGAAGACTAACAAGAAAATAAAATAACAAAGGGATACAAAATAGACTATGCGTCAACACATGTAGAAACATATTAATACAACTCTTAGTATCAAACCCCACCAAAATCAATAACTGTGCATGAGGGCCTGAAAGCTAAGAAACTGACTACTTGTGCAAAGTATGGAATGCAAAACGACAAATCTACAATAGGCATGAAAATCATGGGATCAATAGGCAGAACCATGATGGACGAATCCTTCGGAATGACCATGCTAGTTTGGCATTGAACTATATACTAGAAATGAGGAGTCTAGGAGAATAGTCATCCGAACTTAAACAGATCTCTTCCTGAAGATCTATCAAAGAAGGGAGGCTATAAATCTATGGGCATTCAGCACAGTGCTAAGCTTGACTGAGAATATTGAAAACATGCACTTTTATTCTCTCTGAGAAACTGCAACTTGTATTTGGGCAAGCCCTCCCTAGGATGCACACCCCTTTTGGTGGAGCCTGGCGAAGAACTTCATCTTTGTTATTTGACCCCAAATTATTATCTTGGATAACGATGTAGACCGTCTCAAGTAACGGAACCCCAGTCAATTTGTTTTAATTTTGGTTGATGGAGCCCGACTTAGGTTTCTCTTTCTCCAAAATGCAAAGAAAAACAAATTTGGAATGACAATATTCCTTGAATTCTTAAAACAATGTATGTAGGATCATACTCCTCAAACCAATATTTAACAATAATAGATTGATGGATAACAAATTTCGATTTATTAAATTTAAGGTCTACAAAGTCATCTCGGTTGTTGAAAAGACCTCCATGTTAATTTCTAAGTCATGGTTATTGTTGTTTAGTGAGTAATCATTGCCAACGACATTACATTTCATTATTTGGATTGTTTTTACCATCATCTTAAAAACATTTTCTTTCCTGTTCTTAATTGTCATTTTAACATCATTTTAACTTTCAATACATAATATCTCAAGGTACTAATTTTTTTATTCCAATCAGGTGTGAATTTGTCGCTCTTGTCCCAAGTAATGTCTTCTCGCCTTGCCCGTGGTACATTCAATGGTGGCCTGTTGTCAACGGAAGCTGGAACCATTGCTAGGGTGGTGGCGGACGTTACAATTACACTAGCTGGATACCTGGGTATAAGCAAGCTTCTTAATGTAACTCTGTTTCCCTGTCTCTTGATCTGCATCACATCCATTATTGCAACTTTCTGCACATACAATTCTCTCTATTAATGAGTATGTATACGGATCTCTCTACTAATGAATCTGTATAGCTCTCTCACGCTTTCTTTTTTTATCACTGTCGGTGTATATCAGTTGTAAATTAGGTGTTTAAAATGTAATTTTGATGTAGATCAATATCGAGAGATATTTGAGGATATTGGAAAATAATGATGCACAATACTTATTATTTGCAGAAAAATCTCCTTTGTTTTGCACTTTGTAAATGCCATATTTCTGTTTTTTTATAAGAAGATAAAAGGTGAATTTCTTGGACAACGTTGAATTATACAAGGGGGGGTCTTCAAGATGATATGCAATCAGGACCACCCACACATGAGGGGCCAACATACTCTTTTCAGGTGGGGAACCGTACGGTTCGACTCGCATGGGGGTTTGGTGGTATGGGGGATGTTGGGGAAGGTAAGCATCTGCAAAAAGAGTTCAGAAGCAAGATAGAGGGTTGCATTGGTGCTGCGAGATTGAGAATAAATTTTGTTAGAGTAATTTTAGTATTTAGTCTTTGTTCGTCTTCTTTATGTAAATTACCCATAGAGCTTTTCTCCTATATAAGAGAGCTCTGGGGTTAATGGAAAATCATCTTGCTTAGTCCCTTTAACATGGTATCAGAGCGACGGTCCTAGACCGGAGTTCTCGAAACCCTAACCCTAACCCACCCCACCCGCCGGCCTCTCTCTCTCTCCTTTTTCTCTCAATCGGCGCCGCCCCTACGCTGCCGCGCGCGCGGCTGCGCCGCTGCTCGTGCGCCTCCCAATCGGCGCATCCCAATCGCGCGTGTGGCTTCTCGTGAAGTCCCGAAGCCCTGTGCCCTGAAGCGTGAAGCCACATCCGCAAACTCTGCGCTCTCTAGCGTGAAGTCCAAGCGCCGCCTTCGATCGTGAAATCCTGAAGCGCTGTAGCCCTTGCGCGTGTAGCGTGAAGCCCCTTCCTTAGCCCTGTGCCCTGAAGCCGTTTCCTGCGTGCGAGACCTTCTCTCCTTGCCTGAAGCCCCTGCGCGCGCCTGAAGACCTTGCGCGCTTGAAGTCCAGCCTCACGCACGCCCTGAAGCATATCAACCCTGAAGCACACGCGCGCCCTAAAGTCCCTGCCCTGAAGTTTCTCTTGCGCGTGGAGTCTCTCCCATCACTCCGCACGTGAAATCCACATCAGCATGCGTGTGAAGGTCTCTTCCCTGCGCGTAAAGTTTATCTACAACGCGTAGCAGAGGTTCCGTCCAAGTAATGGAAGGCCGTGTGATTTGAGTCTACGTTCACAACGGCCTTCCTATATGTTCAAGTAGACTTTATTGTCTAGTTGTGTAACCCCAGTCCCAGATTATTGCTGTCATCATGACAGACAATAAGGTTGATCTTCCGTCTCTGGGTGCCTTTAAAAGTCCAGCCCCCGTTGTGAAAATGGACGGCACGAACTATGAACTGTGGGCCATGCAGTTCATGAGTCTTATGCAATGCAATGGCAAGAAGCACATCCTCACACTAGAGGAACCTGTTGAGAAGACTGGGGTTAACGCCTCTTGGGATGCGGACGATGCATATGCACGTGTATGGTTATCAGGTACCGTGTCCATGGAGATAGCCAATAACATTCTGAGTCAACCCACTGCGAAGGCTATGTGGGATATTCTCGCTGCCACATATTCTCCAGCGAAAAACGAGTCCAAGATCTTACAACTTCAGCATGACATCTTTACATCGAAGCAGAACGGGCGTCCTCTTCATACCCTGTACACCTCTCTGAGGGGTATGTTTGAGAAGCTACATGGGTACATTCCATTGACAGCCACACCGGAGCAGCTCAAGGCATATAGGGACTCGGTGATGACTGGAGTGTTTCTAGCAGCCCTTGTTCCGGAGTATGATGCCGCCAGAACACAAATCCTTACAGATGCCACCATACCACCTATGGAGGAGGCCTATCGCAGGTTGAGTAGACTCTCCATATCTCATGGTGGAGTTCAGACACCATCAGCCATGGCAACATCTCGCGGCAGAGGAGGCTATTCACATTTTCGAGGTAGAGGTGGTCGTGGCCGAGGAGGAGGTAACAGACCTCCTAGACAGCCGTGCACATACTGTCGCAGGACTGGACACACTGAGGAAACATGCTATTCTAAGCATGGGTTTCCTACTACTACGACACGTGTGGCGGAGCAGGCTCAGCAGGAAGGGGGTCATTCCCTTGTCCCGAATCAGAGGTTTGAGGAGTTAGTGGCGAGACTTCGGGAGATCATGCCTGGCCAGGGACCAGCTAGTACTTCAGGATCCTCAGAGATAGCCGGCTCAACATCTTCTTCAGGTACAACGTATGCACTTACTAGTAGGTACAGTGCAGACTTATCAGAATGGATCATGGACTCAGGAGCATCTCACCATTTATGTGGTGACAAAAAGCAGTTGGATGAGTTTATTGCAACTCAGACAGGACGCTCCGTGGTGATAGCTGATGGGACACACTCTCCCATTACTGGTCAGGGGGAGGTGCAATTGACCCCTGAGATACGGCTTCAGAATGTTCTTTATGCTCCTGATTTTCCATGAATCTACTGTCCATTAGTCAAATCACTAAAGATTTACATTGCCGTGCCATATTTGACCCATCTACTCTTGTGTTTCAGGACATATTAACGGGCAGAGTGATTGGAACTGGCCGTGAGCAAGGGGGTCTTTATAAACTGGTGCAGTCTCCTTATGCTGGTGTCTCTTCTATGAAGGCTGGATCTGTCTCACCTTACACTTGGCATCTCCGATTTGGTCATCTTCCGTTGCAAAAGATGGTCCATATCCTTCCACAGATTTCTCCAAGGACTATTTTTCAGTGTGAGGCATGCCAACTTGGCAAACATCACAGGTCGTCGTTTCAGAGTCGTAAAGGTCCGAGTCGTCATGGTTTGTTTGAGTTGCTACATTTTGATATTTGGGGTCACAGTCGTGTCCCTGACCTTCAAGGACACAGGTTTTATCTTGTTGCAGTTGACGAATTTTCTAGGTTATCTTGGGTTTTTCTACTTAAAAATAAGTCTGATGCTGCACATGTTATCCAGTCTTTCATTATTGAAATAAAAAATATTTTTTCTGCTAGAGTGAAGTTCATACGATCTGATAATGCTCTTGAATTATGTAGTTCTCACATCTCAAAATTTCTTATGTCTCATGGGATTGTGCATCAAACGTCATGTGCCTACACCTCCCAACAGAATGGAGTGGCTGAGAGGAAACATCGTCATTTGTTGGACGTCACCAGGACCCTATTGATTCAGAGCCGTGCTCCTCACTCCTATTGGGGGGATGCGGTTCTAACTGCTTGTTATCTGGTCAACCGTATGCCTTCGTCAGTGTTAGGAGAGAAGATCCCGTTCTTGACTGCGTTTCCCGAGATGGATCTTTTCTCCCTAACACCACGTGTCTTTGGGTCTGTTGCATTTGTTCATTACTTCTCTCCTGGTCTTGACAAGCTTTCTCCTATAGCTGTCAAATGTGTTTTTGTGGGGTATTCCAAAACCCAAAAAGGGTATCAGTGTTTTGATCCAGTTAGACAACGGTACTATGTTAGTGTTGATGTCACCTTCTTTGAGTCCATTATGTATTTTTCTCCTACAGGTGACAGACTCACTTACTCGGAAGAAGGAGATGATATCTATGTACCTCCTCCTCCATCTGTTCCATGTTCTACTCTGCCTACTCCACCACCACAGCCTATACCACCACCACCGCCACCACCACCAGCAACAATTTTTTATCCTCAGGTCTATCAGCGTCGGCCCTCTGCTCATGTGCCTCCTCCATCATCCAGCACGCCCGAGGTATGTACTGAACATTCGAGAACTACTAATGGCACGGGTGATTTGCATGTACAGATGGATGTACAGGTTACAGATGATTCTACTCCTCCATTTGATGATCTAGACATTCCTATTGCCCATCGAAGGCAGAAGCGTGCTCGGACTTTGAATCCCAAATATGGGATGGATTTTGCCTCTCAGGCTTCTTTGGAGCGTTTATCTCCAGACTTTCGTCACTTTGTTGTAGGGTTATCGGCTGTGGAGATCCCACGGTCATATCAGGAGGCCCTACAGAGAGGTCCGTGGCGTTTAGCTATGGAGGAGGAGATGGCGGCATTGCAGTCAAATGGTACGTGGAGTGTGGTGCAACTTCCACCAGGTGCGTCAGTAGTGGGCAGCAAATGGGTCTTTACAGTTAAACATCGGCCTGATGGTACGGTTGATAGATACAAAGCCAGGTTGGTTGCTCGTGGGTTCACCCAAACATATGGGGTGGACTATCAGAAGACGTTTTCTCCAGTAGCACGACACTCTACCCTACAGATTCTCATTGTCGTGGCTGTTGTCCATGACTGGCCTCTATTTCAGTTGGATGTCAAGAATGCTTTCTTGTATGGTGACCTGCAGGAAGAAGTGTATATGCAACAACCACCAGGGTTTGCTGCTGAGGGGGAGTCAGGTATGGTATGCCGTCTTCATAAGGCCATTTATGGCCTTAAGCAGAGTCCACGGGCCTGGTTTCAGAAGCTCTCAGAGTTGATTGAGAAAAGGGGCTTCGTCAGATCTACAACAGATCATACTCTCTTTGTAAAGAGAGACCAGCGAGGTACTGTGATCATCTTAGTGTATGTTGATGATATTGTTATTACAAGCAGTAATGAGCAGGGTATTCAAGCAGCCAAGGAGTTTCTTAGTGAGCAGTTCGTTATGAAGGATTTGGGTACACTTCGCTACTTTTTGGGCTGGAGTTTGCACGAAACAAGCAAGGTATGGTAATGACACAAAGGAAGTATGTTACTGATCTCTTATTTGAGACAGGTATGGCAGGGTGTAGACCAGTTGCTACTCCTACGGATTCTAATGTCAAACTTTATGATGATGACTCTGAGGAGGTAGACAAGAGACGATATAGAGAGCTAGTGGGAAAGCTCTTGTATGTCACTATTACCCGACCGGATATAGCCTTTGCGGTTAATAGGGTAAGCCAATTCATGGAGCAACCCAGGCAGGCTCACATGAATGTTGTTTTTATGATCTTGAGATATCTGAAGTCGTCTCCAGGTACTGGTCTTCTGTATAGAAGAGATACCTCTATATCCGTCACAGGTTATGCTGATGCAGACTATGCTGGGTGTCCTAATGATAGAAAGTCAACTTCAGGCTTTATTGTATTTGTTGGCAGCTCACCAGTAGCTTGGAAAAGTAAGAAGCAAACTGTAATGGCTCGATCCAGTGCAGAGTCAGAATATATGGCAATGACCCAAGGTAGTGCTGAGATGATGTGGGTTAAATCCGTTTTGACTGATTTAACTATTGATGTTCCTCTTCCCATGCATCTGAAATGTGATAATCAAGCAGCCTTGTTCATAGCCAATAATCCAGCCTTCCATGAGAGGACGAAGCACATTGAAGTGGATTGCCATTATACACGGGACTTAATTCAAAAAGGACTTATTTCAACTTCTCATGTATCATCAGGAGAGTAGGTTGCAGACATGTTCACCAAGCCCCTTGCTAGGGGTTATTTCATCTTTGTTGTTCCAAGCTGAGCATGTTGGATATATATGCTCCAGCTTGAGGGGGAGTGTTAGAGTAATTTTAGTATTTAGTCTTTGTTCGTCTTCTTTATGTAAATTACCCATAGAGCTTTTCTCCTATATAAGAGAGCTCTAGGGTTAATGGAAAATCATCTTGCTTAGTCCCTTCAACAAATTTCTATTCTTGCTAAAGGACGGCCCATGTTAGATTCACATGAGCATGTTTACCAAGGATGTTTTGATCACGTCTAGAGAATGAGGTTACTCGTATCTTCATCTGGTCATTCCCTGAGAACTATCATGTTTACCTTATTTTCCGCCCTGTAAGTTCAACCACCATAGATTTTCTATTTTGGAAAAAGAATATTTGGGGTCCCAATGGATTCCATGGGAGGATCCTTGTTAGCTCTGCTCTGAATCCTTCCCTAGTCAGAGATATAAAAGGCTAGAGTTGGTTTTGTTGGGTTATGTATGATTGAAATGGTATGTGGCTAAACCAGATAGAAATCATGAATTAGACGTCTAGTAAAAAGCTGTTTAGATTTCTGATTAAAGAGTGCTTATCAGCAACTCAAATTTTCTCAACCTTTTTTATCCTTGTCAAGTGGTGTTTTTCATATTATTTTTGACATACAAGGCCACAAGTCAAGTGGCTCTTCCAACTCAGGTGAAGTGAGAAGGCCAAAGTCACGGGTCATGCACCAATATTCATGGATATCAGTTATATTGGAGGGTTGATTTTCTGTGGATAGCACCTGAGGAAATTACATCACTAGGGAACATCAACATTTAGTATTGTATAAGAAGGATAGAATCACTCCTCATCTAAAAAAACCAAATGGGTTTTTACCATAAAAATGTCAAACTCTTGGATGAGGAACAAGTAGTCAGAAAAAAAAAGAATGTGGTGCCAATTATTTAATTCAAATGGAGGTGCAATCAAATTTCTTTACAATAATGATTTGTGGGATGTCTTGCCAATGCTGCCGGCATCCAGATTTCAAACCTTCCATCACCATTTCTGAACAGTAGATAATCGTTGAACTAAGAAGATAAATAATATTTGACTGGAGTGATCTTTCATTATCTTTCATTGATTATGTCATTGTTCTGTCTCTGTGAACAGTTGCAGCAGCTGTTTCCAGTTCAGATGATTGCCCACTTTTTCTTATACTTCCCCTAAATTTCAAGTCCAAAACCAAATCCACCTGAGACAAAAACAATGATTTTTCCTATGATTTGGAAACAAACATCCATTTTTAGGGTATTTACATACTTAGGAATTAATTTTGATGCAAGATATATATTACTACGGGGTAGATTGTGATCTTAACTGTCATTCTGGGGACCAAGATGGTAATAAAACAGAACCACTATATATATTCAGCTATATTAATTTTCACATAGATTCTGCCATATGCTTTATATTATGTTTATATAACAATCCAATATTTAACTAGGAAAACTGTACGTCTACTTTCATCAAACCTCAGAAACATAGCTACCAGATTTCCTCAGACAATTTGTTTAATAACGAAAAACCACAAAATTAGTATTTTTTTCCAGTGTAATATATTCAGACAAACCCAGCTTCTTCACACATGAAAATAATCAAAAGATGCCAGCACACCATCCTTCTACCTTCTTCATGCTTTACTCCCCTCCACCACTACCTCCTGTAGTCCTTGAACGGCACAATCTTGATAACAAGGCCAGGGAACACATCATCAGGATCATGTATGTGAGGATTCCTCTCCACAATGAAGGGGTCTCCACACTTGTCACTTATGCTATGCAGCGTCTCCCCTTCCCCGACCACGTAAATCTCCTCGCACGGCCTCTGGGCGAACTTCGCGCCCACCACCTCCCCTCGCTCGCTTGCTTCCTTCGCGCCACAGCTCAGTACGATGAGAGCAAGCAAGAGCATGGCCGTGTAACACATCGCCGCATCCGATGCGGCTATTGCTAGTTCGACAAAGCTCCTAATCTGCTTAGCCATAAGGTAGAAGAAGTGAAGATGGGAGAAGTGGTAAAGGTGGAGGTGGTGTGTGAGTAGTGCTAAGGAATGGGTTGAGTGTGTGCATATGTTTATGTTTCCATATATAAAGAAAGAGAGAGGGGAAGATATGGTTGAGGCGGTTTCAACAGAAGGGAATGCTATTGGCGTGACGTGGGGTGGGTGTGAATGTGATCAAGCTTTCTGGAATCGTGAATAGGGAGATGAAGTGCGGTTGGACTGAGTTGATTTTGTGTGGACTCGACTCGTTTCGGTCAACAATGTGGATTTGGCATAGTGGTGGTTGGTGGTCTACACTGTTCACGTCTCCATCAGGAACGATGTCCGGGGATTAGGATTTCTTGCCACCACTAACCCCACTAAGCACGTCGGGGGGAGTTGATTCACAAGGGAGGCGTGGTGGAGTGGGGTGCTTCTGTTCGTGGGTGGGGTTGGGGGGCTTGGACTTGGATGTGTCTCACCCTCTGGAAAGTATGATGATCCCTTTCCCTTTTTGTTTTGTTTGCTTGGGGATGTGTAAATGACAAAATGTCTTCATGGTTTAGTTTGCATTAAGAGGATGTTTTAGAGAATTAAGACCATGTTCAGTTAATGTCTCTAATTGGAATAAGAAGTTCCTGTCTGATCAGTGGGGTTAATCCTTTCTGGGTTTCTTATCATGTTTCATCATGAGATTTATTGCATGCGCGGAGAGGACGCTGTGCGTTAGGACTGGAACAGCGGGGATGTATGACGACATGGACGGCTTCGGTAGGGGCCTGTTTGGTTGGTGGCTTGGATTAAGGTACATCAGTGTACCTCTCCTTCCAACTCTCCTCACAGTTTACTATTCACAGGAGTAATCCAGTCCAACCCAATCCAACCCAGCAACCAAACATATCCTAGGGATCGTTTACTTTCTGACCTGCAGCTATAACTATTAATCAGAGAAAAAATGATTGAGTTTGGGAGTTTGTTTGTTGCTGATGAGATCTTATGAAGGTTAAATGACTCAGATTGTGGTGACAATTAATTAGAGGTGGCTGGTATTTGGTTTTAATGAAGTGGAGGTTTATGATGACCGAGATGGTCTGATGTAACGTAATAATCTCCGGGCGGTGGAAGAGTGATGGTAACGTAGAATAATAAAAGTGGCAGCGCCGCCCTTTCCTTGTGAGCAACAAGTCTGGTGGAGGCGTGACACGTCGGGTGGATACGGATACGTGTGTGAACATAGCCAAAGATCACAAGTTTTTGCTTTGGTCTTTATTTTTTATTTACCTGCAAGGATACAGGGGTCTTATACATGAGCATGAGTAGGATGCGTTCGGTTCGAGAATAAACAGGAATAAAGATGTAGAATAAGGAGAATAAGAGTCTATTCTTTATTCGGCTGGAGGATAGAAATAAAGAGAATAAGGTAAAATAAAAGTATGTAAGATGGGATAAAGATAGGAATAAGAGTGAAATAAGATGAAATAATGGAAAATAATCGTACCATTGAGAATCATGTTGGGAGGAGAATTGACGTCTTATTGCATAGCTATTCTCCAACCGAATGGATTATAGTATCTCAAATGACTTCAAATTTTAATAGTCCCTTTATTTTGTAGTATGAATCGAGATCAACCAACTTGATTTTTGTTACAATTGAAAATTTATGTAATTTAATCTATGGGAACACATAATTGTATGTCATTTTCCTTTTTCTCTGTTTCTAAGCCACCGCCTTTATAAACTACTAGTGCATACCCGTGCGCTGCACGGGTGCTAGTTTTTATTCTTGATTCCTTCCATTGCGGTTAGGTTATATTTTGATGTATGCATTGTATAACGGATACATGCGCATTAAGTAAGAAAACTTAAGTTTAGAAAGCAATTTATTTATCAACATGTTTATCTTATTATGATTTTATTATCACATTTTGCTAATAGTCACCATCAAGAAATTAGAATAAAATAGTGTTTGTGGTCGGTCATTGAGATAAAATCACGAAATGTGTTGACATCTCTGTATGAATGATATTGAATATGCATGCAACATATCTTTTGAAGAAAGTATTTGCGATCCAATTTGTTTTTCTCATCTTTAAAATAAATCAAAGTGGACCAGTAATCATTCAATTGACAACCTTACATATTTCATCAACATAACAACCATTATAGCAATATTCAATAGCAAAGTTATGGTTTCTAGAAGAAAAAGTTGTTTCAGAAAAAAAAAGTCCATCATGGAACAATGTCAAGATTTTATGATATCCACGCACGACATCTTATTTGAGAAGAACACATCAAGCAAATAATAAAAGCATACTACTCACTAAACAATTTGATCAATATTAGAGGGATGAATGCAGTCATACTTGTGGTATCTTTGCAAAACTTCAGAATCAAGTGTTGTTTTAACAAAATTATCAAGGAGTCACCTCAATTACGCGGGATAAGTGAAAAAATGTATTAAAAAATTGAAAGTTCAGATGATTTTTTTCTTCTAATAATCCAATTTCCTTATTACAGAAAAAGAGATATAAATGCAGATTTGATAGCAACCTTTCTCGAAATGAATCTAGATATATAATTTAACAATGATGGTTTTCCCATAAGTTAGAATATAATGAATCAATAAGTCATACGTGATTATTTTAGCAGAGATGAAAAGCAAACATGTCTTTTGACTTTTAAAATCTCGTTACTAATTGTAAGAAGTAAATATCATGGCAATAAACTATATCGACAATCGACAAGTGAAGTTAGTCGTAGAGAAGTGAGTATGTCAGAAAGGATCCGAGAAAAGTGAAGTTAGTTGTAGATAAATGATTTTGTAAGAGAGGATGGTAAAAAGTAATTATCTTATAATTAATTAAAATAATTTCAATCATGCATTCTGAGTAACTCATGAGATAATGTAACATATATTCCATTATCTCAGAAAGTTAGGCATATATTCATCTCTATTCTTCTTAACTGCAAAAAGGACAACATGTACCTTCTGAATTATTCAGTTTAATCTTAATCTCCTATCATGATAATGAATTATTTAACGTAATATAAGATATATATTACTATTAATGAATATATGCATACATGTCTAGATAATTGTAATTAATTCCATGGTGCATATAAAAAGCAACCTCCCTTTCAGTACATTATAAGTAGGGTGATCGATGCAAAAAGATAACAAAAAATAGAAATACGTACAATATATAGTGTGTTCAGTTAGTTTACCTCGAAAATGTGAGACATAAAGAAAAGGTCTGAAAATCACTTAAGGAATAGTTTTTACAATACGTCGGTCGTTTGGAACATGTGCTGCGAGTTAAAAAATGGTAGAGCTTTCCTCCACTTTAAGCAGTAGGTCGGTTATATGGATTCTTTCTCAAATTCATATTGAAAGATCCAAATTTTTATGCTATTTGTCAACTATCCAACGCAACTCCTATATAAGGGGGATTTGAACTCTAGTTTTATAGGTGGTATGCATCACTGAACATATGCAACTTAATCCTAATTAAATTCTATCGGGACCTATTTGGATTGGGTTAAAAGATCTATTTACCTCCAAAATTTTATTGGGTTAAGATGAAGGTCTAGATAAAGACTGGATTTATTACACCAAAATCAGTCTCTAATCTTTAGTTTTGAATCAAACACTATATTATTTATTATAAAATATATGATAGTTAATATTATGTATATCTTATTGAAAAACACACGATGAAAAACAATATCCGCAATTATAAATGTAACAATTCAGTGATATAATGACTAACTGTTGATCCGATCACGTGGTTGTGGACATTTTTGCAAAATAGACCCCAATGTTCCGTATATATTGCATGAACTATTATAATTTACATTATTACGTACATGTTTCCAATACATGTTATATTTGGACTTCCCACAAATATTATATTTGGAGTTCTATATATTACGGTAATAGATCAGATATCGACCTTAACGTAAATTACCATGCTATATAGCAAACCACAATGCATCGTTAACGCACATATATATCTTTGTCATATGTTATGCTAAGAAATAAGCTTTTCTAACTTTATATAATATAATATAACTGATACCTACATTTATGTTTCTGTATTGTATAACAGGTCAACAAATAAGTTGTTTGTGTGTGTGTATATATATATATATATATATATATATATATGTTTTATATACTTCAGTAACGGAAACGTATATAGTATGTGCATACCTTCTCATACCATAATCTTCCATATTAGTATCTTTTTTGTAGTTGTTTTCATTTCTTTATTGTTATCTTACATATATGTATTTCTCTGTATAACTATGGTCGTACACCGATTTCCTTCTAACTTCATCAAAACAATCTAAAAAGTGACCTACAACCGCATCAAAACTGACTCATGCAATGAATAATTTGAATGTTTTCCGCCCAAAAATTATGCACTATATTTTTATATTTAGTATAAAATTTGTAAAGCATTATATACATGTTCTGTATACAGAGGTAGATCATAAATATGGAAAGCTTTCTCGTATTCATGTAAAAAGCTGATCTCACAAGGTCAATTATGCAACTAACCCAGTGAACACGTGGTGCTCTACGTGATGTCATAGAACTTGGACCTATTCACAAATAGTTAGCGTTTAAGGGTTGTTCAAGTAAAAGTTTAAGGACACGTGAGAATCACTTGTTTTCTCTTTAAGAGGCGATGGGTTAGGCAAGGATTAATCGGTGGTTCTGATCCGGAGGTCATGACCGTGTCAACGTGACATCGTATGATTCGAGTTCCGATTCGGTAACCGCTGAGACGATGATCCAATCTAACAACTAAGACTCGAAGGCTTCGATCAAGTCATACGGTATAGGTACAATTGGAGATGAGGAGATGTTCTTCCCAAAATCTAGTTATGGAAGCCGTGGTGATCAGGTGCAACCAATCTCCAATGAAGGATCGTAAGCATTTCGTTAAAAGATTTGCGGGTTGCTCTGCTTGATATGCTTGGTGATGGTATTGTGTTCAAGCTATGAGGTTCAAGATTAAGGCCATGCCTCCAGCTGCTCTTTAAGTTCCAGGCGGGTGTCTCTCAATATAACTTTATCTCCACTGCTGTGACAGAGAGGGAGATGGATCTCAGGAAAAGGGATAGAGGTGGATAAGGACGGGAAGGGCATGAGTCTGAGCAGAGATCGGTGAGGAGAAAAATGAACGGATGATGGCAATATAGATGGAGGTATAATAGAAAAAAATTAAAGAAAAAAGATTCAAGAACGGGGAAGCGGAGGCTGCAGAGAAAAGCTTGGACAGGCAAGACGTTAGTGGGAATGGAGGGGGCAATCTTGGAATTACGTCAGTAAGTAGATGGGAAGGGTAAAAGTGGAATCTGATTGGAAAAAATTGTTGGATGGTCGGTGACCCTCCTGGTTAATATATGTTATAGATGTCAACTATGCGCCAGTCCTTACAATATGCAACGTTACTTGTATTCTTTGTATTTTTTCCACACAGTGCAAAATTACTTCGTCTTATACCGCAACGCCTGTAAAGTTACAGGGTTGTGGTGGAAGGGGAAGAGAGGTAAGGAAAGGTAATCTAGACTTGATAAGCTTGCATGGGATAAACATGAAAATACATTTGTTGTCATAAATTGTCAGTTCATGTAGGTCATGGTGCAAAAATGCGTATTACATATGGTGTTTATCAAATGTGTCATTCATAAAATTTGCAACATATGTTATGTCTTCTCTTGTTTGTAATATTAGTTGTGTCCTTGTATTCTTACAAAATTTTTACGCCCATAACTCTAAGTAATTTGACAATAACATTCATAACCCCACATAGTCGTAAGTTACACACGAAACCCCGAGTAATGTTTAACTCTTACATTACATAACCCTATATTATATTCTATTTGGGATGGCCGTTATAGCTGACGGTTTCCGTTGAAAAAGACAAAACTACCCCTAAAATTCATTCTTATTTGCAAAACATGCCATCGTGCCAGCTCCTCCCTTGCTCGAACCCCATGCCCTTGGTTCCCTTCTTCCCCTGGAACGCAGGAACCGAAGCTCCCCCTCCTGAGCTCTTCCTGTGGGCTCAGAATCCCTCCCCCGGCCAACCAAGCTCCTCCTCCTGGAAGCTCCTCCCGCGAGTCCTGTGCCCAGCTCTCCTGTTCGAGCTCCACGCCCAGCCTCCCTGATTGAGCCCCCCCCCCCCCCCCCCCCCTTAATGAAGAAGTAGAACTGTGAAATTTTGTAAGAAGATAAGGGTACAATTAATATTATAAAAAGGTAAGGGCATAAGCAGAACTTAAGAAGGGTATAAATGACAAAAGTCATGTTATATCTATGCGTGTATATACATACACTTTTTCAAACCCGTAGATTACATAGAGATCATATGGATTATTTTCGTCCTTCTGATGAAAATGGATTTTTACATAAATCTTGCTATAAAATTGTAAATTGCATAAATACCCCATCTAACTAAGTATGAGCGAAAACAACCCTTGCAAAAGCTTCCCTGGAAGAGGGGTAAGGTGAGATGGAGGGTGCTCCCACGAGATGCTCGAAGATATTATATTTTCATTCCAGATTTTGATTGATTGATAATAACTAATAAGATAGATAAGTATTTGATGTTAAATTTAATGCAAACTCAACATCCCTAATCATTTTATCCAGAAATACAGTAGTTTGTAATATATATATATATATATATATATATATATATATATATATACACACACACACACACACACAATTATGGGAAGCCCGTGCGCTGCACAGGAAAGCAAGTTTATTCCTGGCTACTTAAAATCAGACAGTTCTTTATGTTCTTTCAATAATATCTTTCACAAAATAGGATAATTATGAGATATTTCCTTTCTCTAGTGTATTTAAGCTATAGAAGGATTTCATATGGTAGGAAGATAACTCAATTGGTTTTGTGCAATCTATCAGTATAAAGCATGATAACTCCAAAGGAGATGCCTGATTGGTTTTGACTGATGGATGAATCAGATTCATCCCTCATAACCGGCCTTCCTAAAGATGTCAATTGTCTCTGCCTAGGTAGAATTTGTAGACGGCTTCGTACTCTACTCAAATGTGTCTCGAAGAGATGGAATTCAAGTGAAGGATTCTTCTTATGTCATCGCCAGAATGGATTATGTGGAACTTGGGTTTGTGCTTCTGTAGGGACAGTTCCAGAAGGAACTGTTGTTATTTCCTCGTTCCAGATTCAACAAAGCTTTCTTGGAAGGTCCTTCCCTGTCCTACCCTCTTGTTGTGGGAAAAGAGAAGGATGTCTTTCGAATCCATGGGCAGGAAGTTGTTCATGTTTGGAGGTTGCAGTTGGAATCATGATGCTATGGACGAAGAGTATTAGTACGATGTTTCTCGTGATGAATGGGAGAAGGCGTTGTCGATAGCTAGGTCTAGGTGGTTCTCCTACGTTCTATTAAATCTAGATACTCCTTAATCAGAAGTTGAGTAGATTCTGAACAGAAGAAGACACCTTTTTCTACAACGCATAGAAATTCTTACTTATGTCTATATATTGTGTTTCATCTGTTGATCCAGTCTAGTTACTACCGTCAAATTAGTAATGATTGTTCCATAGAAGTTACATTTGTTGCCATCTTTGAAATAGCTTCTTAAAGTATTAACCACATGTCCAGAATATTTTCTCTGACGGTCATTCCTCGGAATAGTCAATCAGACGAATAATTTGGGATTCAAATATTTGTATGTTTTTTTTGTGATATAACCCAATGAAAAACATAATCAAAGAGTCTCAATAATAGCAACTTTCTAAATTGGTTATTTAATTGTTACTTATAAGCTATAACTTTACATTATCTTGAACCGTTTTTTCTACTTCAATGTAAAAGGCGCCACTGATTGAAAAAAAAGGAACAACAGAAACCACAGTTCCTTCGTGGACCCCCAAAGCTCTGCTAGAGAGTAAGTGAGCTTATCCTCTTCTTGTGATTTTATCAGAAACCAATTTATCTCTTACTCGATGAATTCAACAAAATGGATATTGCATATAATCCATGTCCATCTGTTAAATGCACTGTAGATGTGGATCAATGATTGCTCGCAAATGTCCATAATCAACTTGACATAGATGCAAATGCCAATCTCCATCGTTGGATGTTATTAGTTGTTCTTATATTAAAATTATTTTACGTATTTAAGCGCATCCTCAAGAATAGCTGTATAGAATTTGGGTTCATATGGAGAGCTTAACCGAATGTATTGTCACCTGAAGAGAAAACATCATCATCATACTTATTTGTTATTGCTTACATGTCATTTATTGTAAGAATAATAGTTTTGGTGTTTGAGTGCATCTTCAAGAATACATGTATTGGAAAAGAAGCAACAAAATAATGTGGTTACTATAGCTTAAATTTAGTTCTTTGTTTTGAGCAAGAGAGATTTTTCTCGGCATACCTTCGCATCGCCCCTTGCAGAAGTTGCAAATCTCAGATCGCTGCTCACTGTCCCTCCACGCCGCTGGTAGAATGTCTACATCTCGTCGGCTGCAACCTGTTCGGTCGAGGCATATCCAAATCTGCCGGTTGTCTCTCTGTACGTGGTGGATCTGTATCTACTGGAGCCCTAGATCCGTTGATGGTGTTATGGAAGGATTAATAACTCCCCCTAAATGAACAGCAAGATCGTGACGCAATAACAACAAAGTAGACTTGCTGGATTGGATGCTTCTGGATCCAAAGCTCGACATCGGACAGGTGTTGCCGCAGCTCTCCCATCCCGGTGACACTTAAGGGGAGTTGGAGATCGATCTTTAGTGATCGGCACTGGCTGCATGCGTCGAAGTGGGTGTAAGCAGAGATGGTATGGCTGTGGGCGACATCGAGTTGAAAGGGCGGAGGGAGGGCAGGGCTGGAGGTAGCGACCTTGGGTGATTGGTAATAGTTGGTTTCAACGAAGGCAGAAACGGGATGATCGCTGGAGCCGGAGGGCGTAGAGATCTCTTCTGTTTACGCCCTTTAATATGTATAATGGATTGGTGCAATGCCGAGAGCATTTTCGGTATGACGGTGGAAACGTGGGGGTCAATGGGTAAAACGGGAATTTTTTGGTGGAAAATTAATGGGATCGATGGCCTTTAATATATATACTAGTAGGCACCCCGTGCTAAAGCACCGGAAATTAACATTTTAAAAATATTATGCTCAAAAAACTCTAGTTTTGCATTGGAGATTATGTTATTTGCACTTGTCATATTCAATTAAGTACTCATCATGCTATAAGATCGACTATAATTTAAAAAATTAATCACATCGCACAAAAATGTAGACACATACTTAGTTATATTGATCACACAAAGAAGGGTTATAATTTAAGTATTCATAATAATCTGGAATGTACAAATCATACAATAAAAATTTACAAATATAAATTTATAAAAAATGTATATAAACTCGTATACAAAGAAAATATCACATCCACCACTAATCAACAGCAACAAAAAGAGTATGGACACATACTTATCTTCCGACAGATATACCAATTATAAATTACAAAGGTAAATATTGAATAAGATTATATTCTCAATTATAAATTACAAAGGCAAATAAGAATAAGAATATACGATTTAAGAATATATGAACCGTATACATTCAGCGAGAGCACTCACAATGAAAATGGCACCAATCAACTAACGTAGTAACTTGCATTCGACGAAAAATACATCTAACCCAAATCACTCGTCAACCATATATTGATATGACGAAAATGATAGAATTATCTGCACGCATGCTAAATCTATCAGAGTCTGCACTACATCCATCGTAAAGAATACTAGTGCACCACCCGTGCTTTGCACGGGGAGGAAACCTAACTGTTAAAATGTGTATTTTTTGAAACTCCCAAGTATTCTTTATGTTCCGAGATGATAGAAGTTATGCATCTTATAAACTTAAAATTCCATGGAATTGACTCCTGTTCAAACTCAGCGTTACTAATCAAAATCCATATATATGAGAAGTTGATTAAAACATCATATTTGTTGAACATAAACTTAGTATATTTTGCTATAAACTGAGGGCTTCATCAATAAGCATGGCTGTTCAGACAATAAAAGTTAGCATCGTTAGTTTAAATCTGACGTCAAAACCATTGCTATTATATTCGAATATACTGTAGAAATTGTACAACAATATATTTTCTATTATTGTAAGTTGCTCATTCGCTTACAGCGAGAAAAAAAGACATGGAAATCTTGTTAGCTTGAAGTTAAGCCATACTATTAAATTCTTTAATTTGTGTGATATAAGTCACCTATTTGTACATAACATTAGCATTTATCATCCACATTGAATTTCTTTATTCTGAAAAACCAAGTCTCCAAGTTACAACAGTCCATCTACAACGAAATCTTATGCTTATGTTCACTTTTTGAGTATTTCATGTTGTAATTGAATCATCCACAGTTGAATTTGAGAAGCATTCAGAACAACAATCGATCACTGAAATTCCCCCACGTATATTGCTCACTGCAACCCAGCTCTCCTCTTGAATCCAGAGCCGAATAGAAAACACGAGACTGTAATAAAGTTCATCCAAATGAAAATTGGAAGTTGGGATTCAAAGACAACGGACGTGTGCACATCTTGTAGATGTATGCAGTTCATTAGTCTTCAAACCAATGCAATCTGGCAGACAGATAATCTTTAAATTGTAACCATTGAATTGAGTAATAACGTCCACCCTGACAGACCTTTAGCTTGAATCTCATCATCAAATAGTAACAGTTTAAGGCATATATTCAACACTAACTTGAATCCCTATATCAATTCAATATTAGAAAGAAAATAGTAGATTAAGAGTTATCAGATGTGCATACATCTAGAAAGCTGTGTGCACATCCAAATCTGCTCGTCAAGGTCTCCAAGAAGACTTTAATAAGAGAAATCAGGGCAATAAAAAATCCGAGAGGTTTTGACTTTAGCTTCAACCTCTCAGCATAGATACCCTGTGAAATTCATCCCAAGAAAAGCATCTGCCAATCTTGAATCGCAAAGTCTTGAATATTTTTCCTCAGCTTTTGTGACCATGTTGATATTTAACAGCATGTAGTCAACGCATCACGAACTTCCCAAGAAGGAAACTCTACAACAGCTCTGTTGTGCAAACCTGTATGTAAGACGTGTACACTTCCTTAAGAAAGCCGCAAGACAAAGCCAGACATTGTGTTCCCTAACTCTATCAATAATAATAAATTACTAAACTTATGTTTAAAGTATGCCATTGTATAATGTTAACTTAATGCAAACCTTACCAAATAATTTAATGCAAACCTTTCCAACTCCAGTTTTGGAGTTATATTTAAAATCAAATTGATAACATAATGATCAAGATACATAAATAACTATAAAGGTATAAATAGCAATATGAGTGACTATAAATACCAACATAAAAGTACCTGGCATTAATCGCAGAGGTTGAGCAACGTTTTATTTGCTTGATAATTCCAACAAACAATGCAAAGTTTTCGGCCGTGCATCCACGCTCCTCCTATCGCCGTCGAATTCGGGTTCCACCATCCCTTCATGTTGCATCAACTCATGGAAGTTATCATACGACGGCACGTCCGCTACCCAAAACCCGTCTTCGTTGTCATCCAGCACAATATCGCCATCTTGGATAGTGGTGGGAGCAACATAGAGAGCTATGGATAACATAGAGATATGGGTGTTGAAAATTTTTTTGAATTAATGCATTTACTTTAGGTAGTGAATTCCTTACATTAACTTTTCTATGCCCATCTTTGATTGCAGAAATATTGTTGCAAGTTTTGTATCTCAGGTGTCTGTTTGACAACCCATGTGATTCATACATTCATACTCTGCAGCCTGGGCATGCCATGGGAAAAATATAGTTAGATCTAGTATGCATGTATATGTACAATAGTTTGCAAAATGATACCATCTCAGCCAATTCATTACATAGAGAAGCATGTCCAACCCGTAATTTTCCTATGTCAAGAGCGGCCTCTCTTTGGAATCCTTTTAATTTGGTAACAGTTAATGAAGATTTTGTAGATAACATATATGATAAACTTATCGCAGTGTCCCTAAGGGGAATGCTAAAGAAGCAACTACTTCTCCTTGCCCCTTAAACAATGGACGCTATGTAGACTCCATTGTCTTGCGGGTCGGGAATGAAATCACAACATGATAAGCTGCAAAAGCAACATGGCATTTGCAACTATGTGCATATTGATGTTTTGCGGTACCAACAATCAACTATTATGCCAATACATAAACAATCAAATATAGCTCCTGTACAGGAAAGGGTTCCTGATAAAAACGTGACAAAATTAGTATTGGCATATTGAAGTAAAAACAGACAAAATTATGACGAACCTGGGCATTCGAGATCTGCTCATAAGAAAATATATTCAGTTTTGCAACACTGCATTTTTTGACGAAGACTTTTTTAAAGTCACATCGAGATTGTTCTGAACAGACATTGTCCCATTCATAGAGAGATAAAGTGAAAGATCTGGCAAGTTCGCCACCACACATTGGAGAAGGGGGCAAAATCCCTCAAGGGAATATTATTTGACAAAATATATTGCTGCCTTCCAACGTTGATCGTGACTATAATCATATTTTCATAGAAAGATTGATGTATTTAGCTGGATACGTAATAAAGTTTGAGAAATTAGTTCAAGAGGGATAAAGCCATTGCTAATCGTGACTGTAATCAGAATATGTGTATGTACTAACAACATCATAATCACGTTATGGTACTAATACAAGTTGAAAATGTATATAATTATAAAGTTAGTTACTGCCTTCTTAAGTTTATCATATCATAATTATGACATATTACAAAATTAAAAGCACGAATGACAACGTCAAAGGTAAAGCATAGGAAAACCTTCCATGACATGTAGGCACGACCAAGCATGCTCCTGCAAGCGAAACATAAGCCATGGTACCGTTGCAGTGGAGGGGGAGGGCAATGACATGGCAATGGAGGAGAAGGCCCAAAAGGGACGGTGGGTTTATGTAGAATGGAGACATGTGTTTCCATTTAGTTGGATGTAGCCATCATTTTTGAATTTGGGCAAGGGAAATTGCGGGATTTTCTGACAGAAAGTTTAGTCATCGGAACTGAACTCCCAACAGTTCACGGAATGATCCACTAAGCCTATTATGCATGGACCAAAAGATCCTAAGATTCAAAAGTGTCAAATTCCGGCAACTCCCTGCTGATGTGATTGTTGCTCACATTCAAAGTCCAAATTTTTTTAAACATCCTGTTGCAATCAAACATGACACTACTAAATTTTATGGGGTTAGGCGAGGGTTGTTAGCAATATTAGCATCAAATCACCTAAAATCAAAGTACTGAAAAACCTCTATGCTTGAACATGCAATTGCACCTTCAATCTTTGGACACCCCGAGCTGCCCATAGAACATATATCCATTCAAGTTGGCGTGCTTGACACTCCTAAGCTCGGACAGCGATGTCGCCCATAGTCAACTCTCATTCAAATCAACTACCCTGAGCTGCTCCAGCTTTCAAATCCTCGTAGATAGTTCGTTGATTTGCTCTTCAGTATATCCATTGGGATTGAATGACTCGTCATCCAGAATCGTGCGCTGATGGAGGAGGACATAGACTTGGAGAGGACGTTAGCCTATGGCATTTCCTAAAATGCCAATCGTGGAGCACTGTCAAGGCAAGCATCGTCTTCGATTTATAGGGGTTGAGTAATAAGGGAGACTGGAATAGCGACATGGCAGCCGAATGGAACCGGGTCGGAGAGAGCCACGCGTATGGTGGATGGCAGCCCTCCACCGCTCCATCACCGACCCCGAGCTCGTCAAGCTCCGCAGCTCCACGCTGCGATCCCAAGGTGTCACCTACCTCAACTCTACCGACAACCTACACCTCCTCCGCGTCGCCTGCGTCGAGATCGTCCACGATCTGGACCACGCCACCGCCTCCATCGCGCGCCTCGGCGAGTGCTTCCGGGTCAATTGGCCCCACGGGTTCGACCTCATCTACAACGACCTCAAGTCCGGATGCAGCACCGATTTCGTGCTCGGATTTTCCGCCAAGGACCTCGACAATAAGATGAAGAAGATGGAGGGGAACCTCTCTGCCACCTCCGCACCCCACCGTGAGATGAAGTCGTTGGCCGACCTTGAGGTGTCCGAGCCGAACCTCGAGTGGTGGCGGAACGACAGCGGCCCGATCACTGCCCGAGGTCCTCCGGTCGTGATCGGGAAGTCACAGGCGGATCCTCCCGTGGCAGATCTGCTTATGAAGAAGCTCGCCGAGCAACGGCGAGGCGTCGCAAAGCTGCAGGAGGACTCGCTGTTTGGACGGAGCTACAGGAGGCGGTGTGAGGAATTCCTACAAACGTCAAGGGTGGAACTGGAATGGTTGGACGGACGCAGGGGGCGAAAATGGAATGTACCGGAGAAAAATTAATTGCTGGTCAGTGGGCCCCCTGCATAATAGATGTTATAGATTAGGTTTTTAATCATATGTGACCTTCTTAGCTTTTGCAACATCAATTATGCTCCTCCCTTGTGTGTAGTATGGATTGTGCTCCTATATCCTTATAAAATTCACAGCTTTGTCCTTTTCTAATATCACATATGCCTGCACTTTACCTTAACGGAAGAGTAAAATTGTGAATTTTGTAAGAAGTAGGATCGCAATTGATTCTACAAAAAAGGAGGGTCATAACTGATATTGCAGGAGTTACGAAGGGTACAAGTGATAAAAATCTAAAAATATTCAGAATGACGAAATTTGACACTCTAAATGGAGAGGATGTATGTCTATTAAGTTGAAATATGAATGGTTGTGTCAACAATAACATAGTTTTCATATTTGCTATATATCTTCAATAAAAACTTATATCGTACACTACTTATTTGATGTCCTTATATGTATCTTTTTTCAAAATAAGGATGTACCATCCACATATAGAGATAAGAAAATAGGCGCATCATATACAGTAAAAGAGTGTTGTTATCAAAACCAAGAATCAAAATGATAAGGGTTTTTATCAGTTGTGCCCGTCTGAGATCTTGCAATTTCAGTTATGTCCTTTTTTTAGAAATATCAGTAGTGCCCCTGACTTTTTGGTGTTCTATCACTTGTTCCCTTCCGTTATTTTAACCGTCACTGAGTCGAACTTAACCATGATTTCTTCAAACCATGGTGCAATTAAGAGGGGTATAATTGTCTAGACTTTTTCTTCATCTTCTTCCTCCTCCATTTGTTCTTCTTCCTTTATCTTCATAATTTCTCTCTCTTAGTTATACCTTCATGCATCCATCGAATCTCTAAAATTTTTGCATTTTCACGGATATATCACTTATACGGATCAAATGATGAATTTTATTGATTTTTTCGGTGAATTTCATGAATCAATTAGTCAAAAAATTATCTTAACTTAACAAATATTGAAAGCCCTCCAGTTTCAGTCCTCTCTCTAGGTTCTTTACAGCTGCAACAGAGGGAAGGAGCTCGACGGATTGAGCAGAGGGGCTGGATGGGGAGGAGGTGGTGGTCGGTGGAGGAAAGGAGAGGCGGGATGGGGAGTAGGGGCAGAGGAGGAGGGCGGAGGAGGAGGCGGGGGCAGGGGGAGGGAGGCGCGAGGGCGACGGGGGCAAGGGGAGGTGCGGGGGAAGAGGAGGCATGGTGGCAGCGGGGCAGGGGGAGGCCGGGGGTGGGGGGGCAAGCAGGGGGAGGGGGAGGCGCGGGCATGGGGGGCATAGGGGGCCAGCAGGGGCAGGGGAGGGGGAGGTGGGGGGGCAGTTGTAGGGGGAGAAGGTTGGGCATGGGGGCCGACCTGGGGGCTGGGGTGGAGGCTGGGGGAGACGCTCGGGCAGGGGGAGGCACATGGGCGGTGCAGTGCGGGGGAAGGAGCTCGGGGCGACGGGCGCACCTGGGGGCGGGGGAGGAGACTGTACAGGAGCAGGAGGCTGGGGTGGAGGAAGAGAAGGAAAAGATGAGGAAGAGGATGGGGAATGAGGAAGAAAAGATGATAAAATGACTTTTTCAGGTTTTATTTTTAATTTAATTCTCATTATGTTCCAAAGTTAACGTCCGTTTCATTGGGAATGAACGATAACTAACTTGAAGGGCACAAGTGATAGAAAGACAAGAAGTTTGGGGGCACAACTTATATTCCTAAAAAGGAAGGAGCATAACTGAAATTGCAAGATCTCAGAGGGACACAACTGATAAAAATCCAAATGATAATGGTTACAGATAGTACTATCAGCCTTTCTTATATCAATGCTTCAAAGTATTTTTCAAATCATAAAGTAAGTGACGTAACAAGCTTGTAGATTTTCTTATCACTACCTAGTATTACAAATCTCTCAAATTGACTTGCATGAACTTTTCCTTAACTCCATCATGTAAAAAAGATCGAGAACCATTTGGAGGCCCCGTAATCTAAGGGTAAATGAGAAAATGCCTAAACATGGCATCCTTCTTTAGTACAACACCCAATAAAGTGTAGGATCCTGGGCTCAGATACCTGGAATGTTATTAAGGAAAATTGATCATCACAACTTATAATGTTCGGATACGATTGCATCTGTCGATAACCAATCAAAATACTTCAACTATAGCCGTCAAGGAGTAATCCTCACCATATATAACCCACTCCTACTCTTTCTGAGTTTTTAGATGCAATGACTACATAAGTATCTTATCCCACCATCCAAATTATAAACACGTATTAAACGATGGAAAACTTAGCATGAACGTATGTAGACGGAGATAAAATCGAAACTTACTTCGATTTTGACTCTATCCCCTGGTAGTACGTGTATAAGACTGCGTCGAATCCTCCCCGCAACATAACCTAGAATCAAATCCTCATTATCTAAACGGACCCGAAACATACTATTAGGAAGTGATTCAGTAATTAAACCTTCATGAATCAATTTTTGTTCTTTCATTCTGATCGACCCTCCTTGGAAGTATCAATTAATGGAGGGCAATTTTTTTAAAAAAGGTTCTTCTCGATTGAACATCAGTGGAATCTTTACCATATATTCCTAAAGTATAGAAGTTATACTTACCAACCAAGTGTTATAAATTAGAATTGTCTCGTAGACAATTTACTATTTCCTCATAAACAATTAGATTAGCCACTAATAATGGTCCACTAATTTATTGAGTTGACTTTGCTCAACCACAAGTAGGGTGCATTGTCTCGGGTACAAGGACTTACTTGTCCATCACAATAATCAATGCATGGATAAGCCATAGGACTCCGAATGCAAATCAAATTTCAACCGCAATCTAATCTCTCTATAGATAAGGCCAAGGAATATCAATGATCATATATATCATGTTTGATACAACAAAGTCACTAGCAGATCAAAACTATGGTTTTAGTTTGAAGATCACTAGCATCATCATCTGGCTCTCTCTCCTCGTCTTAATTTCCGGTTAGTTATCATCATCTTCTTCTCCATCCTCTCGTCAGGAATCTTAGATCAATGTTATCCTTCAGATATTGCTCAAATCCGAGGTTATTTTTTATTTTATCTTAATGGTTAAAAGTCCGGATCTTGTTGCTTAGATGTTGATCGAATCTCTGACCATTAAGATAAAATAACAAATAAATCTATATATGTTACTGCACAAATGACAATGGAGAGTAGATAATGGATTGATCTTGAGGCAGATGAGATGGTGAGAGTGGAAGCTGAAGTCTGCAGCATGCAAAGGGCATATGGTACTCTAAAAGGATGCAAGGCAAGGTGCTCGTCACATTGCACATCTTGGTTGCGCTACGGGCGATGTTTCTCTACGAGTTGCTTCTGTTGCCTTGCCCCGAGCGGCCCTCCAGGTCCATGTTGGCCCAACAACTGACAAGGTGAATGGTGATGTACAAATTTAAGTGTGTATCTATATGTACCTTCTTAGAATAACAATGCATCCTTATGAGAACAATAAGCATCCTTTTGTTGAGGCATGCAAATAATGTTGGTGTTTGATGAATGCTGATGTAAAAGTGAATGATGATGTACATGATTAAGTGTGTGCCTATATGCACCTTCTTAGAATAATAATGCATCCTTATAATAACAAGAGTAAATCACATAAAAGTTCCAAAACTATACATTCAATTTCAATGTCATATCCAAACTTTTAAAAGTAATAATATAGTACATAATTTATTAATTTTGGTAACAATGAGATCTCCCATCAGCAGAAACAAGTTAACACCGTTATCTTTTAAGTTGAATAGAAAGAAATACCCTTCATTCATATAAACAATTTGGATCCTCTTTTGTTACATCAGTTGTTGTAACAAAAGTTGCCATAGTCGACGATGGCCATCTCCCTGAAATCATTTTATGAATTCATAAAGTAGATTTTATGAATTCAAATAAGTTAAAGAATCCAAGATTTTTTCACTTATTTTCTTTAACTTATTTGAATTCATAAAATCAAATCATTTTACAGAGAGACTGTTGAGAGATGGGCAACAAACCACATTCCTCATTGCCATAGTCGACGATGTCTGCAAGTGATAGGCACTTACTTCCATCATCAATATTTATTACCTATTAAATCATTCCAAGCGGTTTGGTACACCTTCTTCTTTACTTTATTGTCATAGGTTTGTGTTGGACATGTGAGCCCACGGCGAGCCATTATGCAATAAATGTTATTGCGAATATCATTCCCTGATCTGAAATGAAGAATAAATAATTTGCATAATAGGTCCTTCTGTACAATTAGGGTTATGTACCATGGCTATCTTAATGATCATACAGCTGTCGATTCAATTATTGAATCATAGAGGCTGGTGCTTGGATGAATATCTAAAGAGTTAGATTGAGGACTCATCAAGCACCGTCAAATGATTGTTAAGATGTGATCTCCAGCCTGAGTAGGAGATGGCAATCCTTTCTCACATAGGCTGATATCTGACCGACCTCTTGATGCAGGTCCTCTGCATAGGAATAGAGATTCGGAGGTGTCAGATTAGTTAGGTCAATGGGTTGACTTAACGAGATCGAGATAACCTAAGTCCTATGTTGAATGCTGTCACAGCATAGGCACGCATCCTCTGACCGGAGACAGATGTGTTACTATATGTCTGAGTGTGTACATTTGGCAGACCAATAGGTTGATGACCTAACCAAGGTCTATACACCGGCGAGCTGGTGTGCATATAAGGGCATATGAGTAATACGATCTCTCAAAGGGATCATACAGGTTCACTACTGAACCGGAAGACATGAGCTCACTCATGAGATATTGGGAAGAATCAAATTCCGTGCACGGTCGTCTCGCTTTGGAAGCTTGACTGAATTTGTAGGTTTGATATATATTTTTGGAAAGTATATGATCAAGACCTAGGTATGATATATGCTTTTGGAAAGTATATGATCGATACCAAATCCCAATGATCAAATGAGAAACTTGGTGATCAAACCCTGAAGAAGACAGTGAAAATAGATCTTGATCTTCGGGTTGACCATGGGTCTTCCAGTATGCAGGATGTACAGGTATTGGGAATACCTGAAGGGTGATGTGATCATAAACGATTGTATATCCATGACGCTTCCATTCCGAGGGAGTGATGAAACAGGTCTGGATTTTAGTGACTCCTTTCAGTAGAGAAGCGATCTGATCTTAGTCCAAGTGTTGGACATTGGTCTGAATGAGATTCAGATTCAATGAGAAGATTGGATTTGCGGTCTTGATTTAATCAAGCATCTGTGGGAGGTTCGTAAGATCTGGATTTGAGATAAGATCTCAATATCCAAGTCACTATACGTGGAATAATACAATCGCCCTGTCCTTATCTCCAAGTATCCGCGGAGAAAGCACATTATTCTTGAAGGGATTCAAGAATAATTCATTTGATGAAATATCCAAGCAAGGACTTGTTGATTAAATGAAATTTAATTATCAAGCTTAAATATGAATATGATTCATATTGTGAAAATGATTATCTAAGATAATTAAATGGGATTTAATTATCAAGGATTAAGAGAATGTGGATAACACTATCCATGATATATGTGTGTTATAAATATGATTTATAATATACATATATAAGAGAGAGAATTTATGTAAATAGCATTTGTTAATTAATAATGTGGATTGGATTCACATTTATTAATTAATTGGAAATGCAATTTACTAATTAGTTTGGGTTGTGAATATGATTCACATAATGATCAATGGCATGATTGAAATATTCACAAATTAATTTGGAATTAATTTGGTGGATATTATTGCAATAATAGTTATTGCAATTTATTAAGAAATAATAAGATAAAATAAAAGGAGACAAAATAACCCCATTTTTAGGGAGGTTGGTTGACTCCATTTTTATTTATCACATTATCTCTTAATTAGTTAAAGTTAAATTAAATTATGTTGATAATGTTGCAACATTTTTTAATTTAAATTAATGTTGTTGGTTTTAACCAACAACAATCATAGCCATTGATTTAGCATGGACCAAGCATAGCCTTTGGATCCATGTGTCCCATGGATTGAGATCCATTGGATCCTAAACTAATATAAATAGAGGGCTAGGGTAGCCTTCCATGGTACATCATTAAGAGTTGTGCAAAGTTACAACTCTCTCTCTCTCTCTCTCTCTCTCTCTCTTTCTCATTCTCGCCCTCTCTCTTTCTCTTCTTCATCAAGTGGACATCCACTTTGTGTTGAGAAAGGAGAGACTCTCGGCTTCTTCTTCGACGCTTGGATCTTCATCGAGGATTGCGGGAAGGAACGTGACTCATCATCACGCCCGCAACTGCGTTCTTCGTGGATCGGACTTAAGATAGGAGGATCTCTACTTTGGGATCTCGCGATCACAACCACGCTTCAAGAGGTATTCCTTGTACTTTGTGGTTTGATGAAACAATCCGAGAAGTGTTCTCGTGATCATGTGGTTTCATCTTTAAAGTTAAAATTTTTAATTTCCGCTGCATCTAGCATCTAGTACGACTAGTTGCTCCGATTGCATACGATGCGATCGACACGCTTCCGTGATGCGCTTAAGGATTCTCAATATCCTTCAAGTGGTATCAGAGCCAGGTTGAATGAGGTTTTGGATATGATCCATACACCTTAGACGATTTGGTTCTTGAAAGGGTTGCGAAATTTTTACTGCATTTCAATTTTCGCACCTCTGTATAATTGAATTTTTCGGCACTGTTTAAAATGTTTAAACACAAAATTTTCAATTGGATTTTGTTCCTCATTAAACAAGGAAACCATAGGACTTGAGTTTACTAAATTTGGACTTCATTTGCTCAAGATATGGCTTTTTGAATATGACTATATTCACTGTTGCGGGAACTGCGGATTTAAACGTGATTAATGAGATAATTACGGTTTTAATCCACCTTGAAATGCGTGAATTATCATTTGAGTTCTTTAATAAATTAAATAGGCAATCTTTGGAAACTGAGTTTGCATTTTTTGGATTTAAATTGATCAAGATAAATTAATTTTAGTGATTGGGGGTCACTGCTGGAAATTAACAATTTCTTGATCTTGAACCTTGTGATATGTCATTCAATTATCATGATGAAAATTAATTGTTAATTTTCTGGAATAATTAGTGATAAATATTTGTGAAATATTTAAAGAGATAATTATTTCATTGAATGACACTTGCCTAAACCACAATGATGAGATATTAGATCTTGATCATTGGTTCATCAACAAACATTGCTTTCATGAAAACCATAGTTTATCCTACAATTGTTGTAGGACAACTTTTACATGAAAACCCTTTTGCTTGAATAGGATTGGGGATTTGTCTAGAAAATCTCCTTATAATCAAAAATGTTTTGATTTATATTATATGGTATAATTTCGGTTGAAAAACCGATGAACATCTCAAAGTACATGATGGTCTATCTGGTATTATCCTTTCCCGAGGCGGATGTGGTGCCTAGTCGGAGAGCATTGGGGTAGCGGGTTGCAACGTATGTGGTCCGTCCCACTCTCGTCGGTACTGGCCATGACAGCGGGTAGGGACTGTATAATACCGGAGACAGACAATGTGTATTTTTCTAATTATTAAAATTCGAATAATACGTATTTTGAGATAATACCTACTATTCAAGTAAAAGACATATTTGTTGATTAATGATTGGATTAATGATTAATTTAATATGATTAAATTAATTATATCCAATAAACACTCTATCATGAATAGATGTGTATATCTCTTGGAAGAATTAATTATGTGAATGTGATTCACGATAATTAATTATACAATTTGAATATGAGGTGGAGGATCACATAAGTGACATCCATGGTCTCCCGTCAAGGCAAAGGATTCCGTCGCCAGTTGTTGTATATAGGAGACGCCTGTCCGAAGTGACAGATCCTATATATGATTTAATTGGATCGGGTTTTTTGCTTCTCGAAAGAGTAAGGTCGTATACGTAGTGACCCCAATATCGGGTCCTCATATTATTGGGGAGATATTGGATTGCGTATAGCGAGTATTAAGCCTGTTGACGGTTGGTTCAATTAATGACGGGTCAACATCATCTTAGGGGTGGTGGGCCCGGGTGTTAAAGACCGAATTGGGAGATGCAAGTTGGACTTGCAAGGCGGAATGTGTTCCCGCTTCTTTTTATCCGAGTTGTAGGTTCTCATATTATTGGGATGCAACGAAGATAAGGAAGGAGATCCCAGATCTTGCTAGAGATATTATGGTAAGAATATCTCTTACATTGAAAGTGATTAAGGGAATGAACTTTCAATGTTGACAAGGCAAGACAACTTTGATATAAAAATTCCTAAATCAAAGTAAAATATGTATATATATTTTATATACCCTTATGCAAAAATTTCTTATTTCGGATAATCCTTCATTAAACCCACTCAATGTTATACTCAATAATAACCAGTAAAATATCATGGATTGGACTCATGATCCAGATATTGTACTTGCAATTGTACACATAATGTATGTGGTTGCAACGTGCAAGTTTCCTCGACATAATGAGGAATGACAATTATGTAAGACAATAAGACATCGCCTTAGGGTTTGTATGTCTCTATAGTCTTGATCTTTCATCGAGTGTACTTTGGAAGTGACATGTCGATGGTGATCGTAATTGTCGAATAATCCTTATAAAATAGAAGAAGATATTTTGGCATACAAATGTGCTCTAGACATTTAATCATGAATGACATGGTTCTCTGCATTATGCAGAATGGTGGCTCGAAAGAGATGATGTATTCAAAATGTTTGAATACCTACCTGAACCTAAGTCTCCAAGAGTTAAGATGAATGTAGATATGATGAGTGTTATCATTCTACTATCTATACTCAAGTCATTCATGAAGCTTCACAATAATCATTTTGAATGAATTTAATGAAGCATGTATAAATGTTGAAATGCTCTTGTATTGAAATCCTTTGAATTCAACATAAGAGATTCTTTGTCTTGAACAATGGTTGTGTATAGATGAAGAGAGCGCAGTGGAAGCATGGGTCGAACCCGAGTAAGAAGGAAAGTCAAAGAGTTGACCTACTTCTGTGACTTCCATATGACATCCAAAGAGTTGGATGAATGCCAATACTGCAATAAGTTGATGTGTTGATAGTATGACTATCAAATCTGTCTAAAATCCTTAGTGTAGGACTCAGATAGAGCATCAGAATAATCTACATATAATCATTGACTCTGACTTTCTTATTTCATAAGATAAAGTCTAACAATTGTATCCCAATCTTCTAAAAACATTTGCAATTGGTTGCATGTATATATTAGAAGATTGGAAATTTGATCTTAAGGTTTAAAAGTCATCTACATGGATATTGATGTAGTTGTGACAACAATCTCTATTGGATAGATGGACTTCATATTCTCAGTGGGAGAGCCCTTAGTCTTAGAGAATGTCTCTATGACCTAGATATTAGAATACCCCATTGTTTGTTTCTAATTGTTGGAAATAAACATGAATTCTGAGATAGAACTATCATAAAGAGTTATGATGGAAATATTTCAGATAGTAAGCTAACATCTAGTGGACTCCACAAAATTAGAAAATTAATGAATGGTTCATTAAGATTTCTAATACTGAAAATTAAACCTTGATAGATCAATAGGAGGATGAAGATCATTTGACGATGATCTGGCATCAAGCCTTGGACATTTGTCTGTTGATTTGATTAATAGACTAGTAAGATATGAAACTTTAGAATGTCTAAAATTTCAAATCTTACATACTTGTGAATATTGTATTCAAAGTAAAATGTCCAATACACCCTTCTTTGGGAATGGTGTTAGATGTCGAGGTATTCAAGATCTCATACATATTGATGTATGTAGATCATCTATATCATAGTAAACATTATGGATATGTGATATCTATTGATGATTATGTATGATATGAGATTTCTTCTCTTCACCTGAGAAACCTTTGAAATGTTCAAAGATTTCACAATTTTGGTTTAGAACCAAAGTTTGAAGAAAGATGAAATGAATTTGATCTAACCTAGGTAGCTTGTACTTATTAGATAAAATTCAAAGAATACCTTGTAGAGATATGAATATCATTTCTATCTCACTCCTCCTAATACACCTAAACTCAATGGAGTTGTAGGGAGATACAATTGGATCATGTGTGACATGATTTGATCAATGATGATTTTTAGCATAATTTCCTCTTAGTTTCCAGGTATATATATGTAGTAGAGACTACACTATATATCCTTAATAAGATTCCATGCAAGTAAGCTGGAATCTAGCACTTGAGAGTGCTGCTTCATTAGGAAAATAAAGGATGGTATTGGATACCTACTTTATGACCTTGAGATTCTTAAAAGATCTCATCTCTGAGAATGTGATTCTTGGAGGATTGAGATTCTTGAGAATCAAGATGAAAATGAAGTGAAGGAACTCATTTAATCTTGAGAAGATAATGAGGCTCCTGAAATCGGAAACTAAAAGGATAATTAAAGATGAAACATTAATACCTCTTCAAATTAGTTTGGGGATGTAATCCATGTGTCAGTTAAGTCTGAGAGTGATCGGACTTCATGTGATGAAGCTCCTAAGGATCATGACATGGAAAGATGGATATTAGCAATAAAGTCTAAAGTAGACTTCATATACAAGTGTTGTATATGGACCCTCGAGGATCCACCTATAAGGGTTAGACCCATTAAGGTGTAAATGGATCTTCAAGAGAAGAGGGAACCTGATGAGAAGGTAGAGACCTTCAAAGCTCGGTTCGTAGCCATAAGCTACACACCGGAAGAGAAGACATTGCTTGCAATGAGACTTGCTCTTCGGTAACCATACTTAAAATCATCAGAATATTGCTAAACTTAGCTACACAACTTGACTATTGCATCTTCAGGATGTAATTCAAGATTGCATTCCTCTAAGAATACTTCTCGGAGGATATTCACATGAAGTAACCTCAGGGCTTCATGGTTGAGGAAAGCAAGGTGTGCAAGCTAAAGAAAATCCATCTGTGGACTCAAATAAGCTTCTTAAAGATGGAACATAAGATTTGATGAAATTATAAATGTTATGATTTCAAATAGAATCTTGATGTACCATGTGAAAGCTTAGTGGGAGTGCCATTGTGTTCATCATGCTAAATGTAGATAATATCCTAATCATTTGGAATGATATAAGGATGAGAATAAGTGTTTTATAGACTGGCTATTCCATACCTTGAGATACGATCTCAAGAATACCTCTTAGATCTTAGTTCTGAAGTTGTTCAGAATCAAAGAAAAGAGGGTATTGGGACTGTCACATTTGTAGTACACCTTGGACATATTCCATTCTTGGAAATTCCAAGAAAGGCTTCCTTCCCTTGAGATTTGGTACTGACCTATCAAAAGGGATAGCACCTCAATGAGTTGAGGAAGTGAATGCTAAAACTGTTGCACGTGTGCATCAGTTACGAGAAGCTAAGTGTATGCTTGATGTGTACAAAAGCCAGATATCTGCCATGCAGTGGGAGTAGTAAACTGTTACTAATCCTTCTATAGAGATAGAACACTTGATTGCAGTAATAACAATATCTTCAAAAAATTAAGATTTTTAGATGGAAATCTAAAAGGTCTTAACTGCGAATACCGTAGGAGATAGTGATCTCCAAGAATAAGGGTATTCTGATAAGGATTATGGAAATACTGGTTATAATAGTTATTAAGTAATAGTGTCAAAGACACTATAACTGCTTTGACTAGATTGAGCATTGGTTGCATTAGATGCAACATTCGCATTGGATGCGAGCACTGTTACCTAGGGATATGCAAGTACCGTAAAAGGACTTGGCATAGTCTTTTGGGAACAGAGTGACTGATCAGCTTACCTAGCTGTTTCTAAATAGCCTATGATTGTCACATGAGTGTGGGTTTATATGATTAGCCCATTAATGGCTCTTTGGGCTAGTGGGAGATTGTTGGACATGTGAGCCCACGGCGAGCCATTATGCAATAAATGTTATTGCGAATATCATTCCCTGATCTGAAATGAAGAATAAATAATTTGCATAATAGGTCCCTCTGTACAATTAGGGTTATGTACCATGGCTATCTTAATGATCATACAGCTGTCGATTCAATTATTGAATCATAGAGGCTGGTGCTTGGATGAATATCTAAAGAGTTAGATTGAGGACTCATCAAGCACCGTCAAATGATTGTTAAGATGTGATCTCCAGCCTGAGTAGGAGATGGCAATCCTTTCTCACATAGGCTGATATCTGACCGACCTCTTGATGCAGGTCCTCTGCATAGGAATAGAGATTCGGAGGTGTCAGATTAGTTAGGTCAATGGGTTGACTTAACGAGATCGAGATAACCTAAGTCCTATGTTGAATGCTGTCACAGCATAGGCACGCATCCTCTGACCAGAGACAGATGTGTTACTATATGTCTGAGTGTGTACATTTGGCAGACCAATAGGTTGATGACCTAACCAAGGTCTATACACCGGCGAGCTGGTGTGCATATAAGGGCATATGAGTAATATGATCTCTCAAAGGGATCATACAGGTTCACTACTGAACCGGAAGACATGAGCTCACTCATGAGATATTGGGAAGAATCAAATTCCGTGCACGGTCGTCTCGCTTTGGAAGCTTGACTGAATTTGTAGGTTTGATATATACTTTTGGAAAGTATATGATCAAGACCTAGGTATGATATATGCTTTTGGAAAGTATATGATCGATACCAAATCCCAATGATCAAATGAGAAACTTGGTGATCAAACCCTGAAGAAGACAGTGAAAAATAGATCTTGATCTTCGGGATGACCATGGGTCTTCCAGTATGCAGGATGTACAGGTATTGGGAATACCTGAAGGGTGATGTGATCATAAACGATTGTATATCCATGACGCTTCCATTCCGAGGGAGTGATGAAACAGGTCTGGATTTTAGTGACTCCTTTCAGTAGAGAAGCGATCTGATCTTAGTCCAAGTGTTGGACATTGGTCTGAATGAGATTCAGATTCAATGAGAAGATTGGATTTGCGGTCTTGATTTAATCAAGCATCTGTGGGAGGTTCGTAAGATCTGGATTTGAGATAAGATCTCAATATCCAAGTCACTATACGTGGAATAATACAATCGCCCTGTCCTTATCTCCAAGTATCCGCGGAGAAAGCACATTATTCTTGAAGGGATTCAAGAATAATTCATTTGATGAAATATCCAAGCAAGGACTTGTTGATTAAATGAGATTTAATTATCAAGCTTAAATATGAATATGATCCATATTGTGAAAATGATTATCTAAGATAATTAAATGGGATTTAATTATCAAGGATTAAGAGAATGTGGATAACACTATCCATGATATATGTGTGTTATAAATATGATTTATAATATACATATATAAGAGAGAGAATTTATGTAAATAGCATTTGTTAATTAATAATGTGGATTGGATTCACATTTATTAATTAATTGGAAATGCAATTTACTAATTAGTTTGGGTTGTGAATATGATTCACATAATGATCAATGGCATGATTGAAATATTCACAAATTAATTTGGAATTAATTTGGTGGATATTATTGCAATAATAGTTATTGCAATTTATTAAGAAATAATAAGATAAAATAAAAGGAGACAAAATAACCCCATTTTTAGGGAGGTTGGTTGACTCCATTTTTATTTATCACATTATCTCTTAATTAGTTAAAGTTAAATTAAATTATGTTGATAATGTTGCAACATTTTTTAATTTAAATTAATGTTGTTGGTTTTAACCAACAACAATCATAGCCATTGATTTAGCATGGACCAAGCATAGCCTTTGGATCCATGTGTCCCATGGATTGAGATCCATTGGATCCTAAACTAATATAAATAGAGGGCTAGGGTAGCCTTCCATGGTACATCATTAAGAGTTGTGCAAAGTTACAACTCTCTCTCTCTCTCTCTCTCTCTCTCTTTCTCATTCTCGCCCTCTCTCTTTCTCTTCTTTATCAAGTGGACGTCCACTTTGTGTTGAGAAAGGAGAGACTCTCGGCTTCTTCTTCGACGCTTGGATCTTCATCGAGGATTGCGGGAAGGAACGTGACTCATCATCACGCCCGCAACTGCGTTCTTCGTGGATCGGACTTAAGATAGGAGGATCTCTACTTTGGGATCTCGCGATCACAACCACGCTTCAAGAGGTATTCCTTGTACTTTGTGGTTTGATGAAACGATCCGAGAAGTGTTCTCGTGATCATGTGGTTTCATCTTTAAAGTTAAAATTTTTAATTTCCGCTGCATCTAGCATCTAGTACGACTAGTTGCTCCGATTGCATACGATGCGATCGACACGCTTCCGTGATGCGCTTAAGGATTCTCAATATCCTTCAGTTTGACCATTTTGGAGGAAGTTGATAGTTCTTCTTGATGTGTTCATTCTTTTTAAACTTGAACTCACTTGGACTCTTCTCTAGTCATCACTTCTCTTGTTGTCTAACCATACTTTCTTATTCTCGAGGAATTTATTGAATTGTCATGTCAGCATTATTTATCTTCCTCTTGATCGTAATCGTCTTTTAAATCCCTTGGTTGAGAGACCATGAGAGATAACATCTTCTTCATTAATTCTTATTCTTCCTTTATATTCTAAAATAGGTTTCGTGGGCTAGAAAATTGCCTATGAGATCCTCTAAAGATGTTGCATCGGAATCAGTTGATTCTTCTTCCCATTTTGATGAGAATAAGACAATGATCTTGCTTGCAATTTCTCTATGAAAAAACCCATCTCAATTTTCTTAATTGATTCACAATTGTAATTTATCGAACATTCACGTCCTTTATACTTCTCCTTTTACATCTTAAACGTCTCATAATCACATGTTAGCACTATAATCAAGATTATTTGACTTTAGAATTACCTCTAGGGGTTCCCTCCAAGTACTTTCAAAATTTTATGCCATCTTCATGTATGAAACTCATTATATGAAACTCGATGCATATCATTATAAGGTATTCATGACATTTGAGTTGATAATCCGTTGATGTATGTCTGCCTCAATGTATCCAGTCTCATTTTCTTTTTTATGCTCAAATTCATTGGAAATCGAATTTTAAATGACAAAGTTGGTTATGTGGATGAATATAGTCTTCTTGATCCTCCTGGTTAAAGTAGAGGTGATGCACTATTGAATCTCCCCCAATACGCAATCCTTAATTTTAGCGGTGTGTGTTGGACTAGTACGCCACCTACAGAAAATATTCATTAATGTCAAATGAAAATTGTTCTCAAATTACTATTTATAAAAGCTTATTAACAAATAGGATCTCCACTTAATGTCTCATGAGCCTATGGATCATAAATACAAGCAACATATTATGATTTTATCTAATCATGAAGATAATTTATTAAAAGTTTCAACAAGGAAACCCAACCATGTAAAATTCTATACAAGAGTCATTCTGACTTAGGATTTCAACTGATTAAATCACTAGTGTTCTTTATACTATTCAAGTTGCTTTCGACAAGGACAACTCATTCTCAATTACACCTTTCAATTTTAGAAGACCTATGGAATCAAACTCTTCTTCCAAATCATAAGAGGGGATCCCACAACTTGAGCACCTTGTGCGATAAAATATAAAGAAATAAAATTCGTGCATTATTATGAGGTAAAATAAAACAATCATATAGATCAATATTGCACAAGGTCAATGCGATGAAGGATAAATGTGCAGAAGGATCATTCTTCTCTCACAAAGAATGGAGTTAAGCTCGATGACAAACTCTCTTATTTTAGCACTAGAAAGATGTTGGTGAAAGAAGAAGACAGTGTAGAACAAATGTTGGATAAGTGTGAGTGAAAACAAAATCTTAGATTTTCCTTTAGGCTTGAAGTAGTCGCAAAGAATGGAATTAACCTCAAGGAGAAACTCTCTTATTTTAGCACTAAAAGGATGTTTGTGAAAGAAGAAGATAATGTAGAACAAATGTTGGATAAGTGTTATTGGAAACATAACCTTAGGTTTTCCTTTAGGCTTAAAGTAGTCACAAAGAATGGAGTTAAGATCAATGAGAAATCTCTTATTTAAGCACTAGAAGGATGTTTGTGCAAGAAGATAGAGTAGAACAAATGTTGGATAACTATGAGTGAAAACAAAACCTTAGGTTTTCCTTTAGGTTGAAGTAGTCGTTCATGTAAGCCTCCAAATGTTACTTAAGAAAGGGATCATGTAGTTGGCTAAGGTAGTGTTGCCATTCAAAAATGAGCACCCTTCCCAAAATAAGTCGCTCAGTTGCACCACAAATGAGTCGATTGATAAAAATGATAAGACGGTTGGTTCATTACCCAACATTAGCTATGTGTCAAGTGGTCGTTGAATTGACCGTTCATCAAAATAAGATGACTGGTTGAAGTCATCAATCGATTGGAAATATAATTAATCGCATAATTGATTCTGAAAATTGAATTTGAGCTATAGTTATATGCTATGCATATGCATGAGGTTTTCAATGCAATACTCTCATACAACAAAAATAAAAAAATATGATTTCTTTGTTTTTAGATTCTTTTGTCAAACCATCTTCCCATGAATAAATAGTGAAAGCAATTTTCTATTATATTTTTATGTATAATTGTCCTGAAAACAACATTTGATAATTATTATAAGAACATGATATCACAAAAGAGGTGATATGTCATGAACTATATCAGACATGAAATTCAAAGGTTTTAAGGAGAGAAAAATATGATATGCTGAAAGGAAGAAGAATTCAAAACTCTCATCTTCAAACTTTACCAAATATTTACGACTATGGCATACATTAACGAAAGCTTACAACTATTAAAAATAATAACATTTGAAATCGAAAAAATATATTGTATGGCACGATGTATTGGCATTACTACACATTAGCAAATTCTTGCGACTATGTTAGCATGAATAGATTTGTTGGCAATATATAATTTGCATTAGATCTAAAAACATATGGAATTATACCCATGAACTTCTAAAAAAATACTTCATATCATTATAGCATAATCTCGCCATCAAGCAATATAAAGCTCGCCATTTAAAAGTTGGCAAGAGCATAACATCACATGATGTGATCCATATATGATCGAGTATCTACTTTGTAGCATGAGATGTTTACATGATCAAAGCAAAAGGGGATTGTGAGAAATAACACGACAAGATTGTATTTGTATATTGGGAAATTTACACTACTAACTCCTAGAAACTTTACAAATTATCTTCTCGACCTTTTGTTCTTCGTAATTATTACCTAAACCTCGCAAACTCGCTAACTATTACACCACAATCCTTGCGAGAGCTAATCACTAGGTCCGTCAGGGTCCATAGTGTAAGAGTTAGCAAGTTTGTGGGGCTTTGGTGATAATTACGAAAAATACAAGATCGAGAAGGTAATTTGCAAAGTTTTCATGGTCCATAGTGTAAATCTTTTGTATATTTGAACCGCGAGCTAGGGCTGGGCATTTTTTTTATTCCACCAAGATAATCCATCTAAACCTTTGAAAATGGTGGAAATGGATTGTGTTGTTTGGGTTTTGGGTTGGATTAGACCAAAACAACCACCCAAACCTTTGAAAATGATTGAAATGGATTTTGTTCTTTGGGTTTGGGTTGGATTAGACCAAAACCATAATATTTATTTGAATTTTTAATTCGGTGGTGTAAGGACGTAGGGAGGGGCGAGTGGGGGCTAAGCCCCCACAAGCCATGGGGATTTTGTTATATATCCTCGTATATTAAACCAATAGAGTAAGACTCCTTTTGAGTTCCTAAAAGCTATCATCAATGACCAAGTCAGAATTTGCCTATTCTCGAAAAGCAGCAAACAACCATCCTCTAAAAAATAAGGACAGCTAGATAGGCTAGAGAAAAGACATCAGAAAACATAATTAAGATCAGTGTGGCATTAATTTGTAATCCAAGTTCCCTTTATTTGGGACTTTCTCATTATCACCAACAAAATCATGACAAATTTTATTGCAAAAAATGGTCTCCTTCTATGTATTACGACATTCATACCATTAAAAATCACATACTCTTCCCTTCTTCAACAATTTTCGAAATCTTGAATCAAATATCTCCATCACATCTTGTGATGTTCAAGAAGTCGTAATCACCAACATCAAAATTTCATCTTCCGCCAACATCACGCTCGCAAATTGCAACCCTCGCATCATCGCAAGCTACGATGTCGTTGTAGTACAATTTGATATCCGACGTCCTGAGTCCTAACTCCTGCCTTCACCGATCTCACTGGGCTTACTACTCGTTATCGTCCAAAAATATTGGTAATATTCATTTTTTTGTAAAAAAAATATGCTTGTTAATATGAAATTCCTTCCATATAGCATTGTTTTCGCTTTACGACTTTAGATAAGTTTTTTTGGAATCTAATCAAATTGCTACAATACTTTTATATTAGCATGGCACCGTTGTATTATTTCTTCTACCATTTCTTATATAAGTATACTCCTAGACTTCGAGAAAGATATCATGTATGCTCAATGTCATTTCTTAGTAAGATGGAGGATGATTTTCTTCGAAGTTGTCTATTAACTTACATCGAGAAAGATACCCCAGAGAAGTTCATGATAGAATCAATTATTGATACATTTTAAGTAATTCATAATCACCTATTCTCAATGTCATTTTTATCTCTTCAAATTTTATTTTTTTGCCACAAAATTATTGAAATGTATTTTTTTTAGTTTTTTGAAGTTCAAATTATTCACTATTCTATATCTTCATCATGCATTTTTTGACATAGTTTGAGACATCTACAAATAAAAAAAAACATGTGTGATTCAAAAGAACTGACATTGTATAGCATACAACCCAATCCAATATAACTTAGTCCTCTCCCTAAAAAAATCTAGCTTCGTCCCTGCATTAGTGGGTATAATGTATTCCACACAACCCACCCAAATGATCAAAAACAAATATTTATTTAGCTCTTAATTTTATATTAATTCATAATGATATGACCCTAGTCAGCCTACTTAGCACAAAATGTTTAAAAAAATTGTCCTACAAACTTGAGACGATATATTTATCATATGACATCAGTTTTATATTTGAATACCTACCTATCAATATGTTTCGATTTTTTCATCATAAATGTCATATAAAATCTGATCTTGATCCAAACCAATGAATCCAAACCCACAATCCAAATATACCTTCACCTAATTGAATTCGATTGAATCATAATTAACCATTTTATTAACCCAAACCAAACCCAAACTTAAATTATTTAATCCAAATCTAACCAAATAAATGGAATGCCTACCCCTAACCTCAGCCACAAAACATGCTCATGCAAAAGGCACCACAAAGCAACAAGATAAGTCCCACCCTCTCTCCCCAATGCACCCAATGCTCCACTCAACCGCCATTGATGGGCTCCTGCAAGGTCTCTCCTCCTTCCACCGCCATTGTCCTCCCAAAGCCCACACCCACAGCAGCACACCACCCCTTCCACATCTCCACGCCCAACTGCAACACCACAAGAGCAGCAGCAACAACAAGAAGAAGAACCCATCTCACCCTCCTCTGCTCCACAAGCACAGGACCCCACAGTCCACCGACCACCACCGGACGAACCCACGTCACCTTCCACACCCTCGGCAGCGGCAAGCTCGGCATCTCCCGCTACCCGGACTTCGACTACGACGCCTCCGGAGGCTCCGGCACCGCCACGTGTACGTCGGAACCCGCTGACGATACCTCGCTGCTATGCGTCTCCTTTGACGTGGGCTCCCTTCGAGTCCCTCCGCTCACCTCCGCCACCACGAGGTTCCTCGGGTTGCCCCTTCCGCCATTCCTTCGGATCGACATCGTCCCCGAGCTCCTCGATGGTGTCATCGACAGAGCCACAGGGAAGGTACGTAAAGACCCAGTTTTTTTCTCTCCAACGTTTTGATCAAACACGATTAAATGGAAGAGCCACACTAACCCAAGGCCTTAAATGTCGGTTTCGGTCATCATTTCGGTACCGACCAAAATAGAATTTCGATGGAATTTCGGTGGAATTTTGAACGAAATTTCGGTCATTTTTTGTATTAGGACCTCATATTTTGGTCATTTCGACCATTTCGATCGAATTTCGATTTCGACTGGATATCGATATTCGACAAAAATTCGATCGAATTTCGCTAAAATTTGAAGCCATGCAGTAACCACATTACCCATGTCTGAACTGCTACTATCCTTCAACCACCGACAGAAAGAACTATATACATTTCCATTTAGCCATTAACATCAAACATAAATGGAAGAAAAAGAAAAGCAAATTGGACTAAATCTAATAGGCAATGTGGGCAATTCTAAATCTACCATTTGATCTTGATTTGTGTTGCAGGTGGAGCTGGAGTTCAGGGCCAAGTTCTTGTTTTCAATGGGGAGCATCTACAGGGCGCCGGCGCTGATGGTGGGAACGACGCTGACCACGGAGGAAGCTGACGGGGAGGTGAGGGGAGGGAAGGGGGAGAGGATGGACCGGCATGGGACGTGCAGATTGGTCGGCGTGGCTTCGGTGGTTCCCGTCGGCGATGCGCTGCTGGATACGTTTCTTGGGCTCCCTACAGAATGCCTTGCAGTGCTGAATGCGAGGATCAGTATATCCTCACTGCCCGAATTGGAATTATGATTGTGGATGCAGTTGTTTGATCTGTTCATACTGTTCGCAGTTTCATCAGATTTCGTGACAACTGTTCGCGTCCAAGCTGCGACAATTGCCTGTTGTCGAGAGAGAAGTTGATGTTGAAGGATGCTGCTATAATCTGGTCTCTTTTTATCACAAGGAGATGTGTTGTTTGCTGTTAATACTGTTTATACTGAATAGATGAACTGCTTTGGAAGAAAAAAAAAGGTCAGACATTTGATCTACAATGTTGATTTGTTCTTTCTTAAATCCGATTCATGCATCTATATTGGTTGTTTGTGTGATCGGACAAACACGAAGGGGATTCTCTGCAATTCCTGTGGCACTGGCAACAGCTTTAACAGGCAAAAATGCAAAGATATAACTGGGTTAAAACCTTGTGATTTAGAAGAGTAGATCTCAAGAAATCGATGTCTGAGCACCAACAGAAACTCGAGAAATTGATTGTCGATTTATCGATTACGAAACGATAGATATTGTAGATAAGGACATAATGGATAGTATAATCATGATGCGATCACCGATAATGGAATAGCTTATCAAGCAGCAACCTCCACTATTATAATCTACTCTCACATTTTGTGTGTTTAGATGTGGGATTATGTTTGGGACGTTACAACTTGTCCTGCTTATGTTTCCAACATACTCATTGTGATATGGTTTATCACTTATTTCTAGTAATAATGACATTTGAGTGCTCATGGTAAGTTTTTCCTCCTAGCTTTGAAGATCACACATGTCGATTAAGTGTTCAAATAACTGCAAAGGAAAGAAGGAAGCTATAATTTGTTCTAAGCTAGGCAAGTCAAGTAGCACTTTTTTCGGTTTTCTAACTATCTTATCGGGGCGTGTTTTCTAGTGAATTGAGGACCCTTTAGAGATGCTTGAGGGCTTGAAGTTGAAATCTCATTCGTAAGTTAACAAGGTCTGAATCAGAAGTGGGTCTTCCTGAGTTTCATAGGATAGAGGGCTAGCACTACACAAGCGAGCCAACCTCAAAATCAAAATGAAGGCGAGTACTTTTCTCAGCAACATAGAGAGAAAGGTAGTTGGGCCTTCGGTGAACGAGATCGAGATTGAGAAGAGAAAGTTCACAGTGGACCTCTCGAGATTAGACACGTCTTCTTGATTCACTGATTGTTCTCAATAGCTAGCTTTCTTCGATTGTTTTTTTCTAATTAACTTCGTTGTGGGTCTATTAACTGTGAGAACAAAAATCAACAAGCATCTAATTCTAATACAAGAAAAGAAATCAAGGAGTAAATGGACTAGATGTAACAAAGAAAATATCACTCTTTCCCTCCCCCCACCCCCCCCCCCCTCTCTGGCAAAGAAAAGGTTCCTTTCTTCATTTTTTTTTCTCCTTAACTCCTCATTTTTGATAGAAGTATAGAAGATTGATATGATGACTTGTACGAATGTAGGAAGGAGGAGTGAGCACCAAACAACTAATTAGTGTGCTTTCATCTTTCTCTGTTGCTTCACATCCAGCCTAATGACCTCAGTCGTGACTCTTCCTCCTATCTCTTTTATATGGGTGGCTCAACCTCTCGAGCATTCATTTTCCAGTAAGGGAAGAAATCTGCTCGGATACCATTGGTAACGTTCCAGACTTATCTCCTTGGTAGGGTTGTGCATGGTTCACAGGTTTCACGGTTATCCGACCCGATCCGTATGGATCGACCCTAAACCAATTGTTATCCAGAGAATCACATCGGATCGGGTATCCAACCCTACTTGACCCGTGACATACGAGGCTCCGATCCAATGGTCCGCGGATAACCATGGGTCAACCCATCTCATAACTCCTTCAATCGGGATGATGCCTATGGGTATACCTAGATGATATTCATTAGGAATGCAAATGGGCGGATACGGATATGGGTATAGGTGTTACCATATGCATCATTATATATTTTGCAGCATCACTTTGATATATCTGTTTAATTTTGTAGGCCTTTGTGGACCGTTAATTATTGGTTGTTTGAGCCGAATTGTCGAGGATAATGTAATAATGATAATCAATTTAATAACCATCATTAGTTAACTTGATTTATTTCGGATGTCATGATACGATCAACTGCTAAATTTCACAACAATATTTACTAGTACTAAGATGAAAATATAGCAAAGAATATTTTTTTGTTCGTTTTCATATCTTCGGCAGTAAGATATATAATAATTGAATATTATTTGTTACTTGATTTTTTTAAAATCACATGAACTTTGAAAAAAAACAAATCATATTCGTCTTTATTTGACATGTATTTAAATTTCATGATTATTGGATCCATATTTGGATTTTACTTTTTATTCGATTCATATTTGGATTAGCTCTTTATCTGATATGTGGTTGAGCCCGCTCTTTATTCGATCCGTATTTGGATTCGATAAATATCCGATTCGGATTCGTATCAATATTTTTTAAGGATATGGTTTCCTTAATGCATATCCGAATCATATCCGTATTCGATTCGTATTCGATAGAAATGAAGCGAATATGGATATGGAAATAGGCATATCTGATCCGTATCCGATTTCTTTTTTATACCTAGTCTTAAGCACAACAAAAACAGTTAAGATTTATGTCTGATCCGTCACCATATCCAACTTGCAAGCAATCGATAACAATGCATATTTCAGCAACGATTTTTGGGTGGGGTGGGCTCCTTTGTCCACCGCTTTGTTTCCCATATTTTATACAGAATTACCGTTGAAGATAAGAATTTTTTAAAAAAAACTAATTTAATCATAGTTAGATAAATAGGAACGTAGAATTCATGATAATAAGAAATTTTATGTTTGAACATTGGAGAAGTCGAAATAAAAGCACGTGCCAAAGCGGTATCCATATGAAATTGTCCCGTTCTATATCACTATGTAAGTGTCAAATTGATATATCCATGTACCATCTGGCATATTCATTTCATACGTATTTTGATTTCGGACATTTAAATTTTAAAATATAATCGTAAATTTTGTAGTGTTTGACTTTTTTTGTCATTTATATTTTTACACGAAATCCTATTTTGGAAGCTTTAACAAATTTTGTTTGGCTTGCATCTAATTCTTTTGGATCCGCAGATACCCACGGGTAATCCGATATCCAATGGGTATCTAATCTAATGGATAACCATTTTAATTGGAGCGGATTGATCCGTTGATCCAATATCATGGATCGGATCGGATCAACTCTAAATGGAGCGGGTTTTCGCCCCACAAACACCCTTACTCCTTGGATCGTTATCGACGAAGACTGATCATGGCAACTTGTATTGAGATAATTGTTTATAGCCATCTCTTGTCATTGACTCATAAGTTACCTCGCTTGGAATCCAACAAGGGTTGTTGATATGGATGAAAACAAATATGAATAAATTCGTATCTGATCCGCTATCATATTCATTTTATATATTTTTGAACATTCATATCCGTATTCGTTTAAAAGTGGATGCATATATGGATATTACTTTGACATTCACTAATATTCATATTCGTATTCGTATTGTTTTCGTGCATAGGTATAGTAATAGATTTATCTATAACTATACATAACAACATTCTATTATTATATTTGTTATTGTTTATATGACGTTATGAAATAAATATATGTGGTACATCACCTAAAATGTAATTTTAGTTAATCTATTAAATGTATTCCTTTCACATTCATATTCATTTTTTAAGGATATGGTAACATGTTTTTTATATCCGTCAATATTCGTATCCGCATTCGTATTCATATTTTTAAATGGATAAAGATACGATTTTACCTGTATTTGTATCCGTATCCAAAAGTTTTCATCCCTAGTTGTTGAGCGTAGATTAAGGCCATGGTATTTGGTGGTGCAGATGAGAGACATATCATTGAGGTTTAAGCATAGTCTAGTGGTTTATTTTTTTATTCAGTTCTCTTTTTGGCTTCCGATGATGCAACAAAGAAAACTTCGGATACGTATGTTTATTTCTCTTTTCAGTTCGTCACGTGGGCATTACTATTCTTTGAAAAATTTTAGATTTTTAATGTTTTTGTATAAATGGTATATCATGTTTGCAATAGACCTTAGTTGGTGTGATATTCGTATAGATATATTATAAGCTACTTAGACATATTTCTGTTGATTTTTTCAGTTTATAAAATAAAGAAGATAAAAATAATTTAAGATAGAATACAAGTCAAGTTGTCTTCTATGGAAAGGACATATTTTTGTTTCTTTTTTATTTATCTTTGTTAGTTGAATTTATTTTTTAATAGAAAATATAATATACAATTAATAAAATAAAATTAAAATCAAAGGAACTTAATTCAAAATAGACTCTATATAAAAGAAAGAAAAGATGTACAACATTATACAAATGCATCCTAAAACCACTTTTCACAAATGATTCTCAATCACTTTAAGGTATTTTTATAATTTAAAGTAATTTTAAATGATGAACTTTAAAAGTGAGTTGGAGTGAATTGGAGTTCGTATGCGCCAAACATAACTTTTGGATTGTGTGTATATTCGAGAAAGTGAAGTTGTTCCATTTGCCAACGATTTACGATAATATTTTTATATCGTTCCATACATTTTTATTGGACTTATGTAAAATAAATTAATTGTCTTTGAGTTACATACAATTACTTATAGATGTTTATAAATGTTTAAAGTTTGTAAAATTGTGTATACTTTTATATGTATTTATTTTTGGGATATTTACATCCATAACCACGAATAATTTCGTAATTACCCAGGAACCCTCGATAATTCGTAATTACACCCAAAATCCTGAATAATGTTTAACTCTTACATGACATAACCCTGTGTTATGTTCCATTTGGGTGATTGTTATACTTGACAATTTCCGTTAAAAAAAGAAAAAATGTCCTAATGCTCAGACTTATTTGCAAGTCGTACACTCTTGTTCTCTCCATCATTCTCACGATGATAAGGTCGTCGTCGTTGAAGAGGAACATCAGCAGACCGCCAAAGACGAGCGTCTTCTCATCATTCATTGGACCTTAATCCCGTTCCCCTTCCCTTTAGGGCCTGTTTGGTTGGAGGGTTGGGTTGGGTTGGGGCAATCTTGTGAATAGTAGCATGTGAAGAGGGTTGGGAAGGTTGTAATAGTAGGTGTTTGGTGGGATGAGGGTTGGGTTGGAGTTGAATGTGACATGATGTGACGTTATGTTGGGTTGTAATGAATGTTGTCATGATTGAGGTATTTATATATGTCAATATTAAATTATATTAAGATGCCTCATTTTGTTTTATTTTTGCATTGAATCCTGTAACCCCTTGATTTATGATTTACACAAGAGTATGGGAATCTCGGAATAGAGAAGGTTTTATGGAATAATAAAACATACGCTACTATTGGATTATTAATTAGATAAGCTGATTTTGGATTAAAAAAATATATCATAGTCATGGATGTCCTAATTTAAATACGGTTAGCGCTGTAATTTAATCGGGGATATGTTAATCGTCTTGTACGATTGTACCATATGTAAATAACGTTGGCTACGAAATTTAAAAATTAAGATCTTGAGAACGCAAAAGGAAATACCATTCCGTAAAACAACAATTCATCAGAGTAGCACGCAAAAGATTCACTTGTACACGGAAACATCATACGATGTGTTTGTCAACCACGTCGTCATCCACATCCGCTAATCCTATGCCGCTCAGCTGCATTCGAAGTGAGTCGACCATCTCCAACAGGGAAGATCTCTGTCCACCGGCATCCTCTAGCTCAGAGTAAAGGCGACACAGTTCCATCTCCTTGTCCTGTACTTCTCGCATTGTAGACTGAAGCTGCCACTGCAATCCCCTGTTCTCTGCCTCCTTTTCCCACAGACGTTGTGCTATGAAGGAGAATGCGTCTACCAGAGTGTCCAATGTCTGTGGCGCCCTCGCGTAGGGGTGACGAGTCCCGCATCGACTGACGGAGCAGACGTAGAACATGCGTCTCACTGGATGTTCCGTCCCCTCCTCATACCTTATAGTCAACGGCAATCCGCACCTGCACCTCTCCGACGCGGACTCCATTGAAAGCGATATGTAAGCTGCAAAGTAAAGTAATGACCATAGTAAAGTGCCCGCATTTCCCGTAAGATATGATAAACGTTTACAATATTGAAATAGATTTTGAAGATACAGAAATCGACATCAAGAGTTAGCAATCATTGCATCTCATGTTAGGCGGCTAAGTTTGCCTTTGACGTCTGTTATTCCACATAGCATTGGCAATTCTGTCTCTCAACAGCTGTCCGCGTCGGATGTCTTCACGAAGGATGCCAACTGGCCGATGTTGCTCCTCGTCCATCTCCTCCGGCAAGACTTCGTCGCGGTCATCGTCAGAAATGGAGTCTCCACCATTTAGCCGTATGAAGTTGTGGATTATGCACGTGGCTCTGACGACATCCCGTTGAATGTTTATTGGATATGCTGGCATATCGCGAAGGCAACGAAATCTATTCTTCCATACCCCAAAAGTACGTTCCACCACGTTACGCAGACAAGCATGACGGTGGTTAAAAAGATCCTTGTGGTTTTCGTAATGACTTCCACGAGCCCTCCAGGCAGGAAGGTGATAGAGGGACCCTCTATACGGCGCTATGAATGAATCCGTATTGGCGTAACCGCAATCCACCAAGTACTTGCAACCCTCGGGTACGACGAAGGAGCCACTCTCTACTGAATGACGGAGTACGGTCATATCCACACAAGAACCCTCCCAGCCAGTAACCACGTACGTGAAGCACATGTTGAAGTCCACTGCGGCCATGACATTCTGGGCAGTGAATAACTTCCTACATCTGTAGGCTCCTTGGACCTCCGGATCAACTTGAGCAGGGATGTAGGTCCCGTCAATAGCTCCGATAACGCCATGTGATTTCGTGGGTATCGATTAAGCATTAGAGGAATAGACACAACGAAGAACGCGACAGATACATATCCCAGTTAAATTACCTTGAAGTACGGGTAGTAACGTGGGTTGGACCTGATTATCTCCGGAGTTACAGGCTGTGCGAGTCGAATATATTCAGACCCCAAAGTGAGGATCTTCGTAAGGACATTCCTAATGTGCCTTGATATAGTCTCGGCACTATGCTGGAACGCCTCTTGAATGACTCTATTTGAATGTGCATTTGTAAATGCGTATAGAAATATGCACACCTGTTCATCGACATCCATATTCCTTGTCTTTGTGAGTCCGTGTTCGCTTAAGACGCGAATAAACCTTCTAAGCATGCTAGGCTTCATTCTGAAGTTTTGAAAGGCACGATCATCGTGACCGTCGAGCATCTCCCTAACCCATTCACTACCGCTTAGTGGCCTTGTATGCAATGGACGAGGGATCCTTCTTCCTTCCTCTACCCACTCGTCTATGGACAACGCTCCTACTACACCGACACAAGCTACCATAATCAAATCACCGAACTCCGCAAAGGGGTTGTAACTCCGAAGCGACATCCCTAAAAAATAATATGACCTGGATGAATGAGGGCTTCAAGCACGAATAAGGCACTTAACATGGGCGTGTAAAAACACTACATTTGTATGGCATGATGCTACCATATTGAAATGTTATTAGACATATAATTTGCAACCGCTATTAGGCAATAGGCTTCTCTCGGCCTAATTAGTGGTGCATTAAACCTGCACGAAAATCACAAAAATGTAACCTGCATAAGAAACATTTCCTATCACTGGCATCCCAAATTTTTTATTTGCATAACACTTTCACCCGCCACTCAAAATCACATACATGGAAACCTGCTTGCAATATCATTCAAGCGTGTAGAACCTACATAACACCTGGAAATGTAGAGAACCTGCATACGCCAAAATAAATGACCTAAACTTGCAAGCAATATCATTCAAGCGTGTAGAACCTAACATAACACCTGGAAACGCAAGCATTATCATAACACCTGGAAACGCAAGCACTATCATTCAAACGCAAGCATTATCATGAAGAAATCGAGACCTATTTGAAACCTGTATCTGCAAGACAGAAAAGTTAAGAAAGGAATGTCGGATACACCTGCTTTTTAACACAGGAAGGCAGATACACCTGCAGGCAAAGTTTGGTTAGTCGAATATTTCAGAGACCAGGAACCTGCAACCTGCAGCAAGATTTCAGCCTCAAATAATGTATGCAGTGTGCACGAAAATTCCAATTTATCCTAGTTCACGTTGCTAACATCCAGTTTAGCGTCAATTATTCGAAACAGTTGATGATCATGAAGCAAATGTTCTCTACGCTTGAGGGGAAATAAATTTGTTCGATGACTTATCACTGTGAAATGGTTTCTTCGATCCAGTCGTTCAGCTTTCGAGGGTCACGCCGCATAAGCATGTAGAGGTTACGCCCAATTGGGGTAGCCAATTCGACCGCAATTTTCCTTAACTGATGTACGCTTAAATCCGGACGCATTGCTCCTATCTCTTGGCATGCCGCATGTGCCACTTCATCTGGGCCACTCCTCGACTCATTTATCGTCTGTGCCAACGACTTCAGAAAATTGTCCATCATTTCCTGCCCCACTTGCGCCCTGGAGACTCCACTTTTTGACTTTTTTCCGATGCTGCCAACGCTGCGTGCATTTCGCTTCCTAGATGAGGGTGAGGGGGAGAACTCGTCGCTGTCGTGCGCTTCTTCTTCAGGTTCTGGCAGGCACTCGTCGAGATCCTCGTCGAAATTAAGCTCCCTCTGGCTTGATTGATGGTGTGAGCTAGATGCTCCGATTGCTGGATTGAAGTTACATGGCCTGGAGGAGGTGGCATGAAGCCCAGTTGCAATGTCCTTACTGAGAAACCTTTGAATGTCGCCGTAGTGAAGGAAGGGCTTGTTGCGGTACTTGCGATACCTATCAGCAATCTGTAACAAATAAAGTAATTGTCAAATGGACACTAACATACATCAATTAATCATCAACTGTCGCACATTACCTCAAACCATGCCGACTCAGAAGGCGGAATAGGCCTGTTGTAGACAGCATCCCATCCCCACCCGGATTTGTTACGAAGGTAAAGGTAAGCGGAGTAGTCCCTTTTTAGGTTCTTCCACCGAGACAGTAGTTGTGACTTTGTGTACTTAAGACCACTGATGGTATTGAACCTGCTCACAATCAGCTGCCAGCCGGGCGCTGTGAATGTGCTACCAGCCCACGAAGACTCGAACTCTAACAAAGTATCAACAAATATCCTATCCATAGCAGGATTCCAATGTGCACTCCCATGCGCAACATCCTCGGAGGACGGTTCGACACCTCGGGCACCATTGCCCGCCCATGCTGACATCGCACTTAAATATGCAAACAAGTTACAACAATGTTGGAAAAGGCTCGAGGATAGCCATTAAATTATGACCCAAGTATGTGAGTGAGGAAGGAATACAATTAAACAAATACCTACTGGACCTCGAATAACGAAGCTATGGTTAAGGACCTCATGTAAAGTTTTAATCAGGATATTCACACAACCTGATGTAAAGTTTTCACGTCTCGAAGAATAATCCAAACCTTACATGCAATGGAGAGAAATAACATAACATAATATGGATACAACTAACTTCGATTCATAGATTTCTGCCATTCAGTAGACATATCTGGGGGTTCTGCCAACACCCAAGAACTATCGATTACAATCATGCCATCTATGCCCTAATGCCCATGACAGGATGAAACCCTTCAAACAAAATAAGTGCCACTGACTGCAGGTCTGTGCCCCTCAAGAAACATTAGTCCCAGGCAATGGTCCAAGTTTTAGTTACATCTTCAACAAGTTGCAATATTCCCAGGTAGGAAAAATAGTTAGAAGGACGAGATGTCATAAATATTGTTATGGAGCCGAAAATGCTAGAAAAGGAGGAAATGGAATAAACCCAGCTGGGTAAAGAGGTAATCCTCGGATTCTAGACACTGGAAATTCAACATCCACATCATACTGGATCTCTCGTTGGACCTCCATCCCAATCAATAATTTTGATTGAGTAAACCAATGTAAGAAAAATCCAACCAAGGTCCCGATACTGTCCAAACATGTCTAAATCCAAGGTTGCAGTTGGTATGTGAGATTGGTATGTCCTTCTCACAAAATTTAAAATTATATAACTAGAATAATGTTTTATTTCATTTCCTCAATGGTGTTCATACATATCGAAACTAACGACTAAATCCAGCAACACATCAAACGAAAAAGACGATCACCGCAGAGAAAGAATCAGAACAGGTCCGACGAGTTGTGTATTCGGTTAGCATCGCAGATATGTTGATAAAAACCTAATCCCGGGTACATTCAAGAAGACTTCATTCAACAAAGAAGACCACTTCCACCAAAACCGAATAGTTGTCATCGCAGAGGAAGGGTGATCCAAAAAGACCAAAAAAGAAATAACGAGAATCACGCTTACCTTCCGAGAATGCACCTCGCAAATGCCAACGTCTCCTCCTCTCCGACCTTAACACCCACACGCGCGAGCTCGTGCAAGATCCACAAGAAGGTCGCGCAATATTTATAGGCGGACACTTCCTCCTCGACCTTGCTCCTTCGCCTCCCTCCCCTCAATGGACGAGGAGACGCGCGGGGGGCTGCGGACTCACAAGAATCGGCGCGCTGCTCCATCGTAGGCCTGCGCGGTGGGGAGGGATGGGATGTATGCTGCGGGCGCCCATATGTCTACTGGAAACTCGCCGACCCTCTTCGACTTGTCAAAACCCTACCTGCAGGTGTTGTCGGGCCAGCGGAAGACCAGGAGAACGGAGGAAGACGACCTTCGAAGGGGAAAGGGGTTTGTTTCCAACCGATGCATCTCGGGCATGCCAAAAGTTGCGCCTCCTTCGAGGCATTGAATGGACAGTACGTGCAGAAGGGTCAGAATTAAAGCTTCGAGTAGACAAAAGTATCGCACGCCAAGACCCTCTCCGACCCGCTCTACCCGCTAAACAAACGGGGGTTGTGAGGGGGTGACCCGATCCGACCCGGGTCACCCCTCCAACCAAACAGGCCCTATGAGATGCAATCCAATGAAATCGCCCTATGATAGTAACTGCTATTATCGTGAGGCACAATATGTTAATTATTTGGAAACAAACCCTAAGGTCCGATCTTGGAAACATCTTGTTGCCCGTCATAACGGATCCTACTAGTGTTGTATGATGTCTCTCACGGCGCACGGGTTCATATCTAAATAACTAACATTTAATATTTGACTAAGTTCAGCGGCGAATCTATAGGTACATGCAAGTATATTAAGTCTTTGGACCTTAATCTATCGAGAAAACAATTCCTAATCTAGGGCTCATTTACAGAAAACAAAAAAATAAATTAAAAAATAAAGGCAAAAAAACGTCAAAAACCATCAAGGTCCACAAGGGAACAATCCCTCGAGCAGTGGACCTCGGGAAGTCGAACTGTGGCTGAGGGTCCTGATTTATTACAATTATATAGGTCACTCTCTCACGTGAATATACATAATAAATAAAATAAAAAATGCAGAATAAAATAGGCTCTCTTCAAAATTCTCATCCGTCTGCCCTTGATGCTCTCTCCTGTCAATTGAGTAAGAAAGGTTGGCTCCGCCTTGCTTGGGTACGTAGGTCTTCCTAGGAAGTCCTCCCTCGCGTGGTGGTCCCTCGTAACAAAGTCAAACAAGAAGTGTGTCAAACAGTTCACAATTAATATCAAAACATATTGAAAAATAAATACTAACAAAAATAAATAAAAAATGCAACAAATAAATGGACAAGAGAAAATAGACAAAATAAAAAACTCCTACTATGCAGCGTTGCTCCCCGACAACGACATCATTTGATAAAGAGGATCTTCCCTGAGGATCTGCTAATCAAATTCAACTAGCGTCGCTGAGGCGACCGTTCGAGAAATCCCAACTTTAATCAATGATTAACCCACAATATATATATAAAGCAATGAAAATAAAAAATGTGGAGTTAAAGTTTATTATAACTCTACAACAAAATGTGTATACGCATAAACATGTGTAGAGGTCGAACTCAGGGAGCAAATGGTAGAAGTAGGCAAAAATAATGCTAAAAAACTTGTCTTTTATCTCTTATCTATTGTTGATGTCTTTCTGGGTTTTTAATTATATATATATTTATTTGTTTTTGTTTTATATTTTTGTATTTCATTTTTAATGTTATTATTTTTATATTTCTTTTTATATTTTTTTGATTTTTATATTTCCTTTTCTTTTATTACATATAATATAGCATATATTAAGCTTTATATATATAACATAGAGTCATACATTTATGAACAATAATAAATATTGATAAAATGCAAAAAATAGTTTGTTTTTAGATTTTATAATTTTTATAATATTGTTGTAATTTTTCTAGAATATTTGCTAATTTTTACGTATTTTTAAAGTCAAAAATATCACAAATAATGGATTAAGTAAATAGGTCGACATTGAATTGGATTTTAAAAATAATAAATAGGTCCCAAAATCATACAAATTAATTTTAATATATAAATATTTATATAAATAAAATTATAAAATAGGAAAATATATTTTTGGATTTTTAAATATTTATATTTTTATAAAAGATTTTGGGATTTTTCAATTTTTAAGATTTTTCTTTTTCCATTTTTAGTGATTTTTAATCTGTAATTAAAATAGGATAAAATATACTATATATTTTAAAATTTTTAGAGATGTTTTTATATTTTTTTGGGTATTTTCTAAGCTAAATAGTACAAACATAGGCTCCTTTTCATTTTTAATAAATGGATTAAATGTCTAAAAATGTGAAATAAATACATGGCATGAAAGTACATGGAAACATGCATTTATCCCTATTTTTGCGTATTTTTAAGAGCACATTAGCTATTTATAAAATTTAGAGAAAATTCACAAAATTGTGTCCTGGTAGGGGCATAATTGTAAAAAAATAAAGCTCAGGGATGCATATGTAATTTCGCTAAAAATATACAACTTTAATTTTTATTGGACTAATAAACAATTACAAAAATGGTAGGGCTTACTTGCAAATTCACCACCTCACGTGGGACGACACGTGAGGTGACGCATAATTGATCCAGATGTAATAGCCATCATTTTTTTGGTAGGTGCAAGCTCATAGGATGGAGGACTCGCCTAGATACCAGCTCCCTCGAGCAGAAACAAGCCTCCAACGTTGTTTCTAGAACTATCAAGCCTCCACCGGAGCCCACCGCGCGGCCCCCTTCCACGAGCCGCCAAACCTGCATGCACCGGCCTCCGCCACTGCCTTTCAGCATTAGCTCGTGCCACCTACAACAGAGAAACGACAAGAGGAACAAAGATTCGCGTGCCCCTTCACCCCTTCCTTGAGCAGTACCTTCTCACAACAAAACTCCATCCTTGTCATCTGTGACTCCCCCACCTTCAGATTGAGTTGAAAACCCCCCATACGAGGGAGGCCACCACCACCAACCCCACCTTCGCTTCCTTGCAATCGACGGTTGAGAGATGCCACCACCAACCCCACCCTTGCAGCCAACTGCCAAGAGGGCGACGGAGGCGAAGCCTAGAGTGGCAGTAGCCTCCAAGAGCTGGGGAAGGAGCGACAGAGGGGCTAGAGGCGGGGGCTGAAAGTGGCAGCAAAGGGGGGAGGAGGTGTGGGTAAAGGAGGGAGGTGGTTGTTAGAGGAGGCGCCTAGCCTGGAGGGAAGGGGGTAGCTGGCGACAGGCCTGAGGCGGGAGGCAAGCCTGGAGGGGGCTGGCGACCTATAGCGAGAGGCGGGCCTGGAGGGAGGGGGCAACATGCCTGGAGGGGGTGGCGGGTTGGAGGGGAGGAGGAGGGGCAAGTTTGCGAGTGGAGGGGGTGGTTGCAGGCAGAGGAGCGAAGGAGGGGCGTGGTTACAGGCGAAGGAGAGGTGGGTCGAGGAGCTTAACGAGGGAGGAGTCGGGCAGAGGAGACGGGAAGGGCGAAGAAGGTATGGGTGGGCTTTTTTATTTTGATTAACTTCAACCATTAGATCTAGGATTGGTTAGATTAACTCATTACTCGAGTCGAGGTAATGATCAAAACTAACAGAAGGTTATAGATGTAAAACAGAGCACTTATTCAAGGTCCTGAGTGTAATTCGTGATTATCGACAGTCCCTGAGGTAATTATGAAACTACGAGGTTATGAGAGTAAATATCCCTTTATTTTTTTATTTTCCTAATTTCCTTATTATTTTTAAGTTTTTGTTTTGTACATATTTTTATTTTTAAGCAATAAAAAGACGTTCTTATTTTACAAGTATAAATTAAAAAAACAAATATTAACGCATGTAAGAATGTATGTGTTGAGGAAAATAGCTCAATTTTTTATTCTTAATCAACGAGTTGAATGTCGTGTTACCCCTAATATGTTGGTTGTATCCGGAATCTTGTATCAGAAATCTCTTGACAAAGTTGGTCGGTCGAATAGTTGGTGATCTTGACATCACACTCAAGACTCGAATCAAAATTAGGTTTGATCACATTTGAAAACCGTTCTGAGATGTGATTTGAAGTCGGAGATTTGAGTCTGCTCATATTTGGACATCGATCCTTGAGGAATTATCCTAAGATAACTACCAAGTTACCCCCAACCCCAGTGGATGTCCATGAGTTAATAATGTTGTGTGCTTGCTTAAGAGGATTAATTTATGATTAAATACCAATATTTACGATTATACACCATTATGAACTCTAACTAAACAGCGGAAATCTTAATAATGGTATGTCAATGCTACCAAATGAATAGTAAATTAATAAATGAAATGGCCGATTTTCATAGTAAATACGTATATCTCTAATAGATAGATTTGTGGACACCTTTCTTGCTTTATAAGCTCTGTTTGGTTGCAAGGTTGGGCAGGATTGAGTTGGTCTAACCTGAGGTATCCCTCCCTCCAACCCTCCTCACAGTTTACTATTCACGGGATATCTCAATCCAACCCTGCCCAACCCTGCAATCAAACGAACCCATAGGGTGTGTTTGGATAGTGGATTTAGGTGGGTTAAACTGGTTGCAGGTAATCCATTTTTAGGTTTTGGTGTTTGGATAGATGATTAAACTGGAGGTGGGTTAGAAGTGAGTTTATTGTGATATGATTGTATTGAAGTTTGAAAAAGTGAGTAAGCTCCGTTTGGTTGCAGGATTGGACAGGATTGAGTTGGTCCAACCCGAAGTACTCCTCCTTCCAACTCTCCCAATCCTCCTCACAATTTACTATTCACGGGATACCTCAATCCAACCCTGCCAAATCCTGCAATCAAACGAACCCTATGTGTTTAGGTAGATTAAACTGGTTGGAGGTAACTCATTTTGGAGTTTTGGTGTTTGGATATATGGTTAAACTGGAGGTGGATTTATTGTGATATGATTGTATTGAAGTTTGAAAAATTGAGTAGTTATTCTGATGCGATTGTATTGGAGTTAAAAAAAGTGAGAAGTAGGGTAGTTTATAATTTTTATATGATATGATTGTATAATATATTATTATGGAGAATTGATTTATTTATTTTTTTTAAAAAAAAGTAAACCTCACCTAAAAAGAGGAAGGAGTGGATTAGGAAGGGGAGTTTACCTTACTTCTTAGAATAATTTATTTACTTCCACCTCTTTTCCATTCTGATTAGAACAAAATCTGATTATCAAGCTACAAGATCAGTGGGCTTGCGTAGCACTATCCACAACAATGCATTGATGGCAAGTAAGCATTGACCACCACTATCAATTGTCCACAACAACCGAACCACACTAAAAGTTGTCGATCTAACAAAACCAACCATAACCGGACGGCAAAAACATGCGGGAAATGCATCACCAATTGGTTCATCATAATAATACTTCAAATTTACATGTGAACACGTACTACTACATATCTTGCCACCTATTATATCCACATAAATAACGAGATGCTCTTAAATTTTCCCATCATACATAAATCACACCGAGCGGATGCATCAAACTCGACACAAGCACACGAGAATCCGCAAAGCCAGGCACATATCACACACTAACGCTGAAATCAAGGACCCTTACTTGGAGACGGAGACGCCCTTCCCCCGGAGCTTGACCTCCAGCACCCTCTCCATCTTCGCGAGCACGGCCTGATCCGGCACCGCCCGCCCGCTCTCGTACTCCTGCACCACCTGCGCCCGCTCGCAGATCCTCTTCGCCAGCTCCGCCTGGCTCATCCCCTTCGCCGCTCGCGCCCTCTGGATCGCGAGCCTCACCTCCGCACCCACCCTCTCCAGCGCCGCTGGCTCCGTCTGCTCGTCGAGCTTCCTCGCGCGCCCTGCCGTCGCCGCTGCTGCCCCTGCCGCCTTCCGGTTCGATCCCGCGTCGTGCTTCTTGACCGTCGTTATCTGAGCTCCCGCGCGGATGGCCTGCGCCACGGCCTTAGGGTCGCGGAGCTCCGACGCCCTCGGCTGCCTCCGGCGGGAGAGTACCACCGGATCCCAGTCCTGCGTGATGGCGCCCACGCTCCTCACCGGCATCGTTGGTTGATATTTTCGAGGTGCGATCGGTGGGAGTGGCTGTGAAGGCCTTTTACAGGGGATCTGCGTCTGGAAGGTTCTCGGCTACGTAAAGAGGTGGTAGTGGTTCGTTATTTCTGGGGGTCTCGGGAAGCTTCGATTTCGTGGTTTTTTTTATTCGTAAGGCCCAAGTTTGGAAAGTTCGGGTTGATTGGGGTCAAGGAAGGGTTTGGGTCGAGCATGATCCAACGGTTGTATTGCATTACAGCATTAGAGGATCCTCACTCTTCAAGGAATCCGACTGGAATGTTTGGGTTGGGCTCATAAAGCTTACATACACCTTATGGATTAGTTTCTTTGGTTGTAATCAAGGTTTTAAACTTTGATTTTGATTTCATTTCGAGATGTGAAAAAAAAACGAAACAATTTTGAAACTTTGAAGAAATTTTATCAATTTCGACCAAAATCAGCTTAGATTTGTAAAGGAAAGATATATATTGAGATTTCGATATCATTTTGATAGGATATCGAAAATGAAATTTTGCCGAAATTTCGTCGAAATTTCACAAAATTTGGGACCGTAGTTGTAACATCCTTGTCTTAGTATGCAAGGAGTTGGATTTCTAACACGGTAGAATTTGTTTGACCCTCTTCTCTCATAATCTCTTCCACTGAGAGTCGAGTACTCAGGTAAAAAGAGGGAAGAAGTTATTGGTCCCTAATCCCTATACCGTGGAGATTAGAGTATGTATATGAAGAAATAGAAAGTTGTAATCTTGGATGTTTTCAAACCCAAATGTTGTTGCTTCTAATTGATATGAGTGTGATTAAGCAAGATTAGTTGGTATGATTGTTTCTCGTGTACTTAATGAATATATATTTCATGCAATCTTCAGCAACTCATACCCATTCACTTGGATTCAAGGGATGTTTGGTTCATTTACAAGAGCTTTTAGAAAGGTCTACATGTATTTACCTTATAACTGTGAATGAACGGTCCTAATGACCAAGCGAAGACTGATACAGTATTGACCATAATAGAGGATCCGTGTGTCATGCCCCCAAGGACCAGATACTCAGTAAACCATTTCTGCATGCTGAATAGTTTCACATCTAAAATATAATCACAGGAGAATAAGCATAAAAGACTGGAGTTTTCTTTTCACTCGTACATGTATCTGTTGTTACCACGAGGATCGAGGTACCTAATGTCCAGTCTTAGACAGCCTGCAGTGTCTAACAGATCGGATCTGGCAATCGTTGTATCGGTTCCTCTCATGACGCTCGATACCCGATCAATGTCATAATCAACAACAATCAACCCACAAATGTTGCAACGAATGGAAATGTGAGTCTAAATTTATTTTATTTAACCCTACAAAATGTGTATAATGGATAAGCAGTATAGTGTCGAACTCTGGGGAGCAAATTGGTAGGTAGGTTAATTATTAATCATTATTATTGATTAATATAATTAGTTTTTTTTTACTTTTTTAGCCTTTTCTTATTTTTATGTGGGCTTTTAAAAATATTTAGTTTTTATGGTTTTTTAATTATTTTATATTTTTTATATTTTGAAATTTTGAAATTTGTAGCGTTGTCCACACTACAATACTTTCGTTGTCGTTCTGCTTCTAGAATGATTTCCTCCAGATTCGAGCTTATGACAATGCTCGAGGACACATGTGTACTCTTCTCGAAGAATGCACCAACGCCAAATGCTATCCATATCTTTCTGAAAAGGTATGGATATTCCAACTGGTAGAAACGAATATCTGACAGAAATGTATTCTTCTTTACTCTTGTCCAATCTTGCGGAACTTTCTCAGAAATAAGATAGTTCACAATATTGACATACCAAGGGAGAGAAGAAATACTTAAATGGATTCATCTGAGAAGGTTTCTGATATCGACATGCTACTTACCTGAGTCTGGAAATTTGATTCTGGATAGGTGATCCGCTACTATATTTTTAACTCTAGGTTTATCTCTAATTTAATTTCAAATCAAATTCCTAGAGCATAACGATCCATCTGAGTAGATGTGATTTTGCATCCTTCTTATGTTCTAAATATTGGATAGCACAGTAGTCATTGTAGACAATGACTTTGGATCCAAGGAGGTGTGATCTGAACTTCTCAAGGGCAAATATGGCTGCCAACAGCTCTTTCTCTATAACTGTGTAGTTCTTTTTTGTGTCATCAAGTGTTCTGTTGACGTAATGAATGGTGTAGGCAGATTATCTCTTCTTTGTCCTAGAACAACCCCAGTGGCAAAATTCGGGGCATTTGTCATGACCTCGAATGGAAGAATCCAATCCGGTGACCGTAGGACAGGAGATTGAGTGACTAGTTCTTTCAATTGAGTAAAGGCTTGGAAAGATTTCTTATTGGCAACATATTTTATGTAACGTCCCAGCCCCCAGGTGTTACATGTGGGTTTTCCTGTTTGGGGCATGTAACATATTTTATGTAACGTCCTGTTTGGGGCAACATATTTCAACTGAGTGGGTTTTCCATGTGGTACTATGTTTGGGGCAAGATTTCCAACGAGTCCAAAAACACGTAATTCCGGTTTCGGATGTGGGAGATATGCCTGTTTTGGTGAAGAGGAATTATGGATATTGAGGTGATTTAATGGTTACGGATTTGAATAATTAATTTCGAATTAGGGTGGTTTTAGATTTTTTAAAACTAATGTTTTAATCCTCAACTATATTAAGACCCCCATCCTTCATCTCTCCTCATTCACACTCCTTCCCAAACCCTAATCCATCATTTTCTTCTTCCCCAAGTCATTCTCTTATCTCATTTGCCTTCTCCTCCTCTAGAGAACCAAAGGGAGAATGGTGCAAGCTCCGTAGCATTGCGACAACAGGAAAAGGAGAAGCGCCATCGGAAGGGAAAGGCACTTCTCTCATCGGACTCTTGATGGAGCGATCAAGCAGGCGAATCAGAGATGTACGTTATCATAGGTAACGGATCTTTGACTCTCTCCTCCTTTATTCTTTCGCATATACTACGAGTTTGGAGATTGTCTTTGGGGTTGAATATCCGATTTTGATCCGACCCCGGGATCACCTCTTGTTGTTGGTACAATGTTGTGTTTGTCATCGAATAATTTATGTTTCTTGTAGGTTTATGCGTAATAGTTGGAAATTTATTTATTAAAAAGAAAAGGTGTTATATGAAATTGAGGAATGTGGTAATAAGGTGTTATGTGATTGGCATTAATGTAATTTTGGACCATGATGCAGTGGATCGAGAGGAAGAGTATATATCAAAAGTTATCACCCTTGAGAGTGGACTCTCCCAGACGTAGATCTGGTCGTGCTTATTTTGAAGTCCAACATAAGTTAATTAGGATATTTGAGGATTTATGTTAGTTTGGAATGTTGAATACCTGTGGTAGTTGTTTGGACCCTAACTTTGTATTGACCTTATATTTATACATGCATCCTTCTCTACGTTATAAGATATACCCCCTACTAATCTATTACAATGAATCATATGCCAGTTTTGTTTACATGTTAAGTTCTCACGTGAATATCATTAAGGAAAATTATATACCCTGTGTTACGTACTTGGGATTATATGTTAAGAGTCGTGAATGATGTTGACGCAAGATGCTTGGTTTCAGGTTCTAAGATAAGAATGTATAATTTCATTGGAAGTATGAAGGAATGACATATGAATTAGTCTTGATTAGAATATATCATGTGGGGATATATTGTGCATACGAGAAATACATGATACACCATTATTTATGGCACATATATGTGCCAAGTCTTCTCTCCGGGTAATTAGGGTAGAGTTAGTTTTCTACAACGAGTAATATGTGACCCACTAATTATGGAACTCTATTTTTGGGTAATTTGGGTAGAGTTAGTTTTCTACATCGACTAATATGTGATCCACTAATTATAGATTTTTTTTATAATTTAGTGTAAGCAAATTTTTAATACCACTTTTACGTAAAATATTTCCATGATCTTGAATAAAACTTATGCCCTTAATATTATATCAAGATGTATTAAGTAGAACAATCCCCTAAAGGTTAGGAAAAGCTTACCAATACTCATGGTATGCGTATAAATCTCTTAGAATGGAATTATCACACGGACTCTGTGGATTCTTTCTTTTGGTTAAAAATAAAAAGGTGTGTTGTTAACGACCAGTTGTTAATAAGTTCACTAATATTAGGTGAATGATATGGCATTAGTTTTTGGTTTATATAATTTTATCATCTGTGTTTAGTTTTGACAGGATAATATTAAATGCATAATATGAGTATAATGAGGACGTATCCCTAAATAGCACCGTACGGTTGGAGATATGTGGTATCTAGGTGTTAAATGGATGGCCAGGTGATTCACAAAAATCCATTTGCAAATTCCAACCTTGAGTTTTTTTGGATAAAATAAAATAATGCACAAGGGGGCGAAAAAAATTAGTACTACAAGGTAGGTGCACACCCTTGTAGTCCGGCTGGGCCGACAGTGAGTCATCCCCACTCGAGAGGCATCACAAAGTGGGGTGGTGGTAGGTACTCTGGTGGAATTGAGGTTAATGCACGCGTGCATCGCACCGTACGGATCCGTTTTGTGGTACTTATGTTGGAGAGAGCGAGACTCCTCCGGCAGACTCGGTTGACGGAGTTACGACTCTTCGGGCTATATGCTCCCTGTCACGGGTGTTAGAGTACTACCAACTAGACTAGCTGAAGAATCGCGTTTGCGCATGGGTTTTAGGTTGCACTATGAATGGAGTGTTGCAGACTTCATTCCTAGTGTATGCTTTCTCCTTTGACGAATGAGTCTGGGATAAGTAAATAAAAATATGGGTTAAGATGTGTCAAAGAATTGATTTTTATTGCATATGTCATAAAGGTCTAAAATATAAGTGATTGTATATTGTTATATGCTTTGATAATGTTCTCTCCTAAACTTGTTCAGTTACTGCATTTGCATTACCTACCTATAATCTCTTGATTTATAATTTATCTTATCCTTACTGGGTCAATTGACTCATAAATTACATTCTTTGGAAATCCAACAGGAAGTGCAGAACAGGAGACGGAGGCTCTCATTTTCGGTGGTGCATCTGTAGGACATTGTTGAGGTTGAGGCTTAGTGCTGTAGTTATTTTATTTCCCTCTGTTTCATCTATTATGATGTAATAAAGAGACTCTGAAGTTTTATTGTTATCCTTCTGTGGACATCTAGTTATCAATGGAAGTTTAAATTTTTTTTCTATAATTATTTCTGTATGAATGGTATATCATGCAGGTTGTCTATAACTGTTGTTGGGTAATAATGGGAATGGGTGTTGAGATGCGCTCCCATCGAGGCAGGGGCGTTTCATTTTATCTCCTTTCCTAGCAATTCGGTGAGAGGTTGGGCAATTTTACTGAAGTCTTTGATGAATCTTCTGTAGAATCCTACATGCCACATAAATGACCTCACATTTTTTATTATTCAAGTGGCTCAAGTTTAGCAATAACATCAGCCTTCGCTAGGTCAACTTCTATGCATCGCTTGGAGACGACATAACCTAGCACAATCCCTTCGGTGACCATGAAGTGACTCTTTTCCCTTTATAGAGCCAAATCGACTTCACGACATCTCGTAAGCACTCGATCTAGGTACGCAAGATTAGCATCAAAACTATCATCGTGAACTGAGAAATCGTCCATGAAAACCTCAAGAAAGTTACCCACTATGTCGACAAAAACAACCAACATGCACCTCTGGAATGTAGCAGGCGTGTTATATAATCCAAAGGACATTCGCTTGAAAGCGTATGTGCCAAACGGACATGTGAAAGTGATCTTCTCATGATCTTCAAGAGTGATTGCCATTTGGTTGTATCAAGAGTACCCATCCAAGAAGCAAAAAAACTCTTTCCCTGCCAACCTCTCAAGTACTTGATCATTAAAGGGTAGAGCAAAGTGATCCTTTTTTGTTCTTGAATTCGAGCGTTTATAATAACACAGATACACCATGAAGTGGGTACTCGGGTAGAAATATCCTCTCCTTGATCATTTGTGATCACCGTAATCCTATATTTCTTCGGAACTACGTGCAATGGGCTAATCAATTCGAGTCAGAGATAGGATAAATAAATCCAACCTCACACCATTCAATTATCTCTTTCATGATGATGTCCCGAAGATTTGGGTTTAACCTTCTCTTGAATTCGCGGGACACTTTACAGTCATCATCTGAGTTGATATAGTGTGAACACAAGGCCAGATTTATCCCTCAAAGATCCGAAATATTCCTACCAAGTGTCTTGTGATTTTTCTCTAGAATATCTAGCAAACGAGATTCCTAATCCATGGTCAATCTACTACTAATGATGATCGGGTACGTATCCTGGTCACCCGCAAAGTAAAACGTACTTAATATCTGTCAGAAGCGGCTTTTAACTCTGGCAATTTCCAAGTCAGCTTCTCGGCTACTTTGGAAACTGAACCGGTAGGTGAATAATATACTAGCAATAAAGTGTTGTTCACCTCCATCACTCTTGGATCTAACAATAATGTACCGAACATATCTACAATGATTTCATCTTGTTCTGTTTGACATGAATCTTCTTCGAATAGCTCGATTAATGTTTCAGAATTATGCTCCATGGTGGCAAAGGATAAGCTTGAACTTTGCTTTCCAGGTCCTTCTCTGGAAAGAGGATTTCCTATGTCAAAATGTTATTCAAAGATAGGAATGGTTCTCTAATATGTTCAATAACATCACAGTCTTTTTGTAGGTGATGATGGATCTCTTTTCTCATATGTGCTCGTTGTGGCTTTCGTCTCATTGATAATATCTATGATAACCTTTTCATTGCAAGCGTGGAATGTGATATTCCAAGACCTGTAATCAACTACCGCTTCGATTGTTTAGAGGAATAATCGACCAAGAATAATCAAGGTATGGAGTAACGGTGCAAGAGAATCCATGTCCAGGACAATAAAATCCACTGAGAATTTCATGTATTGTACCATTACGATAACGTCATCTAATAAACCTTTGAGCCGCTTAATGGATCGATTAGCAAACTGAAGGATCATGTGTGCGGGTTTAAGCGGACCCAGCCAAAATTTTCGAAGCAATGATGAGGAAATGAGGTTAATAGAGGTACCAATGTCAAGCAAAGTTCGCTAAAAAAATATGATCAAAATTTTCACCAGCCTCTACGATTCAATAATTGAATCAATAGATGTATGATCATTAAGATGGCCATGGTACGTACCATAATTGTACTAAAGGACCTATTATGCAAATTAGTTATTCTTCATTTCAGATCATGGAATGATATTCATAATAACATTCATTGCATAATGGCTCGCCATGGGCTTCCATGTCCAATAGTCTTCCACTAGCACAAAGAACCATTAATGGGATAATCATTTAAACCCATACTCACGTGACAATCATAGGATATTTCTAAAAATAGTTAGGTAAGCTGATCAGTCATTCTGTTCCCAAGAGACTATGCCAAATCCTTTTACAACACTTGCATATCCCCAGTAACAATGCTCGCATCCAATGCAAATGTTGCATCTTATGCAATCAATACTCAATTTTGTCAGTTATAGTATCCTTGATACTACTGCTCAATTATTATCATAATAACCAATATTTCTATAATCCATATTAGAGTACCCTTATTCCTGAAGATCTCTATCTCTTAAGGTATCTGCAGTTAAGAACTTTTAGATCTCTGTCTATAAAATCTTAATTTCTTGAAGATAAGACTTAGAGATCACTATCTCTAAAGTCTTGTTATCTTTGAAGATATTGTTGTTATTGCAATCAAGTATTTTATCTCCATAGTAGGATTAGTAACAGTTTACTACTCCCACTCCATGGTAGACATCTGGCATTTTTACACATCTATCATACACTCGGCTTCTCGTAACTGATGCACAAGGGCAAGCAGTTTTTAGCATCCATTTCCTCAACTCCTTGAGATGCTATCTCTTTAGATAGGTCAGTACCATATCTTAAGGGGAAGGAAGCCTTCTTTGGGATTTTCCAAGAATGGAATATGTCCAAGGTGTACTACAAATGTAACGGTCCCAATACCCTCTTCTCTATGCATCTGAACACCTTCCGAACTAAGATCCAAGAGATATCCTTGAGATCATATCTCAAGTTATGGAACAACCAGATTACAAAATATTTATTATTATCCTTATATCATTCCAAATGATTAAGATATCATATACATTTAGCACGATGAACACAAAGGCACTCCCATTAAGCTTCACATGATTTATCAAGATTCTATCTGAAAATCATAACATTTATAATTTCATCAAATCTTATGTTCCAACTACAAGAAGCTTATTTGAGTCCATAGATGGAGTTATTCACACCTTGATTTCCTCAATCATGAAGCCCTGAGGCTACTTCATATGAATATCCTCAAAAAGATATTCATAGAGGAATGCAATCTTGACTTCCATCGTGAAGATGTAAAAGTCAAGTTGTGTAGCTATAGTTAGCAATATTATGATGGGTTTAAGCAAGGACACTGAAGAGAAAGTCTCATCGCATGCGATGTCTTCTCTTCGGTGTGTATCTTGTGGATACGAGTCGTGCTTTGAAGGTTTGTACCTTCTCATCAGATTCCCTCTTTCTCATGAAGATCCATTTATACCTTAACAGGTCTTACCCAAATAGGTGGATCCTCGAGGGTTCATATACAACACTTGTATATGAAGTCTACTTTAGACTTTTATTGCTAAAATCCATCTTTCCATGGCATGATCTTTAGAAGCTTCATCATATAAAGTCAGATCATTGTCAAACTTAACTGACACATGGAATACATCCTCAAACTCATTTGAAGAGGTATTAGTGTTTCATCTTAATTATTCTATTAGTTTTCGATTTCAGGAGCCTCATTATCTTCTCAAGATTAAATGAATTCATTCACTTCATTTTCATCTTGATTCTCAAGAGAGGTCATACTCTAAGAACCATATTCTCAGAGATGAGATCTTTTAAGAATCTCAAGGTCATAGGTATCCGATACAATTCTTATTTTCCTAGTGAAGTAGCACTCAGGTGTAGATTCCAACTTATTTGCATGGAACCTTATTAAGGATATATATTATAGTCTCTACTACATATATACCTTGGAAACTAAGAGATAATTATGCTAAAAATCATCATTGATTAAATCATGTCACACATCATATAATTGTATCTCCCTACAACTCTATTGAGTTTAGGTGCATCAGGAGGAGTGAGATTGGAATGATATTCATATCTCCATAATGCATTCCTTGAATTTATCTAATAGGTACTGTAACACCCCGCAATTTTCAACTTTTCTGAGGTCTTAAAACCTATTTAATATTATACTTAAAAGAAGCGTCTCGTTGCAAGCTTTCCAACGAGTCTGAAAACGTGCGATTCCGAGTTCGGACGCGAAAGTTATGGGTGTTTTAGTGACCTTGTGATCTTAGAATTAGTGTTTTAATTAACTACGAGAATGGGGATTATCCCACACAATTTTAGAGAGTTGTTGATGAGTGGTGCCTTGGGATTCATGCCCATACCTCCTAAATTCCTCCCACGCGCTCACCTCTTCTCTCCATTGTCTTGGTAATTGAAATTCCCCCTAATTCCTTCCATCATTTTCTTATAACCCCGATTGAAACGCTCCGCCTCGACGGGAACGCATCTCAACACCCATTCACATTATTACCCAACAACAGTTATAGACAACCGACATGATATACCATTCATACAAAAGAATTATAGGAAAATTTTAAACTTCCATTGATAACTAGATGTCCACAGAAGGATAACAATAAAACCTCAGAGTCTCTTTGTTACATCATAAATAATTGGAAAGGAAGGATAATAGAAACTACTAAGAAACTAGTCCTCAACCTTAACAACGTCCTGCAGATGCACCACCAAAGATGTGAGCTTTTGTCTCCTGCTCTACACTTCCTGTTGGATTTCCAAAGAATGTAACTCATGAGTCAACTGACTCAGTAAGGATAAATATATTCTAACTTAAAAGAAAATAAGTAGGTAATGCAAATGCGGTAACTGAAAAAGTTTAGAAGAGAACATTTTTAAAAGCATATAACAAATTACCACCACCTATTTTCTAGTCCTTTAACACGTATGCGATCAAAATAGAAATTTTAACATATCTTAATTCATACTTTCCTTACTTATCCCGGACTCGTTCGTCAAAGGAGAAAGCATGCACTAAGAATGAAGTATGCAACACTCCATTCATAGTGCAATCTAAAACCTGTGCGCAAACGCGATCCTTCAGCTAGTCTAGTTGGTAGTACTCTGACACTCGAGACGGAGCTTATGGCTCCGAAGAGTCGCAACTCTGTCAATAGAGTCTGCCGGAGGAGTCTCGCTCGCTCCTTAACAAGTGCAGCAAAAACAGATCCGTATGATGCAACGCACACGTGCATCCACCTAAATTCCACCAGAGTACCTACCACCCCCTTACTCTGTGATGCCCCTCGAGTGGGGTGACTCACTGTCGGTTCAACCGGACTACAAGGGTGTGCACCCACCTTGTAGTATTTCATCAAGTTAATAACCGGTCCATTAATAATTGTAAGATCCAAGTCACCATCAATGCCATTAACATTACTTCCAACCACATTCATTAGTCTCGTTTTTTTTTCATTTCACATATTCGGATTGCTAGACAAGAAAAAAAATACACAGCACAACTCCAGTGATAATCATTCTCCCACAAGCATACATCTCTCTAATCAATAATCACGATGCTCTCCATCTAAATAACATACTTAAAGTAATTATGAGAAAGGCTTGATTTACCCATCATGAGATACGAACTGTGTTATAGTCAGAGTACACAATTCTCGAATAAATGATGCTAAAACGATGATCATGAGGTATATTATTATCAATTTTGTGCAGTATGGTACACTGTATACATGTTGTGAGCACGCACATACACGTATATTACATATAAGAACTCTACCGTTCAGGCGTGGATGCAGTTGTTTTTTTTTAAAAAAAGAAAACAACCAAACATCATCGCATACGGAAATAGTGAAACACAATGGAGAGGACTATACTAATATATCATATTAATTGCTATGGATTAAAGCATACAATCCTTATACATCCACGATCTGGAGTTTGTATTTGTACCTCTACCATTACATGAACTAAGGGGAGGACTAATAATAATCATATATTGTTGTGCAAGGAGTAACAACTCTTAATGTCCAAACCCAATATCTTATTCGTATATGCCCAACTCAATTACGTTGAAGCTAATTTCATAAAACATGAACTTATAGTTTAGATTACATCTCAGCCCAACATCCCCACAAATAGTAACACCAACGCCTACAATCACGTAATCTTTTAATACACTAACTCCTAAAGTGTATGGCCATCTCGAGACATAAAGTATTCTAAATAATACCATACTAATTCATATGTACATACATACATATATATCCTAACACGTGTATATCAAAGATAAGGTGTCTTTATTCCTTTCAATGCAATACCTACGATTTTAGAAGATCTTCACAGTAACACTCCAGATGAATATGTCTCCAATAGAATTAATTATCACATTCTACTCATATATAAGAAAAAAACATTAAAAGATAGTACACCTACGAACAGATTTGTTTGATGAGAATACGTTCTAAAGTGAAATCTTAGATATACTTGATCGTATACAACAAGTAGAGATGAGATACTTCACGGGGCTAAATCTCCGGGCGTTACTATAGGGTTTTGTTTTTGTTTTCTTTCAAAGCGGTGATTAAAAAAATCAAGGTAAAGAATACCAACAGCAAGAGGATGATCCCAGGGAAGGATCGAAACGAAACATCAAACCCCAAAATCAACAAACTCCATCATCGCAAGGTACGCGAAATAAATTAGAGAATGTCAAGATCTGTTACCTATGTTAGCGTACGCCTCCAATCCGCGTTCTTGATCGCTCTATCAAGAATCCAATGAGAGGGATGCCTCTCCCGTGTGATGATGCTCCTCCTTTTCCTTTTGTTGTGATGCTACGGAGCTTGCACCTTTCTTCCTTTGGTTCCTTAGAGAAGGAGAGGGGAAAAGATGATGGAATAGGGTTTGGAAAGGAGTGGGAATGAGGGGGGATGAAGGGTGGGGGTCTTAATATAGGTTACAACTAAAACCCTAGTTTTAGGATCCCTAAAATAGCCCTAACCCGTCATTAACTTAATCAATCCCGTAACCCTTAATTCACATCAACATCCATGACCCCTCTTCACTAAAACAGGCATATCTCCCACATCCGAACTCGGAATTACGCATTTTTGGACTCGTTGGAAAGCTTGCGACGAGACACTTCTTTTAGGTATAATATTGAATAGGTTTTAAGACTTCAGGAAAATCGAAAATTGCGGGGTGTTACATCATAACAACCTTAAAAACAGTCTCGTCCTCGAGACTTAGGATGCAAAAGGTGTAATCATAACAACCTTAAAAGGTTGGATCTTATTGAGTAAAAGATAACAATATTAAAAAAATGAAAGTAGCTTATAGATTACCTTCAAAGAGGTATGGGTAGTCACGTTGCATATCCGCCTCTGGTTCTCAGGTGGTCTCCTCGGAGTTGTGTCGTTGCCAAAGGATCTTCACCAAAGGTATCTCCTTGTGCCTCAACTTCTTCACTGAACGATCGATGATCCGAACTGGTTCCTCCGGATAACTCAGGTCAGTATCCACATGAAGATCATCATAATTAATCACATGTGATGGATCATGCACATATTTTCTCAAGTTGGAGATATGAAAAACATCATGCACACCAGCAAGGTGAGGAGGAAGAGCAATCCTGTACGCAACTTTACCAATCTTGTCGAGAATCTCGAACGGTCCGACAAACCGGGGTGCTAACTTTCCCTTCACTCCAAATCGCTGAACTCCCTTCATGGGAGAAACTCTCAAGAAGACAAAATCTCCAACTTCAAATCTAAGATCAGTGCGTCGTCTATCGCTATAGCTCTTTTGTCTACTCTGTGCAGTAAGCAATATCTTTCGAGCTATCTTGATTGCCTTAGCAGTCTCCTCCAAGTACTCTACCTTATGTAAAAGGTTATGTCCAATCTCCTGCTAACTCAGAGGTGTAGAACATCGTCTTCCATACAATGCTTCAAAAGGGGCCATGCCTATGCTGGCATGGTAACTGTTATTATACGTAAACTCTGCTAACGGTAAATGGTCCTTCCACGACCCTTTCCACTCCAGCACACATGCTCAAAGAAGATCCTCCAGTGTCTGAATCGTCCTCTTGGATTGTCCGTCGGTCTGTGGATGGTAAGCAGAACTGAGGCATAGTTGTACTTCTAAAGAACTCATGAATTCCCTCCAGTAGTGAGAGGTGAACCTTGGATCACGATCAGATACAATCTGCTTCGGCAGCCCATGAAGTCTGACAATCTCCTTAATAAAGACCACTGCAAGCTGTAAGGGAGTGCATGCCATACTCACAGGTATGAAATGTGCTGACTTAGTAAGTCTATCAACCACGACCCAGATGGCATCATGACTACTAGTGGTCTTAAGAAGACCCGTCACAAAATCCATAGATATACCCTCCCACTTCCACTCAGGAATAGGAAGGGATTGCAAAAGTCCAGGTGGCCTCTTATGCTCAGCCTTAATTTGCTGACACATCAGGCATTTTGCCACAAACTTGGCCACATCCCTTCTCATTTGCTTCCACCAAAAATTCTTTTTCAAATCCTTATACATCTTTGTACCACCAGGATGTATCGACAAACGTGAACTATGTGCCTCACACATGATCTCTTCCCTCAATTGTACATCTGCTGGAACACACAACCGGTTCCCATTTCGTAGCACACCATCTTGATAAGAAAAGCCAACTAAGGTTCCTGCGATAGCCTTCTCCTTGAGTCTCTGCATACTCAGGTCTTCATGTTGCCCTTGGATGATTCGCTCAACTAACTCTGGACGAGAAGGGGATGGAACTATGACAGTCTCTCGACTACTCTGAAATGGATGCCAATCACTGAAAGCTGCAAGAAGATCCCATGCTTTAAGCTGAGGACGAGATTCACTTGAATGAGGCCTACGACTAAGGGCATCAGCAACCACATTCGCCTTACCAGGATGGTAAGAGATGGTGCACTCGTAATCCTTTAACATCTCCAGCCATCTCCTTTGCCTCATATTGAGCTCCTTCTGATCAAAAAGATGCTTGAGACTCTTGTGATCTGTGAAGATTTCGAAAGCAACACCATAAAGATAATGTCTCCACATTTTAAGTGCAAAGATAACTGCTGCCAGTTCCATGTCATGAGTTGGGTAATTTTTCTCATGTGGCTTCAACTGTCTAGATCCATATGCAACAACCTTACCATGTTGCATCAAAACCGCACCCAGACCCTCCTTTGATGCATCAGTGTAAACTGTGAATCCGTCTGGACCCGACGGAATTGTCAAGATGGGAGCTGTAGTGAGCCTTTCCTTCAGTGTCTGGAAGCTATTCTCACACTCTTTTGACCAAGCATATGGCATCTCCTTCTTGGTCAGCTGGGTGAGGGGAAGGGCAATCTGAGAAAATCCCTTCACAAACCGTCTGTAATAACCGGCTAAACCAAGAAAGCTTCGGATCTCAGACATGTTCTTCGGTCGTTCCCAACTAAGGACTGCTTCGATTTTTGCAGGATCCACAGACACTCCTGCACCTGAGATAACATGGCCTAAGAATGATACTTCTTGAAGCCAAAACTCACACTTACTAAACTTTGCATATAGCTTGTGCCTCCGTAAGGTCTCCAACACTGTCTGTAAGTGAGTGCGATGTTCCTTCTCATCTCGAGAGTAGATAAGGACATCATCAATGAAAACCACAACAAAATTGTCGAGGAAGGGCTGAAAAACCCGATTCATCATGTCCATGAATGCTGCTGGGGCATTTGTCAAGCCAAAGGGCATCACCAAGAACTCGTAGTGACCATATCTGGTTCTGAATGCTGACTTAGGTACATCCACATCCCGAATACGTAACTGGTGATAACCAGACCGTAGATCAATCTTAGAGAAGATGGATGACCCTTGTAGCTGATCAAAGAGATCGTCAATACGTGGCAAAGGGTAACGATTCTTGATTGTTACTTTATTCAACTGCCGATAATCTATACACATGTGCATAAATCCATCCTTCTTCTTAATAAAAAGGACAGGCGCTCCCCATGGAGATGTACTAGGGCGTATGAAACCCTTCTCCAGCAGTTCTTGTAACTGCACCTTGAGTTTCTTCAGCTCAGCTGGTGCCATTCTGTATGGTGTCATGGATACTGGTTGAGTTCCTGGAATGATAGAAATCTCAAACTCCACCTCACGAGGTGGAGGAAGCCCAGGAAGATCTACAGGAAATACATCTGGAAAGTTCTTTACTATTTCAATCGCCTCTAATCCTTCCGTGGGAGTTTGATTCCCAATGACGTGAGCAATGAATCCTTCGCATCCTTGAGATAACATACGATGAGCTTGCAATGCTGATATGCAGGTTACCCCTCTCGACGAGGTGCTTCCATCAAATACGAATTCTTGTAGCTCAGGAATCCTGAAAATAATCTGTTTTTGGAAACAGTCTAAACATGCGTGGTGATTCTCAAGCCAATCCATGCCGAGAATAACATCAAAATCCTCCATCTGAATGAGCAGCAAGTACGCCTCCAGCATATAACCTCCAATATAAACTGGGCAATCAGGAAATACCCGATGTACAACAAACACCTGACCCCCAAGTCCCTTAATAAGATAAGGGTTTGAAACTATGGTAGGATCTCGGCCTAAGGTATCTGCAAAACTCCATGATACGAAGGAATGAGATGCACCCGAGTCAAAAAGAGCATGAGCTGTAAAGTCGCCTACTGAAATCATACCTCGTACCACTGATCCCGAAGCATGTGCTTGTCCATCGGTGATGGCATTGAGTTGTCCTTCTCTTCGTGGCCCACTGGAACCTGCCGTGCTTCGACTCTGGTTGGGATGTCTCCTGCCACCACGAGAGGTAGAACCACATCCCTGGTGCTGCAGACGTCCCCCTCGTACAGTACCTCGCATCTGTGAAGCTCCCAACGGACAGTTGGACCTGATGTGCCCCTCTTGGTTGCATCGGTAGCAAACACGTGCATCGGTTATGTTGTTTACCATTGGATGTGCTGGTCGTGATGGCTCGGAAAGTGCTTGCCCCAAGGTAGGAGCTCCTCCATGTGTGGACCTGGTAGACATGCCATGCCGGTAGGGGTGGATACGTTGTCCTCTTCGTACTGTCGAACGATCATTACAGGCAGTCTTCCCATAATAGCTCGATCCTCCTTGCCTGGTTTGTACTGACCTGCCTTCACGCAAGTCCTCCTCCACTCGGGATGCAGCATCAACCACTTCCTTCATAGTAACCAATCTAAGGGGTACTAGCCTCTCGCGAATTTCCTTACGAAGACCTCGAAAGAACTTGAATGCTTTGTCGGCTTCGGTTGGCACAATGCTAGCAGCATACTTCAATAACTCTGTGAACCTGTTCAGATAAGCAGTCACGGTCCTGTTCCCTTGCTCGAGTAGGGTGAACTCCACGCGGCGCTGCTCTAGCCAGTATTCCGGATAGAAATGCTCCCGGAACGCCTCAGTAAATTTCTCCCAAGTAACCGGTGTTGCAATCTGCGGCTCCATAGAACTCCACCATTCCTCAGCATAGCCCGCTAAGGAGTAAGTGGCAAGGGTAACCTTCTCCTCATCTGGTACATGTATGGTGCGGAATACCTTTTCCACACGCTTCAGCCATCTCTCTGCCACATCTGGGCTTGTATTGCCCAGAAACTCTGGAACTTTCTCCTTGCGATATTTTGAAAATATGTCCTCTTGCCGTGGTGGTGGCGGCGACGGAGGAGGAGGAGGAGGTGGCGGTGGTGGTGGATCACCATCTCCCCCACCCATTCCAGACCCGCCCTCAGATGCAGATCTCGACAATCGCTCCTCGAGCATGAGCTGCCTCTGCTGCACATCTTGCAGCATCTCCATCATCGCAGCCAACTGTTGCGCAGTCTGATCCCTACGAGGCGGCATGATCTGCAAGTGTAGAAATAAAAAGGAATTTGAAAGTAGATCCTAGAGTAGAGGTCATTAGTCTACCTTGATCAATATTTTTTTTGACAGTAGTCATAAGACTAATTATCTAATGTATAATGGTATTTCTCCTATCATACAGTAGTCTATAACTGATGGGGTAATTGGGCTCTGATACCAAATGAAATGCTCCACCTCGACGGGAACGCATCTCAACACCCATTCACATTATTACCCAACAACAGTTATATACAACCGACATGATATACCATTCATACAAAAGAATTATAGGAAAAATTTAAACTTCCATTGATAACTAGATGTCCACAGAAGGATAACAATAAAACCTCAGAGTCTCTTTGTTACATCATAAATAATTGGAAAGGAAGGATAATAGAAACTACTAAGAAACTAGTCCTCAACATTAACAACGTCCTGCAGATGCACCACCAAAGATGTGAGCTTCTGTCTCCTGCTCTACACTTCCTGTTGGATTTCCAAAGAATGTAACTCATGAGTCAACTGACTCAGTAAGGATAAATAAATTGTAACTTAAAAGAAAATAAGTAGGTAATGCAAATGCGGTAACTAAAAAAGTTTAGTAGAGAAGCATATAACAAATTACCACCACCTATTTTCTACTCCTTTAACACGTATGCGATCAAAATAGAAACTTTAACATATCTTAATTCATACTTTCCTTACTTATCCCGGACTCATTCGTCAAAGGAGAAAGCCTGCACTAAGAATGAAGTCTGCAACACTCCATTCATAGTGCAATCTAAAACCTGTGCGCAAACGCGATCCTTCAGCTAATCTAGTTGGTAGTACTCTGACACTCGAGACGGAGCTTATGGCTCCGAAGAGTCGCAACTCTGTCAATCGAGTCTGCTGGAGGAGTCTCGCTCGCTCCTTAACAAGTGCAGCAAAAACAGATCTGTATGATGCAACGCACACGTGCATCCACCTAAATTCCACCAGAGTACCTACCACCCCCCCACTCTGTGATGCCCCTCGAGTGGAGTGACTCACTGTCGGTTCAACCGGACTACAAGGGTGTGCACCCACCTTGTAGTATTTCATCAAGTTAATAACCAGTCCATTAGCAATTGTAAGATCCAAGTCACCATCAATGCCATTAACATTACTTCCAACCACATTCATTAGTCTCGTTTTTTTTTCATTTCACATATTCGGATTGCTAGACAAGAAAAAAAATACACAGCACAACTCCAGTGATAATCATTCTCCCACAAGCATACATCTCTCTAATCAATAATCACGATGCTCTCCATCTAAATAACATACTAAAAGTAATTATGAGAAAGGCTTGATTTACCCATCATGAGATACGAACTGTGTTATAGTCAGAGTACACAATTCTCGAATAAATGATGCTAAAACGATGATCATGAGGTATATTATTATCAATTTTGTGCAGTATGGTACACTGTATACATGTTGTGAGCACGCATATACACGTATATTACATATAAGAACTCTACCGTTCAGGCGTGGATGCAGTTGTTTTTTTTTTAAAAAGAAAACAGCCAAACATCATCGCGCACGGAAATAGTGAAACATAATGGAGAGGACTATACTAATATATCATATTAATTGCTATGGATTAAAGCACACAATCCTTATACATCCACGATCTGGAGTTTGTATTTGTACCTCTACCATTACATGAACTAAGGGGAGGACTAATAATAATCATATATTGTTGTGCAAGGAGTAACAACTCTTAATGTCCGAACCCAATATCTTAATCATATATGCCCAACTCAATTACGTTGAAGCTAATTTCATAAAACATGAACTTATAGTTTAGATTACATCTCAGCCCAACATCCCCACAAATAGTAACACCAACGCCTACAATCACGTAATCTTTTAATACACTAACTCCTAAAGTGTATGGCCATCTCGAGACATAAAGTATTTTAAATAATATCATACTAATTCATATGTACATACATACATATATATATCCTAACACGTGTATATCAAAGATAAGGTGTCTTTATTCCTTTCAATGCAATACCTACGATTTTAGAAGATCTTCACAGTAACACTCCAGATGAATATGTCTCCAACAGAATTAATTATCACATTCTACTCGTATATAAGAAAAAAAAACATTAAAAGATAGTACACCTACGAACAGATTTGTTTGATGAGAATACGTTCTAAAGTGAAACCTTAGATATACTTGATCGTATACAACAGGTAGAGATGAGATACTTCACGGGGCTAAATCTCCGGACGTTACTATAGGGTTTTGTTTTTGTTTTCTTTCAAAGCGGTGATTAAAAAAATCAAGGTAAAGAATACCAACAGCAAGAGGATGATCTCGAGGAAGGATCGAAACGAAACATCAAACCCCAAAATCAACAAACTCCATCATCGCAAGGTACGCGAAATAAATTAGAGAATGTCAAGATCCGTTACCTATGTTAGCGTACGCCTCCAATCCGCGTTCTTGATCGCTCGATCAAGAATCCAATGAGAGGGATGCCTCTCCCGTGTGATGATGCTCCTCCTTTTCCTTTTGTCGTGATGCTACAGAGCTTGCACCTTTCTTCCTTTGGTTCCTTAGAGAAGGAGAGGGGAAAAGATGATGGAATAGGGTTTGGAAAGGAGTGGGAATGAGGGGGGATGAAGGGTGGGGGTCTTAATATAGGTTACAACTAAAACCCTAGTTTTAGGATCCCTAAAATAGCCCTAACCCGTCATTAACTTAATCAATCCCGTAACCCTTAATTCACATCAACATCCATGACCCCTCTTCACTAAAACAGGCATATCTCCCACATCCGAACTCGGAATTACGCATTTTTGGACTCGTTGGAAAGTTTGCGACGAGACACTTCTTTTAAGTATAATATTGAATAGGTTTTAAGACTTCAGGAAAATAAAAAATTGCGGGGTGTTACATCATAACAACCTTAAAAACAGTCTCGTCCCCGAGACTTAAGATGCAAAAGGTGTAATCATAACAACCTTAAAAGGTTGGATCTTATTGAGTAAAAGATAACAATCTTAAAAAAATGAAAGTAGCTTATAGATTACCTTCAAAGAGGTATGGGTAGTCACGTTGCATATCCGCCTCTGGTTCTCAGGTGGTCTCCTCGGAGTTGTGTCGTTGCCAAAGGATCTTCACCAAAGGTATCTCCTTGTGCCTCAACTTCTTCACTGAGTTTTCCCCATCATCGGAATTTCACGAAGCTCCTAGCCTTGCGACAACAAGAAGAAGGAGAGCACCATCCCAAGGATAATGTAGTCCTACAATCGGAGTCGTGATCCGACAGATCGAGTGCACGGATCAAGGAAGACACGAGGGATTCTCGTGCATACGTAACGGATCTTCGACTCTCTCCTCTATTCTTTCGCATATATTACGATTTTGGAGATTGTGTTTGGGGTTGAATACTCGTTTATGATCCTAACTCTGGGATCTCCTCTTGTTGTTGGTACATCGTGATTGGTTTCCTGACGATTGTTCCATGTTAAGTTCGGTGCGAACAAACTGAAAGTAGATCTCACTATAATACGATATACGAAGACTTTGGATGATGTTATAGCATAGTATTGACGCATGAGCACTAGGAACATTATTTCTTTTAAATATGTAATCTTGCAAACCATGCTAGTTAATGTTATGCATTGGTTCTTGACTTGGCGGGGGTGTGTCAGATGTGGATTTGATATCTATGGATTGGTGACTCGATCAATCATATTCTATTTTGCATGGACTTGGGCTGTTGTTAACGAGTAGTTTGAAATATCCAAGGCTACTCGGTATAAGAAGGAACTAAGGAGGAATGATTGTGATGGCGAATGTAAGAAGGCATGTAAATTGATATTACTTGTTATCAATTCTATGAGATGAGAAGGGTATAATGCTATAAACTTGATGGTGCCTTGAGATAGCATGATATGAGAGATTTGCAAATGAATCATAATATTAAAATCCTTAAATCACGTTGATAGTTTTGTCTTGCTATTTTTAATACGTATGTATTATATTATATTGAGATGCAAATACATCTACGTGGTGATGTCTGCAATCTCCGAGTATAAATGTAGTGTATCCATGGCATAACAATGCTTAGCGATACGATGATGAAGGGTCTTCTGTGAAGGCAAATGCTTAGTAGCAGATGGACATCTCCTGTACGTAGAACATATCAGATAAAATATTACAAGCATTTGCCTGAATTAATACTATTGTATGCCAAGTTATATTCATGTTCTTAAATTATTTTGATAAATTGTACCTTGGTATCCATTGGGAAGTTGTCCATCACATAACAACATCCGTAAGTAGAGGACAACCCTTTTACTTATATTTGTTAATTCTTCTTCGGCATGACACTATTTATAGCATGATAGCCAACGGAATAACTATACAATATAACATCGGATATTCTTATATTTCAAGCACGTGAACATCCGGTTCTCCCGTAATTGGAATTTTGAACAACTAATAGTTTTTTATATATATAAATCATGTATCATTTATGAGGAAACATTCAACAAATACTCACGTGCATGTACCTTTTAATGGATACATCAACCGGTAACGGATCTCTTTTAATTGTTCTATGTATATGTATAGCTAACTTGATGGAACTTGCTCAATTTTCGTAATAGATGATTTTATATATATCTAGCATGAAGGTGTGTCATGGGATACTTGCTAGGATACCACGATAAAGGAGTGTGGCCTAAAGATCTTCTATATTAATATGTTGGTTTTGTTCAATTGGATTAATTGCTGATTTCATGATAGATTACTTTTTCATAAGGTATAAAGATGTTTGCATGAATAAGAATGTTAAATATCACAAGGTGGGTGCACACCCTTGTGGTCCGGCTGAGCAGATAGTGAATCATCCCCACTCGAGGGGCATCATAGAGTATGGTGGTGGTAGGTACTCTGGTGGAATTGAGCTGGATGCACGCGTGCATCACACCATGCAGATATGTGTTGTTGAATCTATTTTGGAGCGAGTGAGATTCCTCCGGCAGACTCAGTTGACGGAGTTGCGACTCCTCAGACGTTGTGCCACATGTCATGAGTGTAAGAGTACTACCAACCAGACTAGCTGGAGGATCACGTTTGCATACAGGTTTTAGGTTGCACTTTAAATGAAGTGTTGCAGACTTCATTTCTAGTGTAATCTTTCTCCTTTGACAGGCGAGTCCGGGATAAATACATGGATATATGGATCAAGAGATGGCAATGTTTTGGATTTAATTGCATCACTGTTAAGGGCATGGGTTATAATTGTATCTATATTGCTAATTGTTATCGAAATGTTCTCTTCTAAACTTGTTCACCTATTGCATTTGCATTGCCTACCTATAATCTCTTAATTTATAATTTATTTTATCCTTATTGGGTCAGTTGACTCACAAGTTACATTCTTTGGAAATCCAACAGGATGTAGAGTAGGAGATAGAGGCTCGTATTTTCAGTAGTGCACCGGCAGGACATTGTTGAGGTTGAGGCTTAGTTTTGTAGCTGCTTTTGTTCCCTTCCTCTCCAACTATTTAAGTTGTAATAAAGAGACCGTGAGATTTTTTTATTGTCACCTCTATATGGACTTTTGTTACCAATGAAAACTTAGATTCTCTTCCCTATGTCTTTATATTTGTATAAATATACATCATGCATGTTGTTTATAACTGTTGTTGGGTAATGTTGAGAATGGGTGTTGAGATGCGCTACTGTCAAGGCTGGGCGTTTCAAGTACAGGCTACCTAGGTTAGATCAAATTCATCTCATCTTCCTTCAGACTTTGGTTCTAAACCAAAATTGTGAAATCTTTGAACTTTCAAAGTTTTCTAAGGAAGAGACCTCATATCACAAATAATCATCGAATAACATCATATATCATAAATGTTTATCATGTTCCACATACATCAATATGTATGAGATCTTGAATACATCGACATCTTACACCATTCCCAGAGAAGGATGCATTAGATATTTTTAATTTGAATATAATATTCACAAGTATGTAAGATTTGAAATTTTATACATTCTAATGCTTCATCTCTTATTAGTTTATTGATCTGATCAATAGACTTATGTCCAAGGTTTGATGTCAGATCATTGTCAAATGATCTTCATCCTCCCATTGATCTGTAATGTTTAATTTTATATATTAGAAATCTTAATGAACCATTCATTAATTTTTAAATTTAGTAGAGTCCACTAGATGTAAGATTACTATCTGAAATATATCCATCATAAGTCTCTATGATAAGTTTATTCCATAATTCATGATTATTTCCAACATTTAGAAATAAACTACAGGTGTATTCTAATATCCAGATCATAGAGACATTCTCTAAGACTGAGGACTCTTCCATTGAAAATATAAAGTCTACTTATTCAATAGAGATTGTTGCAACAGTTGCAACAATATCCATGTAGATGACTATTAAACCTTAAAATCAAATTTTCTAGTCTTATAATACATATGCAACCAATTTGCAAGTGTTATTAGAAGATTGAGATACAATTATTAGACTTTTAATCTTATCAAATAAGAAAGTTAATTTCAATGATTATATGTAGATTATTTCGACGCACTATCCGAGTCCTTCTCTAAGGATTTTAGATAGTCTTGATGGTCATACCATCAACATATCAGCTTGTTGCAGTGTTGGCATTCATCCAACTCTTTGGATGTCACATGGAAGTCAAAAGAAGTACAATCAATTCTTGACTTTCCTTCTTGTTTGGGTCCAACCCATGCTTCCACTGTGCTCCTTTCATTTGTAAACAACATTTGCTTAAGACAAAGGATCTCTTATGTTGAATCCAAGAGATTTCAATATAGGAGTATTTCAACATTTATACATGCTTCAGTCAATTCATACAATATGAATATTATGAAGAGCTTCATGAATGACTAGAGTATAGATAGTAGAATGATGACACTCATCGTATCTACATACACATTAACTCTTAAAGACTTTGGTTCATGTAGGTACTCAAACATTTTGAGTACATCATCTCTTATAGAGCCACCATTATACATATTGCATTGAACCATATCATTCATGATTAAATGTCGAGAGCACATATGTATGACAGATCATCTTCTTAGATTTTATAAGATTATTTGACAATTGTGATCATCATCGTCATGCCACTTCTAAAGTACATTCGAGAGAGATCAAGACTATAGAGACATACAAACCCTCGGGTTGTAGTCCAATTGTCTATTTAATTGTCACTCCTCATTATTATGAGGAAACTTGTACATTGCAATCACATGCATTATGTGTTCAACTGCAAGTACAATATCTTGATCATGGATCCAATCCATGATAACTTACTGGTCATTTTTTAGTATAGTATTGAGTGGGTTTAATGAAGGATTATCTGAAATAAGAAATTTACATAAATTTAAATTTTTTACTTTGATTTAGAAATTTTTATATCAAAGTTGTCTTGCCTTGTCAACATTGAAAGTTTATTCCCTTAATCACCTTCAATGTAAGAGATATACTTACCATTATATCTCAGCAAGATCAGGGATCTCCTTCCTTATCTTTGTCACATCCCAATAATATGAGAACCTGCAACTTAGATAAAAAAGAAGCAGGAACACATTCCGCCTTGCAAGTTCAACTTGCATTTTCCAATTCGTTCTTTAACACCCAAGCCCACCACCCCTAAGGTGATGTTGACCCGTCATTAATTGAACCAACCGTCAACAGGAATACAACTCGCTATGCGCAATCCAATATCACCCCAATAATATGAGGACCCGATATTGAGGTCACTACGCATACGTACTTACTCTTTCGAGAAGAAAAGAGCCCGATCCAAATGGCTTGTATGCAGGAGCTGTCACTTTGGAAAGGCGTCTCCGACATACAATCTTTGATGACGGAAGCCTTTGCCTTGACGGGAGACCATGGATGTCACTTATGTGATCCTCCATATCATGTTCAAAATTTAATTAATTATTATGAATCATATTCACATAATTAATTCTTCCAAGGGGAATAACAACTCTATTCAAAATAGAGTGTTTTAATTGGATATAATCAATTCAATCACATTAAATCAATTATTAATCCACTTCAATCAACAAACTTGATTGTTACTTGAAAAAAATGTATTATCTCGAAGTACGTATTATTCGAATTTTAATAATTAGAAAAATACACCATTATTTCTCCAAAATTATCGAGTCCCTATCCGCTATTATGGCTAGTATCGACGGAAGTGAGACAGACCGCACACTGTGCAACATGCTACCCTAATGCTCCCCGACTAGACACCATATCCACCTCAGGAAAGGATAATGCCAAATTGATCATTGTGTACTTGAGATGTTCATCGATTTTTCAACCAAAATTATACCATATAGTAATAATCAACATCATTTTGATTATAAAGAATTTTTCTAAACAAATTTCCAAAACCTATTCAAGTAACATGTTTGATGAAAGTGTATCAAGTAACCAATTGGTGATCTAGATCATATCTAATCATTTATTGGTTGAGGCAATGTCATTTAAGGGAACAATTATCATCAAATATTTCCCAAATATTATCCATAATTATTCTAGGAAATTAATCTTTAATTTTACAAGTTACTTAAATGACAATCACAAGGTTCATGATCAAGTATGTAATTTTTAGTAGTGACCCCTACTTACTAAAATTAACATATCTCAATCAATTTAAATCCAAATTAAGCAAAATAAATTTCTAAAGTTTGATAATTTGATTTAAAACAGAACTCAATGATAAAAACACATTTCTAAATATTTTAAAACAGTAACTAAATCCTTAATTATATCATTATTCACTATCCCCGAAACAGTGGATATATGGTCATTAAAATGATCATAACTTGAGCAAATAGAATCCAAATTATGCAAACTCAAATCTCACAATTTTCTTAATTAATGAGGAACATTAACCTTGTTATAGATTCATGTTTAAATAAATTATACAGGGCTGGAATTTATCACAAAACAGTGCTGCAAAAATTGAAATGCGATAAAAATTTTCGCGAATCCTAACGAGCTCAAATCTTCCTGGATTCATCGATCGTATCCAAAGCCTCCGACCTAAGGTTCTGATATCACTTTAAGGATATGGAATAAATCCTTAAGCGTATCACGAAAGCGTGATGATCGTATTATATACGATTAAGAGAGACTAGTCGCACTAGTTGTTCGGTGCAGTGGAATTTTAAAATTTTCAAATGATGAAATCATATGTTCTAAAAACATTTCTTGAATCATTTCATCTAATCACAACAAAGATATAGGAATATCTCTTGAAGCGTAGTTGCTATCGAGTCTTTAAAGGAAGAGACCTTATGTCTCAAGTCTGATCCGTCGGAGGAGATGCATGCGAGCGGGGGGATGAGTCGCATGCTTCTCGCGATCCAAGTCAATGAACCAAGAAAGGGATCTCCGGATCTCATCCCACGAGATCAAGCGCCTTCTTCTCGAACGATATGCACTAAGATGGAGATTCAAGAGTTGTCGAAGCGGGAGCACAATGGCAAGGCGACAACGAGGATGATCTTCTCTCTATGAGAGTGGACGGCCACTCAAGGAGAGAAGGGAGAGAGAGTTGGCGTGAGAATGAGAGAGAGTTGAGATTGCATAACTCTAAGATCAAGGGTTTCCTCTTCTTATATAGAGTTTTGGAAGTCCATGGATCCCAATCCATTGACAACACATAATCAACGGATGAGATTGATTTGTGTTTCTTTCAATGGCTAAGATGTTGTTGTAAAAATACAACAACAAACAATTTAATTTAAATTAATTTATATTGATAAATCAACATAATTAATTCCAAATTAAATCACCTTTGACTAGAGATGAGATAATGAGGAGACTAACCTCTTTCCCTAAAAGAGGGGGGATGGCCACTCTTCTTTACATGGAGAGTAGTCGTCGTCCACTCCTCTTGAGTGGAATAAGTCTATATCCTCTAATTAACATGAGATCTCATTATATCAAGATATATCCTATGACTCTTGTCGTAAATATTTTTCACAAAAATAATTTACAATTATCTTGTGAAAAAATTCAATCAAGCCATTGAAATTATGTGAATCTCATTCACAACCCAAAACAAAATGTAATTATATTTTCAATTAATCATTTAATATGAATCCAATTCACATTAATAATTAATCAACAAATATAAATCACAAAAGTCTCTCTCTGATATATGATAAATCACATTTATGATATACATGGATAATTGGATAGTGCTATCCACATTATCCATATCCACAATAATTAAATCTCATTTAATTACATTGGATAATCATTCTCATGCATTCAGATAATGTGAATCAAATTCACATTATTCATGATAATTAAATCACATTTAATTGTCCATTTCTTAATGCTTAGACATAATTCGACTTTGGAATTATTCTTGAACTTTTTCAAGAATAATGTGTTTTCTCCGCATATACTTGGAGATAAGTACATGGTGATTGTATTGTACCACATATAGTGACTTGGATATTGAGATTACATCTCAAATCCAGATCCCATGGACCTCTCATAGATGCTTGATTTAATCAAGGCCGAAAATCTAATCTTCTCGTTGCATCTAAATCTCATTCAGATCAATATACAACACTTGGACCAAGATCAGATTGCTTCTCTTTGAGAGGAGTCACTAAAATCCAGATTTGTTTCATCACTCCCTCGAAATAGAAGCGTCATGGTTATACAATCGTTTTAAGATCACATCACCTTCAGGTATTCCTAATACTTGTACATCCTGTGTACTAGAAGATCTGTGTTCTACCAGAAGATATAGATCAATTTTACACTGTCGTCGTCAGGGTTTGATCATTAAGTGTCTCATTCTTGGTCATTGGGATTTAGTATCGATCATATGCTTTCCAAAAGCATATATCATACCTTCAAATTCTTGTTATGCTTCCGAAGCATGACGGCCATGCATGGAATTTGGTCCCCAATACCTCATGAGCGAGCTCATGTCTTCTGGTTCACAAGTAAACCTGTATGATCCATTTGAGAGATTGTATTACTTATATGCCCTTGCATGCACACCAACGTACCAGTGTATAGACCTTGGTTAAGTCATCAACCTATTGGTCTGATAAATGTACACACTCAGACATATAGTAACACATTTGTCTCTGGTCAGAGGATGTATGCCTGTATCGCGATAGTATATGATATTGGACTTTGATTATCCCGATCTCATTAAGTCAACTCTTTGACCTAACTAATCTGGCACCTTAAATCTCTATTCCTATGCAAAGGACCTGCATCAAGAGGTCGGTCAGATATCGGCCTAAATGAGAAAGGATTGTCATCTCCTACTCAGGCTGGAGATCATCTCTTTATATTCATTTGATAGTGCTTGATGAGTCCTCAATCTAACTCTTTAGATATTCATCCAAGCACCAACCACTATGATCCAATAATTGAATCAACAGTTGTATGATCATTAAGATGGCAATGGTACATAACCCTAATTGTCTAAGGGGCCTATTATGTAAATTAGTTATTCTTCATTTTAGATCAGGGAATGATATTCACAATATAATTTATTGCATAATGGCTCACCGTGAGCTCGCATGTCCAACATAATTCACAGATAATTTCTCAAGGTCATTTGATCTCTTCTCATTTATGTCCACTTTGGAAAGGTGGCTCCCAATAATGCCCAAGTTGGAGCTCTCGTCATTTTCCTCATCATGAGATGCCACCGTATTGATGGGTTTGTGGTGTATCTACGACTGCTTTTTGTAGGTGTGGAATGAAGATACATCGTCCTCTCCTTCAGCCAGTTCTTCAAAGATCTTCCATACAACATTTTCATCTTTGTTGAAATGATATCCACCACATGTAACATCTATCGGCCTCTACCTTTCTTGATTCAAGCTCCCAAAGAAGTCTTGGACCAGGCTGGTCCTCAGGATATAACGGTGGGGGAACTTTTCATGTAGATCTTTAAACCTCTCTCAAAGTTCATGAATGGACTCGTTCGATCCTTGGGAGAAGTTTGAGATGCGTGCATGCATCAGATTCAGAAAAACGAGAGGGTAAAATTCATGGAGGAATGCATACTTGAGCTCATCCTAGACCATCACTACCTTCCCTAAATGATTTATCCAATAAATATCCATGTTCTGAAGGCTGGAGGGAAAGGCAGTTATCTTGATTACACCTAATGAGATATTATGGTAGAGAGACATGTCGCAGATGCAACCAAATTGTTAGATATGGATGAAAGGTTCCTCATTCGTATTCCCATGGAATGAGAGAAGAAGAGATAAGAGTTGTGGTTTTAGCTTGAAGTATTCGTAGATCTGTGGAATCTGGATCCACTCTGTCATCTGGCTAGTGTCAGGATTCTGTGTTTCCTTTAATGTAGGCTTGGGAGCCTCTCTTCTTTCCTCTTCTTCCCCTCTATGCGGTCCATCTTCCTGTGCTTCATTTCCTCCTCCTCCTCCTCCTATGTTCTCTCTTTCTCTCCTCATCTCTAGTAGCATTTCCTAGAAGGTGGCTTGAGTGTCGGCATGTGCAGTCAGTTATTCTTGAATCACATGTATAGAGAAGAGCATATGAGCATTCACTTCATTCTTCTCAACTTCTGTTGCCTTCTCCTTTGGTGGATCCATATCTGAATTAGACTCAAAGTATCCTTATCGGGCTACAGATATGCATGATGAGAAGTATCCCGATCAGTCTTGAATGGTGCACCAGATTCGCGGAAGATGCTTGGAATTAAAGTCAATTCTAAGGTTTATTAAATCAAGCAATGCTTATGGAGACAAGTTGATCTCCATCCACAAAGGCAGAATGTTGAGACAAGAGTGATCCTGATTTCTTAGAGATGAAGAAGATGGGGAGTATTAAGAGCGGCTTGTTAAATCCGAACCATTCTCTCTAATCACATAGAATTATTGAAGATGTCGTCATTGGGGATTCAATGTGGGTGTCCGTAGAGTCCAAACTAAACCATCCTGGATGTGACATCCTGAGAGAAAAATGAATTGAGATGAAAAATAATGAGCACGAAGATTCACAAGGAATAAGTTAGAGGAAATAAGAAAAGTCTCAAATGAGCAAAGTGAAAAGGGAAAGATACAATAAATGAAAAGAAAAGGTGCAAGCTTGTGGAACTGTGATCTTTGACCTTAATCTAGATCCAAACAAGCACCAAAGCAAATGGATTCACCAACGCAACACAAGTGAAGTTGTCAGAGTTTGGTTATTATCTGTGTAGTTTTTATTGTTGTTTTTCAGGCATTCTTATAGCAAGTCCTTATCGGCTAACCCTAAGGAGAGTGAGTATTATCAGACAAGTGTCTTGTACTTCCCACTTCCTTTGTAACATGTAACATGTACTTTTTTTAAGAATCCTTTCTATTGGATCTTGATCCACTACTCAATCAAAGAATATAGAAGGAAGATGAAAGATGAAATTGTTACTTCCCCCTCAGGGGTACTCGGTCGTGGTATGATGAGACAGGGTCGTCATAGCTCTCCTATGCTCTATACTTCAGACTAAGCCTACATGTATACTCAACCCTACTCTCCCACACATCGATAGAAGTGACAATACTTCATGAATCCAGTCAACAACAAGGCACTACCCATGATGGGATGTTGGATCTATTTCCTAGGATCATGCCTCACTCTATCTGGAATGTACATGAAAATAATATTAGCTTTATGAACCCAATACATTGAAGTCCATTATGAATTTAAATTATGGTCTAAGTTTATTTAGCAGACCCCTTATTTTAATTTTTGACTTTTTACCTTTTTAAAGTATTTTTCAATAATAATTGCCTAATGATTTGTTTGGATTTCTTTAAACCTAAGTGAGCAAAAATGGAGGGAGAAGGTGGAAAATCAATGCAAGTCAATACAATGATGGAATGCTCACCATTGTGTTTGAATGATGCATGCCCAGTCAGAATTACTTACAGTGCTTCCCAGCTCTCTCCATGCGGGATGCTAGACATAAATTTTAAAGTACACTACACAACAAGCAAGTCTCTTGAAATCGTCTCAAGCATGAACTATTATTATCATGAAGAAATAAACTAATTTAACTTAAGAGCAAGTGTATCAAACTATATGTATATGAAAATAATTAGGCTTGGGATCTAGTTATCCTGTCAGGCAATCATAAAAACAAAGGAATCAATCAACGAAGATGTAAATAGAAAGAAGTTGGAAAATACAAATCATGAGAAATAAATAGAGACAAGAGAAAATAGGTATGCTCTAAATTTACTCAAACTATTTTTAATATGTATTACATATAATAAGGAAAATTCAAAGACTTGATATTTTATTTTTAGATTTTAAAATATTTTTTCAATAATTTTCATAATACTTTTAGGTTTTTATGATTTTTAATATTTTGGTTTTGTAATTTTTAGTGGTTTTTGGATATGTGGTAGATAATACAATAATCTAGGTAATATAATTTTTGGATAATTTTTTATTTTTTGGATTTTTATAGCTAATTGGGGTATTTAAAAAGCACATTTTTATATTTTTAATAAATATGAAAATGAGCTAAAATATCAAAATAAAAATCAAATGTGGACAAGCACCACGTCAGATAGTTATGCTAATTTCTTCAATTTTTCAAAGTAATTAAAATATTTAAAATGATAAATATGCACAAAAACAAAAGGCACCGCTTAGAGGAACATGATTTTAGTTTTAATAAAAGTTTAATTCATTTAATAACATGTCCCAAAAGTATACGACTATGAGTGCAATTTTGATAATGCCTCGCATGGCACAACACGTGAGGTGAGAGGACCTTATTGCAAATACACAAAAGCTGAGGGGTCCAGTTATAAAATTCACAAAATAATTTACACTACCTCTAATATTTACAATGTTAATATTAAAATACAAAAAATGATGGGGGTTGGATGCAATTTACCCCACATGCATGTGGATCAACGACCAGCAATGCGTCACTTAAACGAGTCAAAGGTCGACATCCACTGATACCGCTTCGCTGATCAATGAACCTAATCATAGCAACTGAGGTGATGTGCAAATGGACGATGAAGATCTAAACTAGAGCGGGCCCCTTGATCGTGCAGTTGTTGTTTATGAAGAACATGTAAGAACAAGAGGGGTAGTCTCCTTCTATTGGTAATATCTCGTGTCTCCAACCACCTCCTTCGCTGCTCAGATGCTCAATATGTTCCTAACACAGATCCGCTATGGATTGGAGGGCTCAAAATGATCTAGACCTCATCGATGGAGGCCTTGAGGTTCGTTGAACTCGAGCCACCTGAAGGGTAATATCCTAGTAGAAATCACCCTTATATATAGTCCTTTGGAGATCCGACCTACACGAGACGGTTGGGGGAACAAGGGAGACAAATCTAGGGCCTTATTGGATGGATTCGAAGGGGAAATGGAATGTGGCGATGGGTGTCATGTGAAGATGCAGGAAGATGACCCGGGGGTGTGATCTGGAATGGATTAGAGTAAGTGGAAGTGGCTTGGGTAATGTAGAAGTGAAGAAGAGCGAAATGAGATGGTGGGAGAAGGCTGATAGTGGCTTTACCGCAGTGAAAGTAGTGGCTGGAGCCTAGTGATCCCGACGAACCCTCATGTTGTATTTTAGAGCTAAAGAACGAGTAAACGCATGAAATGAAATGCAACATGAAATATTGAAATGAAAATTACACTAGAAATCATGTAAAAACAACTCATACCTGATCAGAAGACCAGGGAGCAGAGAAACCACCTGGAGTAAGCTCCGACGATGGTGGATCTGCCACTATGAGCTTTTATCCATGTCGCGAATCTGATGGAGTCCCTCCTATCACCAGGGGTTGCACACCTATAGTGGATTTTGGAGGTTACATCTCGCAAAAGAGGATCAAAACCTCAAAAATAGTAGAGAGGTTTATTTATACACATGTGAGGAGGGTCCAAAGATCATGGGTTTACGCATCAATGCAAGTATGTACAATAGATCTAAGCATGGGGTGTGATGGAGGATCATGTTGAGAAGTGTTTTGTGAAGAAATAGAAGTGCATCCAACCATGAATCATGCTTAAAAAGTTGGATAAGAGAGGGGGTCACGCGTCTGACAGACGCATACCTACGAGTGGGTACAGATGACCCAAGGTCAACGAACTCTGCCTCATGATTAGTCCATGTCATCCGTAAAAAGATAATATAAAAATACAAAATCGAATTTAATTCAAAAAGAATTATAAAATGGTTTTATTTACAAAAAGTTAAAACATAAAAAATGTTTGTTATTTTTAAACTAATTTACTATGATTTTATTTATTTTTACAAGCCTATATATTAGGTATGATTATTTTTTACTATTATGTATGTATATACATAAATCATATATTTTCATTATTTATTTATTATACACAATAGTATATTTAATCATTTTTTATTAATAAATATATTTTAAAACATATTTTTAATTTTAATAAATTTATTTACATACATAAATACATAAATAAATATGTGTATATATTATATATATTATACCTATATACTTTAATGTATTATTTATTTTAAGTGTATTTTCATTATTTTATTTTAATATGTCTCAAATAACATATATAATTATTTAAAAATACAAGAAGAATGAAAATATAAAGATTAAAATATATAAATATTATATATATAGTACAACAATACCATAGAAAGCCGGCTTTTGTATCTTAATTTAATTTTAGTTGAAACCACCTTCACTAGATAGACAATGATTTGGAATATAATGGAGGTGAGTTTGGTGAATTTTGAGTTCATATTAAGAAGATATTGATATGTGAAGTTTGGTTTGCGACTTTTTCATATGTGTGTCTCAGCTGCACTATGCATTATTTTTATTGGCAATTATTTTTGTAATTTTCTATATATTAATATGTACAAGTTTATGTTGAAAACTTTATTATTTAAGATGTGTAAAATGAATAATAAAATAGATTGGAAATGGCTATTTTTTGAGCAAAAATTAGGGTTTCTATATAATGTATAATGGCCCTTATCTTCCCCTATTTTATTCTTAATCGACTAAATCAATATTGATTTGGTCTCGGAATTTAGGGTCATTGACTAACTTTGATACTTCATTTTCTTTTCTTTTCTGTCCTTTATTCTTTTATTTTGGATTTAAATACATGTATTTATACACTATTTATAGGTTAAAAGTTAGTAGTACTTACATGTATTTTACTTGGATTTTTAAAGTCAAAATGAAAGAACAAAGGTGATGAAATGAAGATTCATCAACTAGCGACACACTAATCAATCAAATTAAGAGTGGTAAATAGTTCATCCCTCAAATGGAGCCCTTGTTGGGAGGTATACTGTTTAGGATTGATTTTTAGATAACTTAATGCATAGGTTTTCCACCCCAAGGTAGTCTGACCACATATTTTTCTTGTAAATATTTTCTTTATTTATTTCTCAATATTTTATTTATGAATATATTATTGTGTATCTCTCTATAGTATAAATCTCATTTTTTCATGCGAGTGACACGATAGACTTGAAGCAGCTTTTTTCGAGAGCCGACCCAATCCGAGGAGACCAGAGCGATTATGTGAACTGAGCTCATTGAGGAGTCACAAAGAAGATAAATTTATTGTACAAAGAGAGTCTATATTATATATTTATTTTTTTCAGATTTTATTTTTATAAATAATCTATAATAAGTTTTTCATTTCTAGCTGTTCCTATTTGGCTTCTCGTGTTATCTGGACACTGGAATTTGGCCCATCGTACCCATCTTTACGGTACTTGATATAGATCTAGGACTTCGCTGCGGCTATTAGAGCTACTATGGTTTAATTTGATGCGCTCATAGTCCTAGGATCACACATCCACTAATAGACGCACTAGATGTTCTACCTAGCCAAATTAAACATGTTTTTCACTCGCTAATAGAACTATCTATCTAGGAGTAGTTTTCTGGTTCATTCATATAGTGTAAATTCCAATCTTGTTTAGCATACTGCATTGAGATTGCGAGGATCATCGTAAGTATTTCTATCTGAGCACGCATCAGCAGTTTATCGATTTGCATTGACTTTTCCGACTCCTTCGTCTATGTTTTCTCAGTTAGAATTAAAGAAACTTGGGATTGTTTGGTAGACATGCTTGATCTTGGACTTTAAAGTAAGTGATCACCTAATCTAAAATCAGGATTGCTAAACATTATTGATTAATTTCAAAATCAGATAAAATTGGAATCATTATATGTGGGAGATCCATCCCATCCTTGTATGCTTGTACTTGCCTCCAGAATATGAGTGGGTGAGGATGTAGACTCAAGGTTAAAGATCAAAACCTTGGACCTACACCCTAAGTCTCCATATCTGACTTTTGCGAGTTTGGGAGTTTCAAGAGCTCGCCTCTGACCATAAAGAGACATTTTGGGTGTGCAAGTATATTGTATCATTTAGGGTGTAATATAACATGGCAACATGGGCATATCACTAGGGATGCAACCGGATACGGATATATCTGTATCCGTCCGCTACCGTATCCGCTTTTAAGCAGATACAGATATACATTTTCCGATTTTAGCTGATACGGATAGGGATAAGGATACTAGTTTTATTTTTTTTGCGGATACGGATACCATTATAGAATTTTTTCTGGATACGGATACGGATGTATATATTTTTCACGGATATGGATATAGATATCCATATTATCCATATTTTCAGTAATATTTCAGCTTCACAAATGTTTTGCATGCCTTAATATAGCTCTTACACGAAATTGTATCTCATCATGAAATGTCAAAAAGAGTAATAAACTTTTATAATTTATCATAATGTAATTTCATGAAATATACCATATCACCTTTATCTTATTAGTTGGTTACAATATTACATTATTACCTATATTTTGAAACAATTCAAATGAAGGAAGACAGAGGTACGTCATCATATAATTTTATTATATGCTCTTCATTTTATTTCATTCAATATTTTAATTTATTTTCTTATTTATTATGCATTGTAAATTTATTGAATTTAGGGTTAGTCGTCCATCAATTACAAGTTCATAAAGACATCATTTCTAATTAAAAGTATGAGAAGGTACTTAATATTTATAGGATAATCTGTATCCATTTCTTAAATATCCGTATCCGAATCATGATTATACGATTCCGAATCCGTATCCGTATTTAAGGATACAATATTCAATTTTTGATATCTGTATGATATCTGTATCCGTATCCATATTTTAAAACGGATAAGGATATGGTAGTGCCTATATCTATATCCGTATCCGTCCGTTTGCATCCCTACATATCACCCCTTCGTTTGAGGAATAATAGAACCACATCTGAATGTTAGAATAACACGCTTGTGTGCGACTCAAAGATTGTATTACTACCAATTTAAAATTGAAAAGATAATCAACCAAATCTTTGCGGCCTTCATAGTGTGAAGTTGGAGAGCTTGAGGTTTGCATTACGTATTATATTGTGTGTGTTCAAAGACCTTGCACTTGCAAATAATTGATCGTGGTTCGTGACAATTCTCCACCTCCATTTGCAAAGATGCCACAATATTGGTATTCACACCCAGACTCCATGGATCGAACCTACACGGCCATATTATGATCGTCTTCGTCATCATTTTCATTTCAGAAGAACCCTCTCTTTGAGGTGATTTTTTCCCATCCATCATCCTCTTCATCATTCACATCCACTTCACACACTCCACTCCACTATCCCACTTCTTATTTGGTTGAGAACTTACGATATGAACCATCACAAAATTAGAGTCAAATGAATATTATGTGGACATAATGGAGCTAGTGAATTCAATGATGGAAAGGAGTGTAACCTGATAAAGAGGATCTTCCTAAATATATGCTAATCAAACTCAATTAGTGTCGCTGAGGTGACCGCTCCAGAAAACCCAACTTTAATCAACAATTAACCCACAATATATATAAAGCAATGAAAAGCAAAAATATGGAGTTAAAATTTATTATAAATCTACAAAAAAATGTATAGGCGTAAGCATGTGTAGAGGTCAAGCTAAGGGAGCGAATAGTAGAAGGCAAAAATAATGCTTAAAAACTTGTCTTTTATCTCTTATCCGTTGTTACTGCTTTTTGGGTTTTTAATTTACTTACTTATTTATTTACTTTTATATTTTTGTTTTTGATTTTTGATTTTTTTTAATTTTTTATATTTTCTTTATTGTATTTTTTCTGATTTTTATATTTCTTTTTCTTTTATTACATATAATATAACATATATAAGGCTTTATATATACATCATAGAGTCATATAATTATAAACACTAATAAATATAGATAAAATACAAAAAATAAATTGTTTTTAGATTTTATAAAATTTTCTAATTTTTTTTATAATTTTATGGAAATTTTTTTCTAATTTTTATGTATTTTCAAAGTCAAAAATATCCCAAATAGTGGATTGAGTAAATAGGTTGAAATTGAAGTGGATTTTAAAATAATAGTCCTGAAATCATCCATATCAATTTAAATATATAAATATTTATATAAATATAATTAAAAAATAGGAAAACATATTTTTGGGATTTTAATTGATTTTTTTGAGACTTCTATAAAAGATTTTGGGGTTTCTCGATTTTTAAGCCTTTTCTTTTTCTATTTTTATTGATTTCTAGTCTGTAATTAAAACATGATAGATTATACTATATATATATTTTTGGAATTTTTAGAGTTTTTTTATATTTTTGGTATTTTCTATGCTAAACAATACAAAAATTCGCTCCTTTTTATTTTTAATAAATGGCTTAAATGCCCAAAAATGTGAAATAAATACATGCCGTGAAAATAAGTGGTAACATGCATTTATTTCTATTTTTGGATATTTTTAGGAGCATATTAAATTTTTATAAAAAATTAGAGAAAATGCACAAAATTAAGTGTCCTAGCAGGTGTATAAATGCAATAAAAATAAAGCTCGGGGATGCATATGCAATTTAGCCAAAATTATACAGCACACTTTAAATTTTATTGGACTAATAAATAATTATAAAATTTCCAGGGGCTTACTTGCAAATTCGCCATCTCACGTGGGACAACATGTGAGGTGACGTGGAATGGACCTAGATATAATATTCAAAAAGTACAGGGGCCTTTTACAAAATTCCCATTTATTTTAAACAACATTTTATTTATAGGACCATATAATAAATACAAAAAATGGGGATAAATTTACGCAATTTACCCCTTTATTGCGCGGGATGGATGGCTGAGCTGCTTTCACTTGACACATGGCATCATCCGAGCGCATGATGTCGCTTCGTCGATGAATGGATAGGATTGGATCACTGGATGCGATCGGACTGTGTCGGCGTGGCTCAGCCAATGGCTGCTTCTTCGACTTGTGGAGAGGCCCGATCCGACGGCTCTGAAGTCGCTCGGAAGAACAGGGAAGAACCCCGTGGCTCCTGATCTTCAATCTGGTGTAGTGTGAGCGACCGATCATCCCGCGAGCTACAACTGGTCCAAAAAGCTTCTTGGGGGCATCGTCTATCGATTGGAGGGCTCTAGGGGACCTGAGGCTCGCCGGAGCTCTCCAGCGAGATCGGGGAAGCATGGGGCACCCAGGTATCTCTTGTCAGCAAAATCAACCCTTGCGGGGGTCCTTTGGTGCTCCAGACCTACACAGCAGACACAGAGCAACACAAGGAAGGTCTGGGGATCCTTATTTGGTGGCGAGGAGCAAAGGTGGGGCATGACAAAGGAAGTCCGACGAGGTAGCGGAGGAAGGAACTCTATAGCTCGTTCCACGAGGGTTCGGGGTGAATGGAAGGGTGATAGGTGACGAGAAGCGAAGGGGAAACAGAGTGGGATGGTCAGCGGGCGGTCAACGGGCGGAGATAGTGGAATAAAGGTTCATTGGAGGCTAGCTCCGACGAACTACGACTAGGGTTGATCACGCTAAATCATTAACCTAATCACTTAACTAAGGACATAATTAAAAAGCATGAATTAAAATCTACCTAAAATAAGTAAAATACGCAACTCTTACCAGGCTTTTGTCCAGGGAGCATAGGTGGTTTCCAGAGCGCCGCCTTGGGTGCATCTCTACCTCCGCGAGCTGATCCAATGCTTCAAGGGACCTCCCCCTGTCACGAGGATGCACGCTGGACCAAAGGTTGGTGGTTCCAAGACTTGGAGGATGACCAAAATATCAATGGAGGACGGAGGTAGTTATTTGTAGAATAAGGTGGCACCCTTATTTAACTGGCTAAATGCAAGAATTCGAGCTTATGTACAAGGGTTCCAAGACGGTGGCATGAATCAGGGGATATCAGGGAACATTTCATATGAAGAGATCGAGATTGATGGATTGATGGATCAACCAGGAAAAATAGGCGAAAACACGAGATTAGATAGGCACGTCACTTCAGAAGCCTGGAGGGAGAGTTGACCAGGGGTCAACAGGCGAGGCATCCTTATTGGTCCATCTCAGCCCGAATAAGGACAAAACAAGTTATTTTATTAGAAAATAATTATTTAAAAATAGTAATTGATTTTATTTATTTTTGAGTATAAAATAAAATTGTTTATTATTTTATTTAGTATTTTGTTATGATTTTTATTTATTTTTTGACTTTATTTATTAGTAGTTAGTTTTTAAGTGTTTATCTATAGGTATATTTGCCTATATTTTATTTTATTCTTTTATTTTATATATTTATAACTTATTTTTATGTACTCAAATATATTTTTTATTTTATCTTTATGATGTTATTTGTATACTTAAATAAATGTGTATGTAAATTATACTTGTATTGTTATGGGTATTTCATCTATGTTATATATAGATCATTTTATTTTAATGTATTTATTAGGTTTTATTTTGGTTTTATATTTGTAATAAAATAATAATTAATATTTACGAGCTTATAAAAATATATGAGTAGAAAGAATGAAAGAATGATTTTCCTTTTTTATTTATATACATGTATTACATAGGTATTTTGCCTATATATTTATATAGACTTCTTTTATTTTACATTTTATCTTTGGTTTTATTTTGATTTTAATATGTACAAAAGTTATAGGAAATATTTAAAAAATTATAAAAATATGAATTTGTAAAAATAATGAAGAATAAATATAATGAGTATTTTATTCGGGTATCATGCACAATGAGGGTCCAAAACCTAACTTTCACACCATAACTCACGAAAATATGATACCACATCCATTAAATGGCTCATGAAAACTTATATACAATTTGAATGATTTTGATATATTTTGATTTTTTGTTGAAAAGATATGTGTCTGTGAATTTAGGATTTTGGCTTTTTATTTTGTGTATAAAAAGTACTATGTATATTATTTTTGTACAAACTCAAAGTTGTATTTTTATTTACATTATTATCTACAGCTTTCATTTTCAAAGTTTGTCCATTTGATGAATAAATGATAAAGAATAAAATAGGCGTTAAAAATGAACAACTAATAATAAAAGAATTGTGTTTTTATTGAATTTTTGGCCCTTATCTCCCCCTACTTTATTTCTTGTCGATCAACTCAATTTTTGACTTGGCCTTGAGGTTTAGGGTCATAAAATATCTTCGATATTTTATTCTTTTTCTTATCTTCTCTTTATTCTATAATTTTGGCACTAAAAATCATATTATTTACACAATAAATGAGATAAATGATGAATGCTATTTTATACAAATTGATGCCATTTACATGCATTAGTTAGGGTTTTTAAGGCCAAAATGATAGAATAAAGGTGAAATGGAGATTCATCAGCCCATATACTTGCCTTTGCTAGTCCCTAGCAAATACTTATGCAATAAGTATAAAAAGAATAAAGAAGAACAGAAAACAAAAGAATAAATAGAATTGATTTTAATTATTAAACTTGTCTTTACAAAATCAAAGTTTGGAGCTCAAGTTAGATCTTGATGTGAGGATTTGTGTGGAACCTGGTCGGTAATCAAATTTAAAACACAACAACCTTCGAGAGTCACAGAACTCGGTCCAAACCACCTCAATAGTCAGGTCAGAACTAGCCTACATCATATGCAAACCCTTATGATTACGAAGCTGACTTCTCCATAATGACAACCCAATGATTTTCCAATCCAGTACTCTGTCCTCGAGGAGCTGGGTATTACCTTCTAAGTTCAAGTGGCATCCAACTTAAGAGGAGGGGTAAAGAGAAGAATGGACGGTAGTCAGTGTAGCTACCTATCTTGGGATGCATGACCAGTGTAGTCAAGTCATCCACCTGCAGGCTCACATGGTATAACTTTGATGCTCAAGCTTACTTATTGACTATACAACATATATACATACTTCGACAAGCATTTTATTTTCAATCGGGACTGTCCATTTTTTGAAGTTTTTTTCCCTTTTTTCCTTTTTTTGAAATACTATATACAACAGCATTTACATAAGGAGTTTTTCCTCTTGAGCCAGAAGACTGATGAATCTCGTATTCATCAAGCTAAAATTGGTCAATTAGGCTCTGTTCCCTAAAATTCAAACGCATTTAATCATTAATAGAGCATCATTAGCATACACACATGTGTGAATAATGTTTACATTTCATCATGCATAATTGCATTAAAAATTCCATTTGTAAAGTAGCCCAAAAAGCCGCTAACTTCTCATATTTTTGTTAATTCATCCTAATTCTGATTGACCCCAAACTACCTCCTTTGTGTAGATATTACTAAATTATCAAATAAAAAATACAAAAAATTACTAACTCAAATAAGTGTCAAATAATCCCAAAGTCTAATTTCACACCTGACGGACTAAAACGAGCATATCCCCCTCATACAACATCCGTTTTTTGGTCTACTCACTTTTAAAGTACTCCATTTTCAAATACCTTCAAAACAAGAGCAATTTCATAAAATTCGGAGCTCATATGTGAAAGTTGGGTTTTAGGCCTCTTTTGCGCATTTTCACTTTTTGCTAATTTTGACCTAAGTTTTTATGTACATAACTAGCTCTTTTGATTTTATTCTTCATCATATGTGTTCTTTGATGAAAGTTTTATTGATCAACATAAAAATCCAAATCTAGATGAAAACTGAAATCAAAGAAATTGACCGAGTTCAAGTGTTCGTTGTATGTCTATATAAAGTCTCGTAGTTCGTACTTGTATTTTATTTTTCTATTTTCTTATTTATTAAAAATCCAAAAAAGTAGATTAGAGTGTAATTAATTTTCTTGTATTTTATCATATTTTTTCTATATTTTTTATCCTATTTAAAATCACCAAAAAATTTTAAAACCCCAAAAAGCCGGTTTTCTATACACATAGAGAACCACCAAAAAGTCTATTTCACAAATATGACCACGTTTGCTCACGGGCCTTCATGAAAGTTGTAGATCTCATCGAGACGAACAGCTTTTGTGAAGGAAATTTTTCGATCCGAGTTTTTCTCCTATTTTTTTCCATTTTCTTTTACCTTTTTAATTTTGGAATTTTTTGGGGTGTCACGTGGCAGCTCCTGGGCGTCCCACGTAGCACCCCACTTTCTCTCACTTCAACGCCACCGGGTCACGTGCGAGGCACACGACCCCCTTCCCCTTTCTCCAACCATTGCCAAACCACCCCTGCCGTCGTTCCTCCTCCTCCGTCCTCGTAACGGTCGTCGCCGCCTTCACTCCCTCTCTGGCCGTTATGAGGCTGGCCCTCGCCCGTTTAACAGCCCGTCCTCGCCACCTATAAAGATCCCCTCCTCGCCGGCCGCACGAACCATCCGCCATCAACCACTCTTCACAAGAGGAGAGAAATCCCAATTCGTCCCCACCCTTACTTTGTGGTAACAACACAAAGATGGGAGCTCGAACAACGACGGCCCAGCATTAGGCGTGATCCAGAGGTTTGCAAATCTCTGATGCACCTTCTTCGGAGGGGTTTAGAGCTTCTTTGCCCCATCCCCGAGGCAAATCGAGGCAACGACGGAGTCGAGGCATCCTCCTCCCTTCATCTGGCGAACACCTAAACCTCCAGGTATATCCCTTTACTTTTCTTTTTCTTCTTTAGATCTCGTCTTCTGCCTCTTCTTCCATCTTCTCCATATCTGATGAAAATCTGAACCACCCCAAAATCAACCCACGATATCTCATCATCTCGGATCCTACGTCGTCTATTTCTACCTCACACCTCTCCCATCTCCAACCTATTTTTAAGATGGAGCACAAAGCTCTGTATCTCATTCTACACACAGAGCTTCCGTCCATAGTTCCTCCCATTTACCCTGTACATCGGACCACCCTGAGCCACATCCATCACTGCTCCTTCCTCTTTGTTTCGAGCAGGATTTTCTCATTCATTTCACTATTCTTGGCTCTGATTATGTTTGAAATCTCACAAGACTTTTGAGTATTTACTAGACTATTGTACACACTTGCAGCTTCATCATAATTATATTTCATTGCACATGTCAGTTCAGCTTGTGGAACAAGCAATTTTCATCTTGTGAAGGCTCCCTAAGTTAGTGCTCGATTCTAGTCCATGTTTGTTCTCTAGCAGGTACTACTGGTGTGAAATAGCATGAGAGGAGCATATAGAAGCAACATATGATTTTTAGAAGCATATCATACAATATCAATTGGATCTCACGATATTCTAAAGAATTCTAGGATTTGTTTGAAGAACATGTACATGAATTCCATCTGAATGTAAGACCAGATTGCAAGTGCGTTTTAATTACGAATTATTCAATTGAAGGTTTCCGTTGAATATAAATCCATGGTGTTAATGTGGTGGGAAACTCCTACAGTTTCTTTTCTTTAGTGGAGCATATATCCTAAAGGGTAGAACTAGTTTTTGTTATAAAATATCCACTAACATTTCTTTAGTAGGTGATACCATTTGTTCTACAATCACACAGATATGCTCCTTGTGATTTAATCAGGAAGTGAATGTGAACTGATTTGAGGGTTATACTGGAATACTGAAGGTAAAATTGTTGCAGAGTACATCAAGAACGACATATTTGTCAACACAAACAGAAGAATCACCCCTGAAATTCCTCCTTAAAAAGCTAACGTCTGTTGTTTTAATTGAAGGACCAATGGACAATAGCAGTTGGTAAAATCTTTCCCTTTTGTTATCTTATCTTCCGAGGTCACCGGTGGAGCAACACAAAGAAGGATGAGGAGGAGGAGCACCATCGGACTTCATCACCTTAATCTTATGGATCTACAACCAATGCACACAAGCAATCAAATCTTGAGCTGCACTAAGTCAAAGATGGAGAAGGACAGTCTTCAAAATCAGGACACTGACTTGTAATCAGAAGCAAGCAGCAAACCAGCCCCCCGTCCCAGGCGATCCTCGACCGTCGCTCTCCATTGTAGCAAGCGCCTTCGATCCACGTGCCTAGGCGCACGAGTTGCACACGCAGGGGTAGGGTAAATTGCACCACAACCCCCTTCTTACTTCATCAGATAACAAAGGACCCCCTCAAGAGCAAATACGTGACAAGCACGTGCCCGTCTGGGTCAATTGCAAAGAGATCATGGCGAGTTTTGTAATTGACAGATAAGTCCTACAGGGACCATTTTGCAGAGAAAACTCCTATATTTTTTATTGCATTTTAGTCCCTAGATTTCAATTGAGCATAACTTTTGCATTTGAACTCCGATTTTAGCATATAATCTATCGTTTTGAATCTCTTTTCATGCTCTTTCATATTATACAAGTTGTGGACATATCTGAAGACGTTCATCATCAATTATTATTCAAGGATTAATTTGATCTTTGTGCAGGCTGAAAATTGATTTATCTGTGCTCTTTTATTGAGAAAATCGTTGATCTTTATAAACAGATTCAACTGAAAATATTTTACAAGATTAGTATTCTTTTAGAGACTGGAGTTCATTATTTGAATAATTTAATATGTGCAGGGTTTCATCCAAGGAAAAAGAGTTATTGATCATTCTTTGAGGATTGAATCATATGGACTATTAATGATCTATTTCACAGAAGTGAAGTGATTGATTAATTTTATAGCATGCAGTCGGGATTTTATTTTGACAAATATTTCCATTTATTATGTTCTTGTGATCTCTGATTTCACTTCAAGGATATTGATCAACATTTTATTGGATTTAAAATTCATATTTCACATATCCTGAACTTCATTCTTTATGTTTATTTCTTCGCATCTGCATTGCATTATATTATATTTTTTCAACACAGAAATTAATCGAACAAGTAATTAATTATTTAATTTAATTTAAAACCACGCAACTAAGAATCACTGTTCTCTGTGTTCGACCTTGATAGACTTTCCAAGTATAAATACTCCACAACATTCAAAGATTGTGGTCTTTGATAGACTGATTTCTGCCTCCTATACTACAATTATCGATTATTAAAGAGGCGGATTTCACATTCATCAAAGACTATCCCTCTTTTGAAGCATTATTGCAACCCACATTCTCCTGTCATTAGATTTCATGGCAATTGGACCAGGTTGGGAAGCACTTCCCTCCCTAGTCGAGGATAAATGCTTCCACTCGTGCTTCTCAGACCGCCAAATCCAATCCCCTCACCACTCCAACTGAGTTGAGCCAATTGAAAGGTGCAAGTGTCCAAGTTAGGTCACGATCGATAAAAGTCATGCGTACATCTCGAAAAGTTCTAGTTAGTCAGTTGAGGTGACTTGAGCCCATCCTGAGTCTCAAAAATTAAGTCCCAATGGACCTGAAGTACCTTAAACCTAGTTCCCATAAGGTTCTAGTGAAGTTAGGTGTGGTAAGGTCCAACCAAGCTCCAATCTTCAACTTTATTGGACTAGTTCAATAATCAAGCTCCATATGAAAGAATGCAAATGCTATGTTAAACTGCAGAAAGAATAATGCAATTTTTCAAAAAGAATTTGAAAATGAAAAGAATTTTTGCACACAAAAATATAAAATATGCACAACTATTTACACGAGCATGCTTCTTTTTATTTATTTACAAGAGCTAAGAATTTTCAAAAATTTACAGGTTCTAAAAAGGTATTTTTCTAGGTGTGCATATTTACAATTGGTAAAGAATTTTAATTATATATATTCTTATTTTATGATGCATTTACTCCTCAAATTTATTTGCAAACAATTTTTAAAATTATAGTACAAATATTTTTTGCAAATATTACAAACATTTGAAAGCCATTTTGCAAAGATTGTTCAAACGATATACATAGATTTTTCCAAATATTTCTACAATTTTCAAAACAATTTGCAAATAGGTTTTCAAAACTTTTATTTCACGTAAAGAAAATAATTTTTACAAGAAGGTTGAAAACATTTCACAAAAAGTTTTTCAAATGGGTCAAGCCATTTTTCAAATCATTTTGCAAAAATATTTTTAACATGATTTATTAATCAATATATTCAAAAAGAATTTGAGGAATAAAAATACGTTGTTATTAAATGAATCAATGAATTGTATATTTAAATATAGTATTTTAGCCATTATTATTAATAATAATACGAAAGTACAAGTTATGGCTAAAATATATACATGGTATATATGACCCCCGTATACTTAACATGAGTTGTGTACTCATAGATCGAAAAGAGAAAGAGAAGACATAACTTGTACTGAGTATAGAAAATCCTATACTACAATGACCGAAGAAGAAGTAAAAGAATAAATGAATAAGAAGTTGACCTTCCCCCTATACTTAGGATCAAATAATCCTAAGTATAACAGACTGTACACAAGGCAGGGAGGGTCAAGGGTGGGAATAAACAGATCAAAACTCAGGTTCTCTCCCCCTATACTTAGGGTAAGATATCCCTAAGTATAGTAGAGCAAATCAACAATAGATGAGACAATGGAGGGGATCAATGAATGAAAGAATCCGAGGTGCAACCCTCTATACTTTGGACAAAATACGTCCTACGTACATAAAACTGACAAAAAGGGGCGGCGCCTGATTTGTAGAAAAAGAAAAATTAAAAGGAAAAGAAGAAAAGAAGAAAAACAGAGATATACAGATAGATGAAAAGATCATAGAGAATGTACTCATCACTCTCCCTATATTTTGGGTGAAAGATCCCTAAGTATAAGCAACAACAGGAATGATGAAACGGAATGGTGAAAGAACAACACGGTGTGTGCCCCCATATACTTAGGACAAGGTAAGTCCTAAGTATAGATACACAGATATGGCGAAAGATCTGGGGTACTGACATATGAGAAAAAGGAGGAATATAAGACGAAGCACATATATACAACAAGTAAGAATGGTGAAGTGCAGGACGGTATCTGGTACACGAGTATCATGCTCTCGTCATCATCTCCCTGTGAGAACGGTGATGCAGTCAGTCACTAAAAAGACACCTGGGTATACAATCAAGTGGGTGTCGGCTACCATGGAAAATAGATAAAAAAACTAAACCAAGGACCGATAGCATGAAGTAGATCATCAGCTCATAAGGAAGGAATGATAGATCAGATCCGATGCTGTAAGACATGGAGGAAGAAGGAGGAAGAAGGAGCGGTACAGACTCCTCCAGGTCAATCACGGTCTCAAGAAAGTAGAAAAAGTCAGGAACATGAGACTCTCAATGCAGCATGATATCCGATGGTCATAAACTCAGAAGGTCACAAGAACTCACCGAACACCACAAGACATGGCTCAATCTTGCGAGGGTCCTCAATGTGAGCAGACTCAGATGAGTCAAAGATCTCAGAATAATCAGAAGACTCAGCTTTGTGCTCTAACAGATCGGAGACACAATTAGAGAGGAGACCGAATACCAACAAAATGATGTACCCTCCCGTAGATAACCCTCGGGGAGTGGTACATGCTAGGCAATGAATAATCAGACAGAACACACCCTTGCGAGGGTCGTCAAGGTGAGCAGATTCAAAGGAGTCAGATCCACTAGATGGATCAACAGAAGCGGTCTCGGTAGGCGACATATCGTCTACCTGCAAAAGAGGCCGACATATCAAGAAATTGTGGTAGCATCCCGCAGATAACCCTCGCGGAGCATACTGACAACTCAGCAGTGAATAATCAGAGGAAGATGGCTCATCCTTGCAAGGACCGTCAAGGAGAACATACTCAAAGGAGTCTAGTCAAATAGCTCCCAAGGCAATGGGGACCAGAAAATATATTAGACCACTCAGTTCTGTGTCCCGCCAAATGGGAGACACAATCAGTAAGAGGAACCCAGCTTAAAGAAAGTGTTGCATCCTCCCCTAGATAGTCCTCGAGTAGTAATGCAAACTAGGTCAATCAAATCATAGGATTGCTAGCATCACATCTTAGGTCCTCAAAATCAAGCAATCAATCAATCCTCAGGAGGGCATAAGATCATGTGAGGGATAAGAAATAATCAGGTCATTCACAATGCGTCCCTCAAGTCAATCCAATCAGCTGAGATGGCTCAATATATAAACAGAAATCATCTAAGTGCTACAGGTAGGTGAAAGAGTCAAGAGATCGAGGATAGATCAGTTAGGGAGATGAGTGAGATCATGTGGGTTCCGAGTACCGTAGCTCCGAAATCCTAATCAAGATAGTTAATCAAATCTCTAAATCGAGATGTAAGGAACCATAGAATAGATCGATCAGTCATAGCTCATGGTATCATCATCAAGTCATCATAATACATCACATCCTCAATCCGGTGTGGTGATCAAAAATCCTCAAATAAGCATCACACCTAGTAATCGTGCAATCATCAAAATCCTCAATAAGCTCTATGCACACGTCCGAAGTCATATCCACCAAAAGTAACTCACGAATGAATCTCAGATTCATCACTCTAAAAGTCATGAATTAAGCTCAAATCCCTAAGAATCATTGGCATTTCTTCACTTATTCTGCATAATTAGCATTCATGCATGTTTTGATAAGAATTGCATTTTATCACTTATTTTTGCACAAAATAAGAAGCCAAAAATCACAACCCAATTGACCTGTAAATAGCCTGACTTTCCCGATTTTTAACTAATTCAGGCTAACTCCAATTGAGCAAAAACCACCTCCACTATGTACATATCACTAACAAGAATAAATAAAAGATACAAAAAATCATTAACCCAAATAAGTGGACCAAAAACCTAAACCCTAGTTCTAGGATTTCCGGACTAAAACCTCAATATCTTCCCCAATCCAGTGTCCGTTTTAATCCTACTCACTTCTGAACTAATGTACATTCAATTACCTTCAAAACAAGACCAAGTTCAAGTGAATCAGAGCTCATATTTGAAAGTTGGGTTTTGGGCCTCATTTGTACATTTTGTATTTTAGCGTTTTTGACCTATTAGTTTATGTACATAATTAACCTATTTTATTTTATTTCTTTTTCATTTGTCTTCTTTGATAAAATTTTTATTAAAATACGTAAAAATCCAAATTCAAATTGAGATTGAAATCAAAGAAACTAATCGAGTCCAAGTCTTCACTAACTGTTTGTACAAAAATTATCTTTTTCGTCTTTTTTTTATTTCTTCTTTTTCTTATTCAATAAAATCCAAAAAATAGATTAATGTTTAAATATTTATCTTTGATTTTATCATATTTTTTTCATATTTTTATCTGGTTTAAAAATAACAAAAAAATTATAAAATACAAAAACCAAGGTAATCTATGTACATGGGATACCCCAAAAATATCACTTTGCACAAATGATTGATTTTGGTTTTAGTTCACAAAAGTTGTAGATCTCATTGAGACGAGTAATTTTTGTGAAGAAACTTTTTCGATCCGAGGTCCTTTACTATTTTTTACGTATTTATGAAAGTCTTTATTTTCTGATTTTTGTGGGACTGACATGTGGCAGCTCCTAGAGTCGCCACGTCACCCATTTTTTAGGGTTTTAAATTTTATTTTATAAAGAAATTAAATTAAAAGCCTTGCACGTACATAGCACGTGCCACGCACGTGCTCCGCTAGCATGTCCTCTTGCCGCCACGTGGCTAGATCATGGTTGTCCGATCTCAGCCGATCGGATGGTCGTTGTACGTCATCCCCAATCTCCCTTCTTTCCCAATTGCGTCGCCTCCTTCCTCTTTTGCTTTGTCAGTGATTTCGCCGCCGCCCCACGACCGCCATCCCTGATCCTCCACGATCTCCTTCCCCCTAATCCTCATCAAATCCCATCTTCAACCCATCACTGATAGCATTCCATCTCTGGCGTTCCCTTCCTTTCCCCATTTAAGCTCGCCACTCCCCAACCTCAGAACCATCGGCCGACATCAGAGAAAGACCACCGGGTGACAGACTGGCCTTCTCTGGCGAGATCCGAGCTTCACAAGCTCGTTGCAGCCCACGACGACCCTCCTCAATCGCTTCTGCTTTGCTCTGGATCTCCTCCGTCAAGCCTATGCATCGACGCTTCATCTCCGACAACGCCAACTTCATCCTTCGCAGACCAGCAACCTACCACGTCATCCTTCATCGCCAACGATGCTTCCTCGGCTCCTCTGTGCCTTCATCGCCACCGGTAGCTTCAACGATCTCACGCCTCCGCCCCACCATCCCCTTGGCGTAGCGCGTGACCCTCTTGACATTTGCAGACATACCCCTTGGGGTTTAGGTAATTACATGCATACCCCTATTTTGTATTATCTTTATTAATTATTTATTGTAATTTGCATTAACACCCCTGACTTCCTCTATTATTTTGAGCAACATTTTCTATCATTTCATCTTCATAAGAATAGAATGATATTTGTCAATTAATTCTCTACATTATGTCATATGTATGACATTTTTGTGATTTGTTACTAATTAATAATTAATTATTTTCTGGAAAATTGCATATTTTACACATTATGTGCTTGAATATTCATAAGGAATTAACCATTGCTCTAAAAATGGCCAAAAATTCATAGATTGTAGAATTAATTGTATATTACATCGTACCCAAAAAGAATTACATTTTCATGCATCATTTGCCCTCTAAAAATCATTTTTCATATTTCAATATTTAATTTTTACTAGGTATTAAATCTTATATTTTTGAGGTTTAGGATTTTTTCTTAGATCCATTACCCAGTGATAGATCTGGGATAATTTTATCCCATGAAAATAATTAGGATTAATATTTATTATAAGTAAATATTGAAATTCACTTTGTTCATATTCAAAAATTCATAAAAAAATCATCTTGCCTCCAAAAATTCCTAAAAAATTACAGTGCATTCATTTCATCGTAATTATCATCTTGGTCATTTCACATTTTTCGAACATCGTTTGATTGCTAATCATTTTCTAGTCCTTAAAATTGGCCTAATTTGCATTTTGCATCTCAAATTGCATTAAAAAATTACAAAAAAAAAGATCGCCTCGAAAACTGTGCACGAACTTTAATGGATAAAATTCTAGGTTGTTCCTTTGCCTCCTTGTGTTCGACCTTGGGACTTGCCCAAGTAAAATAAACATAAAATCATGCGATTAAAAATTGATTGAATAATTGTGGTTACTTCTTGACTGATTTCGATTGCCCGCCTACGATGAAATGACATTAATTTAAGCGCACGATAATCCACGACTTTTAACATCGGCTATCTCAGACTCGTCACTCACCAATCTCAACATCCTCAAAAGGGGCCCGACTTACTCCACTAAGCCAAGTAATCCAAAAATCCATGATGCGGCTATACCTACAAGCACAGTAATCTCGGGTAGAAGAAGGGATGATACGTGGGACACGAGGAGGGTGGGCGGTATAAAAGTGGACACAACAAAATTGTGGTTCAAGGAGAGGGTCTCCTCGAATCGGATTAGATATGGGTGATATAGGCAAGGAGAAAAGCTGCAAAGTCCGGCTAAAATGGTGAAGAGCAAGACTCAAGATCATGACTCGGATGCAAATGAGGGAATATATATATATATAAGAGGTAGAGAGACTCAGTGATAAAAAATGACGACTCACACAGATGGGACCGCGAACTCAAAGAGATGTGAAAATGCAGATGAACTCAAAGCACAATCAATGTACAAAGCAGACCCCCGTTCAACTACTCAACACAGTGAAGACCGAGATGTTGTCTTTTTATCTTGTCGATTTTAGAATTAGGTGACATCAAAAAATTATACATACCGAAGATACGCTTGGGATTTGGGCACTAATCCGTAGCGTGTACGTAGGAATAAAATGCACAAACAATGAGGGGGTTGCTCTTCCCAATGCAATGAATTCATTACGTTTTTATTTTAAGGTCCAATAGAGTTAACATTCCAAATTTTATTTGGGTTGTCACTTTTTTTTGTTTATTTTTCAATGCAATGTTTATTTTTCAATACACATGCCTAACGGTGTTTTCAATTCCATTTAGCATCCTAAGTGAGCAAAATCAGAGGGAGAAGGTCGGAAAATCCATGCAAGTCGGAAATCAATGATGCATACAAATTCAGAAGACTTACAATGCTTCCTAGCTCTCTCCATGTGGGATGTATAACAGAATTGAAACCTATACTATATGAGATGCAATCCGATGAAATCGCCCTATGATAGTAACTGTTATTATCGTGAGGCACAATATATTAATTATTTGGAAACAAACCCTAAGGTCCGATCTTGGAAACATCTCGTTGCCCGTCATAACGGATCCTACTAGTGTTGTATGATGTCTCTCACGACGCACGGGTTCATATCTAAATAACTAACATTTAATATTTGACTAAGTTCAACGGCGAATCTATAGGTACATGCAAGTATATTAAGGCTTTGGACCTTAATCTATTGAGAAGACAATTCCTAATCTAGGGCTCATTCACAGAAAACAATAAAAATAAATTAAAAAATAAAGTCAAAAAAACGTCAAAAACCATCGAGGTCCACAAGGGAACAATCCCTCGAGCAGTGGACCTCGGGAAGTCGAACTGTGGCTGAGGGTCCTGATTTATTACAATTATATAGGTCACTCTCTCACGTGAATATACATAATAAATAAAATAAAAAATGCAGAATAAAATAAGCTCTCTTCAAAATTCTCATCCGTCTGCCCTTGATGCTCTCTCCTGTCAATTGAGTAAGAAAGGTTGGCTCCGCCTTGCTTGGGTGCGTAGGTCTTCCTAGGAAGTCCTCCCTCGCGTGGTGGTCCCTCGTAACAAAGTCTAACAAGAAGTGTGTCAGACAGTTCACAATTAATATCAAAACATATTGAAAAATAAATACTAAAAAAATAAATAAAGAATGCAACAAATAAATGGACAAGAGAAAATAGACAAAATAAAAAATCTCCTACTATGCAGCGTTGCTCCCCGACAAGGACATCATTTGATAAAGAGGATCTTCCCTGAGGATCTGCTAATCAAACTCAACTAGCGTCGCTGAGGCGACCGTTCGAGAAATCCCAACTTTAATCAATGATTAACCCACGATATATATAAAGCAATGAAAATAAAAAATGTGGAGTTAAAGTTTATTATAACTCTATAACAATATGTGTATACGCATAAACATGTGTAGAGGTCGAACTCAGGGAGCAAATGGTAGAAGTAGGCAAAAATAATGCTAAAAAACTTGTCTTTTATCTCTTATCTATTGTTGATGTCTTTCTAGGTTTTTAATTATATATATATATATATTTATTTGTTTTTGTTTTATATTTTTGTATTTGATTTTTAATGTTATTGTTTTTATATTTCTTTTTATATTTTTTTGATTTTTATATTTCCTTTTCTTTTATTACATATAATATAGCATATATTAAGCTTTATATATATAACATAGAGTCATACATTTATGAACAATAATAAATATCTATAAAATGCAAAAAATAGTTTCTTTTAGATTTTATAATTTTTATAATATTGTTGTAATTTTTCTAGAATTTTTGCTAATTTTTACGTATTTTAAAAGTCAAAAATATCCCAAATAATGAATTAAGTAAATAGGTCGACATTGAATTGGATTTTAAAAATAATAAATAGGTCCCAAAATCATACAATTTAATTTTAATATATAAATACTTATATAAATAAAATTATAAAATAGGAAAATATATTTTTGGATTTTTAAATATTTATATTTTTATAAAAGATTTTGGGATTTTTCAATTTTTAAGATTTTTCTTTTTCCATTTTTAGTGATTTTTAATCTGTAATTAAAATAGGATAAAATATACTATATATTTTAAAATTTTTAGAGATGTTTTTATATTTTTTGGGTATTTTCTAAGCTAAATAGTACAAAAATAGGCTCCTTTTAATTTTTAATAAATGGATTAAATGTCTAAAAATGTGAAATAAATACATGGCATGAAAGTACATGGAAACATGCATTTATCCCTATTTTTGCGTATTTTTAAGAGCACATTAGCTATTTATAAAATTTAGAGAAAATTCACAAAATTGTGTCCTGGTAGGGGCATAATTGTAAAAAAATAAAGCTCAGGGATGCATATGTAATTTCGCTAAAAATATACAACTTTAAATTTTATTGGACTAATAAACAATTACAAAAATGCTAGGGCTTATTTGCAAATTCACCACCTCACGTGGGACGACACGTAAGGTGACGCAGAATTGATCCAGATGTAATATTCGAAAAGTGCAGGGGCCTTTTTCAAAAGTCCCTTTTATTTTAAGTGATATTTTACTTACATGACCATATAATAAATACAAAAAATACAGGGCGAAGTTATGCAATTTACCCCTTTATTGTGCGAAATTGACGACTAAGCTTCTTTCACTTGACAAGTGCGTCATCCGAACGCATGATGTCACTTCGTCGATGAACGTATAAGATTAGATCGCTGGATGCGATTAGACAGTGCTGGCGTGGCTCATCCAAAGGCTGCTGCTTCGACTGAGGGAGAGGCCCGATCCGATGGCTCTGAAGTCACTCGAAAGAACATGGAAGAACCCTGTGCCTCTCGAGCTTCAATCCGGTGTAGCACGAGCGTCCAACAATCCCAAAAGATGCAGTTGGTCCAAAAAGCTTCTTGGGGGCTTTGTCTATCGACTGGAGGCTCTAGGGGACATGAGGCTCGCCGGATCTCTCCAGCGAGGTCAGGGAAGCATGGGGCGCCCAGGTATCTCTTGTTAGCAAAATTGACCCTTGTGAGGGTCCTTTGGCACTCCAGACCTGCACAACAGACACAAAGCAGCACAAGGAAGGTCTGGGGAGCCTTATTTAGTGGCGAGGAGCGAAGGTGGGGCGCGACAGAGGAAGCCCGATGAGGTAGCGGAGGAAGGACCTCTATAGCTCGTACCACGGGGGTTCGAGGTGAATGGAAGGGTGATAGGTGATGAGAAGCGAAGGGGAAACAAAGTGGAATGGTCAGCAGGCTTTCAATGGGCAGAGACAGTGGAATAAGGGTTCACTGTAGGCTAGCTCCGACGAACTACAACTAGAGCTGATCACGCTAAATCATTAACCTAATCACTAAACTAAGGACAGAATTAAAAAGCATGAATAAAATCTACCTAAAATAAGTAAAATGCACATCTCTTACCTGGTTTTTTGCCAGTGAACAGAGGTGGTCGCCGGAGCGCCGCCTTTGGTGCATCTTCGCCTTCGTGAGCCGATCCAACGCTTCAGGGATCTTCCCCTGTCATGGGGATACACGTTGGACCGAAGGTTGGTGGTTCTAAGACTTGGAGGATGACCAAAATATCAATGGAGGATGAAGGTAGTTATTTATAGAATAAGGTGGCACCCTTATTTGACCGGATGAATTAGGGATGTAAACAGATATAGATATATCTGTATCCGATCCGTCACCGTATCCATTTTATACAGATTTTGACATCCGCATCCGTATCCATTTTGAAAAGGATACGGATATGGATATCGTTTTGATATCTGCAAACATCCGTATATGTATCCATATATTCGTTTTCGTATATAGATATAGTCATAGATTTATTTTTAACCATATATAATATAGTTCTTTACCTACTTTTACCATATTTATATAATTTTTATTATACAAACACGTTTAGTAAATTAATATCATGTGGTTTCCATCCAGTTCTTATATATTTAAGTTGATTCTATATATTATTTTTAACATTACTCGTATGCGATCAATATCCGTTTTACATCTGTATCCGTTTTTTAAGGATATAGTAAGATAATTTTAATATCCATCAATATCCATATTCGCTTCCATATTCGTATTAAAAAATAGATAAGGATAAGGATATGGTAATACCTATATCCGTATCCGTTTCCGACCATTTGCATCCCTAGGTTAAATGCAATAATTCGAGCGGATGTACATGGGTTCAAGACAGTGGCGTGAATCAAGGGATATTAGGGAACGTTTCATATGAAGAGATTAAGATTGATGGATTGATAGATCAACCGGGAAAAATGGGCGAAAACACGAGATTGGACATGCGCATTACGTCAGAAGCCTGAAGGAAGAGTTGACCAGGGGTCAACAGACGGGGCGTGCTTATTGGTCCAGCTCAGCCCGAATAAGGACAAAATGTGTTGTTTTATTGGAAAACAATTATTTAAAACAGTAATTTATTTTTTTAGTATAAAATAGAAAAGATTTATTATTTTATTTAATATTTTATTATGATTTTTATTTATTTTTAACTTTATTTATTAGTAGTTAGTTTTAAGTGTTTATTTATATGTATATTTGCCTATGTTTTGACTATTTTATTTTTACTTTGTATATTTTATTTTATTACTTTATTCTTTTATTTTATATAATTATAACTTATTTTTATGTACTCAACTATGTTTTTATTTTATCGTTATGATGTTATTTTTACACTTAGATAAATATGTATGTAAATTATAGATGTATTCTTATAGGTATTTCATCTATATTTTATATACATCATTTTATTTTAATGAATTTTATGGGGTTTTATTTTGGTTTTATATTTTTAATAAAATATAATTAATATTTACAAGCTTGTAAAAATATAAGAAGAGAAAGAATGAAAGAATGAAAGAATGAATTCCATTTTTTTATATACATGTATTACATAGATATTTTGCTATCATATTTGCATAGACTTATTTTATTTTACATTTTCTCTTTGGTTTTATTTTGATTTTAATATGTACAAAAGTCATAGGTAATATTTATAAAATTATAAAAATATGATTTTCTAAAAATAATAAAGAATGAATATAATGAGTATTTTACTCGAGTATGATGTACAATGAGGGTCCAGAACTTAACTTTCACACCGTAACTTTAGAAAATATAAAACCACCTCCATTAAATAGCTCATGAAAAGTTATATACAATTAGAGGTGATTTCGATATATTTTGTGTTTTTATTTTGAAAGATATGTGTTTGCGAAGTTGGGATTTTGGCCTTTTATTTTGTGTATACAAAGTACTCTGTATATTTTTTTGTACAAACTCAAATTTACATTTTTATTTATATTATTATCTACAACTTTCATGTTCAAAGTTTCTTCATTTGATGAATAAATAATAAATAATAAAATATGGGGTTGATTGCCGATGCATCTGGATGGATAGCTCACCCAATGTGTTTGATTGGCAGAGCTTGTGCCATGCTAGGGGGTTAGGCACTCCAATCTTGAGGTCGGGTGCTTGACTGCTCCCAATTCCGATTTATATTATGGGACATGCCATTATATAGTATCCTTGGATATTGACATATATCTTGTGAGATATCACCTATGTATCGAGACAACAATCGATATCATCCCAAAAATTTCTCGTTTCGACCAATAATACATATATTGATTCCCCATCTTGCCATAACATGCATTTGTCATTTGCAACTTCAATTTAAACCTCTAGGGGATTTGGTTTAAATTCAAGGTGGATTTCGCAGGGATTTTGCATATTTTGATGTCCTATTACTTGTTCTTGAGTTTTTAAGTGTTAAACTACGATTTCATGTAATTGAGATTTTAGGGGAAAAAATTCGGATTTTTTATTCATATTTACCATAAAATACTGGTAATTTCTCTCTTGAATGTAATATATAGTTTTACATGTCAAACTTCCTCTTGCACGAGCACCTCCACCATAGTGATTGTCTCCTACTCCATCATCATCATGAACAGTAGGTTAGATCGCTCTAGAACCCTCGATGCTCTGAGATAGTTGAGCTAGACTAGATGACACCAAATTGCCGATTTATCATCTAAACTTCACGTGGTAGTAGTAGTGTTTTTGATTCACCAAGAAATGGAAAGGGGTGAAAGAGCTCAACGAATGTGAGGGCACTCACTCCACATCCTACGGGTTCGTTTGGTTGCAGGGTTGGGTCGGGTTGAGTTGAATTGGGGTATCCCGACGAATAGTAAACTATGATGAATATTGTGAGCGTTGGAAGGAAGGGTACTCCGGAGTACTCCAACCCAACCTTGCCCAACCCTGCAACGAAACGATAAACCTCAAAGCATTGCCGTACGGGATTAGTTTAAACTTCAAAGCGACTGACTGCTCGGAGTAGCTTACGGGATTATCAAACCAAGACGTTGATTGGTGGATTGCGAATGTGGTGGGGTTTGCCCTTATCCAAACCCCATCTTATCCACGAATTCGACTGTAGTTGTTCACATCAGCGCGGGAGTGGAAATAATTAAGGATCGTAATCAAAATTTCACTGTGTCTGTCACAGTTGAACGGCGATCTCAAGTTACGAGTTTACTGGGTAACTGTTTTAACTTTAATGACTTTGTTTAGATTCGTTTATTCTTACAAAATATAATTAATATTAGATAAGAACATGCAGGACTTAACAGGCGACCCATCTCCGTTTAGTTCCCGACGATGATGTTGAAGGGATTTTTACGCTTTTTTTTACAGGTGAAAACTTTTTTCCGTTAAACTGGGCTAGTAATAACGTACAAGATTAGAGATGTTTGCGGCTTGGATTTCGGGCGGGTATTAATATTCTCAAATTCATACTCATTTATAAAATTACTATTTATACCTTTCCATTTATTAAACAATAATTTCTAACGGGTACCCATATACCCGACGAATACCCGTTTACCTAGTGCGTACCTGCATATTTGACATAATAAAATTTTACGTTATTCATAAATGTACATAAGATTTTCACAAAACAGAGGAATATAATATAATAGGTAGGATACAAAGATGTGTGATGTGTAGAGAATGTTAAAGATTTTTATATATTAGGTGTGTACCTCTTTTGTGTTGATAGTTTTCATTTAGGGATTTTATCACTTGTGCCCCTCCGAGATCTCGCAATTTCAGTTATACCCCTATCTTTTTGGTAATATCAGTTGTGCCCCTCAAAAGTTTCTCCGTCATCAGTTGTGCCCTTCCGTCAGGTTGACCGTCAATGAATTGACTTAACCATGGTTTTTTCAAACCTTGGTGCATTTAAGAGGGGTATTATTGTCCAGAGGCCTCTTCTTCCTCCTCCAACCTCTTCCTCCTCCCTCTCCGGCCCGAGCTCCGCCCCGAGCTCCCCTCCCCTCCCCGACGCCGCCCCGAGCTCCCCTCCCCTCCCCGGCGCCGCCCCGAGCTTTATTTATTAGGCGTCAAAGTAGCCGCAAAGTGATTCCTAAAAAGCAAAGAAGCACAAACACACACTACCATCGACAACAGCAGCAAGGGAGCCACAAACATTAACGAGCCACGTGGAAAGACTTCATGCTAAGAACGTCCATCCTTAGTTGGATTGGGAGCGGGGGGCACGGATCTCTGCTGTAATGGGATTTTTTTTACATTTTGATTTCGAAAATCCAACGTTATTGAGTATATCTTCCACGTATCTTTCAAATTTCACTAAAATCCGACCGTGTTTGCTATTCCATCGTAATGATTATATGTCCGATGGGAGGGGAGGGGGCGGCGCCGGGGAGGGGAGGGGGCACAGGGGGCGGTGTCGGGGAGGGGAGGGGGCGGCGCCGGGGAGGGGAGGGGGCGGCGGGCTGGAAGGAGGTGCGGGGGGGAGGAGGTGCGGCGCCGGGGAGGGGAGGGGCTGCGGGGAGCTCGGGGCGGAGAGGGAGGAGGAGGAGGTCGGAGGAGGAGGAAGAAGATGGGAAGAGGAGGAAGAAGAAGAGGTTGGGGAAGAGGAGGAAGAAATGACCATATAACCTTTTAAAAAAAATAATTCCGCTTATGTCCTCAAAGTTAACGTCCGTTTGCACTGTAGATGGACGGTCACTAACCCGAGGGGCACAAGTGATAAAATAGCAAGTTTTAAGGGGCACAACTGATATTACCAAAAAGATAGGGGTATAACTGATATTACAACATCTCGGAGGGGCACAAGTGATAAAATCCTTTTCATTTATTGATACAAAAGGTAGGCGAATATTAATAAATGGATGGAGTGGAGACAATTGAATTCGATTTTATATATATGTAAATCAATATCTATTAGATATGAGGTGGATTTGACGAGTTAGATTAAAATACAATACGTATATCTATATTTATATTTATTTTTTTATTCGTGTTTGGGACGGGTTCGGGTTTGGTATCCACAAGAAAATCTCAAACCCATACCCATATCCGCATGGGTAGTAAATCAAGACCCAAATCTATCCAAAAGTAAATGGGACAGGTTTTGGATCCTTAAATGGGACGGGTTCGAGTCGGGTACCCAATGAGTATCTACCCAAATTGACATCCCTATACAAGATCGAGCTCCCGTATGAACTCCCAACAAAAGAAGCATGAGGCCGAGCTAGTATATGTCTTTGGGGCCATGGCCTCTCTTTGATTATAACATGTCACTTGTATAATTTATTAAGTTTTTAACACAACCCCTCTTTAATTGTATTATATATTATTGTTAGAGAAATATTGTCAATTCATTTAATGATCAAGCGGTAGAGCAACATTGTTATTGTTTCCAGGGTGTATCAAAATTATAACATAAATTGATATAAAATTGTATTCTAGTTCGTTTATCTCTTCTACTATTTCTATTATTCCTTGTAAATAACATAAATTTTATTATTTGCTTTTTTTTATCATATTTTTTTATTTCAAAAATTCACTGGATAATTTAGCCTTTGGGATGGATCTAGAGATACTTAAATTATTAAATTTATCGAATTTTAAAAATCACCATTGAAGATAATAATCTATTCGAAAATCTAACTTTATTAATATATTTTAATTGTAAATTTATCAAAATGAAAGAGGTTCGATGTAAATTAGAAGATTATAGCAATTAAAGTATAATTAGATAAGATCACAGGGACTATAAGGTAGAAACCCCCAGAAAACATCAGCGAACAAAATAAAGGATAAAACTAGCAATTTCCCCGGATAAAGAAAAGGACTGGAAGCCGTTACCCCCATCCTGGTGGGGCTCCGCTCTCAAGTCCACCACTCCACTCTCCCACCAGAATAAACAAGCAAAGCAAAGGCGCCTCCCCCGTGGATCCAACGCTTCCCCCCGCCAATGGCCGCCCTCCTCCTCCACCACCCCCCGCCGCCACCTCTCCTCCGCCTCCACTTTCCCCGGAAGCCCATCTCCCTCCTCCACCTCTCCCCGACCCACCGCTCCACCCCCCTCGCCTGCCGCCCCCGCATCCGCCCCCGCGCTGCCTACATATCCGCACCGGCCTCCGATCCCAACGTCGGATCCGCCGCGGATGCCGAGGATGGCGCCATAGCGGCCTCGATCTCCGAGGCATCTCCTACTGTGCCCGTGAGCTGGGGGGTCATATGGCCGCTGCTGCTCCGGCACAAGCTGCGGATCGCTGTGGCGGCGGTGGCCCTTATAGGGTGCAGCGCTTGCACGCTCTCCATGCCCATCTTCTCCGGTGAGGGATTGCTACTTCTGTTGTTGTGTATGGTCCAGGGTGATGGACGAAATGGCAATGTTGGAAGGATTGCAAAATGCGATCTTGTTTTTTTGGATGAGAGTGCGAGTATACTGAGACTGTTAAAATCAAAGTAGGTGACTCCTCTTAAAATCGAGTCAGTTTCGCCGCAATGGCCAGTCGACTTATATTTGGTCAATCTTGTTGGAGTATTTGATTATGCGCCTTTTATATTGTAGAAGGGTAAATGGATCTCTCCAGGATCCATTTATCCCATCCAGAATTTAGTCTCATATCTATCAATTTGGAGATGTGGAGACTCAATGGAGGCATGACCATCCCTGAGGGTAGTTTGTGAGTACAAAGGCCTAGGGTCCTTCAATTTTAGAGGCCCATTTTTACATGTTCTTTAATCTTTAGTTTAGAAAAAAAAGTATCTATCTTATTGGACTCTTATAGAATCGAATTTTTGGTGAAAGAACTCACAAAAAAGGGTCTTTATAAAATCAAATTTTCGATGAAACAACTCAATGAAAAATGGGCCTATGGAATCGAAGGTGAACAACTCAATGTGAAAGCCCAAAATTTAATGGGATTCCATAAGTTGCAGAAAGCGATAGTCAGTACTCGGTCGGCAGGGTCACTGAGTAAGGATTAATCGGTAGTCGGGCGACTACTCGGATTGAGTCGGCTATTAGTCGGTTTTGAATTTTTAATTATTTTAAATATATAAATCAATTTTTATTCACATATTCTTATGTATTTATATTGATTTGTATATTTTCTATACTATCATACTGAAATAAAAGAAGTAATTGTCTTTAAATATAACATTAAGCATATTAGAATAAGTTTGCTTTTAAAAAAATCGAAAAATTTAAAAAATAAAAAATCTCTATGTAAAAGTCGGCCTTGTAGTCGAGCGACTAGGCGGACTAGTCAACCCTATTAGTCGGGTTGACCGACTAAGGGCCGACTAGGCCTAGTCGAGTCGGCTACCCCACCTACTCGACTAGTCGGGCCGACTAATCGGCCTAGTCGGCTGACTTTTACGACAGTGAGAGGCACATTGTTCCCTGAAAAATTATTAAGGGCCCATTCTTTTCTGTTGCCTAGGGCCTACGAAACGTTAGGGACGACACTGACAGGGCCGTCCCTGAGGGTAGTTTGTGAGTGCAAAGGCCTAGGGCCCATCAAATTTAGAGGCCCATTTTTACATGTTCTTCAATCTTTAGTTTAGGAAAAAAATAGTATCTATCTTATTGGACTCTTATAGAATTGAATTTTTGGAGAAAGAACTCATAAAAAAGGGTCCTTATAAAATCAATTTTTTGATGAAACAACTCAACGAAAAATGGGTCCTTACGGAATCAGAGGTGAATAACTCAATGTGAAAGCCCAAAATTTAATGGGATTCCATGAAGGCACATTGTTCCCTGAAAAATTATTAAGGCCCATTCTTTTCTGTTGCCTATGGTCCACGAAATGTTAGGGACAACGCTGGTTGAAGAACCCCATATGCACCTCCTTCTACCATACCATACCCCAATTGAACCTATGCACAAGTCTAGGAGGGTAGCATGTGTGCTCCCCCTCTACGGGGGCTTGGGGCTAGCACCCCGGGAGAAAAGTTTATGAACGCTTCTATTTGTATTCAGGTATATGGATCCTTTTGTTCAAGAGATCGATCTGTACTAGAGTAGTATATAAACTCCATAGTGTTAGGACTCTCTTTATCCTCTGTACTCTCTTCTTTCTCCACATAGTAATCGTCACTGCCCAAAGACGTAGCCCATTTTCGGGTGAACCTTGTAATCCATGTGTGTTTGCGTCTTGATTGACCATGTTTGTGCGCGTTTTCTTCTGCAATTCGCAACAAGTTCAAAAGCAATTTGAGATAAATCTTAAAGATCAAACATCACATTGTTACTTTTCAAAGGTTTGATACAATATTGAAATTGAGTGTATAATATATGATCTTTTGTGTAATTTACTCTATCTATAAAATTGACAATCTTATAACATTTTTTTACAATAACGAAATATTCCTGTGAGCCTCCCGAATATAGTTTATACTTCATTCATCATCCTACTTGGTTGAATGATGCCTTTGGCAACTTTTTTCGGGATCTACAATAGCGTTATTATAATTAAGAGTGGAGCTTTGGATGATATTGTTTAGGTTGCATAGTATCTATTACTTCAAACAAAATTCAATCCAAGTAATTGTTATCTATTGACAAGATGCTCGGGGTTATTTCTTCTTTTAACGGTGATTGCATTACTGATGGATCTCATGCCAACTCTGTCTCAGATTGATGGCCACCGTCTATCTCAAGGACATCCATTTGGTGTTAGCATCACTAAAACAAGCTCATATATGAAAATGCCATTTTACATAATATCACATGATTCCATTGTCTTTTCCCCATCATCTACAGGGATATCAGAATGTTTGATTTAGATGAGGAGTGTGAGGGGTAACGTTAAACTTGAAGACCTCCTTTTCCTTTTCTCATAGTAAAAATGCCATAAGTGAACACATGCCGTTTTTAGCATAATTTTGATTCTGGAAGGTCGGCACTTACAAAATGTATGTATATTGCTATGTATAACCTTCATGAATTTTTGCTTTTGAAATGTATCAAATAATGTCAATCAAGAATTTGCCTAGCAATATAACCAATCAGATCCATTATTATGTTTTTGTACTTAAAGGTCTTGGGAAATGCTTTTTTATCAAGTGTTTTGATTTCTCGTTAGATACAAGTGCATTGAATGAGGGACATGAATTCATACATTAAGAAAATGATTTTTCTACAACAGATATAAATTGATGAAAGGCCTTTCTGCATGCTTCCTCTTATACTCAACATTGAGTAACAGCTTCACTTCGAGAGGGCAAGTTGTTAGTCTTTTATTGCATTTCATGAGAGAACAGAAGTTTTAGCCCTGGCCAGGTGACTTCAAATAGTTATATGCTATTGTAGGAAGACAGCTAGAAAAGACATTTTCGGCCATTACAAACAGGTCTTATCTGCCAGTCGTCAATAATGTTTCTTTAAGCCTTTAACCTGGTATTCTTATTAAAAAAAGCCTTTACCTGGTAATAGAGAAAACTATTAACCCTGGTGTGGAAACTCTACGGTATGTAAATAAACACAATTTTAAACTAAAGACAACTCCTCTCCCGTGTTAGGTATAGTTGGCTTCAAGGATTTGTGTTCTCGAAATAGATCTATCATGATGGGGCCATAATCCTACTTCTCACACTTTTGAATGTGACTGGTCTCCATCTTATTTTTTTCTTCTCATTTAGATTACAACGGTAACACCGACATTTTCTTTTATAATCCTGTAACTACCTTAAATATTGACATTGTTTGTCAATGTAACATACTAGTGTCCATGTTTGCATGTTGAAAGCATGTACCGAATAGAAATCATTATGCATGGCTATATAATGCTGAAATAATGCTTTTTTAAGACTAATGATGAAATAATGATAATTGAAGTATAGCCATGTATGAGGCTGCATAGATACGACTCAATACTTTCAAAGATGGGTGACTTTTAAAACTTACTTTAATTCTTCTCTTATCAGGTTAAGTTAATCCACGATCCATTTCTCGGCATGTATTGTTTAAGGTCCTTAACTATTGTGATGCAGGTCAGTTTTTTGAAATATTGGTGGGAAGAAGAAAAGAAACCTTATGGGAGGTGCTCTCCAAGATCGGGCTTGTATATGCTCTTGAACCGATTTTTACAGTGACCTACGTTATAAATATGACTATCATATGGGAAAAAGTGATGGCCAGCTTGAGGGCCCAAATTTTTAGAAGAATGTTAGCTCAAAAGGTATTTATATCTTACTCATAAGGACCAAGAGCACAATTCTCTCCCATCACATGCAATTTGATTCACTTTATCGGATGCCAATGTTGGATCTTGTATTCCTGCAGCTATATTGCATTACTTCATTTTTTAGGAGCTATACAGGCATTGTATAGGCCAAGAAACCGGGACATATAACCCATAATTGATAATTTAAAATATTAAGCAGTACAATGTACCTAGCCATGAGTACCGACAAACTGATGTGTTGCAAATCTGATATTTATCTAAATTTATTGGCAATAAAAATGTCCTCTCATTGTTAGAGCTGAAAATATTATCTTTGTGGCATGCCTCCATCTTTTTATGCATGGGAAAGTTCAGTGTCTAGGAATTTGTAATATGTTTTACATGGGCTCTCTGTGCATTTTCTTTGATATTTATGTTTGGGAAATATTCTACTTCTTTAAACTTTTTTCGCAACATGCAATGGTACCAATAGCTAGTAGTTGGATGAATTATCCATAGTTGAGCTTAATGATTTTTCCAACAGTCTTGCAGCTGTCTTAATAAATACTTGAATAACTAATCCTCTTGAAAAAAACATTGGCATTTGGGGGACATGCACACACATATTTTTTTGGTTATTAGCAAGTTATATGAAATCACTGTTTTCACTGCCCATACATGCCGGCATTTAGAAGCTTGCTTACTATTCTTCCAAGTCTCAGGCTGATATTTTTTTAATAAATATCAAAACATGACAAGGAACTTTTTTTTTTGTTGCAGGTTGAATTTTTCGATCGCTACAAGGTATATCTTTTTCAATTCTTTTGCCCTGCTCTTTCTCTAGCGTCTCTGGAATTAATACACTTCAAATTGGGCTCATTTTTTAATGATAAGATGCATTTGAAATTGTGTAATTGAAAATTCTTATCCCTAGATGAATATCACATAAAAATGAGAAAATAAAAGCACCTTCATCATTAATAGATTGATTAACAAATAATTCTTTTACAATAACAAAAAGAAAGGAAATTAAAAACTGTCCTACTCATGCAATTTACATCCTATTTATCACTTATCCAAGAATCCACAATCCAATTACAATATAGATATTTTTCAAAATCCAGTAATTTGCTGTCCAATTAATATGTGATATTGCATCACATTAATGTTCTATAAGTATCTGCAGCAGCGTCTTTTTGAATGTGGGTGCGCGCATCTGGATCGGGTGTCAGCAAGATGGTTGGATCCTTAATACTGACAGTGATATACTAAATATACAACACACACAAGTTACTGTTATAAAATATGAAGCGGAAGCGGAATGATAAAACAGAGAATAAGAACAAGAAACATAAACATGGAACACCAAGATTTAACGTGGAACCCTACTCCGTGAGGAGCGGGATGAAACCACGGGAGAAGCCCCTGAATTGGGCGTTTCTTCTATTGAAGTTCTCCATGAGTACAGGAGGTCTGGGGCTCCTTATATAGCCTTCCCAGAGCCTCCAAGTCCCACCACTGGGCGGTATGGGACTAAACACAAGATGGGGTAAATGGATCTTCTCCAGGATCCATTTACCCTGTTACAACTCAATAGGCGCACTACCATATACTCTAACACTCCCCCTCAAGCTGGAGCATGCAATGCTCAGCTTGGACAAACAAACAGAAAGAAACTCAACTCACGCTACAGGATACTACGGACAATATCAACCCAATGCGCACATGCTGCAGTCGAGGACGTTGCTTCTCATGCCGTGCAGGTGAGGAGGACAAACGGGCTGGAGTGTGAGTCAACTGAAGACTCGTAACCTGACCATCGAGTCTGAACTTGCGCCTGAAGTCTCCTCGTCGGAGAACTGGGTCTCTCCCATCTGGCTCAGAGAACGGTGCACTGCTCTGGTGTACCTATGATACCACATGAAAACCCTTGCCCTTAATGGCATAGGGAATGGTCCTCTGCTCTGGAGTCCCTATGGCTCACATGAGAACTCTGGCCTGACAACAAGAAGAATGATGGGGACCTCTGACAATGATGGCAACTTATGCTCATCTGACAATGACCGCACACTTATGCGTGTCTAAAACTGGAGAACTCGGAAGACAATCGTCGAGTCTGACAAAATCTGATCATCTGTAGAGTCTGAAATTCTGAATGGTCTGAAGACTGGCATCTGCATCTGAATCTGGATCATGAACAGACCTATGACTCTACATATACTCCCCCTTTCTCCCATACTTGTCGGAATGAAGACATCGACAGTTGGGAGAAGACAAGATAAACGGGGGTAAACAAAACATACTTGCGGCTTTTCATTTTTTTAAGCCGTCATCATCATTTTTTTTCGAACTGAGTGCGGCTCTTTTTTTTTCTTTTAGCACGTGCCTTTTTTTTAATTTTGCAACCTTCATCATTTTTTTTATACACAAATCTCCCTCTCTTTGGACTGCCACAGCCCCCCTGGAATATTTTTTTTAATCACTGCAGCGGGCCCCCTTTTTTTTACTCACGTCAGCCCATTTGAGCTTATCATATCCTCTCCCCTTTTTTTTTTACAAAACAACCCCTCTTGGGCGTACATATTAGGGTTCCCACATGGAAACCCTTCTTTCAAAAAACCCCACGCCGCCGCCTGTGTTCCCTGGAGCGCGCGACACTGAGGGATGCGCCGCCTCTGACTGGTCTGGAAGGGGGGACGAGGAGCACGCCTGGGTTTGCAAAGGTTGCGCGCCTGGGGATTTGCCGATGCCGCGCGAAGATCTGGTGGTTTGCTGATGCCGCTGGTGTGCTCCGGGGGTGCGCGCGCCGCTGGAAGGTTGATCGGCGGGGATCTGCGGCTAGGCGCGCGCGCGGAGAAGAAGGAGCATCGCTGCAAGGGCTCGGGCTTGCTTGGGATTCTTCTTCGAGCGCCGCCGCCAAGAGGGAGGCCATGAGGAGTCGCCGCCGCCTCTGGATCTGAAGATCTCGCGCATCGCGAGATGGAAGATCCGATCGGGCTGAGCCCATCCGATCGCGAGATGCCTGGACGAGTCGAGGAGGTGGAGGTGCTACTATCGGCGCACGGTGCGCTGCAGATCGCAGCCGCCTTGGGGCTGTGCCTGGGATCCCACATCGGACAGCACCTGGAGGAGATCGGTGGTGATGATTTCGCAGGATCGTGCGAGAGCTGCGCACGGGGGCTGTGGTGTTTTGCGTGGAAGATGAAATCGCCTGGAGATGTGTGCCTGCACCTAGAAATTGCTTGAAGGGCTGCACGACTACAACCTTGAACTGAGAAGAGGATCGTTGCTTGCAGATGCCGATAGAAATCTTTGAAGCATGGCTAGGGTTTCAAGAAAACCCTAGAAACTGGAATCTTTAATAACCAGAACTCCAACGAAATGAATCTCGAATAAAACTACAGATCTTAAAAACCTCGAGAATCGAACCCGCTCTGATACCATGTTATAAAATATGAAGCGGAAGCGGAATGATAAAACAGAGAATAAGAACAAGAAACATAAACATGGAACACCAAGATTTAACGTGGAACCCTACTCCGTGAGGAGCGGGATGAAACCACGGGAGAAGCCCCTGAATTGGGCGTTTCTTCTATTGAAGTTCTCCATGAGTACAGGAGGTCTGGGGCTCCTTATATAGCCTTCCCAGAGCCTCCAAGTCCCACCACTGGGCGGTATGGGACTAAACACAAGATGTGGTAAATGGATCTTCTCTAGGATCCATTTACCCTGTTACAACTCAATAGGCGCACTACCATATACTTTAACAGTTACAATATAAACTAAATATACAACAATCTAACAACATGATAGCATGAAAAAATACACAGAAACATGTTGTATTTAAAAATCGATCACTAAATCGGCCAACTACATTGACTAGTCGGCCTGATTAGTCAGGTTGATCGACTATTGGCCGACTAAGCCTGATCGAGTCGGCTACCCGCCCACTCGACTAATCGAGTCGGTTTTTGCAAGGTTGATAAGGACCATTGTGGGTGCTCCCTATAATAGACATGGAAGATGTGATGTTGGGGTTGCAGGAGGGTAGTGGACTCATATACCCCAATGGAACTCCTTTTGATCTTCTTGTGGAAGAGAAGAAAACCAGCCTTCTTCAGTTGGGAGTCCCGTGTTTTGAACGGGAATTCCAAGGGAGTTATGCTTATGGTTAGCTAGGAACAAGGGGTTGTCCAAGGGTAGGAGAAAGTGAACAAGTCTTTCAATGACTTGCAGAATGATGGAGTGGTGGGGGGAGCTCCCAAAGGTGGGCAACAAACTACATGGGCATGTGCGCGATTGCATTGGGGTCTTGCTCATTGGGAGGGTCCATCTGTTTATCAATGAAGCTGGACTCTTTTAATGCTAGAGGCTTAGGGAGTTGTGAGAAAAGGAAGGGTGTAGGGTTGCTACTTTGGTCGTGGTAGGGGATGTTGTCTTCTTGCAAGAAATAAAACTTAGTAATTGGGAATTGAACGTGTGAAGGTCAGTTTCAAAATGACGACTGCTGAAATTCAAGTTGGCTGATGCAGTTGAAAACTCTAATGGATTAGGTGTTGATTGGAATAGTGACATTCTTAAGCAGATGGAGCACGTCTTGGGGAGCCGATCAGTGACGATTATTCTCGATCGTGCTGTGGACGACATTCGGATGATGGTGACTTTGGGTATGAGTCAATAGGGGCACTGTATACTGAAGAGTTGTGGCATGATTTGTGTCGGGAAGAAATTTGAGAGGGGAAGAAGAGCACGTTTATCGCATGGGATTTTGGGAAAGAAACTTAGAGATGTATGTGAGGGAGAAAGAGAAAGGGTGATGATAATGGAGAAAAACTCCAATGTTAATTTCAACTTGAATTGTCCCATAAAAAAGACTACTGTCCTCTATATATAGAAGGGGGTGGAATTACGAAATAAATCACAACAACAACAACAAAGCCTTTTCCCACAATTAAGTAGGGTCGGCTACATGGATTCTTTGCCTCCATTCAGATATATCTTGGGTCAATCTCGGACTTATATCCAAAAAACTAAGATCCCTTCGTATAGTCTCTTTCCAACACTTCTTGGGCCATCCTCGCCCTCTCTTAGCTGGCTCAACATCCCACCACTCGCATCTCCTAACCGGTGCTTCAGTTGACCTTCTTTGCAAATGACCAAACCATCTTAAGGGGTTTTCTCGCATCTTATCCTCGATCGGAGCTACACCAACTTTCTTTCTGATTGCATCGTTCCGAATCCGATCTTTACGTGTATGTCCACACATCCATCTTAGCATTTTCATTTCTGCTACAGCCATTCTCTGCACATGTCTATAGTTCACAGGCCAACATTCAGAACCATAAAGCATAGCAGGTCTCACAGCTGCTTTGTAAAACTTTCCTTTAATTTTTAAATGAATTTTCTTATCACAGAGAACAGCGGAGGCTCCTCTCCACTTTAGCCAGCCTGCATTTATTCTATTAGTAACATCTCCATCAATTTCCCCATCATGTTGCAAAATAGATCCCAGATATCTAAAAGAATCTCTCTTCTGAATGTTATCGTCACCAATCTTCACCTCGATTCCTTCACCATTGCTTCCATCAAAGGTACATTCCATATATTCAGTCTTAGCCCTACTTATACGAAAACCTTTAGTCTCCAATTCATGTCTCCAAACCTCAAGCTTCTCATTTACTCCATCTTTAGTCTCGTCAATCAACACAATATCATCAACAAATAACATACACCAAGGTAACTCATCCTGAATGTGACTTGTCAACTCGTCCATAATCAAAGTAAAAAGAAATGGACTCAAAGCTGAACCTTGATGTAAACCAATGTTGATATCAAAATAGTTGGTCTTCCCCGTCGGAGTCCTTACACAAGATAAAGCCCTATCATACATATCCTTTATGAGATTAATGTATAGGACAGGTACTTGTCTCTTCTCCAAAACTCTCCACAGTATCTCTCGTGGGACGGAATCATAAGCCTTCTCCAAATCAATAAAGATCATATGGAGATTCTTCCTTTTAGCTCTATAAATCTCCATTGTTCTCCTCAGCAAATGGATGGCTTCAATAGTTGAGCGACCTGGCATGAATCCGAATTGGTTTTCTTTTATTTGGGAAACTTGTCTCAACATTCTTTCGATCACCCGTTCCCAAATTTTCATAGTGTGACTCATCAGCTTGATACCTCTGTAATTTGAACAATTTTGAATGTCTCCTTTGTTCTTATAAAGAGGCACCACAATACTCCTCCTCCAATCTTCAGGCATTTTCCTGCTTCGCCAAATAACATTGAATAGATTCGTAAGCCAGGTCAAACCACGCTCACCTAAAACTTTCCATACTTCTACAGGGATGTCATCCGGTCCAACACCTTTCCCAGGTCTCATAACCTTCAAAGCCTCCTCTACTTCTTTTCTTTGTATTCGTCTATAACATGCACGATTCAAGTAACTTTCACTACTAGCTAGATCACCCAAAGTGATCTCTCTATTTCCTTCTCCAATGAAAAGTTTATGGAAGTATTGCTCCCATCTAGTCTCTATATCCTTCTGAGTAACAAGCACGTGACCTTCCTCGTCCTTAATGCATCTCACTTGAGAAAGGTCTTTGGTCTTTCTTTCTCTTGCTTTGGCCAACCTGAATATATCCTTCTGGCCCTCCTTAGAGTTGAGATTTTTATACAAAACCTCATAAACTTTTGACTTAGCTTCGCTTACAGCCTTCTTTGCTTCCTTCTTCGCTATTTTATAGTCTGTGACAGTTTCCTATGTTCTATCCTTAGACATAGCTTTAAAGCAAGCTCTTTTAATTTTTAGCTTCTCTTGCACCCCTTCACTCCACCACCACCTTGGTGGTGGAGTGAAGGGGTGCAAGAGAAGCTAAAAATTAAAAGAGCTTGCTTTAAAGCTATGTCTAAGGATAGAACAGAGGAAAGAGTGAAGGGGTGCAAGAGAAGCTAAAAATTAAAAGAGCTTGCTTTAAAGCTATGTCTAAGGATAGAACAGAGGAAACTGTCACAGACTATAAAATAGCGAAGAAGGAAGGAAAGAAGGCTGTAAGCGAAGCTAAGTCAAAAGCTTATGAGGTTTTGTATAAAAATCTCAACTCTAAGGAGGGCCAGAAGGATATATTCAGGTTGGCCAAAGCAAGAGAAAGAAAGACCAAAGACCTTTCTCAAGTGAGATGCATTAAGGACGAGGAAGGTCACGTGCTTGTTACTCAGAAGGATATAGAGACTAGATGGGAGCAATACTTCCATAAACTTTTCATTGGAGAAGGAAATAGAGAGATCACTTTGGGTGATCTAGCTAGTAGTGAAAGTTACTTGAATCGTGCATGTTATAGACGAATACAAAGAAAAGAATTACGAAATAAATAAGAAAGAAAATTGCCTATTCTAACCAACCCTAATTTGAGTCCCTAAGTTCTCTAGCAACCAATTAGAGATCACATCCAATTTCTTTATTTAAATTAAAATCTAAATTGCAACAAACTTAAATTGGGCAAAATTATCAACTAACACTAACTCCTAATTTATAACTTTGGTCAAACTTTAATTTATTTGATCCTTAATTGCCCCGACATTTCCAACTTTGGTCAAACTTTAATTTAGTTGATCCTTAATTGCACCGACATTTCCAGATTTGCCTATTCTAACCAACCCTAATTTGGGTCCCTAAGTTCTCTAACAACCAATTAGAGATCACATCCAATCTCTTTATTTAAATTAAAATCTAAATTGCAACGAACTCAAATTGGGCAAAATTATCACCTAACACTAACTCCTAATTTATAACTTTGGTCAAACTTTAATTTAGTTGATCCTTAATTGCACCGACATTTCCAGATTTGTGTTGCATCATCTTCCCTCACTTGCGGGGGATTGTGGGTGATGATTTCAACGTCACTCTTCCCGTGGAAGATCAACCTAGGACAAGCGGTAGCCAAGACCCACGGTTGTGGCCCTTTCGGATCTCATTGGTGTATGTCTATGGAGATTCTGAATGCCTCTGGCAATAAGTGCGTATGGACAACTCCTCATGTAGGTTTCACATTAACATTTCCATTAGTAACCGTGAGATCGCTCTCATTTTCTTGCTCTTACCATATCCCTCTCTGCTATGACTCAGGGAGGACAAGCATCCAGACTCGATACTTCGTTTTGAGCACTCTTGGTCACTAAAGGTGGATTTTAAAGCAGTAGTTGAGGGATTTTGGTCGGACGTCATGTAGAGGGATTGGGCATGAGGAGGGTGGCCATTAAGCTGATAGGATTGCAGAAAATTTTTCTAGTCTATAGGATAGTGCTTCGCTTGAAGCGAGAGGAGCAATGACTTGCTGCACATATATATGTGTTTAGGTAGGATAATATGGAAGATATGGACTTTTGTTGTGAGGAGATCTAGGCTCAAGAAGATTAACAGAAGAACATTGCATATAAGGATAAGAAAATTGAGGTAGAATGAGGGCAAATATTTAGGCAATCCTGGCTCAAGGAATGGGATGCAAATAATAGGTTTTTTCATTCTATGGCTAGTGGGCATCGTAGAAGGAACCTTATTCACTTGATTTCGATTGAGGAGGAGCAATTTCAATGTGATCAGTAAGTTAGAATTGTAGTCGGTGATCACTATCGAGCCATTAGCATGCGTGTTAGCTTGAGTGGTGGTCACTGACTAGAGAGAGGGGTGAGAATGCTTTCACTAGAAAAAAGTGGTTTGGTTTGAGTTTTTGGTGCTCATGATGTTCATAAGGATTTGTATGTCACGGATGTAGATAATACTTGAGGTCATGCTGGTTTCGCAGTCTTCTTCTTTAAAGAATTCTAAGAGGTGGAGGAGGCAGATTTCATAACCCTTCTCAATGAATTTAGGCATGTGAATATGTGCTTTAAGAGACTCAACAGGTCCCTTATTTTTCTTCTCCCGGAATATGAGGTGGTAAATTGTACAAAGGCTTCGTAACCATTGCAATGTATAACACGGTCTATCTTGTCGTGGACAAGGTCCTCATCAATCATCTCAGAACTATTTTAGGTTTCATTATTTTGCGGGAGCATTCAACCTTCATACCTTCATAACATTGTTACAACAACTAAAATAGTTGATGATTGGAAGAGGCGTAAGGATAATGGGTTTCTTCAGAAGATGGATTCCTCAAGTGCTTATGACTATATGTACTGGAGATACATTTGAGCCTCATTACATATGAGAGGTTTTTCAGAGGTGTGGATAGCATAGATGAAGAAGAGCATTAGTACATTCTCATACTTGGCACTGATGAATGGTAGACTGGAAGGTGGCTTCTTTCAGACTTGTGGAAGTTGTGAAATGAAAAGTTGTATTCCTCTAGGCCCTAGAGCTCTTTTATATAGGAGAAAAGCTCTACGGGATAATTACATAAGATAGACTAGAGAAATAACAAATATAAATAAAGAACCAGAGATATAAGAATCTCAACACTTCCCCTCAAGCTGGAGCATATATGTCTATCATGTTCAGCTTAGAACAACAACGGTGAAAGGGACCCCTCGCAAGAGCTTTGGTAAACATGTCTGCAATCTTATCTCCTGAAGCAACATGAGAGGTGGAAATCAGTCCTTTCTGGATCAAATCACGAGTGTAGTGGCAATCGACTTCAATATGTTTTGTTCTCTCATGAAAGGCTAGATTCTTAGCTTTGAACAGTGCCACATGATTATCACATTTGAGGTGCATAGGAAGAGGCACCTCAATAGTTAGGTCAGTCAGAACAGACTTGACCCACATCATCTCAGTACTCCCTTGTGCCATAGCTCTATATTTAGATTCAGCACTGGAATGAGCGACAACTGTTTGTTTCTTGCTTTTCCATGAAACTAGTGAGCTACCAACAAAAACAATGAAGCCTGGGGTGGACTTCCTGTCCTTGGGACACCTAGCATAATCCACATATGCACATCCAGAAATAGTAAGAGACGTATCTCTCCTGAAAAGTAGACCTGCACCTGGAGAAGACTTCAGATATCTCATAATCATACACACTGCAACCATGTGAACCTGTCCGGGCTGCTCCATAAACTGGCTGACTCTGTTCAAAGCAAATGATATATCAGGCATGGTAACAGTAACATATAACAATTTCCTTACAAGCTCTCTGTATCTTCTTTTATCCATCTCTTCAGAATCATCATCATAAAGGCTAGCATTAGGGTCCATCGGTGCAGTGGCAGGTTTGCATCCTGTCATCCCTGTCTCAGATAGCAGACCAGTAACATATTTCCTTTACGTCATAACCATACCCTTCTGATCTCGTGCAAACTCTAATCCAAGGAAGTAACGTAGTGTGCCAAGATCCTTGGTTACAGACTGTTGTCCAAGGAAATCTTTAGCCTCATGAATGCCATGTTCATCGATGCCAGTAACAATGATATCATCAACATAAACTAGAATAACAATGGTAACTTTCTGAGGTCTCTTAATAAAAAGAGAATGATCTGTAGTAGATCTGACAAATCCCTTCTTTTCAATCAACTCTGAGAGCTTCTAAAAACAAGCCCCCGGACTCTGCTTCAGGCCATATATAGCCTTGTGAAATCGACACACCATACTTGACTCCCCCTCAACAACAAACCCCTGTGACTGCTGCATGTAAACTTCTTCCTGCGTATCACCATAAAAGAAGGCATTCTTCACATCTAATTGAAACAACGACCAATCACGTAGCACAACAACATCAAGAAGAATCCTTAATGTAGAGTGACGTGCAACTGGAGAAAAGGTGTACTGGTAATCCACCCCATACGTTTGGGTGAACCTACGAGCAACTAACATGGCCTTATATCTATCCACAGTGCCATCAACATGATGCTTTACAGTAAAAACCCACTTGCTGCCAACAATAGATGCACCTGGTGGAGTCTCTACAACACTCCATGTGCCAGAAACTGTAAAGTTGCCATTTCCTCCTCCATGGCAAGATGCCACTGGCTACTCTGCAAAGCGTCCTGATAGGTCCGGGGTAGTTCCACAGCAGACAAGCCCATAACAAACCTTGAAAATCCTTGGAAAGATGTTCCAAGGAAACATGGGATGCAAGAGGATGCATAGTACATGTCCTCTTCTGCTTCCGAAGAGCAATAGGTACTTCCAGATCGTCAACTTGCGCAGAAAGTGTATCATCCAAGGCCTCCTGTACAACAACCTATTCATGCAAATCACCAGTGCCATTAGAAGAACTCAAATGTTCAGAACATACCTTGGGCGTGCTGGATGATGGAGGAGGCACATGAACATGGGGTCGTCGTTGGTAAACTTGTGGATAGAAAATACGTGATGGTGGCGGCGACGGTGGAGGTGGTGGAGGAGGTCGTGGAGGAGGTGGTGATGTAGGAGACGGTGTAGGAGATGGAGGTAAAGGCATATAAACCTCTTCTTCATCCTCTGAAGGAATGAGTTTGTCACCTGTGGGAGAAAAATACATAATGGACCCAAAGAAGGTGACATCAGCACTGACATAGTACCTTCATCAAACCGGATCGAAGCAACGATACCCCTTTTGGGTCTTGGAATACCCAACGAACACACATTTGACAGCTCTGGGAGAGAGCTTGTCAAGACCAGGAGACTTCTGAAGAACAAAGGCAACTAAACCGAAAACACGAGGCATAAGTGAGAAAAGATCTGTCTCGGAAAACACAATCAAGAACGGGATCTTCTCCCCCTACATTGAAAAGGGCATACGATTTACCAAGTAGCAAGCGGTTAGAACCACATCCCCCCAGTATGAATGAGGGGCATGACTCTGAATCAAAAGAGTCATGGTAACGTCCAAAAGATGGCGGTGTTTTCGTTCAACCACCCCATTCTTTTGAGAAGTATATGCATAGGATGTCTGATGAACAATACCATGAAATCTAAGGAATTAGGAAAGCTGAGTGCTGTAAAACTCTAGTGCATTATCGAAATGTATAAACTTGATTTTTGCTAAAAAAATGTTCCTTATTTCATTAATCAAAGACTGAGTAACATCAAACTTGTTCTTAAGAAGAAAAACCCAAGACAACCTTGAAAACTCATCAACTGCAACAAGGTAAAACCTATGTCCCTGATGATCTGGGACACGACTGGGACCTCAAATATCAAAATGAATTAACTCAAACATACTATGACTACTCTGATCCTGACGACTCTGAAAGCTAGAGCGATGATGCTTCCCAAGCTGGCATGCCTCGCACTGAAAGGTGGAGCGAGGAGAAATCTGTAGAAGAATATGACACAACTTTTGCATAAGAAGATGACCAAATCGAAGATGCCACATATAGGGAGAAACATATCCAATGCAAAGAGAAGAGACACCAACATAAGGACATTGCACTAGTCTGTAGAGACTCCCCTGCTCACGGCCAGTTCCAATCACACTGCCTGTTAGTATATCCTGAAACACTAGAGTAGATGGATTAAATATGATACGATAATGAAAATCATTGGTAATTTGACTAATTGAGTGTAGGTTCATAGAAAATTCATGCGCGTAAAGAACATTCTGAAGTCTCATTCTGGGGGTCAACTGCATCTCCCCCTGACCGATGATGGGAGAATGTGTCCCATCTGCTTATCACGACATATCGTCCAGGATGAGTCGGATGAAAAACACTAATCTGGCCTCTGTCACCACAGAGAAGATGGGATGCCCCTGAATCCATGATCCATTCTGACAAGTCTGCCCTATAACAAGTAGTAAAGGCATATACTATACCTAATGTAGACGCTGATGCTGAGGCATCCACCTCTGAGGATCCTGAAGGAGAGCTGGTTGACCCAATAGTAGGCATAATCTCCCTGAGTCGAGCTACAAGTTCATCAAATCTCTGATCAGAAACAGGTGAAGGGCTCCCAACTTGTTGTGTCTGCTTTGCAACCCGAGCTGAAGCAGGAAACCCATGCTTAGAATAGCAGGTTTCCTCAGAGTGGCCAGATCTATGACAGTAGGTACAAGGCTGACGGGGTCGACCACCCCCTCCTTTGCCACGGCTAGAGCTCCCTCTACCGTGATATGGTGTAGGGCTTCCCCTACCACGAGATGCAGCCATAGCTGAAGATGTCTGGGATTGCAGGGTACCGCATGAGGATATAGATAGTCCACTCAATTTGCAATATGCCTCCTCCATTGGAGGTATGGTAGCATCAGTAAGGATCTGGGCTCGAGCATCATCATACTCAGGATCAAGAGCTGCTAGAAAGGCTCCAGTCATCACAGAGTCTCTGTATGCCTTCAGCTGCTCTGGTGTAGCAGTCAAGGGAATGTAACCATGTAACTTCTCAAACATACCCCTCAAGGAAGTGTAGAGGGTATGAAGGGGATGACCATTCTGCTTCGATGTGAAGATATAGTGCTGAAGTTGCAGTATATTCGACTCAGTCTTTGTCGGTGAGTATGTAGCGACTAGAATGTCCCACATAGCCTTCGCAGTAAGCTGGCTCGAAATATCATTGGCTATCACTGGTGACACAGTCCCAGATAGCCATACCCGTGCATAAGCATCATCTCCCTCCCATGAGGCATTTATACCAGTCTTGACACTTGGCTCCTCCACTGTGAAGATGTGTTTCTTGGCATTGCATTGTATTAAACTCATGAACTGCATAGCCTACAGTTCATAGTTTGTCCCATCCATCTAGACTATGGGTGCTGGACCTTTAATGCACCCATGGATGGAATATTACTTTTGTTGTCGAACATGATGGCAACTTATCTTCAAGACTGGGTTATTGACAAGAACGTGCATCTACACTGGAATACATGAAGATGGTTGTTAGTGTAGAATCATACCACAACCTCTTCCATTCCTTCGGAGAAGCCTTAGGGTAACTAGGGTGTTTTAGATAATCGCGTCACACCCTAGAACCCCAAGAAGAGTTGCATGATGCGGACGGACAGGCTAGGAGGCCGGGTAGCAGTGCAGCACACCGTTGATGGACGGCTGAACGACACAGGAAACACGCTAGGGCTGCAGGCCCGCTAGCGCGGGTGGAGCGGGAGGCGCGCTAGGCACACTGGGCGGCGCGAGTGGAGCGGGAGGCACGATGGGCGACGTGGGCCACACCTCGTGGCTGGGGGAGTACGACGTAGGGGCTGGCAACTAGGCTGTTGCGCAGATGATCGCTAGGGTTTTGGTGGAGGCAGGCTTTAAGGCACAGACTCCGATCTAGGACCGTCGCTCTGATAGCATGTGGAAGTTGTGAAATAAAAAGTTGTATTCCTCTAAGCCCCAGAGCTCTCTTATATAGGAGAAAAGCTCTACGGGAAAATTACATAAGATAGACTGGAGAAATAACAAATATAAATAAAGAACCAGAGATATAAGAATCTCAACAAGATTGGAGGGTGGCAAATTTCATAACCCTTCTTAATAAGTTTAGGCATCCGAATATGTGCTTTGAGAGACTTAATAGGTCTCTTATTTTTCTTCTCTCGAAGCGTGAGGTGGCAAACTAGATTGAAGGCTTCATAACCATTGCACTATATAATGCGGTCTATCTTGTCGTGGCTAAGGTCCTCACCAATCATCTCAGAACTATTTTAGGTTTCATTATCTCACAGGAGGAGCCGACCTTTGTACCTTGCAAATAGATGCTTCATAACATTGTTGTGACAACTGAGATAGTCGTTGATTGGAAGAGGCACAAGATCAATGGGTTGCTTTGGAAGGTGGATTCCTCAAATGCTTATGACTACGTGTATTGGAGATACACTTGAGCCTCATTACATAATAGAGGTTTTCCAGCGGTGTGGATAGCATGGATGAAAAGGTACATTACTACGTACTCATACTTGGTACTGATGAATGATATACTGGAGGGTGGCTTCTTTTAGCCATAGAGGGTCGTTAGGTAAGGTTGTCTCTTGCCTTCCTTTTCTTTGGCTTGATGGCTGACACATTTTCAGTAGTGGTTTATCTTATGGTATGCGTAGATTTGTTCAAGGGGTGTATCATTGACAACATTTCTATTTAAATTCTGTAGTACGTTGAAGATACTATCTTTTTTTATTGAAGGTAGGCCATTAAAGTGCAAAGTGATCATGGTAGTTTCGGACATTTCGGTGCTATTTTTGGTTTTCGAGTGAACAGGGAGATTCTTCCTTCCTTTCTTTTTGCATGTTGGTTAAGGAAATCATTACCGATGATACTATCATCGAGAATCCTAGGGTGGGTTTGCCTATCATATATCTAAGCTTGTTGTTTGTTCATAGTAGACTCCATCAAGTTGATTGGTTGTCACTTATTAGGAATCTTGAGAAGAGGCTTGCCGGTTGGAATACTTTCTTCATGTGTAGGAGTGGACATTGGAGTTTGTTAAGGCTGTCCTTTTGGTTACTATCTCGGTCTTCTTTCTCTCATCCAAGTTGGTGTCAATATAGATTTGCGGGACTTTTTTTAAATAAACACTAACTAAATCTTAATTAAAAAGATGGGTATGGAAATAAAAAAAAATTTAGGCACCAATCGGCACTTGAGGTGCTGATTTGGAGAGAATGCCCAAAACGGCACCTCAAGTGCCGATTTGGGTGGGGCTTTTTGCACTCTTCTCCCACCATTTTGCATCCACGCCCTATTCCAAAAATTATCGATACAAACAACCCTCCCATTTATACTACTAAAAATAACTAAAGGCACTCTTTCACTTTATGCATTCATTTTTATAATCCTAATAAAAGTTAGTTAGTTCTTAATTTTATAATTACGGTAATGGAAATTAACTTTTTTAATCTACATTTATACATGTAGATACATTTAGATTTATACATGTAGATATTTGGATATGGATAAATATTTTGTGCAATTTCGTTTATGCTTGTTATCTTCTATCAAAACAATAAGATCGAATATTTTTTTACATACACTATCATATACAATTTTAGATGGATATTAATATGTGTTTTTATAGGAATATTTAATTTTCAAACGAATATGGATATATAAAATAGAAGAAGTTTTAATTATTTTTACATATATTGAAACAAATACAGATATCACTTTTATTTGTGTAACAAAGAGATCAGATAAATTGTGTCCGTCTGATACAATTTCAGATTTACGGAAATCAATACAAATCCAGATATCATTTTTCCTTTTTCTGATATAGACACGGAAATAAGTATTAGTTATATATATGTATAGAAAAATATTAATATCATTTTTATTTTTATCACATTTTTTGATATAGATAATACATAACTCATGAAAATATTCAAGTATATGTCTCAAAGATATCCATAACTATATCCAAAAAAGTTATATAATTGTGTATATATCCATATAAAAAAAATGAAAACCATCATATTCATGTCTACAATCGCAAAAAAATGAACCTTATTTTCTTACCATAATCCATATACGTCAAAATAAATAAATATATCCATATAACAATAAATCTAAAGTAGGTATGTTATCTTTTGTCAAAAAGTTAATTATAAAATTAAGAACTAACTAATTTTTATTAGGATTATAAAACTAAATGCATGAAGTGAAAGAGCCCCTTTAAATATAGTTATTTTTAGTAGTATAAACGGGAGGGTTATTTGTATCGATAATTTTTGGGATAGGGCATGGATGCAAAATGGTAGGAGAAGAGTGCAAAAAGCCCCACCCAAATCGGCACTTGAGGTGCCGTTTTGGGCATTCCCCCCAAATCGGCACCTCAAGTGCCGATTGGTGCCTAAATTTTTAATTTTTTTATTTCCATACCCATCTATTTGATTAAAATTAAGTTAGTATTTATTTTAAAAAAAGTCCCTATTTTTGCAAACGCCTTGAATCTTTGATGCAATGCTTTTCTTGGTCCTCAGCTACAGAAACTACATGTATGATGTATCCCATTGATGGAATGGTAAACAGTAACACAACCTATTACGAATGAGGGTTTAAGGCATGCTTAGCCTTGAGGAGATGAATAAAGATCTGCACACAAATGTGTTCAATGGATTTGGGGAGATGGCTTTACTCCTAAGAAGATCGGTGTGATTGGTCTATGGTATCACCTCAGTATGTCAACTCACCTTGATGGTATCAACTGGCCCTTTACCCTTTGGAAGGGCATCTGCTTGGTTTTGCAAGAGATCGCGACATCCATGATGCCAATCTTGGGAGACGGGGAATGCTTTAGATTTTAGTAGGATGGCTGGACTGAGGAGGAAGCCCTTTGCTATCGTCTCCCTCATTTATTTACACTGGATGCAAACCCGAGCTTTCTTGTTAGAGATGTATGGTCGGATGGTGGTTGGAACTTGCCACTTTGCTTTGGGCTTTCAGACCAAATGGTGGATGGGTTCCTCAACTTATTTTAATTTTTGACTACTGTTGACGGGCCCTCAGATGGACGAGATGCTTGGATCTGGCGTGATGGGGTGCTTTATGTTAAAAAGGTCTATAAGGCCTACAGAACTTTTATGCTGAAAATGTTGTATCTCATTGTAACACGCTTTTTCATTTATGGCAATCATGTAATCTCTTCTTCATTAATGAAGTTTGTGGTGAATCCCAACTCGGGACCTCACCCTTTTTCGAATAAAAAAAGGTCTTAAGCACGTCGACGGTGTTTTCTCCATGTCTATGTGCTTTTTTGGCTCCTCAAACGAGGGCAAATTCTGACTGGACGTTCAAGAGTCATGATTTCCCCAAGTGTGAATGGTGAATGTCCAACGTTGCATGTGAGGATCGGAAGATATCGATCACATGTTCTTTGTGTGTATAGATTGATATGGGAGATGCTGCCCAAGCCCAATTAACTGGCATATGCTATATTAGTGAGTCAGCGTTCTAGGAGCCTATTGACACCAATTGGAGCAGCTCAGAGGTAGACAGGACCTGGGGTGTTGCCATGATTTGAGTAATTTGGTTATTGCTAAAACAAAATAAATTTTCAGTAAGAAAGGTTCTATTTAGAAAACGTAATTGAGCACCCCTGAGTTTTGTTTGAGTACACAGTCTTCGTAAAAGTTTGTAGATGTGATTTATGAATATATGAGTTAGGGTGTACACCTTTGGGGTGCACACTCCTTATTCCCATAAAAAAGTGAATGCACTAAAGTCTACGAGGACAAAACAATGGATATTATTTATCTAAATGAGAAATGTGAATAGGATATTCCGAATTTATAATTGGAACTTTAATAGTTGTCTGTTTACCCACGTCTTTTCTGAAAAGGGTGAAGGAATATGAGTCTATGCTGACAAAAAGATATGATTATAAGTAAATGAGAAATGGGAATAGGAGATTCCAATCCATCACCAAAACCTTAACCATCTTCGTTTGCCAGTATGGGAGTGCCTTAATGCATGGAATATTTGGAAAGGTTCATCCATCAGTTACTTCGCCAGCTTATTATCTTTGCAGTAATGGCCACATAATTTTTTACGTTGCAGCACTCCCCAATTGAAGTGGTAGTTATGTTTTAAGTTATCAATCTTGCAGTTAATATATATTCTCCCTTTTGTTGAATAGGTTGGTGAATTGACAGGTTTGCTAACTTTTGATTTGGGTGCACTTAAAGATGTTGTGGGTGATAACATATCACGGGACCGTGGACTAAGGGCCTTCTCGGAGGCAAGTTCCCCTTTACCTTACAGTTTTGAAGAGATTGATGTTGTTAACTTCTCTTGTTTAACCACTCTTTTTAGTTTTAATTTATAGAGCCATTTCTTAACCTGCAGATTATCGGGACGATTTTCATATTATTCTCTTTATCATCCCAACTCGCTCCTGTCCTTGCTGTTCTCATGCTCACTATATCCATTTTAGTAGGTAAATTTTTGGTTGTTGCATTTCACTAGTTTTTGATTGAAGATGTTTCCAAGGATTGATAGCTGGGCGGAGTTCCGCAAGCTGGATTTGCCTGATCTGCAAGATGGACTTGAGCTATATGTGGGTTCCGTGTCGCATGGGTGGGCCCTAGTTTATCCCTGTCCAGGACGGAGTTGGCTTAGCCAATTTGCTTGGGACAGTCAAGTTTATTTAATCTTTCTTCCATTGAATTTATCCGGAGTTAGATTATGCTATTAACCATGATTTTATTAGTTTAAGTGACACAAGAATTAGTTATGTAAAGAATATGCTTAGGCTTCGTGCTTGTCAATAAAGTGAAAGTGATTTCCTTTCTATTGCACATGTCAAACTTGCACTGTATTCCCCAGCTATATTCAAGCGGTCTACCGTGCCAGTTTTCAAGTCGCATGGAATGGCTCAAGCAAAAATATCAGATTGTGCAACAGAAACATTTTCTGCTATCCGTACAGTATTCTTTTGAACTTTATGCTCCTCGGTCCTTTTCATGTTAGGTTTTTGCCAACATGCTTACAGAACTTGCTGATTACAATCCTGTTATGTCTTGCCCAGGTTAGATCTTTTGCTGGTGAAAAGCGCCAAATGTCAATGTTTGGCAACCTGGTAAATTTTGTTATCTACAATTATAATATACATATGGGGTGTAAAATGTTTTAGAGACAGTATTAGCTATGAGCATTATCAGAAAGCAATATGGGCATTTCATTTCTCATATTTAGAAACGCAGTCCGTGAAAGTTTTTTGAAGTAAAAATGGGTGGTAAACCTCTAATATAAGGTGACAGATCCACGACTGAATGCTATACATTTTTTGATTCCTGATGGAACACCACATCATTGCAAGCCAACCACAAGGCCCAAATGTGAGTCAAAGAACTCAACTAACCCCTTGACACACGTTCAATCGACCTGCTCCTGACTAGACTTCTCCATGCCTATCACAACTGAAAAAAGGTACTCCACATCCTATGGAGTGTCTCGGACATGGCACATCAATCCCATGCGGAATCTCGGTCTTATGAACCCCCATCGTCACACAAATCCTTCCCAGCGAGGACAAAAAAGATTTTCACTCTCAAGACTTCCAAAATAACATGCAGTCTTGTCAGGTCTCCAGAATCAAACATCAGGGAGTAGCAATTAGCAAAGCCTTCTTAATGAAAAAATCCCCGTTAGCCCACGTCCAGGAGCTACGTCCATTGGATACTGTGAAAAAATCTCTGCTAGCCTTAGAAAATCTTGCACCCTTTCATTTGAGAACCCAATAACAAAAGTAGTGGACATGTCCCATTAAGTCAGGTTTCCAACACACAACCTGATTGGATGCGAAGGCAAAAAATCTCCAAAATCAATTACATAACATCGCTTCTTCAGTCCAATCAACCGTCCTAACTTGAAAGAGTTACCATCTCCCATTATCAGTCTCAAGGAAGGCTCGATCTTTGGCGGAACAGAGCAAACTTCCCTCCAAAAATTAGACGACGATCGGATACAACCCACCATAGTACACTTTTGGAATTAACTATATAAATATTCTGCACCAATTGACAAAGCATGCCGTCATTGTCTCAAAAATTTCAATGTCCACTTTGTTGGAATGCCTTGTTCATCTCTTTAATCTCCATGGCGCTAATCCTCCATTTATTGTCACCAACATCCGATCAACCAAGGGAATGCCATGACTCTCATGCCTCCATTTGGACCTGAAGATTTGCCTAGAGAGTCGAAATGCAACTTCATCCTCACCTCTAGTAAACGAGAAGAGAGAAAGAACACAAGGTGACATACATGATGACTTTAAGAAGCACAAGATGACAACAATGCCCTCACTCCCCCTCCCCCGGCTTGAAGAGAAACCCCACACCCCTCCTCGGCCATCCTAAAGGAAACATATACAAACTTAGCATAGTTGATTTTTTTTGAGAAGGACGAGAGTGGCGTCTCAAGTTGTAACCCACCACAAAAAGTGTATATAAAAAAGGAAAAATTATGCGTTACAAAGTGTTACACTCTCTATGATGCACACAATGCTCTACAGTGTTCAATCACATTTTCAGTATAAAATGTTTGCCCCCAATATGGCTCCGTTCCCAAACAACTTAGAACAATATTCTTCCCCTCCACAACTTGTCACAATATGCAGGCCAATAAACTGTAAGCTCCTTATAGAGCCATGTGATCTAGGTATAATACTGAATAAATGATAGGAGAATTCATGATTTGGTTGTTTGTTAAAAGTAGATCCAAGATAACGCATCCCATGTTCCCTTATCTCCTTGAACACAACAGATTGACCATAGTATATTGGCCCATTTTTTCGGTCAACCAATTCATTACCGCACAATTGTCCTGCAACCAGGACTCGTAATATTTATCGGCCACTTGAGTGGTTCTTTTATGAGAACATATATTTTTTTATCACCAATGAGCACTTTGGAGGCTCAAGATCAAAGACTTGTGGGTCTCTATTTGCCCCCACAAGTTTGATAAATGTCCAGTGTACCACAATTAAGGAGGTGGAAACAAGATGCTTTATCCCAAGTGGAATCCTGACCATTACGATTAAAAACGATAATAAGAAAAAGGATAATATGTCTACACCATCATTAAGATGTGTCGGGAAGAGAAAAGAATGAGACATTTATTCCATAGAGCTAGGGTCTCTTATATAGAGAGAAAACTCTATAGAGTACAAGATGAAAAATACACAATACCCCGAAGGGTTACGAACATAAATATAAATATAATAAGTCTAACACTCCTCCTTAAGTTGGAGCATATTTGTCGATCATGCCCAACTTGGATACTAAGTACATGAGGCGCTTCCTTGGAAGAGCCTTTGTGAGGAATGTCTGTAAGTTGAAGTTCAGTGATGTATGGAGTGCTGATTCATCCTCCTGATACTGCATCACGAATGAAATGTCAATCAACTTCAATGTGTTTTGTCCGCTCATGGAAAATTGGATTGGTGGCGATGTACATGGCAGACTTGTTGTCACAGTATAAGGATACAAGATTGGCGACAAACATGCCAAGTTTTGTTATGAAAGAGACAAGCCATGTGATCTCACAGGTAGCTTGAGCCATTACCCTGTATTATGCTTCCGTACTGGATCTGGAGGTCAATGTCTGCTTCTTACTTCGTTAAGTGACAAGGTTGTCACCAACAAACATGGCGTACCCTGTAATGGATCGACAGTCCTCAAGAGGGCTAGCATAGTCAGAATTTGTATAGGAGGAGATATAAGTGTGCCCATTCACCCCATAGAAGAGTCTACGTTCAGGAGATTCATTCAAATATCGAAGGATCAAAAGAACACCCCGTAGTGACTGTAAAGAGGCTTCTCCATATACTAGCTTGCTCTGCTCACAACATATGATATATCTGGCATGGTAACAATGAGAGAGCAATTTTTCCACTAAGCTTATGTACCGTGTTGCATCCTCAAAAGCTGGATCAGTAAGTGATGAATGTTTTCTCACTTCTGCAGGGATGCCAGATGGCTTGCTTCCAAGTATCCCTGCCTCTCTCAGAATATCGAGATAATACTTCCTCTGTGAAAGATGGATCCCCTTTGTAGTGCGTATTATCTCGATGCCAAGAAAATAAAGAAGTTAACCGGAGTCTTTCATGACAAAGATCTTCTAGAGGAAGGTCTTGGTCTCCTGAATACCGTTTATATCATCTCCTTGACAACCATATCATCAACATATACAACAAGAATGATAGTGCCGGTAGACAGTCGTCTAACACAACAACAACAACAACAACAAAGCCTTTTCCCACAATTAAGTATGGTCGGCTACATGGATTCTTCGCCTCCATTCAGATCTATCTTGGGTCAATCCCATGCTTATATCCAAAAAAATTTAGATCTAGTCTCTTTCCAACACTTCTTGGGCTGTCCTCGCCCTCTCTTAGCCTAGCGTCATCTAACAAAGACAAAGTAATCATATGTTGTCCTCTGAAAGCCAAGTGTGTTGATCTCCGTAGTGAGCCTGTCGAACCATACCCTAGGGCTCTATTTCAAGCCATAAATGACATTGCGTAGTCGACATGCATGCTCCCCATCGACTACATACCCCAGTGGTTGCATTATGTAGACCTTCTCCTCAAGGTCACCATAAAGAAAGACGTTCTTCACATCAAGTTGGTAAATGGAGCAAGCCTTGTTGACAACAACAAAAAGAATGGTACGTATCGATCTCATTCTGGCAACGGGTGAGAAGGTCTCAAAATAATTAACCCCAGAGGTTTGTGTGAAACCTTTGGCAACTAATCTGTCTTTCAACATGTTAATAGAACCATCAAGCAACTGTTTGGTCATGAAGAACCATCGACAAGCCACAGGGCGAACTCTCGGGGGGCACGACACAAGATCCCATGTGCCCTTGAAGGTGAGTGCATCCATCTCCTCATCCATGGCATGTCGCCAACCATGATCCTGCACTGCACTGAAATGATCTCTTGGAACAGAAATAACATTCAAAACATCCGCAAATCTCTTGTCATAGCTAGATAAACCATTAGAAGTAAAATGTGACATGGGGGTGATATATACATTGCCTTTTTTACTTGTGTAGAGCTATAGGAAGCTCCTCAGGTACATATGTAGCAGCGGTGGTGGGAGCACTCGAAGTGGTCATATCATACTGCATAAAAGGGATAAGTAAAGGTACATACACCGGTGTAGAAGGTATAAAGGTATACTAGTGACTATATTCGATTGGTGGAGTGAAGTCCAAATTTCTGCTAGCATCGTTCATACAAGTGGTTCCACTGACCACATTAAGTGCATGGGGCAGTAGAGTCTGACTCACGGTCACGATTTGGATCACAATTATGTCCTCCTCAAAAGTTGTATCTGCCTCCTCGTCCAGATGAGGTGATGCATGCAAAGTTCTCTGCTGAAGGTAAGATGGGAGGCTGGACATTAGATGTCTCGAGTTCCTCAAGTCGGCCAAGGATGACCTTCATCGTTGGCAGTGTGTCTGATATAAGAATTTGCTCCTTCGTTGCCAGGTATCTAGAATGCATGCCATCAAGAAAGCGGTATACTTGCTAGTCAGAAAGCTCTTGTATCTGTTTGGTGCAACACGAGCGCTGGAATATGGCAAGCTCCTTATACATGCCCGGGAGATGCCTGTAGTACTCGATGAGGGTGCAATCACCCTGATATGCCGATAAATTCACTTGTAAATATCTGCAAGACGTGACTTCATCTTCTCTTGGGAGTATGTTTGCTCGAGATCCTCCCACATTTCCTTGGCTATATTTTTGTAAAGGAGATTTGAGGCAATGTGAGCCTCAACACTATTGGTCATCTAGTTAATAACCAAGTAGTTGTCTGTTTGCCAGTTGTTGTACTCTTTGTCCTTTTCATTTAAAGGATCTTTAGTTAGAATGTAGAGTTTTCTTCGACCACCAATGAACACCATAAAAGATCGAAATCAAAACACGTAACTTTTTATGCCCTTGAGTTTGATAGTATTGCCTTGTGCCATAACATTCGAGGCCAAGGGCTTTGTCTCGGTAGAAAAAGATACCATGGTGGTCTTAGAAAAGAAAGGAGATCTCGTACTTGACTTAAGGATGTATACAAGGACTGAGAAGTGCCCTAGAACTTGCTTTTGGACATGATAGTGGTCTGAAAAGTTGCTTTCACAGCAGATAAAGGGGTTTTTGGGGCTCTTCCGACACCAAATACGGTATCCAGGGGGGTTGTGCATAGCATGCCAGAAGTCCAGGAGGACTGGTGGGCATTACCGGCGATGCTGGAGGTGTAGCAGGGGTTGCTAGAGGGGGCTCCAGGCAGTGCCGGCGGCACAGGAGGTGCAACTAGAGCACCTGGAACCTCGGGCGACGCTTTAGGTGCCGCTGGAGGTGGCGGCTGGTGCCGTTGGGGATTGGGATTGCCTTGTGCAGGACCCCTTGATGAGAGAAGGGTCTGATCAAGGAGAGAGGGCTGATGGTAGCGGTGGGTTTTGGGTATTAGGATATGGTATAGGACCGTCGCTCTTATACCACGTGAAGAAGAGAAACGAATGTGATGTTTATTCCACAGGGCTGGGCTCTCTTATACAAAGAGAAAATCCTAGAGAGTACATGAGAAAAAATGCATAAATACCCCAAAGGGTTATGAACATAAATGTAAATATAATAACTCTAAGAAGATGAATTTGTCAGGGTGGACCCACCAAACCTCACAGAACCCTATCGAACCTAGTGGTGCACTTGAGAGCTCTACAAATTGAGCTATAAGATGAAACAAACTAAAATGTGTGCCCTGCTAAATGCATTTGAAGAAATATGGTGTCTTAAATGTCCTTGGATGGGTAAAATATCTCCACGAAGATGAAGAACAACGCCTCATACACTCCATGACCCATCTAATTGTTTCTCCAAAAGCGAAACCTAATTCTATCATCCAGAACTTGCTTCATGACGAGTGAGGTCATACGAGAAAAAACAGAACAAATGCCTTTCCAAAATCTAAAGGGAACATTCACAGCAATAACTCGCACCGAGAGATCCATGAATGGGATTTTTACACCCATAACCCTAAGTAATTTCGCAATAACATTCATAACCCTGCATAATCGCGAATTACACGAGAAACCCTGAGTCATGCTTAACTCTTGCATGACATATCCCTGTGTCATGTTCCATTTGAGATGGGCGTTATTTTTGACGGTTTCCGTAAAAAAATAGAAAACTACCCCTAATATCCATTGTTATTTACAGAACATGCCATCCTTCCATGTCCTCCCTCGAAGCCCGACATCCCCAGTCCCGACCTCTGCTTCACCTGTCCCGAAATCCCCCCTCCCCGCGTCGAGTTTCCCCTGCTTCCCCCTGTCCCGGAGACCCCACCGCCCCCCAGCGGGTCGAGCTTCCCCTGTCCCCAAGCCTCCTTTCCTCCCGCGGGCTGAGCTTCGACTGTCCCGAACACACACCCCCTCCCGTGCACCGAGCTTCCCCTGTCCCGAAGCCCACCTGCGCCGAGCTTCTCCTGTCCGAAGCTCCGCATCCAGCTCCTGGTCGAAGAAGCAGCTTGCACCCTCCCCCCCCCCAAGGACCCACCCGCCAAGAGAAGCCGCAACACCCCCTCCCGGACTCGAGACTCAACTCGCGACCCCCCTCCCGAGGACCCACCCGCCACCGCCCATAGACAACTGCCCCGAGCTGCCCCCCTCCCGAGGACCCACTTGCCACTGCCAAGAGAAGCCGCACCCCCCCTCCCGGACCTGAGACCCAACTCACGACCCCCCTCCCGAGGACCCACCCGCCACCACCCATAGACAACCGCCCTGCCCCCATCCCCGAGACAACCGCCCAGAGAAGCCCCCGGCCCTCTCAGACCCGAGACCCAGTCGCGATGCCCATGGAAGCCGCCCCTCCCACTCCCCGAGACAACCGCCCAGATCCTCCGCCCAGAGAATCCCCGGGCCCCCCAGACCCGAGACCTAGTCGCAGCGCCCATGGAAACACCACCCCCCCTCGAGACAACCGTCCAGATCCTCCGCCTAGAGAAGCCCCCGGACCCGAGGAGCTCCTTCTCAAAATTTCATTGACTATCCGATGGGATACTTTTTTTATTTAAGTTAAACCTAACCGTTAGATCTTAGAATGGTTAGATTAACTCAATATCTGGTTGAGTTAGCGAAGTCGAGTAACAAAAGTTTATGGACGTAAGACGGCACACTTATTTAGGGTTCTGAGCGTAATTCACGATTATTCAGGGTTATGAATGTTATTACGATATTACTCAGGGTTATGGGCGTAAAAATCCCAAAATCCATAGATAGAGCAAACTATCATGCACATTGGTCAAATCCACCTTCCCAAATGTGACCATTTTGGTTATGAATAAATTATATGGATATCCATTCACCTTTAATCTAAAGGTCATCGTTTTTGTATGAGCAATCGAAGTTCTTGAGCATCCTCGGGGCTAGGTATTGTTCCTCCGAGGAGAAGTAATAGGTACAGATGACATGATTTAAATCCATTAAAATTTTATACCCAAAACAACGTGCTACCAAGCTGCTCTACATTTCTTTTTGAAATTGTTGTACATGACTTTCCTTAGTAAAAGTGCACAAGTAACTAGATATTTAGGCTTGTTTTCCACATCATTATTTTATTCTTTACCAAAAAGCATAGGAGTTGACATCCGAATCAGAATCAATATTTATCGGTAATGCTCGGGAGAAAATAGTCTGTCATCTTATATTTTTTTATTGTTGGTCCCCTTATTGTAGATGGAATACCGACCCTACTTAATTATGGGAAAAGGCTTTGTTGTTGTTGTTGGTCCCCTTGTCGGTACATTAAAACAAATCCTCTTTTTCTGCAGCATTACTTCTATGATCTCAGGAGCACTGACCACCATGACCCAAACGAAAGTCAAAAGCTTATATTTAGATTGGACATGTAGGGTATATTTGTATTGGCTTCTTTTGTGGAACCATAGAAGGAAAGGCCACCATTTGACTATAATAAAAAGAATTTGGTACCTTATATGTGAAATTGCTCAACTTGATTTTAAGATTTTATTCTTGAACTCATGCAGTCATAGTGAGTTTGAGATGTAAATGATGAGAAAATGCTATGGGATAAGTGAGAGGTGAGAACAATGCGCATAGGAAATGTATAAAGTAGTACTATTGTAAATTCTTGCTTCTGGATCAATCATGAACCCGGAACAATGCGTCCTCTCTGCCATTCCGATTTTTTTCTTCTCAACCCGCTTGATGCCTGTTGGGGTCAGAAAGAAGGTGGAGGCATTGATGAGTTTTTTCTTTTCGTCTAGTGGGATGCAGGATAAGAAGGGGTTGCACTTGGTGGCTTGGAGGGATCTTGTTGTACCCGTTTCAGAGGGTGGTTTGGGAGTCAGGGATGTGGAATGTATGAACAGGGCCTTGCTTGCCAAATGGGTGGTGCGCATCTGGGGTTCATCGAACTTGCTGGTGTTGCGGCTGCTGCGGAAGATTTATGGGGTCTCGAGCGAGTTGGTGGCGGCAAGACGACGTCATGAGTCTTCGCTGTGGAGCGGGATCTGTGCGGTGCTACCGGGCATGAGGCCTTTCCTTCGGCCGCAGTTGGGAAAAGGTCTTCTTTTCAGATTTTGGCATGATGACTGGACGGGAGAGGGGACGTTGGCGCACCGATTCCCTAGGTTGATGGCACTGGCCATGGACAAGGGGGCGCGGGTGGCGGAGGTGGTGGACTCTGGGACTTGGGCCCCGAGGTTCGTTGCGGTTCTCTCGGAGCAGAGGATGCAGGAGTTTTTGCGACTACTTGCGGAGATTCCCCCGATCGGGGAGATTTCGGGGGAGTCGGACCGTTTTGAGTGGGCGAAGGGTAAGTTCTCGGTTAAGAAGGCGTACCGAAAGTTGTGTGGTGGTGGGATGGAGCGAGACGAGGATTTATGCACGGATCTGAAGATGATTTGGGCGGCAAAGATCCCTACTCAGGTTAAAGTGTTCCTGTGGTGCCTGAAGAGAGGTCGTCTATGTGACAAGGTCAGAAGGGGTAGATTGCTGGGTGCGACGGACGTTACTTGTGCAGATGCGTGGATGGCGTGGAAGATGCGAATCACATCTTCTTCGGTTGCAGGCTGTCGGTAAACATGTGGGATTCTTTGGGGCTGCCATGGGTGCAGTCATCCTGTGCGGATCTTTTTTGGTGATCTATTCGTGCGGTGGGGGTCGGGTCCTCCGGTGATGTTTCCAGAGTTTTTGCGGTGCTTTGGGCTATTTGGCTTGGTAGGAATGATGCCACTTTCAAGGAGCAGCGGTTTTACTATGAAAATGTTGTGGCGCACTGTAACGCTTTGTACAATTTCTGGGTATCCAACTGATGTAACTTCTTGCAAATCAATGAAATTTTTGGTGTGGTGACTCTCAACTTGGGAGTGCTCCCCCTCGTTCTTACTCAAAAAAAAAAAAGAACCCGGAATCCCAAAGCAGCGGAGTTTCAACTGCCATTCGTTGATATTCCTTGTGATATGGTGCATTGTGCATGCAATGATTTTGAATTGATACATTCCATGGCTATGCCAGACTGCTGTAGATGTGGCGTGACATGGAGGACTGTTCATCCATTGCAATTGAATAGTTGCTTTGAAGATAGCTTGACTTCAACTGAGGGTTCTAGTCAAGTATCTCTATAGTTAAGGTTCTCTCGGCTATGATCTATATTTGTACATCTTTACTTAATCAATTCAACATACACATATACCAATATATAAGGGTATTAATCTCGTGGAGATTTCTATAGTGCAACATGTGGTTTATGGTATACATGGTAAAAAAAATGTCAGTGTTTTCCTAGTGGGATATGCCAATATATAAAGAGCTTTTACTCATGAAATTCTCTGAAGTGCAATATATCGTTTATGATCTACGGTGTAAGAAAATTTGTCGAATTGTTTTGCTAGTTGAAGTTTAAATTTCTCATATTGTCTGTGGATATTGTAAATGTAAATAACACCTTGTACTTGACCCATATGAATTCAAAGTTCTGGAAATTTTATATCATAGTTATCCCATTTTTATAAAATTGCTCTTGTGCCCTAATTAAAACGAACTCATTTTCAACACTTCGAAATTTCTTTCGGAAGGAGAAAAGGCAATATTATTTGTTTTGATATTTGCTAAATTTCTTCTCAGGTTCTTGCGTATGAATCTAGTGGCACAAAACTTGGGTTGCTGAAGTCTGCCAATGAATCTTTGACTAGAATTGTGGTCTATATTTCACTGATGGCATTATATTGCCTTGGGGGAAGTAAAGTAAAGGCGGTAAGATCTCCTTATCCGATATTGTAAACTTTTCATCATGTATCTTGAGACAACACATGTATTTTGAAAAGTCTGTAAGACCTTCCTATCATTACGTATCTTGAGACAATCCATAGAGATTTTTCTGAATGATAAAAAAGAACCTTTTGTGCAAAGTAAATCCTGACGAAACCATGAATATCCTTTGTTCAAATATGTTAAGACCAAACAGCCCCTTTGTATCTCATCCAACTTAGATAGCCAAAATGGTTGAATTTGTTTCCACCAACTGCCACTTTGACATAACCTGTTGATTTGCTTAAACATCTTATGATAGATATCCACGGAATTTGGAACTTTTCTCCCTCATGCACACCCAGTCTTGTATGCGAGGATGCTTCTAGCATAATCTTCTACTTCACTATCTTGGCAAATTGCCATTAGGTACCTATGTACTTAAATGCGAATTTGAGTTCTTCCACAGCCATGAGGAGGGGTTTCATAATATGTTTGTTTATATCCATGGAATATGGAACTTTTCTCCTTCATGCACACCCAATCTTGTATGTGAGGATGCTTCTAGAACAATCTTCTACTTCAACATCTTGGCAAATTGCCATTAGGTACCTATGGTATGGACTTGAATGCGAATTCAAGTTCTCTTCACCCAAAGCCATGTGGAGGGGTTTCATAATATGTTGGTGTACATGCACCAATCACCCTCTCATCTAAAATGCTGAAGATTTTTACTCAAAATTCTCATGCGATTAATTTTCCCACAAATTGCTCAATATTTATATTGGTTTGACTTTGGTTCAGTGGGGAGAACCTGCAATTTCAATTATCTCAGTAACTATTTGACATGTACCTAAGGTTTTAATGATGGGTTCATAAAATCCTTCTGTTTTTTTTCACACAAGTAAACTTGAACTTGGCTTTTTTTCATTAATATGTAAGTTTCAGGATAAGAGATGTTGAGAGCGAAGGTGCACAAGGGTGAGGTGGTGGTCAAGAAGGGGAAATGGGTAGCAAGAGTCATGGAGTCTGCAACTAATGAAAGCAAGTGACACCTTCACAGAGGGATATAGGGAAGGTGATGGATGGGTAGAACTAATGAGAAGGTAGAGGAGCAAGAAGAGTGGATAGGGAGGCTTATGGGGTTAGGATGGTTGGGTTCTGTGGAGCAAAAATGGAGAACCAAAGGAATAACTTTTTCATGGGCTAAGGTTTCTTATATGGCATGAAGCCCTAGTGTCCGAAATTACATAATAGTCCTTGAAGGATTATAAATAGAAATAGCTAACATAGAAATGAACTAGAAATAGGAAATATGTTTTTTTTTACGCTCAGAAGTAGGAAATATGTTACTAACATTATAGTCCATTGATGTCAACACTCCCCCTCAAATTGATGCATATCTATCAATGATGCCTAACTTGGAGGTCAATAATGATACGTGTTTCTTTGGAAGTGCTTTTATAAATATATCAACAAGTTGTAATTCTGTGAAAACGTGTAGAATAGTGATATTCCCTCCTCTACGTCTCGAATAAATGGCAAGTCCACCTCTTATGCAGCTCAGTCCCAAACATGACGGCCAACATACAATTTCCAGTAATAAGCAACTAAAAAGTGTAATAATACCTTATGTTTCTTAAAGGGTCCTATGTAACTTTTACTTTCTTCATTTGAGATTATAGTTAAAAATGACGCAGGCCATGTATATGCACCTTTTTTATCTTTAAGGAACATGCCATGTTTTTTTTATTGCAAATAGGGTGAACTCTCGAGACGGGAGTCACCACAACCACAAATTTATTAATAAAAAGTAGAGTACATTAGGTTGAGGCCCAAAAATTGTAAAGGGTGCTAAAGTGTGAGATCACATTCTCAGAATAAAATCTATGATTTTTAAAGATCAGCTTATTCCGCTCATTCCTGATTGCCCAAAGCACCGCAAAGGGCTTAGCATAGTCATCCATTGAACCCAGACCCACTGTGTGAATCGAGCTCCAAAAGGCATCTAAGGCACTAGCCTCCACCCAATGAAGGCCCACGTCCCGCCAGATCTGAGACAACGTCGCACACCTGAAGAAAATGCGGTCCGCATATTCCACCACACCCTCACACCTGTCGCAACATGTATCTTCCAAGCTGAACATCCTCCCCCTCCTCGCTTTGTCACACAAATGTTTCCTTCTCAAACACCATAGAAAGATCTTCACCCTGCATGGGATCCTGGCTGCCTAGATAATCTTCATGTCCGCACACATCACCTCGTCATGCTCCACTGCTTCCCTACTCGTAGTCGTAAGCCTTCTTAACCGAGAATCTCGTCCCTGACCATGCAAAATGGTCAGCCACGTCAGACCACTCCCCGGCTGGGGAACCTCCGCTAGCAACCTCAAGAAATCCTCCAAGTGTTGATCCGATAGATCCGAGACGAACTGTATGGCCCACGAGCCAGAGTCCGCCATCTCAACCAGATTCGCATCTCTGTCAATCGCCAGAGCTAACAGCCTAGGGAAACAGATACCAAGAGCACCTTCCCTCGTCCAATTATCAAGCCAAAAATCTGAAAACCTGGCCGTTCTCGAGCCTCGGATGCAAATTAGGAACAACACACGGCAAGGATGGCCCGGATCCCGACCCAAAGAGGAGATTCACATCTCCTTCTAACCGCAATCAACTCACTCTTTACTCCATAAATGGACCTCAAAACTCTTGCTGAGAAACCATGAAATAAAACCATGAAATCAAAATTCATGCCATGTTATAAAAGTAGGACATCAAAGTGGAGGGCAACCATGAAATGGGCCAGGCTATAGCTGACCACTTTCATGAGTTCTCGAGAAGAATTACGGACATGTCGTTGAGATGGTCAGGTCACGAGGCATCCAACTTACCTAAGCAACATGCCAATCACCTGATACAAACAGTAATTGCTGAGGAGGTGAAGGTTGCGGTTTAGAATTTAAATGCGGATGGTGCGCCTGATCCGGATGGTTTCCCAGCGTTCTTTCAGGAGTTTTGGGAGATCGTAAGGAGGAAGGTGGTTGATGTTGTGAAGGAGTTTGCCAATACGAATGCTGGTTTTAATAGACTGAACATATCATTGATTTTTCTGCTACATAAGAAGGATGTATCAGAGAGACTAAAGACTTCAGGCCTATCACACTGTCTAATGCTATCAATCTAATTGTAACATGAAAAAAGGAAAATGCCCCAAAAACCTGAAAAGAGAACATCAGGAGGAAGTGGGGAAGAGGGTAGTAGTACTTTAGTAAATTTGGCTTGCAGAACTACGCAAACTTTATGTTCGGTTAATAAGTCATACCGTAAATCTCAAGATCAAATTATAAAAGGACGATTAGTCTTCAGAATTAGTTTGGTTTTACACCTAGCAAATTTCACTTTAGGAAGCATATATTGAAACTCTCTAATGCTAATATGGCCCTACATATGGTCTATTTTTATTTGGAGAATACTTAGAAAAGATTCTTGCTGAGGTTTTTTCCAATCTTATGGTGTATACTGGAATTAAGCTAGTTGGATTCAATACATGAAGCCGTTATTTATTTTGGTTATGGTTGAGCTAACAAACTCATGCGTGATAGTGCATTACGAGGCATGCTATTTTCAGAGTGTGCTAGTCGATGGGACAAGGCGAGGAACCTATATGAACTTGATCTTTAGAAGGCTCAACTTATTCCATTAAAAATGGAACAGATGCAGTTTCTGTTTGGAGATAAAATAAACAGGCTTTAATAAAATTATGAAAACTTTTCTTAATGCATTTTTATTAAGGCAGATATTTATGTAGCTGAAGATGCAGCACATTGAAGATGTTAAAAGTCGGATAACGAACCTTCATAATAAACTCGTTGGAAGCAAAAAGAGTTTGAAGGAACATGCTATATGATAAGGAGTAAGTGTTGTGTTGCGAATAGCGGAAGTATGCACAAACATGATCAATCAAGCAAGCACGAAGACACGTGGATTTACAAGGTTCACCCGTAATTGGGATACGTCTTTGGATGGCGGCATTTGATCTTCACTATGTGGAGAAAGAAGAAAGTACATGGGATAATTAGAGTCCTAACCCCATGGGAGTTTATATACTACTCCTACACAGAAGGATCCATGATGATAAAAACAGTTCCATATACCAAATAGAAATAGAACTGTTAATACAGTGAGACCCCATCTTGTTGGGGTCTGTTACAACAGAGGGGGTGCATACAATGGTTCTCTAAGTAGGTCCAACAAGACATATGATTAAGATTCAAGGCATATCAACATGAATGACCAACTATAACTCTAATTGTTCGTATCACCACACCTTAATGCAGTCCGAAGCTTAGTGTTAATTTTGAATTCGGTATTGCTAATTGAATTGCTGCATAAGGCATGCTTAAGTAAATTTCTTAGTTTTCTGGAGTTTGTCTCTTTACTCTCTGACATCTTGACAATTTTCATCTCTTTCAGTATCATTTTGTAAAAGTTTAAAGGAAAATATATTATTTTGACTACAGGGTGAATTGACAGTTGGAACCATGACGTCCTTCATTGGTTATACTTTCACTTTAACATTTGCTGTGAGTTTCATCTAATCAGGATTTTCATTTCTTCTGCTATTATGGGGATGATTTTTTCCTATGTAAACCTTATTTTCATAAGGATTACAGGTTCAAGGTGGTGTTAACACGCTAGGCGATCTCCGTGGTACTTTTGCAGCAGTTGAAAGAATTAATACTATCCTATCTGCAACGGATGTTGATAAATCACTTGGCATTGGTCTAAATAGATTCTCTGAAGAGACGAATGATGTTGTGTTAAGTCAACTGTACAAGGAGGATGCACCTCTAGTAAATCAAATGTCCAACATGCACTTCACATCTTTGATGAGATCATCAAGTGATGGATGCAATGTGGCTTGGACTGGCGATATCCATCTTGAAGGTCTCTCTCAAACGTAGTTTGTTATGCAAAAAGTTAGCCGTTGAAAGATTCCACACTATATGTTTGTTAAGTGATATGTTGTGTTACACACTCGGGGACACACTAGTCTTTTGACTAGTGTGTGGTGTCTCTCTATGCCTCCACATATATAATGAGCCCTATAGTAGCATAATATAATGAAGTTATTCTCTCACAAATCTCCAGTATGTTTAATGCCAGATCTTGATCTTATGTACCCATACCTTCTTGCATCCTTGGTGGTGAGTTTTGGTATCTCAAGGATTTAATCGTCTTGGGACCCTTTCTACCTTGGGATTATAAAAATATACATGAGCATGATCAATTATTTTGTGTACAAAATGCATGATTAACATTAGGTTCAACTTCTTATACTTCAGGTAAATAATCTACACCGTGCTTGGTAGCCTTAGGGATATGGGTGAAGACAAGTTAATCTAACTGTTTAGTACCCTTGGTAAATTTAGATTAATCATCTATTAACCTATTGAGCGCCTTTAAGGAATTGATTTTTTAGTTCAGTAATTTTGTTATTAAGGCACTTGGTTTCATAAACCAAAAATATGATCAACTAGCAGTTTCTCATTAACTTTATTAGCAACATTAAGAATTCTTTCTAAGATAGCTTTCTCATTAGCTATAGATTCTTTTTCTTTAAGAATAATTTTATGCTCCATTTTTATGCATTCAGAAATGATTTCATTATATGTATATAAAAATTCAAAGTTAGATTCATTAGCTTTAGTCTCATTTGCCATAAGGAAGAGTTGAGTTGCTTCACCATTGAATCTTCTTCATCTTAACTTGAACTTGAATCATAATCATCCCAAGTTGCTGGGAGAGCTTTCTTCTTGAAAAAAAATCTTTTTTTGATCTCTTTGGTTTCCTTCTTTTCTTATTTTTGAAGTGAAAGTTGTCTTGCCATGTGTCTTTTTTGTACTAGTCGTAGATCACTTGATAGTTCTTCTTCTTGGATAAACTCAACTGTCTTTCTTCTTTCTTTCACATATTTTCAGAATTATCATGAGATGAAGGCTATATCGTTCTTGGATCAACTCATCTTTGTTTTTCTTCTTTCTTTTACATCATACATGTTGCTATATCTAGGGCCATAACCTTCTTATTATGACTGAAGCCAGTCTGAAGGGCAAGAACGTGATAAATGTTGGTAAAAAGATCTAGCGAAAAGGTGTTCACAGGTGATACTAATGCTCATGGAAACGGAATACAACCCGTTCAAGGATTTTATTTTTAACTTTAGGATACCACTTCCTAAATCAATAGAATATTTTTATCTTATTTTTTATGTTACGGCAAACCCCACTTAAAGTGCAAGAAAGCTTGTTAGTTGTTGTATCTCATGGCAAACTATTAGATGACATTTCTTTAGTCTTAATCATTTCTCCTTCCACCCATGACTATCTTTATCCCAAGAAAGGTGAACTCTGCCGAGGGAAGGACAAGTATTGATTTTAAATATACAAACCTCTATACTCTCATCACAACAACAGAGCCTTTTCCTACAATTAAGTAGGGTCGGCTACATGGATTATGTGCCTCCATTTAGATCTATTTTGGGTCATTCTCGGGATTAAATCTCAAAACTAAGATCCCTTCAGATAGTCTCATTCCAACACTTCTGGAGCCTTACTTGCCCCCTTTTCACCGGCTCGGCATCCCAAATTTCACATCTTCTAACTGGTGCATCAACCGACTTCCTTTGCAAATGACCTATTTATCTCAAGCGATTTCTCTCATGTTATCCCCTATCGGAGCTACACTAACATCCCAAACCTCTATATTCTCATATTGGGAAGAAGAACATTCATCTAATCTTTAGCATAAACTATGAAATACTTGTGTCTATAATTTACTGTAATTTAAAGTCCAATTTAACCTTGAAAATATACTTTTGCCCTACTCTTTACATATTTACACCAAGGCTGAAATAAACTGTTTAAATTTATACATTCACACCACTGTCATCAGGTCCCAACAAGAGATAATGTATGAGTTTAATAATTTTAATTACGGCGATAGTTTCCATATGAGGGGTCATACTGTAAATCTGAAAGTAGGGGCACACACGTAATTGCTATATTTTGCAGGGGCACAAGTGCAGAAATTCCTTCTTTTTTTTTGAAAAACCTGATTTGATAATTAATCACAAGTACCGACTGTCATTGCTTCTTCCTAGTTGCCCATATGTTAGGATTGTACTTTATTGTACAATTAAGTTCTGTAATTTGTAGGTTGAGAATTAGTTTAATTTACTTTAAGCACCCTTTACTCCTTTGAGCATGCCACATTTTTCATGATATGCTGCATTTTCATATTTCATTCATTATCTATAAGAAACCTAATCATTCTAGGTCTTGAACATCTTAATCATTCACCTATTTTGTTTTTAGATGTGTACTTCTCTTATCCTTCACGGACTGATGTGGAAGTCTTGCATGGTTTGAACCTGATACTAAAATGTGGAGAAGTAACCGCACTTGTTGGTGCAAGTGGTGCTGGAAAAAGCACAATCGTGCAACTCCTGGCTCGCTTTTATGAGGTGTTGTCTCCTTTAAAAATTGTTTGCAACACATTCCATGAAACAGTACTCTTTTATTGGATTTGCAGTATTGACGAGATTATCCTTTCTCATGTGGTCAGCCTACCAAAGGTCGCATAACAGTTGCAGGAGAAGACATTAGAACATTTGACAAGAGGGAGTGGGCTCAAGTTGTGGCTATGGTGAATCAGGCACTGTCTTCTATCCATCATCTTTGTTCATCAAATGCAACATTCTTTTCTTTGTAATTTAATCCCATTGCTCTGGAACATTATCTTAGTGCATTTATGCAATATCCATTCTTGTAACAAGGTTCTGACATCATCTCTACTCTGCATCTCTTCTTGACATTAAATGCAGGATCCTGTTCTATTCTCAGTTAGTGTTGGGGAAAATATAGCATATGGACTTCCTGACGATAATGTCTCCAAAGAAGATGTGATTAAGGCAGCAAAAGCTGCCAATGCTCATGAGTTCATAATTGCATTACCTCAGGTATATTTCTGAGTTGATGCATTTGCTGATTTAGGCCTTGCATTAAGTCGCCTAAATCTGAGCTATATGTATTAAAGGGTTACGATACTCCAGTTGGTGAGCGAGGAGGCTTACTAAGTGGAGGACAGCGGCAGGTAATGAAATGGGTTTTTGATAAACATGCATAATGTAAAACAAATGGATTCCATTACGAGATTATGACTTGCAGAGAATTGCCATCGCTCGTGCCCTGCTCAAGAATGCTCCTATTCTTGTTCTTGATGAGGTAAGCTTTCCATCCTTACATGTGATCGATGAAAGCAAATGCTCTTCTTATCAGTTGTAGAGATCCAAAAAAAATTTGTTAGAAGGCTAGGTATAGTTGTGTTGGGCAGCATTTCGATTGGTGGTGTTAAATGTTGACTTTCTTTCACCATAAGGCAGCATATACAATTCCCTCCTATTCCAAGTAATTTTGTTCAACCATTTGACACAAACTCTAGAACTTTTATCATAATTAATTAATTTATAAACTGAACTTCCAACGCAAGACTTTCCTTCATTACAATTACTCTTCAGATTTGTAAAGTCTGCGCATGATTTTTTTCAGGCTACCAGCGCATTAGATGCTGTCAGCGAGCGTCTAGTCCAGGAAGCCCTCAACCATCTGATGAAGGGGAGAACGACTTTGGTGATAGCGCACAGATTGAGCACAGTGCAGAATGCACACCAAATAGCTCTTTGTTCAGAGGGAAAGGTCATGGAGCTCGGAACACACCTCGAGTTGTTGGAGCGCGGTGGTCAATATGCTTCCCTTGTTGGCACGCAAAGGCTCGCATTTGAATGACAAGCCTTGGGTCAGTAGTGTATCCGATCATATCTCGAGTGTACAGATTCTTGAACCGTAGGACATCAGACGGCCAAGATTGCTATGTATAAGTGTATATAATACCTCAGAATGTCGGGGTGAGAAGCGAGGAGAGCGATGCTTAGAATTGTATAATAAGGGGGGTCAAACAGGATGGGTCCTTGACCATCTGTAATATTGTGACATTATGGTTTTCATAGGAGAGTTTTCTTTCAGGGACAATTTTTAAGCTGAAAATTATGTGTATATTGTTACAGAACTTTGGGCACAATTTCTATTGCCATACTTGGTTCGATTTCATGGATTTTCCTGTCATCTAAGGCCAAAGGAGAGAACATAGAGATCGGGGCCGCTCTCGTCTCGTAATGACCTCGTCCTCTATGTTGAATACGTACGAAGGAGGGAAGGTAGGATGAATATGGTCATTCATAGGGGGATCAAACCGACGAAAGACAATAAAGGCCCTTGTGCTAGCGAGCGGATTTAGTGCAGGTTGTCATGGAATGTGTGTAGGTGTTGGAGAAAAGCTCCTGGTGCTCGAGGCAGCGAATGAGTCACGACCTCCAACTACAACAAACATAATCTAGGCCGACGTTCAAGCGCCAGGAACGTCCACCTAGAATATGTTATTAGTAGACGTTTTTGAGTAACATCCAAGAAGTTAAAAAAAATTCTCGACGTAGACCATTTTTTAGATGTAAAGTTCTTGTTCTTGTACTTGGGTAAATAAACTTCCCGTCTACCGCGCACTTCTCTTCGATGATAAACTTCAAGAGGCAGAAGGGATTCTCCTCTAATACCAAACTTAGAATTTATGCATGTGTCTATATGAAATTTTACAAAAAAAATATAGACTGAAATCACGATATTAACAAAATATACTTAATTTTAGGCTACTTTGAGGAAAATATATAATAGCATCCGAACTTGAGATGGAGAATGAGGCAAAGGACACAAATGATAAAATATATACCTCTACCACATTTGGTACTCTCAATACAAAAGGGTTTATATCGATATTTCCAACCCAAATTGGACGGTATCTAACAATCATTGCAATGCTTTCTTTCAAAGAGATGTCAATGTAGAGTCCTTTGTTGTTCTTTAAAATTTGTCTTGACATGTGGATGGGATGAAAACGGATTAGATATGACCATTTTCTATTCATATTTGCTTCATTTATATCGAATACGAATACATATATGAGTCGGATATGAATTTAGGGAACTACATCCTAGCATAATACAAATTCGGATCGAATAAAGAGCGAATATGAATACTGGTCAACTTAAGATATGATACAAATGCAATCCAATAAACATAAAATATGAATTTGGATCAAATAAATACCAAGTATAAATTGATTTAAAAAAGATGCCATCACAATATGCCTAAAAATATTTAGCCAATAAAAAAATTATAGTTGCAGAGATACTGCTCTATAGATAGTCATCGAGGGTTTAAAACCTACTTGGGGCCTCTCCTATTACGATTCATATGAATTTGCTCATGCAAAGAGACGTACTGATTGCCGGAGATCGAGGGGATGCTTGGACTTGGGTTTAACTCAGTTGTTTATTAAACACAATATTATATGTATGCATGTATTATTGTGTATTCGAATATTCATATCTGAATCCTGATCTTTTTACTATTACCATATCTATATCCATATTCGGAAAATTTTTACAACGGATATCCATATTTGATTAATATTCGAAAATATATATCCATATCCAGTATTTTCTTAATGTGGTAAGTGAATATTCGGATATATCCTATCCATTTTCATACCTACATGTCGACATATGTAAACCAATCTTGAGTTTGTATCTAATAGTGGCATTGCCTTCATATTGACTACATTAGCAAATAATTTTGAAATCTTTCTCAATGTTTAAACATATGGATAAATATATTTATGGATGTTTGGACATATAAATAGATGTGTATTTTGATATTTATTTATTTAAATGGGTTTAGATAGGTTCCATTGCATAGGTGACGGGAAAGAAAGAAAATAAAGAACGACAACGAAAAGGAAATAGAAACACTGGAAAATGATATAGAAACTGAGGTTATAATCACTATCATCTGCATGGGACCAGACGAGTGCATTTGTTTCCTCATTCAATGTCTTGGCATGTCTCATAACTATAGCTAAACACAGGAGAGCCAAACTCTTCAGACTCATCGTCGTTGTCATCATCACCATCTTCTTCAAGAGGGTATGAGCATGAATGGTCAAGTATGAAATGAGTAGGTTTGTGTCCTTACTTTTTTCGTCTTATTAGATAAGGGATCACTCAAGTGGCGTACACATATTGCAATAGGTTTTTTTGTGGAGTCAACACATCCATCAAGAAGTTTGAACCGTCTGTAAGTGTTTTTCTGGGATTTAGTTATCCTAGCATTTGAACATTTAGATAAGTATTTCTCAGTGATCATCTCCTTCGATGATACTCCAATGATGAAAACTACATCTTTTTCGATGATGAACTCTTCCTTCGATGATATTTTCCTACCTCTGACAATGATCTTCTTCCCTTTACAATGACCTTCCTTTTCCTCCTGTGTTCTGAGTAGCAGAAGCAAATGCACACAAATAAAATCAATCATGCAAACATACATACGAACACATTGACTTACAAGGTCCACCCATATCTGAGCTATGTCCTTGGACATTGACGATCAATTTCACTATTTGTGGAGAAGAACAAAATACAGAGGTTACATATGAACCTAGCCCTAAGGTGTTTATATATTAGTCCCAATACAAAAGAATACCAGATGCTGACAGATCCCACTGTGAGTTCATGCATAATTGGAGAGACTGTTAGTGCATGAGCATGCATATTTTTTGATGATAACAAAACTTGTGCAAATAGATAAAATCTGTGTGTAAGGCTTGTATAAAGGCCAAGAGCAGGAAAGCTACTATACCAAGAAGAAGCTCAAGTCTGAGGGGCTCAAGCTTAAGTAAATAAGAAGCTAAGAAGCTCAAAGCGAGTTCACAACTAAGGAACTCCAGTTCAAGCTCAAGAAAGGATCTCAAGCTCAAGAAGAAGATAACGTCTTTGCTTTTATTGATCATGCTTTTTGTAATTATCTTAGAATGTAAAAAATTCCAAATCATGATTCTAGCTCAAATTCTTTCCAAAGAAGAAAATGAGTTCATAAAAAGAAGGAAACTTGCAATCTAACCTTTAAGGACCCAAAAAGGAAAGGATATCAAATCAAAATCTTTTAGTTAGTGGATGCCAAAGAAAATGGAGGCCACATCAACAAAGGTTGACCCATCAAGATCAAACAACTTTTAGAACCATGGATGGACATCACAGCTATGGAGAAGTTTTCAAGATTGGAGAAGTCCCATCGATCTTAGGTTACTTCTTATCTTTTTTATTTAGTTGATCATGCATATCATGCGTTGACGATGTGACCTCAACTCTCATATTTAAGGAGAAGCCTTTAAGCAAAGATTAAGGGGGAGCTCTAAGGGGAGCTGAAATTAAAAAGAATGTTTTCAAAAAATGGGGGGAGAGAAAATTTAGTTATCTCTTTATCCAACCATTAGTATTAATCAGTTGTTTCTATCAGTTTAGAACTTTTTTATTATGTCAAAAGGATGGAGAAAAGGTTATTTGCAAAAATAATTTTCTCATACAAACACTTTTTTTGTAAACAATTGAGATGATATTCAAAATTTCTTCTTCAAGCACCAAATTTAGCAACACAAGTAGGGAACACCCTAATGAAATCTATATGTTTGCTCAAATCTCCATGTTGAAAAGATCCGACTATCATGAGGTTACTTCATAAATAGTATTTTTTTAAAAAAAAGACTATTTAAGAAGTTGACTCCGACTATTTTATGTTGGTTGTCAGCTACCTAACGCAACCCTTCTTTTTTTGTAAACACATAAAATATTTTATCATCATCAAAAAGGAGGAGATTGTGAGTTCATGTATAAGTGGGGAGACTATTAGTGCATGAGCATGCTTATTTTGATGATAACAAAACTTGTGTTGTTAGTCAAAACTTGTGTAGGAAGACAAAACCTGTGTGTAAAGCTTGTTGCCAGGTCAAGAGCAGGAAAACTATTGGATTAGGAAGAAGCTCAAGCCGAGGAGCTCAAGCTTAGTGAAGAAGAAGCTAAGAAGCTCAAAGGAGTTCATGACTAAGGAACTCCAACTCAAGCCCAAGAAAGGATCTAAAGCTCAAGAAGAATACAAACTCTTTTCTTTTATTGAGTCTTGTTTTTGTAATTTTCTTAGAATGTGAAAGACCTCAAATCATGCATATTGCATTTCAGCCCTTTGACTTTGAATTTGACTTTCATGTCAAAGAGTCAAGATGATCCATCATCCTTTCTGACATGATCAATCACCTCTGATCAACCGTGCATTAATATCTAATCGATCAACCCTGATAGATCATCACTTTTTTCTGATCGATCATAATTTGAATTTCCATCCAATGATAATTAACTAATTATTCATAGCATTTGACTTGGTCAATCATTTGCACTTGATTAATCATCTTTATTTTTTTGATCGATCATGTCAAGAAATCATCTTTGATTTCATTCTTATTTTGTTTCTAACGATCTTATTTATTATAGCCCTATAAATAGGACCCCATACCTCATTATATAACACACAACAAGAGCAACAATCTCTCTTCTATATGCTTTCCACTCTATATTCCGAGAGAAAGATTGAAGAGTTATTTTCTCCTACATTCTTCATTCCAACAGCTCCGGTTCTCTGTTTTCAATTCTTACAAGCATGCTCCTTGCTCTGAAAGATCATTTTAGTTTTTCTTCATAGTCTTAGTTGCATATTTACTTTGATATTAAGGTAATTAGTGTTGTTTACTTGTATATGGTTGAGCTGACTGTGTAATTAACTCAGGTCGTAATACAGTTAGGTTTTCCACTTAAGACACCTTAGTTTAGTTAAAAGATCTGTGTGGGTCAAGTTGAAAGCCCGAATCGGGAGCCTTTAGTCATTGTTTTTACCCAAGAGGATTTCCACGTAAAATAGATTTGCACTTGTGTTTGATTGTTTATCTGTGATTGAAAGCACTATATAACGCTATGCTTGTCTTAGAATATTTTCATTGCAGCAATCTAGGTCATAAGTCCGATCCACTCGTGCCCTTCAGGCAATGTCCACACATGGTATATAAACCACACCTACTTACTAAGTTTTGTGAATGCGAGGAGGAGGTGCATATGATAGTTCTTTAACCAAGTTCAACAAAATAAATGGTTAGAATTCAAGGCATATCTAAGAAGTGCCCCTCCTAGAGACTACTGCTAATTTTCAAAATTGACCATGTCCAAACAATATCTGACCTTGCTCCTAGGAACTATGTTTGTGAATATATCAGCTGGATTATCTGTTCTACCAACCTTCTTCACCTTGATTCACTTCTCATAGTGAATGAAGTGATATCTAAAGTATATGTGCTTGATCCTTCCATGATGTACTTGATCCTTGGCTAATCATATTACATTAATACTGTCACAAGATATGATAGCATCATCCTATCGTAGACCAAGATTTCTGATTATGCCTTTCTGTCAAGTGCCTTCCTTTGCAACTTTTGTCAAAGCCATATACTCTGCTTATGTGATAGATAAAGTAACTAATGGTTGAGCCTTCCAACTGATGACAAAACTCCCCAAAGTATATACATAACCTATCATTGATATCCTCCGATCAACGTATGCATCATTGTCCGAATATGAATATCCAATAAACAAACATTTTGATTAATTTCTATAAATGAGGTCAATGTCATATGTTCCTCTCAGGTAGCGAAAATTTTGCTTGACAACCTGCTAATACCTGTTCCCTGGATTCCTATGAATATGCTCACAATACTCACGACGTCAGAGATATCTGGTCTTATGTATACCATCACATACATAGCACTCCCAATTGCGCTTTCATTGGGAACACATGACATGTATTCCTTCCCTACGTTTGATTGAGGTATAATATAAATTGAAAGATGAATAGTTCTAGGGGATCGAGTACCTAGGGCTTTGTTGCATAAATCCTCATTAGAAATATCTTGTTATAGTTATTCTGAGGTAAAAAAAGTTCCCTTTTGCATGATCTCTAAGTTCTCTATCCCTAAAATATATTTTATTGCACTAAGGTCCTTCATGTCAAACTTTGAACTGAGGAACTTTTTCAAATTATATATAGTATTTTTCTTCTTAGAAACAATAAACATGACATACAAAAATAGATAGATGAAGGACTTATGCTCCACCTTATTATGAAAAACACAACTCGTATCTGTCCATGTTGAGCCCAAGACCAATCATGAAGTTATCAAACCTTTTACACCACTGCATGAGAGACTGTTTAAGCCCATACAAGTACTTCTCAATTTGCACAGATGATTTCTTCTGAATGACACATCAAAATGTCCTCTTAGATTTCACCATGAAAGAAAGTTATTGTCACATATAATTGCTCCAACTCCAAGTTACGATGTGCTACAAGAGATAATAGCACCATGACGGATGTATGTCTTACAAAGGGATGTAATATCTCATTGTAATCCACACCTTTCTTCTGACTATATCCCTTCATAACTAGATGTACCTTGTATATGATGCCTTCATTACATGTATTTCTTATCTTTTTCTTGAAGACATATTTGCAACCAACAACTTTCCTCCCATTTTGCAACTTGATAAGCTCTTATGTTTGATTCTTGTTAACAGACTCTATCTCCTCACTCATATAAGCAATCCACTGCTCTAATTCTACCCATGATATAGCATGTTTTTAAGTGGGCGACTCTGGAGACTTTTCCTCCTCAATAACCTATGGTGCAAATGCAACCATTCTTCCAAACCATATCATTGGACACTAGATGTATCTCTCTACGGGTTCGATCAGTAGTAACACTTGATTGCCTCTTGATGAATACCCATTCATCACTCTTTATTCTTATATTTTAGCTACAAAAACCTTTGCAAATGCATGTAGATATATGTAAATACAAATAATTACCAAAAGCATGCATTGTGTAAAAACTTATAATTAGCATGTTTTTGTGCAAAAATAAAAGAATAAAGATTAAAAAGAAAAAGAGGCAAATATTTAGAATAAATATTGAGCATCCTAACCCAAGGGAGGGCTCAGCATGGGCCTGACCGCATAAAAGCCCAAGTAGAGGGAGATAGGAGCTCATGTGTAAATATTTGTGAAAATACATAAAACTATATTTTCCTCACCAAAAATACAGTTGTAAATATTTGTATATATTTATAAAAGATAAAAACAAAATAAAAAGTTAAAAATCAAAAAGATCAGAAATACCCCCTTCATCTTGTACATAAACCACACCTATATACATATATATTTATTTAGCTTTGTAAATATACAAAAGTAATTTTCATACTTTTTGTAAATATTCTATGCTATGTATTGTAAATAAGTAAAATAAAAAGAATCAAAATCAAAAACAAAATAATAATAACAAAATTAAAAACCCAAAAATACCTTATACATATACCATGTAGATACATGTACATATATATTTATTTCACCCTTGTATATAAATAATAAAAATAAAATAAAAATACCCTTTTATTTCTAATTTTATACTATAAATAAATAAAATATAAAATGGGAATAAAAATGCACAAAATTAACAAATTAAAAATCAAAAAAAATTAAAAAGACATATTATACAAATACCTATGTATAGCTATACTATGTAAATACCCTATTTTTATTTTGAAAAATTAATTAAAAATCACCAAAAAATAGAAAAAATTAAAACAAAAATATTTCATGTTTTAAGTTTTTAATAATTCAGCCATTTGTTATTTTTAATTGAATTTTTAAATGTTTTCCACGTGGCTGTTTCCCATTGGTCCACGGGGAATGTTGACCCCCGGTCAACTCCCCCCGCGGACCCTCTTCTCTCGCGGATCAGGCTGTCGACCCGATTTCTCTGATTTTTCCATGCCTGATCCGCCCGCCATTTGCGCAAACCCCGGGTCTTAATTCTTCTTCTTGCATCCGAGACCCCCGCCCGGGGGATTGCATCGGGGTCCGCGCTTCATGCTGCCCTACCCGACCAACCCTAGTCGGGTCGGCACCCATATATATCTCGAGCTCCGCCACCTTCAATCGGCATCTTTGGCTCTCCATTCTTCGTCCCGTGACCTCCACAGCTACCCCCGAGGTGACAGCTCCAGGTTGGCCGTGTCGCAGCGAGGAGAGAGTGGTCGGACCACTGATCCGGCGAGTAGCTCCGCCGTAGCTCCGCCATTGGTGCGAGCTCTAAGCCTCGGGCCCAGACGACCCTCGAGGCTACGACCGGGAGCTTCCCCAGCTCCAGCTCAGTCTACTACACCACCCAGGTAATCCCGTAGCTCCACGTTTCCGTTCAATTTCCATTTTGCCCCAAATCTCGTCGTCGCCGTGTTCCGTCGATTCCGACCACCTCACGCACCCATTCGATCATCGGAATCCATCATCACCTCCGCCTTTCCTCCGCGCACCTTCTCCATACCCCCATCCAACCCAGCTCGCACAGAAGCTGGGGTTCGAGCTCTTCCGTCCATCGCTTCGCCGGAGCTCGCCCATCTCGCCCCACCGGTCACCTCCACGACGCCTAACCGGGTCGAGGCACTTTGCCCTCGACCCGCGAGTCTCCTGGTTTCCTTTGCAGGTCAATGCGAGCCCATCTGAGGGCTTGAGTCATCCGGGCCAGGAGCTTCTCCTCCGCCGACCTCGTCGGAGCCCTCCAAGGCTCTGCTGGGTCATCGGAGCCTACCATCAGCCGCGGAGCATCATTGCGGAGCTTCTCCGATCTTCAGGAGCGGCAGACGAGGACCACCGTGCTCGCACGAGGCCGGCGAAAGTCGCCGGCGACTAGTTCGTCCAGGATCCTCGCCGACCGTCAGATTGACCTCGGCGCTCCAGGTTGCATCGTGTCCATCCATCCACGGAGCCGCAGTCACCGTCCGATCATCCAGAGGGTCGATCTTGACCATCCGAGCAGAGAGAAAGGCGCCAGCTACCCGTATCCGTCAGATCTGCCACGTGCCTTCTCCTCAGACGTCGATCAGGCCAAAGTTCGAAAGGTTAAAGGCGCCTTCGTCTTCAGCCGTTAGATCAGCCACACGTCACTCATCCGGCCTCGACGTTAAATAAGGGGTAAATTGTCTTAGGCCCCCTTTTCTATTATGCTTTTAGTTTTAGTCCTGTAAATATTTAACTCCGTAGTTTAGTTTGAGGTTAATTTGCACAATGGACCATGGGCTTTAGTTTATTTGCACTTATACCCCTGTCTGTGTGAGCCACGTGCTTCGTCACGTGTATTTGTGGGTTATTTGCATCATAGGCCCTTGTAGTTATGATTGTTAAGGAATGAATGAAACTTTTTGAGTAATTGCATTTATACCCCTGTGCGTTGTGGTTTTACGCATGTGCGTTTATTTTTGGGTTATTTGCAGCTGAGGTCCTCGGACTTTTGGTACGTGTTACCAATTAGTCCCCGGACCTTATTTTTATTACATAGAGGTCCCTGAGTGCCCCAGGCATGCGCCTCGCACGTGTTTTGCTGGGTATTTTGCACCGAGACCCCCAGAACATTGGGTATTTGCACTTTAGTCCCTGTGCACAGTGCCCTCTTGTCATTTTTGAATAAAAAATCAAATCACCTCCAAATCCAACGAAAATTTGACACATGGCTTCTGCCATGGTGTAGGATTTTTGTAGATTTTGGAGGACATTTCTGATCTTGTTTGCTATTTTTAGAAATTCAAAAACCTCTATTTTTGGCACTGTTTAACTTGAAAAATCACAAAAAAATATAAAAACCCCCCTAAAAATTCTATAAAAATTAGGTACTGTTTATTTTGTGCTCCTTGATTTTCTAGCCAATTTTGGCTATTTTTCATCACCGAAAACCCATAAAAACTTAAAAACCCTCAAAAACCCATAAAAATTCTAATAAATACATTAAAAACCCAAAAACAATAATTTTGGTACTTAAATTTTCCTTGTTTTACCTAGTTTACAGGAAAAATACCTCCAGCCCTTTCAAGGTTCTTAGATATTTTATCTAGGGATTTTGGGCTTGGCTGGACAGTACCTTGCATTTTTGTTACTGTTTGATTTTTAGAAAATAAAATACACATCATAAAAATTCCAAAAATCCACCAAAAACATTAAAAACATAAAAAACATAAAAATATTTTTGTTTGAATTTTTGCTTGATTTTTGATGCATTAAATAATTTGTCAAAGTTTGCTTGTTTTTGCTTTTCTTATTTTCTTCACATATTAAAAATCCCAAAAAATTATAAAAATCATTAAAAACCACTAAAAAATATTTTGTCTTTTATTTTATTCATTTTTGACTACTTCGTAGGCCTTCGGCCAATCCGTGCTCCTTGAGTTCGACCCTGGGTGCTATACCAGGTAAATCTCATAGCAGGACCGCTTTTCGTGTGTGATTGATTTTATTTTTCATTAAGTGGTTCATTTTTCTTGATTGACTTAGCCGAGTGATCGAGGTCGCAACGACCTATTTCTGTACCTTTACCTCTGTCTCTTAGGCGTGTCATCAGAATGGCGTCGTTGCCGGGGAGCACGGCTTAGTAGTCGCTTTTTGAGTTTTCCGCGGCTTTTTGATTTTCGCGGCTTTTTGTATAGATTTCTGTATACATATTTTTCTCATATTTCTAACAATAATTTTGGACTGACCACTTCTCTCTGTTTCTTGCGAGGGCCCGAGGATCGAGGCGGCCGATTTCGAGAAGCCGACGCAACCGCGAAACTCGGAGGCGGCTCCCTTCTGCACGGAGCCGCAGGAGAGAGCGAGAGAGAGAGTTGAGTGGGTGAGGATAGTTTAGAACTATTTAATTATTGTTGTAATAATACAGGAACTGGACTTGAACTTGTTTGACTTAGCGGGTCTGTTTCGTCGAGCACCGGTATGCTCGGGGGACCCTTAGGAGTTTTTCGTGGTTTTTCACGGTTTTCTTCTACTTTTTTCTGCCTTTTCCGGTGTTTACGCGGTTTTTGCTCGAGCCCCTAGACTTAGGAATTTCTGTTGCTTGTGACGTAATTAGTAGGATCCACACACCTAATTGATTACCTGTTCCCATAGAACGTTAATTGGACCTACTAATAAATAAATAATAAAAATAACTTAGTCACTTTTCTAGAGAGCCTACGCGCCGCGAGCGTGCCCCGTCAAGCGCTACTCCTGAACTCGACCTGTCGAGAAGAGGAGGGGTGGGTCTAGACCGGACTCTTTGGATCGAGGACGAGTGACTGAGTTAGACGGTTCTGCACTAGAAATTGCTCGTTTAGGACTCGGCTTTCCCGCTGCATCATTTAGGTAGTTTTCTTTCTGTCTTTAAATTCTGCGCGGATCACTTGCATGTAGAGTGCTGGAGACAAGGTACGCATTTCTATCTCAGCATGCATCATTGATTTCTCGCGCATCGGCTTTTTCGTCTTCTCCCCCCTGTTTTCGGACTTAATAATCAGGAGAACCGAAAAATTCGTTAGGCCTTTTGTTTGAGTTGAAAAATATTAAAAAGAAAAACCATAAAATTGGGACTGGCTAAGACTATTGATCTTAAAAATCGCTCACCCTAAAAATTTTGTCTTGGGGAGAGCAACCCCCTCATTGCATGGTTTGGATGCGCGAGAGAGTGACCCGCACCCTTGGTAGAGCCTCCCGGTGCTAGTCCCGACTGATTACCGACTCTTCCGTGCGGGCCAGTCGGTTGGGTTAGCATCGGATATCCTAACAGGTCACGTAAGCGCTCTGATATTTTGTGTGTTCACCAAAATAAAATAGACAAGATAATCTGACCGAACTTTCACGGTCTTCAGCTTGCGTTGCGTTGGTGAACCGGGGGTTTGTTTTGTGATCATAGTTGACTCCAGATCTCATCCGCCTTACTCGCCAGATCAAGATGATGGGTAGACGGTCTCTTAGGCAGCCTCTGGCTGCACCGCTTTCGGGCACGTCTACCCGATCATCTAGGTTGGCCCGCGAGAGCCGAGACCAGCTCTCCGAGCCCGAGTACGATTCCGCCCTGTTCCCCCTCGACCCCCTTTCTTCTGGTATTGAGAGACATGAGCCCGAGGAGAGATTAGCAGATTTGACAGCACCTGAGTTGGGCTCATTTGATTTTGCAGACGTCGCCATGGCCGCCAGTTCAGGCGATCACCCCGGAGGTTCACGAGGAGACCAGCATTTTGTACTGGACCAGGGGTCGATCAACTCCACCCTGATCACATCACTCGAGACAGTTCAGCAGCAGTTACGTGATCAGGGGACATTCATGATAGAGATGAGGCGAGAGTTGGAGAGGCTCAGAGCAGAGCGAGGTTTAGAGCAGAGCGAGCCTGAGGAGATACCAGATGCAGAGGCCGCAGTCGCAGCAGTCGCAGCAGCAGCAGCAGCCGCCGCCGCCGCAGCGGCAGCCGCCGCGGCAGAAGGACCACCACGACCGATGCGGGAGTTGCACAACCCCGGATCGACTCTGATGCATCACTGGGTAGTAGTGCCGGCGATCGTGGGGGACTTCAAGTTCCCCCCGAACACCTTGCAGTTGCTGCCCCGTTTCCACGGACTTGCCACTGAGGAGCCCCACCTCCACCTCCAGGAGTTCCTGATGATCTGCAGCACTGTCCATGATCGCCACGTGGATCAGGACACGATTCGGATGATAGCCTTCCCTTTTTCACTGGCAGATAGAGCAGCCACCTGGCTGAAGCATCTAGGGAAGTTTGTCTACACCTGGGAGCAGCTCCGCACCGAGTACTTGAACAAGTACTATCCACTCGGGCGGACGAATGCAGCGAGGGCCCTGATCAGCAACTTCTCCATGTTCCCCAACGAGCAGTTCCACGAGGCATGGGAGAGGTTTCGAGAGCTCCTAGACAGATGCCCGCACCACGACATCTCCAAGCCGAACCTAGTTCAGAGCTTTTTCAGCGGGATGACGCCAGAGCTTCAGGGTCTGGTGAACGCTTCTTGCGGTGGGTCCTACTTTGCCAAGGACCACGACCAGGTCTGGGCCATCTACGAGGAGATGGCCGAAAACTACATGGTGATGTCCCAGACCAGGTTGTATACTCAGAGACCCCAGCCACAGCAGCCAGGACTCGTGCAGTACCAGCGGATAGCACGGGTAGATGCCGGTCCATCCAGTTCGTCCGCAGTCGCAGCAGCACAGGCAGAGTCATCCGCTGCGGACATGGGTATTATCAGCGAGAAGTTGGACCGCAAGGAGCTGATTGAGAAGAAGCAGTGCCAGAGCATCACTCAGATGGAACAGATGGCACAGGTTCTGAGCGACGTGAAGACCCAACTCATGTGTCTCCAGGAGGCACAGACGGCTTCACAGCCCCGTCTTCTGTCGCGAGGCGATACCGGCGGCAGCAGCAGCTCGTCCCAGCGCTCCAGCTCCTCCCAGCAGCCTAGACAGGTTCACCTTGTACAGGCAGAGCCGTACCAGCAGCCGCAGCCTACCTGCCAGTCCCTACCATCTCCAGACATGCAGATGGTGGTCTACCAGCCGGATCAGCCTCTGGCCGTACTACCGCCAGACCCCTTCGATGTAGAGCCGTTGATGGATGTCAACGGGATTTGGTATGACCGCCCTCAGCCTGGGATCCGATGAGACCATCCTGGATTCAGGTGGGGGAATGGTAGTGCCCAGCCCCATCAGCAGCCGTCAGGACAGGGAGGGCAGTACATCCAGCAGAGAGATCACCAGCAGTCGCAGCAGCAGCACCCAGCACACCAGCAGCACCAGCTATCATCCTTCGGTCCTCGTCTCTATCAGCAGCAGGGACAGTCGTGGAGGCGTGAGCAGCAGGCTCACCCAGTTCAGCAGCAGCACCCTTCCTCATATCCCTCTCACCACCAGCAGCAGCTCCAGCAGCCTCAGCACCAGAGAGGCTACCCGTCGGGCTCCCATGAGAGCCCCGCTTTGGATGACATCGCCCGCCTCCTCACGGACCAGCAGGCCACATTCAGACGGGAGATGGACGAGTTCCGCCAGGAGATGCGGGACTTGGTGAGAGGGAAGGCCGCCATTCCAGCCCAGATTGAGCCAAATCCGAACAACCTCAAGAGGAAATCTGAGCAGGTAGTACACACTGAGTCTGCCACTCCTAGTGATCCATTTGTTGATACATCTTCGGATCTATTTGATGCTGATTTTGTCACTCTTAGGAGCGGTAGGACCCCAGCAGGCGGCGGCGCCTCATCTGAGCTTCACCACGAGGAGACATCGGAGGCGCCACATGAGGAGGAGGAGAGCGGTACTGAGGCCGCTCCAGATGATGATGGTGGCACCGATGCCACCAAGGATGCTGATCCCACCGGCGGTACTGAGGCCGCCGCTTCACCAGTTCGAGGAGGTGGTACTGACGCCACCAGTAGATCCGAGCCAGCACGCGGTACTGATGCCGCGAGACGTCTACCAGCAGCAGCAGCAGCATAGCCAGCCAGAGGTGGTACTGAGGCCACCGGTGTTTGTATTGAGAGAGATGTTGTCTTTCCTCGCCTTGATGTATCTCAGAACTTTGGTTTGAATAAAGGAAAAGGTTTAGTTTCTTCTGGTCCCACTGTGGTGCATGATGTATGTGTGGATCCGGTCATCGAACCGTCTAGGCCTTTTCCTAGTCCTTCATCTGAGAAGGACCCGGTGATCCCCTTCCCTAGAGCCCTTCAGATGGGGAAGGGGAAGAAAAAAGAAAATCTGAAAAAAAGAGAGCTTGGGGAGTTCAGCCAGAGCATGATTGATCGGTTTCACATCCAGCTGACCCTCCAGGAGGCTTTGCAGCACATCCCGCTTCTCCAGCGTTCTTTGAGAGACAGGACTACAGTCAGGAGGAGGAGGAGGAACCACACTTCCGAGATTCACGTGCTGACCAAAGCCACGTGTTTTGCGATCCAGAACCGCCTGCCAGCCAAGAGGCCAGATTCAGGGGCCCCGTATGTCAGATGCCAGATCAGTGAGCAGAGGTTCGACCGTACTCTTCTAGATAGCGGATCGTCGATTAACCTTCTTCCGGCAGCCCTTCTCGACCGCTTCGAGTTGGGCACTCTTCGACAGAGCAGGACAGTCCTTCAGTTCGTTGATCGATCTGTCAAGAGGCCGAAGGGGTTATTACGAGATGTTATTGTCACGATTCAGGGCCTGAAATTCCCCGTGGACTTCGTAGTGTTGGACATGGAGATCCCTGAGTCAGTGGCCGATACCCCCATCATCCTTGGTCGTCCGTTTTTGGCCACAGCCAAGGCGGTGACTGATCATGATAGCGGGAAGGTGTACTTTCGCGTCGAGGGCGAAAGTATACAAATAGAGACGGTCGAGGACTACAGAGCTAGAGAGAGAACCCGCTCAGATGCGAGTACAGATTCAGAGCAGCTGACAGACACAGAGCCAGACATCCACCAGGACTGTGATTTTGTGATCACAGACGATGAGGCAGCTTGGGCAGATCCTGCAGCACAGACTATCCTCTCATATTCAGATACAGCTGATGCCGAGATGATAGCAGAGGAGAGTCTGGAGAGCACAGCCCTGGTTCAGGATACCATAGAGGCAGCAGAGCCGGTCCTTGATCGCGACACGATGTTTAGTGATGGTGGTGCTGAGGCCACCTTGTTTTCCGGTGGTACTGAAACCACCGCGATTGATACAGATCCCTCGGATTCAGAGTCTGATTGGGCCGATTGCTATGATCAGATGCCAGACTGAGTTCACCTGAGCCTATAGATGAGGAGGAGGTAGATGCAGAGCCGAGCAGAGACAGTACAGTTGAGCAGCCTTCTCCCGATCCAGTTTACGAGAGTACGCTTTCACTTTCCCAGGCAGATTTGGCAGACTTAGCAGCTTTCACTCAGTTTCTTCCGCAGCCAGATTTGCCAGCACCCAGCATTCCAGAGCTGAAGCCGCTCCCTACTTCGCTGAAGTATCGATTCCTTGCGGGCGATCCAGAGATGTACCCAGTCATCATCTCCGCCGAGTTGACTGGAGAGCAAGAATCCCGTTTGATGGGGGTTCTTGAAAAGAACCGCAAGGCGATCGGATGGAGCGTAGAGGATCTCCATGGGATTAGTCCAGCAGTGTGCTCCCACCATATCTATCTTGAGGAGGGGGCGAAGCCGTCGCGTGAGTTCCAGCGGCGGTTGAACCCCAACCTGAGAGAGGTCGTGATGAAAGAAATATCAAAATGGTGGAGTGCAGATTTTATTTATCCCATTTCCGACTCCAAGTGGGTCAGCCCCTTGCATGTGGTGCCCAAGAAGACGGGCATCACGACTGTGATCAGTGAGTCGGGAGAGGAGATCGCTACACGAGTACCCACCTCTTGGAGGGTTTGTGTTGACTACAGGAGACTCAACCAAGCCACCAAGAAGGACCATTTCCCCCTGCCTTTTATTGACCAGATCATTGAGAGACTGGCAGGGAAGAGCCATTATTGCTTCTTGGATGGGTACTCAGGCTATAACCAAGTGGCCATCGCTCCTGAGGATCAGGAGAAGACCACCTTTACCTGTCCCTTCGGCACATATGCTTTTCGACGCATGCCATTTGGGCTATGCAATGCCCCTGCGACTTTTCAGAGATGCATGCTGTCGATCTTTTCGGACATGGTAGGGGAATGTTTGGAGGTCTTCATGGACGATTTCTCGGTCTACGGCGACGGATTCGATTCTTGTCTTGACTGCCTAGACCGGGTGCTCCAGCGATGTATTGAGTTTCATTTGGTTCTATCTTGGGAGAAGAGTCACTTCATGGTGACTCAAGGGACGGTGCTTGGCCACATCATCTCCAACAGGGGCATGGAGGTTGATCCGGCCAAGGTTGATGTCATTAGGAAACTCACACCGCCGTCCAATTTGAGGCAGCTACGGTCATTCCTGGGGCACGTTGGATTTTATAGGAGATTTATTCAGGATTTCAGCAAGATTGCCCGACCGTTGACAGACCTCTTGACGAAAGACACCGAGTTCCTTGTCGATGACAAGTGTCTCTCGTCCTTTGCGACTCTCCAGCAGCATGTTATTGAGGCTCCTGTTCTCCAGCCGCCTGATTGGTCTCTCCCATTCGAGATCATGACGGATGCCTCCGATTTTGCCGTAGGGGCAGTGCTGGGACAGAGGAGGGATGGAGTTCCGTTTGCCATACACTACGCTGGCCGCACATTGGATTCCGCCCAGCGGAATTATACGGTCACAGAGATGGAGATGCTAGCCGTAGTGTTTGCCCTAGATAAGTTCAGATCATATATCATTGGATCTAGAGTGACTTTGTATACAGATCACACCGCCATCAGGTACCTCATGGCAAAGAAGGATACCAAGGCCAGACTGACTAGATGGATCCTTCTACTCCAGGAGTTCGATATTGAGATCAAGGATAAGCCTGGAGTCAAGAATGTGGTGGCGGATCATCTCTCCCGATTAGAGCAACCTGAGGATTCTGAGCAGATTGATCCCATTCGAGATACCTTTCCAGATGAGGCGATCCTTGCTATCGCCTCACTCCCGTGGTATGCTGATATTGTGAACTTTCTCGTTGCAGGGAAAGTCCCACAAGATTGGCCCAGGCAGAGGCTGGAGACCTTCCTTGCGAGGGCCAAGTCTTACCACTGGGAGGATCCCATCCTTTACCACGAAGGAGGGGATAGCGTCTGGCGTCGGTGTATTCCTCAGGAGGAACACCATAGCGTCCTCACTTACTGCCACAAGCTTGAGGCAGGAGGACATCATTCTGGGAGGAGAACGACACAGAAAGTGCTCCAATCCGGCTTGTGGTGGCCTACCCTCTTCAAGGACTCTGATGAGTTCGTGAAGAGGTGTACTGACTGTCAGAGGATGGGCACTTGTGGACAGCGTGATATGATGCCGATGCAGCCCATTCACTTCTGTGAGGTTTTTGACGCATGGGGCATCGATTTCATGGGTCCATTCCCTAAGAGTCAGGGATTTGAGTACATTCTGTTGGCCGTTGATTATGTTAGTCGTTGGGTTGAGGCTATCCCCGCCCGAGCCGCTGATGCGAGGACTGTTTGCAGATTTTTGAGGAAGCACATCATCACGCGGTTCGGGGTTCCACGAGTTCTGATTTCTGATGGGGGGTCTCATTTCATCAACGACCAGGTAAAGGCCCTTGCTAGCGAGTTCAGTATAGACCATCGTGTTGCCACACCTTACCATACACAGACGAATGGTCTAGCTGAGGTGTCGAATAGGGAGATCAAGAATATTTTGCAGAAAGTCATCCGCCCTGACCGAAAGAATTGGTCACAGCTTTTGGACTCGGTCTTGTGGGCATATAGAACGTCTTTCAAGACTCCATTGGGCACATCTCCCTTTCGCCTCGTATATGGCAAGCCGTGCCATTTACCTGTTGAGCTGAGGCACAAGTCACTTTGGGCAGTTACAGACATTTTGATGGATCCAGATGGTATGGGAGACCAGAGGAGGGCAGAGTTAGCTGCCCTGGAGGAGCTTAGAGATGCAGCTTTCTCAAGCAGCCTACATTATAAGGAGAAAGTCAAGGAGTGGCATGATTCTCATATCAGCCACAAACATTTTGAGATTGGACAGAAAGTATGGTTGTTTGATGCGAGGCTACGATTATTTCCAGGGAAGCTACAGAGCAAATGGAAGGGACCTTATCTCGTCAGAAAGGTACACGACAATGGCAGCATTGATATATCCGAGTTGTCTTCTGAGAGTACCTTTCGAGTGAACGGCCAGCGGCTCAAGCCATTTCTAGATCATGAGCCGCGGGACGTTATTGTTGCCCCTATTCATTTTGCGTGAGATGTGGTCTCTTGACTCACATCTTTTGCATCTCACGCCTGATTTTCACTAATCCTCCGCTTGTATAGATCCAGTTGTCCATATCATTCTATTCTTTAGTCCCACATCCCTTTTCTCATCTTATGATTATGCTATACTTAGGGTATACTTTACCCTAAGTATAGGGGGGATGTAGGACCTTCGGGTATTCTTTTCATTCTTTCTGCTCCTGTTTTGCTGCCTATACTTAGGGATATTTTACCCTAAGTATAGGGGGGCAGATTCTGTATCTTCTTCACTCGGATTTCCCTTCATGTACAGCTTCCTATACTTAGGATTAGTTAATCCTAAGTATAGGGGGAAACCACCGAGTCCCTCTCATTCTATTCATTTATTAGTCTCTGTACTTAGCCATACCTTTTCACTTCCCTTTTACTAAGCACGAGTTATGTCTTCTTCATCGCTCTTGATCACTCTGAGGACATCGTTCGAGCTAAGTATAGGGGGGGTGTGTATATATTTCATATATACTTTAGCCATAACTCATACTTTGTGTGAGTGTGTTAATAAATAAAATGGCTAAAAATCACAAAAATTAAAATTTTTCATGCACATAAACTTCTTTTATCTTGCACATACATAGCTAGTGTACAAAGTATTCTTGTAAAAATAATTTCAAAAATCTTTTGTGTAAAGTTTGTGTAAATATTTTTGTATCAAAATTATGTATATAGTACAAAATTTTTCCAAAATGTTTTGAAAAATCAAAAGTTTGCAAAAATCTTGTGTAAATGTGTGTAAATATCTTTTTTGCAAAACTTGCACCTCATGCAGCATTCATCCATGATTTCAAAACATTTTTCAAAAATTTTGCATGATTGTAAAATATTTGTAAATAGCATCTTGTGTACATATATGTATATAGTTTTCCTGGATGAGAGTTGACATTTAAACCAAGCTTGGAATTAAATTGAGAAATGGAGCTTGAAAAAGATCTTAATCCACTTAACTTCAAGAGGAACCTTATAGGACTTAGGGTTAAGGCTTTTCAGGTCCATAAGGACTTAATTCTTTGAGTCCACTAGGCTATGAGCATATGTCATCTTGATGAGCCTAAGTAGAGCACTTAACAACACACGCATGACTCTTAGAGACAATGGCTTGACTTGCACCTGCACTTTACACATGGCTCTCCATGGATGAGGTGGTGAGGAGGCAGTTTCCTTTGGCTTGGGGTAGCATATGAGGGTAGTACTTCTAGGCGGAACCTCTCTTCTTCTTCTAGTGAAGGAAGTGCGTCTCAACTTGGTCTAGTGGTGATGAAGGCTAAAGACAGAAGCTGTGGGTTGCAATAAAGCTTCAAAAGAGGGATAGTCTACTGGCTCAAGAGGAAAATTTCTTGTATATATGCTGCACCATGTAGATATGCTGTATAGAAGTCCTTGAAAAAAAATGCAAAAAATGCAAAAAGAACTCCAAAAAAGTGGTGGGTCGGATTGAAAATTTAATAACCCCACCGGAGTGTACTTAGTCAAATAAAGCAAAGCTTATGGTATCAAGGTTACATCTCATGAAGCTTGCAGCGGGAGACTTAGCTACACTGGCTAAGCTTCCAAAAGTCTATACTTCTTCCCCCTCTTCTTGAGCCGGTTGCACTTGAACTTAGAAGGGAATACCCCGCTTCTCGAGGAAAGAGTTGCTAGACCGAGGCATTAGAGTTACCAGGTTGAGGGAGGTTGTTTCTTTGTTACATCTGAGGTGGGGAGCCACATATCACTTACACTGCATGGAAAGATTCATGGTCATTAGAGTTTGTGTATGTAGACTTGTTCTGATCTGGTTTATTGAGGAGTCTTGCCCATAGATTGGTGGAACTTAAAGGCTGTTGAGTTTTAAGCTTAGGTCCAAATAAGGTTCCGACACATTAATAATCCAAAGATCTGATCGAGCTCTATATCCCAATTTAATGAAGGCTAGTTTAATAACCTCTCCTTTGGTTGTTTATCTTAAGGATGTTTAGCATCAACTTGATCGGAAGTGATGTGATCAATTTCTTGATCACTACTTGGTACCGGTTCGAATTATACATGTCCATGCTTATCATCACCCATCCTGCATCAACAGACTCACTCCTCGAGCGAAGCATAGAGGTCTCATCAAATGTAGCGTTCTCACTAATAATAATTTCATGCTCAAAAGGGGACCATATCCTAGCTATATCCCTTTACTCGTGCACCATAACCAGTAAATACACATTTCTTTGCCCTCAATTCCAACTTTCTTCAAATAATATGATAGTATGCAGAACAACCAAAGACACATGTAACACGATAATCAACATGATTTCTAGACTATGCCTCCAAGGTATCTTGTAGTCAATAGAAGATGCGGGACTTCATTTCACCAAGTAACAAGCTATATTCACAGCTTCGGTCCAGAAAGCACTTGAAAACATGCACATTGCACTCTTCAAAAGAATTCTATTCATTTATTCATTTTATAAATCTATTCTGTAGTGGTGTATATCTCATAGTGTGGTGTCTAGCAACACCCTTCTCTTTGTAGAACTCATCGAACTCTGACGAACAGAATTCTAACCCGTCATCAATACGCAAGCACTTGACCATTTTAGAATTCTAACTCTCTACCAAGATCTTTCAATGTATGGAGGCTTGAAAAGACTCATTTTGTGTTTCAACGCCAACACCCAAACCATCATGAAATAATAATCAGTTGTGGAAAGGAAGTATCTGACACCTCCCAAAAATGGGTCACGAAAAGGGCCCCATCAATTAGCATGGATGTAATCAAGCTTCTCATTTGTCTTGGCTTTACCGAACTGCTTCCTTTGTTATTTCCCAAAAATGCATTGCTCACATAACTATAGCTTGGATCCTTCGAGATACCCGATGATACTTTTTTGAATGAGGATATTCAACCCCATTTGCCTCATGTGCCATGGTTGCATATGCCACAACTCTATTTATGTTTTCACGACTTGGGATAAACATTGCAACAAAATTAATAGATGTAGACCCATGCATGACATATAGGCTCTTCTTCTTGTTAGCCTTGATGATAACCATTCCAGCTTTGGCAACATGCACAATTCCACCTTCACCGTTGTTCTTTAGAGTTTAAGATTCCAAGGTATATTTGGTTCTTTCTCAGATCAGGAACATGACAAACCTTTTGTCACTATCCTCATGACTCAATTATGCATCGTGATTTTCACAGAGCCAATCCCTAAAAATTTTTACACTGCATTTCCCATGACGATGTTTCCAACATCTGCTCATACGTGCAGAACTAATCTTCCTTAGTGGTTATACGGTAAAAACAACATGAGCAATTATCTATGTGCTACACCTTCTAATCTTTATCAGTAAGGACCAAGTCATCTTTAGAATCGACGCCTCCTTAAGCCACTACAAAAATTGTGACCTTCCCTTTCTTCTTCAGACAAATTTTTCTTCCAATGTTAAGGTTCCTTATAGTAATTGCAGATGTTCTTAAAATTGTGATTCTCCAACTTGGACTTCACTTTCTTTTCTTCTCACATCCATAATCAAAATGACTTTTTATTGAGTCATAACCACACATGTAACACGAGAATCCTACTTGTTGATAACCATATGCAGAAGTTCATGCATTTACAAACTCACATGCACTTCTGACGACCCAAAATTCCAAGTGACTAAGGCAAAGGCAAAGGAATGGTCGTTGTGACCTCAATCAATCGGATGGGTATATCAAGAAAAATAGACCACTACGAGAAATAAAATCAATCGAAAATGCGACAGCGGTCTCGCTATGAGATTAACCTGGTATAGCACCCAGGGTCGAACACAAGGAGCACAGATTGGCCTTGCGGCCTACGATGTAGTCAAAATGAGATAAAATACAGAGAAAACATTTTTTGTGTTTTTTAATGATTTTTAGATTTTTTTGGAAATTTTAAATATATGAAGAAAATGAGAAAAGCAAAAACAAGCACACTTGAGCAATTTATTTAGCACACCAGAAATCAAGCAAAAATTCCAGAAAAATTGTTTTTACGTTTTTTAAGTTTTTAAATGTTTTTGGTGAATTTTTGATATTTTTCTAATGGGTAAATTATTTTCTAAAAATCAAACAGTGCTAAAAATGAAAGGTACTGTCCAGCAAGGCTTAAGACCCAAAAATAAAATATTTATGGATCTCAACAAGCCCTGAGGTAATTTTCCTGTAATCTAGAAAGAATAAGGAAAATTTGGGCACCTAAATTATTGTTTTTGGATTTTTAGATTATTTAATATGATTTTTATGAGTTTTTAGGTGTTTTTAGATTTTTAGGGTTTTTAAGCAATGAAAAATAGCCAAAATTGGCTAGAAAATCAAACAACAAGCAAGAAACAGTAGCTAATTTTTTTATAATTTTTGGGGGTGATTTTATAATTTTTTTGGTATTTTTATATCTAGACAGTAGCTGAAATAGATGTTTTTGAATTTTTAAAAATAGTAAATGAAAGTAAAAATGTCCTCAAAAATCACTGAAATTCCTACACCATGGCAGGAGCCATGTGTCAAAATCTCATTGGATTCGGAGGTGGTTTGATATTTTATTCAAAAATGCAAAGGGGGCACTGTGCACATGGACGAATGTGCAAATACCCGAGAATCTGGGGGCCCAGGTGCAAAATACCCAGCAAGTCACGCGCGTGGCGCGTGGCTGGGGCACACAGGGACCAACTGGTAATAAAAACCAAGTCTTAGGGCCTTTTGATAACTCGTATCAAAAGCCCAGGGACTTGGTTGCAAAAAGCCCAATAAAATGCGCACATGCGTAATAAAAACACTCACAGGGGCATAATCGCAATTACTCAAAAATATTCATTCATTTCATAACAACCCAGTTCTACAGGACAAAGATGTTAAATGCCCAATACAACACGTGACGAAGCACGTGGTCACATACACACAGGGGCATACATGCAATTAAAACTAAGCACAAGGTCCATCATGCAATTTACCCTACGTAAATAAAGTTCTAAAAATATTTACAGGACTGGAAATGAAATGACAAACTAAGAGGGGGGCCTAAGTAATTTACCCCTTTATTCGTCGACGGCTCGATGCGCGCCACGTGGAGGATCGGACGGCTCAGAGTGGGTGGCGCTTCTCTTTTGTTGTCTCTTGGGCTCGATCGACGGCTGAAGCGAGGCCACGTGGATGATCTGACGGCTAGGGCTCAGGTGCCTCTCTCCTCTGCTACTAACGGTCCAGATGAGATCCTCTGGATGATCAACGGTCGCGGCTCCTCGAAAGATGGACGGCTGAGATCAAGACTGGAGCGGAGGCCTCATCGGACGGTTCTGGAGGATGATGGAAGAACTCGACGCCGGCGAACTTCGCCGGCCTCCTGCGTGAACTGCACTCCTCCTCAGCTGCTCCTGATGATCGGAACGGGTCCGCGGTGAAGCCCCGCAGCTAGTGGTAGCCTCCGATGGTCCACCCGAGCCCTGGAGGGGCTCCGGTGAGCTCGGCGGCGGTGCGCCTCTGGTCTGAATGTGAGGGGGGCTCAGATGCCTCCCTTTGGACCTGCAAAGCAAACAGAAAGCTTCGCGGGTCGAGGGCAAAATGCCTCGACCCAAGAAAGCGAAGTGAAGGTGGCTGGTGGGTCGGGGCGAAGGAGCTCCGGCGAGCGACGGGTGATGGAGCTCGACTCCCAGCTCCGGGGCGAGCTGGGTTGAGTGAAAGTGCGAAGAATGTGCGTGAGAAAGTGGCGAAGGTGATAGGGTGCTCCGATGATCGAGATATTGAGCGAGATGGCCGGAATCAGGGAAGCACGTCGGACGGTCGATTTGGGCGAAATCCAAAATTAGGCGAAATGGAAGGGCGAAAAGATTACCTGGGCGAAGCGGAAGACTGTGCTGGAGTGTGGCTAACTCCCGGTCGTAGCCTCGAAGGGCGTCAAGGCCTGAGGCTCGAGCTCCGGCAAGCGGCGGAGCAACGGCGGCGCGAAGCTGCCGGATCAATGACCGGCCACCTCCTCCTCACTGCAACAAGGGCCAACGCGAGCTGTCACCTCGGTGGTTACGATGGAGGTCACGGGAGTGAAGGCAGGGAGCCAAAGATGAGGCGCGGAGGTGGCGGAGGTCGGGATATATATGGAGACAGGGCCGATTAGGGTTGAATGGAGGCAGCTATGGAAGGCGTGGATTTCATGGCGAAAGATCCGGCGAGGGAGATGGATGATCGGCGAAGAATCCGGGCACGGGGTTTGCGTGGGCGACAGCCTGGAGACGCGTGGAAAAATCGGCAAAGGCGGGGCGGCGCGCATCTTCCAGAAAAGGAAGGAGTCCGCGGGGGAGTTGACCGGGGTCAACAATCCCCCGTGGACCAATCAGGAGCTGCCAATTATTGAAATTTTTGTTTATTTATTTTAAGGTAGAAAATGGCCGAATTAAGAAAAACTCAAAACATGAAATATTTTTCTTTTATTTTTTTCTATTTTTTGGTGATTTTTAATTAATTTTTGGAAATAAAAATAGGGTAGCTATATATATAGGTATATGTGCACTATATAGATTTTAATTTTTGAAATTTTTTTTATTTGTTATTTTTATGTATTTTTATGCCCATTTTATATTTTATTTGTTTACATCATAAAATAAAGAACAAAATAGTATTTTTATTTTATTTTAATTATTTATATTCATAGTTTAAATAAATAGTTATATACATTTATATACATGGTATATACACTGTATTTTTGTATTTTTTAATTTTTGTTGTTTTTATTTGATTTTTGTTGTGTTTCTTTTTATTTGATTTATTTACAAAATATACCTTAGAGTATTCACAAAAAGTTTTGAAAATAAATTCATTTATTTATAGGGTTAAATAAATAAAGGATGATGGTCTATGTACATGGTGAAAGGGCATTTTTGGAATTTTGATTTTTAAATTTTTATTTTGTTTTTAATAGTTTCTAAATATATACAGAATGTATACAAGCATATTTTTGGGTGAGGAAAATATAATTTTATTTATTTACAAAAGTATGTACACATGAGCTCCTATCTCCCTCTACTTTGGCTTTTATGCGGTCAGGCCCATGCTGAGCCCTCCCTTGGGTTAGGTTGCTCAATATTTATTCTAAATATTTCCCTCTTTTTCTTTTTACTCTTTATTCTTTTATTTTTGCACAAAAACATGCTAATTATATCTTTTTACACAATGCATGCTTTTGGTAATTATTTGTATTTACACATATTTACATGTATTTGCAAAGGTTTTTGTAGCTAAAATAGGATAATAAAGAGTGATGAATGGGTATTCATCACCCCCTATGCTTTAACTTTGCTAGTCCCTTAGCAAACACTTATTTGAAAAAGAAGTGAAAAAGAAAGAAAAAGAAAAAGAAAAAGAGGATGTACATGGATCAGGGTTGAATTATTAAACTTTCCTTCATTAACTTGAAATATGGAGCTCGATCAGATCTTTGGATTATTAATGTGTCGGAACCTTATTTAGACTTAAGCTTAAAACTCAACAGCCTCCAAGTTCCACCAATCTATGGGCAAGACTCCTCAATAAACCAGATCAGAACAAGTCTACATACACAAACTCTAATGACCATGAATCTTTCCATGCGGTGTAAGTGATATGTGGCTCCCCACCTCAGAAGTAACAAAGAAACAACCTCCCTCAACCTGGTAACTCTAATGCCTCGGTCTAGCAACTCTTTCCTCGAGAAGCGGGGTATTCCCTTCTAAGTTCAAGTGCAACCGGCTCAAGAAGAGGGGGTAGAAGTATAGAGTTTTGGAAGCTTAGCCAGTGTAGCTAAGTCTCCCGCTGCAAGCTTCATGAGATGTAACATTGATACCATAAGCTTTTGCTTTATTTGACTATGTACACTCCGGTGGGGTTATTAAATTTTCAATCCGACCCACCATTTTTTTGGAGTTCTTTTTGCATTTTTGCATATTTTTTTTCTTTTTTTTTCAAGAACTTCTGTACAACGTATCTACATGGTGCAACATATAAGAAATTTTCCCCTTGAGCCAGTAGACTATCCCTCTTTTGAAGCTTTATTGCAACCCACAGCTTCTGTCTTTAGCTTTCAACACCACTAGACCAAGTTGAGACGCACTTCCTTCACTAGAAGAAGAAGAGAGGTTCCGCCTAGAAGTACTACCCTCATATGCTACCCCAAGCCAAAGGAAACTGCCTCCTCACCACCTCATCCGTGGAGAGCCATGTGTAAAGTGCTGGTGCAAGTCAAGCCATTGTCTCTAAGAGTCATGCGTGTGTTGTTAAGTGCTCTACTTAGGCTCATCAAGATGACATATGCTCATAGCCTAGTGGACTCAAAGAATTAAGTCCTTATGGACCTGAAAAGCCTTAACCCTAAGTCCTATAAGGTTCCTCTTAAAGTTAAGTGGATTAAGATCTTTTTCAAGCTCCATTTCTCAATTTAATTCCAGGCTTAGTTTAAATGTCAACTCTTATCCGGGAAAAACTATATACATATATGTACACCAGATGCTATTTACAAATATTTTACAATCATGCAAAATTTTTGAAAAATGTTTTGAAATCATGGATGATGATGCATGAAGTGCAAGTTTTGCAAAAAGATATTTACACACATTTACACAAGATTTTTGCAAACTTTTGATTTTCAAAACATTTTGGAAAAATTTTGTACAATATACATAATTTTGATACAAAAATATTTACACCAGCTTTACACAAAAGATTTTTGAAATCATTTTTACAAAAATACTTTATACCCTAGCTATGTATGTGCAAGGATATAAGAGGTTTATGTACATGAAAAATTTTTAAATTTTTGTGATTTTTAGCCATTTTATTTATTAACACACTCACACAAAGTACGAGTTATGGCTAAAGTATATATGAAATATATACACACCCCCCTATACTTAGCTCGAACGATGTCCTCAGAGTGATCAAGAGCGATGAAGAAGACATAACTCGTGCTTAGTAAAAGGGAAGTGAAAAGGAATGGCTAAGTACAGAAACGAATAAATGAATAGAATAAGAGGAACTCGGTGGTCTCCCCCTATACTTAGGATTAACTAATCCTAAGTATAGTAAGCTGTACATAAAGGGAGATCCGAGTGAAGAAAATACAGAGTCTGCCCCCCCTATACTTAGGGTAAAATATCCCTAAGTATAGGCAGCAAAAACAGGAGCAGAAAGAATGAAAAGAATACTCGCAGGTCCTACATCCCCCCTATACTTAGGGTAAATTACACCCTAAGTATAGCATAATCATAAGATGAGAGACGAGATGTGGGACTAAAGAATAGAATGATATGGACAACTGGATCTATACAGGCGGAAGAACAGTGAGAATCAGGCGTGAGATGCAAAAGATGTGAGTCAAAAGACCACATCTCACGCAAAATGAATAGCGGCAATAATAACGTCCCGCGGTTCATGATCTAGAAATGGCTTGAGCCGCTGGCCGTTCACTCGAAAGGTACTCTCAGAGGATAACTCAGATATATCAATGCTACCGTTATCGTGTACCTTTCTGACCAAGTAAGGTCCCTTCCATTTGCTCTGTAGCTTCCCTGGAAATAATCTAAGCCTTGCATCAAACAGCCATACTCTCTGTCCAATCTCAAAATGCTTGTGGCTGATATGAGAATCATGCCACTCCTTCACTTTCTCCTTATAATGTAGGTTGTTTGAGAAAGCTGTATCTCTAAGCTCTTCCAAGGCGGCTAACTCTGCCCTCCTCTGGTCTTCTATACCATCTGGATCCATCAAAATATCTGTGACTGCCCAAAGTGACTTGTGCCTCAGCTCAACAGGTAGATGGCATGGCTTGCCATAAACGAGGCGAAAGGGAGATGTGCCCAATGGAGTCTTGAAAGATGTCCGATATGCCCACAAGACCGAGTCCAAAAGCTGTGACCAATTCTTTCGGTCAGGGCGGACGACTTTCTGCAAAATATTCTTGATCTCCCTATTCGACACCTCAGCTAGACCATTCGTCTGTGGATGGTAAGGTGTGGCAACACGATGGTCTATACTGAACTCGCTAGCAAGGGCCTTCACCTGGTCGTTGATGAAATGAGACCCCCCATCAGAAATCAAAACTCGAGGAACCCCGAACCGCATGATGATGTGCTTCTTCAAAAATCTGCAAACTGTCTTTGCATCCGCGGCTCGGGCGGGGATAGCCTCAACCCAACGACTAACGTAATCTACGGCCAACAGAATGTACTCGAATCCCTGACTCTTAGGGAATGGACCCATGAAATCGATGCCCCATGCGTCAAAAACCTCACAGAAGTGAATGGGCTGCATCGGCATCATATCACGTTGTCCACAAGTGCCCATCCTCTGACAGTCAGTACACCTCTTCACGAACTCATCAGAGTCCTTGAAGAGTGTAGGCCACCACAAGCCGGATTGGAGCACTTTCTGTGCCATTCTCCTCCCAGAATGATGTCCTCCTGCCTCAAGCTTGTGGCAGTAAGTGAGGACACTATGATGCTCCTCCTGAGGAATACACCGACGCCAGATGCTATCCCCTCCTTCGTGGTAAAGGATGGGATCCTCCCAGTGGTAGGACTTGGCCTTCGCAAGGAAGGTCTCAAGCCTCTGCCTGGGCCAATCTTTTGGGACTTTCCCAGCAACGAGAAAGTTCACAATATCGGCATACCACGGGAGTGAGGCGATAGCAAGGATCGCCTCATCTGGGAAGGTATCTCGAATAGGATCAATCTGCTCAGAATCCTCAGGCTGCTCTAATCGGGAAAGATGATCCGCCACCACATTCTTGACTCCAGGCTTATCCTTGATCTCAATGTCGAACTCCTGGAGTAGAAGGATCCATCTAGTAAGTCTGGCCTTGGCATCCTTCTTTGACATGAGGTACCTGATGGCAGTGTGGTCGGTATACAAAGTCACTCTAGATCCAATGATATACGATCTGAACTTATCTAGGGCAAACACTACGGCTAGCATCTCTTTCTCTGTGACCGTATAATTCCGCTGGGCGGAATCCAATGTGCGACTAGCATAGTGTATGGCAAATGGAACTCCACCCCTCCTCTGTCCCAGCACTGCCCCCACGGCAAAATCGGAGGCGTCCGTCATGATCTCGAATGGGAGAGACCAATCGGGTGGCTGAAGGACAGGAGCCTCAATAACACACTGCTGGAGAGTCTCAAAGGACGAAAGACATTTGTCATCGACAAGGAACTCGGTGTCTTTCGTCAAGAGATCAGTCAACGGTCGGGCGATCTTGCTGAAATCATGAATGAATCTCCTATAAAAACCAACGTGCCCCAGAAATGACCGTAGCTGCTTCAAATTGGACGGCGGTGCGAGTTTTCTAATGACGTCCACCTTGGCCGGATCGACCTCCATGCCCCTGTTGGAGATGAAGTGGCCAAGCACCGTCCCTTGAGTCACCATGAAGTGACTCTTCTCCCAAGACAGAACCAAGCGGGTAGCAATACATCGCTGGAGCACTCGGTCTAGGCAGTCAAGACAGGAATCGAATCCGTCGCCGTAAACCGAGAAGTCGTCCATGAAGACCTCCAAACACTCCCCTACCATGTCCGAAAAGATCGACAGCATGCATCTCTGAAAAGTCGCAGGGGCGTTGCATAGCCCAAATGGCATGCGTCGAAAGGCGTATGTACCGAAGGGACAGGTAAAGGTGGTCTTCTCCTGATCCTCAGGAGTGATGGCCACTTGATTGTAGCCCGAGTACCCATCTAGGAAGCAATAATGGCTCTTCCCTGCCAGTCTCTCTATGATCTGATCAATAAAAGGCAGGGGGAAATGGTCTTTCTTGGTGGCCTGGTTGAGTCTCCTGTAGTCAACGCAGACCCGCCAAGAGGTGGGTACTCGTGTAGCAATCTCCTCTCCTGACTCACTGATCACAGTCGTGATGCCCGTCTTCTTGGGCACCACATGCAAAGGGCTAACCCACTTGGAGTCGGAAATGGGATAAATAAAATCTGCGCTCCACCATTTCGATATTTCCTTCATGACAACCTCTCTTAGGTTGGGGTTCAGTCGCCGCTGGAACTCACGCGACGGCTTTGCCCCTTCCTCGAGATAGATATGGTGGGAGCACAACGAGGGACTAATCCCATGGAGATCTGCTACGCTCCATCCAATTGCCTTGCGGTTCTTTTCAAGAACCTCCATCAGACGGGATTCTTGTTCTCCAGTCAGATCGGCAGAGATGATGACTGGGTACATCTCAGACTCTCCCGCAAGGAATCGATACTTCAGCGAAGTAGGGAGCGGCTTTAGCTCTGGACAGCTGGGTGCTGGCAAATCTGGCTTCTGAAGAAGATGTGTGTATGCTGACAATTCTGCCAAATCTACCTGGGAAAATGATAACGAACTCTCACAAACTGGATCTGGAGAAGGCGGGTCCTCTGCATTGTCTCTAATCTGCTCTGCCTCTACCTCCTCCTCATCTGTAGGCTCAGGTGGATCCAGGTCTGGCATCTGATCATCACAATCTGCCCAATCAGACTCTGAATCCGAGGGATCTGTATCAACTGCGGTGGCATCAGTACCACCGTAGAGCAAGGTGGCCTCAGTACCACCATCACTGAAAATCGTGTCGCGATCAAGGTCCGACTCTGCTGACTCAATAGTATCCTGAACCAGGGCTGTGCTCTCCAGACCATCCTCTGCTATCATCTCTGCATCAGCTGTATCTGAATATGAGAGGATGGTCTGCGCTGCAGGATCTGCCCAAGCTGCCTCATCATCTGTGATCACAAAATCACAGTCCTGGTGGATGTCTGGCTCTGCGTCTGTCAGCTGCTCTGAATCTGTACTGCCCTCTGAGCGGGATCTATCTCTGGCTCTGTGGTCCTTAACCGTCTCTATTTGTATACTCTCGCCCTGGACGCGAAAGAATACCTTCCCACTGTCATGGTCAGTCACCGCCTTGGCTGTGGCCAAGAACGGGCGACCGAGGATGATAGGGGAATCGGTCAACGAGTCAGGGGTCTCCATGTCCAGCACTACAAAGTCCACGGGGAATTGCAAACCCTGAATCATGACGACAACGTCTCGCAATAACCCCTTTGGCCTCTTGACAGACCGATCAGCAAACTGAAGGTATGTCCTGCTCTGTCTAAGAGTGCCCAACTCTAAGTGGTCGAGAAGGGATGCCGGAAGAAGGTTGATCGACGATCCGCTATCTAATAGAGTACGGTCGAACCTCTGCTCACTAATCTGACATCTGACATACGGGGCTCCTAAATCTGGCCTCTTGGTCGGCAGATGGTTCTGGATCGCGTGACACGTGGCTTTGGTCAACACATGAATCTCTGTGGTTTTATTCCTCTTCTTCCTCCTGACTGTGGTCCTGTCTCTCAAGGATCGCTGAAGAAGAGGGATGTGCTGCAAAGCCTCATTGAGGGTCAGCTGGATGTGAAATCGGTCTATCATGCCCTGGCTGAACTCCTCCTGCTCTCTCTTTTTTGGATCTTTTTCTTTTTTCTTCCCCTTCCCTAACTCAAGGGCTCTAGGAAAGGGGATCACAGGGTCCTTCTCAGAAGAAGGACTAGGAATAGGCCTAGACGGTTCGACAACTGGATCCTCACATACATCATACACCACAGTGGGATCAGAAGAAACTAAACCTTTTCCTTTATTCAAATTAGAGTTCTGAGAAACATTCATACGAGGAGAGACAACATCTCTATCAAAATGAATATTGGTGGCCTCAGTACCACCTCTAGCTGGCTCTACAACTAGACGTCTTGCGGCTTCAGTACCGCGGTCTGGCTCGGCTCTGCTGGTGGCGTCAGTACCACCTCCTCGATATGGTGAAGCGGCGGCCTCAGTACCGCCGGTGGAATCAGCATCTCTGGTGGCATCAGGACTACCTTCATCATCATGTGCGGCTTCAGTACCGCTCTCCTCTTCCTCATCTGGCGCTCTAGATGGATCCTCGCGTTGTCGCTCAGATGAGGCGCCGCCTGCTGGTCTTCTACCGCTCCTAAGTGTGACAAAATCAGCATCAAATAGATCCGACGATATATCATCAAATGAGTCACTAGAAGTGGTAGGCTCAGTGGGATCTACCTGCTCAGATTTCCTCTTCAAGCTATTCGGATTAGGCTCGATCTGTGCAGGGATGGCGGCCTTCCCTCTCATCAGGTCCCGCATCTCCTGGCGGAACTCGTCCATCTCCCGTCTAAATGTAGCCTGCTGCTCTGTGAAGAGGCGGGCTAGATCATCCATGGCGGGGCTCTCATGGGAGCCCGACGGGTTGCCTCTCTGGTACTGAGGCTGCTGGACCTGGTGCTGCTGCTGCTGAGAGGGGTAAGAGGAAGGATGCTGCTGCTGGTGAGCCTGCTGCTCACGTCTCCAATTCTGTCCCTGCTGCTGGTAGGGACGAGATACGAAGGATGATGGCTGGTGTGCTGGGGGCTGCTGGTGATCTCTCTGCTGGGAGTACTGCCCTCCCTGACCGGCTGGCTGCTGTTGGGACTGGTTACCCCCATTCCCCCACCTGAATCCGGGATGGTCTCTTCGGATTCCAGGTTGAGGGCGGTCATACCAAATCCCGTTGACATCCATCAACGGTTCCGCATCGTAAGGGGCTGGTAGGAGTACATCCAGAGGCTGATCCGGCTGATATACCACCATCTGTAAGTCTGGAGATGGTGGTGACTGGTAAGAGGGCTGCTGCTGCTGGTACGGCTCCGCCTGTACAAGGTGAACTTGTCTAGGCTGCTGCAAGGAGCTGGAGCGCTGGGACGAGCTGCGGCTGCCACCGGAATCGCCTCGCGACTGAAGACGGGGCTGAGAAGCCGTCTGTGCCTCTTGAAGATACAAGAGATGGGTCTTCACGTCGCTCAGAGTTTGTGCCATCTGCTCCATCTGAGTTATGCCCTGGCACTGCTTCTTCTCTATTATTTCCATGCGGTCCAACTTCTCGCTGATAATCCCCATGTCCGCAGCGGCCGACTCTGCCTGTGCGGCTGCAACTGCGGACGAACTGGATGGACCTGCATCAACCCGTGCTATCCGCTGGTATTGCACGGGTCCTGGCGGCTGCTGAGATCTCTGTGTGTACAACCGAGTCTGGGACATCACCATGTAATTTTCGGCCATCTCCTCGTAAATGGCCCAGACTTGGTTGTGGTCCTTGACAAAGTAGGACCCGCCGCAAGAAGCATTCACCAGACCCTGAAGCTCTGGCGTCATCCCACTAAAGAAGCTCTGAACTAGGTTCGACTTGGAAATGTCGTGGTGTGGGCATCTATCCAGAATCTCTCTGAACCTCTCCCATGCCTCGTGAAACTGCTCGTTAGGGAGCATGGAGAAGTTGTTGATCAGGGCCCTTGCTGCATTCGTCCGCCCGAGTGGATAGTACTTGTTCAAGTACTCGGTGCGGAGCTGCTCCCAGGTGTATACAAACTTCCCTAAATGCTTCAGCCAGGCGGCTGCTCTATCTGCCAGTGAAAAAGGGAAGGCCATCATCCGAATCGTATCTTGGTCCACATGACGGTCGTGGACAGTGCTGCAGATCATCAAAAACTCCTGGAGATGGAGGTGGGGCTCCTCGGTGGCAAGTCCGTGAAAATGAGGAAGCATCTGCAGGGTATTCGGAGGGAACTTGAAATCCCCCACGATAGCAGGTACCACCACCCAATGGTGCATCAGTGTAGATCCGGGGTTGTGTAACTCCCGCATCGTTCGCGGTGGTCCTGCTCCGGCGGCGGCTGCCGCTGCGGCAGCCGCTGCTGCGGCTGCTGCGGCTGCTGCCTCTGCATCAGCATCAAGAATGTCCTCAGGCTCGCTCGGCTCGTCTCGCTCTGCTCGGAGTCGCTCCAACTCCCTTCTCATCTCAATCATAAAAGCTCCCTGATCGCGCAGCTGCTGCTGTACTGTCTCTAATGATGCGATCAGGGTGGAGTTGATCGCTTCCTGGTCTAATACAAAATGTTCAGGCTGGCGATCATCTGAACTGCCGGCTCCGGCCATAGTGACGTCTGCAAAATCAGATGAGCCCAACTCAGGTTCTGTCAAATTAATTCGTCTTTCCTCGGGCTCATGTCTCTCAGTAGCAAAAGAAAGGGGATCGAGGGGGAACAGGGCGGAATCGAACTCGGGCCCGGAGAGCTGGTCTCGACTCTCACGGGCCAACCTAGATGGTGGAGTAGACGCGCCTGAAAGCGGTGCAGCCAGAGGATGCCTAAGAGATCGTCTACCCATCATCTTGATCTGGCGAGTTGGGCGGATGGGATCTGGAGAAAATATGATCGCAAAGCAAACCCCCGGTTCACCAACGCAACACAATCTGAAGACCGTGAAAGATCGGTCAATTTATCTTGTCAATTTTATTTGGTGAACACACAAGATTTCAGAGCGCTTACGTGACCTGTTAGGATACCCGATGCTACTCCAACCGACTGGCCCGCACGGAAGAGTCGGTAGTCAGCTAGAAATAGCACCGGAGGGTTCTATCTAGGGTACGGGTCACTCTCTCGCGCATCCAAACCATACAAGGAGGGGGTTGCTCTCCCCAAGACAAATTTTTAATGTGAGTGTCTTTTAGGGTCAATAGTGTTATCCAGTCCCAATTTTTTTTTTGTTTTTCTTTTTAATTTTTTTCAAAATAAATACAAGCGGCCTAACGATTTTTCCGATTCTCCTGATGATTAAGCCAAAAACAGAGGGAGAAGACGAAAAAGCCAATGCGCGAAGAAATCAATGATGCATGCAGAGATAGAAATGCGTACCTTGTCTCCAGCACTCTACATGCAAGTGATCCGCGCAGAATTTAAAGACAGAAATAAAACTACCTACATGATGCAACGGGAAAAACCGAGTCCTAAATGAGCAACTTCTATCGCAGAACCGTCTAACTCAGTTACTCGCCTTCGATCCAAAGAGTCCGGTCTTGGCTTACCCCTCCTCTTCTCGACAGGTCGAGTTCAGGAGTAGCGCTTGTGGGGCAGGCTCGCGGCACGTAGGCTCTCAGGAAAGCGACTAAGTTATTTTTATTATTTATTCTTAGTAGGTCCAATTAACGATCTATAGGAACAGATCAGCAATTAGGTGTGGGGATCCTACTAATTACGGCACAAGCAAGAGAAATTCCTAAATCTAGGGGCTCGAGAAAAACCGCGTAAACACCGGAAAAGGCAGCTAGCTATCAAAACCGCAAGAAAAGCCGCGAAAATCCAAAGGGGTCCCCCGAGTACACCGGTACTCGGCGAAACAGACCCGCTAAGTTACAAGTGTCCACAAGTCCAAAGTCTAAGTTATTACAACAAATATTGTTCTCTCTCTCTCTCAGAAATAAAAACTCCTTCTTCTCTCTCTCTTCCTCCTGCACGGGTCCTCTAAAAAGAAGCTCCAAGTCGTCCAAGCAGTACCTCGCACAAAAATCAAAGAGAGAGTGTCAGAAAATAATTATAATATAGAGAGAGACAAAAATAGAAAAATGACTACAAAGCCGTGCTCCCCGACAACGGCGCCATTCTGACGACCCAAAATTCCAAGTGACTAAGGCAAAGGCAAAGGAATGGTCGTTGTGACCTCAATCAATCGGATGGGTATATCAAGAAAAATAGACCACTACGAGAAATAAAATCAATCGAAAATGCGACAGCGGTCTCGCTATGAGATTAACCTGGTATAGCACCCAGGGTCGAACACAAGGAGCACAGATTGGCCTTGCGGCCTACGATGTAGTCAAAATGAGATAAAATACAGAGAAAACATTTTTTGTGTTTTTTAATGATTTTTAGATTTTTTTGGAAATTTTAAATATATGAAGAAAATGAGAAAAGCAAAAACAAGCACACTTGAGCAATTTATTTAGCACACCAGAAATCAAGCAAAAATTCCAGAAAAATTGTTTTTACGTTTTTTAAGTTTTTAAATGTTTTTGGTGAATTTTTGATATTTTTCTAATGGGTAAATTATTTTCTAAAAATCAAACAGTGCTAAAAATGAAAGGTACTGTCCAGCAAGGCTTAAGACCCAAAAATAAAATATTTATGGATCTCAACAAGCCCTGAGGTAATTTTCCTGTAATCTAGAAAGAATAAGGAAAATTTGGGCACCTAAATTATTGTTTTTGGATTTTTAGATTATTTAATATGATTTTTATGAGTTTTTAGGTGTCTTTAAATTTTTAGGGTTTTAAGCAATGAAAAATAGCCAAAATTGGCTAGAAAATCAAACAACAAGCAAGAAACAGTAGCTAATTTTTTTAGAATTTTTGGGGGTGATTTTATAATTTTTTTGGTATTTTTATATCTAGACAGTAGCTGAAATAGATGTTTTTGAATTTTTAAAAATAGTAAATGAAAGTAAAAATGTCCTCAAAAATCACTGAAATTCCTACACCATGGCAGGAGCCATGTGTCAAAATCTCATTGGATTCGGAGGTGGTTTGATATTTTATTCAAAAATGCAAAGGGGGCACTGTGCACAGGGACGAATGTGCAAATACCCGAGAATCTGGGGGCCCAGGTGTAAAATACCCAGCAAGTCACGCGCGTGGCGCGTGGCTGGGGCACACAGGGACCAACTGGTAATAAAAACCAAGTCTTAGGGCCTTTTGATAACTCGTATCAAAAGCCCAGGGACTTGGTTGCAAAAAGCCCAATAAAATGCGCACATGCGTAATAAAAACACTCACAGGGGCATAATCGCAATTACTCAAAAATATTCATTCATTTCATAACAACCCAGTTCTACAGGACAAAGATGTTAAATGCCCAATACAACACGTGACGAAGCACGTGGTCACATACACACAGGGGCATACATGCAATTAAAACTAAGCACAAGGTCCATCATGCAATTTACCCTACGTAAATAAAGTTCTAAAAATATTTACAGGACTGGAAATGAAATGACAAACTAAGAGGGGGGCCTAAGTAATTTACCCCTTTATTCGTCGACGGCTCGATGCGCGCCACGTGGAGGATCGGACGGCTCAGAGTGGGTGGCGCTTCTCTTTTGTTGTCTCTTGGGCTCGATCGACGGCTGAAGCGAGGCCACGTGGATGATCTGACGGCTAGGGCTCAGGTGCCTCTCTCCTCTGCTACTAACGGTCCAGATGAGATCCTCTGGATGATCAACGGTCGCGGCTCCTCGAAAGATGGACGGCTGAGATCAAGACTGGAGCGGAGGCCTCATCGGACGGTTCTGGAGGATGATGGAAGAACTCGACGCCGGCGAACTTCGCCGGCCTCCTGCGTGAACTGCACTCCTCCTCAGCTGCTCCTGATGATCGGAACGGGTCCGCGGTGAAGCCCCGCAGCTAGTGGTAGCCTCCGATGGTCCACCCGAGCCCTGGAGGGGCTCCGGTGAGCTCGGCGGCGGTGCGCCTCTGGTCTGAATGTGAGGGGGGCTCAGATGCCTCCCTTTGGACCTGCAAAGCAAACAGAAAGCTTCGCGGGTCGAGGGCAAAATGCCTCGACCCAAGAAAGCGAAGTGAAGGTGGCTGGTGGGTCGGGGCGAAGGAGCTCCGGCGAGCGACGGGTGATGGAGCTCGACTCCCAGCTCCGGGGCGAGCTGGGTTGAGTGAAAGTGCGAAGAATGTGCATGAGAAAGTGGCGAAGGTGATAGGGTGCTCCGATGATCGAGATATTGAGCGAGATGGCCGGAATCAGGGAAGCACGTCGGACGGTCGATTTGGGCGAAATCCAAAATTAGGCGAAATGGAAGGGCGAAAAGATTACCTGGGCGAAGCGGAAGACTGTGCTGGAGTGTGGCTAACTCCCGATCGTAGCCTCGAAGGGCGTCAAGGCCTGAGGCTCGAGCTCCGGCAAGCAGCGGAGCAACGGCGGCGCGAAGCTGCCGGATCAATGACCGGCCACCTCCTCCTCACTGCAACAAGGGCCAACGCGAGCTGTCACCTCGGTGGTTACGATGGAGGTCACGGGAGTGAAGGCAGGGAGCCAAAGATGAGGCGCGGAGGCGGCGGAGGTCGGGATATATATGGAGACAGGGCCGATTAGGGTTGAATGGAGGCAGCTATGGAAGGCGTGGATTTCATGGCGAAAGATCCGGCGAGGGAGATGGATGATCGGCGAAGAATCCGGGCACGGGGTTTGCGTGGGCGACAGCCTGGAGACGCGTGGAAAAATCGGCGAAGGCGGGGCGGCGCGCATCTTCCAGAAAAGGAAGGAGTCCGCGGGGGAGTTGACCGGGGTCAACAATCCCCCGTGGACCAATCAGGAGCTGCCAATTATTGAAATTTTTGTTTATTTATTTTAAGGTAGAAAATGGCCGAATTAAGAAAAACTCAAAACATGAAATATTTTTCTTTTATTTTTTTCTATTTTTTGGTGATTTTTAATTAATTTTTGGAAATAAAAATAGGGTAGCTATATATATAGGTATATGTGCACTATATAGATTTTAATTTTTGAAATTTTTTTATTTGTTATTTTTATGTATTTTTATGCCCATTTTATATTTTATTTGTTTACATCATAAAATAAAGAACAAAATGGTATTTTTATTTTATTTTAATTATTTATATTCATAGTTTAAATAAATAGTTATATACATTTATATACATGGTATATACACTGTATTTTTGTATTTTTTAATTTTTGTTGTTTTTATTTGATTTTTGTTGTGTTTCTTTTTATTTGATTTATTTACAAAATATACCTTAGAGTATTCACAAAAAGTTTTGAAAATAAATTCATTTATTTATAGGGTTAAATAAATAAAGGATGATGGTCTATGTACATGGTGAAAGGGCATTTTTGGAATTTTGATTTTTAAATTTTTATTTTGTTTTTAATAGTTTCTAAATATATACAGAATGTATACAAGCATATTTTTGGGTGAGGAAAATATAATTTTATTTATTTACAAAAGTATGTACACATGAGCTCCTATCTCCCTCTACTTTGGCTTTTATGCGGTCAGGCCCATGCTGAGCCCTCCCTTGGGTTAGGTTGCTCAATATTTATTCTAAATATTTCCCTCTTTTTCTTTTTACTCTTTATTCTTTTATTTTTGCACAAAAACATGCTAATTATATCTTTTTACACAATGCATGCTTTTGGTAATTATTTGTATTTACACATATTTACATGTATTTGCAAAGGTTTTTGTAGCTAAAATAGGAGAATAAAGAGTGATGAATGGGTATTCATCAACTTCGTATAGGGTTATCTCTTCTTTCCCCACAATATAGGACCGAACGAAATTCTCATATGATATTGGAAGAGAAACTAACAAAATCAATGCATCATCCTCAACTCCAATCCTAACATATATGATTCTTAAATCTATCAACAATGTATATAAGTGATCTAGACATTCTTTAAGAGATGTATCTTCATGTGTGCGGGGAGAAAACAAGTGTTGTTTCAACTTGTTGGTCAAGACTTCATAATGTATAGACTTTCGAGTCTCAATCGTAGATCGACCGCATCGTCTCATCGACGGCCTTTGTGATAATCTCATCAACTAAATACAACATGATCATCAAGTGAACTTTCTCTTCCTGCATCATTAACTTCGAGGCTCGAGTGCCTTCGCCCTCACTTGGTCTAGTGACACCTAGATGCCTTGCTGCTTCAAAAGGGTATGCATCTTGATCTATCAAATTAAATATATTCCTTCATATAAATTTCTCGATCTTCAGATTGCGCGATGTCATTTGCACTTGATGATCCATAAGAAACCCGATGCTATGATACCAGTTTGTTACAAGTAGTGGAAGAAAACACACACAAACATGATCAATTAGGCAAACACATGGATCTACAAGGTTCGCCAATAACTAGGGCCCTTGAATGAGAGTGATTGGTTTCACTACATGTAGAGAAGAATAAAATACAAAGGATACACAAAACCCTAAACCTAGAAATGATAATCGAGGACACTGCCTTGGCATGCATTACATGTGGGAGTGAATCCTCAGACCTTATCGATAACTGACATAGAAATTATTTTATAACACATTTACATCGTTTTATTATAAGACGCGTCGCCTGTAATCAACATTAATTAGAACACAAAAAAACTAGAATATGGCACAAAACAAGGATATACCTCAAGACCTTTTGCAGGTGCCTTCTTTTCCCTTCATCTTTTCTCAGCAAAGCATCGCATATATCGTTCATATCTGACTTGCACTCTCCTCAATCTCTTACCAAATGACCCACTCGAAAGGAGCAGAATCCCAGAAGAGAAGAGTGGGGCTACTTTTCCCGGACATGCGCATGGAAAGAAGAGCCCTAACGCTGTCAAAAGCATGGATTACAAGTTGGATATCCAAATATCCGACGGCATAATTCCCCTCCAACTGTAGTCTCCATGATATCAGTAGTCAGCCATATGCCAGGGGAAAGCTTAGTCCTGGTTTCGTTATATATACAACAATAAGAAGAAGCTCCCAGTTCTCAAACAGCAGCAACAAAATTTTGTAGATTAGGGTTTCCCTCGACTGGAGCTCGTTGATTCGATCAGAGCTTTCAAGTTCTTTCTCCAGAAGAAGACGTAAATTTGAGCTCATCAGTTGTAGGGTTTGCTCTCCTTTGACAGGTTACTGCATGCTTAGGGCTCTTCTTCTACAGTGACCCGCCAAAGGAGAGTTGCCCTACAACTGGCGAGCAGCTCTGTGTTTCATCCAGTATGAGACAAAATAAATCTTAATAGGTTTGTTATTTATTTTATTCTATTTAATTCGTGGAACAGTTTATCATGCAGGTTAGTTAGGGCGCCCGGCCATTTCTAGATTTTTTTTCTAGGGTTTAGGGTTACAGAGAGATATCAATTCAGATCCTTTCATGTCAGCAGTTCTTGCAGTACATTTCCGATCCTTATCAACCCCTTTTCCTTTTTTTATCTGACAGTTATTGAATACAGATGATATGAAAGAAACTAGCCTTAATTAACAACCTGCTGATTTTGGATCCACTTAGATCTAAAAATGCTTGTTTGATACTCTAGGTCTTAGATGAAATAAACCTATATCAGAGTGGAACGACAGTGAAGATCTGAGCTGGCTAGATTGAAGCAAAACTCGCCTGGGAAATCGGTAGAGGAAGCTCAGATAACCCGAGCTACATGTCGATAGAAAAGGGATCAGGTTGTCGCAGTGATTGTTCATGGTTGGACACTGGACAGTAAACAGCCCCATGGCTCCTCTCAACACACACGCACGCGCACGCACGCACGCACACACGCACGCACGCACACACACACACACACACACACATATATATATATATGATGATGATGATAAAAGGAAGCTTACTTCATGAAGTAGGTAACCTTATCTACTTCATGTCCATTTTTTATCATTTTTTTATTTTTTGAAAATACTATCATGGACTTTCATAACTATATCCTTCGAATATGTCATTCAAATTTCGCTAGAGATAAATACTCATATACCCTACATCCAGAACGAGTCGATTACAACAAATCTAGGACCGTTAAAATTACCTGTTCTATATGGAGGGCATAGTAGTCTATTTTCGACGAAATTTGAATGACATATTAAGGTGATAAAGTGATGAACACTCATGGTGGTATTTTTCAAAAAAAAATAAATAAAATTACGAAAAATGAGCACGAAGTAGGTAAGGTTACCTACTTCATGAAGTAGAAACCATTTCCTCATATATGTATGTATGTATATTGGGAGGAGCCATGGGGTTGTTCAATTGTATGAAGTAGAGATTAGTCTCACATCGTTCAATTAAGCTGGCAGAGGCATCATACATCCCAAATAATTTAGTGATTAACCGTACTCAGATAATCCATTCCACAGGTTAGAGAAATGTGTAACTATAACTATTTGTAAATATACGGGCCCTAGCATCAAGCTACTACTGACGAAATTAGCCTTGACAAATCCTTGTTATCACAATTAAAATAGGTTTATAGTGCCTGTTAATCTGAACATCAATGTTACACATCCAAACGTTAAAAAATTCACATATCATTCATTATGAAAATACATTTATACTTTGAAATCATAATAATAACATATTCATTGCTATATTGTTAGCAAATTGATATGTCATGGTCATTCATTGTCTTCTTCCTTTAAAGTTTGTAGTAATATTCTTTTTTGAGAGAAGGAACGGTGGAGTCCCAACTTGGGGCCCACCGTTGAGATATTATGTATATAAAGGGATGGAATTTACATTACATTACTCTACACCACATGGTTCCAAGCGATATATAGCACCTTGTAATGCTCAATAACATTCTCAGAGTAGAACGACATCTCCCTAAACATCGTATCATTCCTACCATAACAGATCACCCAAAGGATGGCGAAAGCATGAAGCCTCTGCATGCCTAACCTCACATTCCGATCTGATGCAGCTCCAGAAGCTTGACCCATTCTCCACCCTAATCAAAGGAATACCTGCTTCACTCCATACCTACGCCGAGTGCGAACAAGAGAGGAAAAGATGGTCCAAATCCTCCAGCCCCTGCCTGCATATGTCACATTGGCAACCATCCACCCCTAATAACTGGCTACTGTGGCTCTTAGTAAGAATTCTCCCAAGGCAACCACATGAATACCTTGACTCTGTTGGGCATCATGCTCCTCCAAATGATGTTGGCATCTAGTCTAGTATCTCTGCTCCCCTGCCCCTCTTCAACAGTGAAGAAACAGTAGACCTTCTTCACTATGAATCTACCATCACCCCATACCCAATGGTCTCGACCAGCCGAAGGACCCTCCACCAGTTCCCTCTGTAACCTCAGGAGCTCCTCCACTCTATGAACAAAGAGCAATGTGGAGAACTGAAAATTCCAATCATCCTGCTCCCACATACCAGCGACGACCTCCTCTCTTCCATGAGTCAAACCGAACAAATTAGGGAATCTCTCCCTCAACACCCCTTCCCCCATCCAATCATCAAGCCAGAATATGAAGCTTTCCCCATTCCTCAACACTGGGCGCATTTTGACGATCATATCTTGAAGGATTTTCATGATCGCCTGCCATAACAAAGAGGGTTCCCGAGTCTGAGCAGCCTCCAAAGAAAGAGTAATACCATAGATCTTTCGCATGAGCCAACAGACAAGATCCTCCGACCTCCCCCATATCCGAACCAACCACTTCATCACACGTGCCTTATTCATCTCATCTCACAATCCCCAAATCTCCCAGCCTCTTAGTTGTTGTGACCATACCACAACCGGCCAATTGAAAGCCCCTTTTCATCTTCCGCCCATCTGAACAAAGAAACCATCTCATCAGAACCTACATCCTCATAACAGGCAACATTTTGGTGGAGCAAAAAAGATTGGTATGGCAGAAAGAACATGCTTCAACAACATCACTTTCCCACCCTTAGAAAGCGTAGACGCCTTCCAGCCTACCACTTGTCCCTCCAACCTTGCCATCACGATTCCAGTCGTAAGCTCGAAGCCACCTCGCCACCAGTGGAAGGCCAAGATACATGATAGGCAGAGCACCAACAGGGCACCGCTAACTACTCTCCATCACTTGCGCATCCTGCCCGGACATCCCAAAAGACACCAATGTGGAGTTCTTCCTATTAATTTGGAGGTTCAAAATGTCACCAAATATGTCCACAATCTTTGTCGCACGTCGAATTCTGCCCAAATCTGGTCTCAGGAACAACATAGTGCTATCAACATACTACAACATTGGAATTGAGACCTCCTTAGTAGCATAACCTCCGCATCAATCCACATCCACCGCCAACCGCAACAGAACCGCCAACTTGTTCGCAACAATCACAAATAGCAATGGGGCATCCCTGTTGGATCCCTCTCTGTGTATGGAAGAAACCCCCTTCAGGCCTACCATTAGTGAGAACTAAAAGGATGCCAGAGTACTACACCGCTTGATCCAATCCACCCAAACCGTAGGAAACCCCCTCTTATCCAAATATTTCCAAATGAAACGCCAATCAACACAAGCATATGCCTTCACAAAGTCAACCTTCCACAACCTTTGGTATTGTTTCTCCTCCAATCTACAATCACCTCTGATGCCATCACCAACCCATTTGCCATGCACCTCCTAGGCACAAACGTCATCTGCTCTGGAGTGATGATATCCTGTAGCACACCACGCAGCTGGTTGGCGAGGGTCTTCGCTATAATGAGGTAGATCACATTGGAGAGCGCAATGGGTCTAAAATCCTCACCCAAGGATGAGTTATCTCGCTTTGGCAACAGAAAAAGAAGTTCCTTATTCAGATTATCAAACCCTCTATTTCCACAGCTAAACTCTTGAAACATTTCCATCATGTCACCCTTGACCTCCTCCGAAAACTCCTAGCAAAAGTGAATAGGGAATCCATCTGGTCCAGGAGCCCCATCAATGATAAGTTAAAACAAAGCAACCTTGGTCTCTGCCTCAGTGAAGTCTCAAACTAGTGAGCTTGCTTGAGCCTCAAATAAGCTCAAAACACCCCTATCCTGCCTTCCCCATCCACCACATGAACGCCTCCTGCTAAATACCTGATAGTGAAATCGGAACGTCGCCCCCACCACACGGTCTTCCTGAACCATGGTAATGTCAACCACAATGGAGAAAATATTATTTCTGTGCTTTCTCCCACTAGTCATATCATGGAAAAACCATGTATTTGCATATCCCTCCTTCAACCAATGTTTTCAGGATCTTTGTCTCCACGCCACCTTCTCCTTCTTGTCCTCCAAAAGGATATCAGCCAGGTGCTCGCTTCTCTCCTCAACCTCTATCGCTGAGAGATCCCTCTCATCCTCCAATCTATCAAGCATGCACACCTCATCCTAGGTCGTAGCCCCCTGGATCGCCTCTACATACGTCTTACCCAGTTGAACTCCACCAAATGCCTCCTCAGAGCAACTAGCTTCACCGCCAATCTAACCGTTGTCGCCTCAGGGGTCAACAACCTTCCCAAAAAGAAGTCACCAACTCACGGAAACTATCTTCAAGTAGCCACGTATGCTTAAAATGGAAGAAGGATATTGGACGGGCATCCTCCCTAGAGGACCACAACAACAGTTAGATTGTAGAACTATTTTAGAAAAGATTAGCACTAAAAATAACGTATGATCCATTTGTAGTGCCAATGTCCAAATTGTTGTCGTATTTTTATGGGATTTTCATACCATGAATACTATAAACTTTATCAAGTGTCTGCTCTCTCTTGGGTTCATGGTAATTATTCCAGAAATTATAAACTTGCTCCATTTAATGCCACATCCTTTGTGGTCAATTTAACTCTTATTGAATATTAATTTGCTTGAGTTGGGATTATGTTAATCAAACCAAAGGGGGGGTCTAATGGTTTAAATATTTCTTTGCCCCTCTCCTTCTGTTATCACTCCCCCTTCTTCTTCCACTTCCTCTCCCTTCCACTGACACACCCGATAGTCCCCATTCCTTGCAACCCATCAAGGGAAAAATAAAATGCCACAATCAGTTCACCCAGCTAGCGGATTTTGTACGCTTTCATTCGAAACTCATTAATATGTGATAATCTTTGACTCTAATAAAATAAATCATTCATCACAACAATTAGTTCACCCAACTGGCAGATTTTATATGCCTTCATCGATGGTCCGCATTCACAACTCATCGACATCAATATATATTAAGAAACTATTGATGAACCGTTGATCGGCTAAGCTAATTCAACCGAGTTGTAGCACGGTCGATCAGCAATCTATCAGATATATAGTCTTAAATATCTTTGCGAGGAGGGGGCTCGGTCTAATTAAATAAATTTTTAACTTGGGAAGTCCATGATCGAACTCAAGGACACGATCTAAATAATGTGACTAATCATATCTTATTACCTATATTAAGTGATAATTTATCTACCTAGGTCAACAATGCATAAACAATACAATGCAAAACAAGATGCGCGAACAAAATGAATTTTTTTTATGATTTCATGCAAGTTAATTTAAGTGATATGCAACATAATGCAATGGTATACACATAAGTATACATGCATAAATATACCCCTAATGATTAGATATTGAGAAATAAATGCATGATCAATTTCATGTTTCATTTGATGCATTAAACTAAATGTGTATCTCAACAACGACATTTAACTGAAAGAAAATGTCGCACATTATATCTCAAAATTAAGTATATTATTATACATGTAATATCAAGAAATAAATCATGCCATTATATAGAGCATCGAATAAGAAAAAAAATAAAATTGAAATAATTAAAAATGGATTTCATATGCTCAAATATAAACAAAATAGTATAGAGCTTACTAAAAGAAAACATGAAAATAAATATATAAAAGTCTCACAAACATGCCCTTGAGGGGTATTTCTGCAAATATGAAAACCAGCGGGCCTTACCTGTAAATAACCAAGTGCATGAGGACCTAAATATAATATTCAAAACCTGTCAGGGTCCTGGCATAAAATAACCTGGGCATGCTACATGAGGCACGCATGCCCTTAACCTGGGTGTGAATCTGGAGAAGTACAGGGATGCAAATGCAAATAATCATGGGCTGATACGTGCAGTGTATGTGGATGGATGCTCGGGCAAAGGGTTGGTCTGGTGCAGGTGGCTCGGGCCACGTGGGTAGTGCAAGTGGTTTTGGAGCAACCTCAGTCCCACCAAGGCTCTTGGGGTGGCTCCAAAGTTGGGGCGACATTTGGACCGTTCAATCAAGGAGATCAGAGGCAAACTCCTATTTCCTCAGGGGAGATACCACAGTAGTGGTTATGCCTCACTCCTCCTTTGTTGCAGTGGAGTAGGTGGGTCTCTGACGAGCTCCAGTTTCCTCCTCTGGCCTCTTCTTGTGAGCTAAAGGCTGATGAAGGTATATGGTTTGTTGGAGAGATTCCATGAAGCATTAGGGAGCGTTGGGGATGTATGAATGGTCGAAATGACACCTCCTAGTTAAAGCAAAACCTCAGTAAGTGAAGAGTTCCAAAACCTCTAGACATTGAAGGCTCGACCTACAAAATGGGTTAGGTGATAGCCGAAGCTCGTGCATGCATGAGATGGAGTGGAGTGGGGACCTAGAAGGCAAAGAAGAGTGAGGTCCATGGTGGGTTCTTCCATGACTATGGTAGAGAAGAAGGCATGTAGTGAACGGGATTCTGATGGAACGAGAAGGTGAGCAGAGTGACTGGCAACGATCGGGGATGTCAGAAGGAGGTGGTGGTTCACTCAATGGTGGTTCACTCAATTGAAGGTGAATACTAATGTGTACGCCTAATTTAATTGGAGAAAACAAGAGGAAAAGGAATGAGAGATTTACCTAGAGTTGAAGAAGACGCCGGAGATGGAAAGAGGGCTTGGGTTGAGCTTCAACCAAAGCTCTGATATTCTATGAACTCTCGCAGCCATGGAGAATAGCTCGAACAGCATCCTAGAGGCATTGTGACTTGACCAGAAATCATGGGTCGACACCTACGACATGGGGTCATCATCACTCATCAATTTCTTCCTCCAATGTCACAGTAGGTGGAAAACGGTTGAGCCGCCAAGCATGAAATGGTGGACGAGGAGGAATGGAGGAGCTGGAGGTGATTTTTGTGGAGGTTGAAGATGGTTATAGGATGATGATCGTTGAGTTTTTAATTATCGTCAGTTTTCCCTAGAAGGTGGTACATGAAGTATAAGGGGCTTGTGTGAGAAGGGGTGAATGGTCCACGTCGGAGTGGGGTTAGATTGTGAAGGGGTGGTCTAAGGTGACGGAGGGAAAATGGGAGAAGACATGCGATCGGTGGAGCGACGTGGGAGAGAGGGGCATTATGGGTAAGGAAGAAGAGGCATGGACCGTTGGATCTGGAGATCCAACGGTCCTGATGGAGGCAGGTAGGAGCGATTTAGATGAACATGATGGATCAAATCAAAAGACTGAGGTAAGGGCATTGATGTGCGATCCAAATGAGATCGATCGGGCTTATCGAACGACTAAGGAATCATACAGGTGGCAAAATAGGACCAGGCCATGAGGGCGGCCCTAAGGGTGCCACGTGGTCCAATGAGAAAAAGAAAATTTAGAAAAACAAAGAAAAATGCAAAAGTAATATGTAAAAGCTTCAAATGAAAAAGTGTAAAACATAAAAGTTGTAGATCTTTTTTAGATCTACAAGTTTCATATTGACAAAAGTTCAAATTAGGTCATATATACAAAGTTATATTTTTATAAGTATTTTTTAGGAATAAAAATACTTGTTTTTAATTTAGTTTAAGTTTTTGTATTTTTAATTTGTTATTATTTCAAAACAAATATGTAGAATATTAATCTAATTTTATGGGATTTTTAATAACTACGTAATACAAAAAATAAAGTACTATAATAGAGTTAATTATATACAATAATTAGAGTTAGTTATAAACAAATGGTTAATTGTTAAAGTTATTGAATTAGTTTACATTTTATTGATTAGTTTAAGTCAAAGATTTAATAAATAAGAAATAAGATGATAAATCATGTATTTATCACCCCCTATACTTGAACCTTGCTTTCCCTCAAGCAAATAAAGAATGAAATAAGTTGGATTAATCCCTGACTGTGCATGTGAATGTTCAAGACTTGACTCAGTAAGAACCCTCGATTTTAGTGATCTTAAAATTCTGAGCCGAACTAAGCCCTAGTCAAAAGGAACCAACTTCCCAATTATCATACTATATATGTATACATATAACATAAGGATATGACATTAAGTGTGAACTGTATTTATGAGAGTCATGTCGAAACATCACTCAAGTCCCAACCCAAGAGACTCTCCAAAGAACCCAATCCTCAACACTAAGGAACAAATCATTTATTACATTCAATCCACCGTCTCTTTAAATATCGAATTGAGTCATTATCAAACGAATTCAGGTTAAGTCAGATATGATTCATTTGAGAATCAAATCCACAAGTTAAATTCAAATTCAGTTCCTTTTATTTCTAATCGAATTTTTTTCGAACGAATCCTAATCGAATTCGAATGACTCAGTTCAATTAGCATCCCTAGGTATTGTGTTGAGTTTTTTTCCTTTTTTAGATGTTATTAGTAGCCGTTAGATTGAATATAAGTTAGATTTAACTCAAATGTCTAGTTGGATTAATGAACTAAAGTAACGGAAGGGCATGTGTGTAAGATGGAGTTCATGGGTGCACGATTATTGAGGGTCATGTACGTAATTATGAAAGTATACAAGATTACTGTATAAAAATCCTATAAAAAGGGACCTCAACAGACATAATCAATGTTATTTTAAAAAGCACATGACTTCCAACCTTTATGTGGGGGAGGCCTTGAATATGGATTGACAAATTCTAAATAGGGTTTCTCCAAAATATTAATAAGAATGCACGTTTAACTTATGAATAAGTACATAATCATGTTTGAAATATCATAATGTTCGGAGATGCCTGGTTAGGTTTTAGTCCTAAAACACAAATGCGGAAACCTAACACAATTGATGTTTTCTTTTTAGGTTATTTGAAAAAATATCTATGCATGCAGTTTTTTTCACAAGGTGTCAACTGATAAATTTAATTAACCAAGTGCTAAGAAAATTTTCTTAGCAGATCAGTTAGTAAGGCTAACTATCGGATCAAAATAGGAAATACATGTGCAAGAAAAGCAATCACGGGAGAATGCAGATTAGCCTAGGTAAACTCAAGGGTCAAGCCCAGGAAGGAAACACACTAACCAATGCTAAATAATATACCCAACCTAAATGCTACGTGTAACATCCGGATCTACGAAAACTCGAACTGACCCGAATAGGATCCGGTTAACCCAATAAATTTGTTGGTCAATGCTAAAAATCCCAAATCGATCAATAGATCACGAATTAAAAGTCATTCAGGCAAAATTTGACCAAAAATCTCGAAAAAGTCGTAGCGTAAATTCGGAAACCGCGAAACAAATTAAGACCACCGTCAAATCTGATTCGACGAAACAAGACCATCAGAATTGACTGTTCGTCAATCGGATATCGTTTGATATTTTTAATTCGTCAAATTTAACCCCAAACCGAAATCGTATCTCAAAAATTTCGGGTATTCAAATCCCGATCGAAAGTATATCAATATTATACTCATATCGATCATCGTTCAAAGAAGATCAAATCGAGACATTATGCATCACAATCCGACATTTGAGGCGCGAGTACGGATATTTTTTTAACATCTTAAATAAATGAATCAAATATATATATATATATATATATATATGTGTAATTAAAATTTTTACAAACGGACTAAAGCAGCCTCCACTTGTCCCTTTGCCTTTCTCCACTCCCACTTGGCAATTAATTAGACCTCATCTCTTTCTCTATATACCAGTTTTTTCCCTTTATTTTGTCCCCATTTCCTCTCTAGTTCCAGCAGTAGAAGAGCATCTCCAGTCCCTCTCCTCTCCCAAAAATCTTTCTCCAATTTCCTCCAAAATTGTTCCAAGCTACAGCTCCAGGCAGTTGGGCTGCTACAATCAACAACTCTTCTTGTTGATTGTGACTTTCTCCTTCTAATTTGGATAAATAAAAGGTACCATTCCCTCTCACTATATATACACCTCTTTCCCCTTAATTCCCAACCTAAACCTCTTCTTTCTCCTCCATTTTGGGCTGAAATCTGCTGCAGATTGGACTAGTGGAGATTGAATCCAAGAAGTTTGAGGTGTTGGAGTCCAGAAACCAGCCCTTCCACATGCAATTGATCCTCAATTTATAGAGATCTAAGGATGTATAATCCCTGCCCTCTGATGAATACCCATTCGTCACTCTTTATTCTTTTATTTTGGCTACAAAACCCATGCAAAACACATGTATATTTCTGTAAATATCAATAATTATCATTCAGCATGCATTGTATAAATATGCATAATTAGCATGTTTTTGTGCATAAATAAAATAATAAAGAAATAAAAAGAAAAAGAGGGAGATATTAAGAATAAATATTGAGCGACCTAATCCCAAGGGAAGGCTCAGCATGGGCCTGACCGCATAAAAACCCAAGTAGAGAGATAAGGAAGCTCATGTTTGTACATATATACCTATATATAAATAAAAATATTTTCCTCTAAATAAAATAAAAATATATATTTGTAAATATGTGTCTATTTGTAAATATAAAATTAAAATAAAAATGAGAAAAATAAAAAGAAATAAAATTCATCCCTCATTGTAAATACCTACCATGTACATAAAACCACAAACCTATTTATTTCTCCCTATAAATAAATAAATAAAATCTTATAAAAATATGTACATATTCCATATTTAATAATATAAATAAATAAAATGAAAATCACAAAAATAAAAAGAAAATAAAAAGAAATCAAGTAAAATCAATTTCCAATATTGTATATATACTATGTATGTATATAAATAAAAGTATTTATTTAACCCTTGTAAATAATTAATAAAAATAAAATAAAAATACACTTTTGTTCCAAATTTTATTCTATAAATAAATAAAATATAAAATTGGAATAAAATCTCAAAAATAAATAATTAAAAATCAAAAATTAAAAATGCATATTGTATATACCTATATATAATAATCATATTTTGTAAATACATTATTTTTATTTCAAAAAAATAAATAAAAATCACAACAAAATAGTTTAAAATAAATAAACATTTTTCATGTTTTGAGTTTTACGATATTCAACCATTTAGTATTTTTTATTTAATTCCCAAATATTTATGACGTGGATGCATCTGGTTGGTCCACGGGGGATGTTGACCCCCGGTCAACTCTCCCACCAGGACCACCAGAGCCGGATCTTGTCGCCCGACCCGATTTCCCCGATTTTTCGCCACTTGATCCGACCACCAGATCCTTAAACCCCGGGTCCTAATCCTTCCTTGATCATCTGAGATCCACGCCCGGGGTGGGTTTTAGGGATCCGAGCTACGATCTGATCGCCCGAACCTCATCTAGTCGGACCCCTAGCTGTATATAACCCCAGCTCTGCCGCACTTTTCCAGTCATCTTTGGACCTCCCCCTCGACGCCTGTGACCTCCTCCACCTCGCCTGAGTGACAGCGGAGCGAGAGAGAGTAGCAGTGAGGCTCGGGACGCTGGGAGCCACTGATCCAGCAGCTTCTCACCGCTGTGCGCTGCCGCGAGCGCGCCAAGCCTAGGGACGCAACGACCCCTTGAGGCAATGACCCCCGGAGCTCCAGCAGCTCCAACACATTCGAATTCACCCGCCAGGTAGTTCACTTAGCTTGTAGTTTAGCTTAATTTAGGTTTTCCCCACAATTTGCTCCGCCGGCTTTGCCGGCTAATTCCGTTCACTCTGACTACCCATTTGTCCACCCGACCACACCACCACCTTCACCCGACCTCTCTCCACCTTCTTCACCCATCCACCCCCCTGTCTGGCCCCGAAGCAGGGTTATCGCCCTCCGCCGCCACCGATTCGCCGGAGGACTCCACGCCGCCTCATCCTTCATCTTCCACGTGCTCTAACGGGTAGAGGCAGTTTGCCCTCGACCCCGTGTTTCGCCTGTGCAGGTCAGAACGTCAGGAGGACCTCATCGGGAGGTCTACAGCTCAGGCATAGGAGATAGGCTCCACCGACGTCGCCAGAGCTCCTCGGAGCTCCCCGACGCCATCGGAGGAGCTGAGTAGCTGCGGACCATCGAGACGAAGAGATCCCCAACCTCAGCAGCTCCAGCGGAGGCCCAGGTGCCCGTGGTGCACCGGCGAAGTTCGCCGGTGTCTTGTTCTTCTTAGACCTTCAGCCATCGTCCGATCACCACCTCAGCCCAGTTCAGATCTTGACCGTTCGTTCACGCCAGCTCTCCACCGTCGGATCTAGCAGAGGTCTAATCTGGACCATCCACCGAGACGAAGAGACACCCTGCAGTCAGGACCGTTCGATCTACATGTGTCATCTTCACCGTCGTTGATCCAGCGAGGGTTTATCCACAGCGCACCTTAGCCATCAGATCCTCCACGTGGCTGACTCTCCGCCATTAGATCCGAGCGGGAGTTTATAGAAGAGGCGCCAGCGCTCTAGCACCGTCTGATCTTCCACGTGGCGCGCCCTCAACCCTCGGATAATAAGGGGTAATTTATACTTAGGCCCCCTCCTGTTTTGCATTTACGTCTAAGTCCTGTAAATATTTTCAGTGGTTATTTGTAGTTTGGTAAAATTGCATAGAGGACCTTGATGTTTATTTTAATTGCATTTTCGTCCCTGTTTATGTGAGACATGTGCTTCGTCACGTGAGTTTTTTGGAGAATTTGCATACTGTGGGATGTTGTTTTGACGAGTTATGGAATGAAATATAGTTTTTAATATTTACATCCATGCCCCTGCGAATGCGTTTATTGAACATGTGTTAAATTGTTTGGACTTTTTGCAATTCCCTCCTTGGACTTTTAGCACATGTTGCTATTAAGTCCTTGGAAGTTATTTTTATTGCATATAGGTCCCTCCGTGCCCAATACACGTGCTTTACGCGTGGGAACTTGGAATTTTTGCACGAGGGACCCCCAGTTTCTTGAATTCGTTACATTTCATCCCCTAGAACTTATTTCTCTTACATTTAGGTCCCTATGCACTGTGTGCTTTTATTGGACTTAAATAAAATATCAAATTCATCTCAAATTTCGTGAAAATTGGATACGTGGCTCCTGCCACTGTGTAAAATTTTCTCTAATTTTTGGGTACATTTTTTAACCTTTTTATTATTTTTAAAAATTCAAAAACCCTTATTTTTCTGTTTGTTCAGAGTATAAAATCCAAAAAAATATTAAAACTCTTTTAAAAATTCTAAAAAAAAATTAGGAGTCGTTAATTTTTGTGTTTTTGAATTTCTGTGCATTTTTGGCTATTTTTGGAATTATAAAAACCCTAAAAATTGAAAACCCCCTTAAAATTCATAAAAATTCTAAAAAATAGTAGAAAATCCAAAAACAATAAACTCTTTTTCTGAATTTTCCTTATTACTTTATTTTTCATAAAAAAATAACTCCAGGTTCTTTTAGGACCATTTTATATTTTAAATTGGTTCTCCAAGCTTGAAAGAACAGTTGTCTTTCATTTTTGCCTTCTTTCATTCTTAGAAAACTCCATAAAAATTATAAAATTCTCAAAAATTCACTAAAAATAGTAAAAAACCCATAAAACCTAAAAAAATTTTTGTTGGAATTTTTGGACCATTTTTGAGTGTTTAAATAATTGGTTGAATGTGCTTGTAGTTGCCTTTTTATTATTTCCCTTCATTATTAAAAATCCAAAAAAATTAAAAATATTAAAAACCACCAAAAAAATTTGTTTTTGCCTTTTATTCATTGTTGACTACTTCGTAGGCTGCAAGGCCAACTCGTGCTCCATGAGTCCGACCCTGGGTGTTACACCAGGCTAATCTCATAGCCAGGGCCACAATCTGTTTTTCTTGTCTGATTTCTCTGTTTGGTGGTCTGTTCCTTATATTTTTCTTGTTGAGCTGAGATCTCTATCGATCCGGGTCGCAATGACCCGAGAGTTATTATTTTTATCTGATCCGGATCGATCGATTTTTGGCTCATCAGAATGGCGTCGTTGTCGGGGAGCACGGCTTAGTAGTCGCTTTTTGCTTTTTCCCGCGGTTTTTTTTTCCGCGGCTTTTGTGCGTATTTTGTATATATATCATTTATTTATGTAATTGTTCAAATAACCTTGTCTGATACACTCTGCTTGTTTTCTTGCGAGGGCCAGAGGACCGAGGCGGCTTTCTTCGGAAGCTGAAGCAACCGCGGGAGTCGGAGGCAGCTCTCTTCGCTACAGAGCCGCAGGAGGACGCGAGGAGCGAGCAGGAGTGCGGGAGCCGCAGAATAGCCGTAGATTAGATTAGCCGTAGATTAGCTTAGATTTTATTTCCAGTCAGATTATTTGAACTGTTATAATAATACAGGGACCAAACTTTAGACTCTTAGACTTTCGGGGTTTGTTTCGTCAAGCACCGGTGTGTTCGGGGGACCTCATTGGATTTTCACGGTTTTTATGCGGGTTTTCGACGTTTATTTACTGTCTATCTGATTTACGCGGTTTTTAGCCTTAGCTTAGGAATTTTCTTGATTGCGACGTAATTATTTAAGATTCCCACACCTAATTGCTTGCATGTTCCTATAGCTCGAATAAATTGGACCTAAATAATTAACTCACAAGAAAAAGCCGCTTATTAGAGCTCTGGTCTATGTGCCTTGAGGAGTCACATGCAGCGCGTGCAGGATCCATTGTGGCGGACACCAAGTGGCTCCCAAGATAGGACTCTGGACCTAGGCTCGAGTACCCGGCTAAAGTTCTTTCATGTAGAAATTGCTCTGCTAGGTACGGTTTTACCGCGTGCATCATATAGGTAGTTTATATTCTGTCTTTACTTTATGCGCGGATCACCCTGCATGTAGACTGCTGGAGTCAGGTACGCATTTCTTATTCTGCATGCATCATTGATTTCCGAGCATCGGCTTTTTCGTCTTCTCCCCCCTGTTTTGGACATAAAATAACCAGGAGAACCGAAAAATTCATTAGGCGTTGCTTTTATCTGAAAAATACCTAAAAAGAAAAATAATAAAATCGGGACTGCTAATCACACTTGATCTAAAAGACATCTCATTGAAAAATCTGTCTTGGGGAGAGTAACCCCCTCCTTGTTTGGTTTGGATGAGCGAGAGAGTGACCCGCAGCCTAGGCTAAAGCCATATCCGATTTCTTTACTGACTACCGGCCTTATGTTCGGGACAATCGGTTGAGAATATCGGATTCCTATCAGCTCATGTAAGCGCTATGAAAGACTGACTTGATCACCTAAATAAAATTGACAAGATAATTGACCGATCTCTTACGGTCTTCAGCTCTGTGTGCGTAGGTGAATCGGGGGTTTGCTTTCTCATCTTGTGTGATTTCAGATCCCTTCGTTCTTCTTCCCTTTTTCTTCATCCATACTTCTCCCTCCCACCCTCCCTTCAGTCTCCCCTTCTCTTCTGTATCCCTGGATGATGGATCCCCCTCATTCCTGGCCGACTCTTGCGGCTTTTTCTTCACCTTCTGACCATCAGTCCAGTCCACCTTCGAGGGAGGTCGGATCTCCGACCGACCTCCCGCCCCTCCCTTCCATCCCTTTCACTACTCTGGACATGCTGCGCTAGACGTCCGCGGATATCAGATGGAGCAGATGCGAGACCCGGACGATGCGATTGCTGAGTTGAGAGTGCACTCCGTTCGTGATCAGAGAGAGCAGATGAGATTATCAGATAGATCCTATCCCAGTATGGTGGAGGAGCAGATACGACAAGGAGCTCAGTCAGCTTCAACATTAGGTCCATTCATCCTAGATCGGGAGCTTCTTCAAAGACTGTCGACATTTTCAGGGGAGGCGCACGAGGAGCCCTATATTCACTTGTCTGACTTCGAGGAGTTTTGTAGAATGCAGATTTACTCAGATATCACTGCAGAGGAGATGATGCTGATGACCTTCCCATTCACACTTCATGACAGAGCCATGCGATGGCACAGACGATTGGGGAGGAGATTTCCTACGTGGGGAGAGTCTACTCGAGTTCCCGTTGATCTTCCAGCTAGAGTTCAAGTCAGCCCCAGAGTTCTCAGTTGATGAATCTTGGATATCAGATCTTCTGATACTTCGGGAGCCGGAGGAGCCCCAGCTTCTACAGCCATTGATTCAGCTACTACAGTGTCCAGCCCCGGAGGAAGCAGCTTCTTTTCTGTAGAGACACTTCTCGGAGTTCGACAGCTAGCAGGACTCAGCCCAGCAGCCACAGCTCGATATGGGAGACCACTTTGAGAGACCAGACACAGACAGCCCCGTATTCGAGCCTTTTGTCCTCCACTTTGACGACACAGATACCATTGCTGAGGACTGATCAGCGAAAAACCAAGCGACTAAGGTAAAGGTGCTAAATCGGTCGTTGCGACCTCGGTAACTCAGATGCGCTAAATCAAGAAAAATGAGCCACTAATGACCAATCAAGCAATCAAAATACGAGAAGCGGTCCTGCTATGTGATTAACCTGGTATAGCTCCCAGGGTCGAACTCAAGGAGCACGGATTGGCCAAGAGGCCTACGAAGTAGTCAAAAAAATAAAGGGAGAAAACATTTTTAGGGGATTTTAATTATTTTTATATTTTTTTTGGATTTTTAAGTTTATTCAGAAAATAAGAAAGGCAAGAAAGAACACAGTTCAACAAATTATTTCAAGCACCAAAAATCAACCAAAAATCAGAACAACAACATTTTTATGTGTTTTATATTTTTTTATGTTTTTGGTGAATTTTTGATAATTTTCTGTTATTTATTTTATTTTCTAAAAATCAAATAGTAGCAAAAATAAGAGGTACTGTCCAGCCGAGCCAAGAAACCCTAGATAAAATATCTAAGGGTCTCAAAATGGCCTGGAGGTAATTTTCCTGTAAAATAGAGAAAACAAGGAAGAGTTAGGTACCAAGTTTATTGTTTTTGGGTTTTTAATGTGTTTATTAGAATTTTTATGGGTTTTTGAGTGTTTTTAAGTTTTTAGTGGTTTTCAGTGATGAAAAATAGCCAAAATTGGCTAGAAAATCAAACAAACTAAACTAAACAGTAACTAATTTTTAGGGAATTTTTGAAGGAGTTTTTATATTTTTTTGTGATTTTTCAATCTGGACAGTGACAAAAATAGAGGTTTTTGAATTTTTAAAAATAGCAAACAAACTCAAAAATGTCCTCAAAAATCTACAAAAATCCTACACCATGGCAGGAGCCATGTGTCAAATTTTCGTTGGATTTTGGAGGTGATTTGATATTTTATTCAAAAATAGAGAGAGGGCACTGTGCACAGGGACCAAAGTGCAAATACCCAAAGTTCTGGGGGTCCAGGTGCAATTAACCCAGCAAATCACGCGCCAAACGCGTGCCTGGGGCACTCAGGGACCTATATGTAAGGAAAATAAGTCCCGAGGACCTATTGGTAACACGTACCAAAAGTCCAAGGGGCTCGGTTGCAAATAACCCAAAAAGTAACGCACATGCATAAAACAACCACGCACAGGGGTATAAATGCAATTAACTAAAACCTTTCATTCATTCATAAACAACCAGAACTACAAGGGCATAGACTGCAAATACACCAAAATAACACGTGACGAAGCACGTGGCTCACAACAGGCAGGGGTATAAATGCAATAATCGGAAAGCTCAGGGTCCTCTATGCAAATAAACCTAAAACTTAACAACGTATTTAAATATTTACAGGACTCAAATGAAATAAAACAAAGATAAGGGCCTAAGGGTAAATTACCCTTTATTAGGCGGGGCTCTGGATGCGCTCCACGTGGCTGATCGGAAGGCTGGGACTAGTGGGCGCTCCGGATCGTCCCATCTCTGATCGAACGCTGCAGGATGCTCCAGGGATGGACGGCCAAGATCTGAACTGGAGCGAGACGGGGGCGGTCGACGACGGCTGGAGGTCCTGGATGAACAGGCGGCCGGCGAAGTTCTCCGGCCTCGTGAAAGCGTCTAAGGCCTCCTCTGCTGCTCCTGAATATCGGAGGAGCTCCGGCGTGAAGGTGCGCAGCAGCTGATGGTCTCCGATGCCCCAACCGAGCTCGGGGGAGCTCCGACGAGGGTGGCGGAGCTGAAGCTCCTGGTCTGAATGTCGAGAGGTCTCAGATGGCCTCTTCTGGACCTGCAAAACCACTCAAGAGATTCACGGGTCGAGGGCAAAGTGCCCGACCCAGTTAGGCGTAGTGGGGGTGACTGGTGCGTCGGGGCGGCGGGCTCCGGCGATGGTGGAAGACGGTGGAGCCCGGTTCCCAGCTCCTGTGCGAGCTGGGTTGTGTGAGTGGGTGAAGAACGTGCGGCGGAGGAAGGCAAAGATGTGGGTCGGGTCCGATGGTCGAACAATGGTCGGAACCGGGGTGAATCGAAGAAAGATGACGGCGGCGCGATTTGGGGAAAGCTGAAATCGAACGAAATGGCGAAGCTAAGAAGGTACCTGGGTGAAGGAATAGACTGTGGCGGAGCTGGGGAAGCTCCCAGTCGTCGCCTCGAGGGTCGTCTCTGCCCGAGGCTCGGAGCTCTCGCTGGTGGCGGAGCTGCGGCGGCTACGTCGCCGGATCGATGGATTCACTCCCTCTCCTCGCTGCAACAGGTCGGGGATGCGAGCTGTCACCTCACACACTCTCTGGAGCTCACTGGAGAACGAGGCGAATGGCCAAAGATGGAAAGAGAAGGTGGCGGAGCTGCAGCTAAATACGATTAGGGGTCCGAAAAGGAAGGGTCCGGGCAAGCTCAGGAGCGCGCGGATCCCGAGGGAGCGGCTCCGGCGAGGATGTCGGATGCAAGGGGAATGATTCGGACCCGGGGTTTGAGTGATAGGCAATCGGGTTGAGCGGGGGCAAATCTGAGAAGTTGGGTCCGACGCTCAAATCCGTAAGAAGTGGTCCTGGGGGGGTCAGTTGACCGGGCGGTCAACATCCCCAGGACCCAATGGGGTTCGGCCACGTGGCTGGATCTTGAGGTGACAAATTGGGGTAGTTAGGGCTGAATCTGCAAAAACTCCCAACATGAAATATTTTTCTTTTATTTTTTTCAATTTTTTGGTGATTTTTAATAATTTTTTCGAAATAAAAATAAGGTATTTACATAGTATGTATCATATATAGGTATATATACAATGTGTAGGGTTTTGATTTTTGATTTTTAATTATTATTTTTATACAATTTTATCCTTATTTTATATTTTATTTATTTATAGAATAAAATAAGGAATAAAAAGGTATTTTTATTTTATTTTTATTACTTATGTACATAGGTAAAATAAATAGATATGTACATCTATATACATGGTATATGTACAATGTATTTTTGTATTTTTGATTTTTCTATTTTTATTTTGTTTTGATTTTAATTATTTTTATTTTATTTATTTACAATATATAATATAGACTATTTACAAAAAGTTTGGAAAATGACATTATTTATTTGCAAGGTTAAATAAATATGTTGGCATGGTTTATGTACATGATGAAGGGATATTTTTAATCTTTTTGATTTTTAACTTTTTATTTTGTTTTTATCTTTTATAAATATATACAAGTATTTACAAGCATATTTTTGGGTGAGGAAAATATAGTTTTATTTATTTACACAAATATTTACACATGAGCCCCTATCTCCCTCTACTTTGGCTTTTATGCGGTCAGGCCTATGCTGAGCCCTCCCTTGGGTTAGGTTGCTCAATATTTATTCTAAATATTTCCCTCTTTTTCTTTTTAATCTTTATTCTTTTATTTTTGCACAAAAACATGCTAATTATAGATTTTTACACAATGCATGCTTTTGGTAATTATTCCTATTTACACATATCTACATGTATTTGCAAAGGTTTTTGTAGCTAAAATATAAGAATAAAGAGTGATGAATGGGTATTCATCACCCCCCTACGCTTAACTTTGCTAGTCCCTTAGCAAACACTTATTTGAAAAAGAAGTGAAAAAGAAAGAAAGAAAAAGAAAAAGAGGATGTACATGGATCAGGGTTGATTATTAAACTTTCCTTCATTAAATTGAAATATGGAGCTCGATCAGATCTTTGGATTATTAATGTGTCGGAACCTTATTTAGACTTGGGCTTAAAACTCAACAGTCTCTAAGTTCCACCAATCTATGGGCAAGACTCCTCAATAAACCAGATCAGAACAAGTCTACATACACAAACTCTAATGACCATGAGTCTTTCCATGCAGTGTAAGTGATATGTGGCTCCCCACCTCAGAAGTAACAAAGAAACAACCTCCCTCAACCTGGTAACTCTAATGCCTCGGTCTAGCAACTCTTTCCTCGAGAAGCAGGATATTCCCTTCTAAGTTCAAGTGCAACCGGCTCAAGAAGAGGGGGAAGAAGTATAGACTTTTGGAAGCTCAGCCAGTGTAACTAAGTCTCCCGCTGCAAGCTTCATGAGATGTAACATGGATACCATAAGCTTTTGTTTTATTTGACTATATACACTCCGGTGGGGTTATTAAATTTTCAATCCGACCCACCACTTTTTTGGAGTTCTTTTTGCATTTTGCATTTTTTTTCAAGGACTTCTATACAACATATCTACATGGTGCAGCATATATACAAGAAATTTTCCTCTTGAGCCAGTAGACTATCCCTCTTTTGAAGCTTTATTGCAACCCACAGCTTCTGTCTTTAGCCTTCATCACCACTAGACCAAGTTGAGACGCACTTCCTTCACTAGAAGAAGAAGAGAGGTTCCGCCTAGAAGTACTACCCTCATATGCTACCCCAAGCCAAAGGAAACTGCCTCCTCACCACCTCATCCGTGGAGAGCCATGTGTAAAGTGCTGGTGCAAGTCAAGCCATTGTCTCTAAGAGTCATGCGTGTGTTGTTAAGTGCTCTACTTAGGCTCATCAAGATGACATATGCTCATAGCCTAGTGGACTCAAAGAATTAAGTCCTTATGGACCTGAAAAGCCTTAACCCTAAGTTCTATAAGGTTCCTCTTGAAGTTAAGTGGATTAAGATCTTTTTCAAGCTCCATTTCCCAATTTAATTCTAGGCTTAGTTTAAATGTCAACTCTCATCCAGAAAACTATATGTACACAAGATGCTTATTTACACAAATTTACAATCGTGCAAAATTTTTGAAAAATGTTTTGAAATCATGGATGAATGATGCATGAGGTGCAAGTTTTGCAAGAAGATATTTACACACATTTACACAAGATTTTTGCAAACTTTTGATTTTCAAAACATTTTGGAAAAATTTTGTACTATATACATAATTTTGATACAAAAATATTTACACAAGCTTTACACAAAAGATTTTTGAAATCATTTTTACAAAAATACTTTGTACACTAGCTATGTATGTGCAAATAAAAGAAGTTTATGTACATGAAAATTTTTTAATTTTTGTGATTTTTAGCCATTTTATTTATTAACACACTCACACAAAGTACGAGTTATGGCTAAAGTATATATGAAATATATACACACCCCCCTATACTTAGCTCGAACGATGTCCTCAGAGTGATCAAGAGCGATGATGAAGACATAACTCGTGCTTAGTAAAAGGGAAGTGAAAAGGAATGGCTAAGTACAGAAACGAAGAAATGAATAGAATGAAAGGAACTCGGTGGTTTCCTCCTATACTTAGGATTAACTAATCCTAAGTATAGCAAGCTGTACATGAAGGAAAGTCCGAGTGAAGAAGATACAGAGTCTGCCCCCCCTATACTTAGGGTAAAATATCCCTAAGTATAGGCAGCAAAACAGGAGCAGAAAGAATGAAAAGAATACCCGCAGGTCCTACATCCCCCCTATACTTAGGGTAAAGTACACCCTAAGTATAGCATAATCATAAGATGAGAAAAGGGATGTGGGACTAAAGAATAGAATGATATGGACAACTGGATCTATACAGGCGGAGGAACAGTGACAATCAGACGTGAGATGCAAAAGATGTGAGTCAAGAGACCACATCTCACGCAAAATGAATAGGGGCAACAATAACGTCCCGCGGCTCATGATCTAGAAATGGCTTGAGCCGCTGGCCGTTCACTCGAAAGGTACTCTCAGAAGACAACTCGGATATATCAATGCTACCATTGTCGTGTACCTTTCTGACCAAGTAGGGTCCCTTCCATTTGCTCTATAGCTTCCCTGGAAACAAACGAAGCCTCGCATCAAACAGCCATACTCTCTGTCCAATCTCAAAATGCTTGTGGCTGATGTGAGAATCATGCCACTCCTTCACTTTTTCCTTATAATGTAGGCTGCTTGAGAAAGCTGCATCTCTAAGCTTCTCCAGGGCAGCTAACTCTGCCCTCCTCTGGTCTCCTATACCATCTGTATCCATCAAAATATCTGTAACTGACCAAAGTGACTTGTGCCTCAGCTCAACAGGTAAATGGCACGGCTTGCCATATACGAGGCGAAAGGGAGATGTGCCTAATGGAGTCTTGAAAGACGTCCTATATGCCCACAAGACCGAGTCCAAAAGCTGTGACCAATCCTTTCGGTCAGGGCGGACGACTTTCTGCAAGATAGTCTTGATCTCCCTATTCGACACTTCGGCTAGACCATTCGTCTGTGGATGGTAAGGTGTAGCAACACGATGATCTATGCTGAACTCGCTAGCAAGTGCCTTCACCTGGTCGTTGATGAAGTGAGATCCCCCATCAGAAATCAGAACTCGTGGAACCCCGAACCGCGTGATGATATGCTTCCTCAAAAATCTGCAAACTGTCCTCGCATCAGCGGCTCGGGCGGGGATAGCCTCCACCCAACGACTCACATAATCAACGGCCAACAGAATGTACTCAAATCCCTGACTCTTAGGGAATGGACCCATGAAATCGATGCCCCATGCGTCAAAAACCTCATAGAAGTGAATGGGCTGCATCGGCATCATATCACGCTGTCCACAAGTGCCCATCCTCTGACAGTCAGTACACCTCTTCACGAACTCATCGGAGTCCTTGAAGAGGGTAGGCACCACAAGCCGGATTGAAGCACTTTCTGTGCCGTTCTCCTCCCAGAATGATGTCCTCCTGCCTCAAGCTTGTGGCAGTAAGTGAGGACGCTATGGTGTTCCTCCTGAGGAATACACCGACGCCAGACGCTATCCCCTCCTTCGTGGTAAAGGATGGGATCCTCCTAGTGGTAGGACTTGGCTCTCGTAAGGAAGGTCTCAAGCCTCTGCCTGGGCCAATCTTGTGGGACTTTCCCAGCAACGAGAAAGTTCACAATATCGGCATACCACGGGAGTGAGGCGATAGCAAGGATCGCCTCATCTGGGAAGGTATCTCGAATAGGATCAATCTGCTCAGACTCCTCAGGCTGCTCTAGTCGGGAGAGATGATCCGCCACCACATTCTTGACTCCAGGCTTATCCTTAATCTCAATGTCGAACTCCTGGAGTAGAAGGATCCATCTAGTCAGTCTGTCCCCGGCAACGGCGCCATTCTGATCAGCGAAAAACCAAGCGACTAAGGTAAAGGTGCTAAATCGGTCGTTGCGACCTCGGTCACTCAGATGCGCTAAATCAAGAAAAATGAACCACTAATGACCAATCAAGCAATCAAAATACGAGAAGCGGTCCTGCTATGTGATTAACCTGGTATAGCTCCCAGGGTCGAACTCAAGGAGCACGGATTGGCCAAGAGGCCTACGAAGTAGTCAAAAAAATAAAGGGAGAAAACATTTTTACGGGATTTTAATTATTTTTATATTTTTTTTGGATTTTTAAGTTTATTCAGAAAATAAGAAAGGCAAGAAAGAACACAGTTCAACAAATTATTTCAAGTACCAAAAATCAACCAAAAATCAGAACAACAACATTTTTATGTGTTTTATATTTTTTATGTTTTTGGTGAATTTTTGATAATTTTCTGATATTTATTTTATTTTCTAAAAATCAAACAGTAGCAAAAATAAGAGGTACTGTCCAGCCGAGCCAAGAAACCCTAGATAAAATATCTAAGGGCCTCAAAATGGCCTGGAGGTAATTTTCCTGTAAAGTAGAGAAAACAAGGAAGAGTTAGGTACCAAGTTTATTGTTTTTGGGTTTTTAATGTGTTTATTAGAATTTTTATGGGTTTTTGAGTGTTTTTAAGTTTTTAGTGGTTTTCAGTTATGAAAAATAGCCAAAATTGGCTAGAAAATCAAACAAACTAAACTAAACAGTAACTAATTTTTAGGGAATTTTTGAAGGAGTTTTTATATTTTTTTGTGATTTTTCAATCTGGACAGTGACAAAAATAGAGGTTTTTGAATTTTTAAAAATAGCAAACAAACTCAAAAATGTCCTCAAAAATCTACAACAATCCTACACCATGGCAGGAGCCATGTGTCAAATTTTCGTTGGATTTTGGAGGTGATTTGATATTTTATTCAAAAATAGAGAGAGGGCGTTGTGCACAGGGACCAAAGTGCAAATACCCAAAGTTCTGGGGGTCCAGGTGCAATTAACCCAGCAAATCACGTGCCAAACGCGTGCCTGGGGCACTCAGGGACCTATATGTAAGGAAAATAAGTCTCGAGGACCTATTGGTAACACGTACCAAAAGTCCAAGGGGCTCGGTTGCAAATAACCCAAAAAGTAACGCACATGCGTAAAACAACCACGCACAGGGGTATAAATGTAATTAACTAAAACCTTTCATTCATTCATAAACAACCAGAACTACAAGGGCATAGACTGCAAATACACCAAAATAACACGTGACGAAACACGTGGCTCACAACAGGCAGGGGTATAAATGCAATAATCGGAAAGCTCAGGGTCCTCTATGTAAATAAACCTAAAACTAAACAACGTATTTAAATATTTACAGGACTCAAATGAAATAAAACAAAGATAAGGGCCTAAGGGTAAATTACCCTTTATTAGGCGGGGCTCTGGATGCGCTCCACGTGGCTGATCGGAAGGCTGGGACTAGTGGGCGCTCCGGATCGTCCCTTCTCTGATCGAACGCTGCAGGATGCTCCAGGGATGGACGGCCAAGATCTGAACTGGAGCGAGACGGGGGCGATCGACGGCGGCTGGAGGTCCTGGATGAACAGGCGGCCGGCGAAGTTCTCCGACCTCGTGAAAGCGTCTCCGGCCTCCTCTGCTGCTCCTGAATATCGGAGGAGCTCCGGCGTGAAGGTGCACAGCAGCTGATGGTCTCCGATGCCCCAACCGAGCAAGGGGGAGCTCCGACGAGGGTGGCGGAGCTGAAGCTCCTGGTCTGAATGTCGAGAGGCCTCAGATGGCCTCTTCTGGACCTGCAAAACCACTCAGGAGATTCACGGGTCGAGGGCAAAGTGTCTCGACCCAGTTAGGCGTAGTGGGGGTGACTGGTGCGTCGGGGCGGCGGGCTCCAGCGATGGTGGAAGACGGTGGAGCCCGGTTCCCAGCTCCTGTGCGAGCTGGGTTGTGTGAGTGGGTGAAGAACGTGCGGCGGAGGAAGGCGAAGATGTGGGTCAGGTCCGATGGTCGAACGATGGTCGGAACCGGGGTGAATCGAAGAAAGATGACGGCGGTGTGATTTGGGGGAAAGCTGAAATCGAACGAAATGGCGAAGCTAAGAAGGTACCTGGGTGAAGGAATAGACTGTGGCGGAGCTGGGGAAGCTCCCGGTCGTCCCCTCGAGGGTCGTCTCTGCTCGAGGCTCGGAGCTCTCGCAGGTGGCGGAGCTGCGGTGGCTACGTCGTCGGATCGATGGATTCACTCCCTCTCCTCGCTGCAACAGGTCGGGGATGCGAGCTGTCACCTCACACACTCTCTGGAGCTCACTGGAGAACGAGGCGAATGGCCAAAGATTGAAAGAGAAGGTGGCGGAGCTGCAGCTAAATACGATTAGGGGTCCGAAAAGGAAGGGTCCAGGCAAGCTCAGGAGCGCGCGGATCCCGAGGGAGCGGCTCCGGCGAGGATGTCGGATGCAAGGGGAATGATTCGGACCCGGGGTTTGAGTGATAGGCAATCGGGTTGAGCGGGGGTAAATCCGAGAAGTTGGGTCCGACGCTCAAATCCGTAAGAAGTGGTCCTCGGGGGGTCAGTTGACCGGGCGGTCAACATCCCCAGGACCCAATGGGGTTCGGCCACGTGGCTGGATCTTGAGGTGACAAATTGGGGTAGCTAGGGGCCGAATCTGCAAAAACTCCCAACATGAAATATTTTTCTTTTATTTTTTTCTATTTTTTTGGTGATTTTTAATAATTTTTTCGAAATAAAAATAAGGTATTTATATAGTATGTATCATATATAGGTATATATACAATGTGTAGGGTTTTGATTTTTGATTTTTAATTATTATTTTTATACAATTTTATCCTTATTTTATATTTTATTTATTTATAGAATAAAATAGGGAATAAAAAGGTATTTTTATTTTATTTTTATTACTTATGTACATAGGTAAAATAAATAGATATGTACATCTATATACATGGTATATGTACAATGTATTTTTGTATTTTTGATTTTTCTATTTTTATTTTGTTTTGATTTTAATTGTTTTTATTTTATTTATTTACAATATATAATATAGACTATTTACAAAAAGTTTGGAAAAGGACTTTATTTATTTGCAAGGTTAAATAAATATGTAGGCATGGTTTATGTACATGATGAAGGGATATTTTTAATCTTTTTGATTTTTAACTTTTTATTTTGTTTTTATCTTTTATAAATATATACAAGTATTTACAAGCATATTTTTGGGTGAGGAAAATATAGTTTTATTTATTTACACAAATATTTACACATGAGCCCCTATCTCCCTCTACTTTGGCTTTTATGCGGTCAGGCCTATGCTGAGCCCTCCCTTGGGTTAGGTTGCTCAATATTTATTCTAAATATTTCCCTCTTTTTCTTTTTAATCTTTATTCTTTTATTTTTGCACAAAAACATGCTAATTATAGATTTTTACACAATGCATGCTTTTGGTAATTATTCCTATTTACACATATCTACATGTATTTGCAAAGGTTTTTGTAGCTAAAATATAAGAATAAAGAGTGATGAATAAGTATTCATCAAGGACCAGCTGGCAGCCAGCATTGCCGCAGAGCGAGGATCAGCCGCAGTCACACTTCCAGCCTCCGCACTGTTAGCCAGTACCTTCTCCTGCTTCCAGATTGTCGAGAGCCACACTTCAGATAATGATACAGCCTGGTGCACCGAGTGGATACTAGACAGCAGCGCAGATGCCTTTCTAGATCTTGATCCTCTATTTTTCACTGATGATCTTGCATTTCTCCCCGAGGGTTATCTGCGGGAGAATGCCACACACGATGCGTACTCGATTTCACCTTCTGAGAGTGTATCCGATCTGGCGGATCACGAAACCGAGTCTTCTGATCCTTCTGATTCTGAGTTTTCTTACCTTGACGACCCTCGCGAGGATGAGCCTATCTTGGAGAAATTCGATGATCTGTCTGATTTGTCTCTACTTTGTGCATCAGATATCAGTTTTACTAGAGAGTCTCCTGATCTTGACTGTCCATACCTTTTCGAGACACTGATTGACGTGGAGGATTCCATGACTGATCCATCCTTCTCCACGTTTGATTTTTTCGGCTCTAGACTTCCACTCCAGTCTGATCCAGAGCCGACGATTTCTTTTGTGCTACCAGATCCCGATCACATACTTCCATATCCTTGGCCGGTAGCAGACACCCGCCTGATTGCCTACCTGGGTGTCTTTCGTTACACTTTTGAGTTCGTCGTTGTTCTCATACCGAGACTGCGACGACAGTACGGCATTCTCCTTACCGATGTCGTCCTGAACCTTGACACCGCTTTGTCCTAGCCTTTGTGCCCAGCGAGGGGCGTAAAACCTAGTGCTTGTTGAGAGGCACCTCAACATTGTACCCTTTTGAATATGCGTGTTTCGTCTTAGTTTGATCTTTCTTTCTTACGTATTTGTTTTCACCCCAAGTCTCGTATAGGATTATCTTTGCTATACTTAGGATATACCTCATCCTAAGTATAGGGGGTGGAAACACCGAGTTGTTCTTTCGTTCTGTTTCATCACTCCTATTGTTGCCTATACTTAAGGATTCTTCACCTTAAGTATAGGGGGAGTGATTCCCTCCATCTTGTATATATTTGTTGATCTTCTTCGTGTCTTCCTATCCCTGTTTTGCTGCCTATACTTAGGGATATTTCACCCTAAGTATAGGGGGGGTAGACCCAGTACATCTTTTACTCGGATTTCCCTTCATGTACAGCTTGCTATACTTAGGATTACTTGATCCTAAGTATAGGGGAAAACACCGAGTTCTCCTCATTCTATTCTTTGATTCATCTCTGTATTTAGCCATTCCTTTTCACTTCTCTATACTAAGCACGAGTTATGTCTTCTTCATCTCTCTTGATCACTCTGAGGACATCGTTCGAGCTAAGTATAGGGGGGTCTGTATATATTTCGTATATACTTTAGCCATAACTCGTACTTTGTGTGAGTGTGTGAATAAATAAAAATGGCTAAAAATCCATAAAATTTAAAATTTTTTCCTTGTATATAAAATTTTTGTTGCACATAACTATTTATTTATACAAATTATTTTTGTACAAATGATTGTAAAATGATTTGTGTAAAGGATTTGTAAATATTTTCATATCAAAATCTATGTATATAGTACAAAATTTTTGTAAAATGTTTTGAAAACAAAAAGTTTGCAAAAACGTTGTGTAAATGTTTGTGAATATTTTGCAAAACTTCGCATTCATGCATACATCCATGTTTTCAAACATTTTTCAAAAAATTTGCACGATTGTAAATATTTGTAAATGGCATATTTGTAAATAACATCATCGTAAATATTTGTATAGTTTTTCCTGGATTATAGTTGACATTTAAACTAGCCTGGAATTAAATTGGAAAATGGAGCTTGATTAAGATCTTAATCCACCTAACAATAAGAGGAACCTTATAGGATTTAGGGTTAAGGCTTTTCAGGTCCATGGTGACTTAATTCTTTGATCCACTAGGCTATGAGCATATGTCATCTTGATGAGCCTAAGTAGAGCACTTAACAACACACGCATGACTCTCATAGACAATGGCTTTACTTGCACCAGCACTTTATACATAGCTCTCCACGGATGAGGTGGTGAGGAGGCAGTTTCCTTTGGCTTGGGGTAGCATATGAGGGTAGTACTTCTAGGCGGAACCTCTCTTCTTCTTCTAGTGAAGGAAGTGTGTCTCAACTTGGTCTGGTGGTTATGAAGTCTAAAGACAGAAGCCGTGGGTTGCAATAAAGCTTCAAAAGAGGGATAGTCTACTGGCTCAAGAGGAAAAACTCCTTGTATATATGCTGCACCATGTAGATATGTTGTACAGATGCACATGAAAAAATGTGCAAAAAGAAAAGAGCTCCAAAAAAAGTGGTGGGTCGGATTGAAAATTTAATAATCCCACCGGAGTATATATAGTCAAATAAAGCAAAGCTTATGGTATACATGTTCCATCTCATGAAGCTTGCAGCGGGAGACTCAGCTACACTGGTTAGAGCTCCCAAGGATACATGGCTACACTGGTCATGGTCCATTCTCTTCTTTCCCTCTTCTTGAGCCGGTTGCACTTGAACTTAGAAGGGAATACCCTGCTTCTTGAGGAAAGAGTTGCTAGACCGAGGCATTAGAGTTACCAAGTTGGGGGAGGTTGTTTCTTTGTTACTTCTGAGGTGGGGAGCTACATATCACTTACACCGTACAAGGAAAGATTCATGGTCATTAGAGTTTGTGTATGTAGACTTGTTCTGATCTGGTTTATTGAGGAGTCTTGTCCATAGATTGGTGGAACTTAGAGGCTGATAAGTTTTAAGCTTAAGTCCAAATAAGGTTCCGACAAATTAATAATCCAAAGATCCGATCGAGCTCCATATTTCAGCATGGGCCTGACCGCATAAAAACCCAAGTAGAGAGAGATAAGGAAGCTCATGTTTGTACATATATACCTATATATAAATAAAAATATTTTCCTCTAAATAAAACAAAAATATATTTTTGTAAATATGTGTCTATTTGTAATAAATGTTATTGCGAATATCATTCCCTGATATGAAATGAAGAATAAATAATTTGCATAATAGGTCCCTCTGTACAATTAGGGTTATGTACCATGGCTATCTTAATGATCATACAGCTGTTGATTCAATTATTGAATCATAGAGGCTAGTGCTTGGATGAATATCTAAAGAGTTAGATTGAGGACTCATCGAGCACCGTCAAATGATTGTTAAGATGTGATCTCCAGCTTGAGTAGGAGATGGAAATCCTTTCTCACATAGGATGATATCTGACCGACCTCTTGATGCATGTCCTCTGCATAGGAATAGAGATTCGGAGGTGTCAGATTAGTTAAGTCAAAGAGTTGACTTAACGAGATCGAGATAACCTAAGTCCTATGTTGAATGCTGTCACAGCATAGGCACGCATCCTCTGACCGGAGACAGATGTATTGCTATATGTCCGAGTATGTACATTTGGCAGACCAATAGGTTGATGATCTAACCAAGGTCTATACACCGGCGCGCTGGTGTGCATGTAAGGGCATATGAGTAATACGATCTCTCAAAGGGATCATACAGGTTCACTACTGAACCGGAAGACATGAGCTCACTCATGAGATATTGGGAAGAATCAAATTCCGTGCACGGTCGTCTCGCTTTGGAAGCTTGACTGAATTTGTAGGTTTGATATATACTTTTGGAAAGTATATGATCAAGACCTAGGTATGATATATGCTTTTGGAAAGTATATGATCGATACCAAATCCCAATGATCAAATGAGAAACTTGGTGATCAAACCCTGAAGAAGACAGTGTAAAATAGATCTTGATCTTCGAGTTGACCATGGGTCTTCCAGTATGCAGGATGTACAGGTATTGGGAATACCTGAAGGGTGATGTGATCATAAACGATTGTATATCCATAACGCTTCCATTCCGAGGGAGTGATGAAACAGGTCTGGATTTTAGTGACTCCTTTCAGTAGAGAAGCAATCCGATCTTAGTCCAAGTGTTGGACATTGGTTTGAATGAGATTCAGATCCAATGAGAAGATTGGATTTGCGGTCTTGATTTAATCAAGCATCTGTGGGAGGTTCGTAAGATCTGGATTTGAGATAAGATCTCAACATCCAAGTCACTATACGTGGAATAATACAATCGCCCTGTCCTTATCTCCAAGTATCTGCGGAGAAAGCACATTATTCTTGAAGGAGTTCAAGAATAATTCATTTGATGAATTCCATATCCAAGCAAGAAGAACTTGATGATTAAATGAGATTTAATTATCAAGCTTAATATGAATATGATTCATATTGTGAGAATGATTATCCAAGATAATTAAATGGGATTTAATTATCATGGATTAGAGAATATGGATAATACTATCCATGATATATGTGTATTATAAATATGATTTATAATACATATATATATTGAAGAGAGAAAAATTATGTAAATAGCATTTGTTAATTAATAGTGTGGATTGAATTCACATTAATTAATTAATTGGAAATGTAATTTACAAATTAGTTTGGGATGTGAATGTGATTCACATATCTTCGATGGCATGATTGAAATATTCACAAATTAATTTGCAATTAATTTGGTGGATATTATTGCAATAATAGTTATTGCAATTTAATTAAGAAATAATAAGATAAATAAAAAGGAGACAAAATAACCCCCTATAATTTAGGGTGGTTGGTTGACTCCCTTTTTGTTGTCACATTATCTCTTAATTTGTTAAATTAAATTATGTTGATAATGTTGCAATATATTTTAATTTAAATTAATGTTGTTGGTTTTAACCAACAACAATCATAGCCATTGATTTTACATGGACCAAGCCTGACCGTTGGATCCATGTGTCCCATGGATTGAGATCCATTGGATCCTAAACTAATATAAAAGGAGGGCTAGGGTAGCCTTCCAAGGTACATCATCTAGAGTTGTAGAAGACTACTACTCTCTCTCTCTCTCTCTCTAATTCTCGTGTGGGCTCTCTCTTAATATCCAAGTGGCCGTCCACTTTGCATATTGAAGAGGAGAGCATCTTGCTTCGCCTTCGACGCTTGGATCTTCGTCGAGGATTGCGGGAAGGAACGTGACTCATCATCGTGCCCGCAAGTGCGTTCTTCGTGGATCGGACTTAAGATAGGAGGATCTTTACTTTGGGATCTCGCGATCACAACCACGCTTCAAGAGGTATTCCTAATACTTTGTGGTTTGATGAAACGATCCGAGAAATGTTCTCGTGATCATGTGGTTTCATCTTTAAAGTTAAAATTTTAATTTCTGCTGCATCTAGCGACTAGTGCGACTAGTTGCTCCGATTGCATACGATGCGATCGACACGCTTCCGTGATGCGCTTGAGGATTCTCAATATCCTTCAAGTGGTATCAGAGCCAGGTTGAATAAGGTTTTGGATATGATCCATAGACCTAAGACGATTTGGTTCTTGAAAGGGTTGCGAAATTTTTACTGCATTTCAATTTTTCGCACCTCTGTATAATTGAATTTTTCGGCACTGTTTAAAAAGTTTAAACAGAAATTTTCAATTGGAATTTGTTCCCCATTAAACAAGGAAACCATAGAACTTGAGTTTACTAAATTTGGACTTCATTTGCTCAAGATATAGTCTTTTGAATATGCCTATATTCACTGTTGCGGGAACTGCGGATTTGAACGTGATTAATGAGATAATTACGGTTTTAATCCGCCTTGAAATGTGTGAATTATCACTTGGGTTCTTTAATAAATCAAATAGGCAATCTTTGCAAACTGAGTTTACAATTTTTGGATTTAAATTGATCAAGATATGTTAATTTTAGTGATTGGGGGTCACTGCTGGAAATTGACATTTTTGATCTTGAACCTTGTGATATGTCATTCAATTATCATGATGAAAATTAATTGTTAATTTTCTGAAATAATTAGTGATAAATATTTGTGAAATATTTAAAGAAATAATTATTTCATTGAATGACACTTGCCTAAACCACAATGATGAGATATTAGATCTTGATCATTGGTTCATCAACAAACATTGCTTTCATGAAAACCATAATTAATCCTACAATTGTTGTAGGATAACTTTTACATGAAAAACCCTTTTTGCTTGAATAGGATTGGGGATTTGTCTAGCAAATCTCCTTATAATAAAAAATGTTTTGATTTATATTATATGGTATAATTTCGGTTGAAAACCCGATGAGCATCTCAAAGTACATGATGATCTATCTGGTATTATCCTTTCCCGAGGCGGATGTGGTGCCTAGTCGGAGAGCATTGGGGTCGCGGGTTGCAACGTATGTGGTCCGTCCCACTCTCGTTGGTACTGGCCATGACAGCGGGTAGGGACTGTATAATACCGGAGACATACGATGTGTATTTTTCTAATTATTAAAATTCGAATAATACGTACTTTGAGTATATACCTACTATTCAAGTAAAAGACATGTTTGTTGATTGATGATTGGATTGATGATTAATTTAATGTGATTAAATTAATTACATCCAATAAACACTCTATTATGAATAGATGTGTATTTCCCTTAGAAGAATTAATTATGTGAATGTGATTCACGATAATTAATTATAAAATTTGAATATGAGGTGGAGGATCACATAAGTGACATTCATGGTCTCCCGTCAAGGCAAAGGATTTCGTCTCCAGTTGTTGTGTATAGGAGACGCCTGTCCGAAGTGACAGATCCTGTACATGATTTAATTGGATCGGGTTCTTTGCTTCTCGAAAGAGTAAGGCCGTATACGTAGTGACCCAATATCGGGTCCTCATATTATTGGGGCGATATTGGATTGCGTATAGCGAGTATTAATCCTGTTGACGGTTGGTTCAATTAATGACGGGTCAACATTGCCTTAGGGGTGGTGGGCCCGGGTGTTAAAGACCGAATTGGGAGATGCAAGTTGGACTTGCAAGGCGGAATGTGTTCCCGCTTCTTTTTATCCGAGTTGTAGGTTCTCATATTATTGGGATGCAACAAAGATAGGAAAGGAGATCCCAGATCTTGCTAGAGATATAATGGTAAGAATATCTCTTACATTGAAAGTGATTAAGGGAATGAACTTTCAATATTGACAAGGCAAGACAACTTTGATATAAAAATTCCTAAATCAAAGTAAAATATGTATATATATATATATATATATATATAATATATACCCTTATGCAAATTTCTTATTTCAGATAATCCTTCATTAAACCCACTCAATATTATACTCAATAATAACCAGTAAAATATCTTGGATTGGACTCATGATCCAGATATTGTACTTGCAATTGGACACATAATGTATGTGGTTGCAATGTGCAAGTTTCCTCAACCTAATGAGGAATGACAATTAAATAAGACAATAAGACATCACCTTAGGGTTTGTATGTCTCTGTAGTCTTGATCTTTCATCGAGTGTACTTTAGAAGTGACATGTCGATGATGATCGTAATTGTCGAATAATCCTTATAAAATTAAAAGAAGATTTTTGGCATATATATGTGCTCTAGACATTTAATCATGAATGACATGGTTCTCTGCAGTATGCAGAATGGTGGCTCGAAAGAGATGATGTATTCAAAATGTTTGAATACCTACCTGAACTTAAATCTCCAAGAGTTAAGATGAATGTAGATATGATGAGTGTCATCATTCTACTATCTATACTCAAGTCATTCATGAAGCTTTATGATATTCATATTGTATGAATTTAATGAAGCATGTATAAATGTTGAAATGCTCTTGTATTGAAATCTTTGAATTCAACATAAGAGATTCTTTGTCTTGAACAATGGTTGTTTATAGATGGAGAGAGCGCAGTGGAAGCATGGGTCGAACCCGAGTAAGAAGGAAAGTCAAAGAGTTGACCTACTTCTGTGATTTCCATATGACATCCAAAGAGTTGGATGAATGCCAATGATGCAATAAGTTGATGTGTTGATAGTATGACTATCAAGTCTGTCTAAAATCCTTAGTGAAGGACTCAGATAGAGCATCAGAATAATCTACATATAATCATTGACTCTGACTTTCTTATTTCATAAGATAAAGTCAGACAATTGTATCCCAATCTTCTAATGACATTTGCAATTGGTTGCATATATATTAGAAGATTAGAAATTTGATCTAAAGGTTTAGTAATCATCTACATGGATATTGCTGTAATTGTTGCAACAATCTCTGTTGGATAGATAGACTTCATATTCTCAGTGGGAGAGTCCTTAGTCTTGGAGAATGTCTCTATGACCTAGATAGTAGAGTACACTCATTGTTTATTTCTAAATGTTGGAAATAAACATGAATTCTGAGATAGAACTATCATAAAGAGTTATGATGGAAATATTTCAGATAGTAATCTAACATCTAGTGGACTCCACAAAAATTAGAAAATTAATGAATGGTTCATTAAGATTTCTAACACTGAAAATCAAACCTTATAAGATCAATAGGAGGATGAAAGATCATTTAACAATGATCTGGCATCAAGCCTTGGACATTTGTTTGTTGATTTGATCAATAGACTAGTAAGATATGAAACTTTAAAATGTCTAAAATTTCAAATCTTACATACTTGTGAATATTGTATTCAAAGTAAAATGTCCAATACACCCTTCTCTGAGAATGGTGTTAGATGTCGAGGTATTCAAGATCTCATACATATTAATGTATGTAGATCATCTATATCATAGTAAACATTATGGATATGTAATATCTATTGATGATTACGTATGATATGAGATTTCTTCTCTTCACCTGAGAAACCTTTGAAATGTTCAAAGATTTCACAATTTTGGTTTAGAACCAAAGTTTGAAGAAAGATGAAATGAATTTGATCTAAGCAAGGTAGCAAGTACCTATTAGATAAAATTCAAAGAATACCTTATGGAGATATGAATATCATTTCTATCTCAATCCTCCTAACACACCTAAACTCAATGAAGTTGTAGGGAGATACAATTGGATCATGTGTGACATGATTTGGTCAATGATGAATTTTTAGCATAATTATCCCTTAGTTTCCAAGTATATATGTGTAGTAGAGACTACAATATATATCCTTAATGAGGTTCCATGCATGTAATCTGGAATCTAGCACTTGAGAGTGCTGCTTCATTAGGAAAATAAAGAATGGTATTGGATACCTGCTTTATGACCTTGAGATTCTTAAAAGATCTCATCCATGAGAATGTGATTCTTGGTGGATGACTCTCTTGAGAATCAAGACAAAAATGAAGTGTGGGAACTCATTTGATCTTGAGAAGATAATGAGGCTCCTGAAATCGGAAACTAAAAGGACAATTAAAGATGAAACATTAATACCTCTTCAAATGAGTTTGAAGATGTATTCCATGTGTCAGTTAAGTCTGACAATGATCGGACTTCATGTGATGAATCTCCTGAAGATCATGACATGGAAAGATGGATATTAGCAATAAAGTCTAAAGTAGACTTCATATACAAGTGTTGTATATGGACCCTCGAGGATCCACCTATATGGGCAAGACCCATAAAGGTGTAAATGGATCTTCAAGAGAAGAGGGAACCTGATGAGAAGGTAGAGACCTTCAAAGCTCGGTTCGTAGCCATAAGCTACACATCGTAAGAGAAGACATTGCTTGCAATGAGACTTGCTCTTCGGTAACCATGCTTAAATCATCAGAATATTGCTAACCTTAGCTGCACAACTTGACTATTGCATCTTCAGGATGTAATTCAAGATTGCATTCCTCTAACGAATACCTCTCTGAGGATATTCACATGAAGTAGCCCTAGGGCTTCATGTTTGGGGAAAGTAAGGTGTGAAAGCTAAATAACTCCATCTATGGACTCAAATAAGCTTCTTGTAGTTGGAACATAAGATTTGATAAAATTATAAATGTTATGATTTCAAATAGAACCTTGATGTACCATGTGAAGCTTAGTGGGAGTGCCATTGTGTTCATCGTGCTAAATGTAGATAATATCCTAATCATTTGGAATGATATAAGGATGATAATAAGTGTTTTATAGACTGGCTATTCCATACCTTGAGATATGATCTCAAAGATACCTCTTGAATCTTAGTTCTGAAGTTGTTCAGAAGCAAAGAGAAGAGGGTATTGGGACTGTCACATTAGTAGTACACCTTGGATATGTTCCATTCTTGGAAATTCCAAGAAAGGCTTCCTTCCCTTGAGATTTGGTACTGACCTATCTAAAGGGATAGCACCTCAAAGAGTTGAGGAAGTGAATGCTAGAACTGCTTGCACCTCTGCATCAGTTACGAGAAGCTAAGTGTATGCTAAATGTGTATAAAAGCCAGATATCTGCCATTCAGTGGGAGTAGCAAAGTGTTGCTAATCCTACTATTGAGAGAAAACACTTGATTGCAGTAATAACGATATCTTCAAAGATGACAAGGCTTTAGAGATGGTAATCTCTAAGTCTTATCTTCAAGAGCTTAAGACTTTATAGATAGAGATCTAAAAGATCTTAACTGTGGATACCTTCAGAGATAGTGATCTCCCGGAATAAGGGTATTCTGATAAGGATTATGGAAATACTGGTTATAATAGTTATTAAGCAATAGTGTCAAGGACACTATAACTGCTTTGACTAGATTGAGTATAGGTTGCATTAGATGCAACATTCGCATTGGATGCGAGCACTGTTACCTAGGGATATGCAAGTGCCGTAAAAGGACTTGGCATAGTCTTTTGGGAATAGAGTGACTGATCAGCTTACCTAGCGATTTCTAAATAGCCTATGATTGTCACATGAGTGTGGATTTATATGATTAACCCATTAATGACTCTTTGGGCTAGTGGGAGATTGTTGGACATGTGAGCCCACGGCGAGCCATTATGCAATAAATGTTATTGCGAATATCATTCCCTGATATGAAATGAAGAATAAATAATTTGCATAATAGGTCCCTCTGTACAATTAGGGTTATGTACCATGGCTATCTTAATGATCATACAGCTGTTGATTCAATTATTGAATCATATAGGCTAGTGCTTGGATGAATATCTAAAGAGTTAGATTGAGGACTCATCGAGCACCGTCAAATGATTGTTAAGATGTGATCTCCAGCTTGAGTAGGAGATGGCAATCCTTTCTCACATAGGCTGATATCTGACCGACCTCTTGATGCAGGTCCTCTGCATAGGAATAGAGATTCGGAGGTGTCAGATTAGTTAAGTCGAAGAGTTGACTTAATGAGATCGAGATAACCTAAGTCCTATGTTGAATGCTGTCACAGCATAGGCACGCATCCTCTGACCGGAGACAGATGTATTGCTATATGTCTGAGTATGTACATTTGGCAGACCAATAGGTTGATGATCTAACCAAGGTCTATACACCGGCGCGCTGGTGTGCATGTAAGGGCATATGAGTAATACGATCTCTCAAAGGGATCATACAGGTTCACTACTGAACCGGAAGACATGAGCTCACTCATGAGATATTGGGAAGAATCAAATTCCGTGCACGGTCGTCTCGCTTTGGAAGCTTGACTGAATTTGTAGGTTTGATATATACTTTTGGAAAGTATATGATCAAGACCTAGGTATGATATATGCTTTTGGAAAGTATATGATCGATACCAAATCCCAATGATCAAATGAGAAACTTGGTGATCAAACCCTGAAGAAGACAGTGTAAAATAGATCTTGATCTTCGGGTTGACCATGGGTCTTCCAGTATGCAGGATGTACAGGTATTGGGAATACCTGAAGGGTGATGTGATCATAAACGATTGTATATCCATGACGCTTCCATTCCGAGGGAGTGATGAAACAGGTCTGGATTTTAGTGACTCCTTTCAGTAGAGAAGCAATCCGATCTTAGTCCAAGTGTTGGACATTGGTTTGAATGAGATTCAGATCCAATGAGAAGATTGGATTTGCGGTCTTGATTTAATCAAGCATCTGTGGGAGGTTCGTAAGATCTGGATTTGAGATAAGATCTCAACATCCAAGTCACTATACGTGGAATAATACAATCGCCATGTCCTTATCTCCAAGTATCTGCGGAGAAAGCACATTATTCTTGAAGGAGTTCAAGAATAATTCATTTGATGAATTCCATATCCAAGCAAGAAGAACTTGATGATTAAATAAGATTTAATGATCAAGCTTAATATGAATATGATTCATATTGTGAGAATGATTATCCAAGATAATTAAATGGGATTTAATTATCATGGATTAGAGAATATGGATAATACTATCCATGATATATGTGTATTATAAATATGATTTATAATACATATATATATATATATTGAAGAGAGAAAATTTATGTAAATAGCATTTGTTAATTAATAGTGTGGATTGAATTCACATTAATTAATTAATTGGAAATGTAATTTACAAATTAGTTTGGGATGTGAATGTGATTCACATATCTTCGATGGCATGATTGAAATATTCACAAATTAATTTGCAATTAATTTGGTGGATATTATTACAATAATAGTTATTGCAATTTAATTAAGAAATAATAAGATAAATAAAAAGGAGACAAAATAACCCCCTATAATTTAGGGTGGTTGGTTGACTCCCTTTTTGTTGTCACATTATCTCTTAATTTGTTAAATTAAATTATGTTGATAATGTTGCAATATATTTTAATTTAAATTAATGTTGTTGGTTTTAACCAACAACAATCATAGCCATTGATTTTACATGGACCAAGCTTGGCCGTTGGATCCATGTGTCCCATGGATTGAGATCCATTGGATCCTAAACTAATATAAAAGGAGGGCTAGGGTAGCCTTCCAAGGTACATCATCTAGAGTTGTAGAAGACTACTATTCTCTCTCTCTAATTCTCGTGTGGGCTCTCTCTTAATATCCAAGTGGCCGTCCACTTTGCATATTGAAGAGGAGAGCATCTTGCTTCGCCTTCGACGCTTGGATCTTCGTCGAGGATTGCGGGAAGGAACGTGACTCATCATCGCGCCCGCAAGTGCGTTCTTCGTGGATCGGACTTGAGATAGGAGGATCTTTACTTTGGGATCTTGCGATCACAACCACGCTTCAAGAGGTATTCCTAATACTTTGTGGTTTGATGAAACGATCCGAGAAGTGTTCTCGTGATCATGTGGTTTCATCTTTAAAGTTAAAATTTTAATTTCTGCTGCATCTAGCGACTAGTTGCTCCGATTGCATACGATGCGATCGACACGCTTCCGTGATGCGCTTGAGGATTCTCAATATCCTTCAATATTTTTGTAAAAATGTGTCTATTTGTAAATATAAAATTAAAATAAAAATGAGAAAAATAAAAAGAAATAAAATTCATCGCTCATTGTAAATACCTACCATGTACATAAAACCACAAACCTATATATTTCTCCCTATAAATAAATAAATAAAATCTTATAAAAATATGTACATATTCCATATTTAATAATATAAATAAATAAAATGAAAATCACAAAAATAAAAATAAAATAAAAAGAAATAAAATAAAATCAATTTCCAATATTGTATATATACCATGTATGTATATAAATAAAAGTATTTATTTAACCCTTGTAAATAATTAATAAAAATAAAATAAAAATACACTTTTGTTCCAAATTTTATTCTATAAATAAATAAAATATAAAATTGAATAAAATATACAAAAATAAATAATTAAAAATCAAAAATTAAAAATGTATATTGTATATACCTATATATATTATAATCATATTTTGTAAATACATTATTTTTATTTCAAAAAAATAAATAAAAATCACAAAAAAATAGTTTAAAAATAAATAAACATTTTTCATGTTTTGAGTTTTTCGAGATTCAACCATTTACTATTTTCTATTTAATTCCCAAATATTTATGACGTGGCTGCATCTGGTTGGTCCACGGGGGATGTTGACCCCCGGTCAACTCTTCCCCCAGGACCACCAGAGCCGAATCTTTTCGACCCGACCCGATTTCCCCGATTTTTCGCCACTTGATCCGACCACCAGATCCTTAAACCCGGGTCCTAATCCTTCCTTGATCATCCGAGATCCACGCCCGGGGTGGGTTTTAGGGATCCGAGCTACGATCTGATTGCCCAAACCTCATCTAGCCGGATCCCTAGCTGTATATAACCCCAGCTCCGCCGCACTTTTCCAGTCATCTTTGGACCTCCCCCTCGACGCCAGTGACCTCCTCCACCTCGCCTGAGTGACAGCGGAGCGAGAGAGAGTAACAGTGAGGCTCGGGACGCCGGGAGCCACTGATCTGGCAGCTTCTCGCCGCCGTGCGCTGCCGCGAGCGCGCCAAGCCTCGGGACGCGACGACCCCTTGAGGCAATGACCCCCGGAGCTCCAGCATCTCCAGCACAGTCGAATTCCCCCGCCAGGTAGTTCCTTTAGCTTGTAGTTTAGCTTAATTTAGGTTTTCCCCCAATTTTCTCCGCCAGCTGATTCCGTTCACTCCGACTACCCATTTGTCCACCCGACCACACCACCACCTTCGCCAGACCTCTCTCCACCTTATTCACCCATCCACCCCACTGTCTCGCCCCGAAGCAGGGTTATCGCCCTCTGCCACTACCGCTTCACCGGAGGACTCTACGTCGCCTCATCCTTCATCTTCCACATACTCTAACGGGTCGAGGCAGTTTGCCCTCGACCCCGTGTTTTTCCTGTGCAGGTCAGAACGTCAGGAGGACCTCATCTGGAGGTCTACAGCTCAGGCACAGGAGATAGGCTCCATCGATGTCGCCAAAGATCCTCGGAGCTTCCTAGCGCCATCGGAGGAGCTAAGTAGAAGCGGACCATCGAGACGAAGAGATCCCCCACCTCAGCAGCTTCAGCGGAGGCCCAGCGTGCCCGTGGTGCGCCGACGTAGTTAGCCGGCGTCTTGTTCTTCCTAGATCTTCAGCCACCGTCCGATCACCACCTCAGCCCAGTTCAGATCTTGACCGTTCGTTCACGCCAGCTCTCCACCGTCGGATCTAGCAGAGGTCTTATCTGGACCATCCATCGAGACGAAGAGACACCCTGCAGTCAGGATCGTTCGATCTACACGTGTCATCTTCACCGTCGTTGATCCAGCGAGGGTTTGCCCATAGCGCACCTTAGCCGTCAGATCCTCCACGTGGCTGACTCTTCGTCGTTAGATCCGAGCTGGAGTTTATAGAAGAGGCGCCAACGCTCCAGCACCGTCCGATCTTCCACGTGGCGCGCCCTCAACCCTCGGATAATAAGGGGTAATTTATACTTAGGCCCCCTCCTGTTTTGCATTTACATCTTAGTCCTGTAAATATTTTTAGTAGTTATTTGTAGTTTGGTAAAATTGCATAGAGTACCTTGATGTTTATTTTAATTGCATTTCCGTCCCTGTTTATGTGAGACACGTGCTTCGTCACGTGAGTTTTTAGAGAATTTGCATACTGTGGGCTGTTGTTTTAAGGAGTTATGGAATTAAATATAGTTTTTAATATTTACATCCATGCCCCTGTGAATGCGTTTATTGAACATGTGTTGAATTGTTTGGACTTTTTGCAATTCCTTCCTTGGACTTTTAGCACCTGTTGCTATTAAGTTCTTGGAAGTTATTTTTATTGCATATAGGTCCCTCCGTGCCCAGTACACGTGCTTTGCGCGTGGGAACTTGGAATTTTTGCACGAGGGACCCCTGGTTTCTTGAATTTGTTACATTTCATCCCCTAGAACTTATTTCTCTTGTATTTAGGTCCCTGTGTCCTGTGTGCTTTTGTTGGACTTAAATAAAATATCAAATTCAACCCAAATTTCATGAAAATTGGAAACGTAACTCCTGCCACTGTGTAAAATTTTCCTTAATTTTTGGATACATTTTTTAGCCTTTTATTATTTTTAAAAATTCAAAAACCCTTGTTTTTCTGTCTGTTCAGAGTATAAAATCCCAAAAAATATTAAAACTCTTTTAAAAATTCTAAAAAAAATAGGAGTTGTTAATTTTTGTGTGTATGAATTTCTATGCATTTTTGGCTATTTTTGGATATATAAAAACCCTAAAAATTGAAAAACCCCTTAAAACTCATAAAAATTCTAAAAAAATAGTGGAAAATGCAAAAACAATAAATTCTTTTTCTGAATTTTCCTTATTGCTTCTATTTCATAAAAATACCTCCAGGCTCTTTTAGGACCATTTTATATTTTAAATTTGTTACAAGCCTGAATGGACATTTATCTTTCATTTCTGCCTTCTTTTATTTTTAAAAAACCCTATAATTATAAAATTCTCAAAAATTCACCAAAAACAGTAAAAAATCCATATAACTTAAAAATATTTTTGTTGGAATTTTTGGACCATTGTTGAGTATTTAAATAATTGATTGAATGTGCTTGTAGTTGCCTTTTTATTATTTCCCTTCATTATTAAAAATCCAAAAAAAATAAAAATATTAAAATCACAAAAAAATTCTTTTTGCCTTTTATTCATTGTTGACTACTTCGTAGGCCGCAAGGCCAACTCGTGCTCCCTGAGTCCGATCCTGGGTGCTACACCAGGCTAATCTCATAGCCAGGGCCACTATCTGTTTTTCTTGTCTGATTTCTCTGTTTGGTGGTCTGTTCCTTATATTTTTCTTGTTGAGCTGATATCTCTATCGATCCAGGTCGCAACGACCTGAGAGTGATTATTTTTATCTGATCCGGATCGATCGATTTTTGGCTCATCATCCTCCTCCTTGCTGCCATGCATGTCCAATTTTAAAGCCTTCTTTTTGCTACCCTCATGAAATTCATATCCTCTTGCTAGCATGTAATGGTGCTTACATTCATATAACATAATTTTTTTTATTATTGACACTGGAAATTGTTCCCTATGTTCTTAATTTGTGACTGTAATTTATATATATTGTTCTTTACTTAGTTGGTGCATGGATATATTTACTTAGTTGGTGCATGGATATATTTAAACCATATCATCATTTCTGTATATCTTATATCCAATATATACTTAGAGCTAGAGTTAGTACAAAGGAAAAGAAACAGGATTTTTTTTCAGTGGGATGATCATCAAAAGAAGCTGGAAAACATTTTAAATTTATTGTTTTACCTAATTTATATATATTGAGAAATTTATTGAGACACTATCCACTTACAAGCTACAGTTGTTGTAGCAAGCACTTCGGTACACTAGTGTTATGCATCCAAATTTTTGTAGAGATTTGTTCCTTTTAGCCGATCAATTGTCATCCATATTGGGTTATTATAACTATACAAAGACAACATCTATATATGACGTAGGGATAAAGGGATGAATATACATGGTGATATTTTTCCAAAAAAATAAAAAAATTGCGAAAAATGGGGTGGGGGCAGCCATGTTGGCTACCCCTAGGGGACAACCCCATTTTTCCCTAAAAATAATAATGAGGGAAACATACTGGTTGTATAGGGAATTGGATGGGAATACAACAATATGCATGGGATGGGAAATACGACATATTATGTTATTTAAAAAAAGAAAAAAATACAAGATACAATTCAAATAATCAAACAGAATGTAATTTCAAATCAAGTTAATAAATGGTCTGTGTCAATATCGCTCATTTCATTGCTTATACATTTTAATGTTTTTTATATATTGCTTTATAGTACGTCAAAAATGTCAGATTTTCAAGCATACTAGAAGGACTTTTTAAATCCCAGACCCGTCATAGACTAGAAAGGTGTTTAAGCTTCACAGGAGAAGCATCAGAGTTACAAAAATAATACATTACTATTATAGTAATAATCATCATATATGTGGCATACTCCATTTAATCAATCTATATATAATAAGTTACATGTTTTAAACTAATTCTACCTTGAGTGTTGGCGATAGGATCGGGCCCAAGAATATCGACCAGACGTGTTTCTCACCTTTAGCCTCATAGGAATCCTTATCCAAGAATAGCATCAAGAAAAGATTATGATGGTAATATTTAGGAGAATCATCTATCTTTATATAAGTAAATCAAGAATGAATGGGACAATATGTAATAACATGGATCATGATGATAAATGTAATCCTTTTGGTAGAATGATAAATTGTGAAAGAATATCCAGATATGGAAAGTTAACTGTAGAAAAGGTAGAGAAAGGATTTTGTAGTCAAACATGTAAAAAAATGGTGAAGGTGATTACTTATAATTAATAGTGATGGTCATGGTGACCCTTACACGTGACTATGCGAGGGCGCGGTGACTCTCAACTGGGTAGGAGAAAGGAAGCCCAGTTTGGGCAGCGACCGTCAAGTGCGCAGGTCTAGGATCTTAGTCCCTTCTACGGTTTTTACGCGAGCTCGCAGTATTTTTCCGCCTCATTGGGATCCCGGCTTTTGACCAGTCCGCTGACCCTCTATTTTAAGATACCTAGACGAGGGATCATCGGTTTTAGTTTTTCGTACGAGCTTGTTTTCCCGTTACCGGTCGGGCAAATTTTTAAATCGACTACTCCGGAGAGTCTCTCTCACCCGTCTTTTGGGCATAGTTTTGGAGTAGACCTTTCCCTTTATTGGACCGCACTTCCAATTTGAGGGCGAGACGGAAGAGCCATTTTGAAGGCTACCTCATTGCTTGAGTTTAGTTACTTTTCCACTAATAAACTTGGCAATACTACATCTGAAATCATCTGGGGTTACATTTGGGGAAGCTTCAATTGAACTCAGAGAGAGAAGTATTATAGATCTTGTCTAAGAGAGGAAGTTAAGTGTAAGTTATGTTGACTAGAGTTATAATTAAGTTAAGTGGACGTGTTGGGAATTTACTTAGGATGCATTACACAACACCACATGCCTACGGAGGCACCCCAACCCTAAGGCACTTTTCACGCCTTAGAGTCATAGTGTGAGGTCACACACCGACCAAGACCACAGACTATCTACTTAACTTAAGAATTTAAATCTATCTACTTAACTTAAAAATTTAAATAAAATCAAGAGTCATTCAAAACCTAAATCTTTCTCTTTATAAAAATCCATATTTAAGGTTTGTAAATGATAAGACATTAATAGTTATATGTATGTGTCTATACACACACACGCATACATGAGCCATCAACTATTACATGAATATATATAATGTTATAAGACAATTGAGGAAATTATTACATGTCATTAACTACTATACAATAATATGACATACGGGAGGAAATGGGAAAACCTTAAGCATTCATCACTGTAGCATGAAAACTTCTTTTTCAAACAAATAGTTGTAACTTTTGGTTGTTATGCCTTTCTACTTATATCTTTTGTATCCATATTAAATGCTTGTTTTTTTATAATATGATTATGGGAAGTACCAGCACTCGCTGACGCCTCTTCTTCCTACCATATTTTGGCAGGCAAGGGGCCCGCAACACAGTTACAGGTAGATGACTTCTGGAGATCGTGTATATTCGAGACGCTACAATTTCTTTTATCTTCAATTTTTTATCAGTCATGATGTAATATTTATTTTTCCTCTTCAGTCAGATTTTGGGATATATGTATAACTGGCATCTCTCAGGTACATGTTGGATATACTTATGAAAGTTAATGAAAAGAAAGGTTGGTGGTACTTGTTGGAGTTTTATGCTGTATTTGATACAATACTTATTGAATGTGGATGTCATACGCAAGAGCAATAGCAACGCAAAAAAATTTTCCTTGATTTCAATAACTTAATGCAATGACATGTAATGAAATAACGCGAATGCGACATAAACGAACACCCGGATCTGAGGGCGTCACACTACGTGTGTAAGTGCTTATGTGTTTTCGATTTTTGAACTTTTAAATGATTTTTATTTTTTTACATTTATTTCCTTTTTATTTTTAAAGTTTTTTATTTTTGATTTTATTTAAAATATGATAATAAAATAATATATAATAATATAGTATAATGTATGTACAGAGAAGGGATATTAGGGTTTAAAAATAAATAAAAATTTGATAAAAATAAAACTAATGAAGCTATATTTATATTTATGAGATTTTGAGGTTTTCCAACTATTTTTGGCTATTTTACACATATATAAAAGTGGAAACAAAATTCAAAAGATAAAATAATATATGAAATGAAAATAGCAAAAAAATGGAATTTTGAATTAAAAATCAGGGATAAATTTTAAGTAATATTTTTTTTTCTAAAATCATATATCCCAATGTTCCCACTTTTCTTTTTGCATTGTGAGGTCGTAAGAATTTTTTAGTTGATTTTTGCCGGTTTTCAAAAGTTTTTAATAGCAATATGTGGGGGTAGTTATTGAACATCCATATGAAGAGTGTTACGAAGCACGACGAGTCTTCTTATGCGAAATAACTGATAAAAGCAATAAATCAAATCATGCTTCCTCTTGAATGGCTTAAGAGCCTCTAATATACCTCATGTCACTAAGTGGAGCTCAATGTACATGTAAGACTCCTGCTTATATCTTACTTGAAAAGGTTCACAAGGTGTTCATTCACAAGAATTAAGCATCACCAGTTCCAAGGTCTGAATGCAAATGGATGTATGACAAACTGTGTTATTTATTGTGAGAGCAAAATGTTGTATTTGAGCAAAGGTAGCAACAACTTTGAAAGTCCGAGTTCATCAAATATCAAATGGTCTAGTTTTATGTCTTGTTTGTTCCCTTGGACAGCCTCTCCTTCTCAATCTTCACTCCCATATACCCGCACTCATTTCGTGACATGTGTCAGTCATAAGCAACTTAAGAAATTCACATGGAGTTACAAGGATATCATAAACATTTTTTGAACTATTCGTAGTGCTATAAAAATGATTCAATGATCACTACAACAAAAATAAGTTTATAGGACACTATTTTTTAGAGTTGACACTAGAAACGATTTTTTATACTTACAACTTGCGATGAATGTCATATATGTTGCTATATCGTTTGGAATGATGTGCGTGGAAATGTTTATCCGTTGCTATTTTCCCAATCTTTTAATCACTGGTTACAATTTGTTAGTTGCATTTATATTGTGCTTTCCTCCATTAGGGAATTATTTGACGGAAATATTACAAAATATGATCAGAAAGATATGATTGCATTTGATTTAAAATGATCACAAAAGGATATGTAAGATCAATTTGTAAAATCAATATATGATTTTAAGAACAATGGATGGATTATAGATAAAATAATAGTAATCACAAAAATAAAATTATAGACCATATGATGGACAATAGAACAAAATAAGAAGAGACTTTAAGAATTATCCAAGCTTGCTCCATTTAAGGATCCAAAACCTGTCTATCTCAGTTGATTTTAATCCTCACTACTCATGCAATTATGTGTTCGGGTTTAAGATTTCCTTATGAGCATTAGAAACTGAGAACTAATCCATCTAAAAATTAACCTGATATACACACACATACATAAATAGATTTTTGTGTTTTTATGGGCATTGTATCTCAGTTAAACTAGTAAAATATAACTCGTATTTGAGAGTTCTTGACTCGCATATATAAAATATGTTTTGATTTTTCCCTCTCCATCTAATAGTTCATACTAATCAACAACTTCTTTGTATCTCTAACATGTATAGTTCACAATCCAAAGGTGATAAATCACCTAATTTTTGTAAGTCTTTAATATATCCCTTACACATTTCACCTCATAATGTTCCATCAGCCACTATATTGCATGTTGCCTCTCACCATAATCCCTCCATTCATTCTTTTGGCATCTCCACATAGGCATTGCTAGATGTGCATTATCCATGAACTATATCTCTGATGTCCTCAAAACTCCATATAAATAGGATTGACTTTGTATTGGATAAGTAGGTGATGATCTTATGTAACTTGATTTTAATATCTTTTTTTATAGAAAAAATAACATTCGGTAATATAGGATTAATTGGATGTTAAATACATGGATACGCATTCGGTGTTCCGATAGTTATTGGGTACATATATGTACTCGGTGTAACTATCCATCTAATACATAGCCAGGGTAGGGTAGTGATTATGAATGGGTACAAGGGTAGGGTAGTGATTATGAATGGGTACAAGTTTGATAATACTATTTATACAGATAAATGCTCCTAGTATGTCTCGATGGCATTCCTCTAGTCCTAATCGCTCATACACAAAGGAAAAGCATCCTCATAGGTAACAAGTGTATGGCACCAGAGAACTCCATGACCACTATTGCATAGAGTGACTCAAGCAGGTTTCAAGGGAACATTCACCGAGGTAACGAGTTTAACCCTTCCTGTTATTAGTTCACTACATGTTTTTCAAGTCTTCTGTGTATAAGAATAACAGAGTCATAAGGGATAATTGTGATTTTGTATGGATGCGGGTGGTTGGCTCGAAAAACATGTAGTTACACTTCATACAAACTTACTTGCTTTTCTCCAACATCTTACATAACCTCAAAATATGAAAGTGATGTTGTTGGTCACTTTTCCAAACTTCAATGCAATCACATCAAAACTAACCATCTCAACAACAAATTCTTCATCCAGACATCAAAACACATAAAATAGTTACCCAATGTATAACTCACCTTTTCTGAGGGTTGCCCACTACCAGAAAACCCTCCAACCAACGCACCAAAGTTCCTCTAAAATAGTGTCTCGAAAATGTCAGCTACGCTTGTGAGGTTCACATCAAGGGTAAATGCATAATTAAATTGGTTTGTAGTGAGATTACATAATTGAATGTATACCAATGGCACTATACTAGGTAGGACAAGAATAAGAGAGGTAACCCAACTTTCTTAGTTAAAGCTTCCAAGTTATCATATTTTCAGGGTTTTAACTAGGCAGCAAACAACACACATTTGGGTTGGGTGTAGGTAGGCATATGTCTGATAATAACTTAGGACACAAACAACCGAGGAACCGTTACACGTGCATATGGGTTAAATGGGTTTAACATTTAGGGAGTGCCAACATGGTTATACTCCCACCTTTTTTATTTTTTAGAGATTTTTTTTTAAATAGTATAGAAGGATTTAGTTTATTAAATAATAACATGTGTGATTTAAATTTTGTTTAAAACAGGCATTCCTAACTTATCTATATAGAAGGGTCAATTCTGCAATTCTGAGACCGTTAAATTTATAGGATAGATGGATGGAACAGAAGCCTCAAATTAAATCAAAATTTGAATGAGAATATGTTTTCATATAGTGATCCAAATCCCCTAAGTATTATTAGAAAATTCCTTAAAATAAAATGCTCTATTGTAGCATGTATAGTTGCTATTTTTGCTAAACCCTTGTAAAAGTCCAACTGTATGGATTTAATATATATATATATATATATATTATTTTACATAAACATCCACAAGAGGTTCGTCTGATGTAAGATCCTCTGCTGTGATGTAGGGGATCCGTCGGATGGGACATGAACACCCCTCATGGGGACCGACTATCCCTAGTCCCCTATCACGAGGCGTTTGTTCCCCATCCGACGGATACCTTGTGTTACAGTAAGGAATCTTACAGGAGAGATCCACCTCCAGGACATCCTATCAAAACAAAAATTTTAAAGTGTGCATGTATAAAATTCATACAAGAGGATCGTCTGCTGCAGCACCTGCTGCAACGCAAGGGGATGCGTCGGATGAGGGATGGACGACCGAGATGAGAGGCCGGCTATCCCCATTCCCTCATCTGGATTGTCCATTCCTCATCCGACGCATCCCCTGCGGCTGCATTACATCGGGAGATGGGTAGACAATCCAGTCCCAAAATTCATACGATTGGATTTTTGCAAGGATTTCTCACAGAAGAACAATTACAGCAGCAAAGGATCTGCTCCCTGTATGAGATAAATGGATGGATGAATTGATGGATCCATACCTGCCGAGCATCATGAGAGTGGCCTGAGGATTAGTTCCCGGCGATGCATTAAGCGTGGATCCGTCGATCACCCTCAGGCCATCCACCCCGACCACCCGGTGCTCGCCGTCAACCACCATCCCCACCCGGCAACCGCCGTGGTAATGCCACGCCGTCGCCACCGTGTCCACGCAGAACTGCTCCAACGTGCGCGACGTGTTCTCGTCCCTCACCCGAAGGTTCCTCACCAGGTACGTCGCCGTCAAGTTCAGTATCTCCTGCACCGACAACAACGGCTGCCGGAATTCGGCGTAAGCTCCTGACTCGATGACTTTGATGACGGTCCTGATACCCTCCACGCAGTGGCGCAGATCCTCCGGCTCCTCGAAGTAGCCGAACGTCACCGACGGGGTCTCATCGGGGTCCGGGCTCTTCAGCTTGAGCGTCCCCCTCGACACCGGCTCCTCCAGCTTCTCCACGAACGCTCCATTCTGCATGGCGCATGCACAAATAGTTACGTCGAAACCGCGACAATTTCAAGGGGAAGCAGAGACTTAGTGCAAGACCTGTGAGGCATTAACCCCATGCGGCGCAGGGAGATCGATCCCGCTGGTAGCCTCGATGTAGATGCCGGACGCCGTAATCCCCACCACGCTCGGCAGCGAGAGCTCCACCGAGGAAGGCGAAGGCACCAACACGTAATTGGCCGGGTTGTCCGCCATGCCCTCCCCGACGTTAGGCTGCTCCACCACCACCTTTATCCCCATCCTCCTCAGCTCCTCCTTCGGCCCCACGCCGCTCAGCATCAGAATCTGAGGGCTCCCCATCGCCCCAGCCGACAGCACCACCTCGTTCCCTTCCCCCTTCCTCAGATACGCCCTGTGCTCCACCCCTTTCTCGTCCCTGAACACCACCCCACGCGCCACCACCCTTCCCCTCCGCCTCCCCAACACCACGCGTTGCACCGTCGCGTGCAGCAGCACCGTTATGCGCCTCGGGTCGGCGTATGCCAACAGATCCGCCGCGCCGTGGCGGCGTCCCTCGGAGTCGAAGATGGTGCCGCCGATCTTGGTACCGACAATGTGGTCATACGTGAAGCTGTTGTAGGGCACCACGCCGGCCTCCAGGAGGCCGTTCTTGAAAGCCGACTGCCAGCGACCCACTGCCGGCTTGTGAGCCACGACCTTCTCGACCCACGAGTAGGAGTGGTTGACGAGGGCGGGGTCCCAGTTGGCCTTGGCCACGTAGGAGGAGGGGGCACGGGAATAGAACCCGAAGTTGATGGAGGAGCCGCCGCCGAGGATGCGGGCGCGGGCGTTGATGACGCCGTCATCAGAGAGGAATGGCTGGGAGGCGGAGAGGTCGGAGAGGGCGGCGGGGACGGAGGAGAGACGAGTTGTGCTGGGATTGGAGTAAGGAGAGCCGCCACGTTCAAGGAGGAGCACGCGGTGGGTGCGGGAGAGGGTGGCGGCGAGAGGGCAGCCGGCGGTGCCTCCGCCGACGATAATGTAGTGGTAGGAGGAGGAGATGAAGGAGGTGGCCGAGTGGACGAAGCTGAAGTTGGGAGCTGCATCATTTATTTTGAATTTCGTTAGAATTTATAAGAGAAACAATTAATGGATCCTTCGCTTGATATCCGAGACACAGCAGAGGGAGGAGAGCGGACCCTATGCAGTACTGCACAGGTCTGCTGTAAAATTAGGGGTGAAAATGCAATAATGTGTATGCCGTAAAAGTAAACACATGGCATCCAAGCGAACCGTGTGAGATGGCTCGGATGCAGTTGGGTTGATCTCTGCATTGCTGCAGAGGATCGGTGTGTCAAAGGGAGTGGATCATCTGCTCTAATATGATGGAAGTTACAACAGAAAGGTATTGTAATCTTCTCTTTTTTCACGAATTCAATAACAAAAATCCAATCGCATAAACTAAATCTTGGGATATTTACACTCATAACCCTAAGTAATCTCGTAATTACAATCATAACCTCACGTAATTGCGAATTACATGAGAAACATCAAATAATGATTAACTCTTACATGTAAAACCATGTGTTAATCTTCGTCCATTTTCTACATTAATGTTGATGAAAAACATTAAAAATTTACGACTTAAGCCCTTTCGGTTGTTAGTATTTACAAAAATACTCTTCAAGTTGAACAATCATGAAGCTCCTCCTCATCGCTCCACCGCATGATGAAGAAGAGGGCTAGCACATTATCTAAGCAGAAGACAATGACGACGATTGTAAAAGAGGAAAGGAATGGAAGAGGAGTTGGACGGGGCGCTGAAGGGGTGGGTGGAGGAGGTAACTGGAAGGGGGGTAATAGAGGGAGCTGGAAGGATGGCAAACAGGGGCTGGACATGGCATTGGAGGTTGGGCGAAGGAGGTGGCAGGAAAGGGGGATGGAAGGAGGGAAAAGAGGGGCCGGAGGATGAACTGGACATGGCATGGCATTGGAGGTTGGACAAAGGCGGTGTATGGAATGGGGCATTGGAGGGGACAGAAAAGGGGGTTGGAGGAGGCTAGAAAAGGGGTTGGACGGGACGTTGGAGGTGGGACGGAGGAAATAGATGTAAGGGGGTGCAGGAGGGGTGCAGGGGCTTAGAAAGGAGGCTGGACGGGACGTTGGAGGTGGGACAGAGGAGATGGCTATAAGGGGGTGCAGGAGGGGCGTGCAGAGGAGGGGTTAACGAAGGTGACGGAGGCGGAGGAGAGAGGGTTGCAGAGCTGGAGGCTGAGAGAGTTGTCACCTACTGCGGGAGCGGAGCAGTGAGCAGGTCGAAGGTTGGAGGTGGATGGAGGGTGAGGGGTGTGGGCGAAGGAAGGTGGACGGCGCTCGAGGTTGATGCGGCAGAGGGCATTTTTTGTTTAATTCATAATCTTTGAATTGAAGATGAGTTAGAATAACTCGATTGTGTGGTTGAGTTAACGTATTAAACTAAGGGGGGATATGGGCATCAGACGGAATGACTATCCGAGGTTTCTCGTGTAATTCATGATTACGCAAGGTTATGATTGTAATTAAGAAATTACTCAAAGTTGCGGGTGTAAATATGTTTTAAATCTTTGGTTAATCATCTGCATGAGTATGAAATTTCACAAAAATTCAATGTCATTTCCTATGTTATCTTAATGGCCAAAAGTTCAGTTAGTTCGAATTCCATTAAAAAATTTCAGGATATTTGTCCACTAAAATAAAAGAGCAAATGATTTGGATATATGCAAAATTTTGTAGATATTTTGAAGATTAATTAAAGATTCAATTTATATGGGTTGGATTTTGGGATTGAGTTTGCAAAAAATGGGATTACGACACTTATGTTGTCACTTGGGTTATATTATAGGATTACTCCTGACAAGAGATTAGTTTTGGTGATAATTAGAAAACGTATACTCTCACCTTTCATTAATATCAAAAATTATTATTATCCTGCATCACACACCAACACAAATATCTCACATAAGACCTTAGTGTGAAACAAACCCTCCCCTCCCCCTCCAATGGCGAAATCAATTATAAATCCAACTGCATAAGTTGAATCGTTGATTAATATTCTACATAACTACTATCAATTCTCACTCGAATCCGATGTCATTTGCTATTTTAATTATCTTAACGGTCAAAGTCCTTTCCTTTTTTTAAAGGGATTTAAGTCGCTCAAATGTTGACATTTATATTGACTATTAAGATAAAATCACAAAATTATATCAGATTTGGGTGAAATCTGATAGGTATGCAAATGGATCTTTAGAATCTATTTTTCAAAAAAAAAAAGATAATTATTTCACTTTTCCCACTGAGCTTTTTCCCTCAAATTTTAGATTCTATTAGAGGCAATAATTTCTGTGAATAATAGCATAACTAAGAATTTGAGAGTCTATGTCAGTAAACGTATTCTGACGCAGTGCTTTCTATAAAAAAAACTGGTTTAATACTAAAAAAATCCAAATTCCTGCAAGGTAGACACATTAAAAGGTATCAGATGAGAAATCTCAAGAAAGGAAGGAAACGTAGAGCCCAGAAATAATATGTCGATTAAATTAGAATTTGAAAGCCTTCTTCAAAGAAAATTAGACCAGAAAAACAAGAATAGACAAAGTGTGTACCTTTTTCAGGAGTGCAGGGGCTAACTAAACACAGAAGAAGCAACAGAAGAAGAAGCTCAACAATGGCGAAGGGCTGAACCCAACCCACCATATTGGACAAAAAGATAGATAAGGTTTGGGAGGCGAATTGGCGATAGAATGCATATACAAGAGAGAGAGAGAGAGAGAGAAATCAAAATCTATCAATGATACCAGACAGACGTATTTAATGGCGTCTGCATGTGTTACTCTCATAGGCCGTTGGCTTCAATCTAGACTTTGCTAGTTGACCCCGGAGTTCGTCCGTCCAGCCCGCTCTTGGGTCAAGAAATTTTATGATTGGACCGGTCCGATCCGGTCTCCTCTTCGGCTCGCATCTCAACTTGACGGGTCGTGGTCATGTGTACAAAACCCGATTCAGCTCGCAAATATAAAAAATATGTACTTAAAATTACATTTTACATCTTTTTAATATAATACTTCAAGTTTTTATTTTATATTATCAATGGTATGCCGTATGTTGTAATTTACATGCAAAGTAACACAAACTATGGTTGCTTAGATTTAGACAGTTTGGATGATGCTCAGAAGTGTTATTTATCTCTATAAATTATATTTAAAAGTAAAGAAAAAATAGTCTACATTCGACCTATAGATCGGCCCGAACTGACCAGACCTAGGTCGAGCTAGGGCCAGACTTACACGGGCCCGATAGCCATGCCCACTAATCCAATAAATGTGTAGATCATATGCATGCACAAGAAGATATCACTCAAAAAAAGTGGAACTTTTTGGGCGGAGTTGTGTTTGTCCCTTTCCCTTCTCCATACAAAGGCCAAACTTCACCCCCGCCCAATCTCTTCTCGCATGCAACTAGCACCTCTTTTGGGTCCCTTGGATGGATACATATACAGATATGGGTATTACTGGATCGTAATCTGTTTTTGACAAATACGGATGCAGATACGCATATTGACGGATAACTAGACTATCATACCATATCATTAAAAAACGGATAAGGACGTAAAACGTACTGATCACGTATGACTAATGTTAGAAATACCCTATAGAATCGATTTAAATATACACAAATTGCATGGAAAACACATTATATAAGTTTATTAAATGTGTTTGTATAATAAAAGTAATACAAATATGGTAAAAGAAGGTATAGAATTATGTTATATATAGTTAAAAATTAATCTATGATTATATTTAGATATATGAAAGCGAATATACGGATACTGATAAAGATATTTGCGGATACAGTTATTTCCGTAACCGTTTGCATGCCTAGAATCAGGATATGTTATCTTTATGCTATCTTGTTCTTTTATATATATGTTGACATCCATATTTATTTTTAAATGGATATAGTGTATATGTGTCTTTATATCAATTTTCATATATAAACAACTGTTTGTAACATAATGTTATACATAATTCTTGCGAAATAAATGTAGTGGATATATTCATATCATGTGTAAGTCATCCAATACTTATATATTTAAGTTTATGGTATTTTTGTTAGGGTAAAATGTGTATGCCCCTAGGGGGAGCTAATTTAGCTCCCCCGCTCCTTTTTCTCAAAATTTTTTTTATTTTTTTTGAAATCTAAAACCGTGTAAATTCATTATTAAATCTCTATATTATGTTATTCAAATTTCATATGAAACCGAGACTCCTACGACCTCCATCCAAACGGGGTCGATTTAAAAAATCATGTTACCGTTAAAAAAATGACTATATGGATGGAGGCCGTAGGAGTCTCTGTTTCACACGAAATTTTTATGACATAATATAGGGATATAGTGATGAATATTCACGGAAAAAATTTTCAAAAAAAATAAAAAATTGAAGAAAATGGGGCGGGGGAGATAAGTTAGCTCCACCTAGGGGGCAGCCTCTTTTCCTCTTTTTGTTATTATCCGCATATCCGTATCGGTTTTTAAAAGTTTACACAATTTTCATGTCCGCTGACTTATATATCATGAAAGTTACAAACTTTGTCAGATTATACGTCAACACTTCAAATTTGTGTAGTTACACCTATGGAAGGCCGTATCGGCGATATATCGTCAATATACCGATATCGAGACGAGACCGATATGAGTACCGATATGGTGAAATTTCCTCCTTTTCAAATATTTCCTTCACAAAAGAGTGTCGATATGGACGATATTTTGACGATATCACGAAAATATCGTCGAAATATCGAATCGACACGATATCAAAATCGATATAACCGTCCTTACACCAGGACTCGTGCAAACTTGCTAACTCTTGTAAACACTGTTGAAAAATCCGACAATAGCATACATACAAAAATCCGATTAACCACAGATTTCCAAAACAGATTTTCATATGTATGAATCCAGATTAACAATGATAAGAGAAATATCTGTATTAAGAATATACGCATATACAAGCAAGGGAAAAATCTGAAAACCATCATGACAAACAATGCGACAAAGAAAGAGTAGAGTAAGAAATCACAACCGAAGCGTCCTGTTGTAGGACTTCCCTTAAAGAGACAGCGCCCCCCACTTTACCGGCGCACAGGGCCTTGACGTGCCGCTCCTAAGGTCCGACGATCCACGCTCGTCGACGGTGCGCACCGTGCTTGAGCGTCCTCGAAAGACACCTCCGTAGACGAAATCCGAGATCGAGAGAGGAAAGGACGTCCTCAAAAGAGAGAAGGGCGCTGAAATGAATCGAGAGAATGTTCGTCAACCACACCCACACACTTCAAGAGATACTTAAAGGTGCCCGGGCGGTTACGTTTTCGTGAGAGGATAATGGGGCGTACCCCTTTGAATTCAAACGGGCGGTTACAAAAATGATCCGATCTTTGCCACGCCACGCCACGCCGCAGCCGCAGCCGCAGCTGCAGCCGCCCCCACGCCCGAGCCCGAGCCCGGTGCGCGCGCGTGCGTGCGTGTGTTGTGGTCTAAAGTCCTCTCTATTCTGTTTCCAGACTAGTCTCAGGACTTCCCACATAAAAACCAAGTGCCAGTTTTGTCTCTCCACGATGTGGGACTAAACAGCACCCCACATGGTTGAAACATTGAATTCCAGGAATTGAGATACATTAATACAACTTGATATTGACCATCAAATTGCATCAAACTATCCCAATACATTTAATTCCAACAATCCCCCACGAATTCACTGTTGAAACACAAAAAGTCAAGAATCTTGGGTTTCCACACTCTGCATTCAGTAAAGGTACCTTCCGGTTTGAACCTTTACCTGAGTTATCCCCTTTCACCATCACAGGAATAAAGTGAACTAAGTCTTGAACTTTAATCCTTTTATGTAATGGTATCGAGTGGTAACAATAGAGTGAAGTCTATGGTGACAATCTTCTGATTTTGGTGTTATTAATGGCCTTGCACCCTACCCTGTTTCGTGAGTATATTAAGGATAAACCCTCATCCTTTATCTGCGGCCCACAGAAATACTCATATAGGTGGCATTCTCCAAGGATGCACTGCTCACATCCTGCTTATAAAAGCTTGAATCCATTAAGAGCATAATGCTCAACCTTTTCCTGCAGTTTTCAAGCACTCGACTTTCTAGGGATAGGACTCACATGCAAAGTATTGCATATTGAGTGCCAACCAGTTCCCCTTACAACTTGTTTTTCCATTGAACCTATTTTGTGGGATCTCCACTCATTTAGGTTGGGTTGCTACTGCGGGTAAACTCTCAGTGGGTTTCAGCCCCATCCCAAGTCTAGATTTTTGGACTAAAGATCTATCAAGTCCCTTTGTAAGTGGATCTGCCGTGTTATCTTTGGTACCAACAAATTTCACAGCAATCACTTCAGAAGACACCAAATCTCTAATAGACTTAAGTCTAACTTGGATATGTCTTCTTGTTTTTTGATTGTACTTTAAACTCTTTACCTTTGCAATAGTAGTCATGCTATCACAATGTAAAGAAATTGTCGGTATCAGCTTACCCACCATGGGCATCTCAGAGAGAAGCTCCCTAAGCCATTCAGCCTCTATACCTATTGTGTCCAAAGCACACAGCTCTGCCTCAAAAGTAGACCAAGCCAAGATGGTCTGTTTCACAGACCTCCAGGAGACTGCACCGCCTCCAAGGGTAAATACATACCCAGTCACACCGTTACTCCCGGAGTCCTCCATTTGACCTATCCAACTTGCATCACTATATCCTTCTAAGACAGGAGGATATTTACCATAATGCAGTCCAAGAAGTGCAGTACCCTTAAGGTACTTCAAAACTCTATCCAAGGCCTCCCAATGAGTACGGTCAGGACAGCTTGTATATCTACTTAACTTTGCGACCGTAAATGAAATATCAGGTCGAATACAGTTCGCAAGATATATCAAGCTCCCTGTAATCTGGGAATATCATAGCTGTGCTACAGGTACTCCACTCTTGTTCTTGCAGAGGGGTTTAGATGAATCATAAGAAGTGCAAACAGATTTACAGCTCTTATAGCCAAATTTTTCAAGAACTTTCTCAGTATAATGTGACTGAGACACACCTATCCCATTAGTAGATCTAATCAGTTTGAGCCTCAAAATCACATTTGCAACTCCTAAGTCCTTCATCTCAAACTTACTGCTCAAGAACCTCTTGGTTTCTTCCACTATCCTTATGTTTGATCCAAATATCAAAATATCATCTACATATAGGCATAAGACAACAAACATATCACCTTTAATCATACAGTACACATATTTACACTACAAAAAAAGGCGGGATTAGCGTGCACATCTCGGTGTGCACCTGGCGTGCACATGTGCTCGCCCCGTAATGGGCGAGCACATTAAGAGCACAAGTGCTCGCCCATGAGGGTCGCTGGTTTGAATTTTGTTGAGAGGCGCAGTTACCAATATTGAGGAGCACATGTGCTCGCCCATGTGCTCGCTCAATGTACTCTCCCACTTGAATTTCCTTGCGCGGAAAATTTTAGCGGCTGGAAATATATGGGCGAGCACCGGGCGACGGCCTGGCGAGCACTTAAGTGTGCTCGCCCAAGCCCGTAAACAGAGACTGCGACGCCCCTCTTCCTCATTTCTCACGCAAACCTCTCCCATTTCCTCCCCTCCAGCGACCCGCAAGCCCTCCGCCCCGACCCCGACGCCCGTGGTTTTCGTGTTTTGAGTAGATCTACATCTACTACTCGGTATAATCTTTAATCCTTTCTCTTTTTATTTGATTTCATTACGTAGTTGTATTGTTTGGATAGATTAGGGTTTAAAATTTTTGTTGAATGTAGTGTAGTATTTTGTTAGTTTATATGTGTTTTACATATTAAGGATAATAGTAGATCACTATAGTATTGTTATTTCGAATTTGGTTGTCTAAATAATATGTAGAATTGTATGCCCTGTAGGTGTTCGATTAAATGCCTCAACGAACATTATGTTTAAATTTTGTAAATTTTAAATGACAAAATGCTTGTATGATTAGTTAAGATTAGTTATGCTCAGAAAAGATTAGTTACTCAACTTTTATAATGCCTCGGAATAATGTAGATAAAATGCCTCAACAAACATTATGTTCGAAAATGATTAGTTATGAAATTTGTGAATAACTTTAGTAACTCAACTTCAATAATGTAGATACTAGATATTATCAACATCATTAATAACAGTTTTAAAATTTTATATCGTTTTGATATGAGATATGATATACACCATTGTTTATTTTGTGATAATTTATAATCACATTAAATTTTAGTTAATGTGACCAATTATATCACATTAACTTATACATAGGTTTATAATAAGTCCAAAATTTGATTTAGTAATTATTAGAAAATCGCACAAAATTCTTCACACACAGTGCGTCCTTCCACACCGGGTGGTGTGTGGCCCTGCACAACGGGTGGCGTGTGCAACACGTTAGAGGATTTGATCACCTCTAACTGTGTTATATTTTTTTATTTTTTCACAGCACTATTGGACTCACTTTGGGATGTTTATCCCAGACCAATGGTCGTAGATTTTGATGTATGCAGGTTCGAATTTTTTTTGCAGGTGCCCATTAACTTTTAGTGACCCAAGCACTGTATTAGGTACTAAATAAGGATCACACTTATCCCTATCCCCATCGTTAATCAGCCAAATATACGTAAATGCCCGGCTAATATAAATGAATAAATATTTTAAGATTATTTTATAGTGTCATTTGTAGCACTTACAAATGTATGACGTAAAATGATCTTAAAGTATTACATTTATATTAGCTTTCCTTAGTTCGGAGGTCCTAGACTAAGGGGGTCCGTAAGGATTCAAATTTACTAAAAGGTGATCCGTGTCACAATGTCTTTATTTCTTACGGAAATTCGGTTCATAACCCCTTCCTCTTCTGTATACCAAATCAGTCATATTTATTATTGAAATAATCAATAATATGATTATTTTGATAATTAATTACGATTGATTTATGGGGTATACGGGAGAGGTGCAGGGTTATGCTGCCGAATTTTCGTTAGAAATAAAGATACTTGTGACAACGATCATCTTTTATTAAATTTGAATCCTTATGGACGGGCTAAAGTGATAACATAATTAATACACTTCTCTTCTCATCTTTTATCTCAAAAATGTGATACGTTTAGATATCCTCAATTTCTTAGATTTGACATTTTAGATTATTTAATTCAGGTTCATAAATATGACTAATAATCGAGTCGATTCGATTGGCTGATAATGAAGTTTTGTGTGTTGACTTACAAGATGATACGGACTCCAGTAATGATTTTTCAGAAAACTCAGAAAATGAAGAAATATCATTTAATCCTACCGAAATAAGTGATGAAGATTAGTTGTAAGTATTAGTATACAATTATAATTGAATTAACTAAAATCTTAAATAATAACTATGTAATGCATCATTATTACAGTCATGGCAGGTTTTGGACGTGGTGGGTCGCATGGATCTCATAGATCCAATCGTCCTTCTTCCTCAGACACACCTTCTTCCAGTAGGCAGCCCACCCCAGATTTTGCTCCTGATTCACAGTCCGACGAGGTTCGCCGGGTGATAGCTTACTACGAGTCTCTTGGTTATCCTCCGCCACCTTTTACGTAGGAGGCTATGGAGAGCCATCTACCTCAGCAGCCCCTACAGGATTCCCAGTCCAGGTCCCCATACCAGCCCGGACATTGATGGGTTCTGACTCTCCTTCTTCTGGATGGCCGAGCACATCCGTGCCTTTACCCACTGTAGTTGGACAGACGTCGGCGTCCCACCCTTTGTTGGAGGTTACGGCTGATGGGAGGTAAAAATTTTATAGATTTTATCTTTAAATATTTTCCAATTTTTTTTAAATTGTATGGAAGTTAAATTTTTAAGTAAATGCAGGGATTTTTTGAACAGCAACAGGGTGGCAAAGGAGATAACCAACATAATAAAGACACACTTGACTTCCATGCAATTTAGGTGGTGTCGCATCCCTGCTGCAGAGCAGGAGAGACTTTTTGACATGTTTCTGATAAGAAATGTTTCTTATAAGTGATACAGAATTTTTTGATCAAGTTTTTCGAATCTTATAAATTGTTATTATTTTTCAGAGTAGGTTTCGCCTTGGCACTGGTCTGGGGAAGGAGGTTTATCGTAGAGCCTTCATTCGTTTGGCAGAAAAGAAAATGAGCGATACATTTTTCAAGGCAAGGAGAGACTCGCATACGAAGACGGGATGCGAGGAGATGAATTTTGAGGAGATGAAGAGGTTCCCGCCGTCATGGTGTACGGAGGATAGGTATTATACTTGTCAAATAATTTTTATTACACTTTTTAAAATAATCAATTATCATAACGTAATCCTTGCAGATGGGCCGATTTCTGTGATGCATTCGTTGTGGATGATGAGTTCGGACGAAGATCTTCGGCGGGGAAGACAAACCGCCAAAAACTAAGGATCAAGTCTACCAGTGGCTCTAAAAGCCACAATCAGATTAGAGCGGAGATGGTATTACGATTTAAAATTATTTTTTGGAGATCTACTTTAATATAATGCAATGTCAGAATAGATCTTAAAAAAAATTTCATGCTGCTAGGTTGGAAAGGGAACCCTCTTTTCAGGAGTGGTGGTCGAGGTCCCACATGAGTGGGAGAGAAGGAGAGTCGCAATGGTCCACTCCTGAAGCCGGACAATTGTTGGTAAGTCTATCAATTTATTTAAAATTAATTGATATATTATAACATATTTATATATATGGTAAACTTTGTATTTCAGGATCGTTATCTGGCACTATCTGCAGATAAATGGGGTGTCGATTCAACTGGAGAGCAACCACCATTTGATAAAATGATCTGGAAGCAGGTATATATGGATAAATATTAACTTACTATATTTATTTCTAATATATACTTTTATATTAAAAATTGAAAAACTTATAAGGTGTTGGAGGAGAGGGACGTTGTGGCGAATAGGAAGCAGACGCTTGGTGGTCTTCCTCCATATTATGTGGAGGAACATCGTCACTCCTATTCTGCATACTCTCAGCCGTCGTATACGCAACCACATCCGTCCCAATCAACAGTTCCAATGGAGTCGCAGATGGCGATGATGGTGGAGCAGGTGACGAAGCTCCGAGAGGAGTTCACGACGTACATGTAAGTATTCTTCTTATAGAATGAGTAATACAATTAAATTTCTATATCTACAAAATGCATTTAATAGATAAATATCTTCCATATATAATATAGGTCGCAAGGGCGTGCATCTCAACCTGAAGAGATTGAATCTGATCACGAAGAGGAGGAGGAGAACGACCCTGAAGAAGAGGCACGCATGTATGCGAGGTTCAAAGAAAAGGAGAAAGAAAAAAAGAAATCAAAGCAGGGTTTAGTCTCCAAATTTTTTAGATCAAAGAAGAAGTAAATTTTTGGTGGTTTGTAACTGTATTTTCTTTTAAACTTTTAGAACATCTTTTAATTTATATGAACTTTGTTGGCGTTGACTTGTTTGTAATATTTAGATCTTATATTAGATTATTTATTTCTGAATTCATGTATATTGCGTTCCTTTAAATTTTTAGTGCTAGTTATCTTAATCTACAATCTGCAATAATACATATATCCTTAGGAAGATACCTGCAGTGGTTTATTGGCAGGGTATACAGGTTCGACGGGGCGTCAAAACCCTGTCGAACCTGTATATTTTTTTCCTGGAAATCACTTTGGGCGAGCACATGTGCTCGCCCGGTGCTCCGTGTGTAATCGCAGATTATAGAGAAGGCGATCACACGGACGAGCACATATGTGCACGCCCGACGGCGGGCGAGCACATAGCGTCCCATTGTGCTCGCCCACCACCTGTGGCGACTCTCAGATCAGCGAGCACGACCTTAACGAGCATATGTGCTCGCCCACTCGTCAGGCGTGCACATGGCGTGCACTAGGCGTGCACATAACGAGCTCTTATGTGCACGCCAATCCCGCCTTTTTTATAGTATTATCGGATTCATGAACAATAAAGCCATAAGATTGGATAGTCTTATCAAACTTGTCATGCCACTGTTTCGGAGCTTGTTTTAATCCATAAAGAGGTTTTACAAGCTTACAGACCTTTCTCTCATTACCAGATGCTACGAATCCCTCAGGTTGGTCCATATAGATCTCCTCCTCAAGATCACCATATAAAAAGGCAGTCTTCACATCTATTTGATGAATTGTGAGATAATGTATGGAGGCCAACGCAATGAGCATCCGAATCGTAGTCATTCTAGTAACAGGAGAATAGGTATCAAAATAATCAATACCCTCTTTCTGTTTAAAACCTTTGGCTACAGTCTTGCCTTATATTTTTCTATGGATCCGTCCGGTCTAAGTTTTCTTCTGAATACCCATTTGCTTCCTAGATCGACCAATTCCCACGTGCCATTTGAAATGATCGAATCCATTTCAGATTTAATGGTGTCCTTCCAATGCCTTGCTTTAGTAGAAGCCATGGCATCCTTGTATGTGGGAGGATCACCCTCGATTTGGTAGGAGACAAAGTCGCTACCTAAATCCTTGGCAATCCTAGGTCTATTACTTCGTGTAGGTTCAACATCCTCCAAAAATCCGTTGGGTTCAGAAGAGGTAGCCCCCACATTTGACATCTTTTCTATTTGTTGTGGAATTGAACCAGATGTTGAGGCTCTGTCACTAGTCAGATTTTCAAGAATCTCTTTTTTCATTGGAAAAATATCCTTGAAAAAAGTAGCATCACGAAGTTCAACAATAGTATTAGTATCTATGCCTGTGATCTCAGACCGAATTACTAAGAATCGATAGGCATAATTATTTTCCAGATACCCCAAGAAGACCGCGTCAACTATTTTAGGTCCAAACTTCTTTCTCTTGTGTTCTGGGACTAAGACCTTAGCCAGGCATCCCTACACTTTAAGATATTTTAGGCTTGGCTTCCTATTTCTCCAAAGTTCAAATGGACTCTTATCTTTATGCCTTAAGGGAACTCTATTCAGAATATGGCAGGTCGTATTCAAAGTTTCCCCCCACATGTAAGATGGTAGCCTAGAACTTTGTAAAAATACATTGACTATATCAGTTAGGGTCCTATTCTTTCATTATGTTATCCCATTGGACTGTGGTGAATATGGTGCAGTGACCTCATGAACTATGCCAAATAGTTTGCATTGTTCATCAAATATCTTAGATGTGTATTCACCACCCCTGTCTGACCTTAGACGTTTAATTACTTTTCCGACTTGTGTTTCTGCTTCATTCTTAAAAATAAGAAATTTTTCTAAGGCTTCATCCTTAGTTTTAAGCAGATAAACATAACATATCTACTGTTATCATCTATGAAGGTGATAAAATATCTTTTGTTATCTTTAGTCATCACGCCACCAAACTCACAAATATCAGAATGTACTAAGTCTAATTTCAGTTTCCCAATTCACATAATGAAAAGGCTTTCTAGGCAACTTAGCTTGAGCACACATTTCACATTTGGTGAGTTTGTCTGTAGTATGATTAGGAATCATGTCAAGTTTCATCATTCTTTTCATAGAATTGAAATTCACATGTCCTAGCCTCGCATGCCATAAATCAGTAGATTCAATATTTGAAACAACATAAGTGGAAGAATCAAAACCAGAAATATTATTAACTGAACTATCAATGTCACATCTTATTCTAAATAAAAGATCATGATCAGCCAAATATCATTTTCCAAAGAAAACACCATGTCTCAGAAAAACTACTTTATTACATTTAAAGTCTAACTGAAAACCCTCTCTAACTAATAAAGAACCAGACAAGACATTCTTCTTAATATCAGAAACGTGCAGCATCCTGCGCAAAGTCCAAACTCGTCCAGTTGAGAATCTCAGCTCGACTTGTCCGGACCCAAGCACCTTAGCTGCAGATCTGTTCCCCATCATTACTGTTCCACCGGCTGAAGCCTGATAAGATACAAAGAATGTCCTGTCAGTACAAATGTGTACATTTGCACCAGTATCAACGAGCCACTCATTAGGCTCGTTTACTATATAGAGTTCAGGCTTCACTGAGACATACCCCTCACCGGACCCGCCTCCCTCAGTCAGCACAAGATCCTGAGGAATGACATCCGTAGACTTCTGTTGGGTCTTAAGAGAAGGGCAATCCTTCTTCCAATGTCCAACCTGTCCACACTGCCAGCAAGGTTTGTTCTTTGATTTTTTCTGGATTTTTCCCTTGGCTTTCAGTTTCTTATTTTTTCCTTTAGCATTGTTTGCCTTTGAGGTTATCACATTAACCTTAGGGTTCACGTCTACAGGTGTCACATGTTTTTGTTTCCTATGCTTCTCTTCAATAGCTATCGAGACCATCAAATCATCCCGAGAAATTTTCCCCTTCCTGTACTTTAGGGACATCCCAAAATCTTCTCAGGACTTGGGAAATTTCTCAACGATCGACATAGCTTGAAACTTTTCAGGAAGTTTCATTTCTACCCCGGCTAACCCATGGAGCAATAACAAAAACTCATGAGCCTGTTCCGAAACCGATTTGCCCTCAATCATCTGAAATTTCAGGAACTTGGATACTGAGTATTTTTCAATACTCAGATCCTCCGTGTTATATTTCTTGTCCAGTTCCTCCCACAGATCCTTGGCGGTCTTGGTGGATGTGCCATAGGCATCGAACAGAACATTCGATAGTGTAGTAAGAATGCACCCATGACACAGACGGTCATGTTCTTTCCACGCATCTGCCATCTTAACCGTCTCAGGATCCGGATTTTGTTCAGATAACTTAGGGCACTCGGATTCCAGAACCGAAATCAGGCCAATCATGGTCAGCCAGATTTTATGCGTTGTTGCCAACGCTTGAAATTCTGACCCCCGAATTTCTCTAGCATACCAGTGAAATGCACACGAGACCGAAACCTCAAATCCGACATTTTTCTTATCACGTTATAACGCTGTCTCTCTAAGATTATTGAAAAATCCGACAATAGCATGCATACAAAAATCTGATTAACCACATATTTCCAAAATAGATTTTCATATGTATGAATCCATATTAACAATGATATTGAGAAATATCCATATTAAGAATATACTCATATACAAGTAAGGAAAAAATCCGGAAACCATCATAACAAACAATGCGACAAAGAAAGAGTAGAGTTAGAAATCACAACCGAAGCGTTCTGTTGTAGGACTCCCCTTAGAGAGACAGCGCCCCTCACTTTACCGGCGCAAAGGGCCTTTACGTGCCGCTCCCATGGTCCGACGGTCCACGCTCGTCGACGGTGCGCACCGTACTTGAGCATCCTCGAAAGCCACCTCCGTAGACGAAACCCGAGATCGAGAGAGAAAAGAGCGTCCTCGAAAGAGAGAAGGGCGCTGAAATGAATCGAGAGAATGTTCGTCAACCACACCCTTGCACTTTAAGAGATACTTAAAGGCACCCGGGCGGTTACGTTTTCGTGAGAGGATAATGGGGCGTACCCCTTGGAATTCAAACGGTTGGTTACAAAAATGACCCGGTCTTTGCCACGCCGCAGCCGCAGCCGCGTCCGCAGCCGCGCCCGAGCGCGAGCCCGGCCCGGCGCGTGCGTGTGTTGTGGTCTAAAGTCCTCTCTATTCTGTTTTCAGACTAGTCTCAGGACTTCCCACATAAAAACCAAGTGTCAGTTTTGTCTCTCCACGATGTAGGACTAAACAGCACCCCACATGGTTGAAACATTGAATTCCAGGAATTGAGATACATTAATACAACTTAATATTGACCATCAAATTGCATCAAACTATCCCAATACATTTAATTCCAACAAACACAACCCTATATGGACATAAGATTATAGGGGTTGTGTTGTGATTAAAAAAGATTACAGGGGTTACGGTGTAATTGAACGAAATTTAACTTAATTGGGAAATGCATATTTGCTCTCTGAAAAGGGTCTGCGAAGATATCTGACATTGACATATTGCCCTTCTGAGTTGTACTCCTACAAATTCTTCACCAGTGGGGGTTCTGAATGGACCAAATACCCACACTTCCATTTTTCTAATATAAATCATATGAGAGATTTTTGCACCATAACCCCTAAATTGGGTACAATTATGTTATAATTCGTATAATCTTTGTAATCGCATCACAATCTTGAAAATTACGCCTCGATCCATGCAGTCTTACTGACTCTTACATCACAAATCTTGAACATGTGCGTATATGTTAAATAAAATAGGATAAATTACAATTTGGGTCCCCATCTATGGGTCCGATCCCAGAATGAGTCTCAATCTTTAAACTCGTGTCCTAAGGTCATTAATGTAAGGAACTTTTTGAGGCTAATGACGAGTATGTCCTTGTTTAAAAGTTGGAACCCAACCCCCATTTCCTTCCCAATAAGGGCATATTCGTCATGAACTTCAAAATTTCCATTTCGTAAATGGTCCTGGGACCCAAATCGTTACAATTTAAATATCGTGACCCATTCCGGGATCGGACCCATAGATAGGGACCCATTCCGAGATCGGACCCATAGATAGGGACCCATATTGTAATTTACTCAATAAAATAAGATTATATTTTGGATCTTGGTGTAATTACAAAGATAGTAAGAGTTATTATGTAATTTGACAAAACTTTAGGGACATAAGTTGAAAATCCATTTATATAAATAATAAGAAATTAGCTTTCCAGTTTTGACGAGGGATAGCATTTATTTTTATCATAAATTAAAGGGGTTTTATCACTGGATTAGCTATCTATGGTTACATCATGAATATATCATTAATTATATCTGTGGATTAGCTATCTATGGTTACATCATGATTATATCATTATTTATATTTACGTCTGCAATACTTATCATGATTCCTCTATTTTCAGCTGATGAAACTTGCCCAATATGCCACAAAACATATTTGGACGCTTTTGGAGAGTATGCAGTTCATTGTCGTGAACTCCCGGGTTTTAAATATATACATGATTTTGTAAGGGATGTCCTTTATGATGTACTCAGACGTGCTGAAGTTGCTTCAAAGAAAGAACCACCTGTGAAATTTTTGATGGATCCGCAAGAGGGGAGATCAACATTCATACCAACAGATGTTTTAATATTTAATTAGGTTGGAGGAAAGCATGCATGTGTTGATTTGACTGGTGTTTCTCCATTAGTGAGTCCGATAAGAAGTGATTTTATTGAGGGATACGGTGCACAGAAAGCTGCCTCAGCTAAAGTTGCTAAGCATGAGAAAGCTTGTATTGAAAATCAATATGTATTCATTCCTTTTGATTTTGACACCTTCGGATTCTCGGCTACTGAAGCGGTAAGGCTCCTCAAAAGGGTCTAAAGAATTATGCATAGCAACATTATGGTTCCCATATCTATAGATGTTGTATTCCGAAGAATTAGATTTTCCGTCCAAAAGGGATTGGCAGCGCAGCTTGTTGCCCATCTCCCAACAATCTCTCTGTAATAGATTTTTATATGATTTTTACTTTTTAACCAAAAAAAATATTTATCCTTTCCTTATCCTTCAAACCAATCAATACATCAGGATCAACCTCTCTTCTTCCCCCTCCACACCCTCGTACCCAAACCCGCTCGCATCTCAATTTGTAAGACCATCATAGTCGTGATGCCTTCCATTGAGCACCTCATCTCCTAGAAGGACGATCACCTGCCCTACCGACTCCCATCCTCCGCCATCATGCATCGTTGAGGACGGAACTCATTATTGGGCCATCATAGAGAATCTCATCACTGACGTCTCCTCCTCCTATGACCCCGATTACCAGGACCTAGATGAATGTTATGTTCTCTATTTTAGCATATGTGGGGTCTTCAACACCGACATCATCAACATTGTGATCCTCATAAATGAATCATTCGTCGATAATCTAATAGAGACCTTCAAAGAATTCATCTCATGTATCGATCGACCTTAGACATGGTCCAATCGTGGTTGTCAGTGAGCTCCAGGTCGACATTGATCTCCACCAAGGCATCGATGGCGGTGAGGTAGCTTTAACCATAACCTGAGGCCACTGGTGGAAGAGAGAGAGGAAACGGAAGTAGTGGGAAGAGGAGAAGGAAGAAGAGAAGGATGTCGAAAAATAAGCACAATTCAAAGTTGAACTCTTTTTTTCTTATGTGGTTTAATTAACTTGAGAAGAGTTAAATTGACGGTAAAAATCATGATGCAAGAGTTAGTAAGTTTGTAAGAGCCTTCAGGGTAAATATGAAGATGTCAAAGATTGTAGCATAATTACACGAGTTTATAGTGATCATGATAAAAAAATCCCTATATATTATTTGCAATATTAAATGTTCACAAATCTCATAAAGGGAAGGTTAGAAAGTCAAGGGAGTTGTTGAGTCGACATGATGTGATGTTTCCAAAAGCATATTTTTCAGCACTAGTGGTAGTTCATAAGATTCCATCTAAATCGATCATATGTCCCTTTGGAAATAGCCAAAAATAATATATAAATACAAGACGAAAGGACAATTGCTCTGTGCATATTTTTCATCATATTTTTATTTTTTTTGAAAAATATCATCATGTATTTTCATCACTATATCTATCTTATACCCTCTATGCATAACATAATTGTAACGGTTTTAGAACTGTTGTAATCAGCATGTTCTGGATGGAGGGTATAGGAGTTTCAGTTTCTACCGAAATTGCAATGTCATATTATATGGATATAATGATGAAAATGCAGTGTGGTATTTTCTCAAAAAAATAAAAAAGGCAAAAATTGTCCATGAAGTAGCTAAGGTTAACTACTGCATGGAATAGCTTCCCTTTCTTCTAAATACACATATTTTATTATTATAATTACTATTATTAATCACCAACATCAACATCGGTTGATGGAGCTTTGATCTTGCAATCAATAATAACAACTCAAATGAGGAAACTAAATGGAAAAAACATAACTAGTAATAAAACTACAAAGTCATACTAGCATAATCCACAAGGTGTACATAATTTACGCGAAAACCCTCCTTCACCGAAGGATAAAAACCACGATGCAAGTCTTATTTTTCTTCTCTGTGAAAAATAACAAAGGGTTGAGGTGAGTTACATAAGAGTAATCAAGTGGATAAATAGATCTTCACCCATTATCGATTTACCCATAAGACACAACGACAAAACAATAAATATATTACGCTTTGTAAAGAGAGAGAGAAAAGCGGAAAGTCTCCTTAAGATCTTAAATAGAACTTCGTGTCGATTAAGATATAGAGTAATAGAGGGTTGATCCTGTAAGATTAAAAAATTGTAAAAATATGAGAGCAATGAGTCTGGATCATTAAATTATATTGATTAATCGAATGGGAAGAGAATAGTAAAATCTAATAATCCAAACACACTACTCTCTCACGCTCTCACATTTCTTTAGCTCTCACAAGATTAATCCTCTGGAGGAATAAAGCCATTCAAAGCTCCAAAGGACAGCTTGTCAATAACAAATTTAAGGAGACATTGAAAGGCTACTTCGTACCTGTCACGCTCTACCATCTTTTTAAAAAAATAAAAATAAAAAGACAGGTCAAATACAAGGTTTCCATGCCATCAGTATATAAATATATTTTCAAAGATAACAATTTAAAATGGTCAAAAGATCATCTCTGGAAAATAGGTGTGCGTGTTTGCCTGTTTAATTAAATCTTAATATATATAAAAAAAAGATGGTCATAGATTTCTTATCAGTTTCTCTGCATTAATTATTTGCCTGCTCGGCTGTTCTTACCCATTTTCTGATATTTATATAATCCGTGGGAGAGGAATAAACTGTACCTTGATTCCTGATAATCATATAATTTTCTGAGTTCATCGAAACTTTTTTTCTTTTTTTTTAAAAAAAAGAAAGATGGATACAACGGGACGTGTCGTCTGAGTTGTATTTATTCTTGTTTTGTAACTATGATCCTTAGGCATTGACCTGATGATACAGAAAATGCAGACGTTATCGTTTATATATGTAAATTTATTCATAAATACGCCATCCTTATACATGCACAAGTCTATATTTAGAGATGATGCACGCACGAGCACTACTGGAAAATTAAGTATTAACGTTGGGATATTAGCGGCGGTCAGTCATATGTATAAGTACGAGAGAAAAAACAAAGTATGGGTGAAAGTAGGACATAGATCGTCTGTTGCAGTGGGAAGCCGAGCAAAGTCTCCAGTATCCGTTTGAGCCGCTCGATTTTGATCAAGAGGTTCACGCCATTTAGAACCTTTTGGGCCGGTACCATGCAAAATCACGTAAACCGTTCGATCAAGATCGAGCGGCTCAAACGATTATTGCAGACTTTGCTGAGCTTCCCACTGCGGCAGACGATCCATTTCCGTGAAAGTAAAAGTATGTGCATGCATAAGAATAACAACATTAGCGTAGAGCAAAGAATGCACTGCTGCTTTCTGAGTTATCGGACGAGAGATGATGAACACAGAGAGATAAATGATAAGTGATTTATCTCTCATTCTTGTCCAATTGGTTTGAAAGATATTACATAAATAAATATTGTAGACAAATATATATATATATAAGGAGTGATCCTATGAGAGCAAAAAAATGTGAGAGCATGAGAGCATGCATTCTGGACCACATGATCTTGTCTTCTCTCTTCTGACCTTCTCTCTCCTGGTTGAATCATGTGGTTCAGAATGCATGCTCTCATGCTCTCACAAATTTTGGCTCTCATATGATCACTCCTATATATATATATATATTGAGTATTTATTCTAATGTGTCTTGATCTTGGAATAAGTGGATATTATCCCACATCCAAGTTTCAGTTCAAATAATTCCAACCTTTCAAAACTCGGGTGCAATTTGGATACAACGAGGTTTAATGCACTACAAAAAATTTGAAATATGATAACGAATCATTTACTTTTTCATCGGCATATCTTTTGATGTTAGATATATAATGGCGATTCAACAAATATTTATCATTACTAAATTATCTTTTATTTTTGTAATTCACAGTTATATGAATATAAAGTTGTTAATAAAGGTTCAAATAACGACGATCATCCATCGGCTTTTTCATTAAAAAATTTTAAGTAAATTACTTCCTGAACTATACACCCAATTTCAATATCATATCCAAACTTTAAAGTGTAACAATGTGATATCTGAATTTTAAGATTTCTCTCAATACGGTCCTTGATTATTGAAATTTAGTCGACTATTTTATTTTTCTATGCTTAAATATTAATAGTCAAGGACCACAGTCAGACAAATCTTAAAGTCTTGATATCATATAGTTACATTTTTAAGTTAGTCTATTATATTGAAATTAGTTGTATAGTTCAGGGGCCTTTTGTAATTTACTTTAAATATTTTATTAATAATTTATAACTTAGCAATAATTAGAAATATAAAGTCAATGGATAACCATTGTTATATATTCGATTTCTATAACTACATCAAAAACTATGATATTCATTATGGGTGTGTTTGGTTACCGGGTTATCCCAAGTTAAATTGGGAGATGTTGAATCGTTTTTGTGTTTTGGTGTTTGAATAGAGGGTTAGGGGTTGAGTGGCTTTGTTGTGATGTGATTCTATTGAAGTTTGGAAAAGTGAGTAGAAATTAATTAGTTTATAATTTTAGATGATATGATTGTATAATATATTATTTTTTGATGGAATGAATGAAAGAAAAATAATTTATTTAATGTTTAAATAAAGAAGGGAGAGTGAGCCCCACAAGTGAGAGAAAAAAAGGGTTTTGGAGGGAAACTCCCAAAGTGGATTAACCCCCAATCCGAATGGCAAAGCTAATTTTACGAAGAATAATATCTGTAATTATATATTTAATTACATATGCAATGACAATTAATACTAAATTTTTAGTTATCAAGTTGTGTAAATTTATTCTGTTATAGAGAAAAATGGTCCTAATAATTTGTTGCATTCGAGTCAATTGAACTAATTGACAACTATTTAAAATGCTTAAAATGCCAGTCCTCCAATCCTATAAATCACCCTCACACATTGTGAATGTTAAAAGAAAAACTATGTATGTGTTCGTTATAAGAAAATTTAGAATCAGAATTTTCTAGTAAAGTACATCTATTACAACATTTGAACATCTTAGAAATATATTTGAGTCATCATCGGAAAATACTCATTTACAAACTAGACCCCTTAGAAATCACCACAAAGCATAAGCTCAAATTGTCTTATAATAATGTTTTTGCAATGGAACCGGACACCGAACCAGAAATATTATCGAAATGATCGGATCGGATTGAATTATGCAATCGAACCGATTTAACTGGATGATAATATCATCATTATTTAAAGCCAGGTTAAATCAGACCGATGAGAAAAAAGTGGTTGAACCGACTAATTAAACCAAAATATACACTTAAATATACTTGAAATAGAAGTAAAATACATATGCGATGTATATATTTCACACTATACATAAAATATTTTTCCGTATGCATCATCAAATACCATACATATCATATATATATATATATATATATATGAGGAAAGGGAAGCTACAACATGATGTAGCTAACCTTAGCTACGTCAGGGGCATTTTCGTCCCTTTATTTTTTTTCGAAAATACCACCGTAGATTTGCATAACTATATCCCTCTAATATATCATTCAAATTTCGTCAGAAACAGAGACTCCTAAAGCCTCCATCCAGACAGTCATTTTTTAACGGTTACAGATTTGCTGTATTTTACCTGTTCTAGATGGAGGTCGTAGGAGTCTCTGTTTCTGACAAAATTTGAATGAAATTTTAGAGGGATATAGTTATGAAAATCTACGGGCCGGATGAGATTGATTTAGTCGTTCTTTCTCGGCTCGCTCCAATTTATGAGGAGCCGGGTGATATTTTTGAAAAAAATAAAAATAAAGGCATGAAAATGCTCCTGATGTAGCTAAGGTTAGCTACATCATGTTGTAGCTTCCCTTTCCTCTCTCTCTCTCTCTCTCTCTATATATATATATATATATATATATAGGGAAAAATGGGGCTGACCCCTAGGGGTAGCCAACATAGCTGCCCCACCCCATTTTTCACAAAAAAAATTTATTTTTTTGGGAAAATATCACCATGTATATTCATCCCTATATCCCTCCTCTATGTCATTCGAATTTCGTCAGAAACAGAGACTCCTACGACCTCCATCCAGACGTCATTTTTTTAACGGTCGTGGGATTTTTTAAATCATCCCTGTCTAGATGGAGGCCGTAAGAGTCTCTGTTTCTAACGAAATTCGAATGGCATATAGGAGGGATATAGGGATGAATATACAGGATGATATTTTTCAAAAAAAATAAAAAAATTGCCGAAAAATGAGGCGGGGCAGCCATGTTGGCTGCCCCCAGGGGGCAGCCCAATCAACCCCATATATATATATATATATATATATATATAGGGAATGGGGAGCTTGCACCATGACGCAACCAAGTTCCATGCACCAGGATCCTTGACCATTGGATCAAGATCCACCCAAGGGCTGTGATCAAACCTCTTTCCCCCAGAAAAAAATGCCATTCCCGACGCAAAAGCTGCCCGAGCATGTGAACAGTGCCCTTTCTCCCTCCCATTTCCCTGCCCGTGCTTTCCCTTCCTTGTATCTCTCCGCAAACCTCCTCACTGGTCTCCCAACCATCTCCTCTGTCGATCCCTCCTTCTCTCACGTATGGTCAGGATGCGTGGGACGACACGTGACCCTCTCCGCTCTCCAATGCCCATCTCCAGCGAGAAGTCCGCTGAGACCCTCCATCTCTCGCCGGCAGTAAACTCTTGCGAGGACTTCCACCGCACCCCTCTCCCTTTTGAAGGTGGAAATCTCCTGTGAGAAGTCTACCGCACACCTTCCCCTCGCCACCATCCTTTCCCTCTCCTCCGTTCAGCTACCCAGTGTGCCCTCCCTCTACCTAACAGATAAGCCCCATTGTTGGCAGTATCCAGTTTACACAGAGAATGGATTCTGGGAATCATAACAGCACACTCTTTAAACAGTTAAAATCATTAGCTTTAATATTTAGATTGGGAATCTTAGTGGTACCCCGATAAATATTTTCCGAGTTCTCACATCTTGTTGCAAAGCTGAGCAAAGCAATCCCTGATTCAGATCTTCACATCTTGTAACTTGATGCACTTTCTAATATGGATAGGTATTCATATCAAGGAAAATTGATATGTTGTCGGACAAGAACTCCTGTGAGACCAAAGGTTGAAGAACCAATTATGCAAGTAAAGAGTTAAATTCAACTACCTTAACATGAATTTTCTTTCAATATTCACATGAAAAAATTATCATGAAAATTGAAAAATATGTCTACAATAATAAAAAAAATAATACATGATTAAACTGACAAATATGAACAGTAATAAAAAAACATGATCCAGCACAAGACATGCAGTTAGGTTTGAAAAGAGTCATTTAAAAGAAAAGAAAAAATACCATAATTTTTTATGAAACAAATCCTATTATAAACAAGGATGGCTAGATAAATCAACAATAATATCCTGGCTAAATAAACACATCCCAGAGATCCAAAGTTTCATCTTGATGTTTCCTTAATTTGAATTTATCTACCATCAACCATTTATGCAGGTTTACTATTAGGAAGGAAAATATATGTTTCCTGTTCATTTCATAAAATTACGAGGATTTGCATCAGTGGCATTACAAATAGAACTTATATTGCCTAAAAATTATGAGGGTATGAAGAAGATCAAAGAAAAAAAATCAAAGGAAAAATATCTCTCATGGTAAAAGCTAACGGATGCCCAAGAAAATACGAGAGATTTAAATCTGACATAAAATATTTCCATTGCCAGAGAGAAAGAAATAACATGTTCTTATGGAAGAAAAGAGCATTACCAAATGACATGTCAATAAAAGGTAATCATATTTACTTTTAAATTATTGAAATAGCTACTTTTGAGTATGTTGTTAAGATATTAACTAAAATCTTCTTCTTTTCAAGCAGGAGCATTGTTTACTTAAAAAAAGTGGTATCAACGTTTACAGCAAATAAAAGCACGTGCCTAGGGAGTTTGCTTGCCAAATCGGGGGATTGTGGTAATGTGCTGCTGTTAGATCGGGAAGCTATCTTTTTTTGTAATGTGCAATTACCGAATGGTTGCAATGTGCTACAATTAGTTTTTTTGTAGAATGTGCTGATGTTAGTTTCTATGTATGTGTTATTGTTAGATCGAGGAAGAGTTGACAAATTTTTTGTATTGTGATACAGTTTGATTTTTTTGTAAAGATCTGTTGGATTTTCTGTAATATGCTATGGATAGATCAGGATAATGCTATTGTTACATCAATGTGTTATTAATTTGGACTTCAGCATTATGGCAACAGTGGGTAATGGAGATTTCCTAAGATATTGAAAAAAATCACATCTAGATGTTATCAACTTGGACTTCAACACATTGCAACAGTGAGGTAATGGAGAACATGAGAAGTCCAAAGACTGATGAAAATAGCTTTCCAAGTATCAATTACATATACCCACGCTCTTTCTTACTACTGCGTCATCTCGATTGGAAGACATTGAAAATGCAGGTCTTGATCATCGCCGGACATATCGAGTGTTATTCTGAAGTCCATCCTTTCACTAAATGCATGTATAATAGTTGATAATTGGTCTAAGATTATTTCATCGAAATGGTCGCTTGGTATAATAACCAAAGTAAACATTTAAAATCAAGCAAAATGAAGATGTGCTAATACATCTGAACATAGTAATCTCGAAACACCATTTCACCCCTCAACATTACAACATGCTCACGTATTCACTAATATTCCAGAGTTTCAACATAGATTTTACTTCCAAAAAATTTAACAAGAAAGCATTCAAATTGCAGGCGTATGGATTTAATTCATGAATAAAACACTAACATTTCGTACCTGCTCTTCAAAAACTCAAATCCAATCTCTGGCAGTGATAAATTCACCATCGATATAGAATCTTACAGATTGGACAACTTTCTAGGATGTAAAAGTATCCAACATCTGTGAGTAATATAACAAGCATTCATTCATATATGCGAGATCATTTTTTTCAAACAGAACATAGTTCTAAAAAGCATCAATGCTTGTTTCGGTTTAACAAGCAACCGAGTAATGATTCAATCTGCACACCAACACATCAATGCATCTTTTTAAAAACTCTCCAATAAAACGTGATTCCAAAAAATGTACAAATAGATAAAAAACATACAATTGACATCAAAAACATAGTTCTAAAAATTCCCAATGAGGCTCCTCTCTGTGACGAGTTTCTAGACGTCCTCTTGATGGCAATTGTCACGGTTTAGATCTCTCATGAATCCTCTGGAAACAACACCGAATACTCCAGCCCCAAGTCGCTTCTCGTCACTAAACTGATCGATCACGGATGAGAGGTGATTGAATGCAAATCTACCAGGGCCACCCGCCTTATTGAACTCCTCTTCCGTAGAAGCAACCTCATGTTCTTTATGGGCGATTGATGCTTCCTTCCAGATACTATTATTTCTGCAAACATACCATATAAGAAAATAATGAAAAAACAGATGCAGTTGCAAAACCAACTCCAATGAGAATCATGGCCACAATGTGCCATTTTTTTCATGCAACAAGATCTCCTTGTCCACCCGAATCTCCTCTTTCAGAATTAAAGCTAATGATGTTAAATGTTTAAATACTATACTATTAAGATTCCAAACCCATTCTCTATATAAACTGGATACTACTAACAATGGGACTTACATGTTAGGTAGAGGGTGGCACACCGATGCGGTAGACTCCTTGCAGTAGGTTACCGCCGGTGAGAGGGAGAGGGGTGCAATAAACTCCTCGGCGAGAGATGTAGGGTCTCAGCAGACTTCTCGCCGGAGGTGGGTGTTGGAGAGCGGGGAGGGCGTGTGTCCTTGCCCCGACCCGACCGTCAGTGAGAGAGGGAGGGACCAACGGAGGAGATGGCCGGGAGGCCAGTGAGGTTTGCAGGGAGATGGAAGGAAGGGAAAGCACGGGCAGGGAGATTGGAGGGAGAAAGGGCGTTGTTCACAGTCTCGGGCAGCTTTTGCATCGGGAATGGCATCTTTTCTGGGGAAAAAGGATTGATCACGACCCTTGAGTGGATCTTGATCCAATGGTCAAGGATCCTGGTGCATGGAACTTGGTTCCACCATGATGCAAGCTCCCCATTCCCATATATATATATATATATATATATATATATATATATATATAGGGGGCTTATCCAATGGGCCCAGTGCCCATTTGAGACGAGATGAGCCCACTCATATTTTACCAATATTTTCCATCATTTTGAGTTCAATGCTTATTTATTTACAGTGGTTATATCATATTCTTACTATTAGTAACTATTTTCATATAAAGAAGATCTTAGATTCATGAGAAATGGTCATTAGTAAGAATAAAAATGAGACTAGTAATACAAATATTAATACAATCACTTTGTATGAAGTTAAGGTTTTTTTCCTGAAAATAGTTACTAGTAGTAAGAATATGATATAACACTTGTAAACAAATAGCTATTAAGCTGAAAAAGATAGGAAATAATGGTAAAAAATGAGTGGGCTCATCTCATATCAAATGGGCACAGGGCTCATTGGATAATTTCCCTATATAGGGGCACAGGGCTCATTGGATAATTTCCCTATATATATATATATATATATATATATGGAAAAAATGGGGTTGTCCCCTAGGGGTAGCCAACATGGCTGCCCCCACCTTATTTTTTGCAATTTTTTTTATTTTTTTGGAAAAATATCACCATGTATATTCATCCCTATATCCCTCCTATATGTCATTCGAATTTCGTCAGAAACAGAGACTCCTATGGCCTCCATTCAGACGTCATTTTTTTAACGGTCGCAGGATTTTTTTAAATCGACCATGTCTGGATGGAGGCCGTAGGAGTCTCTGTTTCTGACAAAATTCGAATGACATATAGGAGGGATATAGGGATGGATATACATGATGATATTTTTCAAAAAAATAAAAAAATTTGCCCAAAAATGAGGCAGGGCAGCCATGTTGGCTGCCCCCAGGGGGCAGCCCCATCAACCCCTATATATATATATATATATATATATATAGGATATATTTCTAATGAGGTGCACCTTTCCTGGATGCATGGAAAGCCACATCAATTTAAGCATTTATTCTATTTATTTTACACATTCTAACTCCATAAATTTAGTACTAAATATTAACATAATATGTATATCATGAAAGACTTATAAAAATATTAATATATTTGACATTAAATGTTTGTTACAATATGGATGGTATATTTTACATAACTGTATTATCATCATTATTTTACAATATGTAGTTCAAATTTACAATATTCTTACGTAATTTACAAATTTGGTAGTGGCTTTCTGAATTTCAGGAAAGACCCACCTCATTAGAAGGGCTCCCTATGTGTGTGTGTGTATGTACCAGATGCTCTATAAAATAACAACAGTTTAATTATAATTAAACCCATTCCATGCAAAAACAAAGTTGTGTTAGATTAGTTATTTAGAAGTTTGAGATAGATAAGCAATGGTCATAGGTCAACTCTCATTGGTAACTTTATTTTAAAATAAATTAAAAATTATGATTAAATCGGGTTAAAATAACCAGCATATCAATTAAAATTTGAGCATTCGAATCGAACCGATTAACAGATGAATCCGATCCATTTCGGTGAGGTCCGCTTTTCAAAACATTGCTTACGACTATCCGAGGGAAACTGTATTTTTCAGATATTAATCATCCCGAGTTAAAAAAATACAAGTATTCTTGCAAAAGAAAATGATAATATATATATAGAGAGGAAAATGGGGCTGCCCCTAGGGGGAGCTAACTTAGCTCCCCCGTCCTATTTTCTTCAAATTTTTTATTTTTTTGAAATCTTTTTCCGTGAATATTCATCACTATATTCCTATATTATGTCATAAAAATTTCGTGTGAAACAGAGACTCCTACGGCCTCCATCCAGACAGTCATTTTTTTTAACGGTAACAAGATTTTTTAAATCGACCCCGTTTGGATGGAGGTCGTAGGAGTCTCTGTTTCACATGAAATTTGAATGACATAATATAGGTATTTAATAATGAATTTACACGGTTTTAGATTTCAAAAAAATAAAAAAATTTGTGAAAAAGAGGCGGGGGGAGCTAAGTTAGCTCCCCCTAGGGGGCATACACATTTTACCCATATAGAGGAAAATGGGGCTGCCCCCTAGGGGGAGCTAACTTAGCTCTAGGAGTCTATGTTTCACATGAAATTTGAATGACATAATATAGGTATTTAATAATGAATTTACACGGTTTTAGATTTCAAAAAAATAAAAAAAATTTGTGAAAAAGGGACGGGGAGCTAAGTTAGCTCCCCCTAGGGGGCATACACATTTTACCCATATATATATAGAGAGAGAGGTAAATGGGGCAGCCCTATTTTACCCATATATATATATAGGAGATATTTCCAATGAGGTGCACCTTTCCTTGGTGCATGGAAAGCCCGCCATCCTAGCCATCCATAGCCAATCTAATGGTTATCATTAATGGCTCGTTATCTATATTTTTTAATTGTCGAAAAACCCATTATGGTCATTTTGGTATATTCTATGTTTAGAATGCAACAAAATATCTCCTAAATCATCTCACATCTCTCTCTCTCTCCTCTCTCTCTCTCTCTCTCTCTCTCTCGACGACTCTCTCTCTTGTCTCTCTCTCGACGACGGCATGTGGGAGGAGGCTGCTCCGACGTCCTCCATCGCCCCCCAACAGATCACGTTCACCTACATCGCGAAGATCATCGATGACGGCATGTGGGAGGAGGTTGGTCGATTCCACAGGTTCAAACGTTGGAGATCGTGCTGGTGGATGTGAAGGTAAGCGGGGAGGGGAGGAGAAGGTTGAAGGAGTGCGTGAATGGAGGTGTGTGGGCGGAGGAGGACGTGCATGGAGGAGGTGGGTCGTGGAGGAAAAGGGTGGAGGAGGTGCGGGTAGAGAGGATGCTGGAGATGGAGGGCGTGCCCAGGTCTTTACAATATAATGACCTATTTTGCAATCTCGAGTTTTTTTTTACAATCCCATATCGTATTTTACAATAACATATCATCTTTTTACAAATTTCAGACTGTTTTTTTACATTTATACGCGTGGAGGAGGTGGATCATGGAGACGACGGTTGAAGGAGTGCGTGAATGGAGGTGTGTGGGCGGAGGAGGATGTGCATGGAGGAGGTGGGTCGTGGAGGAGAAGGGTGGAGGAGGTGCGGGTAGAGAGGATGCTGGAGATGGAGGGCGTGCCCAGATTTTTACAATATAATGACATATTTTGTAATCTCGAGTGTTTTTTTACAATCCCATATCGTATTTTACAATATAAATGGCATATTTTGCAATCTCAGACTGTTTTGCAATCTCGAGTTTTTTTTACAATCTCAGATCGTATTTTACAATTGCATATCATTTTTTACTAACTGTGATCTTATTATACAATGCAGGATGCAAAATTACAACAGGGATTCGAATTTTACAAAGATACTTGGCATTTGTGAAAAGCGCACATAATAGGATCAGATGGATTTACAATCTTCATACAGATTTTACAAAACGTCCATGATCTTTTACAATAGTGTTATCAAAGTTACAATTATTATAATATAAATATTACTAATTGTGATTTTATTTTACAATGCAGGATGCAGTTTTACAATATCAAGCGGAATTTTACAAAAAAACTTGCTATTCTACATTGCGCGAAAATGCTACCATATTGGCGAAAATTCAGTAACTAAAAGGCAACAAAAAATACCAAATCAAACACGCTAAAAATGGAAAAATATAAAGACGAAATAAATTTCAAATTCGAAATTAAATTCAAATTTAAAACGAAAATGTATGGACTAAAATACCCTTTTGGATGAAGAACCGCTAGATCGAGATCTAATGGATCTCGTGATGGGCTTTCCATACACCCAGGAAAGGTGCACCTCATTGGAAGGGCCCTCTATATATATATATATATAGGAAATATTTCAGATGAGGTGCACCTTTCCTTGCTATATGGAAAGCCACTAATATTGGCCGTCTGATCTGCATCTACGGCCATCATCTGTCCATATTCAATCATGCGAAACCACGCTAAACCATCTCAAAAAACCACTCCCGGTTTTCTATATTTAGCAAATCAGTGGCGTTATGACTCAATCACTCTCCGAATTTCGCTGATTTTTTTATTAACTATCCCTTAAATTACGGAAATTGGTTTTATACTAATTTTAATTCACTTTTCTAACGCATATGCTTTTCCATCCACATTCGATCTTCAATCCATGGACGATTCCTATTCTTCAGCAAGCGATGATTCTGCATCGGAGTTTATGTCTAACTTTTATGAAGAAAGATGCCAGGTTATTATAGTATATTTATATGTTGTTCTTCAAAAAATATTTCGATTTGATGTATATAGTTATTTTTTGTAACAGGAAAATATCACTGAAGATTCAGATCATCTCAATTCTGATATCGGTTCTCTCTCCTCAGGTATTGTTTTTATTATACAAATTTTTCATTTTACTAGTATTAATATGATTTTTATCTAATCATTTCATCTGTTCTTCAAATTGTTCTCAAGTTATGCTAAATTGTACTACATTTACAGTTATTGCCAATAAACGTGGTTTCATTTAATTTGTTGTCTTGATATACATTTGACATTATACAATAATACATGCCTATATTTTATTATTATTCGACATATTTTACAATATATTCATTTAATATGATTTATATAATTTCACGATCCATTGTACAATATTTGATTGTATTATGCATTATGTTAATTTATTTTACTATTTCTTAATATAATTTACACAATATTTTCATTCTTTGTATTATACCAGTACATTTTTTACGCAGTAATTAATATCATATTCCATTGTAAAATATTAATCTGAATTGTACATTTTATTGCTCTATATTAATTTTTCTTAGTTTAGTTTACGCAATCTCACTTTCTTTGTATTTTAGCAGGAACTCTATGGGGTGCCATACGTTCCAGAGATATTGCACAAGAATGTCTTCCAAATATTGAGGTAATGAGATTCCACATAATCCTTTTTTTGAGTAAATTTTTTATTGTGTCATTTTTATATTAGGATATTGGAGAAAAAATCACATATACAGAGTGCCTAGCAACTGATGCATCATTTTCAGGTAATATTATTAATATGTGAATTTAATAATTATACAAACAATATATATTCATGGTTCCTGAAGTTATTATTGTTAATATTTTTCAATACTTTTCGATAAATCTGGGAAAAACATCATTAGTTTTAACACGTTTTTCATTTTTATTTAAAATAATGCAGTTGATCCAAGTTCCCCAATCGCAAACTGTTCTAGTTATCAGCATATACCCACTGTTGGTATGGTTTTTGGTTCCATTGAACACGCATATAATTTTTATGAAGCTTATGCTACAAGAGAGGGTTTCAATGTACGCAAAAGTAGCACAAGACATAGAGTTGATAGAGTAACTAGAAACAAGACACTGGTGTTTAAGAGTTTTGTATGTTGGAAAGAAGGAAAATCAAGAGCTTCCTCATCAACAAGAGATGGTTTCTTAGTTGACAGTGATTGTAGCGATGAAAGTATATTTGAAAGATCGGAGAGAGCTGTTGGTGTTGTTCGAACTGGTTGTAAGGCCATGATGTCGGTTAAATATAGGTTTGTTGATCATGACTGGATAGTGGTTTGTTTCAATGAAGAGCACAATCATAACCTTGTATCCCCCAGCAAACGGCTATATCTTCGTGCCAATAGAAAGTTCTCTAAAGCTGCTAAAATGCTTATCAAGTCCATGACTGATGTTAATATTCCTGCCTCAAAACAATCGGCATTTTTGGATAACGGTTTCATTACAAACAACAAAGTGGGTGGCATTGTGCGTGATATATACAACCTTAACAGGGATGAGAGAAGACGTCGTGATGGTTTGGATGCAAAACTTGTGTTAGATCTCTTTGATAACTGTAAAAAGTTGACCCCTGAATTTTTTTACTCTTATCAAACTGACGAGGACAATAGGCTCACACATTTATTCTGGGCTAACAGTGTATCCATCGAAGATTACAAGGTTTTTGGTGATACAATTTCGTTTGATACGACATATAGAACAAATGAATACAAATTAATATTTGCATCTTTCTGTGGAGTTAACCACCATGATTGTTTAATTTTTTTTGGCAATGCATTTATCAACAGAGAAACAACAGAAAGTTTTACTTGGTTATTTAATCAATTCCTTGATGCTGTTAGAAAACACCCTATTTCTATAATCACTGATGAAGATCCAGCAATAGGTGCTGCAATCCGTATTTCATTTCCCAACACTGTTCACAAGTTTTGTACATGGCATATTATGGCAAAGCTGAAACTTAAACTGGGTAGACTGAAGGAAATTGTCAAGGCTCTTAAAACATTCAGCCGGCTTGTATGGCGGAGTGAGTCTATTGATCAATTTGAAGATGGTTGGTCAGCAGCCATTTCTGAGTTTGGATTGAGTGAGAATAAATGGTTAGCAGAGAAGTATGAAATAAGACAGAAATGGATAGATGTATATACAAATGACACATTCTTTGCTGGGATGCGTAGCACTCAAAGGAGTGAAAGTATGAACTCATTTTTACAAAATTCTATTACTAAACAGAACACTCTTTTAGAGTTTGTTTCTAAATTCCAGACAGCCATCCAGAGGTTAAGAGAACGTGAGAATGATATGGACCATGATTCAAAGACTAGAAGGCCTAAGTTAAGAACTAAATGGACTTTGGAAGAACAAATGGTTGATGTTTATTCGAAAAGGATTTTTTACAAGTTTCAGAAAGAGTTAAAGGAGTTAATGATGTTAAACGTTCGTGTTTCTGAAATAAAAGATGGATCGACATGTTACAATGTTTCATCAATCGATAAGTCTGTTAGTGATAGAATAGTTTCTGAAATTCATCAGACTGATTATCTATCTTGTGAATGCAAAAAAATGAAATTTCAAGGAATACCATGCAGGCATTTACTTGTTGTTATCAAGTTCAGAGGAGATTCATTTCTTTCAAGTTCTTTTATCATGCCCAGATGGACCAGGAATATTAAGAGTTCTGGGAATTATCCAATCTACAACCAAAATCCCCAACATGAAAGGTCTGGACAGTTAAACGATATATGTTCTCAGATTGTTGCTGAAAGTAGCGTAGAATATGATGATATTTTCTTTCTCGTAAAAGCAAAGCTTTTGAAATTGCTCGAAGAAGTTCATAGTTTAAATTCAAAAAAAAGATTAGCAAATGTATCACAGGATCAATCTTATTTGGAAAATCATGATAATAATAACCATGTACTTGTCCCTGTTACTGCAAAAACAAAAGGTAGTGGAAGGGGAGGAAGACCAAAAGGCTCAGGCAGTCGCCGAATTTCTCAACAAGAATTAAAAAGGAATAGAGGCAGACAATGCAAAGCTTGCATGAAGTATAATGTTGGTCATGATTCTAGGAATTGTCCTTCAAACAAGGTCCAAGCAACTTCAGACTGGTATGCAGGGTTAAGCTGTTTATTATTTTTGTTTTGTTTTGTTGTTTATATAACCTAAAATTTTTTTCGCAGCGATGATTCAGGACAGGCAGATTCACAATAAATATATTGCAAAGTACTTAAATGCGAGGGGGTATATTTTTAACTGACATTTTGGTTACTTTATAAATTTTTATTCGTCTCTTTAGATTTAATATTTCCTTATTACAGAGTTTAACCAGTACAACATATTCAGATATGACATACGTAGTTGTTTTTAAAAAATATGTTTGATTTACTGATGTATTCTGCTTTTTCTTTGCAGGATCTTATTGATCAACCTGGAAGAGGTCATAGTTGCAGCTATTTTAGAATATAGACCGATGTTTAAAGACACTTTCAATTTATTTTTTTCCATATAACAGTGTGTTGACTGTTATATATTTATTGCATGATCTGATGTTAATCAAACGATTGGTAGTTATTTTTGTTTTCATGTGATTAGTTTTTCTGGAAACATTTGAATGTAATATATATGACTGAATTAGTCAAACATTGTATGTTCCATATTGGCTATTGTTCAGTATTATTATCTCACAAAAAGTTTTGTGGTTGTCAAATAATACATCGTTTGGATTCAAAAAAAGATTAACAAAATATATATAACTCTTCGAAATATTTGTTGATAATGATTATGTTAGCAAGTTAATGAAAAAGATTGTCTAAGCGACACAACTTTCAAAACTTAATGTAAAATAACTTAATTTATTGTATAATACGATACATTATTGTGCAAAACAAAATATTTATTGTAATATTTAGATAGTTTATTTATGAGGTGTGATTTACGTGGATTTATTTTGTTCAAATTGTAACGCTATCTGATTATTTGATGTTATTTTCAAAATTAAAGGAATATATTATTTTATAAAAGTTCTTCATTCTAATTAACTTAATTCTTCATACCAGATCCATATATCCTTAAGAATGCAAGTCAAAAGATTATACAGATAGCAATATATTTAAGACCATGATAATGCATTCATTGATCTGTATACTTGATATCTCATTTTGAACAAAATCATTTTTTTACATGTTAACACAAGGTTGTTACAATGTAAAAACGACTGTCTTCCATGTAAAAAATATTATCTAAGTGAAACAATGTTCCCAATTTATTGTACATTAAATGAACATATTGTGTAACAACTTTCATTATTGTACACAGTAATAAACTTATTGTAATATATAGTTAATATATATGAGGTTATACAGATCCATAACAGTCGAAGTCAGAGGTTTATACAGATATCAATATATTTAACACCAATATAATGCTTTCATTGATTTGTATATTTAATATGTATAATGATTTACGTATAATGGGTAAATATCAAATATTGGATTTTTACATTGATGTGTTAAACAATCAATATCAGTATTGAAGTCTTGTTTAAGTTATATGCATATTACAATCAGAAGAACATCACAAAATACAATTCATGCATAAAAAACTTAAAAAAAGACGTTATATGGCTGAATTATCTAAGGTAAATAAATTAAACTAAACAAAATTGTTCAGCATTCCATGAAATACCTATAAGTACAACATTGTTCCAGGAAATACTTATAAACAAAAAAAACTAAATATTGTTTCAGGAAAGTAAATTTCAACACTATTAAACATATATGAAATATGTCTTGATGTTGTTTTGAAAACAACATGCATCATCAGCTCTCAATTAATTTCCAGCTTCATTGTCAACGTGTCCGCATGTCAAAAGAGTACATGCAATTTCGGCCCTGAACCTTGGAATGTCCTCAAAGCTGAAGTCCAAAGCCCTTCCTTCACACAAGTATTCCATTGTCTTCATCACGTAGACTCCGCAATCCAAGCTGTGAGGAGGTTGTTGCGGGCTGTCAACCACATATATTATATCCCAATCATTCATTATTTCGTCCACCAAGACCATGCCAAAGCATTCGCACATCCATCCATGCTATAAAAAATATTGTTAAATTCCTTCATAACCAAAAGATTGATTTAATGTAAAAATGTAGAAAATACACATACCCATTTTTGTGCATCCTTTTTGTGAATTTTTGATCCTCTCATGTAGTTATATGCATAGAATTTCCTCGCCGTGAAGTCTGCGAGCAGGAGATGCCAGTGATTCTTGGTGTGTATAACTGTGAAAACCTTAGATAATCCAACCAGCCTTTCATCTTCAAGTTCATGAAGGCTGTCCAGATGGTTCAACTCCTCCTTTGTAGCTCTATCAACCGTATTTACAAAATATTGCTGCATGATGAAGATTTAAGTATTATATTATATTAATAGAATTACATGACATTGTAGTGACTAACCATCTTGTAAATAGGTGTGAATAGGAATGGCATTGTGTCTCCGGTACAATATCTATGTCGCAGAACATCCATGTACATTTCCAAAATCTGTATTCAAAGCAAATGTATCATCTTAGTATTTTTCCAATAATTAAAATATGAAATAAAATTATTTGATTACGCTATCTTCAATCATTTTTTCATATAAAAAATGATAAATTTCTTTTCCCTTGCAAAAGATTCCAAGCGGTGTGAAGTATGTGGCGTTAAATCTGCAGGTTTCATAAAGAAAAGATTAAAATGTAATTACATATTTATTTAAAACATACAATTCTATCTTAAATTCTAACTTACTTGTCTGCCGGGTCTCTTAGAAAATCCTGAATCAATCTCCTTTGTTCCTCGCTTATGTTGTCGTATCCGATGAAGTCAGTTGCCGGATCACATAGATACTGTAAATTGTAGTTACACATAATATTTAAACAAGTATTTATTATATCTGTAATTATTTAATATTTATTCTCAAGAAGATCTATAAATCATTTCATGATAAAGAATTAAGTCCCAATACACACCTCGTGGTCTGCTTCACTGTGAATAATTTCTCTTGTATCACGGACATCTCTTTTTGCTGCATTCCGCTCTTTAACTCTTTTAGTCAATGAGCTAGGATGCACTTCCGATCTCTCCTTTCTTTTCTTCCTCGGTGCTATTTTATTTTTCTCTGTTATAATGGATTCATGCTCCCCAATACCAAGATCAAAACATGGAATAGACTCTCTATTGGTTACATTAATTTCAGCTTCATGTTTTGCATCCATCTTTTGTTCAATTTCAGATATGTTTTCCACCACAGGTGTATTTTTTTGTGCATCAGCTTCAGTCGCATTCTTCTCTCCTTCCATTGTCATGATCTCATTGATTTCTCTGTCAGTTTCAGCTTGGGTCTGTTTTCCCAGTTTGCCTCTCAGTTCTTCATTCTCTTCTTCCAATCTTCTTAATTGAATCTCGTAAGATGCAATTTTTGCATCCTTATCATTATGCATATCTCTCAATTCATCGACTACCTTCTGCAACCTGTCAATTTCTTTTGAAAAATCGTCACACATGCATTGTTTCTTAGACCCCTTTCCAGCTCGAATGGTAGTCTCTTGATTCAGGCTTTTTACAATTTGAAAATCTCCCCTCTTGTATCTCCCTCTCCTTGCAGGACCATCTTCTGGAACTTTTATTCGGGTGCGGAGGTTTATCTGTGGTCTTCTAACGGAGAACCCGTATTGAATGAACCTTTCATACGGGAAAACATATTCATCTGATCCTATTTTGAATATCTCATTCTTGTGTGGGTTCAAACCTCCTAAAATCTGATATATTTGAAGTATAATAGTTAACTGTCTATACTTTAAACTTATAGTATTTACAACAATACACAATATATAGTTATATCTAGTGTCATATAATATTGCATACCTGTTCATTGTTGAGTGAAGCTATCCTTCTCGACAAACCTTTTATTGAGCCTGCCCATTTCCGTATTCTTGGACGTAGATCTCTGTTGACGACAAGGTCCTTGCAACAGTATTCTAACATCCATACCTGGTATAAATTTAAAAAATCTTGATTAGTTTCAAAATATATTAATAATTATACAAAAACATGTCTACTTACGTAGAGGCATGCTACACATCCTGTGAGATATCCAAGTGTTGTTCTCGAAGATCCTTGCCGCCTTTGATTTATTCTATGACGCACATCTTCCATGTTGAACAAAAGCATTTTTGCTACAGCATCTGACCAGTTGAAAAATCGGGTATCTTCCAAAGATTCTACGTAATGGAGTAAGTCTCGTGGGAAAGAGTACCCACAGTCTGGGAACAAGAAGGTCGAGAACATGAACAATATCAAACAAGTGACGTATAGAGCTACCGAATCATCATCATCTCTATCGTAGAAATCCATCAAAATATTGACTAATTTCTTTCGATTGAAAATCATCCCATCATCAAATATCTCTTCTGAGATATAGCTCTTCCACTGTAGGTGTCTTCCTTTAACAGTCATTGTAAATCCAGTGCTTGGAATCCCTAATATTGCTCCAATGTCTTCGTCGGTGAAGTTTAGAACCCTGTTCCCCAATTTGAATTGTCGTCCTCCTTGATATTGCTCTACAATCCATTGAAGAACCCTCCTTTCGATATCAACCTTCCCAATGTTTATTAATTTAGAGAATGCTGTCTTATTGAGAAGACTTTGTTGCTTTGCCGTTAGTCTATGTGCATCTATGTATTGAACAAAATGCTCAATAAAGCATCGGTGCTGGATATATCCCTTACCTTTAAAGAAGTATACATATAATTAAATTAATTTTACATACAACACACAAAACAGATGTAACAACTAGAAAATACAAAAATTTATAAAGGGATATATAATATCTATCTTACTGCCATATTTCTCTGTCATGCATTCTTCAATATGCTCATCTTCTTTGTCAGTTTTTTTTCTCAGGCCTTTTCCCATCACTGTAACAAATACAACATATTAATAGAATATCTGTAATGATATTATTTGAAAATACATTCATGTACCTTTCATCACCAATGAAGTTGTTCGGTTTGAATCAGCTTCTTCATTCACTCTGTCCTCATCGGTAGAATTACCTGTTAAGTCTTCCTTCATATTTCTTGGCCCCCTGATTTCTTCGAAATCTGATTCACTGCTGCTCATCTCTACAATTTTTTCATTAAGATTTCTTACACGGTAACACTTAATGATATTATTGTTAAATTTTTTTTCCTTAAGATGCCTTAATGTGTAACTCTTAAACTAACATTTACTGTATGCATGATTAACTAAAAATTTATTCATCAGACAATGATCGTATTTTTAAATTTTTTTTCTTTTGCTTTCGACCATCAGTATTGATAGGTTTTATTGTTTACATGATTTTTTTACTGTCCTAATTTAACAAATTAAATTGTAAACATCAATTAATAAATCGTTCAATTAAAAATCCATCATTTGCAAAAAAAAGATAAACAATGGTATAAAAACCTACATTGTTCAGTTTCATTTTGTTCGTAGTAATTTTTTAGAAACGAAATACTAAGATATCTAATCAATATATCATCATAGACTGATATCTGACCTGGATGTCGTCTTCTCAGTATCGATGTCTTTCAGCCTTTGTCGTCGTCGTTCGAAGTCGAGAAACACCCTAGGGTTCTTGAGTCGCTTTGCCTTTCGCGGTGGGAGGGAACTCTGTTTCGCTCTCCTTCTAACCGATGGCGGAAATCACGGTGTTAAAGTCCACATAGTTATTACTTAGAGCTATTTAAGTAAATATATTTATGTAGCTGTATTAGAGATAATTAATAATTAATTACATTAGCTTAGCTAAAAATAGAAACATGTTGTTCCCTAATATTGCTATACCGTCAAATTTCAAAATTTTTTCCGCCATTATTCATTCGATTGTCAAAATTCAAATTTTGTTCTGCCATTGCTCATTCGACAACGTGTGCATCTTCTTCACGGTTCCAGGTTTCATTTCTTTCGTTAATCTTCATCCTTTTCAAATGATATCTTTTTAAAAATTTTATAGGATCATTCTTATTTTCATCGCTGTTAATACATAGTTTAGAGAGATATATTAAAAAAAATTATTTTAATTTAGATTGAAAATTTTAGTTGTATGTCATGCTAATTGATTCTATTCAAAAACTTCTCGTTTATCAAAATTCAACATGTCGTAAGTGTTTTTTTTGTCTAATAGATAATGTAATATGTATACTAAATACTGAAAATGTATAACAAGAATACAATTCTTGATCAAGTACACGATCTTTTATATAGGATTATTCATCCTCTAAGTAATCGAAGGTCGACATTCTTATCAGCTATTTGGATATATTATTGTTTACGTTACAAGTTTTATCTAATTGCTCAATATTTTATTTTATCGGTATGTATTGTGACATACGTAATATAATATACATGTTGGTTGAGCATTGAAAAAGATTTTTAAGATATATATTGTATTTTAATATTTTAAATTGTAAATTTACGTCAATTATAGTAAATTAACGCACTCATCAGTTGAGGTTTCAATCTTTTTTTCTATTTTTATTTACATTGTTAAGTATTTACTTAGAAATACTTATTTTTGCTACTATTAGAAAAAGTTTCGATTTTGGTATGCATATATTGTTGTTTATATTGACATATTATAATTAGGAGAGACATATTTCATATAAATGCTTATTATTGCATTAAAATTTTCAACAACTTCTTAAAATAAGTGATTTTTTTGTATACCTTTGCAGTTTATTGTATTGTATGTTAATCTTTAGTAAATTTTGCCAATTTAATCTAAACATACCGACAATATCATTTTCCAAAAAGCATGTTATTTTAGATTTTTTCCTATATTACCAACATTTAATTCAATATATATCTTTTCTGTGTAATGTGTTATACTGTAGAAATTAGTACAATATGACGCTATATCTCATTTGTCTGCTAGAGAACGTAATCCAATCCTCATTTATTGCAAATATGGAAGACTTAATTTTGTATTTCTTGTCGTTGTTTTGTATAATAGTCCTTATTTTTGTAAGTAGTAGTAATTTAAACAAACACATACATCTTAACAATTTTTGGGTCGTCCATTTGAGGTAATTTTGACTTATGATGTAAAGTTCTGTTAAAGGAATTTTTCTTTTCGATATGGTGGTACAAATTAAAACATTAGTGTCCACGTATTGTGTTATACTTTGTAATATAGTATTTGAAAGAGTTATATGTTATATAAATGTTAAAAATTTCAGTATATATGGAAATAATTTAAAATTGGCATGACTTTCTTTTGTATTATTCTGCACTGTATTGTATTGTGCGCTGTTATATTGTAAATCATCGTAACGTAATATATACATACCGACAATTGCAGTTTATAATATGTATGCTCTATTCTAGATTGACCCATTGTTCCAACATGTTATATATTTTGGTTTTTCATTATATTGTGTCACAAAAGAAACATATATTATATTCTAAAGATAGTTGTCATTATAATGATATCAATTGTATTTCAGAAACCAATTGTTAATGTATATCAGCATCTATATTGTATTCCTTTGCACCGTATTGTAATGTAGAATTTAATTTTGTAATTGGCAGTAATTTTATTTAACCCAACGATATTGATAGTTTACATGATGTACGTTATCGATAAGTCTAAAAACAAATTTAGGAAAGTTTTTTAATACTAATTTGAAGTAATCATAGAAATTTTTGAATATTCGAAACTTTTAAAAATATTTCCTTCTTTTGTTAGGCGCTCAATCTCCTCCTTAATCTAAGCTAATTAGTTAGTTCGAAAACCACTCCTAACTTTTCCTTGGTGGTTTTAATCTCATCCATTAGATTCCCATCTTATGGTCATTATGAGTGGCTTTCCAAGCACCAAGGAAAGGTGCACCTCATTGGAAGGGCCCTCTATATATATATATATATATATATATATATATATATATATATATGGGTAAAATGTGTATATATATATATATATAGTTTCTTGGTGTTAGTGGTATCACTGGTATATGACATGTTGCTTGGTGCCTTGTGCAGAGAGCAATACCTTCCTTTCCCATTTGGAAACGAAACAGTGTGATTCTCTGCCATATGCAAAAGTCTTCTTACAAAGCCATCGTTGTCGTCATCATCGTCGTCCAGCTCATCCCCTCCCAGAAAAAAGTTTGGTCGTTTTGCTAAATATGGGACGAGAATAATTATCCTGAACCCATAAGATAATTTGCAGAGTTATTAGCTGCTGTCGTTTGAAGGAGGAGAAAGTATAGGGATATGTCTGTTACTGGTTGTTAATTGCCAGAGGGATGGAACAGATGATAGGATAATTATTATTCCACAAATAGTATCCACAGCACTAATCACCATCTTAAAAAGATAAACTCCTCACGTCCTCTAATTAAAATATTCACTACCCAACTGGGTATCTTTGCAAAAAAAACCCAACAAGAATTTCGAATTTCAAATTATATTGACGTTCGTAAGCAACGGGAGCTGCCTGCGATTTAATCTCCAGTTGGGTATTTTTCTCACCCTATCCCAATCCAAAACTTAGAACGTGCCGCTCACGTGCAAAGCAATCCTACTGACCGCTTTCCTCCTCCCTCCCCTTTTGCCATAAATTGTAATTAACCACTCAAATTGCACCTTATGCCCCCACTAAAAGTGACTAACTCCACTCCCATATCTTTCTTTAGATTTATTTCCTTATTTGTCTACCATACATCCAAACAAATAGAGTGGTGACGATAATATTCAGAAGAGATATTCTTTTAGATATCTGAGATCTATTCTGCAGCATTATGGAGAATTTGATGGAGATGTTACTAATAAAATAAATGCATGCCGGCTAAAGTGGAGAGGAGCCTCTGCTGTCTTCTGTGATAAGAAAATTCCTTTAAAAATCAAAGGAAAGTTTTACAAAGCAGCTGTGAGACATGTTATACTCTATAGATATGATTGTTGGCATGTGATACATGGACATGTGCAGAGAATGATTGTAGCAGAAATGAAAATGCTAAGGTGAATGTGTGCACACACACACACACGTAAAGATCGGATTTGGAATGATGCGATTAGAAAGAAAGTTGGTGTAGCTCCGATCGAGGATAAGATGCGAGAAAATCACTTAAAATGGTTAAGTCATTTGCAAATAAGATCAGCTGATGCAACAGTTAGAAGATGCGAGTGTCGGGATGTTGAACCGGCTAAGAGAGGGTGAGGACGATCCAAGAAGTGTTGGAGAGAGACTATACGAAGGGATCTTAATTTTGTGGATATAAGCTTGGGATTGATCCACGATATATCTTGAACGGAGACAAAAAAATCCATGTAACCGACCCTACTTAATTATGAGAAAAGACTGTGTTGTTGTTGTTGGCATCCAAACAAATGAGTATGTATGGATTATAGAAAAAGTGTTAACAGTTAAATCACTCGTTTCATTCGTTCCATGTTATCTTTTGATCCTCAAAACTATTAAAATATTTTTTTACTACAAATATTTAAGCCCTGTTTGGTTGGAGAATAGGTCCTGAAATAAGGGGTCAATTCTACTCCCGACACGGTTCCCATTGGTACGACTATTCCCCATTATTCCATCTTATTTGACTCTTATTCCTATCTTTATCCCGCCTTACCTAACTTATTTCACCTTATTCCTATCCTTCAACCGAACGGAGAATAGACCCTTATTCCTCTTATTCTCTATCCTTATTCCTGCTTATTCTCCTACCGAAGGAGCCCTTAGACAAACAAAATCTTTGTTCTTGTAGTAAGGCATACGACAGAGGTTGCAGAGAGATGTACCTCCTCATGGTAGAGGGTATGCTTCGCTCATAACAAGTGTTGCAACATTTATAAGTGCATATATGTAAAAAGCCCATTATCTTTTAATGGCAAAAAAATATATGTTCCTTCCCACCTTCGTCCCTTGTAAAAGCACCATCTCCTCACCTCTCTCCGATGGACTCCTCGTCGTTTCCCCTCACCACCACCTCCTCCTCCTCCCCATCCCTTCCCGGGGCTCCCGTCACCTCCCCAATCCCCCCCGTCCCTTCGCGGTAATCGACAAACCCCTCTTCGGCGGAGACCAGGATCCCCATGGCCGTGCTGGCGCTCCACCGGCGGCGCCGCCACGACCACCGCTGCCTCATCCGGGGCCTCTCCCCCTCCTCCGCAGTCTCTGCCGCGGCGATATCCGTCCTCATCCTCCTCGCTGTCCTCTCCTTCCTCGCGCCGTCGCCAGTCGATACCCCTTCCCTCCCCCGCCGGACCATCCGCAGGCCTTCACCGGTATTGCTTCGTCTCCCCCGATCGATCAGCTCGACAGCAATCTCCCTGACGCGGATTCTAATGGTTGTGCTGTTTGTTTTCTTTTGCAGCTCGTGGATTCGATCGTGAGAGCGGAGAGAGCGGTGGCGGTGGAGGCGTTCGTCGTTCCGGTGCGTGTTTCGATGCGAATGTGTTGTTTTCCGGGTTTTTTAGGTTTTGGTGCTCATTTTGGGCTTAATGCTGTTTGATTCGAGTGTGATTCAGAGCAGAGGGAGCTCCGGAGGAGAGCTGTGGGGATCGAAGAAGGCGAGATACTACTTCGGATGCAGCAATTCCAGTAGTAAATTCCCTAGTGCGTTCTACTTTTTTATATTTTTTTTGCTTATGTCAGTAATTTATTTCTTGCTTAATCTGTAACTATTCATATGTGGGAGCGGAGAAGAGAACAATCTCTCATTTAATGGCGTGGAAAATGGAAAAAACTATTGATTCTGAGTTGGATGATCTAATGAGATATTAAGGAGTTTAAGTTCATTTAACTGTGGATCGGATCCTGACTTCTGTCGCACGTAAGGGGACGACGTTGGGAGAGTAATCCCACAATGCGGCAAGAACACAGATGTCCCGTGGTACGGCTGCAAATGGGTGGTGTGGTTGTTTCCAAAACGGGGATCAATGCGCAGTGATGATTGATGAATCGATTGTTTTCTTGTGATGATGTAGCTGTTGATGTGAATGTTGGAAGTGGATATCGCAGAAGTGTGAAACTTCGGTGCATAAGATTTTCTGTTGTTCAGCAGCAATACATGTTGATATTCTGTTTCCCTCTCCATCTGCAGATGCTGATGCTGTTACTCGTGCCAATAGATACTTGATGATTGCAACTAGTGGAGGTTTAAATCAGCAAAGGACTGGGGTATGAGGATTGCTATCCTGTATGACTTTTTTTACTGCGATCACGAATATGCTTGTTGTTTGTTTCTGAAATCTATATAAATTCATAGTGTTGTAATTTAACGGACGTCCTTAAGCAGAGCCATCTTAGTTGCTTAGCCGATCATTGCCGATGATGATTGCATATTGTGGGTTAACTGGTCATAAACTAAACATCGCACAAGGTTAATTTATGGTAGCAAATCTACGCGTTAACTTTCAAGCTCTTGACTTGGAAGGCAGGGGGTTTTTTTCTGCTGAAGTGACTTTCAACTCTAGATTATGTAATGGTGTCTGCCAAAATATGCAAATATATTCCTGTTCTTCCCTGAATTAGCTGTAACCAATTTCCTACTATCCTTAGATAAATTTATCCATAGGTTACCTGAAAAAAAATATATTACTAAATGATGACTTCAAGTAATTTGCGCATGTTAGAGATGAGAGTTCCATGCATCGTAAGGATGATTTTTGTTTAAAACCTTGTTTTTTATGTAGTAAATGGTTAAATACTAGATTTACAGCTGTTGATGCTAACAAACACCCAGCATGCTTGTCTTAAAAATAACAATCAGATGTACATAGATATAACTTTATTACATGATAATTATGCGTGTGAAGTCACTTTTGTCATTTAATCATGGTCTAGTGCATGAATGTTTTCACTCTCTAAGAATGAAGTTATTACCCAATGGAAATTGCAATTGACCACTTTTTAGAAGAAAAATGTTGTCGTGTCTATGGAAGGCAACTTTTGATGGAAGTAATGGTGGAAGAATCGAGGTGAAGATTGATGACGATAACATTCAGAGCAGAGATTCTTTTAGATACTTGGGATCTATTTTGCAATATTACTAATAAAATAATTGTAGGTTGGTTAAAGTGGAGAGGAGAGTCTACTGTTCTCTATGATAAGAAAATTCCTTTGAAAATCAAAGGAAAGTTTTACAAAGCAGTAAGACTTTTCGAGCGTTTGGAAAAATTCCTTTGAAAAATCCTTTGGAAAAATATTGTTTAAATGCAGTAAGTGCCCCTTGTCTTCAGTTTTTCTTGCTGAAATTTGTGAACATTATCCGGGAGCATAAGTAATTGTATATTAGAGGTCCAACTTGGAATAAATTCATAGATAGACATTTCGAGCGTTAAGAGTGTCAGAAAAGGAAATCACTTGAGACCAGATTTTCTTGGTTTCTACATTCAGGTGGCCTTTTTTCCTGGTCTTACCCTCGACGGAGTTGTAGTGATGCATGTATACAAGCTCACATAATGAGAGAGGGTGTCATCGGGTAGTTGCCCGGTAGGCATCTGAACTCTGAACTCACGATGTTGACCTTGTGGACTGCCGATCTTATCAATACTATAGGCATTAGTGTTATACTCCGTCTATCTTTTTCAAGGAAATAAGGCCCTTGTAGTGCACTAAACATGTACGTAATATATGTACATGGTAAAATCATTTTAGCAAAGTGGTTTTGGAGATGCCCAACTTAATTTTCATTCAATAAAGCATGGATCTGGACCATGTTTTGTGTCCCATCAGGTTAGATTATAAGCTTGTGAAACTCCACATATTTTAAGTTCAGTAAGTATAATAACTTAAATTTCTTGGTTATTTTGTCTGTGTTCTTCTAAATGTATTAATGACTGCTGGATATGATCACTTAAGTTACCATTTATGTACATTGACTTTCAGATAACAGATGCTGTTGTGGCGGCACGCATATTAAATGCCACGCTTGTTGTCCCTAAGTTGGACCAAAAGTCTTTTTGGAAGGACTCCAGGTTCTTTATTCTGATTTCTCCTTGTGAATTCCAACTTGTTCCAGTCATCTGATTACTTTGTACCCTTGAGATAATTGTAGACTCACTTAATTCTCATTGCTCCTTTGGCAGCAATTTCGGTGAAATTTTTGATGTCAATTGGTTTATTTCTTCCCTTTCAAAAGATGTTAAAATTGTGAAAGAACTTCCAAAAAAGGGAGGAAAAGCTTTTGCCTCTCCATATACCATGCGTGTCCCAAGAAAATGTACTCCCAGATGTTACCAGAACAGAGTCTTGCCCGCACTCTTGAAAAAACATGTAAGGACTCACTCTTGATGCTTCACTTGCTTTCTATTGTATTTGCAATTTTGCAAAAACAAAAACAATATCATTTGATTTGTCAGCCCCTTCATAATTTGACATTTGCATGCCATACAGGTGATTCAGCTGACTAAGTTTGACTACAGGCTTGCTAACAAGTTGGAGACTGATCTGCAAAAGTTGAGATGCCGAGTTAACTACCATGCATTGAAGTTCACTGATCCGATACGTGAAATGGGAAACACGTTAATCAAGAGAATGAGGAGAAAAACCAAGCATTTCATTGCTCTACATCTGAGGTACCATTTAACTTTCTCCATGCATTTCTGTCGATAGTGATACTCATTTTTTAAAGAACTGGTGGAATCCGCGGTCCCTCTTTTTTATGATTGAATGCACTTGTCCTCAGATGATGCCTGACATTCTTCATGTGTTACTGAAGGCTGCATGTGTATAACAAGGCTATCCACTTTTCATGACAACTTTGTTTACTGTCAGATTTGAACCTGATATGCTTGCATTTTCTGGATGCTATTATGGCGGAGGAGAAAAAGAAAGAACTGAACTTGCAGCGATTCGCAAGCGGTGGAAAACTTTACATGTAAGAAGTTGATTTTGATCATTTTCATTAGTTTATGTTAGAAATATCTCTACCAATATTTTTCGTGGACTTATAGGAAAAGAATCCGGAAAAAGAACGAAGGCACGGCAAATGCCCTCTCACACCAGAGGAGGTTGGTCTCATGCTGAGATCTCTTGGCTTTGGCAGGGATGTGCACATATATGTGGCGTCTGGAGAAGTGTATGGTGGGGAACAAACCTTGGCACCACTTAAAGCACTTTTTCCTAATATCCATTCAAAGGAAAGCTTGGTCACAAAGGAAGAGTTGGCACCGTTTTCAAAGTTTTCTTCTCGCATGGCTGCTCTTGATTTCATCGTGTGTGATGGAAGCGACGTTTTCGTAACCAACAACAACGGAAACATGGCTAGGATATTGGCAGGCCGGAGGTTTGTCTTTTCCATAAATCTCGACATTGTGGTCCATTTCGAAAAAGGTAGTCGAGTCTTCTTTGTCTTACTTTGTGTTGCCTGCAGGAGGTTCTTTGGGCACAAGAGGACTATACGGCCCAATGCTAAGAGGCTGTATTCGGTGTTTTTAAATCGAACGAGTATGAATTGGGAGACGTTTTCATCGAAAATCCGCAGAAATCAAAGGGGCTTCATGGGAGAACCAAACGAGGTGAGGCCCGGAAGGGGTGAATTCCATGAGAACCCTTCAACCTGCATTTGCGAGACTCCAGAGGCCAAGGCAATGATAGACGCCATTTCCAAGAGCAACTCCAACGCATCCAACAGATCCGAAGACCTGTCCGATGGGCACACAAGCGATGAAGAACCTGACTGGGCAGATGCAGATGACTCGGGGGAGGAATCATCAGAAAGAGGAAGCTCCAACAGAACTGGATCAGACGATGCTTTGTTGACGAGATCTGATGAACCAGAATTAGATGACATCTTTTCAGACTAGGAGTTCTTCTGACGGGTCATTTTTTCGGCCCTAACTTTCGTGGCAAGTCGTTGCTTTTTCATTAGAGTGTTTTCGAGTCTCGCAGGTATGTCTCTTGGCTCTCATCCTCCTGCGCATAGGAAATGGGCGGCTTTCCTCCGATAAATTGTACAGCTCCAATTTTTTGCCCCAGATGTGGTTTAAAATTGTGTTCTAGAGATTGCTTATCTTGTCAGTTACATGTACATATCTGTCTTTTATTTTTTGTTTGGTTATCCATTTTCTTTCTGCGTAAATTTGTTGTAACAAAGACAGATTGTATACAGAATAAACACAGGGAAAGGGGTAAGTGATGGGTTTTCTAGGTACCATTTGGTCTACCTCCATAAAGAGGTTAGGACTAAAAGCTATCTAGTCTGCATTTCTAAGAAAGATCCGCCTCGACACCATAAGCGTAAGCGGATGTTTGCTTAGGACTTGAACAAAATCCGTTCGGGATAGGGTTACTCGATGAGAAGCATATTCGTAAGTCTACGAGACGGAATTTCTTCAATGATGCAAGAACATTGAAGCTAGGAGTGCAATGGAGGAGAAGGATAGTAAACTTTAAAGACCAAGGTGATGAAGCCTCGAGGCAAGCATGGATCGGGATTCCGATCCATTAGTAGTTAACTTGATCCGATATGCTATGATCGGATCATATATATCGGTCCGACATGGATAGCCATGGTGCTCCATTCTTTTGTAGTAGATTAGCACAACATTTCATTCTCTAAACATTAGTGCATTGGGAAGTTCTTTCAACCCTTGAAATCCTCTTGAGAGTGGCGAATAATAGTCGTTATATACTTTTTAACGACTATTTAGTGACAGATTTTGAAAAAAAAACGTCAATATAACACAATTTTATTGTAGTGATATCCATTATCTTATTTTTTATATCAAGGGATTGTAATTGGAATTTCTCTCCTTAGCTACTTATCAATGTCCCAAAATCGTTAAGGCTGTTAATTTTTTCCTATCAATAAATGCTTAAATCATAAATGTCTGTGTTGATTTATTTCATATTTATTTCAATTAATATTTCCGTTCCTAATCTATTTTTGATACGTTACGTATGATGTGTTTTGGTTCCTTTTTTAAGCATCACCTTAAATAATTTAAATTTTGGATTTATATTGATATACTGCTTTTTTTGTTAAACCTGAAATCTTATAATGTAATTCACTATTTTATACTGGATCAAAAAATGTAAGTGGATCCACGAGATTTTATTTAATTTAATTGTTTTACTTTTTGCCTTCAAACACATAATATTTACTCGCTTATGTCATCTCTGCATTCAGTACACTTTCACATTCCATAATTTTTAAGTTATCTAACAATCAGATCTTTAGACCACATCTATCTTTAGTTATATTTAATATTATCTTCTCTCCTCTTTTTACTTGACAAACATGTTCAAATTTTTTTAAAGCTAGAGACTTGTTTCCATTAATTTATAATGATGGTGTACAAGTAGCGGGGAATGGTTGTTCCCAACCATTCATTGGTTACATCATTAGATAGAGAGAATGCCGCAAGCTTATGAGCTGCATACATCGTATTCCTTGTAGCATAGACCACTTTGATCGTTTTGTGCAAGCAGAGCGCATCAATGGAGTTTCTATCAGTCTTCTAATCGACCAATTTGGAGGTCAAGCGAGATTGATCATGTTTACTACAGCCTTGCAGTCAGAATGGATTATAGTGGTACTGTCACAGCATCGGGCTGCAATGTTGATTGCTGCATTAATGGTTAATGCTTCTGCTTCCTCAGGGCTATAGACTTTGACAAGTTCGGCTTTTGCTAGAGTGTATAGACTTTGACAAGCTCGGCTTTTGCTAGAGTGTGCTCATTATTTTTATAGGAGATAATAGCAATGGTTGCTTTGTTGCAGTTGTATGCGGCATCGACCATCATGATGATGTGTTGTGTCTTCTCTCGGATTGTGAACGTTGGGGTACTTTGGTTAGGTGCATGTTCTACCTCTATCTCCAGGGGGTCCTGAAGTTGTGCTTGTAGTTGAGAGGTCTGCCGCCAGCTTTTCAATTTATTGATTGTGTGCAGTGGACTTGGAATGTGACGTCTGTATTTAGCGGCACATCTGTCTAACCATATAAGATAGAGGAGCTTGCATGTATACAGAAAGAGTGGCTTGCCAATCGTATCGTTGATCAGGTCAAAGCAAACTTCAATGGCATTGGTGTTGCATGTTGTTCTGTATCCTAGAGCGAACCAGACAGCACGAGCATATGTGCATGAACCGAATAAATGTCTTTCATCTTCTTCCAAGGTGTGGCATATGGCGCATGTATTGTCATATCTTGGCATCGTACATGATAGGCGTTTACCGGTGGGAAGACAATTTGCAAGTAGCTTCCACATAAATAATTTGACACGCAGGTCCAATTCTTGAGAGGCCCATATCTTTTTTACCCGTTCCATTGTTTGATTGTCCTGGACTCGTCTATAGTATGAAAGTTGCTGGTAGGCCAACTTGGTCGTAAAAATACCCCTCTGACGGGGTTTCCAAATGAGTGTGTCCGGTGCACATGGTCGTAAGGTCGTGGCTAGGATGTGTCCTATGGTTGTTGGGCTGAAATATTTTTCCAGTACTGACCTATCCCAATTTCCATCAGTATCAATGAGTAGTGAGACCCAGATGGGCATTTCTCTAGTGTAGGCCTTGGGTGTAATAGGGTCCTGATGATGAGGGAGCCAGTTGTCTCTCCATATTTTGGTGGAGGTCCCATTGCCAACGAGGGTAAGGCTGTTGGCAAAGAGAACTGGCCTTACTTGCACAAGGGCTTTCCATAATGGTGACGCTCTCGATCTCTCTTTGGCTCCCTAGAAGTCCTCCTTGACATAATACTTTACCTGAATTATATCCTTCCATAGGGCTTGACTATTTGTGTCAAGCAATCTTCATGCAAGTTTAAGTAGTAGTGCTTCATTCATGTTCTTAGCATTCCGGATTCCCAGGCCTCCCAAGTGTTTGGGCATGGCCAGCTGGTCCCAAGATTTAGCGTAATAATGGTGTCCAGATTCCTAGAAGCCCCACCAAAAATCTCTTGCCACTGTATCAATACCTTTGCAGACTGGTTGGGGGAGGAGTGTTGTACTCATGATATGAAGTGGAACTGAAGTGAGATAGTGGGCTATTAGTATTGTCCTTCCGGCCTAGGATAGAAGTCTTCCTTTCCAGCCAGCAAGTTTTGCTTGGAGTTTGTTTTTAAGATATTCTTGTATAGTGATTGCGGAGCTGGGTACAGCTAAAGGGATTCCTATGTATATCTCGTCCTTGAAACCAGCGTGGACCTTCAACCTACTCATGATTTTTTGTTGGAGCTGGAGCGATGTGCTTCTACTGAAGGTAGCCGTGGACTTATGACAGTTTATTGCCTGGCCAGAGTAGTGAATAGGTGGCTAATATCTGAGTGATGGTTGTTGCCTCTGACTCAGTGGCTCTCCCAAAGGCCAGAGTGTCATCAGCATAGATCAGGTGAGTGATCGGCTTCACGTGCCTCTTGACCCGGTAACCCGAAACGACCTTGTTGTGGAGGGCCTGATCCATTAGTCTGGTCAGCAGCTCTGTTCCAAGTATGAAGAGGAATGAGGACAAGGGGCATCTTTGTCGCAAACCTCTACTGGGGTATATGGTTGGGGTGGGAGTGCCATTAATAAGTAAACGCATGGTACATGTCGTTATGCATGAACTTAGTAGGCTTATGAATATGGAAGGAAGACACAGCTGGGTGAGAAGGTCTATAATGAATCTCCATTTTATGCGGTCAAAGGCCTTCTCCATATCGAGTTTTATTGCCATGTGATGCTTGTTTGTTCGTTTATAATTCTTGTCATGGATGATTTCTGTTGTTGCAATCACATTATCCGTAATTTGTCTGCCAGGCAAGAAGGCACTCTGATTAAGAGAGATGACTCGCTGCAGTATAGGCTTTAGCCTATTTGCTATAAGCTTCGTAGTGGCTTTGTATATGGTGTTTGTGAGACTGATCGGTCTGAAATCCTGAGGGGTATCTGCAGCTTTCTTTTTGGGGATCAAGGCTATGTATGTTTTATTTATCTTGCTGTCGATGTAGCCCTTAGTGAAGTATGATTGGATACATCGAACAACTTCAGAACCAACCAGCTTCCAATTCCTTTGGTAGAATATGGCCTAAAATCCGTCTTGACCGGGGCTCTTGTGTGGACCATCTTTATGAAGATGTCGTGTATTTCGTCCTTGCTCGGGATGGATTCAACAAATTTTTTCTCCATCGCGGTCATTGCATCTTTTTCGTAGATAGGGCATGCACTGACCTAGTTGGGGTTGTGAAATCTCTTAACAAAGTGGTTGTAAAAGGCATGTTGAATCTCTTCCTTGTTTCCTAAGTAAGTGTTATCCTCAAGCCATATCCAATTTATATCTGAAAATTGAATCTTTTTTTATGCTTCATATGCACCCTTTACATCATGAAATTTCATCCATGGCTAAATATATAATTACGATATCATTCCGTTGCAAAATTATATATTACTAGGAGGATACCCGCGCTACGCGGCGGAAGGACAATTTTGCGATAAGATATAAGTTAATATATGGGATTGTATCTAATAAGCAGCAGATCAATATATTGCAAATCCTTCATTTTTTCGAGGAATATATAGGTGAAATATGTTAGAAATTGAAGTATGCAGAAGGATAATTTTGCAATCATACATAAATTAATATATGAGGTTGTAAACTTTAATTAATAAATCAATTTCTTTTAAATTCTTCATTTTTTTAGTTGTGTTGATCAACAAAATGATAGTGAACTTTATTATAATAGAACGCAAGGGGGTTTAGTTAAGATGATACATGTTTGGAGGATCTTCCTCCCATGTCTCTTCTCCATAAATGTCTTCTGATATGCTTCTGAATTTGCTGGATTATGTATTAGAAATAATTTTGAAATTTGGCTGCTTTTAAGGTATTCTAAATTGCTGCAACATCTCAAGCATTACATTTTTTCCATTAAAAAATCTAATTATTGCTTAGTATAATTATCTCCTCTTACAAAGCAAGCTCTTTTAATTATTCATCAATGATGTATTTGATAAATTAACTTTTTTTGACGTAGCAGATCCATATAAAACTTCAAGGGCAACTCCAAAATTTTATGAACATAATTTAAAGTACATAAGAAGCATGAGAAGTTACAATAAATACATAAAATGATATCATAATTAACTAACTTATATGCTTTGCAGTAATGATATCCCACTCTCAACACTGGTTATTGTTTTGGCTCAAAAAAAATGTTTTGCAGTAATGGAAGACCTTTTTAATTTGCAGAGAAATTGTGTTTTTCATGGAGCAAAGAACAAATAGAAAGTACACACACAAAATAATATAGAAGCAATATTGCACCATGACAGGTGACATCTACCGGACTAAATCCCGACTTAGTCCTATTTTTCATACTCGGTAATATTCATAAAATTAGAAATTCAATCATTACATGCACAATGCACAACTCATGTTACATAAAACATCTTATAAGTTTGATAAGAGAACTCCAAATACCTGATGACTATAGTGTGGCTTGCACATGCTAAAATAACAATAAATCCAACTTTTATGACCTTTAACAGTAGCCTTTTTTAAGAAGCCATATAAAATTAAATTGAGGATGTATACATAATAACTTAAAGATGCATGCTCTGGAGCCTTAAGCTCTATATAGTTTTTTTAATTATTCTGATGGAAGGTTTCTTAATTTTATACATGCTTGAACCTGATAGCCTCGATTATAGAGAAACCACCTTGACAGAACTTTTATTTTTTAAACCTTAGTAGCGACGCATCTAATGGAACATCTGCATCACAAATACAAACATCTTATACATGTGTCTATTTTAAATTACCCAAGAGTCACTCATATACAATAGTGTAAGGTTGGATACACTTGATTGGCACATAAGTTGAGCAATATGTCTTCTGTGCAAAGCAGCCAGGTACACACCTATAAGTTATCACTTACCCAACAATAAACAACATTACATATATATTGTATTTTTTATTACACTTCCTCTGAAATTTAAAATTATCTTCTTGTTGCAAAGAGCACCTAAAGCTTATATCCACAATAACTACCATGCCTTACTTGTATGAGAGGAATCTAGAACAATTTTTTCATCCTTTCATAGCTAAATCCTAGGTATTTTACATTGTTCTTCAAAGTGGAATGTGGTCAATTTAAAAAACTCATAGGAAATACACGTTGCATTTATGACAATTCTGAAAACATCAATTAGTCCGAAACAATGCAAGAAAATTTTTCCATAGAAAAAACGACATGCACCATAGTCACAAATCACAATAACAAACACAACTAATTCAACTAATAAAATTTCAGGAAAAAAAGGATCATACCTGAAGAAAACCACGAATCAAAAGTCGATGTATTCCCTAAAGAGAGCACACTTGGTACTTATAAATTATAACGAAGACGAAGACATGCAACATAAAACAACGCCTTAACCTGAAATATGAAACACAACTCAACCAAACCCTGGAATAAGAGGGCAAGAAGGAAGGCGCTAAGCAATCTTTTTTTCCTTCAAATAGAAAAAAATGTTCTGCGTACCTTCAACGAAAGGTAAATTGATGGCCGGAAGAGAAGGCGAGACAATACATTTATATAGAGAAATACACAACGCACCTTATCGAAATCCTAGGGTCTGTTTGGTTGCTGGGTTGAACTGGGTTGGGGTATCCCTGTGAATAGTAAACTGTACCCCTGTGAATTGTAAACTCTAAGGAGGATTGAGAGGGATGGAAGGAGGGGTACACCGGTGTACCCCAACCCGATGCAGTCCAACTCAGCAACCAAACATGCCCCTAAGGAAAGATGGTAGGAAGAAAAACGATCATGTCAAGTGGCAACGTAGGGGTGAAAAAGCTAGCTTTATCCGCAAATGGGAGAAATTGCAGAAGTAAGGATGGAAAAATTGCAAGGGCAAAAAAAGGAATGGAAGAAAGTAAAGGAAAGAGCCACGATGGTAAATTTGTAAAAGTATAAAGCAAAGGGAAGAGCACATGACATAACCGTACATGAGAGAATGGAAAAACTTGCAAAAGGGAAGATTGGAAAATTGCGAAGACGAAAGGAAGAGAAGATTCCCATCTTACCACATGTCACCTAACGAAAACCCAGGTAAATATTGCAAAAGGAAAGGGAAGAGCCCTCAAGGCACAGCAGCGGGAATTGGAAAATTGTGATGACAACGTGCCATGTGTCACTTAATGGATGAAAAACCGGATTTTAAAGAAGGTATATAGATACTTGAAATTATTGACATATGTCATTCGTTGCATATAGCAATGCTAATCCATTAATAATGGTCAAAATTTTAATTAATCGGTTCCTAAATTTTGAACTCAAAATTTAGCGACGATTATGAAATTTTTGAGAAATAACAACGCAATAGATATGACATTTGTCGTTAATTTCAATTATAAAAAATCATAATAAATAATATTGTCGTTATATATTTAACAACGGACGATACAATGATAGAATTTAAAAAAAATGTTACTATATGCTCATTCTGTTGTAGTGACATTATACGTTCATGTGAATCATGATATGGACTTCTATCCTTGAAAATAAGTTCTCACAAAAATTACTAGGGTGGAGCATTGGGCTCACGGCCCAATTCGGGAAAGCTTGGCCCGAGTCCGTCATTTTTCTGTGGGTCTTGAGCTGGGTCGAGGCCTGCTTTTTTTAGCAAACGGAGGATCCAGGCCCGACCCAAGGCTCATGGGATCGGGCTCGAGTTCGGACCGGGCTCGGGTTCGGGCTGGGCTCAGCCCGTACCCATTTTGGTTCTATGAAGTTGCACTTTGATTTCAATTTATTGCTATGATATAATTCATCCATAATACATGAATACTGGATGCATTGTTATGATATATTATTACTATTAATGGATGACGGAAATATTAGATGTATTGTGACTATAAATTTATGTCCCCCAATTTAGTTCTAATATCATTTACGTATGGATTGTTGTACGTGGATTGTTGAAATCTTGACAGATTTTACAGAATCTTTTCCATGTGAAAAAATCGTGATGAAATTTAATTTAGTAATAACATATGGCAAAAGTTTCGTAAACTATAATCTATTAAAAGATGGTAGCATATGACTCGAGCGTGATATTTTTGAAATATGAGGGTCCGGATCCGATCCATTTTATATTGTGTTCGGGCCCTATCCAAGTGTGATATTTTTTAAATATAAAGACACTGATCCGACCCATTTATACATCGAGTTCGAAGCAGATCCAAACTTTTACGGATCGGATCAGAATCGAAGCCGGACCGACCAAATCCAATGATGCACCCTAAAACCTATTACTATATCATCAATTATTAATTTATTATGTAACCTGTCAATCCATTGAATATGGAGATCATAAAATCATGGAAGACTTTCTTAACTTAAACCCTTGATATTCTTTGTTTATTAATTGTAGAGTTGATACTCATCAAGAGAATTATCTGCTGGTTTTTATCCAATTTTCGGTCAATCTCTTTTGTGTAAAGATAATATATTCTTCTGTGGTTGAAAACATTGCGGATATTTATTGATTCGATTCATATGTAGCAATCAGATTGCTGTGCTTCGATTCGACTTTTAAGCATTTGATTGCTTAAGCTGTATATTCAATTATTATAACATAAACTAACTAATAAGAACTTGATGTGACCGTTCCTATTATTTGATCTTATCCTGCTTTGTCTCTATTTTATGATTTTTCAAAATAAGCTTTTTATCAGTTGTACCCCTTCGAGATATCCCAATATCAGTTATGCCCCTATCTTTTTGGTAATATCAATTGTGCCCTTCACTTCTTTCGCCGTTATCACTTGTATCCTTCCGTCAGATTGACCGTCAATGAGTTGACTTAACCATGATTTTTTCAAACCATGATGAAGTTAAGAAGGGTATAATTATCCAGACTTCATCATCATCTTCTTCTTCTTCCTCCATTTGTCGTTCTTCCTTTCTCTTCATAATTTCTTCTCTTAATTACACCTTCATGTATCCATTAAATTGCTAAATTTTTTATATTTTTACGGATATATCACTCATTGCGAATCAAATGGTGAATTTTATTGAATTTTTTAGTGAGTTTTTATGAATCAATTAATCAAAAAATTATCCTAACTAAACAAATGCTGAAAGTTACCCTGCAGCCTCCTCCTTCCCTCCTTTTCACTCTTCTCCCTCCTCCTCACCCTCCAACCCTCGAAGCTATCCATGTAGGTGTTATCGACGAGCTAGAGGAGGGCGGAGTAGCTCTGATCTCTATCTTCTTCGTCACGCCGCCGCCGGCGATGTACCTAGCCGTCACCCCGACGCATTTCCTCGACTTCTTCGCCATGTGGGTGGCCGGCTCCAGTACGAGCTTCTCTGCCTCACAGTCCGTGAGGATCACCACGCACATGAGTGGGTAAGAGGAGGCGGAGGAGGAGGAGGAGGAGGAGAGGGAGGAGGTGGTAGAGGAAGGGGAGGGACGGAGGAGGAGGGGGAGGAGGAAGAGGATGGGGAGGCGGTTCTAGTCGACAGCGGAAAGACCAGTAGCCTCCTCGATAACTGGTACAGGTCACTGCTGGGAGTGGACAGGGATCGTCATCGGGGGGGAGGGTTGGAGGAGGGAAGGAGGAGGGTGGAATGGCTGGTAGAGGTCGTCGTCGGGGGGAGGGCTGGAGGGGGGAAGGAGGAGGGCGGAATGGCTGGTAGAGGTCGTTGTCGAGGGGAGGGCTGGAGGGGGGAAGGAGGAGGGCGGAATGGCTGGTAGAGGTCGTCGTCGGGGGAGGGCTGGAGGGGGGAAGGAGGAGGGTGGAATGGCTGGTAGAGGTCGCCGTCACGGGGAGGGCTGGAGGGGGAAGGAGGGGGTGGAATGGCTGGTAGAGGTCGCCACCGGGGCGGGGGTTTGTGGGGAAGGGGGAGAGGAGCTCCTCGGGGGCGGAGGAGCTAGCGTGGAGGATCTGGGGGCGGCATAGGAGGGGAGCTCGGGGTGGATGTGACATGGGGCAGGAGCTAGGTGTGGTGGAGGAGGAGAAGGGCTGGGGAGGAGGAAGAGAATGGGAGAAGAGGAATGAGGTCGTCGGGGGAGGAGCTGCGGGTGGAGGGCGACCAACCAGGGGTGGGGGAGGAGTTTCAGGCGGAGAGGGAGGAGGAGGAAGAGGATGGGGGGAAGAGGAGGAAGAAGAAGAGGATGAGGGTAACAAATGATCATTGAATCCTTTTTTTCAAAATTAATTCCGCTTATGTCCTCAAAGTTAACGTCTGTTTGCACTATGGGTGAACAACAACTAACCCAAGGGGGACAACTGATAAAAGGGCAAGAAGTTAGGGGTACAACTGATATTACCAAAAAGATAGGGGCATAACCGATATTGCAATATCTCGAAGGGGCACAATTGATAAAAACCCTTCAAAATATTGTTTAGTTTATTATATAAAAATATAAGATTATCAGAAAAATCTCAAGTTGGATATTCGCTCTAAGATTGGAAACTTCAATTTTGATTGGGTTTGAAAAATAAATAAATTGAATCTGAGTAAAAGTTTGGACTTAATTAAATAAATGAACTGAACCTAAAAATCATAGATTTGATCAGGTTCGATTCATTAAAAGTCCGATATACGCATATACACATACTTACAAATTCTTATCCAGATAAGTGGCCCATGTTTCGAGATAAGTGGATTTTTTCTCGGGATAAGTGGACTTGGTCTGGAGACAAGTGAATATTTAAGGGATATCTCAAGATATCTCAAGATAAATAGTCACATCGTTGTTACAACATCCATTATCTATATGTCTATTACTTTTCCCTTCCTTATCACTCAAATCAATAAAATAAGTATAAACCTCATTTATTCTTTAATCACACCTTATTCCTTGTCCCTCATCCGAACGAATACAAAATTATTTTACAAATTATATTTTTTTTCAAAGAGAATAATCCTTATTAACCTAATTAGTCAAAAGATAAAAAGATTTAATTTGAGAAAATTTGAATGAATATTTATTTTAATTATATATATATATATCCATTTCTTTTCCTTTCACTCCCTCTCATCATCAGAAAATTTTCAATCTCGATATTCATTTTAATTCAATTCGATTAAATAAAGGTTTGATTCAAGTTCAGTTTAAAAATAAATAAATTGAACTTGAATACAAGTTTAGACTCGAATAAATAAACAAACCGAGCCTAAAATTTTTATATTGACTTAAGTTCGGTCTGTGTAGAACCCTATAAAATGTAGTAAATAATCTAATAATCTTGATGTTGATATTGTCCCAAAACTTCAATAAACATTTTTTTCAAAAAAAAAGAACGATGATTAAAACTTGAAAAAAAGGGTCAAGATCATGAAGCAAGTGGATTCGAGGAAACTATTGGCCATTGATTAAGGGTGTGTTTGGGTATGGTATCAATAATTCTCAAATCCATACCCACTTATAAAACCACTATCTAAACTCGTATGTTTATTAAATAAGCAATTCCCAATGGGTACCAATACTTAGAGTCCGTTTGGTTACCGGGATATCCTCGGGTAACCCGGTGTACCCCTTTACATTACTGGGTTGGAATTCCATCACAAATCAAGGTAACATCACATCACATTCCTTATTCCAACCCTCTCACAACCCTCATAACTATCTAAACAGCTACTATTTACAGGAAGATACCCCAACCCACCCCATCCCAGTAACCAAATAGACCCATAGGGCTCGTTTGGTAACCGGATTACCCCGGGGTAGTCCGGTTTACCCCCCCCCCCCCCCCCCCCTTTTCATGGGATGGAATTCTATCACAAATTATAGTAACATCACATCACATTCTTTATTCCAACCCTCTCCAACCCTCATAACCATCCCAAACAACTACTATTCCAATCAGGTTACCCCAACCCACTCCAACCCAGCAACCAAACAGACCCGGCAATGGGCTGGGGGCCGACCTGCCCAGCTCATTCACAGATCGAGCTTTGACTTGGAGATTTAGGCACGGGTCAGCCCGACCTGGACCACAAAAACTAAAAAAAAATGTATAAATATATGCCAAACAATGCATGTATTAATAAGATATTCTTTAAGTTTTTCATTTGTGACAATAGTTTTAAATAAAATTCAATAGTTTACATGTCAAGTAACATGCAAACTACCTATATTAATTATATAAAGTATAAATGGTTATAAAATCATGTATACATATTAAACAAAATCAAAAATTAATGGAAAAAGAATGAAATGAGTCACATGCCAGTCCATGACGGACTTTGGATAGAGGTTTTTTTAACCTCGACCCGTTCGGCCTGGCCCATGGACCGACCTAGCCCGTATTTTGACCAGGTCTAACCCATGCACATAGTGAGTATCCAACGTAGAATCAAATCCTAAGATAGACAAAATAGCACAACATTTTTGCACATGAATCACAAAGAGGACCAACATGCAATATAGTGGGGCACAAAGATATGTAATGTATCGCGAATATGGAATATTTATATAGATTATGTCATTATCTCTTTTGAGATGGCGATTATATTTTGTCGAAGATAAAAAAAAAGTTGTTGAATTTAAATTGATGGAGGAAGAAATCAAGACAAACTTTTATATGTTTAGAGTATATACTGTATTGTATAAGTTGAATCTTGACAAGTTTGAATAAAATACAACACCAGCATTTATATATGTATTTATGTACATGATTGGGGGCAAGTTCAAGTTTGAGTACCCACGAGAAAATCATAAACCCGTACCTGCCTGGGTAGTCAATTTAAAATATGGGACATCTTTCTAGTCCTTTAAGTTTTAGACAAGTGATCAATCTCTAATTCATCGCGCTAACTTTGTTCGTGTTGAGCAAAAACTGCGGCAAAGATATTGTACTTCTCTTCATTTTGTGCATATATCTCGTTACATATTTATAGAACGAAATATATAAAGTACAAAATCAGATATCTTTATATTATCTTTATAAACTGAAGGCAAATGATGTGAAATCTCTTGTACTTGTGTGTAGACACATCTTAAGACAGACAACTATAATGTTTATATTTGACAAATGAAAAGATTCATCTAATACGGTTTATCATTGACAAATAATGAATACTCGTCTAACAAGGTTAATTATAGACAAAATAATGAAAATTCATATCAGCCCTCTAACAAATCATACCACATAGCAAAGGAACATGAATTGCACTATATAAACCTTCTAACACTCTAAACATCCTCTTCAAACAAACCACTATGCGCAACGCAAACAACATTATCAAAGATCATTTCCCTCACTAACCTCGATCAGCTGTACATATGGCCATCGGACCACGCCATGCTGCGTGTCAACACCATGAGCAGGATGATCCAATGAGCTACAGAAAGCAACCACCTGTTCCTTTGTCCAGACCAGAGCTACTATGCTAGTCGAAATCTGAATCTTGCCTCGTACTTAAGTGGCGTTCACTGATGTCATTCGGAAGTACGAGGGAAGGGGGAAAACTCAAAGAATGGATAAATTAGAAACGGAGCTGAAAACTAGTTCCTACTAAAAATGGCTTACAATTAAGAATGGAAATAAAAATGAATAAAATAATCTCGCGAGTAAAGGTCGCTAAGATGTAGGAGGCCAATTGGGCGGATCTTCTGCCGGTGGTGGAGTTCCAAACTCAAAGTTTGGGTACACACCTGGTGGTCTCTCTCGTGGCTGAATAGAAAGTAGCTGGCTGGAATTGCCTACGACGTCGGCCCATCCATAATGCGGCTCAGCCCTTCAAAAAGAAGAAAGAAAACCTATTAAGCACAGTAAACAGATGAAAAACCTGTCAGAGAATCAAATGGTTTATCTGTAACTGCATATTTCGAGTTGATGAGATCATGTTGCAAATGGGCTTCTGTCAGAATTTTTGAATGCAAGCATAACATGACAATACCTATAACTCACTGCTCTTACAATGTGATTCAACAGGGTGGACATGTTCTTTTAAAGAAACAGGGCATATTTTCTTAAAGAAATAAATATCTAGGGCATGTGAATACTCTCACAATGTCTCAAAGCTTAATTTCATCTAAGTATATGCATTAGCCGAGGGACAATAACAAATTAGTGGACTGTAAAAATCATACTCATAATATGTCTCCTCGTCCACCACGATGTCCCAACTTTCTCCGGTCGTACTTTTGCCATATTTGTGCACTTTTCTGCAAATAGAAAAAAAGGAATAAATGGAAGAATCAACTGTTTGAAAAGAAAACAGAACTTCAAATAAAGAAATTCCAAGTCCTCATTCAGGTCAACCAGTTTAATCTCACGGTCGACCTGCATGGTGTCACCCTTGTTAGAAATATATAGTTGCATATTTGTCAGTGCATGATTACAATATGATAGAAGTGAAACAACACATGTAGGGAAAAGATATTGATGGCTCAAGATAACTTGAAGGTGTCTATTTTTTGCATGGCAATTTTGGTTTTATATAATAACCAATGCTCTTTACTTTAACAAGCAAATATCCCAATCAATCACAGATTCTCACTATCATATAAATGCCATCTACATAAAATAATAAGGAATCAAATGGCAGCAAAAAACAACAAAAGTAATTACTTAGATCCAAAAGTTATACTATCATTTAATAATACCTTGTCTCTACTTTCGGCTTAATTTCAAAGGCATATAGCCATCATTTTTTCTACGTGTTCTAGAACCCACAACATTTCAACTCTATCAGGATGGAAATAACTTTAAAGATATCTTTTATTCTTCAGATTTGTAAAAGGAATATTAGTGCTGTGTTCATGGTCATTAGGTGCCATTTCATCTACACTCTTGCAACCTTTCTATCGCAACCTACAGAAGTAAAAACAAACACTATGCAGACAAAAATGCATTGTGGTAGCTGTGGTAGAAGTTGTCACTGGCAAACAAATATACTGTGTAGGATACTACCTTAGTCTTTTATTGACAAAATAAATCACCAAGCAGTGACGGAGAGGGGGGGGGGGCCTTAGCCCCCCCGGCTGTCAACAAAGTCTTTGTATATAAGTTTAATATATAGTATTATACATGATCTAAATACACTATTCAATAATTAAAATTTATATGTTATGTTATAATAGCCCCTCATATATCAACAAAAAAAATCAATATATATATATATGATCTAACTACAATAATTAACGGTTAACATTACATGATGTGCATAATCGGATATTGTATATACCTATATGTTCATCATCATACCCGTTTATAAACCGTCACAGATATATAATTTTTATTTTAGCATATATGGTATAGATAACCATAATTCTTTTATATTTCTTTGCATATACGGATATGGATTTGGATACCTCTTTCATTTTTTAGGATCTTAAAATGGATATGGTTACATATTTTTCTAGTGTATACATATATAGATACAAATACATATTTTATCGGCATGTTTGCAACCATATTTTTATCTACATCGATTTTAAAATAATATGCAGACGCGCGCGCGCACGCGCACGCGCGCGCACACACACACACACAACACACGCACGCACCCATACACACAGATGTGAGTTTAATGGGGCTGCCCCGCGTCGTTTTCGGTATTTTTTTATTTTTTGAAAAATATCGCCATGTATATTCATCCCTATATCCCTCCTATAGGCCATTCAAATTTCGTCAGAAACAAAGACTCATATGACTTCCATCCAGACAATCATGTTTTAATGGTAACATGATTTTTTAAATCGACATCATCTCGATGGAGGCTGTAGGAGTCTCTGTTTCTGACGAAATTCGAATGGCATATAGGAGGGATATAGGGATGAATATACATGGTAATATTTTTAAAAATATAAAAAAATATCGAAAAGGGTGCTGGAGCAGCCCCATTAAACGGTGTGTGTGTGTTTGTGTGCGTGTTTGTGTGAAAAGGGACGTTGGTACATGTAGCAACTAACATGGCTACTACATGTGGCAGTTTCCCTAAATTTGTTTATTTTTTTCAATATTAAACCATGAATATTCATCTATATACCCCTCCTACATTGTATTAAAATTTCATCAGAAACATAGACTCCTATACCCTCCATCTAGAACATGTAATTTTAACAGTCTGAAATTTGCTGTAATCGACCTGTTCTAGATTGAGGGTATAGGATTCTCTGTTTCTGACAAATTTTTAATACAATGTAGGAGGAATATATAGATGAATATTCATGATTTAATTTTGAAAAAAAAATAAAAAAATTTGGGGAAACTGCCACATGTAGCGGCCACGTTGGCTGCTACATGTAGCAGCGTCCCGGACACACACACACACACAGATATATATAGTTACTTGTTTGAACATATTAAATCTAATGGTATTCATTAATATCACATTAATAAATGTGTATTTCAATGATATGAAGAGTTTTGTAGGGATCTTTTGGTCAATATGATGTTTATAGATTGACGTTAATGTTCTACATATGCTCCAAATTTTACTCAAATCTGATGACAAATCCAACCTCATAAATTGACATTAATGTTCTACATATGTTCCAAAATTTACTCAAATCTGATGACATTTCCTGATTTATCTTAGTGGTTAAAAGTCCAATTAATATTTAAGCAACTTAAGTCCCATTTAAAAGAGAATCAAACTTTTTATCATTGGTATAAAATAGCAAATGATCTTGGATTTGAGCGAAATTAGGAGGATATGCATAACATTATTCGAAGATTCTATCTATAAGGTTGGATTTTAAGAAACAAATTTGAAAAGAAAAGTTACAATACCTCTTTTCCAACTCACATAGACCCCCCTCCCCAAATATTAACGATTAAAATGACAAGATAAATTAGATAAATAATATCTAAATAATTTACCTCCCCCTACCCGAAATAATTTAGCCCCCCAAGAAGAATTTTCTGGCTTCGTCCCTGTCACCAAGGTAAACCATTATAGCAATGAAAGGAGACTGCTTTGATAACAGTTTCCATTTTGTTAGTGTCATCTAATAATGGAATTATCGACAAACATCAAATGTCAAAACAAAGGTTTGCATATCACTGCCAACTGTTTCGATTGAAAGTTAATCCTGACAACTTAATGGATTTGTATTAAATTGGATTCAATTGCAACAACTCAAAATGTGTAAGCTTAAATTATCAAGAAGCAATAACCCCAACCCCCCAAAAATCAAATATTGTCAATTTGCAGTGCTAGCTTACATGAAGAGAGAAAGAACGAGAGATAAACTTAATTACAAGAATAATTTTAATTGTGTTTGTTAAATACCCGTTGCCAAAATGTTCTTCGCCCCATGTCCTTGACCAACCTGGAACAAAATTTAAAACAAAGGGGACAAAATGGTGAATGGTAGGATAAAAGAACTAGAATAACAATATGAAATATCCAGAAAAATGAATAAGAAAATATAACTCTTTTAAAAAATCTAATATTACAAACATAGTTACGTAGGCCCATCTAAGCAGGGCACATGCCAAACATACTGAAAGAACAAACCAAACATATGTAAGCATCAAATTTCCAAGTTGGAATTCTTCTGAACGATATATCCAAGCATAACTTTTTTTTGAAATCTGATTTCAAGCATAATTAGTGACTGTTTAGCATAAAACCTTGTAACATTATATTACAGTACCCACCCTAATTCAAAGACCTAAAGCTAACTCATCAAAAAATTGTCCCGAGACAATTGCCGTCAGAGATCACAACAACAAATAAGGTTTTTTCTTTATGCGTTTCAACATATAATCACAAGGGAAGATTAAATAGTGGCTTTTACATAGCACCCCAATGAGCATATCTACAAAGAATACTATTACTAGCCTACAGTCAGAGGTTCAAACTTCATGAAACCAAACAAGAACACTCTACATAGATGCACAAAGATCAAAAGCAGTGTGCACCAATGGGGAAGGAGAGGGCAGAAGCTGATGCAGGAGAATATAAGATCTAGAGAAGCAACTTGTAGGTAGATGTAAAGAAAAACTTGACGAGGCACACACAAACACACACACACACACACACACACACACATAACTCAAAAGATTATAGGGGTATAAACAGAAACACTTTTCAGTTCCATCTGCCGGTTCAAATGTGGACGAAATCTTGCAAATAGCCTTCTTATTAGATATGAAAAAAACAAAAAATAAATTACAAGAAAGTTCGACAGTAAACTGCACAAAGTCCATGAACTTAGACCCTCGCTTGCACAGTCCATCAAAATTATGATGTATAAATCATATCTCCGAACTGTCAAATAAGTGTAACATGTCAGTCCTGCCATTACATTAAACGCCAAAGAGATACTAAAATTATTTTTCTTCGACAAATTTATCCTCCAACTCCTCTGTCCTTCATACTCTCCTACCAATGATCATCACCACCCAGCAATCCCCCCCTCTTCTAACACAATAGTAACAGCCACCTTTAGCTCTCCCTCCATTATCTATTTTCCCATAAGTGTTATCAGTTTCTTATTCCCACAATCTATTCATGTCCACATACACATCCCCTCTGCCCAGTCTTCTATGTCTCTTCCCCACCTCAAGCTTTCAACTTTCACAGTCAAACAAGTTCTCCAGGGTTAAAACCCCATCCAAATATTTTAGAACTGAAAATATAATGCTACATGGAATATATCAGTGGAACTGTAGAATAACAAAATATTTGGAAGTTCGCTTTGATACTTCAAACTCTCTTGCAATGGAAAAGATGGAACAAAGAAATCACCCATTTTTCACAATGGGGAGTTCATGTGAATGTTTAGGAGTTCGTTGCACTGTGCGAGAAATTGTTTTATATACAACCTTTAATGGGCTGAATGGTGTTGTTGCAATTCCTTTTACAAACCTGTTTTTCTAATTATCTAGAACAGCTAGGGAAGATGAACTTCTGGCAGACCTCGATTGCTTCACTGAGGTGCAAGTACTCTCCTCACTCAGGTCGGCAGTAGTCAATCATTCAGAGAAGACATTCAAAAGGTGAAGATTAGAGGGACGGGCCTCTACAACTTTACAGAAACGACTAGGATTAGAGGGGCCTATTTTTTGAAAGCATGTTATACGGGTCATGTGCCAAAGAATATGTAATATTCATGATTATTACACCACGGTTCAGTCGATCGAGACTCAGTACCTTCCCAGCTGAGCTAATTCCAGCTTGAATACCAGAGGCACTAAGCTAGGATTCAGACTATCACATCCTGGGAACTCATATTTTCTTTCATTGGCACACAATTGTAACTGCTCATTCCTTACGGGTGCCCATGCACCTCGAAGAACGACTCCTCCAGCATCATTATCTCTTTCACCCAACCTACACCATATTTTGGTAAAGAAGAAATAGAACGAAGGTGTTTACAGTTGTTTCAAATCATGAGGGCTACTGAATTCTTTCGGAGGCATTGAGATGTTATGATGAGAATTCTCAATTGTTAAAAAGTAGAAAGATTCGTGGAGATTCTAAAGATCACACCCAAGGTTTTAAAAAACGTGAGGTAGATCAATGTGGTTTTCCATCATTGAATCGAGACATAACTCTCGAAGTGGTCGAGGCATAAGCTTAAAAAAAACTACAATTAAGCACAATTATATTATCGTCGAATTTCTAAATTTAAAACCCACATTGAACACACATTAAATGGCATGTTAACCAAATACTACCATATAGGTTATGAACTTTGTTGAGATGCATTAAATCATAATTCATTTATTCGACCCACGGCATTGCAACGGTCATTATGCAACCTTCTCGAATGCAAATGTGCAAAGCCCATCATCTAGAGGTCTCATTGCCCAGTCAGCACGAACCTATGAGACTAAATACAATATGACTAATATATATTTTACTTGACTAACATATAATATAGTAGGTTGTATAATCTGTGTTATGTGACTAACATGTATGATATACGAATACCATACAATCCTTCTTAATTATGATTTGTGGCATACATATATAATATAACTAACATACAATTTGTTAAACATACAACATGCATACGAGTTTAAATCATATAAAGTTAGTAATATTTAATATAATACTTAAGATATTATAAATATCAATGCTTAATTTTTTGAGTGCATAACCATCATTCCAGCTGAGTCATGTTTCAACGCCTCGAGGTGCACTATAACCTCGATCCCACCAACTCTCAAGTTTGAATTCGTGTCAAAGTTTCACTAGATCAAAATTTATTTACGATTGTTTTCAGGTTTCATTGTTATTTTTCATGCTTTCATACTTATATTTTACTTGTAGACCTTAAGGACACAGTGTGTATAGGCTTTCAAGTTTTGATGAAATAGAGGGGCTACCTGAGCCCCCTAATATTAGGCTTATTAGTCAAAAAAACTTCAATGGTATCATGTGTTGGCTAGGGTACAATTAATCCATGAAACTGTGTTATTGAGCTTGAAGATATGTCTTTCACCAAAAGAAGTGGCAAAAAATGTGTTGTTACTTGAGGGGAGTTGATCAATGTTTCAAGTGGGGCATTGAAAGAAAGAATTGACCACCAGGGAAGATGTACTAGAAGAATAGGTGTGAGCATTTATATGAGTGATAAGCAGCTCTATCCTCTGATATCGTTCTTTTTGTTATTCTCCCTCATCTGAAACAACGAGACTCAGTTCACAGTGAATCCACTTTTGATCCGAGTTCATCTTCTTACCTTACAACCCAAAGTCGGATCATTCATGGTTGATTGCCTTTGATATTTCTTTCGTATGGATCAGCTACATGGAGCATAGCAGTGGAGAAAAGACGTATGTTCATTCGCAAAGAGGTCTCGATCACGAGTGCAATTTTCAACTACCATTAATTCATCCAGTTTCAGGTAAAAGCTCTGCAGGTGACTATAGCGCAGTCATATGCAGGTCTTTCAATCATCTCTTAGTGGAAAAAGTTCGGTGCTTATTGATAGGCAGTTGTGCTATCATACTAGGATTTTCTGGTGATGATGTTCTGTGTGTGGGTTGGAGGGTTTCTAAAAATGTAAAAAGAAACAAGCTGTGTTCACCTTCAAGGAACATGTGGGAAGAATGAGTGCGTGGACAAGGACTCACCTTTCCCCTCACTTCTTCCCTCGTTCGTGTGTGTTATAAAATATGAAGCAGAAGCGGAATGATAAAACAGAGCATAATCTCAAGAAAGATAAACATGGAACACCATGATTTTACGTGGAACCCTACTCCGTGAGGAGCGGGATGAAACCACGGGAGAAGCCCTCAAAGGGACATGCTATGCATTGCTTTTTCTCAAGAGATACAGGAGGTCTGGGGCTCCTCATATAGCCTCTCCAGAGCCTCCAAGTCCCACCACTAGGCGATGTGGGACTAAACACTGGATGGGGTAAATGGATCTTCTCCATGATCCATTTACCCTGCTACAACTCAATGACGCACATAACAAATACTCCAACACTCCCCCTCAAGCTGGAGCATGCAATACTCAGCTTGGACAAACAGAAAGATACTCAACTCAACGCTACATGACACTACGGACAATATCAACCCAACGCGTACATTGCTGCAGTCGAGGACGTTGCTTCTCATGCCGTGCAGGTGAGGAGGACGAACGGGCTGGAGTGTGAGTCTGTTGAATCTCCTCGTCGGAGAGCATGTGCTCTGAACTGCGCCTGTCAGAATCACTGCAACTGGAAATGAGTCTCATCGTCGGAGTACACTGGCCCGCCACAATAATGTGGACAACTGCTCCATCTTTGAAAAAAGGCCGAACTGAAAAGGGTCGTAGCTGTGCAATCATCGTCGGAGTCCACGGTCGCTGGAGAATGGAGTCTGAAATAAGTCTCCTCATCGGAGAACTGGGTCTCTCCCATCTGGATCAGAGAATCGTGCACTGCTCTGGTGTATCTATGATACCACATGAAAGTCCTTGCCAACATGGCATAGGAAATGGTCCTATACTCTGGAGTCCCTATGGATCACATGAAAACTTTAGCCTGACAACAAGAAGAATGATGGGAACCTCAAAACTGAAGACCGCACACTCGTGTGTGTCTGAACTGCAGACTCGGAACAATGAACGTCGAGTTTGAAATCGAATTGTAGAGTCTGAAATCTGAATGGTCTGGAAATCTGCATGTGAATCTGGAACATCTGAATATGGCTGGAAGAAGATATGTGACTCTACATATACTCCCCCTTTCTCCCATACTTGTCGGAAAATGACATCGACAAAGTTGGGAGAAGACAAGATAAATATGGGGGTACCAATCATCAATTAGCCGATTTCATCATTCATTTTTTTCTGGCTTCTCAAAATATGGATATTCAAAATCATTGCGGCTTTTCATGTTTTTTAAGTCATCACATTTTTTTAAGTCGTTTCAATTTTTTTCGGCTTTTCTTCATCCTTTTTTACAAATATTTTCCGTAAGGCTTTTCTTTGTACGTGCCTTTTTTTCTAATCTCTCCCTCCCCTTTTTTTTAACTTGATACTCCTTTTTTTAAAAAAAACCTGCCCAATAGCTCCTTTTTTTCAACCGGGCCTCTCTGCACTTCCTCTCCTCTTATATATATATATATATATATATATATATATATATATTAAGGCTCAATTTAAGCCCAATAAAATAGCCGAGCCTCATTTATCTAGGGTTTCTCACGGAAACCCCTTTCTCTTTTAATCCCCGCCGCCCCGATGGAAGAGAGCACGCGCGCCTGGGGATTCTGGGATCCGCACGCGAAGCGCCGCCGAATCCCGGTGCTGTCGAAGCCTGGCACGCGAAGGTGGGTTCGCGCGTGGAGGGGGGGTCACATGGTGCCGTCGCTGCTGTTGTGGTGCCGCCGATGGGAGCGCTCGCCGCCGTGCCGCCTATGGATTTCTGGAGATGAAGAAGGCGGTGCTTCGCGCGAGGGAGGGACCGGAGTCGACAGCAGCGCCGCCGCGATGCTTCGTCTTCCAGCCTTGCGCCTGGAGCTCGCGCGAGAAGCGGGCAACGCCGCCTGATGCAGAGCACGGAGGTGGTCTGGGGCGCGGGATGCCGCTGCCAGCGCTTGGGAGAGGAGGAGCGCGGCTGCGGAGGAGTGCACGTCAGGGGAGGTCGGGTTGCCTTGCGTTGGCGATTCCGCTTGGCGAGAAGCGGGCGACGCCGCCTGATGCAATAGATCTGGAATATTTTCTCACCTGGGTTCCTCAACCGAGAGGTGCGACCCTTGGGTTCCTTTGAGATTCCCGGTTGGGAGCCAACTTCGTGTCCTGTGTACTGCCAGAGGGTCGAGGATCGGATGGGTGTGCCAACGCAGATGCAGGAGATATTACTGGAGCTAATGGGGCTCCACCAAGAGGTTATCCAGTCCTGGATGCTTCAAGCATGAAAGAGAAAAAACAACGACGTGGAGATAGGCTTCGTGGAAGACTCACAATTAGGGTTTCACGAAACCCTAAAGCTTCTTGGACAAATCTTCATGAACAAATAAGAACATCGAATCTCGAACGAACAAAAACAAAGAATATAGAAATCCTCGAGAATCGAACCCGCTCCGATACCATGTTATAAAATATGAAGCGGAAGCGGAATGATAAACAGAGCATAATCTCAAGAAAGATAAACATAGAACACCATGATTTTATGTGGAACCCTACTCCGTGAGGAGCGGAATGAAACCACGGGAGAAGCCCTCAAAGGGGCATGCTATGCATTGCTTTTTCTCAAGAGATACAGGAGGTCTGGGGCTCCTTATATAGCCTCTCCGGAGCCTCCAAGTCCCACCACTAGAATTGTAATACGCGTTTTTGTACACTATACTTTTGAATGATATCAAGTGTTATTTCAAGGAAATATTGAATTAATAGTATTTGACACAGTCAATAGATTCGCTTTGATGCAACAATTTCATTGAAACTTGTTTTGTAAAAATCAGAGACCATCTTGAATAATTATGACTTTTAAGAGTTCTTTGGATTGTCTAGCACATCATTAAGACTAATTAAGTATGATTAGTGCTAATTACACATCATTAGTGATAATTAAGCGTCATTAGCATAGATTTATACTCATTAGTTATAATCACATCATTAAGACTAATTAAGCATGATTAGTGCTAATTACCCGCCATTAGTGTTAATTAAGCGTCATTAGCAAAAGTAGGACACATGGAGTGTAAATCATGGGACACGTGTCGTTCTATGGTCAGGACATGTGTCAAAACCTCAGTAGTGCCATGTGTCATTATCTTGAGACTAACACATGTCACGGTGTAGTCTTTTGCTTGGGCAACAAGTAAACTCGTGGATAAGCTATGCCTATTGCTTGGGCAACAAGTAATCTCATGGATAAGACTAGCCACATACTTGGGCAACAAGTTTCCTTGTGATATTGCCATGTGCCATGCCATGTGTCTTTTTGCTTTAAGGTTGTTTTTGTAGTGTTTGTGTTATTTTGTAAGAAGTTGTAATAGATAGAATTTGTGTAATACACTTGCTGATGTTGTGAACTTGAAATACAAAGATGTTATGTTTTTGAGATTGCCACATGTTTACTTGAGGAAAAAAAATATGAGGAAGAAAGATCTCTGTCGCGGCACGTTCTGGTTAGCGGGACGGGTCGTGACAACTTGTGGTATCAGAGCTATTCATGGTTAATTTTGCACGTAACTCTTTCAACTGATAATATTCTCCTTTTAAGTGAGATAGCCGACCATTGGACTTTCTACTAAGAGCATCAGCTACGACATTGGCTTTACCCGGGTGATATTCTATGGAACAATCATAATCTTTGATTAGTTCTAACCATCTTCTTTGCCTTAGATTCAACTCTTTCTGAGAGAAAATATATTTCAAACTCTTATGATCCGTAAAGATTTGACAAGTTTCTCCATATAGGTAGTGTCTCCAGATCTTTAAGGCAAATATTATAGCAGCTAACTCAAGGTCATGAGTTGGGTAATTTAACTCATGTTGTTTTAGCTGTCTAGAGGCATAAGCAATCACTTTATCATTCTGCATCAAGACGCATCCCAGCCCTTGTCTTGAGGCATCGCTATAGATTACAAAATTACCCTGTCCTGAAGGAAGGCTAAGTACGGGTGCTGAGGTGAGACGACTCTTGAGTTCCTTAAAACTCTTCTCGCATTCTTCGTCCCAACTATACTTCACATTCTTCCTAGTTAACCTTGTCAATGGTGCGGCAATTCTAGAAAAGTTTTCAACAAATCTTCGATAATACCCAGCTAATCCAAGGAAACTTCGGATTTCTGATGCATTTATCGGTCGTTCCCATTTAAGAACCGCTTCTATTTTTGATGGATCTACTGTTATTCCTTCTCCAGATATGACATGGCCTAGAAATGCAACCTTCTTCAACCAAAACTCACATTTGCTAAACTTGGGATATAATCGATGTTCCTTCAGAGTTTGTAGCACAATTCTCAAGTGTTCTCTATGTTCTTCTTATGTTTCATAATATACTAGAATATCATCAATAAATACGATTACGAACTTATCCGGATATGGACGGAAAACCCTATTCATCAAGTCCATAAACACAGCTGGGGCATTTGTCAATCCAAAAGGCATTACCAAGAATTTATAATGCCCATATCAAGTTCAGAATACAGTTTTAGGAACATCTTCTTCTCTAATCTTAATTGATGATAGGATTTCAAATCAATCTTAGAAAACACAGAAGCCCCTTGTAATTGATCAAATAAATCATCTATTCTGGGCAGAGGATAGTTATTACGGACAGTAACTCTGTTTAGTCTTCTTTATTTCTTTGGGTCAGTGTCTCCTACAAATGGTTCTGCTCCCTATTACTTTATATGTCCTAATGGTAACCGGTGTTCTAATTCATGTCTTTTAACAAACTGGGTAGCCATACCTCCTAGTGTTTGAGTTATTAAGGTCAATGAATCATACACATTGTTGAAATTATCATTTTCCAGACTAGGGCCTTGGGTGGTCGCAAGTGGCTGCTCTACTGCTAGCGTTTCCTAAATAAAACCTCAATTAGATCCTTCATCAAAATAAATCCTCCAAGATATCCTTAAGACTTATAACATCATCTTTCTTCTAAGTCCATATCAAATTATGATAACTAAATTATCTTCCAATACTTATTGGTCAACTCCGAATATAATTCTTGCTCAAGGTCCTAAAACCTTTGCTCTGATACCACAAGCTGTCGCGGCACGTCCCGGTTAGCGGGACGGGTCGTGACAACTTGGGTGTGGGACTAAACACTGGATGGGGTAAATGGATCTTCTCCATGATCCATTTACCCTGCTACAACTCAATGACGCATATAACAAATACTCCAACAGTGTGGCTCAGTAAAGTCAAGATTAGACTAAGAAGAAAAGTGTGGGGTACGTCCTTTCTTTAACGAAGCATATTAATAAAGATGGATGAGGATAAATTATTTATAAGACTCTCTTACTAATATGCATGTTGGTGATAGTGCCTGAAAGGGAGCTCTAGCTCCTAGGGGGTCTTGCAGCTATTCCAATGTATCATCTGATTATTAAACATTTCCTAGCCCTTCAGTTGAAGGGGTCATCCCTCTTTCCTCCTTACTGATTGAGAATGTTCATTATTGGTCAACTCAATTATCGTCTGATTTTCTAGGCAAGGATCTTGGTCTAGGAGATTATATGCCCACGGATAGAAATCTAGTGAAAACTCGATGCAAATGGATAATTTACAATTGTGAAAAATAAATATTAAAGGTGGAAATATTTGGTAGAAGACTTTTGGAGGGAGAAGAAGAGAAGGCAAGCCGGATGCGATGGATTTGAGAAAGAAGAAGCGCGAAGATCGCGTTGAGTGGGAGGGGGAGAGAGAGAGACGAGATAAATTTTCAATTTTTAATTAACTCTTGAATTGACTTCAACATTGGACTACCATCCTTTTTATATATGAGGGGTGGGGTAACAAAAATAGAAAGATGATAAAATCAAATAAAATAAAAGTGCAACTGATTCAATAGAATTAACTCGACCCTAATAAATTTTCAATTTTTAATTAACTCTTGAATTGACTTCAACATTGGACTACCATCCTTTTTATATATGAGGAGTGGGGTAACAAAAATAGAAAGATGATAAAATCAAATAAAATAAAAGTGCAACTGATTCAATAGAATTAACTCGACCCTAATTTAATTAACGGACATAAACGGACAAAAAATAAAGCCCTATTTATTTGTTTCGCATTGCATCAGCTCTCTGCTGCATCGAAAAAAAAATGTCTCCTTATGAATTGCTTGATTTTGGCTGCATGTGTGATAAATTGATCTCAATTTAATCCCATGATTGGTTAATTTTTTCCCTCTTTCATGTTCCTTTTGTAATTCTTAGAAAAAGAGGGGCATAATAGCAAAATTTTGTATCTCTTTACAAGAAAAACTCCCTTTGTCTTATTCTTCACTTTGATCTTTTTATAAAAGGATTTTCAAGGGGGTATAGGTGCAAAACTTCTAAGAGATATTTGACTCCTCTTTCTTGGGAAGAATGAATCCAATCAGGTTGGAATTTTCTTCTCTTCTTAAGGGGTCATTCAGTTTAAGAATAAGTGGGAATAAGGATGTGGAATAAGGAGAATAAGGGTCTATTCTCTGTTCGACTGGAAAAATATGAATAAGGAGAATAAGGTGGAATAAGGGTACGTAAGGTGGAATAAAGATAGAAATAAAGGTGAAATATGGTGAAATAATGGGATGTGGATGGGAATAGTCGTACTTTTGGGAACCGCATCAGGTGGGGAATTGACTACTTGTTCCTTATTCTCCAAGCAAACATGGTTTTAGGTTTTGGGCTTTTTAAACTCGATATCGATGCCGTTTGTGGCAGAGGCGACGGTGACAGTCACGTTGGACACACACAATGTGGTGGGGGCCACACAAGCGATGCACGATATAGCGCACAGGCTCAAGGCTCGCAAGAAGGCGGTAGGATGGGTGGTGGGGTCGGAGGGAGGCTGACGGAGGTGGCGAGGTGGGTTGTGGTGGTGGTGGGGCTAGGCTAGGGAGAGGGGATGCAGGAGTGTTGAAGTGGTTGTACGAGGTGGTACCTAAGGTAAAGGAACACGTGGCGGCAGTGGTGGGGCCGGGGCTGATGCCACTATGCTCGGGGGTGAGGGAGAGGGTCGCACCGGATTTGGAGGAGTTGGCAGAGGGAATGAAATGGTTGGAGGGGGCACTGGGTCGATTTCCCCGACGACTGCAGATCTAAAATGTGATGGACTACTTCACATGGTCCTTTTCCTCTGTTTCTTCACTTTCTCTTCCAATGTGACCTTCAAACTCGTCTTGGACAAGGGTTGCATTGACAACAATAACCGAAGATGGTGGCAGGATTTAGAAACCTCATGGATAGCAACTTTGGGTGGTTGTAATGTGAAGTCAATCCGACGACACTCACTGTCCAAAAATCTACAGCCAACGCTTGTAGACTCGATTGAAATTTAAGCAATGTGGACATCAACTCTTTGTTGTATGCTTCTTCAGCACGACGTTTGCATTCTGCGGAACGAGATTCTTTCGTTAGGTATCTGCGCAAACATATGTACGGATCGCCAGATCGTGAGGACAATCTATAGACCATGCTATGATACAAATTGATGCAAATGGGAAATTTCAATGGTGAAAATATATTTTTTATGGTGAAAATACTTAGTGGAAGAGTTTTGTAGGGAGGAGAAGAGAAGGCTCACCGGACGTGAGGAATTTAGGGAAGAAGAAGCGCGGAGATCGTGCCAAGGGAGGAGGGAGAGAGAGAGAGAGAGAGATGAGATAAAATTTCAATTTTTAATAACTCTTGAATTGACTTTGACATTGGACTACCATCCCCTTTATATAGGAGGGTCGGGGTTACAAAAATAGAAAGATAATAGAATTAAATAAAATTAAATGCTAACTTGGACTCTAAATATCTCTAATTGAGTAACTACTTATTATAACCGACTAACTGATTGATTTGAGATCACATGCAATCTCTTTATTTAAAATAAAATTGCAAGGGAAACAATAGAATTAACTCGACCCTAATTTAATTAACAGATGAAAAATGAAGCCATATTTATTTGTTTCGTGATGCATCAAGACTACTTCAAGAAGATTCCCAGTCTACCCCCGATATAGCTAAAAACACTCTCTGAACAAAAGAAGAAAGGATAAGGTTTAAAATAACTTGGTGGAAAGGATCACTATTAGAGGAGACATGAGATATTGGAGAAAAGAAATAGTATAAGGATAGGCATGAATAGGCAGTGGGAGTGTGAAGGTAGCAGATAAAGATGTGGGCATCGTGCAGGTGTTTGTGGGGTTAAAGAGGGGGGGTGGACTGCAATGTTGGAGGGGCAAGTTGATTAAGGGACATGGTTAATAGTGTGAAGGAAAATAGAGGAAGAATTAGAGGTTAAGTGTAAAGATGTCAAAATAAACATATTTAATTGTTATTTTATGGAAATCTTATAAAATAACAACCAAGTGGATTGTGAGAGCATTTTGTCATAACAGCTTATCTTTTTTATACCAACTTCCCGTTACTGATGGGGAAATCCGAAAAGGAACTGAAGTGTCCTACATTTGGGATTATAACATAGCAGAAGAATTTAAGAAGTGCACGAGAGAAAACTGTATAAATAGAAAAGGAAATGCAGAGAACCTACGGTCGCCTGAAGGGGAGACATGCCATGTCTCCCCTTGCCGAGAACCAATTCCAGCAAAGAACTTCTCTTCCCATTTGTCTCCCCACTTTGTACCTAACTCAGTCTCTGCCCACTTATCTGTCCTGAAAGCAAAAAACTCAGCAAGTAAGACTTGTGGACATCAATTGACAATTTTCTGGCAATTTTAAAACTGGCATTTCTATGCCCAATTTGGAAAAAAGAATAGCAACATTTCATCCATATTGATTTGAGAACTTAGAAGGTGTTACTATGTTAGCAAATTGAATAATGACAGAAGAACTTCGAACTAAAATTAGCATGATGCGAAAAGGAAACTACCTTAAAGAGTGATATTTTCCTACGAGGATTGATAAATGGCAGATCCATGCCATTTCTATTTCAGAAAAGGACAAACTTCTCTAGTAAAGATAATGATGAAAAATACATTTGGTTTTTGTAAGGAGGAGAAATACAAGAGATAGCAAGATAATATTATGTGTGGATGGCATATTTCTTAGTGAAAATCTTGAGACTGTAGATATTGAACCACGTATAAGACAATCAGAAATTACAAGCATAGAATTGTATACAAGGTCGAGCACTACTATGAGAAACAAATAGAAAATCATATTTCCTTCAATGTCAAGTATATGAATTTGAGGTAAATGAAAAGATGCATAGAAATTGAGGTATAAATTAGACCAAATTGGATGGGTTTATATGAAATTTTGCATTTTTTAACCGCATCTAAAGATGCATAGAAATTGCCCACTAGGAGTTTAAAATTTAATAGATATTCCAATTTATGAAATATAGTTAGTAATCACTAATCAGTAACAGAACCATTTTAAAACAGATCCTCTTCCATCATAGTGCTCTCCCCACTTCTCCCACCAGGACTGCTCGTTAAGTCTACCATATTTATGTGCTCCCTTTTCAGTCCATCCTTTTGCATCATATTTTTCCCACCTGCCAAAGCATGTTACACTGGTTCATAGTTCAAAAGATAAATAAATATTTAAACTGTCGTAGAAGTTCAGAGGATCGCTTACCATTTCTCATACCATCCAGCAGTTTCAGTTCCAGATTTGGCTTGTTTCTGGGCACTCCTCTCTATCCTGGCTAGATTACTGCGCTTGGAAATTGTGGAAAAGTTAATTCAGTAAGAATTGAACCAATATTTCCTGGGCTTGCACAAGATCCCATGCCAATATTTAACCAGGAAAACCTTGAAAGTTGGCAATGACAATACACGAGAAAAAAATAAGGTGTGCCCTTTGAGATCAAAAATAATAAATTAGCATTTCAAAGCAAATAAATTAGCACAGTAATAGAAAATGGGTGGCTGCATGTGTGTCGTAAACAATCATTATGACGATCACCTATAAGTATAAGGCTGCCTTATTGCTCGAACATTTACATTTTTTATTATTTCGAATAGGCATTTGCTTCTCTTGAAAGTATATAAACCCATTCAATGTCAAGTATATGAATTTGAGATAAATTTGAGGTAAATCATATTTCCTACCTTGCCCTCTACGGAACTCTTGGTTCTAAACCCTAAACCCCTCATGACTAGGTAATCTCTTTTACCATTTTGCATTAATTTATATTTTTCATTTATTTTTGTGAATAGATAAATCTTTATACCAAAGAAACTTTATCTCATTAATCATTATGTACATTTTCTTAATCAAATGACTCATCTCAATGCCAATCACTATCTTTCATGAACAAAACAGGTATTCTAAGTGTGATTAACTTAGCTATTTTGATTCCAATTCCAATGTCAGTAATCACCAATCAACGTTAACAACGATATGTTCGATATGATCGATATGTGCAATAAAGGATCATAGATTATCTATGTGTCATCTAAGTGTATATTTGTAAGTTATTTAATGTTGTAAGAATTTGGATTAAATCCGTTTCTAATATCTATAAGTCAGCAATCAACACTAACAGTGATATGTTCGATATGACGGATATGTGTGATATATGTGGTATAAATAACCGATACGTGTGATATAGGCGTGTATTTGTAGGTTACTTGTTGTTTTAATATCTTGGATAATCTAAATTTTTTAAAACGGCAAAAAATAGGTTTTATTAGCCATTTCCGACATTTCCACTGATATCATCAACATATCCCAATATATCCTTTTCCGAACAGACCGATATGATATCGATATCGATAGTTTCTATCTTGGTCTTGTCTCACTAAAAGTGATTTATGGATTAATAAATTTTGGATTTGACTAAAAAAATAGATTTTGGATGACTACCAACCCCGGATAGTCCTTAAACCTTTCTGAAACATATTCATGCAAACTGGAGCATTCTGCTTTAGAAAAAAATTATGCATGTTCAGCAGAAAAACATTAGCGTCATTGTTTCTAATTTCCCCCAATTTATGTCCCCACTATCATGCATATTAAAGCATTAGGAGAATTTCTGAGCTAATACCTATCATCCATATTTTAACCACAAGCGGGAATAAGTAACATGAATCTCAAAGGATAGATTAAAGTTAATACCTCCACTCGTCCTGATATAAGACCTCTTGCCACGTTTCCCACCAGGAATCTCCTTCAGCATTTTTTCCAGATTTTTCAACGCCTAAAACATCAACAAAGATAAATTAAACGACAGAGTGTTCGTCAATCTACATGTGCAAGAGAAAATAGCAGATCAAATATGGAACCCCAAACAGTGAAAATGCTGTTTTTTGTTAAAAAAATGTCGTGATATTGTATTAAAAGTTAAAAATCTTGTGCCTACAATTTCCTCTTGTAGGTTTCCAGAATGAGGCATGGCATTTGTCATGCAATGTGTCGATGTTGCTACAACTGATGTTTAGAATATATATATATACACAACAAATGTTCTCGTCGGACTATGGTATACAAATAGAAAGCATGCATTCGTGATGAAGTGAAAAAATGATTATTTTTACATCATATGGTTATGGTGCGAGCATTAGGATTAGGGTTTAAAGTTTCTGCCCCAGTTGACCCCTGTTGGATCAGAGATCACTAAGTTGCTATGTTAAATGGAGGAACCGAGGGTGCTCTCAATTGGTTCTCAACAGGAGAATTGTTGAATGTGGAGGAGAGGCTCCTACTCGATGTCAAAGTCATGCAAAAAAGAAGTCAGTTCTTCGTGCCCGTTAATAATTAGGTGTTGTCAATCGAGCATTGATACCTTTGGGAAGGAATATCTCCCTGAAGATCCAGTTCTTTGCATGGTTGTCAATATGGTGCGGACTGGTAACTAAAAGTTACCATTCCTGATGGTACCCCAAGGCAGACACAATGTGCATTTTTCATTCCGATCATGGACTTCTTCTTCTTTGGTATGGTGTGAGCAATAACATGACGGTATGACAGCGCACCCCTCCAAGCCTCTCTTTACATAATGAGGCCTGGGACATTCTGGTCAATATGTTAAATATTATGTCTCATATTATCGGAGCAACAATCCTATACCATTGTTCTAAGCCACTAAATCTCATTACCACCTCCAGGCCTTTCTCCTATTTCATCATTGTTGACTAGTCATGGGGTCCACATTTCGGCAACATCACCGCCTCCTTGTGAACTCCGAGGACCTGGTGGCACCGTCACTACTGCCATGAAGGAACCCATGTTGGCACTTGTGTCATCATCACGTGCCCCGCCCACCATCACCTTTAACATCGAAGACAACAACCACTGGCGACTACAATCGCCACCAACAGCAACCGCAGTCGCTGCCAAGTCTAGGTCTGCAGTGGGGTTGCCTTTAACAGTGACAAAGGCAGCCCCCACCGGCTGCAGTTCGCCACCATTGTCATCATCAATAGGCACAGCCACCACCACTAAGCCGTTGCCTAGCCCTGCTCAGCTACTTCTAGGAATTTTATCTGTGCCTTCGACAACTATAGGGCTGCCAGAACCATCATTTGCTTTCATGAACTAGAAGATTAATTTTTAGTAGGTTTTTTCATGGCTTTGTCATAAGAGAAGAAGTCTAAAGGTCTGGAATCTGAGGTGACGTCATCGGCAACCATTACAGGTAGTGTGAAGAATTTGCATTATATGTGATCTATCTTCCCGAAACCATTTAGAGGACAAAGAAGCTACATCTTCTCTAGAAGCCATCACCGGATAGCAGGATTGCCACAATATAGAAATATGCCATGTGAGACGGGGATAATGGGACATTCTTTGACAGGGATAGTGGGGTCATTTGGAATAAAAATTTCATATTGATATTGGAACCCTAGCCCTGGACAATGTCTGCAATATGATCTATCGAGGGTATGTTAAGAGAAACACTCAAAATCTCACCCCACCCCTCCTACCATAGGGATAATTCAGAATAAGAATTTCAATACCTCCCACAGAATAACACTCACCATGTTACAGAATAGAAATGTGAGCGTTATTCTGTAACCCTAACCCTACTGTGGGGTTGCTGGGTGGGGAGGGGAGGTGTTGAGTGTAATTCTGCAAGCCGAGGGCATTTCGGTCCTCTCAGTAGAGAGGTGGTGCCACTTATTGTGACCTTAACCTTAGATCTCCACCGATATAAAGAGCTCTAGTTCCCAGTATCAATACAAAATTTCTATTCTGACTCTTAACTTGGTATTAAAGTGGTTCCCTTCTCCAACCCTCCTATGCAGCCCTGATCCCCCCACCCTAAACAATCGTCGAGGACTGCTTCTGTCTAGCCCTATCTCAGCACCATACCTTGACTCCATGCTCCCATCCCTGCCCCACCGCACTCGCCTCCAGCATCACCCCTCCTACCAATCCCACCAATCCCCTCCTTCTGCCTTCCTCGAATCTTGATCCACCTCCAACCCCCGCCTACCTACTTCCAGCAGTTCTTTCCCCATAGCTCATCCCCTCCCGCCACTCAGCACCCTCTTCCCCCCCGGCAACACATTCCCCCAACCAGCAACACCATCGCAACAGCCCCCCACCCCCCAGCCCACACACTCGTGTGTCCTTGAGCCTCTAGCCGTTTCCAATCAAGGAAAGTAGGCACCCATCCACCAAATATTATCACACCACCACGAGCTGATCTCTCTGGAATTCTACCGCCAACACGAGATTCAACTCATATGCACGTATTGATTTCAGTATTGAAACTCCCACGAGTTCCAGTTGATTATTCCTCGAGTAACTCTGGACAAACACAATGTGGTATGATCTGAGCAATGTCATCTATTATATTACTCTGCAACCAAGCCTAGCAACTCAAATAGAGATGTCAGAATCCAAAGTAATATCTCAGGGATATGAGTGAGGAAGTGCCCAGCTACCCTCATTCAGCTCGATCCCCAAATTGGACGAGTACACCTACCCAAATGATCAGGTTCGTTACCGACAATTGTGTGGGTATACGACAAGGAATATATTTTACATGAGTCAGAGCTTGCCTCCAAGATCGACTATCATGCCACTTGGGCAAAGGACAATGGGATGGTGAGCCCGTTGACCATGATCAGCGTCATCAACAAAATTGCATATGAATGGGCCTATTATATATATATATATATATGATTGTTTACGATATGAAGATCTCTGTAAAATGCGCATGTGGAGAGAGAATGAGAATGCAATGGATGATTTTATTCCTAGGCAAGGGGTTTCTTATATAGTGTGAAACCTCTGAGCCCAATAGGTGGCAATTACATAAAGCATCCCGAAGAGTTAAAAATAGGAATAAAGAACAAGGAAATAAACAAAATAAGGAAAACTACATCACTGTTATATTAGCCAATAACGTTAACACTCTCCTTTTAGTTAGAGCATATTTATCGATCATGCCCAACTTGAAAGTTAACGATGATATGCGTTTGTTCGAAAGTGGTTTAGTCAATATATCAGCAAGTTGGAATTCTGTAGAGATGTGTAGAGTTAGTAATCATTCCTCCCCGTACCACATCTTGAATAAAGTGGCAATCTGCTTCAAAAAGCTTGATCTGCTCATGAAAAACGAGATTAGTGCCAATGTATATTGTGGAATTATTGTCGCAGTAAAGAGGAACAAGGGCGCTAGCAAGGAGTCCAAGTTCCTGCAAAAAGGAGATAATCCAGGAAATCTCGCATGTGATTTGAGCCTTTGCTCTATATTCTGCTTATGTGCTTGATCTTGAAATAAACAACATACTTCTTGCTTCTCCATGTAACAAGGTTTCTGCTAACAAACATGACATAACCAATGGTGGACGGTTTATCCTCAAAAAAACTGGCATAATTAGAAACAACCAATATACTTTTCGCTTCGCCATGTAACAAGGTTTCTGCTAACAAACATTTTTAGAGAGGTTCTGCTAACAAACATGACATAACCAATGGTGGATGACCTATCCTCGGGAAAACTGCATAATTATCTTCTGCATAAGCAAGTGATGTCAGTGTAACCATTAGCCATGTAGAAGAGGCTTTTTCCTTGAGAGCCCTTCAGGTATCAAAGGTTCAAAACAAGATCTTATTGATGAATATATAGAGGCTTTTCCATATACTAACTAACTCTGCTCACAACATATGATATATATGGCCTAATAACAATGACATGAATCAGCACGCTCGCTGGCCTTTTATACCATGTAGTGTCTTCAAACATAGGATATATTAAGGTAGCGTATCTTCGTAACTTTGTTGGGATGCTTGACGATTTGCATCCCAGTAAGCAAGCTTCTTTACAAGTATCTAAACAATACTTCCGTTGTAAAAATGTAATCCCTCTAGAGTGTGTATCATCTCAATACCTAGGAAGTATCTGAGATGACCAAGGTCCTTAGTGACAAATACCTCATGTATGAAGGCCTTTGTCTATATAATGTATGCTTTATCGTCAACATTAATAGGAGGTATCCTATAACATGAGGACCTTTGTCTGACGAACACAAAACAGTTAGATGTCATTCCATGGAAATCCAGAGAACAAAGCTTAGAAGTAAGTCTGTTGAACCATACTCATGGAATCCGATTCATGTCGTAGATGACCTTACACATTCGACATACATACTCCCCCCTCGACAAAGCAGCATGTTGGTTATATCACGTAAACATCCTCCTCTAGGTCACCATAGAGGAAGGCGTTCATCACATCAAGTTGAGAGATGAACTAATTCATGTTGGCAACAATAGATAGAATTGTGCAAATAGGCCCCATCGCTGCCATAGGAGAGAAGGTCTCGAAGTAGCCAACAACATAGTTGCAAAAGTCAGTAATTGGTACTTGATCGATCAGGTCACTAAGAATTAATCAGTAGTCAGGTGACTAAACGGATTTAGTTGAACTCTAGTCGATTGTGTGTTTTTATTTATTTTAAATATATAAATCATTTTTATACATATCCAATGTATTTACATAAATTTAAATATTTTCGATATTACCATAAAGAAATAAAAATATAATTAAATTCTAATCAAACATTAAGCATCATATATTAAGCTCCACATAAAATGGAAAAAAAATGTAGCCCACTTGTAAAAAAGTGATGACTAATTGGTTGTTGGTTGACCAATGATCGATTAATCTTAGTCGAGCCGGCCATCCAGCCCACTAGAGACTAAAAAGACCGACCAAATGGCCTAGTCAATCAATTTTTCAAACCTAGTCGATGACGTATGCGGGCTGAGTGAAGACTTTCGTAGTTTGGCTTTCAATCTATCAATAAATCCATCTAGAGAATTTTGGTCATAAAGAACCATATGGACTTAAGGATCCGATGCTAGATCCCATACCAGTAGACTCGTGTCCAGCTCTAGCAGAGCGATGGGTCGAAAGGTGCTTTGGAGGATAATGACCGCCTTGTATCTCTATTATCCACTTCGTCACTCCACTCCATACAAAACATCAAAGCTATGCATATAAAGAATGCAGGCGTCTGTTGGAAGCCCCTCTTTCGTCCTCACGGTAATGGGGAAAGATGTACCTACAGAGGAAAAAAGAGATGGAGGAAGGTCTATATATACAAAAAAAGCAACAATTACAAGGAAGAGAGGTTTAAAATCAGGAGGTGAGCAGGGATTGTATAAAGCTAACGACACATGGGGGTTGATGTAGACTCTCCACTCGCATACCTGTAGGTATTTGTAACACAGCATGAAAAGGATAGGCTTGCAGATACTTTGAAAGGGGACCCCCAAGGTAAATGGCTAATGTGTTGGATATTACTCGCATGCAAAGTGAAGGTAATGCTAACACTGGATATTTGCATGTCATGATGAGCAAGGTTTTAAAAAACGTGAGGCGGATAGAGGCGGTTTTCCGTTATTGAGGCGAGGCGTAAGCCTCGAGGCGGTCGAGGCGTAAGCCTCGATTTATAGAGAAAATACATGTCAAAATTATTATTAAGCATAATTATATTATTATAAAACCGTAAACTTCAAATATTGACAAAATATATGATCATGGATCCTGAATTTGAATATTTTAAATTTAATAGATGATAAAGAATACCATATTAACCATATATGCTAGTTTTAATTTGTGATTAAGTAATATTAATATTGTCAATATGTGAATTTCTAATATTCTTTTTTTAGGCTCAAAAAAGGGGGACGCACTCAACGGTGCTCGCCCCAATGCATTAAAACGAAATAAAGAGAAATACTTACAAGAGGTAGGCAGCTAACAGGAGTACAAAAGGTACAGTAAACAGAAGGTAACGAGAGGGGATACCCCCATTACACATGCAATAACTAGTTAGAGGACCAATCACGTAGGAACCCCGAGGCCACACAGCGAATATTCTCCAAGTAGAACCGCTGCCCATTGAAAAGAGCTTCATTCCTGCCCAGCCATAAGCTCCAAAGTCTCGCAATAGGCTCCAACAAGACCTCCCGAGACCGAGTCCCAGCGCTGAATAGGCTATCGAAGAAGGAAGCATAGGAGGACAGGTTTAGCCAAGACAAATCATTCCACAGGGCACAGACACAGCCGCACCTGAAGAAAAGATGGTCAATCGACTCTGCCACCAGCCCGCACAGACCACAGGTGTCCGAAAAGTTGGGAAACATAGACGCACAGCGATCGCGAGTCAGCAAGCGCCCACGGCGCAAGAGCTAGAGGAAGATACCGATACGCTCCGGGAGCTTGAGGCCCCACAGGAATCGACAATCCCGCAAGAAGGAATCATCCACCACAGGAATACGGGGCAAAAGAGCCATGTAAGCCTTGCGGGTAGAGAACATACCATCTTTCCACACCAAATGGTCACGCCCAAGAGCAGGCCTGGGAGCATCATGGAGAATAGCCAGAAGCGAGATGAGATCCTCCAGCCGCTGATCCGACAACGAATCAGCAATTGAAGGAAACCAATAAGAACCATCCCTGCAGGAAGCCACCGAGACATCTTTCTCGATCACCAAGGCGAACAGCCGTGGGAACAAGGTCCGAAGGGCACCCTTCCCAGACCAGTCATCTTCCCAAAAACGAAGAGAACAACCATCACCAAGCTTTGGAGCAAAAAACATCCGACTCCGATTTAGAGCCTGCATCACCCCACGCCAAAAGGAAGATAGGTGGCCGCCGAAATCCCCCCGAACAACCGAGAAGAGGTCAACGCCCGCCGCCTCCCTCAAGCAATTCAGCAAGAAGTTCTCCCCCCCTCCCCACACCCTCGTCGCCCACCTGAGCAAGAGGGCGTCATTCACCGACTCCAGCCGTCGAACGCCCAACCCCCCCTCCCATTTGGGCCTCGTGACCTCGTCCCACCCCACCAAATGCACCCCCTTCCTCCGCCCCCCTTCTTCCCCCATAAGAAGCCCCGCATACACTTGTCCAACCGAGCACGCACCCCCTTCGGCATCCCGCGCACAGAAGAGAAGTAGATAGGAATGGAAGATAGCACAGACTTGAGCAGGACAAGCCGACCCCCGCGAGAGAGAAGGGCCGCACGCCACCCCGCCAAGCGGGCCTCCATCTTTTCCACCACCACTCGCCAGTCGTGAATGCGGGCGCGGCCCGCAGCCAAAGGAAGACCCAAGTAATCAAAGGGGAGGGAAGCGGGAGGAGATCCCAACAGCCGCGCGCACACCCCCGCCTCCACATCAGACATTGCAAAGGGGACAACCTTGGACTTATGGCCGTTGATTTGGAGCCCCGAAAGCTCGCTGAACAGCTGAAGCGTGGTAGCCATACAGGAAACACTCGAGGAGCCGCCTTCGATAAAACATAATGTGTCATCAGCAAATTGAAGAATAGGCACATGAAGCGTGCCAAAGTAGCAACCGCGAGAAAGGCCAGCTGAGACCACCCCATCAATCATGCGTGGCAAGACATCCGCCGCCAAAACAAATAATAGGGGAGCAAGAGGACACCCCTGCCGAACCCCCCTACGAGGTTGAAACGAACCCTCAGCCAGACAGCCATTAAGGAGAATGGAAAAAGACGTCGTTGTCACACATCGCCTCATCCATGAAATCCAAATCGGAGGGAAGCCCCTCTTAGAAAGCACAGACCAGAGAAACCGCCAATCAAGGGAATCGTAGGCCTTCGCAAAGTCGATCTTCCAAAGGATTCCCTTCGTCCCACAAGTGCGCCACTTGTGGATAATCTCCGAGGCCACGGCGTGACAATCCGCAATTTGCCGCTCGCGGACAAAGGCAGCCTGATAGGGCGAGATAAGCGAATGAAGTAGAGGAGCCAGCCGCCTCGCCAAAGCCTTAGCAATAATTAAGTAAATCGCATTCGAAATGGATATTGGTCGAAGGTCCTCAATTCGGCGAGCCGGATGCGATTTAGGGATAAGAACAAGAAGGGACCTGTTAAGAACGTCAAAACCATGGTTCCCCCTGCAGAATTCCACAGCCACCTCGAGAACGTCAGGAGCAACAATGTCCCAAAAATCACAATAGAAAGACACCGGGAAGCCATCAGGCCCCGGCGCGGCGTCAGAGTTGAGGTCCCAGACGGCCCCCGGAGATAGTCCATCGACAACGGCCGAGAGAGAGCCTCCGCAGCATCAGCAGAAAGACAGGACACCCCATGACCTGTTACAAAAATATACATTTTCTCAAACATATATTATACTCATTGTAGTGATATAAGCAATCGAATATCAATTGTTGACATAAAATTTGTTCATACTAATTAGAAACAATCATTGTACACTTGCATGATTTCTTTGATGCAATAGTGATTGTAATATAAATGTATAATTGCATATTTATGAAATGTTATGTTTTGGGAATAACATATGATGATACTATTACACAATATTGCGATTGTGACTTGTATGTTTGTAACTAAAATATGCTTTATAACTTTAATATTATTATAAAAGTACAACTTTATATGGCTTTTTTATTTATTTACCTAAGAAAATGCACAACAGACCGAGGCGGCGCCTCGGGACCGCCTCGACCGCCTCGAGTCTCTGAGGCTTACGCCTCAGATATCCAGACTGAGGCTATAGCCTCGAGGCATTTTTCTTGGAAAACCGCCTCGAGGCTTACGCCTCAGCACCTCGAGGTGCGTTTTTTAAAACCATGATGATGAGTGCTAGGAGACGCGTAACTTCATTCAGTTTATTAAGGTCAATGGTGAGATGGATGTTAGGAATGTTGAGATTGGAATGAGTATCGTCGATTATTTTTGCCAATTGAAAGGATATGAGTCGACATCTTTACAGATGTGCAGAAGATGAAATGTCAATAAAATTTCTTCACCCCATTGTAAGATGAATACATCGAAGAATTGCATGCAAGAAGTTTAGGAAGTGCTAATGAGTACGAATGATGACGATGCTCTAGGTCATGATGCCTTTCCAATGGACTTCTACAAACTATTTAGGATATGGTCAAGGACGATTTCATGGTTGTGCTTTGCCGAGTTTCAGAAAAGTACCTTAGGAGTGGAGTACAAAGCTCTCATCCTCCTCCCCAAAGGGGTTGCCATCATAAGGGTGGAAGTGTCCAATTGCATTGTTTAATGGCATCTACCTTATCTTGGCAAAAGTACACGTCAGTCGCCAATATGCTTCAACGAGTCCTTAGATGTATCATCTCTACTTTGCAGTTCGGCTTTTATTCCCAACCGGACTATGTTGGATAGCTTACTAGTGGCTACCTAGAATCCTAGATGACTAGGGAGTGGAAGAAACATAAAACAAAAGGCCTCCTCTAGAAGATTGGCTTTTGACACGTTTATGATAGTATTGATTGGAGATATATTATAATATGCCTTTATAAGAAATACTTTCTCACCACTAGGATCACTTATATGAAGTAATACAGCACAACCAATGCCTACTCTATACTAGTGACCGATAGGTCTGAAGGTGGTTTCCGTCAACCTCAAAGGGGTTCCGTCCTGGGGTGCCCCATACATCCACTCGTACTTGTCACTTAGCTATTTTGTCCGATAAAGCGAAATAGTTGGCAGCTTGACATCTGGTTTCGAATGTGAAGATAATTCTAAACCATTGCTTCACCATGCAGATGATATAGGGATGTTAGAAATATGTCGATGACCCTAAACTTATTCGGGGCCTTCTCGAGACTCAAAATCAATAGAGGCAAGTCATCATTCTTCTCATTTGGCCTTATTCAGGAGAAGATTGAACAATGTGGCAAGATTCTCAAATTCCCCAAGGTGGATCTTCTTATTCCTTATCTTCATTTACCGCTCATGTGTAAAAAATACTGACAAGGCTCCTTTAATCGAGAAATGGCGAGCTGGATAGAAATTGGTTACCGTATTTAAAGGTGGTTGGTTGGTGCTCTTGAAGTCGAGTATTGCAGCTATTCCAATCTTTTTCTTATCCAGTAGGGTGTGCTAGTGGGAGTTTATCGTCGTTTAGAGGCCATTATGCAGAGAAATTTTTTATCCAAGCCAAAACATGAAGCTCGCAATTTTTCACAATTGATTGGGTACATATACTCCATCGAAAGGGTGTAGCAACGTGGGTGTAAAAAGAATGGAGTTAAACCAGGCCCTTCCGAGAAAATTACTCATCTTATAAACCTTCTCAAACACACTACACAAATATGCCATCCACAAGGGTGAGCTTAGACGTAAAGGTGTGAAGTTGTGGCCTCGCGTGAAGGGATAATAGCATAGCTTCAACAGGATAAGAGAGTAGCAAAGACGAAGTAGCTAAGGTGGAGCAATAAGAGCAATGAGGATAGATTGGTGGTATGGCAGTGGTGTCACAACATGTTCTTTGCAGACAAAAGGAAGAAGGAATAGAGGAATAAAGGGCAAAGGGACCAATACTAAAAGATGCCTCTTATAAAGTTTTTCTTTGTATTTTTTCTTTATTTTTATCCTTAAGGTCGAATATAACAATTTCCTTAATGTTGTTTTACGGGGCAAAAAAGGATGACGATGTAATTATAAGAAATGGGTTACTATTTGATTTTGAATGCTATCAGGTATAGTGTAAAACTCCCTATAAAATAATGCAAACGTTCCTCTTGGTGAATATGGTCATATCTGGCTGGAGCAACTGCATATTGAAATTAAATCAAATTAATCAATGCACTAGGTATACAAATCAATAAAGCAACGCTTACACTAACGACTATTATAAGGCAATTTTTTCATGATCATTTCAAAATATGATTGTATGACGAAAATGTAATAGCAAATTTTCAACTTTTTGTTACAGAACTTGAAACACAGATTATGTGATAGTATTTGGTGTGGGGTGAAAAGAAGTTGGTCAGGTTTATCTTACCTTTGTTATACATCGAACTAAAGAAGCAGAAAAGGCCGGTAAATAGATGTGCCGTTAGTTAAACGGGCTGAATCTCTGAGGGATGGTGTATGATGCAACCTAAGCGTGCAATAACCTAAATGACAATTCAAGCAATGGAACTATTGAAAAATAACACGACGAACGAGATATATGATGCACAACAGGCCAAAATCAGCAACAAAATAGCATAGTTATTTGCGATTTAGCACCGATTTCGATCCACAAATGTTAGGGCAAATAGACTAGTTCAGAATATTAGGAAAGTTATCACGATATTGCAATTACTAGGGGTCTCAACGATTCACCAAATCAAGTCAACAATATAACAATCCACAAACTATATTATGCGGTGGAAAAATGGGAAAATTATCGCTCATACCACAACCGTCAAGGAATAGGAGGCACGCTTCAGATCTGATCCACGGCGGACGTTGGCGTTCGGGCTTGCGCGGCTTGCTGCGGCACGGGAGGTGCTAGACGAGGGCACAGGGCGGTGGAATGGTTGCTGGTCTGCAACCGGAGCGGTCCGGCAGTAACTGGGCGTGGGGGTGGTTTGCGGTCGCTGGAGGAAGACGGTGGCGGCACCGCACGGCTGGACAGAGGTGTCGGGGAGGGAGCCGGGGGTGTGAATCGGCGTGGCAAGGCCGATTGGGGTGCGCTGAGGGTGAGGCGGCGGCAGCAGGCGAGGGCGAGGAGGTTGGCGCAGTGGTGGGCGATTCGTGAGGCGGGAGGGGAGCTCCCGTGGTGGAAGGCGGCGGGGTAGAGGGAGGAGGAAGGCGGCGGAGGGAGAGGGGAGACGAGGAGAGGCGGCGGCGGCGGGGAGAGATGGGGTTACGGGAAGAGAAGGCGGCGTTGGGGGGTAGGGTTACGGGGGATGGGAGAAAATCGGGGAGAGAGAAAGGTCGGGAGGGAGGAGGCGCGGGATTGGAGAGAGAGAGAGAGAGAAATTAGGGATGGGAAAATGTAATCTCAATTCAACTTAATTCAAAACCCTAATACAAGGGAGCCCTTTATAGAGGCTACTCCCGCTCAAAGAAGCAACAAAATCCCTAAAATTAGGGAAGAAGAAATCAAAGGAAAAATATAAAAAGAGGCCTTTTATAATGAGCCTTTTACATGGGAATGCAATAAAATTAAATAAACAAAACAAATACTAAATAGAATAAATAACATAAAAGTTCGTAAAAATTGCTATCATGCTGCATCAACTCCCCCCTGCTGAAAAGAATCTCGCTCCGTCGAGATGGCATCGTGAAAATTCTGAAGTATATCGGGGCGGAGTTGTCGGAGTTCATCTTCGTCGATCCAGGAGCAATCGGTAAGAGGTCGTCCCTTCCATTTGACGAGATATCGTCGGAAGAGACCACGTCTAGTCGTCATGTCTCGGATATCTGCAATATCTTCAATTTAATCAGCATCGGTTGCGGCTGGCGGGTGGCGCATGTCATCATCAGGAATTGCTGGAGTAGTGGCATCCGTCTGTTCATCTCCATAATATAAAAAGAGATCTGATACGTTGAATACTGGCGATGTCTGGACGTCTGGCGGCAGGTCGAGTAAATAAGCATTGGTCCCAATCCTCTTGAGGACTCGGAATGGACCAATCTTTCGTTCGCTCAATTTTTGGTGGACTCTCAGAGGAAATCTCTCTTTTTTCAGGTGGACCATCACTAACTCTCCAACTCTGAACTCGCTCTCTCTTCGGTGTAGGTTGGCTTGGGTCTGGTATTTCTGGGTCATAGATTGGAGTTTGGCTCGGATTTCAGTATGGATGTGGGTTAGATGTTCGACCAGATCCTCAGCAGCTGCACTACTTCTCCCTTGCACGGTTGTGGGTTTTAGGTCAAGGAATTGAGTAAGTGGAAAGCCGTACACACTCTCAAAAGGGGATTTTCCGGTGGACCTATTGGTGGAACTGTTATATGCGAATTCAGCTTGGGGAAGAATTAGATCCCACTTGGACGGAGAGTCCCCTGCAAGACATCGCAACAAATTTCCTAATGACCTGTTAACTACTTCAGTTTGCCCATCTGTTTGTGGATGATAAGCGGTGCTATACTGCAAACGAGTACCAAGACGGGACCAAAGAGTGCGCCAAAAATGACTCAAAAATCGAGTATCGCGATCCGAGGTAAAAGAACGAGGGACCCCATGCAAACGGACGACATCACGAAAAAACAAATCGGCGACAAGAGATGCATCTGAAGTTTTCCTACATGCAATGAAATGGGCCATTTTGGAAAATCGATCCACCACCACAAAAATAGAGTCAACTTTTCGTACAGTGAGGGGTAATCCTAGCACAAAATCCATGGTGATGTCTTCCCAGGGTCGCAGAGGAATGGGCAGGGGTGTGTATAGTCCAGTGTTCTGTCGGTGGCCCTTGAATCTTTGACATGTTTGGCATTTCTGCACAAATTTTGTCACATCCTTTCGCAACTGCGGCCAATAAAACGTTCTTGGAGAAGGATCAGGGTTTTGTCTCGTCCAAAATGTCCAGCTAAACCTCCATTGTGTAGTTCTGAAATTAAGTTCTCTCGAAGGGACGTGGCCGGGATGCATAATTGGTGACCTTTGAATAGGAAACCCTCATGAAGAACAAAAGTGGATGTTGGGTCTTGCCCAGTACCAACACAGTCGGCATGAATTTGACCGAAATCAGGATCAGTGGGGTATAGGTCTTTGAGAGTTTCAAATCATGTCGTGCTGACGGTCATCGTGGTCAGGGCATGTGCTCGCCGGCTCAAAGCATCGGCCACACGGTTCAGGGTTCCGGCTTTGTGTTTGAGATGGAAGGTGTATTCTTGGAGAAAATTAACCCATTTGGCATGACGCTTGTTAAGAGTTTTCTGGGAGTTCAAATATCTCAGGGCTTCATGATCAGAGTTAAGGATAAACTCTCGCTGGATCAGGTAATGTCTCCAATGCTTGAGAGCTTGGACCACGGCATAAAATTCAACGTCATAAGTGGAGTATCGTGATCTGGCATCATTCAATTTCTCGCTGTAGAAGGCGACAGGTCGTCCTTCTTGGCTTAGGACAGCGCCAATTCCGACATGTGAGGCGTCGCAATCGACCACGAAAATCTTGGTGAAGTCGGGGAGTGCTAAGACAGGAGCATGCGTCAATTGATGTTTTAGATTTTGAAAGCTCGTTTCTGCTTCGAGAGTCCAGGCGGGTGCGCCTTTCCGCGTACAATCTACCAACGGTGCTGCACAAGTGCTGAAGTTCCGAATGAAACGTCGGTAGAAAGAAGCTAATCCCAGGAAGCTGCGAATTTCCGTGAGTGTTTTGGGTACGGGCCAGCTCTGAATGGCCTGGATTTTGGAGGGATCAACCTTAAGTCCATCCACGGTGACAATGTATCCTAGGAAGAGGACCGTGTCAGACATAAAGGAGCATTTCTTGAGGTGGACGTACGGTTTTTGGTTTCTCAGGGTTTCCAGGACTTGTCGCAAGTGAGATAGGTGGTCTTCTTTGGTCAAACTGTAGATCAGGATATCATCGAAGTACACGACCACAAACTTGCCAATAAAGGGTCGCAACACATGATTCATTGTCCGCATGAAGGTGCTTGGGGCATTAGACAAGCCAAAGGGCATGACTGTCCATTCATACAGGCCTTCTTTGGTTTTGAAAGCGGTTTTCCATTCATCTCCAGGTCGCAGGCGGATCTGGTGGTATCCACTGCGGAGATCCATCTTGGAGAACAGTTTGGCACCTGATAACATATCAAGCATATCATCAAGGCGAGGAATGGGGAAACGATATTTGATCGTTATCTTGTTGATAGCTCGACTGTCCACACACATTCTCCATGTGCCGTCTTTCTTCGGGGTCAGCAGAGCAGGAACTGCCACGGGGCTCATACTCTCTCGAACATACCCACGTCGCAGCAGATCAGTAACCTGCCGGTTCATCTCTTCATGTTCGCTTGGGCTCATTCGGTAATGGGGTAAGTGAGGGAGGCTGGCTCCAGGGACTAGATCAATGTGATGTTGGATGTCCCGCAACGGGGGTAGTCCTTCAGGCAACTCTTCAGGCATGATGTCAGCAAACTCTTGGATAATGGGCTTTATCTCAGGTGGGACTTCAGGTGGAGTTGACTCTTGGTTGTCCACTTCACGTCCCATCAGGGCATAGATGGTGGAGCTCTCCTGAATTTCACGTTGGAATGTTTGGGCTTCCATCAACAACACGGAGCCCGTGGTTGCAGTCTTTGCTGGTGGGGTCTTGTTACCGGTTTGGTTGGTCGCAGCTCGAAGTGTAGCCACTTGGCGAGGGCTAAGGGCTTCACGTTGCGGTCTGAGGGTTACACGAACCTTGTCTATGAGAAAGGTGTACGTGTTCGGTTTTCCTCGGTGTTCGGTGTCTCGATCGAATTGCCACGGTCTCCCTAGAAGTATGTGACAGACGTCCATAGGGGCTACATGGCACCACACCTCGTCCTTATATGTGGGACCAATGGAGAAGCTAACGAGGCTTTGACGGTGGATCGGGATTTGGGTACCACCTCGAAACCATGCCACGCTGTACGGTTTTTCGAGTGGTTGCGTTGACAGACCCAACTTATCCACCATTTCTTGGGAAACGAAGTTCTCAACGCTTCCGCCGTCAACGATTAGAGAACAGCGTCGTCCTCCTGAGGTGCAGGTGGTTCGGAAGATGCTGCGTCGCAGCCAGCTATCAGCATCGTGGACAGCGGGGGTGAGCAGAATGTTTGTGGGTGCGCTGTCGGGAGCGAGAAAGTCTTCGTGTTCAATCACCAGGAACGGGCCAGAGTCGTCTCCATCCACTCCTAGAGGTTCATAGTCATCGGCTCCCATGGTGTCAGCGGTCAACGCAGTCGGATTCTCTTCAGGGGATTCTTGCTTGTCAGGGGCGGGGTATTCAGGGCCGTCGGTGGTGCATAGATGGACGGGTCTAGCCTTAGGGTTTGGACACTCGGCGGCACGATGGCCCTTTTGGTAGCATCGGAAGCAAGTATCAGGACCTACATTAGGTCGGCTTCCCAAGATGCCTTGGCCGGGGTTTCCAGTAGGTGGTCGGGCGACGGCAGGAGTTGTTGAGTTGGCTTGGGTTTTACCCGCCATGACAGCTGAGGAACCCATGGGTTTAGAGTAGGACGTCGTGGTGCTGGTACGAGGAGCAGAGTTCACAGAAAAAGGCATCTTCCTCGTCTGGGCTTTAGCAAGTTTGATCTCCGCTCGTTCAGCCTGCTTGTAGGCTTCATCGACATCGCGGCAATTGTGGAGGTAGAGTTCATCCTGGATGGCTTGGCGGAGGCCTTGCATGTAGCGGGTGACCTCCTGAATAGAAGTCTCCTGCAACCGGTTGCGATGGACTAGGGATTGGAACCCTTCGGTGTATTCTCTCACACTCATGGTGCCTTGTCTCCATGATTGCAGTCGTGCGTATAGGTCTCGTTTGTAATCTTCCGGCACGAATTTGGTTTTTAGTTTGGCTTTCATCTTTCTCCAACTGTGGATCTTGCTCTTTCCCTTTCGTTTGCGTTCAGATTGCAAACGGTCCCACCATAGCAGCGCATGTCCCTTTAATTTTATAGTGACGAATTGGACCTTACGTTCGCTAGGCATGGACTTCCACACAAAGAAGTGTTCGACGGCTTGGAGCCAGTCCAAAAAAACGTCAGGATCTCTTCCTCCGTCAAATTCTGGGACATCGAGACGGATACCTCGATCCCATCCATCGTCGGTTTTGGTTCCATTTCGTGGTTGATGTTGATGTTCACCATTAGTTTGTGGAGTATATCCAAAGGGGTATGGATCTGGAGTCTTGGGGAGGAAAGGGGTGTATTCTTTGGGTTCTTCTTGTTCACTCTCCTGTGAATGATAGTCACTAACATGTCCGTCAGAAGTAAAAGAGCTAGAATCTCGGGAAGTGCTATTTCGGGAGTGTGATTTCCGGTGAGTGCGTCGACCTTTGTTGGGAGTTTTATCAGTAAGATCGTTGCCTATCATACAACTATTCAAGGTAGCAATTTGTCCACACATCTGGTCAATCATTTTTTGCATGTGTTGCATGTGAGCAGCTAGGGATTCCAGTGATAATTCAGGGTGTGTAGTGGAGGTGGGTTTAGAGCCACTAGATTTGTCGACCATGGCTACCATAGGGTCTTGTTTTGTGGTTTTTTTTATATTTTTTTTGTGGTTTTGTGTTGTGGGTTTTTTTTGTTTTATATGCAACAAATAAATGGGATGCAGACGAAATGCAGAATCGTGATGCTCTGATACCAAATTGATGCAACCTAAGCGTGCAATAACCTAAATGACAATTCAAGCAATGGAACTATTGAAAAATAACACGACGAACGAGATATATGATGCACAACAGGCCAAAATCAGCAACAAAATAGCATAGTTATTTGCGATTTAGCACCGATTTCGATCCACAAATGTTAGGGCAAATAGACTAGTTCAGAATATTAGGAAAGTTATCACGATATTGCAATTACTAGGGGTCTCAACGATTCACCAAACCAAGTCAACAATATAACAATCCACAAACTATATTATGCGGTGGAAAAAAATGGGAAAATTATCGCTCATACCACAACCGTCAAGGAATAGGAGGCACGCTTCAGATCTGATCCACGGCGGACGTTGGCGTTCGGGCTTGCGCGGCTTGCTGCGGCACGGGAGGTGCTAGACGAGGGCACAGGGCGGTAGAATGGTTGCTGGTCTGCAACCGGAGCGGTCCGGCAGTAACTGGGCGTGGGGGTGGTTTGCGGTCGCTGGAGGAAGACGGTGGCGGCGCCGCACGGCTGGACAGAGGTGTCGGGGAGGGAGCCGGGGGTGTGAATCGGCGTGGCAAGGCCGATTGGGGTGTGCTGAGGGTGAGGCGGCGGCAGCAGGCGAGGGCGAGGAGGTTGGCGCAGTGGTGGGCGATTCGTGAGGCGGGAGGGGAGCTCCCGTGGTGGAAGGCGGCGGGGTAGAGGGAGGAGGAAGGCGGCGGAGGGAGAGGGGAGACGAGGAGAGGCGGCGACGGCGGGGAGAGATGGGGTTACGGGAAGAGAAGGCGGCGTTGGGGGGTAGGGTTACGGGGGATGGGAGAAAATCGGGGAGAGAGAAAGGTCGGGAGGGAGGAGGCGCGGGATTGGAGAGAGAGAGAGAGAGAGAAATTAGGGATGGGAAAATGTAATCTCATTTCAACTTAATTCAAAACCCTAATACAAGGGAGCCCTTTATAGAGGCTACTCCCCCTCAAAGAAGCAACAAAATCCCTAAAATTAGGGAAGAAGAAATCAAAGGAAAAATATAAAAAGAGGCCTTTTATAATGAGCCTTTTACATGGGAATGCAATAAAATTAAATAAACAAAACAAATACTAAATAGAATAAATAACATAAAAGTTCGTAAAAATTGCTATCATGCTGCATCAGTGTAGCATTAGCGGAAAGGTTTACAAGAGGAATGACATAGAGAGAAAAAGGCTGCCATCATATCTGGACCTTCCCTGACAATAAGTATGGAAACAAAGTGGAGTCAGTGTCCTCCACCTCCTTGCCTCGCATCAAATATCAAATGGACAATGGACTTGTCAACCACTCCTTGAAAGGACTACATCCAGGTAACCCCACAACCACCCAGGGTACACCTCAAGCCTACTGGCCTCCCTAGCTCGTATAATAAGAGGGGAATGTTGAAATCTTCATGAAATAATACAAGACAATGCCCTCTGACCACTTGATTTAAGATGACCATGGTGTGCATAACAGTATTAACTATTACTCATTGGGAGTCCTGATTATAAGACAGTTTGTCATATTTTGGTTGCTTGAATCCAAGTTCAGGAAAGAAAAGGTAGATCTGGTTGTTTTCCCAAAAATTCGAAGGAAAGACCCGTTGAAAGGTGAATCCATTAGACAACCCCACTAAGAGACGCTTTGTATGTTTTCTTTTGATTGTATGCAGTTTATACTATGAAAACAAATATGGATCAAAACTGAAGTGATTAGTAAATTTCCATTTTGTTCAAAAGCTCATTTGTGAAATCAAAATTTCTTGAAAATCTGAAAAATAACAGGATCTAAACCGAGGTAAAGGAATCGATGACCACATGCACCAACATATTATCCAACAAAAGAGATAGTTACCATGTGTTTCAAGCAAAAGGCACAGAAGTGTGTGACATATTAGAATAATAAAATTGCATCAAGAGGTAAGCAATGAAATAGTTTGGCATGGTATAAGACATACCTAGCTCTTTATACCCTGCCCAGTTGCTCTTTTCCCACCACTGTTAAAGAGAAATGAAAATTGATTTTTTTGGTCAACTTTTCATCAAGGCTTGGGAATATGGCATAGATACTACTATGTTCTAACAAGAAATATGGCATAAATGCACAACATATATATTTATGCATAATTTCTCCATCATAAGGTCAAGCGCAAGCCTCTAGACACTTAAAAAAGTTCATTTTCTACAATGAAATAAAAGATCATGGAAATAAAATTCAATCTAGATGCCAAAATACCATGTGCATGTAAAAAACAGAGATATCAAAATATGTTGCCTAGAAGTGTTAAAATTTTAATAAAGTACACCTCATACTTAAACAAATCTGCATGGAAGATCAAGAATGAAACAAATTAAATGTTTGGAAAGCAGTTACTTAAATGGAACTGATTACAAGTTTCAAAAGAATAACGACAGAAATTTAAGTTTCCTAATGGAATCCACTAAAAGAAAACAATGTCTTATGCACCGATTGTGTGTCATGAATCCCCAAGAGGAAATGCATATCTTTTAGAGGCATAACGAAACAGCGTGAATTAAAGAACCTTATCAAATTCATATCAGGAATCCACTACAAGAAAACAATGTTTTATGCACCAATTATGGCTGAAGCACATGTATATCATAAATCTCCGAGAGGAAATGCATAGCTTTAGACAGCATATGAACCACCGCGAATGAAAGAACCTTACCAAATTTATATCATATATGGCTTAAGATCAAAGTCCAAGTTATGAGCTCCATGATAAGCTTTTTGATCTGACGAAAGAAGAAAGTGGGAGAGAGAGGACTTGGATGGTTAGCGGAAGGGATAAGCAGTTCAGTGGGATGCAAAACAAGGGGTGATCAGGGTGGAGCATCTATCGAGGGGTCCAAATCACCACTCCACCCAACACCACCACCCAATGGTGCACCAACTGAGAGCACTGCCTAGAGACTTCGACAGTCGGGACCCCATAAAAAACGGTCACATACTTCCGTCTTTGTTGCCTGCAGAGACACCATGTCCACCTTAATCCACTGTTCTTTTCTTATTTGGTTGCCCCAAGACCTGAATAGTCAAGGAAACAAGCTTCATCTATTAATAGAAGGGAAAGCCCCCATCAATTTTATCCCAACACAACTTGCTACCACCACAAGCTTTTCCTTGACCACTATCTTCCCATTACAACCAACGGGACACTCCACGTAATCCTCATCATCCATCCTCGCGGAGGCAAAATCAACATCCTGACAAGTCACTATGGTTCGAGGAACATCACCATTCACGCGTGCCTGAAATTTCATGGCTCGCTCCGCTCCCACAACTCAAGATAAAAACCCATGAGGACCCTTGGTGAGACGGCCACCCGACGAGGCCGGCATCACCTTCATGTGATCTGCCATACAAATAGAAAAGGCAAGCGACGGAGAACAATGGGAGGTGACGACCTCTGAACGCAAGAACACATCGTGAATTCAACACCCACATGACCGTCAGATATGATTAACAGAGGAGACAGTGGCAAGAAAACAACATTCATAAACAGGAGAAACCCTGGACAGCCACATCCGATCAGTGAAAAGTCTGACTCTGAATCTGAAAGGAAGCCAAGATCCATAGGACAAGTCAACCTCTGGCAATAAATATTGTTAGAAATTGAGAATGCAAAAGGGTAATCAAAGATAAAGAATAAGAACAATGAAGAACACTGGGATTTTTTACGTGGAACCCTACTCTATGAGGAGCGAGATGAAATACAGGAGAACATCTCAAAGGGTCGATTCTTCTATTGAAGTTTCTCGTCTGATACACTGGGTACGGGGCTTCTTATATAGCCCCCACTGACTCTCCAAGTCCCACCAATAATCGATGTGAGACTAAACATAAAAGGTGCGGTAATTAGACCTTAGAGGGATCCAATTACCCACCTACACATAATGGACGCATATTCCAACACTCCCTCTCAAGTTGAAGCATGCAATCAGGGTAAGCCATATCGTGATATACCGACGATATATCGGTGATATATCGGTATCGAAAGGTGACGGATATATCACCGATATGACTGAGATTTTCCCTTTCAAGTTCATTTCCTTCATAAAATCGAGCTGATTTGGGCGATATGGCGTCGATATATCGTATCGACAAGTAGTCGATACCGATACCAATATTACCTACCTTGCATGCAATGCTCAGCTTGGACACATAGAAAGAAATCTCGAACTCACAATACAAGGTAGTACAGACAATATCGGCCCAACGCATACTCTACTGTCGATTGATGTCGAGGTGTTGATTCTCATGTCGTGCAGATGAGGAGGAACAGTGTGAGTTGAACGGGGTCTCCTCATCGTGCAGTGGAGGCTTATCGAGGCGTGCAGTCGAGGCGTATCGAGGCATAAGCCTCACTCGTGAAAGAAAATTTTTCATAAAACATCATAGTTAACTGTAATTACAATTTTCAAGTTCTAGAAATTGAATAGTTACGAATAAATACATAACGCCATGACATTTCAAGGCTACCATCATGGTTTAGACATCCAATTTATTATATACTCTCTTTTTTGGACTCTAAATTTTTAAGGAGTCAAGTAAATATGAATTGCAAGCACAATAATAGGTAACTCTCCGCAAAATTGAAGCCTTGGATAAAATTTACTAAAGGGACTAGATGTAACACAAGAAGCATACTAAAGAGTAGAGGCATTAGATTTAGGGCCTCAAGACCCAAATTTTTGTTCATGTTGATTTATAAAGAACATGTATAACAAAGTGAAAATAAGCTTAATACTTTAATAAACTAAAAAAATGCATTGTAGTGAATTGTCAGCATAAGGACTTGAACATACTTGTCTACGAAAGATGAAAAGCCCACGATTAAAAAGAAAAGAAAAAAATATTGCAGAAAAAATTCAAAAAATCAGCACACAAATGAGGCAGCGACTCGAGGCGCGTCTCATAAGCCTCGAGGCGTAAGCCTCGAGGTATAAGCCTCGCTGAGGCTGCATGACGCTATAGCCTCAAAGCGTTTTTCCTTGAAAAATGCCTCAAGGCGTACGCCTCAGCGCCTCGAGACGCGTTTTTAAAAACAATGGTCTCGCCCACAACCGCCCCATCTCTATGAAGGATCGAACTGGAAAAAGCCTTAGAAACATCCTCATCGAAGTCCAAGGTCACTGGAGAATGGTGTCTGAAAATTTCCTTCTTGGAGAACTGGGTCTCTCCCATACTGGCTCAGAGAGTGGAATCTCTACTGTAGAGTCCCTGTAAAACCACATGAAAATTCTGAGCCGAAATCAAAGATGGGGACCACACAACTGGTGATCGCATACGTGTGCGCATCAAACAGAAGGTTTGAAACCAATTTGAATGTCGAGTCTAAATTTGAAAGCTTGTAGAGTCCAAAACCTAGCTTAGAGAATCTGAATCTGAAACCAAGCCGTAGAACTCTACACAATACCCCCCCCCCCCCCTCATCACATGCTGGTCAGAATAATAGACATCGATCAAGTTGGGAGAAGACATGAATTTGTAAAAAAACAAACTCAAGTGACTTTTTTAAGTACGGCTCTCTTTTTTTTGTGTAGTCTCTTTTTTAAGCCGTTAATTTTTTTCGATTTTCATCTCTCTTCTTTTTTTCTCGACCTCCCTCTCTCTTTTATTCTCATGACCCATTGGGCCATTAAAAAATTTCAAAGAAAGAAAAAAAATCTATGTTGCTATTTAGGGTTCCCTAACATGAATTGTTTTTCTTAGATATGATTAAATGTTTTTCTTATGTGAGCCATCATTCTTCTAGTTGTCAGGCCAGAGTTCTCATGTGAGCCATAGGGACTCCAGAGCAGAGGACCATTCCCTATGCCATTGAGGGCAAGGGTTTTCATGTGGTATCATAGGTACACCAGAGCAGTGCACCGTTCTCTGAGCCAGATGGGAGAGACCCAGTTCTCCGACGAGGAGACTCCAGGCGCAAGTTCAGACTCGATGGTCAGGTTCCGAGTCTTCAGTTGACTCACACTCCAGCCCGTTCGTCCTCCTCACCTACACGGCATGAGAAGCAACGTCCTCGACTGCAGCATGTGCGCGTTGGGTTGATATTGTCCGTAGTTTCCTGTAGAGTTGAGTTGAATTTCTTTCTGTTTGTCCAAGCTGAGCATTGCATGCTCCAGCTTGAGGGGGAGTGTTAGAGTATTTGGTTGTGCGCCCTTTATGTTGTAGCAGGGTAAATGGATCCTGGAGAAGATCCATTTACCCCCATCCAGTGTTTAGTCCCACATGGACCAGCAGTGGGACTTGGAGGCTCTGGGAAGGCTATATAAGGAGCCCCAGACCTCCTGTGCTCATTGAGAAAAAGCAATGCTAAACATGATCTTTGAGGGCTTCTCCCGTGGTTTCATCCCGCTCCTCACAGAGTAGGGTTCCACGTTAAATCATGGTGTTTCCATGTCGATCTTTCTTGTTCTTATGCTCTTTATCATTCCGCTTCCGCTTCTTATTTTATAACATGGTATCAGAGCGGGTTCGGTTCTCGAGGTTTTCATGCCCTTTATTTTTCGAGATTCGATGTTGACGTTGAAGAGATATTTAGTCATAGAGAGATTTTATTTTTTTAGGGTTCTTTGGAACCCTATATCTGTTTGTTCGTCCACGGTATTTCGGGTTACCGTCTGGAACCCTAGATCTGATTCCTGGCAGTCATCATCGTCAATTCACGGCCCAGGCGGCAACTCCCAGGCGGAGCTCATCACGGCCCATTCGATCTTTCGAGTGCTCCAACTCCCAGGCGGTACCCATCACGGCCCAGGCGGAGCTCCAGGCACCAGCCCCGACCCCAGGCGGCGCTTCTCTCCCTTCGAAGTCGATCCATGTCTTCACGCGTGTGCTCCTCCTCCTACTGGCAGGCGCCCGCGACCCCGTTCCCTCCTCTCCAAGCGGCGAGTTCTCAACCCCAGTGGCGCGCGAGCTTCTCTCCAGGCGGAGGCCTGGCTTCATGCCATCGCATAGCCCAGGCGCGCATCGACGCACGCAACCAGATTCCTCGCACGTCTTCTCCAGGCGGGGGGGGGGGGCGCTCAGGGTGCTCGGGCAGGGCTCCGTGCAGGCAGCCCCCCCCCCCGCACGGTCCCATCTTCTCAGGCAAGCTCCAGGCGGCAGTCATCTCCTCCCGCGCGTCGGTGCAAACCCCAGGCGGCGTTCGATCCCCATGTGCGTGAGCCCAGCGAGTTGGGCGGCGGCGCTCCTTCCATTTGTTTGATGGGTTTCCGTGAGTGGGAACCCTAAAAGGGATTCGGCGTCTATTAAAAAAACGGAGGGGAAGTGATGTTGGGCTTCGGTTGTTTTTATTTTTTAAAAAAGGGGAGCCGTGTATTTGGCAAAAGGGGGGGCTCATTAGAAAAAAAAAGAGAGAGTGAGAGAGAGAAGCACCGAGTTTTATGTAAAAAAAAGGGGCTATTTACTTGTAAAGCCCAAAAGAGCAAGAGAAGTCCAGTACAAAAAAAAGAGGAGTGCCGGGCTGCGATATCGTTGGGCCCATGCGGGCCGTATATTGTTTCGAAAAAAAAAGAGGCGCGTACAAATTAAAGAGTCGTACGCAAGTTCCAAAAAAAATACGAAAGCCGAAAAAAAAAGGTATGAACGGCTTAAAAAAATGCAAAAAAAAAATAATGGCGGCTATTTAAAAAAATGATGACAAAGCCGCAAGTTCCATGTTCTTGTTATTTACCCCTATTTATCTTGTCTTCTCCCAACTTGGTCGATATCCATGTTTTCCGACAAGTATGGGAGAAAGGGGGAGTATATGTAGAGTCACAGGTCATCTCAGATATCTTCTCCAGTTTCAGATTGCAGATTCTCCAAACCAGCCGATTTTCAGACTCTACGGTTTTCAGATGAAGATTTCATGCGCAAGTTTCCAGACTCGACGTTCAGATTCCGGGTCCCAGTTTGATGCGCAGTTGTTCAGACTCGACGATTGTCTTCCGAGTCTCCAGTTTCAGACACGCACAAGTGTGCGGTCATTGTCAGATGTGCATATGTTGCCATCATCATTGTCAGAGGTCCCCATCATTCTTCTAGTTGTCAGGCCAGAGTTCTCATGTGAGCCATAGGGACTCCAGAGCAGAGGACCATTCCCTATGCCATTGAGGGCAAGGGTTTTCATGTGGTATCATAGGTACACCAGAGCAGTGCACCGTTCTCTGAGCCAGATGGGAGAGACCCAGTTCTCCGACGAGGAGACTCCAGGCGCAAGTTCAGACTCGATGGTCAGGTTCCGAGTCTTCAGTTGACTCACACTCCAGCCCGTTCGTCCTCCTCACCTACACGGCATGAGAAGCAACGTCCTCGACTGCAGCATGTGCGCGTTGGGTTGATATTGTCCATAGTTTCCTGTAGAGTTGAGTTGAATTTCTTTCTGTTTGTCCAAGCTGAGCATTGCATGCTCCAGCTTGAGGGGGAGTGTTAGAGTATTTGGTTGTGCGCCCTTTATGTTGTAGCAGGGTAAATGGATCCTGGAGAAGATCCATTTACCCCCCATCCAGTGTTTAGTCCCACATGGACCAGCAGTGGGACTTGGAGGCTCTGGGAAGGCTATATAAGGAGCCCCAGACCTCCTGTACTCATTGAGAAAAAGCAATGCTAAACATGACCTTTGAGGGCTTCTCCCGTGGTTTCATCCCGCTCCTCACGGAGTAGGGTTCCACGTTAAATCATGGTGTTTCCATGTCGATCTTTCTTGTTCTTATGCTCTTTATCATTCCGCTTCCGCTTCTTATTTTATAACAGATATGATTTAATTGACTAAAAATTGGAGGCCTTGATGTGATTAAATGTTAGGCAATTAAAGCATATACTCAACCATCTAACATGAACAGATTTTTAGATATTTCTTTAACTCCATTTAGATACACAAATTCAGTAGTAATGTTATTCATAGATATTTATTTTTTAAAATTAGAAATTAAAAGACCGTATATACCCCACATATGCCCATGCATACTGCTTATTCAGTATTCGGTAGCATGTTCGAACGCACACGCATACCGCTTTCTTGAACCTTGCATAAGAGGTGTGGTAATTGGACCCTATATGGATCTAATTACTACCTACACATAATGGATGCATACTCCAACAAATATCAAAAAGCGGTATCCCTGTCATGAAAAGATCCGCCTTGGTCACACCAAGCATCACTGTCGAAGGCCCAAGATTTAAGGTGCCAAGGAGATCATCCTCGAAAGTCGTAATACAAGGATAAGATCGACTAATGAGGATCACCACACCCAGAGGCGATCCATCAACATTGGACTCAACTAACCATATGGAGACATACAATCCATTGCAAGGAGATGAAAGGTGGTCCGCCATCCATATCAACAACCTCAAAAACCAACACGATGGAGTATAACCAAGCATTAGATCAAGTTGGTCCAGTCCAACCCAAATCCCAACCTAAGCTCAAACCCACACTTTAATAGGTGGGATTGCACTTTATTTAAGCTCGATATGGATTTTGGGTCAAGTTTAGGCTCAATTTAATCGATCCAAAGGCCCATGAGCCAGCCTGCATAATAACTCATAAGGCTAATTAACATCTCCAGCTAAATGCCCGACCCAAAACGAAAAGCTCATAAGACCCACATAGACATGGGTGTATGACATCCCACTTCATCGCTTTAAAACTTCAATTTCAGCCCTAAATCCCTTCCTACCATGACCCCCACCACATTGTAGATAGTAATTACGCAGATATATTCTTGATGAGGCATACGGTTCACGGTTATCTATCCATCCAAGCAGCACAAAGATGTACCGTGATCTGCGTCGACATTTCTGGTGGGATGGAATGAAGCGCGATGTGGCGCAACATGTCAATAGATGCATGACCTGTCAAATGGTCAAGACCGAGCACAGGAGACCACCAGGATTACTGCAGTCTCTTCCCATTCCCGAATGGAAGTGGGAGGGCATTTCTATGGATTTTGTCACGGGATTGCCAAAGACACCGGGTGGCCATGATTCCATATGGGTCATTGTTGATAGGTTGACCAAGTCAGCCCATTTCATACCTGTCAACACGACTTACACTCCATCCAGATTGGCCAAGCTTTACGTGCAGAATATCATTAGACTTCATGGTATACCACGAGAGGTGGTGTCTGACAGGGATTCAAGATTTACATCACACTATTGGCGTCAGTTCATGTCAGCACTACAGACAGAACTGAAGATGAGTTCTGCATATCATCCGCAGACAGATGGGCAGAGTGAGCGCACCATACAGACTCTCGAGGATTTACTTCGCGCATGCTCCTTAGAGTGGAAAGGGTCCTGGAAGGACCATCTGCCATTAATGGAATTCACGTACAACAACAAGAGATGCCTCACACCTCTCAGTTGGCGTGAGGTAGGTGATCATGCTTTATATTCCATAGATCTCTTGGAGGAGACTGCGAGAGCTGTTGATCTTGTGAGACGGAGGCTTCTGACGGCACAAAGCCGCCATTAGAGCTATGCAGACCGTCGGAGAAGGGATTTGGAGTTCCAGGTGGGAGATTGGGTATTTCTTTGTGTATCTTCCATGAAGGGAGTGCAGAGATTCGGTGTTCGTGGCAAATTGGCGCCACGATATGTTGGACCGTTCGAGATTCTTGCTCGAGTGGAGAAAGTGGCAATCCGAGTAGCCCTTCCTCCACATCTTTCAGCTATCCACGACGTATTCCATATATCCAATTTGAAGAAGTATGTGCACGACCCTCGACACATTATCAGCTACGTGAATCTTGACGTGGAGCCTGATCTGACTTATGAGGAGAAGTCAGTCCGGATACTTGACCGTGCTGTGAAGAAGCTTCGCAGCAAGGAGATTCCATTGGTCAAGGTCTTGTGGCACCGACATGGCGTCGAGGAAGCGACATGGGGGACCGAAGCCGACATGCGGGCAAGATACCCGCAGCTTTTATGATGTAATCATCAAAACAAGCTTTTGTAATTAGATATATGATATATATATATGGCTTGTTTTCTCTATGAGATTTTTATGGGTTCAAAACCCTTTGAGGTTTTTATGGCCATATAAAATTCAAACAAGAACAATTAATGACCTTGACTCGAGTCTCGAGGACGAGACTCCCTTTGAGGTTTTTATAATTGTAACATCCGGTTTTCAACCAAACCCGAAACCGACCCGATTAGGGTCCGATTAACCCAATAAAGTTATCTGACAACATTAGATGACTTAAAATGATCAATTTATCGTGAATCAAAAGTCATTCGGACAAAATCGACCAAAAATCGGTCGCTTCGTAATGCGCGTCGCGAAAAGCCGCGACGCAAATTCGGAAATCACGAAACGAACGGAGACCGTCATGAGATCCGATTCGACGATATAAGACCAACAGAATCGACCGTTCGTCAATCGGAGGTCGTTTGATATTTTTAAATTGTAAAATTTAACCTTAAACAAAAACCATATTCGAAAATTTCGGGTATTCAATACCCGATCGGAAGTATATCAATATTATACTCATATTGATCGTCTTTCAGATACGGTCAAATAGAGATATTATTCGTAATAATCGGAAACTCGAGGTATAAATTTGGAAGACTTTTGTATCTCAATATAAAAATAATAATATTATCATCATTTAAAATTAATTTCTGCTACAATAAGGTACAGCAGGCCGTATACATTATATATATGTGATTTTTTTCTCTCCAGACGTACTGTATATTCCTCCATGAAACACTACGTTTAAAATAAAAGGAGGGGGGGAGCTGCCTTATTCGTGACACATGCCCCATCTGTCCTGAAAAGCTTGACACTTGCCTTTATTTTCTCCTTATTAATATCACTGTTGGAAAACGTGAATGAGTTGTTTATTCCATAGCCCTAGGCTCTCTTATATAGGGGAGTAGCCTATGGGTAAATTACATAGAGAGGATAACAAGAGAAATAAAATAGCAAAGAGGTACAATAACTCAAAGTGCGTCAACACTCCCCCTCAAGATGGAGCATAGATGTCAATCATGCTCAGCTTGGAAGCGCACTTCTGAAATGGGCCACGTAATAATGCCTTGGTAAAAATGTCTGCCGTCTGGTTCTCTGAAGTAACGTGGGATGTGGTAATAAATCCTTTCTGGATCATATCACGTATGAAGTGACAATCCACTTCAATATGCTTGGTCCGCTCATGGAATGCAGGATTATTAGCAATGAACAAAGCAGCCTGATTATCACACTCCAAGTTCATAGGAAGTGGTATATCTAAGCATAGATCTGTCAGCACTGCTTTCACCCACATCATCTCTGTAGTAGCCTGGGCCATAGCCCTATATTCGGATTCAGCACTGGATCTAGCTACCACAGTTTGCTTCTTGCTCCTCCATGAGACTAGGGCATCTCCGACATAGACAGCGTACCCTGAGGTGGACTTTCTATCCTTAGGACATCCTGCATAGTCTGCATCTGCGCATGCATAGACAGAAATCCCCTTCCTTTCTTAAACAGCATACCTTTACCTGGAGAAGATTTGAGGTATCTAAGTATCATGTGTATTGCATCCATATGCACCTGGCGTGGCTGCTCCATGAACTGGCTCACACGGCTCACTGCAAATAATATATCTGGCCTAGTGATGGTAACATATAGCAGTTTGCCTACCAGTTCTCTGTATCTTCTCCTGTCAACCTCCTCTGTGTCATCATCATACATCTTCATGCTAGGGTCCATAGGTGTCGTAGCAGGTCGACACCCTAGCATACCTGTCTCACTTAGTAGATCTGTGACATACTTCCTCTGTGACATGACTAGTCCATACGGATTTCTAGCAAACTCCAGCCCCAGAAAATATCTAAGGACTCCCAGGTCCTTGATGACAAACTCGGTTCCTAGCCTTTCCTTTGCCTGCTTAATGCCCTGGTCATCATCACCTGTAATCAAGATATCGTCAACATAAACCATGATTACAACAGTACCTCTTGCCGTTTTCTGTACAAACAAGGAATGATCAGCATTTGAACGTTTGTATCCTTGTTTCTCAAAGAGGTCTGACAGCTTCTGGAACCACGCTCTGGGGCTCTGCTTAAGGCCATAGATAGCCTTATGTAATCGGCAAACCTTGGAACACTCCCCCTCAACAGCAAAACCTGGTGGTTGTTGCATGTAGACCTCCTCCTGCAAATCGCCATACAGAAAGGCATTCTTCACATCCAGTTGATATAGGGGCCAGTCTTTAGTGACTGCAACAGATAAGAGGATCCGTAGAGTGGAATGACGAGCCACCGGGGAGAACGTGTCAAGGTAATCTACCCCATATGTCTGTGTGAATCCCCTTGCAACTAGGCGTGCCTTGTACCTGTCAATGGAGCCATCTGCATTATGTTTCACTGTAAACACCCACTTGCAACTCACCGGGTTGACATCTGGAGGTATAGTAACCAAGCTCCATGTTCCTCTGGACTGAAGTGCCGCCATCTCTTCCTCCATTGCTAGCCTCCATCGAGAATCCTGCAAGGCTTCATGGTGATTCCTTGGAATATCTGTAGCTGAAAGTGCCAACGCAAATGTCTTGAAAGGTCCAGATAGCCTCTCAAACGACACCACTGCTGAAACTGGATACTGGACACAGCTTCTCTTTGACTTGCGTAGAGCGATTGGAACATTTAGGTCGTCTATGGTATCAGCATGCTCCTGTGATACATCCTGCTGAGTAATGTCGTCAGATTCATCAACATTAATATTTTCATTACATACCATAGGCGAGCTAGTTGACTGGTCAGGACCATGAGCTTGATTCGGCCTTCGGGTGTAATGAAATGGTAATGGAGGTACTATTGATGGCATTGGTGGTGGTGGTGATGGTGGTGGTGTTGGTGATGGTGGTGATGGTGGTTGAGATGTTGGTGGTGCCATGAACACAGTATCAGGGGATATAGATTGTGGCTGCATGTTCCCAGATTCTGAGAAGTACATGGTGGATTCAAAGAATGTAACATCTGCGCTTGTTATAAAATAGAAAGCGGAAGCGGAATAACATAATAAAGAAGAATAATCACGAAGAACACAAAGATTTTTATGTGGAACCCTACTCCGTGAGGAGCGGGATGAAACCACAGGAGAAGCCCTCTAAGGGGCGGATATTCTATTAGAACTTTCTCAATGAGTACAGGAGGTCTGGGGCTCCTTATATAGCCTTCCCAGAGCCTCCAATTCCCACCACTGGTCCATGTGGGACTAAACAGTGGATGGGGGTAAATGGATCTTCTCCAGGATCCATTTACCCTCTCTACAACTCATGGGCGCATAACCAAATACTCTAACACTCCCCCTCAAGCTGGAGCATGCAATGCTCAGCTTGGACAAACAAACAGAAACTCAACTCAACGCTACAAGACACTACGGACAATATCAACCCAACGCGCACATGCTGCAGTCGAGGACGTTGCTTCTCATGCCGTGCAGGTGAGGAGGACGAACGGGCTGGAGTGTGAGTCAACTGAAGACTCAGAATCTGACCGTCGAGTCTGAACTTGCGCCTGAAGTCTCCTCGTCGGAGAACTGGGTCTCTCCCATCTGGCCCAGAGAATGGTGCACTGCTCTGGTGTACCTATGATACCACATGAAAACCCTTGCCAACATATGACATAAGGAATGGTCCTCTGCTCTGGAGTCCCTATGGCTCACATGAAAACTCTGGCCTGACAACAACAAGAATGATGGGGACCTCTGACAAAAGATGGCAACTTATGCTCATCTGACAAATGACCGCACACTTGTGCGTGTCTGAAACTGGAGACTCGGAAGACAATCATCGAGTCTGAACCTGGATCTGAACCGTAGAGTCTGGAATCTGGTCGGTCTGGAAATCTGAATATGCATCTGAAATACAAGACCTGTGACTCTACATATATACTCCCCCTTTCTCCCATACTTGTCGGAAAACAGACAAATTGACCAAGTTGGGAGAAGACAACATAATGGGGAAAACAAACATGAAATTTGCGGCTTTCATCATTTTTTTTTAAATAAGCCGTCACACATTTTTTTTTCAAAATTTTTTTTTTGAAACACATTTTTTTTAAGCCGATGACATTTTTTTTTTCGGCTTTTCATCCTTTTTTTTTGTAAGCCGTTCCAATTTTTTTTTACGGCTTTTGCATCATCAAAAAAAAATTTTTTTCGTGCGTACGGCTTTTCAAATGTACGCGCCTCTTTTTCATTTTTTTTTAAATTGAAACCTTCCCTTTTTTTTTTGAACAGACGGCCCACCAGGCCTGCACTTCCTCTGTTCTCTTTTTTTTTTAAACTAAACGCACGCCCACTTGGGCATTTATTTACAAGACCAATGATTTTTTTTATAACGTGGGGGACTTTTAGGGTTCCCCGTATGGAAACCCATATCGCACGCCGCTATAAGGGTTCCCAGCGGAACCCTTCATGTGAACCGACGCCGCCGCCTTTGTAGATGGGAGAGAAGAGGCCTCCCGTCGCTTCGATGGAGGCGCACCAGCGGGTCAGAGGGGCTTGCGCGCGCGGTAGATCGTCGGGACTTGGAGGTTTGTCGCCTGCTGGAGGTGTTCATCGCCGGCTGGATCTGCGCGCGCCTGGGCGATGCGCGCCTGGGCGTTGGAGGATCTCGCGCCTGGGCGTTGGAGGGAAGGGCTCGGCTTGATGTTGCCCTCGAGTTTCCGCGTGGAGATGCTGCAGCCTGAAGATGCACATCGGCTCGAACCCGCCGCGAGGGAAGCTCGGGGCTTTCGCCGGTCACGATGGAGCGAGGCCATAGATCTCTGCCTGGAACTATTCTCACGTGAAAGTAGGGTCTAGAAAACCCTAGATCTGAATCATGAACTTCGATAATCTCCAAAATAACAAAGAAAGCCTGGAGTTTCCCAAAGGTGCCGCTGTGCGGCCTGGTGTTTGGCTGGGAACATCGAATCAGGCTACTTCCTAGGGTTTCATAAAAAAACCCAAAACATAAACATGACCAAAAATAATCATCCTACAGAACAACTTCATAATCGAATCTCGAAAAAAAACTTCAAGAACAACTCCTCGAGAATCGACCCGCTCTGATACCATGTTATAAAATAGAAAGCGGAAGCGGAATAACATAATAAAGAAGAATAATCACGAAGAACACAAAGATTTTTATGTGGAACCCTACTCCGTGAGGAGCGGGATGAAACCACAGGAGAAGCCCTCTAAGGGGCGGATATTCTATTAGAACTTTCTCAATGAGTACAGGAGGTCTGGGGCTCCTTATATAGCCTTCCCAGAGCCTCCAATTCCCACCACTGGTCCATGTGGGACTAAACAGTGGATGGGGGTAAATGGATCTTCTCCAGGATCCATTTACCCTCTCTACAACTCATGGGCGCATAACCAAATACTCTAACAGCGCTGATCACATACCGCCGACGCAGAGGGTCAAAACACTTGTACCCCTTTTGAGTTCTGGAGTACCCCACAAAGACACACTTGACAGCCCTAGGAGAGAGCTTGTCAGAACCGGGTGACAAATGATGGACAAATGCGACTGACCCAAACACACGAGGGGTAAGAGTGAACAGATCCTTGTTAGGATAAACAAGAGAGAAGGGGATCTGTTCATTCAAGACGGACGAGGGCATACGGTTTATAAGATAACATGCAGTAAGGACTGCATCACCCCAGTAGGAATACGGAACATGACTCTGAATGAGAAGAGACCTTGTGACATCAAGAAGGTGACGGTGTTTTCTTTCTGCAACCCCATTCTGTTGGGACGTATGGGCACAGGATGTTTGGTGAACAATTCCCTTAGAAGAGTAGTAGTTGGCTAGATTATTGGTGCACAATTCTAAGGCATTGTCACTTCTCAAAAATTTGACAGTTGTGGAAAAGACATTCTGAATCTCATTTAGAAAGTGAATAATAATATTTCCAGCTTCAGACTTATTTTACATTAAAAATACCCATGATGCTCTAGAGAAATCATCCACAAAAACAATATAATACATGTGTCCCTGAAGATCGGGAACACGACTTGGACCCCAGACATCAACATGAAACAACTCAAATTTGGAGTTACTACTCCGACCTTGACCACTGGGAAACGATGACCTGTGATGTTTTCCCAACTGACACGCCTCACACTGGATAGATGTGTGAGAAAGACTATAAGGTAAGATACGACACAACTTCTGAAGCGGGAGGTGACCAAGACGCAGATGCCACAGGAGAGGAGATACTTGTCCAGCGGGAGAAGAGGTGATTCCAGCAAATGGGGTCTGGTTTAGACGATAGAGGCCTCCTTGCTCATAGCCATGACCAATCACGTTGCCCGTACGGATGTCCTGAAAAATCAAAGAAGATGAATCAAAAATAGCTCGACATTGGAGATCCTTCGTAATCTGGCTGATTGACAATAGATTCATAGAAAAATGCGGTGCATGTAAAACATTCTTGAGCTGCATAGATGATGTCAATCTAATCTCCCCCTGACCCATGATGGGGGAATGAGTGCCATTGGCAATCACTACTGTTCGTCCTGGAGGAATCTGAGTATATCCTGAAAGTAGACTCTGGTCGCCACATAGATGATGTGTAGCGCCTGAGTCCATGATCCATGGCAATGTATCCAATCTACTACTATGTAGTGCAAGTGTACTACCTGAAGTACTCGTAGAGGCAGACGCAGAAGCAGAAGCAGCAACATCCGTATGACTCTCTGTCGTCGGTGCTGGGCCAGATGGTGGGATAATGCCCCTAAGGCGGGCAACCAGATCATCAAAACGCTGATCCAGAGAAGCAGGAGAAGGAGGCTCTATCTGCTCAGCGGCTCGAGCAGATGCAGGAAATCCATGCTTTGAATAGCATGTGTCTTCAGTATGGCCGACTCTGTGACAATATGAGCATGTTGGCCTAGTGCGGCCACCCCTTCCACGGGGAGTACGTCCACGGCCCTGGTAATGAGAGCCACGGCCCCTGTTGGCTGCCATGGCTGAGGGATTCTGGCTAGTGGCTGCAGAAGGTACAGTGATCCTACTCAACCTATGAAAAGCCTCCTCCATGGGAGGAATAGTTGAGTCCGCCAGAATCTGTGAACGAGCAGCCTCATACTCTGGGTCGAGTGCTGCGAGAAACACACCCACCATCGTTGCGTTTCTATATGTCTTTTGCTGCTCTGGCGTGGCGGTAAGCGGCATGAAGCTATGAAGCTTCTCAAACATTCCTCTCAAAGATGTGTAGAGAGAATGTAACGGGCGACCATTCTGCTTTATTGTGAATATATCATGTTGTAGTTGCAGAATTTTTGTCTCATTCTTCGCCTGAGAATATGTTGATGCCAGAATATCCCACATGTCTTTGGCTGTGGGTTGATGTAGAATATCATTGGCAATTTCAATAGCCAATGTGTCGGACAGCCACACCTTGGCATATGCGTCATCTGCCTCCCATGAGGCATGAACTCCAGTCTTCTCTGCAGGCTCGGGCTCTGTGAGAATATGCTTCTTGCCCGTGGACTTCATCATACTCATGAACTGCATTGCCCACAGTTCATAGTTCGTACCATCCATCTTGACAATGGGCGCTGGACCACGAAATGCGCCCATAGATGGGATGTCAGCCTTGCTTTCTGACATGCTGGAAACGAAAGACTGGAGCGACTGAGAGAAAATAATCTTCGTCTACAATGACATAGACGGGATTAGTTGCGTGTGTAGACTTCAAGCAACTAACCCCATGTAGAATCGGCTGTGTGCCCTAGGGTTTTGGGACTTAGGGCACGTAGGCACGTGCAAAGAGCACGCGCACACGCACTTGGAGGATCACGCGTGCACTTGAACACGCAACTGGAGGATCACGCCACAGTCGCACAGGAGCAGTGCGCACACGAGGCGATGCCCGCAGTCGCGAGAGGCGATCAGAGAAGATCTCCGATCAACGGCGATGTGCGCACAAGCGCCGACGATGCGCGAGATATGCGCACAGCCGATGCGCGCACAGGCGCGAGCAGCGATCGGAGAGGAGGCGGCGCCGATTCGAGAGAGAGGGAGGAGGCGGCGCCGATTCGAGAGGGAGAGAGGCCGGCGGGTGGGGTGTTAGGTTTAGGGTTTCGAGGACTCCGGTCTAGGACCGTCGCTCTGATACCATGTTGGAAAACGTGAATGAGTTGTTTATTCCATAGCCCTAGGCTCTCTTATATAGGGGAGTAGCCTATGGGTAAATTACATAGAGAGGATAACAAGAGAAATAAAATAGCAAAGAGGTACAATAACTCAAAGTGCGTCAACAATCACTAAACCTCTTCTCCTCCCCACCGCCTCCACTTCCCCTCTCTTTCCTATTCCACATTTTTTCTCCTCTTTTCACCCACATGCTCTTAGCCGTAGGGGCCAAATTCCACAAAATCTGCTCCTCTTCTTTCCAATATTTTTGAAGATCAACTACATGTTACTGGAAATCAGAAGCATGTTCCTGGAGCCTCTTGGTTTAGCCAATTTCCGCAGTAAAAAGCTGCTGTCCTACTGCATCTGGAGCTCAAAGTGAGAAGCAGTAGCTGCACCTTCTAGCAAAACAAAGCTCCTTGCTGTTGATCAGCCCTGCAGGTTGCAGATTGGAGTTCAAACCAGATCTCAAACTTGGAATAGGTACAATCCCCAGTCCCCACCATTTGCTACCATGCATATCCACTTCCCTCCTTCCTCTTTGCTGCCATACGTGACAATCCAACCCTCTTCTGTTTAAGATTTAGTATTCTTAATGTTACTGCTGCCCTCCAATTTAAATTCTAAACTTGATTTTATTTGATGGCTTGATTCCAGTTGTGATGTTGTCCCTTACTATCTATAAGAGCACGTTCTATTGCTAGTTCAATAGAAGAAGGTAATTACAAGTTTTATCTTGTAAAAACATAGATAGATAACAGGAACTATTATCCAAAAAAAAGAGAGAAATCGTTTACTATGAACCATTAAATAAGAAAAGTATTAGTTTTATATTTCTCTAGTGCTTAATTATAGAGACAAATATTTGTTTATTAAATATGTACAGGTTCCAGAACTTGGACATTCTTTTTCTTATATATATACTATGCTATACATTTGCAATAAAGATGGCATTCTGTAGTTCTGAAATTGTAATTAACTTCTTAAGAGGTTGGGTCATTAATGTGCAAATTAAGAGCTTCTATTTGATTTTTACTCCTATTCTGACACAATTCTCAATGAAGTCTGTAAGTATTAATTCAAATGATAGAACAATCTCTTATCAATTTCTAAACATCATGCTTTATCCTTTTCAGATTGGTCCAACATTTATACGTATGAGAAGATTGGATGAGTATGATTTAATGTTGATATAGTAGAATTTGAACTTTAAGGCATAAGGTTGAGATCCAATTTCCATCTAATTAGGATTTGTCATTGGGGGTCAGTTTGCCTTAGAATAATTCTATGAGATTAATGATAAAGTTATATCAACCAGATGCACAATTCAATTAACATATAAGAGAGATAGATTTATTTGCTCCTTGATTAGAGTATAAGTGAATTGGATAGAAGTTAACATATAAGACAGACTGTATTCTCTGATTTTACACTAGATAAATCAATAATCTACGTTAAGGAGTTGCTATTTGATCGATCATAACTGATTTTAGAAGGCTTTCAACTGTACTCTGTTGATTCTCAGTGAATATTTATCAAAATCGTGAGGAGCTTAAATATTGGGTGAAATAGAGAGATCAAACTGGAATTTAAATATGTCATAAAAAAAATGCTGATTCCTGATAGAGCATTGTTATCCATTCTGAACATGAGCAATGTCTAGTTAACACATACGGAGTGCACGTGTTTGTGCATGTTGAAGGAGAGCACAGATTAACTGTTATCAACAAGTTTAATGTGCACAAAATTTGCATGATCTGACCTTAGTTTATGAAAAGATGCCTTTACCATGGCTGGCTTCTTGACTTCAATCTCTACTGACCAACTGTTTGAAGATCGTAATTGTTGGCACCACTAAAACAATTCCGGTGTATGGAGATGCTAATATATAGCATTAAGATGCCTAGGGCATCATCAAGAGATCACGTTAATGTTGACTGTATATTTATGAGCAAGTGTGCACACACACATACATACATCTTTATTGTTGTTCATAAGTTTGGGTTCTTTTATATTTGTCCATGTATACAACATCTGATACTAGAGGCAGATCAATTTTGAAAGTCCCTTAGTTATATTCGAAATTTTGGTTAAGTACCCAACTATCTGAATTGATGCAAATGTTATGCAAATACAGCAAACATTCTACATGTCATGGACGAAATAAGGAATTAAGTAAACGAAGATGATGGTAAATTAGTGGTGACAAATAATTTAATTGTGCCGGTCATGATGACCTTTACACCTGACCGTGCGAGGGCGCGGTGACCCTCAACTGGGCGGAAGATAGGAAGCCCAGATAGGGCAGCGGCCGCTTCATGCGCGGGTCTAGGATCCCAATCCTCTTTCGGTTTTTACGCGAGCTCGCAGTGTTTTTACGCCTCGTTGGGATCCCGATTTTAGACCAGTTCCGCTGACCCTGTTTTAGGATACCCAGGCGGGGGATCCTGGTTTTTCAGTTTTACGTACGAGCTCGGTTGCCCGTTACCGGTCGGGCTGTTTTCTAGAGTGACTTTTCCCGGGAAGTCCCTCTCACCCGTCTCAGTGGCGTAGTTTGGGAGTAGACCTATCCCTCTATTGGACCGTCCTTCCAATTAGGGGGCGAGACGGAAGAGCCCTTTGGTTGGCTTCTTCACCGCTTGAGTTTTTCTTTCGCCAACAGACTTGGCGATTCTACATCCAGATCATCCACATCTACATCTATATCTACATCATCGAGAGTTACATCAGAAAGAAAGTTATAGTCAAGGTTTGGAGGAAATCACAACTAAAATTGAGATGATTAGAAGTGACTATAATCAGTTTTGAAATCCCTATAAAGATCACAGTTAAGTTAAGTAAATGGAAGTGACTATAATCTAAATTCGAAATCTTAATAAGCTAGTGGACGTGTTGGGAACTTAGTTAGGATGCATTATACAACACCGCATGCCTACGGAGGCACCCCAACCCTAACACTTTTCCCAAGTCTTAGAGTCATAGTGTAAGGTTTCACACGAACCAAGACCACAGACTATCCACTAGACTTAAGAATTTAACAAATCATTATATCTTCTTATCTCATCATTCACATCATCAAAATCCACAAATATGATCTCTAAGTAATATGAGAATAAAATATACATACTTATGATCAATTAATTACCATAGAGATTTGCTCATTTGGGAAATATTGGGATAATGGCTGATCATGAGAGGTGCTTACTAGAAATTTGGAAACCTTTTACAATTGCTAGTAGAATAAATTTTAATTTGAGTTGTTCTCGCCTTTCTACTTGCTTTCTTTTGAAAATAAATGCCTGTTATTTTATAAGTTTTTGGGAGGTACCAACAACCGCTGACGCCTCTTCTTTCCTAACGTGCTTGGCAGGCAAACAGCCTGCAGTTTAGTAGCAGTTCCGTAGCTATACATGCTTCCTGGAGATAAAGTATACACTAGACGGTACGATTTACTTTGTCTCAGTTTTTGTTCAATTTATAATGTATTATGTTTCTTTCTCTTCAGTCAGATTTTGGGATATTGTATGTACTGTCAGAAATTGGTACATGTTGTAAAATATATGGAAGTTAATGAAATGAGTTTTTGGTGACAATTGTTCTATGAGCTTGTGGTAATAAATGTTGATGTGAATGTCAGATGAAATTATTTCATTCGCGAAAAATTTTCCCCGTACTTTCAGTTACTTAATGCGATAGTAATGAATGTTGGAACGCGAAATGTGTGACTAACGGGTACCCGGATCCTGAGGGGTTCACAGTTTGGTATCAGAGCAGTGGTACCTCGATACGCACATTCGCAGTATTTCTATTCCGATCGCATTAAGTTCTCGGATAACGGCAGTCTTCCGACTTGTCGTAAGTCCGAGAAGGGAAATATGACATTCAGATTCAATTAGCACATATGTCACCAATTTCATTAATTTTCATATTATATTCCAAGAAGAGAAAAAGCATATGCTATATTATCTGCAAACAATAAATTCTATGACTAGTTATGGTTCTCATGTAAAGCCATGTCATCCCGACCAGACCAGGAGATGACTAACCAACTAGCACACATACCGACTACTCTTATCGACCTTTCCAGGATCTAATTGATTCTGTTGTGACGCATTCTTTTCTTGCTTTGAGACTACTAGTTTCTTTAGGTAGAGTCGCAGATACTCTCTTCACCATATCTCATCCGAGGGTCAGATGGCCAGTTGTTTATCATTTCTCTAATAGTCAGGCACTTGCCCATACTGATTGGCGGTCATGAGATGATCGCCGACTGTCTACTCCTACAGCTGGATGAGTTCGACTTGATTTTAGGCATGGATTGACTATCTGCTCATCATGCACTTGTTGATTGCTTTCGGAAGACGGTTGTCTTCAGAATCCCAGATTTACTCGAGTTTACTTTTGAGGATATTATACACGACTCCACCATGGAGTACATTTCAGTATTGCGAGCTCAGCGACTTGTTGACCAGGGTTGCGATTCCTACCTTGCATTTGTTCGGGAGATATCTGATCAGGAGCCGATGACTCAGGACATCCGAGTGGTATCAGAATACCCTGACATATTTCCTGATGAGCTACCAGGGCTACCTCCTGAGAGAGAGATCGAGTTCGAGATCACATTACTACCAGATACACAGCCGATCTCGATGGCTCCTTACCACATGGCACCAGCTGAGTTGCGGGAGCTGAAGGTGCAATTACAAGAGTTACTTGACTTAGGGTTCGTGCGACCAAGCACTTCACTTTGGGGTGCTCTGGTTCTAATTGTCAAGAAGAATGGATCCATGAGAATGTGCATCGATTTCAAACAGTTGAACAAGAAAACGGTGAAGAACCGTTATCCTTTGCCGCACATCGATGATTTGCTCCAAGGATCTTCAGTGTTCTCGAAGACCAATCATCGCTCCGGCTATCATCAGCTGAGGATTCGCGAGTCGGATATTCCGAAGACAACCTTCAGGACTCGCTATGGACACTACGAGTTTGTGGTGATGCCGTTTAGGCTCACCAATGCACCTGCGGCTTTTATGGATATAAGGAATAGGATCTTCCGTCCATACTTGGACAAGTTTGTAGTGGTGTTCATAGATGATGTGCTCATCTACTCACGAAATGAATGGGATCATGCTAATGATCTGCGGATCGTCTTAGATACATTGCGGGAGCACAAGATCTATGCCAAGTTGAGCAAGTGTGAGTTCTGGTTATCCCAGGTCTCATTTCTCGGGCATGCCATTTCTGGAGCAGGCATTGCAGTTGATCCTGCGAAGAGAGAGGCAGTTATGTCTTGGGAGCAGCCTAAGACTGTCACGCAGATTCGGAGCTTCCTCGGATTAGCGGGCTATTACAGACGCTTTGTCAACGGATTTTCACGCATTGTTCGTCCTTTGACACGATGGACACAGAAGGGAGTTCCATTCCTTTGGGACGATTCATGTGAGCAGGCCTTCCAGACACTAAAGGAGAGGTTGACTACAACACCTATTCTTACTCTTCCTTCAGGCACTCAGGACTATGCAGTCTACACAGATGCATCTGGAGAAGGTCTAGGAGCAGTGTTGATGCAGAGAAGACAGGTGATTGCTTACGCATCACGGCAGTTGAGACCGCACGAGCAGAACTACCCCACACATGACTTAGAGTTGGTGGCAGTTGTTTTCGCCTTGAAAATCTGGCGTCACTATCTTTATGGGGTGAATTTCGAGATTTTCACTGATCACAAGAGCCTAAAGTATATCTTTGATTAGAAGGAGCTGAACATGAGACATCGCAGATGGCTCGAGCTGCTGAAGGATTATGATTGCACGATCTCTTACCATCCCGGTAAGGGAAACGTGGTGGCTGATGCACTCAGCAGGAGAGCGCATGCTGATGGTACGCGAACTGGCTATATGTGAGATCCCTCAGGATTCGGGTACCCGTTTACGCGCATCTCGCAATAATTCATTTACATGAGATCGCATTAAGTGACAAAAAAACAGGGAAATTTTTCGCGCGGATAATTTTCCAAATGACATTCACAATCATAACCACAAGTTATTAGAACAATTGTCACCAAAATTTTTCATTTCATTAACTTCCATTTAATTTACAACATGTACAATGAATGACAGTATATACATCATCCCAAAATTTTGACTGAAGAGAAGAAGCATAATACAATATAAATTGAACAAAAATTGGCACAAAATAAACCATACCATTGGGTATAAAATTTATCTCCTGAAATCATTAACCCGCTACTGTGCTAAAGGCTCCTTGCCTGCCATGCGTGCAAGGAAGAAAAGGCGTCAGCGGGTGCTGGTACTTCCCATAAGTTTATATAAAAATAACAGGCATTTATTATTCACAAAAGAAAGCAAGTAGAGAGGCATAAGCAACTCAAATTTAAAATTTAATTTTACTTGCAAATGTAAAAGGTTTCCAAATTTTTAGTAAGAACATCTCATGATCAGCCCTTATCCTCACATTTCCCACATAAGCATATGTCTACGGTAACTCATTGATCATAAGTATGTATATTTTATTCTCATATTACTTAGAGATCATATTTGTAAATTTTGATGATGGGAAAGATGAGATGAGAAGATATAATGATTTATTAAATTCTTCTCTAGTGGATAGTCTGTGGTCTTGGTTCTTGTGAAACCTCACACTATGACTCTAAGACTTGGGAAACGTCTTAGGGTTGGGGTGCCTCCGTAGGCATGCGGTGTTGTATAATGCATCCTAACTAAGTTCCCAACACGTCCACTAGCTTAATGAGATTTCGAATTTAGATTATAGTCACTTCCATTTACTTAACTTAACTGTGATCTTTATAGGGATTTCAAAACTGATTATAGTCACTTCTAATCATCTCAATTTTAATTGTGATTTCCTCCAACCCTTGACTATAACTTTCTCTCTGATGTAACTCTCGATGATGTAGATATAAATGTAGATGTGGATGATCTGGATGTAGAATCGCCAAGTCTGTTGGCGAAAGAGAAACTCAAGCGGTGAAGAAGCCAACAAAAGGGCTCTTCCGTCTCGCCCCCTAATTGGAAGGACGGTCCAATAGAGGGATAGGTCTACTCCCAAACTACGCCACTGAGACGGTGAGAGGGACTTCCCGGGAAAAGTCACTCTAGAAAACATGCCGACCGGTAACGGGCAACCGAGCTCGTACGTAAAACTGAAAAACCAGGATCCCCCGCCTGGGTATCCTAAAACAGTGTCAGCGGAATGGTCTAAAGTCGGGATCCCAACGAGGCGTAAAAACACTGCGAGCTCGCGTAAAATCCGAAAGAGGACTGGGATCCTAGACCCGCGCACTTGGCGGCCGCTGCCCTAACTGGGCTTCCTATCTTCCGCCCAGGTGAGGGTCACCGCGCCCTCGCACAGTCAGGCGTAAAGATCACCATGACTGGCACAATTGATTATCAATCATCACTTCTTCATCAATACTTATTTAATTTATCACTCTTTCCTCCATTTCTTATGTGGTCAATCTTTACAGATCTAGATATCTTGTTAATAACTATTATCAAGAGTGATCAATATTTAGAAGAGTATACCTAAAGGATGATTTCAAAAAGATGATCAATTCTTCGGGTTACAAGTCATTATTTTTCAATCATGAGATTATGAACCATTCATAGATCTGTGTCTAAGTTTAATTCTACACCAGGTTATCCACACATATATCTTTCATTATTGATTCTTATTAAACCAATTATTTGGGCCAACATCCAATAAATGGTATTTGCACCATAATGTATAGTCTCCGTTGTAGGCAAACACTATTTATATGTATATATATATATATTTGACGTGATCCCAAAACTTCAAAATAGTCCTGGCATGTCCGTGTATATTTTTGGTGTAAGATCTTCTACCTAAAGATAATTCCATTTGATGGATGGAGAGACACATGCTAATACATAAAGCATGGAGTTTGGACAAAGTTAGAAGCTCTCGGCATTCAATGGTGAGCCAAGGAAAAACTGGTGAATTCTAACCATTTGTATAGTACAAACTAGAAAAGAAATCCTCTGAATGCCTCCAAACATAATGGACAGAGGCTATCGTTGATGTGCATAACCTTGGCTCAAAAGACTTCATCTTTCTATTGGGTCCTCACTATTAACTTAATGTAATATGGAATCCAACCTTATTAAAAATCTTGAATTTCAAAAAGACCCGTCAAAGAGATATCATACACAAGCATAAAGAAAAACATATCCTTCTCAAATGTTTCTTAGTCTTTACTGATAAATTCAATTCAACATCAACTCTCCGATACGTGCATAACTTTCCTGTCTAGATAACAATGTCTCATATTTGATTTCCAATTTTTCAAATAAAATTAAAATCATCTTCTAATTTCCTACCAAGGGTAGGAGGGCCAATCATCATGGAATTTCCTCATTTCAAGATGGAGATTCAAATATGTACAAAATTGTAGGTGAAACTAAATCCAAAATGGGAATACTTTGTTAACATAATCCATAATGAAGCGTCCCTATTCAAGATGATTATTCATAAAAATTTTGGTCTTCTATAATTATGGAAAATAGTATTTTTCGTATTCTGCATTCCACAACTGAATGAGCAGGCAACCCTCACAAAGTATGCACACATACATAATCAACTACTTGGGTCAACCTATGAATAGAGAGATGTTGAACCATTGGTGCATGTAGTACAATTATAGATGAGCTTTCTGAGAATTTATCCACAATACTTAGAGATCGCACAGATATTGGAATGCATAATCTTTCACTACGATACCAATATCTACTAGGTGTTAGCCAATGATAATTATTTCTTAGCTAAGATCCTTTTAGTAGTAAATCCTAAGCAGATACCTTTATTCTGAAATCTAAAGACATTTCTCATAAAGATATTCATGCTAATTGTGAAATAATTGCACAAGTATATGCTAATAGCCCGATGTGTAGGATAACAACTTCAGTGGTTTGAGCCTTTACGTGAGATAACAAATCCTAGATTGAGTTTGTTTTCTGTTATATTCTCCAATAATAAAATTTACAACCACTAACTAATCATCTTAACCCCACCCATTCTGACTCATTCAATATTCATCAAACTACACCAGGAAACAAAACCTAGAATAATATATATATATAACAAATTTTATAACCCACATCTTTACTGGATTATGAAATTTGACCAGGTACTCTTCTTTCATAAAACGACATATCTCCACCCTACATATACAAATCATGACACGTTCTTGAGGGTAGAAATGAAATCATTCTAAACAGAAAAATTTGCTCTCTGGAGTAAAACCTACAATGTGAAAATCCCATGCAGACATCAAACATACATATCCAGAAACTAATATGTACCTTAAGATAGAAACCAATGATATCCCATAGAAATGTGAAAAGGCTCCATTCATATGATTTGATGTGTGTTTAAAACACATGCATGGCAGCAAGGAGATGATGATGGATTGTACTGAAATCTCAAGTTTTGGAGGTTAGATCTTTGCATGCAGTGCTGGAAATTTGGGGCTGCAATTGCTTGAAATTTTTCCCAACTGTTGGATGGAGAAATTTGTAGCAAGAGAGTAGCCTCCAGCAGCTCCTTTGGCTGGAAATTCCAAGGGCTGAAGTCTCCTTGTTTTCAGCTTTTGGGTGGGGAAGAAAAGAAGGAAGAATATATGGATTCTTGCTGGAGAAAAGAAGAGAGGCAATTCGGGAAATTGGGAACTACGATGGAGAAGAAAAGAGAGAAGAAGGCTCTTCTTTCTCGGCTCGGCTGAAGGAATTGGAGTCTTGGAGAAAACGTGAAGAGAAAAGAGGGGGTATGGTTTGGTATTTATAAGGAAAATGATGTCTCTGTTTGTGGACAAGTGGTGGAAAGCAAAGCCATCTGGCTGACACATATACAAAAAAATTAACGGCTGTAATTTAAACTTTTCTTTTTGTAACAGTAGCTGTCTGCTACTGAAAAAGAAATTTCCTTTATTTTATTATTATTTTTATCTCTTTATTTAGCATACTTAAATCAATCGTACGCGCACTTCGGGCTTCCGTTTTCGACGCGAAGTATCTCGATTTGATCGTTTCTCAACGACGATCAAAATGAGTATAATATTGATATACTTCCGATCGGTTTTTGAATACCCGAAATTTTCGGATACGGTTTTTTTTTGTTTAAGAATATATTTTGTAATTTAAAATACAAACGACCTCCGATTGACGAACGGTCGATTCCGTTGGTCGTTTTTCGTCGAATCGGATCTAATGACGGTCTCGGTTTGTTTTGTGGTTTCTGAATTTGCGTCGCGGCTTTTCGCGGCGCGCATTACGAAGTGACCGGTTTTTGGTCGATTTCTCCCGAACGGCTTTTAATTCACGATCAATTGATCGTTTTAGGTTGTTTGGTATTGACCAACAATTTTATTGGTCAATCGGACACTAATCGAGTCGGGTTCGGGTTTGGCGGATTCGGATGTTACACTATATACATGGGATACGCTTGTCGCTTTGACAGATTGGCATCCTCAGGAGAGCATATCCATTTCTACTGCCGTACCTCTACGATACAGCAGTCTTTGGGATCGTATTGTAGAAGGACAGAAGACAGATCCTTGGATTCGAGATAGATACATGCGCGCCATCAAGGACGAATTTGATGACTTTGTTGTGATGGAGTCTATTTTATGGAAGGCAGGACGGGTCGTGGTACCCAATGACGAGCAGCTACGCGGATATATTCTTGATGAGGCACACGGTTCACGGTTATCTATCCATCCAAGCAACACGAAGATGTACCGTGATCTGCGTCGACATTTCTGGTGGGATGGAATGAAGCGCGATGTGGCGCAACATGTCAATAGATGCATGACCTGTCAAATGGTCAAGACCGAGCACAGGAGACCACCAGGATTACTGCAGTCTCTTCCCATTCCCGAATGGAAGTGGGAGGGCATTTCTATGGATTTTTTCACGGGATTGCCAAAGACACCGGGTGGCCATGATTCCATATGGGTCGTTGTTGATAGGTTGACCAAGTCAGCCCATTTCATACCTGTCAACACGACTTACACTCCATCCAGATTGGCCAAACTTTACGTGCAGAATATCATTAGACTTCATGGTATACCACGAGAGGTGGTGTCTGACAGGGATTCAAGATTTACATCACACTATTGGCATCAGTTCATGTCAGCACTACAGACAGAACTGAAGATGAGTTCTGCATATCATCCGCGGACAGATGGGCAGAGTGAGCGCACCATACAGACTCTCGAGGATTTACTTCGCGCATGCTCCTTAGAGTGGAAAGGGTCCTGGAAGGACCATCTGCCATTAATGGAATTCACGTACAACAACAGGAGATGCCTCACACCTCTCAGTTGGCGTGAGGTGGTGATCATGCTTTATATTCCATAGATCTCTTGGAGGAGACTGCGAGAGCTGTTGATCTTGTGAGACGGAGGCTTCTGACGGCACAAAGCCGCCATTAGAGCTATCCAGACCGTCGGAGAAGGGATTTGGAGCTCCAGGTGGGAGATTGGGTATTTCTTTGTGTATCTCCCATGAAGGGAGTGCAGAGATTCGGTGTTCGTGGCAAGTTGGCGCCACGATATGTTGGACCGTTCGAGATTCTTGCTCGAGTGGAGAAAGTGGCAATCCGAGTAGCCCTTCCTCCACATCTTTCAGCTATCCACGACGTATTCCATATATCCAATTTGAAGAAGTATGTGCACGACCCTCGACACATCATCAGCTACGTGAATCTTGACGTGGAGCCTGATCTGACTTATGAGGAGAAGTCAGTCCGGATACTTGACCGTGCTGTGAAGAAGCTTCGCAGCAAGGAGATTCCATTGGTCAAGGTCTTGTGGCACCGACATGGCGTCGAGGAAGCGACATGGGAGACCGAAGACGACATGCGGGCAAGATACCCGCAGCTTTTCTGATGTAATCATCAAAACAAGCTTTTGTAATTAGATATATGATATATATATGGCTTGTTTTCTCTTTGAGGTTTTTATGGGTTCAAAACCCTTTGAGGTTTTTATGGCCATATAAAATTCAAACAAGAACAACTAATGACCTTGACTCGAGTCTCGAGGATGAGACTCCCTTTGAGGTTTTTATAATTGTAACATCCGGTTTTCAACCAAACCCGAAACCGACCCGATTAGGGTCCGATTAACCCAATAAAGTTATCTGACAACATTAGATGACTTAAAATGATCAATTTATCGTGAATCAAAAGTCGTTCGGACAAAATCGACCAAAAATCGGTCGCTTCGTAATGCGCGTCGCGAAAAGCCGCGACGTAAATTCGGAAATCACGAAACGAACGGAGACCGTCATGAGATCCGATTCGACGATATAAGACCAACAGAATCGATCGTTCGTCAATCGGAGGTCGTTTGATATTTTTAAATTGTAAAATTTAACCTTAAACAAAAACCATATCCGAAAATTTCGGGTATTCAATACCCGATCGGAAGTATATCAATATTATACTCATATTGATCGTCTTTCAGATACGGTCAAATAGAGATATTATTCGTAATAATCGGAAACTCGAGGTATAAATTTGGAAGACTTTTGTATCTCAATATAAAAATAATAATATTATCATCATTTAAAATTAATTTCTGCTACAATAAGGTACAGCAGGCCGTATACATTATATATATGTGATTTTTTTTCTCTCCAGACGTACTGTATATTCCTCCATGAAACACTACGTTTAAAATAAAAGGAGGGGGGGAGCTGCCTTATTCGTGACACATGCCCCATCTGTCCTGAAAAGCTTGACACTTGCCTTTATTTTCTCCTTATTAATATCACTAAACCTCTTCTCCTCCCCACCGCCTCCACTTCCCCTCTCTTTCCTATTCCACATTTTTTCTCCTCTTTTCACCCACATGCTCTTAGCCGTAGGGGCCAAATTCCACAAAATCTGCTCCTCTTCTTTCCAATATTTTTGAAGATCAACTACATGTTACTGGAAATCAGAAGCATGTTCCTGGAGCCTCTTGGTTTAGCCAATTTCCGCAGTAAAAAGTTGCTGTCCTACTGCATCTGCAGCTCAAAGTGAGAAGCAGTAGCTGCACCTTCTAGCAAAACAAAGCTCCTTGCTGTTGATCAGCCCTGCAGGTTGCAGATTGGAGTTCAAACCAGATCTCAAACTTGGAATAGGTACAATCCCCAGTCCCCACCATTTGCTGCCATGCATATCCACTTCCCTCCTTCCTCTTTGCTGCCATACGTGACAATCCAACCCTCTTCTGTTTAAGATTTAGTATTCTTAATGTTACTGCTGCCCTCCAATTTAAATTCTAAACTTGATTTTATTTGATGGCTTGATTCCAGTTGTGATGTTGTCCCTTACTATCTATAAGAGCACGTTCTATTGCTAGTTCAATAGAAGAAGGTAATTACAAGTTTTATCTTGTAAAAACATAGATAGATAACAGGAACTATTATCCAAAAAAAAAGAGAGAAATCATTTACTATGAACCATTAAATAAGAAAAGTATTAGTTTATATTTCTCTAGTGCTTAATTATAGAGACAAATATTTGTTTATTAAATATGTACAGGTTCCAGAACTTGGACATTCTTTTTCTTATATATATACTATGATATACATTTGCAATAAAGATGGCATTCTGTAGTTCTGAAATTGTAATTAACTTCTTAAGAGGTTGGGTCATTAATGTGCAAATTAAGAGCTTCTATTTGATTTTTACTCCTATTCTGACACAATTCTCAATGAAGTCTGTAAGTATTAATTCAAATGATAGAACAATCTCTTATCAATTTCTAAACATCATGCTTTATCCTTTTCAGATTGGTCCAACATTTATACGTATGAGAAGATTGGATGAGTATGATTTAATGTTGATATAGTAGAATTTGAACTTTAAGGCATAAGGTTGAGATCCAATTTCCATCTAATTAGGATTTGTCATTGGGGGTCAGTTTGCCTTAGAATAATTCTATGAGATTAATGATAAAGTTATATCAACCAGATGCACAATTCAATTAACATATAAGAGAGATAGATTTATTTGCTCCTTGATTAGAGTATAAGTGAATTGGATAGAAGTTAACATATAAGACAGACTGTATTCTCTGATTTTACACTAGATAAATCAATAATCTACGTTAAGGAGTTGCTATTTGATCGATCATAACTGATTTTAGAAGGCTTTCAACTGTACTCTGTTGATTCTCAGTGAATATTTATCAAAATCGTGAGGAGCTTAAATATTGGGTGAAATAGAGAGATCAAACTGGAATTTAAATATGTCATAAAAAAAATGCTGATTCCTGATAGAGCATTGTTATCCATTCTGAACATGAGCAATGTCTAGTTAACACATACGGAGTGCACGTGTTTGTGCATGTTGAAGGAGAGCACAGATTAACTGTTATCAACAAGTTTAATGTGCGCAAAATTTGCATGATCTGACCTTAGTTTATGAAAAGATGCCTTTACCATGGCTGGCTTCTTGACTTCAATCTCTACTGACCAACTGTTTGAAGATCGTAATTGTTGGCACCACTAAAACAATTCCGGTGTATGGAGATGCTAATATATAGCATTAAGATGCCTAGGGCATCATCAAGAGATCACGCTAATGTTGACTGTATATTTATGAGCAAGTGTGCACACACACATACATACATCTTTATTGTTGTTCATAAGTTTGGGTTCTTTTATATTTGTCCATGTATACAACATCTGATACTAGAGGCAGATCAATTTTGAAAGTCCCTTAGTTATATTCGAAATTTTGGTTAAGTACCCAACTATCTGAATTGATGCAAATGTTATGCAAATACAGCAAACATTCTACATGTCATGGACGAAATAAGGAATTAAGTAAACGAAGATGATGGTAAATTAGTGGTGACAAATAATTTAATTGTGCCGGTCATGATGACCTTTACACCTGACCGTGCGAGGGCGCGGTGACCCTCAAATGGGCGGAAGATAGGAAGCCCAGATAGGGCAGCGGCCGCTTCATGCGCGGGTCTAGGATCCCAATCCTCTTTCGGTTTTTACGCGAGCTCGCAGTGTTTTTACGCCTCGTTGGGATCCCGATTTTAGACCAGTTCCGCTGACCCTGTTTTAGGATACCCAGGCGGGGGATCCTGGTTTTTCAGTTTTACGTACGAGCTCGGTTGCCCGTTACCGGTCAGGCTGTTTTTTAGAGTGACTTTTCCCGGGAAGTCCCTCTCACCCGTCTCTGTGGCGTAGTTTGGGAGTAGACCTATCCCTCTATTGGACCGTCCTTCCAATTAGGGGGCGAGACGGAAGAGCCCTTTGGTTGGCTTCTTCACCGCTTGAGTTTTTCTTTCGCCAACAGACTTGGCGATTCTACATCCAGATCATCCACATCTACATCTATATCTACATCATCGAGAGTTACATCAGAAAGAAAGTTATAGTCAAGGTTTGGAGGAAATCACAATTAAAATTGAGATGATTAGAAGTGACTATAATCAGTTTTGAAATCCCTATAAAGATCACAGTTAAGTTAAGTAAATGGAAGTGACTATAATCTAAATTCGAAATCTTAATAAGCTAGTGGACGTGTTGGGAACTTAGTTAGGATGCATTATACAACATCGCATGCCTACGGAGGCACCCCAACCCTAAGACTTTTCCCAAGTCTTAGAGTCATAGTGTGAGGTTTCACACGAACCAAGACCACAGACTATCCACTAGACTTAAGAATTTAATAAATCATTATATCTTCTTATCTCATCATTCCCATCATCAAAATCCACAAATATGATCTCTAAGTAATATGAGAATAAAATATACATACTTATGATCAATTAATTACCATAGAGATTTGCTCATTTGGGAAATGTTGGGATAATGGCTGATCATGAGAGGTGCTTACTAGAAATTTGGAAACCTTTTACAATTGCAAGTAGAATAAATTTTAATTTGAGTTGTTCTCGCCTTTCTACTTGCTTTCTTTTGAAAATAAATGCCTGTTATTTTATAAGTTTTTGGGAGGTACCAACAACCGTTGACGCCTCTTCTTTCCTAACGTGCTTGGCAGGCAAACAGCCTGCAGTTTAGTAGCAGTTCCGTAGCTATACATGCTTCCTGGAGATAAAGTATACACTAGACGGTACGATTTACTTTGTCTCAGTTTTTGTTCAATTTATAATGTATTATGTTTCTTTCTCTTCAGTCAGATTTTGGGATATTGTATGTACTGTCAGAAATTGGTAAATGTTGTAAAATATATGGAAGTTAATGAAATGAGTTTTTGGTGACAATTGTTCTATGAGCTTGTGGTAATAAATGTTGATGTGAATGTCAGATGAAATTATTTCATTCGCGAAAAATTTTCTCCGTACTTTCAGTTACTTAATGCGATAGTAATGGATGTTGGAACGCGAAATGTGTGATTAACGGGTATCCGGATCCTGAGGGGTTCACAGAGTGTGTCTTATGGATCGTTGTTTAGTTCTATATATCATCTAAAAAATATTAACATAAGCACTGTAGAGATATTTCTATATTCTCTATGCATTTCTTTATTTTATTTTTTTATCCATCTTATGTAATTTACCCATAGGCCTCTCATCTATAGTCTATATAAGAGAACCTACGGTTATCAGGAATAAACAACTTTTCTATTTCTCCCAACATGGTATCGGAGTCACGGTCGTAGACCGGAGCTCCGTACCCTAACCCTAAACCTAGCCCCAAACCTGCCATTCCTCTCTCCAAGGACGTTGCCGTCTATCCGCCATGATTGCCTCCATGTCAACTTTCCATCCACCGCTGCCGAGTCACACAGTCGCCGCCACCGAGCAGCGGCTGGCCCCCACCATCGTTGCACCTCCTTGGTCGCCGACCTCAGTAGCCGCCGATTGCACTTATTTTACTCCATCGTCAACCTTTGGTTGGGCTAATGGATTTGAGTGCATAAGTATACATATGCACTCAAATCTATACATATATGTGTAGACATTCATTCGTTGGTCTACATAACCTTAGTAATCCTCATCCGGCAATATGTTAGAAAACAAAGTTGATGTACCTGCCACAGTCGCTTTGAAAGGTCCAACGCCTATTGTCAAGATGGACGAGACAAACTATGTGCTCTAGGCAATGCAGTTCATGAGCCTTATGAAGTTTAATGGTAAGAAACATATTCTTACCGAGGAGGAGCAGGTGGAGAACATTGGGGTTAATGCCTCGTAGGAGGCATATGATGCAAACATCAAAGTTTGGCTTTCTGGTACATTGACGATAGAGATCGCCAATGATGTGTTACATCAGCCCATAGCTAAGGCAATGTGGGAGATCCTCGCAGCAACCTATTCTCAGGCGGGGAATGAGACCAAGATCCTCCAACTCCAACGTGATATATTTACTATCAAGCAGAAGGAACGGCATCTTCATTTGATGTTTACATCCTTACGTGGGATGGTTGAGAAGTTCCGCATCTTCAAGCCTCTCACGACTACACCAGAGCAGCAAAAGACATATAGGAATGCTACCATAGTTGGTGTATTCTTAGCAATTATCGATCTTGAATATGATACTGCTCACTCCCAGATTCTAGCGGATGCTACTATTACTCCCATAGAGTAAGCTTACCGCAGGCTTGGTATGATTATTATTCCGTCCACTACCACTAGCCAGATTTCTTCGACAATGGCAACCTCCCGAGGCAGAGGAGGTTTTTCTTTGTTTCGTAGACATGGACCTCATGGTAGATGAGGTCGCATTCGTCAGCCATGCACGTATTGTCATCGTCCATGTCATACAGAGGAAACATACTACTCCAAGCATGGTTTTTTGGCATCAGCCTATGTAGCGGAACAGGTCGAGCTCAGTTGCTTTTACTTCAGATCAAAGGTTTAATGACCTCGTGGCCAGACTGCGAGATATCATGCCCCTTGCTTCTTCACCATCTCCAGGAGGCCACTCAGATGTAGCAACCTCCACCTCAACTAGTACTTCTACTACAGTTAGTACCTCAGATAGTACTTATGCTTTTACATCATGTCATGGATATGAGATTACTTAGTGGATTATGGACTCTGAGACGATGCATCATCTGTGGGGGGGATAGAGATCAGCTTACAGCATATAAACAGGTTTCACAAGGGAGAAATGTAACAGTTATTGTGATGATAGCCGATGGGACTCATTCCCTGATCACCGGACAGAGGGAGATTAGTTTAATGCCTTCGAAGAATCTGCAGAATGTATTATATGCTCTTGATTTCTCTATGATTTTATTTTTAAATATTCATATTAGGAAGGACTTGCATTATCAGGTTATCTTTGACCCATCATATCTTGTTTTTCATGATATTCTTACGGGCAGAGTGATTGGTTGTGGCCGTGAGCAGGGTGGTCTATATCGCCAAGTCCGAACTTCCTATGCAGGTGTATCCTCTCATTCAACAGGACCGATCTCTCCCTTCACTTGACAACTACGTTTTGGTCATCTCCCTCTCCCGAAGATGTATCATATTTTGCCGTAAATTTCATCGGGGTCTTCCTTCCAGTGCGAGGCATGTCAGTTGGGAAATCATCACCGGTATGCTTTTCTTCATCATCAGAGTCGAAGTAGTAGCTCCCTTTTGAGTTATTTTATGTTGATATTTGGGGTCTGAGTCGTGTTCCAGATTATCAAGGACACATATTTTTTCTTGTTGTTGAGGATGATTTTTCTCGTTTGTCATGGGTCCTTTTATTGAAGAATAAGTCTAAAGAAGGAGATGTGATCAAAATATTTGTCAATGAAGTGCAAAATGTTCTCTTCTTTTGTGAAATTTGAGAGAAATGATATGCATCAGAGGTTTAATGACCTCGTGGCTAGACTGCGAGATATCATGCCCCTTGCTTCTTCACCATCTCCAGGAGGCCACTCAGATGTAGCAGCCTCCACCTCAACTAGTACTTCTACTACAGTTAGTACCTCAGATAGTACTTATGCTTTTAACTCATGTCATGGATCTGAGATTACTTAGTGGATTATGGACTCTGGGACGATGCATCATCTGTGGGGGGATAGAGATCAGCTTACAACATATAAACAGGTTTCACAAGGGAGAAATGTAACAGTTATTGTGATGATAGCCGATGGGACTCATTCCCTGATCACCGGACAGAGGGAGATTAGTTTAATGCCTTCGAAGAATCTGCAGAATGTATTATATGCTCTTGATTTCTCTATGATTTTATTTTTAATTATTCATATTAGGAAGGATTGACGAGACTAGAGATGGAGTAAATGAGAAGCTTGAGGTTTGGAGACATGAATTGGAGACTAAAGGTTTTCGTATAATTAGGGCTAAGACGGAATATATGGAATGTACCTTTGATGGAAGCAATGATGAAGGAATCGAGGTGAAGATTGGTGACGATGGCATTCAGAAGAGAGATTCTTTTAGATATCTGGGATCTATTTTGCAACATGATGGGGAAATTGATGGAGATGTTACTAATAGAATAAATGCAGGCTGGCTAAAGTGGAGAGGAGCCTCCGTTGTTTTCTGTGATAAGAAAATTCCTTTAAAAATTAAAGGAAAGTTTTACAAAGCAGCCGTGAGACCTGCTATGCTTTATGGTTCTGAATGTTGGCCTGTGAACCATAGACATGTGCAGAGAATGGCTGTAGCAGAAATGAAAATGCTAAGATGGATGTGTGGACATACACGTAAAGAACGGATTCGAAATGATGCAATCAGAAAGAAAGTTGGTGTAGCTCCGATCGAGGATAAGCTGCGAGAAAACCGCTTAAGATGGTTTGGCCATTTGCAAAGAAGGTCAACTGATGCACCGGTTAGGAGATGCGAGTGGTGGGATGTTGACCCGGCTAAGAGAGGGCGAGGACGGCCCAAGAAGTGTTGGAAAGAGACTATACGAAGGGATCTTAGTTTTTTGGATATAAGTCCGAGATTGACCCAAGATAGATCTGAATGGAGGCGAAGAATCCATGTAGCCGACCCTACTTAATTGTGGGAAAAGGTTTTGTTGTTGTTGTTGTTGTTGATTCATATTAGGAAGGACTTGCATTACCAGGTTATCTTTGACCCATCATATCTTGTTTTTCATGATATTCTTACGGGCGGTTGTGGCCGTGAGCAGGGTGGTCTATATCGCCTAGTCCGAACTTCCTATGCAGGTGTATCCTCTCATTCAACAGGACCGATCTCTCCCTTCACTTGGCAACTACGTTTTGGTCATCTCCCTCTCCCGAAGATGTATCATATTTTGCCGTAAATTTCATCGGGGTCTTCCTTCCAATGTGAGGCATGTCAGTTGGGAAAGCATCACCGGTATGCTTTTCTTCATCATCAGATTCGAAGTCGTAGCTCCCTTTTGAGTTATTTCATGTTGATATTTGGGGTCTGAGTCGTGTTCTAGATTATCAGGGACACATTTTTTCTTGTTGTTGAGGATGATTTTTCTCATTTATCATGGGTCCTTTTATTGAAGAATAAGTCTAAAGAAGGAGATGTGATCAAAATATTTGTCAATGAAGTGCAAAATGTTCTCTTCTTTTGTGAAATTTGAGAGAATTGATATGCTTTGGAATTCTATGCATGTGCTCTATCATATATCTTTTCATCCCGTAGTATTATTCATCAAGCATGTGCTTACACTTTTTAGCAAAATGGTGTTGCAAAGAGAAAGCAATGCCATTTATTTGATGTCACTCTGACACTTCTCATTCGGAGTCGTGTTCCACATTCGTTTCGGGGCGATGTTGTTCTTACGGCATGTTATCTGGTGAATCTTATGTCCTCGTCTGTCTTGGGTGAGAAAATTCCTTTCTTTATAGCTTTCCCTCAGAATGAGTTGTTCTCACTTACTCATATCTTTGGCTCTGTTGCATTCGTCCACCAATTGACTCCAGGTCTCGACAACTAACAAGCTCTCTCCTAGGGTTGTCAAATGTGTGTTTGTCGGGTACTTCAGGACCCAGAAGGGATACTGGTGTTACGGTCCATTGCGTGGAAAATATTATATAAGTACTGATGTCACATTTTTTAGTATGTGATGTATTTCTCCCCTACAGGTGACAGGTTGGCTTAATCATACTCTGATGATGAGGTTTACATGTCACCTCCTCCTACAAGTAAGCCATCTCCTCTACTTGTGCTTGTTGTTCTCCTCTATCAGACACGTTCTCTTCAATAACTCTACGTGTCATTTCAGTTGCAGTGGTACGTGATTGGCTTTTGTTTTAGCTAGACGTTAAAAATGCTTTTTTGTATGGAGATATACAAGAGGAAGTGTACATGCAGTCCAAGGGTATGGTTTCAGAAGCTCTCGAATCTAATTGAAAGGCAGGGGTTCAAGAGATCAAATGCAAACCACTCATGGTTTATGCAGAGAACACCTAGAGGTATTGTTGTTATCATGGTTTATGTTGATGATATATTTGTTACAAGAGATGATGTGCAAGAGATAAAGATGGCAAAAGAATTTCTAGGTCATTAGTTTGTTACTAAGGATCTGGGCACCTTAAGGTATTTCTTAATGTTAGAATTTGCTAGGAATGTGCATGGTCTTGTAATGACCCTTACAGACATGCTTGTTGAGAAGGGCATGATTGGGTGTCGACCCTCTACTACTCCTACGGATCCTAGCATGAAGTTATACGATGATGATACAGATGAGGTTGATAGGAGGAGATATAGAGAGATGATGGAAAAGCACTTATATGTTGCTATTATTAGACCTGACATCTCTTTTGCAGTGAGTCAGGTGAGCCGGTTCAAGGAGCAGCCCCGACAGGTACATATGGATGCTATATACATGATATTGAGATATCTAAAATCTTCTCAAGGTGCAGGATTGCTATTCAGGAAAGGAGAAACTCTTTTTGTTTCTGCATGTGCCGATACAGACTATGCAAGATGTCCTAAGGAAAAGAAGTCTACTTCGGACTTTACAGTGTTTGTTAGCAGTTCTCTTGTTTCTTAGAAAAGTAAGAAACAAACGGTTGTGGCTAGATCAAGTATCGAATCTGAGTATAGGACTATGGTACAAGATAGTATAGAAATGATGTGGGTTCGAGTAGTGCTAGTAGATTTACATATAAATGTACCTCTACCCCATGCAGTTATAATGTGATAATCAAGTTGCCTTATTAATTGCAAAGAATCCTACATTCCATGAAAGAACGATGAGGTAGAGAGCCTCAAAAAAAACGATGAGGTAGATTGTCATTAAACTAGAGATATGATTCAGAAGGGCTTGACCATGTCAGTTCAGGAGAGCAAACGACAAATATCTTTACCAAGGCATTGCTCAGAAGATCATTTCAGAAGTGTTCATCCAAGGTAAGCATTATTGACACCTATGCTCCATCTTGAGAGGAGTTACAGAGATATTTCTATACTCTCTGTGTACTTTATTTTATTTTTTTGTATCATCTTATGTAATTTACCCATAGGCCTCTCCTCTATATAAGAGAGCATAAGGTTATCATGAATAAACATCTTTTATATTTCTCCCAACAAGCACAATCAAATTTTGTTTGCAAAAAAAAATGAAATGTGGATATGCTTAAACAAAATAGAAGCCAACGATTGTGTGAGGCATACGCTTCACTTGGGCTATTTGAGGCTTATATCCTCAAGGTTGCTTTTATGGGAAAATGTCTCAAGGCGTACACTTTTGCTCCTCGAGGGGCATTTCAAAATGAATTCTGCAAATGCAGAAATGCCAACGAAAGTGGTCAGATGGCCTTCCAACTTCTTCTGAGGTCTCTGAGCATACATCCTCGGCACTACACCTGATTCCTGAGGCGCATAGGTGGTGACAGAAGATCCTTTCATTTTTTGAAGGATAATTGGATAGAAGGCGCCTTATGTGACAGGTTTTCAAGCCTTTTAACATTAGTTGTGAATATAAAGGCGTAGAAAGCTGACTTTTGCTTGCGTTCAGAGAAGGGAATTAGTATCTGAACGTCAGCTTTTCTTCGTCCTTCTTCGATCAATGTACAAACAAATATATTTTTATTAAGGGAGCTAAGCCAAATTATGGGACCATCTGAACAATGAGAACATCTTTGGGGAAACATGATTTCACTATTAAGAAGACTTAAAGACTCTGATGAGAGAAAACACGCAAGAATACCCGAATGTGGCTAGGGACAACAGGCTTAATTAGAAAATCAGTGCTCATTGAAAATTAAAATATCAGGTAAGCTGCGAAGATCGAGGTTTATGACAAAATTGTTTAGAGCATGCTTTTACCCAACACGATAGAGGCATTCCCCTTATGAATGTTCTCAGCAAGAAAATTGGTCATCTTCTTTTCTTGAATAAGCACTCTGAAAGTTTAGCAACAAGCGAATCTAACATGACTAGATGCACACAAGATGAAAGGTGAGGCAACAAGCGATTGTCCTGAAAAGAGAGGGTGAAGACGATCGTGTGTATTTACGCCTTTTAGTTAGCAATGAACATGGTGGTTTTCCATGGTGAATGTTTTTATACTGAAAACGTGTGTGTACATGTAAAACCTCTCTGTCTATTTGTTGATATATCTATGCCTAGGAAGTATATGTGGTTCACACGTGATTTCCTGCCAAGGGTGATTACCCTCCACTTTTTTTAAAAAAAAGATAGAGCTCCAACATTTACTCTACAAGTATATCCACTTTGATATAAAAAAATTAAAAAGTACACGTTCGAAGCATCCAAGGAGTATATTACACTTAAAATTCACATTTAGTAATTCATTGAAAATCAAAGTGATCGCGTACATACAAGTTAGATATCAGAGTCTAGTTTATATATCAAAGGCTAGTCAATGTACCATTGCTTTATCAAAAAAATATACACCTAAACGAATGTTTTTAAATTATTCTTTGCTGGAAACTGTCATTTTAATCATTGTCAAGCTCAAGCTTTGATATGTTTTTTTTAAAAAAGCTTTGATATGTTTTGAAAACATAAAACCAAAAGCTTCCCTTATGCGTTGTTTATGGGAAAGCTATTTAACCTTATATGCTTCCTCTGAAATAGTAACTTGTGGTATTGCCAAATTAAGCATTACGTTTATAAAACACTGGGGTTGGCATGTGAATACCTAATGTGCATCGCACAAAAGAATAACAAGATTTGCAACCAGGATATATCAATGAAACTTCACCTCGTCAACACGCCCAAATGTTTATCCATGTATCCTTACATTATAAAAGTTTTTCATGTTCCAGTTGAACATACGATGAACCAAAATACCCATTATAAATGGATGCATCAACTTACCTATCTTAAGACATTCACCTATAACATGGTGACAGAACTTTTTTGCATTTTTTTACCTAAAACCATCACCATGAACTCTACTTAGTACTACTATTTTGAGATGAAACTGCCAAATGTTGAACCTGATACAATAAAGTAAAGATGATATCATTGCTCCAAAACTTAGGGAGTAGAACGGTGCCTAGCCACTTGTCAATTTTAAAGAGGCCATTTTACAAACTCTTTTGACATCGAATGAAATAACCTCATAATATAGGTGGAAAGCTTATGGTATGTGCAGGCAGCCAGCTGGTAAAGGTCAGACCTAACTTTTTCCACAATATATTTCCAAAACCATTTTTCATGATAAGAAAGATATCTAGCCCATAAAATTAATATACATCTATGGTTTCTAAACAAATAATTATTAGCAAATATCTTTTATTATGTCCTTACAGAAATAGAATATATCCTTTAGTTGCTATGCTACAATGGTGTCTGCTCATCAACATTACAAAAATGCAAATAATAAATGCAAATATAAAAATTTCTAACGCTCATTTGATAAATAATTACATTCCAATCAATTTTCACAAGTGAACAGAAGTAAAGAATTTTTTAAATTGGCGAAGCCTTCTCCCACGATAAGTAGGGTCAGTTACATGAATTCTTGCTCGAATCTATGTTGAAAGATTCGACTATTTTTAGCGTTGGTTGTCGACTACCTAATGCAACCCCCCAAGAAGGATTTGAACCCTAGTCTTTTGGGTAGTAGACACACACTACATAAAATTTAAGAATCCACCATACCATTTTAGTAGGAAAAGAAGTATAAAATTAAAAGAAATATAGTATATAAATTTTTCACAAGTACATGTCATGTACATAAACGATATGTATGATAGGGCTTCATCTTGTGTAAGGATCCAGTCTGGGAAAACTGGTTATTTTGATATCAATATTGGTCTGCATAAAGGTTCAGCTTTGAGCTCATTCCTTTTTACTTTGATTATGGACAAGTTGAGAAGTCACATTCAGGATGAGATGCCTCGATGTATGTTATTCGATGATGATATTGTGTTGATTGATGAGACCGGAGATGGAGTAAATGAGAAACTTGAGGTCTAGAGACATGCATAGGAGAATGAAGGATTTCGTATAAGTAGGGCTAAGACTGAATATATGGAGTGTACTTTTGATGGAAGAAATGGTGAAGGAATCGAGGTGAAGATTGGTGACGATAACATTTAGAAGAGGGATTTTTTTTAGATAGTTGGGATTTATTTTGCAACATGAAGGGAAATGCAGGTTGGCTAAAGTGGAGAAGAGTCTCTAGTACTGATCTCTGTGATAAGAAAATTCCTTTGAAAATGAAAGAAAAGTTTTACAAAGCGGCCGTAAAACCTGCTATGCTCTATGAATCTGAATGTTGACATGTAAACCATAGACATGTGCAAAGAATGGCAGTAGCAGAAATGAAAATGCTAAAGTGGATGTGTAGATACACACGTAAAGATCAGATTCAGAATGATGCAATCAGAAGGAAAGTTGATGTATCTCTAATGGAAGATAAGATGCGAGAAAACCGCTTAAAGTGATTCTGCCATTTACAAAGGAGGTCGACTGATGCACCAGTTAGGAGATGCAAGTTTTAGGATGTTGAGCCAGCTAAGAGATGGTGAGGAATGCCCAATAAGTGTTGGAATGAGACCTATACGAAGAGATATTAGTTTTTAGGATCTAAGTCTGAGATTGACATAAGATAGATCTGAATGGAGGCAAAGAATCCATTTAGTCGATCCTACTTAATGTAGGAAAAGGCTTTGTTGTTATTGCTATATAGTATATAAAATTTCCCAAGCACTTAGATTGGACCATATATATGGCACTTAAGAAGAGCTTGCATGCATATTCCAATAAAATTTCAAATTTAGGGAAACCTATGTAGAAGTATCATTCAAATAAAAATAAACATAAACTAAACAAAAAATCAAGATTTTTGATGGTGTATGTTATTACCGTTTCTTTCCATTCTGTTGAGCCATCTTGACTTCGACCACCCATCTTGGTCCAACGACACCTATAGCCATTCTCACCGAGATCCTCTCCACTTTCTCGATACCAAGTGTTGCCATCTTCATTTGTTCCCGACTCATTAATGACTTCATGTTGTAAGTTGATCCCCCATTCCTTCTCACTAGCAATACCAGTGTCTATAGTGAACCACCAAAGAAATAATGTGTTTATGCATAAATGAGGCAAAACCATTTCAAGGAGGGGGGAAGTAGAGCTTTCAAATATTTCAGAGTGGAATGAAACCTAACCAAAAAAAGTGGAAGCCACATATATCAAAAATAATTATGCACGAATTGGAAATGGATTTTAGAATAGGAATCAAATATCAAACATCCAAATACAAATGTGTGGTTTTCTTTGGAAGAAGTTTGTGAGAAGGCGACTCCTTGAAAATGTATATTTTGAGAGAAAAAAGTACTTCCAAGTACTTTGTAATTGTTTCTCAAAAAAAACTCCGCAGTTTAAAAAAAAATCGCTCGTGAAGAGTAAGAAAAACTGAAAGCTTCCCGGATTCTACAGATGATTCCATAAACCGACGTGGTTTCATTAATTAGAACCATCTCAAAAGAGGGAATCCAAAATCTACAATAAAAGCTGGATTTCCTATTCTGAGTAGCATTTTCACAAGCCTTACAAAAGATGATAATTTCCAATAAATTTCTAGAGTTTAATTTTAAAATATTCTCTACTTTGGTTTGATGGTCTGGCTTCACTTAAACTCGATTACCCACCAACGTGTTGTGAGAACTACAGGAAACTCTCTTCTTAGGAAAATTATATAACCACCATTTTCTACACATCAGCAATCGGTATTGTTCGATTACCAGAACATCTCATTTCTTCACAACTATATTACATGTAACACTACTATATAAGCGGATCCTGAATAAGAGCAACTTCAAACCTCTTTTGGGTGGCGTGTCACGAGACTGCGGACCAGAATTCCTGGTACTGCAACGAGGCAGAAAATCTTCATGTTTCACAATATCTCGGGAGCTGGAAGAAAAACATCCAGAAAATGTCAGAACAGAATATTCTAGTCTCCGCTATACTACTGTCTAAAATCAAACCCCGAAAATCAGCAATTTCCGACGTCCACTAACACCAAGAAAACCTGTGAACTGCGAACAGAGCTCCCCTGGAACTTCCACTACTCCGTGACTAAGTCCAGTACCACCAGCAAATTTACTACCGACCCCAACCATATAAAAAAACCACCGTAACATGCACACCGAAAAGGTCGTGAGCTTTCCCTAACAGATACAATCCACCGATCCCTTAGCCTCGACGCACACAAAAAAGCGCGACAAAACCTCAAACCGACGCCTTTTTCGAAAAAAATATAAATAAACTGCAATTTGGAGACATTCCCTCGAAGACACCGCCCGCTCACCGCCAGTAACCCGAAGCACACCCGTCCAAATCCAAACTGCAAAGAGTCCTTATCCACCATGGGAACAAAGCAACATACCGCGGCGACGAGAACGTGACAGGCGGCAACGCTCTCAACCTGACGGCTCTAGCGGGCCTCTCCTCCGCCTTCTCCGCCGTCGAAGCCGCGTCCTTACCGATGGCGAGCCTCCGGAACTCGTGCTCCGGAGGAGCCGCAGCCACGAAGTGCCGCGGCGGCCGGCAATGCCAGTACCGGATGTTGAATGCGGAGGCGGATGCGGCGGCCATGGAGGCGGTGGATCTCAGAGGAACTCCATCGAAACCCTAATGGCCGCGAGGAGGACGGCTGAGAAGAAGGACCGGAAGGAGGAGGACAATAGACCGGTGTGGACTGTGGAGAGGGGAGGGGAGGAGGGAAGGGTGGGTGGGGATTTTAACGAGGCACGTGAGGGGGAGCGGGTGGGGCCCACATTGTGTACCTCTGCTGGGAAAAGCGTGCTTTGCTTTGGTGGGAACTGGGCCCGAGACAGAGAGCGTTGGGCTGACGGGGACCTCGCCGTTTTGGTATGCGCGCGTCTCTCGGGGTTTTAGAGGATAATTTGTTACTATATGCTTAATTAATTGGGGATTAAGAACCGATTAACTATGCTCTCGTGTTTGTTGGGGCGAATGTTTTGCTCCGATATGGAAAGAGCAGGGGCTGCTGACCCGGCACGCTACATTAGTTTAGACTAATTCAACAAGGCCTTCCCTTCTTCAACAAGGCCTTCCTTTCTGACTACCTCCTCCACAAAGGTCCACCACTCTGGTGATGTTGTTTCCTCCGCCGTCTTCATCCTCTGATGTACATCCTTTTTGATGTCGTCATATGTGCTCCTCTCTAATAATCTTCACCGATCGATGATATCCTCTACACCAATTTAATCTTCACCACTCTGATGATGTTGATATAAAGATTGCCTAAAAACAAAAGGAGAAGGCAACTTGAGGTTTCAAAATGAAACAATTTCATGATACTTTCGCGGCAATGTTGTAACAACATTAGGAGGACGAAGGCTCATGGTGAGATGAAGAGGATCATGCCAAGCGGAAGCTAGACCCTCGTCTTGCGGGGCGTGGTGTGGAAGCAAAGATGTATAAGATGGTTCTTCAACTCAGGTCAAATGCTTAGAATTCAATGCATATCAACAAAAATATATGAGGTTTGTGTGCTTAAAACGAAACCAAATACAAAAATAAAGGAAGGGTCATATTATTTAATAGCATTCATCCGCAACAATTAATGACAGTCTTATTCTCCATGTATCATAATAATAAGGTCATGGTTGCGATCGCTCAATGGAGTTGTTGATCGATCACTTTGTGTGAGCTGAAGTTCCTTCTTTTAATTTTTACATATCTCAATATTCAAATGTAGAGATAGGTAAACTATTGTGATGTATAAGAACCGATTAACTATGCTCTCGTGTTTGTTGGGGCGAATGTTTTGCTCCGATATGGAAAGAGCAGGGGCTGCTGACCCGGCACGCTACATTAGTTTAGACTAATTCCTTAAAAGTTCTATTCGATTCAAAAATAAATGAATCAAACTTGATTACGAATTTGAGCTCGATTAAATAAACGAACTGAACCTCAAAAATATAGGTTTGTTAGGTTCGATTCGTTAAAAGTTCGATTATATACATACATAAAAGTATATAAGTTAAATGGGGTGGCTGCTCCTTGGGGGAGCTAACTTAGCTCCCCGCATTATTTTGCTTGGTTTTTTTATTTTTTTTGAAAATTTCTTCCGTAGAATTTCATCACTATATCCATATATTATGTCATTAAAATTTCGTGCGAAACAGAGACTCCTACGGCCTCCATCCATACAGTCATTTTTTAATGGTAACAGAATTGCTAAAATCGACCACGTTTGGATTGAAGCAGTGGGAGTCTCTGTTTTGCACGAATATTTAATGACATAATATAGGAATATATTGATGAAAATCTACGGAATAAATTTTCAAAAAAATAAAAAAACCGGGTGAAATGGGGTAGGGGAGCTAAGTTAGCTCCCCCATGGAGCAGCCCCATTTTACCCAAAGTATATATGCATACCTATTGTATATAAGGAAAAAGGCATTATATATTAACATAAACATGTGGTTGTGGTTTTCCCTTTGAATAGAAGCGTCCGCACAACATTTATTCTTAAACGAACCTTTAACGAGCTGAACCGAACATTTACGAACCTTACCTGAGCCAAGCCGAACCTGATTCAGTTTTCATTTTATCGAGCCGAACCGAACCCGAACCTGAAAGTATGCTAAACGAACCGAACCGAACCTGCGTTGGTGCGCTCAAGTTCGGCTCGTTTACATCCCTATCTGTGAGGGGAAGAACTAGGTGTCGGTCCCTCTGAAAAATTTAAATTGCTTGTAGGTCCCTGATGAACCTCCAAAGGACTCGGCACATATGGATTATTTAAGGTTATGTCACCTCTCCAAAAATGAGCATTTCATTCCTTCACACATAAAACACACTTACTTTGAATCTAAAAAATGTGTCACAAATTCTAAGCTTCTTATTTAAGAGAGAGAACTATATTCAAGAGAGATAACTATAGTTGGTATTTACAAGATGTAAGAGTAGATTTTATCGCAGATGAGAGGGAAACAATGGTTGCCTGCTAAGTTGTCTTCTATGTTGTGGTTGAAGAGGATGTTGCGCAACATTTGATTTTTCTTTGATATGTCCATCTTGTTCATTCTCACTATATACTAGCATGCTCCTTTTGCAATAGGATATTTTTTGTGATTAAAAGTATGTTATGTGTGTGAATAAAAAAGATGATTTCACTTATATCAATTATATATTTGCATCCTCGGATACGATTTTACATTACCAAATAAATCTCTAAATCGTCGTTGTTGTTCTTAATTTTATTTATTGTGCATTAATTGAGGTGGGAGCGTTGCATTGGTTTTAAAAAATCATTATCTTTCAAATAAAACATAATGTTTTAAGTCTCTTACCGACAAGGATGAAATCATGATTGTCGACTTAGATGGATTGGAGGGATAAATAAAATAAAAAAAGTAATGGTTTATTGTAGATAAAATGTTATTTGACTTGGAATGATGCAATGTATCATTTTGACTTAAAATAGAGTTTGTTTTAAAATTATTAACAAACATATGAAGAAGTCACGTGCATTTTTAAAAATATATATGCGAAGATCTGAATAATAAAATTAGTAATAACTCTTATATAAATAATTTTTCATAACTAACATATAAATTTAACAAAGCATTCATCTTCTTTACAATTTATCATTGTTCACGAAAGAAAAATTAAACATATTATCATAATTTAAAATATAAAAAATAAAAAAGATGGTGCCTACCTATTTAAAGTCCATTGTTCATGATTTTATATCCTACTTATTTATGGTTGGCTTTATTGGAATATTCTCGACAACTTCTTTATTCAAAATATTCCATTTGATAATCTTTATAGTCGGAAAATGCTCTTTAAAATCGTTGTAATGGAGAAAGAAAGAGTCAACACAGTGGAATCAATTGATTAATCATATATGTACTTGATTTATTCGTTTGTGCTAATTTCTAGTGAAAACCAATAAGATCACATGAAGTTTTTAGAATTAGATGAGCACTGAAAATCGAGCTGTAAAATAAAAAATAATTTTTCAACAACGGAATTTTTTATTTTAAGAATTCTATCAGACAAAATCTCTTTGCCAATTTACATATATCAACACCATTAAATGATTTATAATTGCATTTATTATCTAAAGGTGTATTAAAAGTAGAAGTTCGATGCATTTTCAGATCAGTTGTTAATTTCGAAAAGTGAGAATTTATTACAAGTGGTTGTGTGGTGGGAGATTTTCTAGAGGTCATCAAGATTTTAATAAGCATCTTCAATTTTACAAGTATTTTCTATAATTGTTCAACGAATGTCATATCATGCTCTTAGCTTAAATGGCTTCTTTAAAAAAATTAATTTAATATGAAATTACCATTTGTAAATTTTGAAAAGGCATTGATAATGCACATAAAGATACGATCATTTCAAAAAAAATTATGGAAATTATTTTTATGTAAAAATATGACATAATATTTGAAAAATAACAAATATTTGTTTAAATGATAGTATAGACTTGTACAAATGAGAATACTCTTTACAACCATAATCATGTGCTCATTAGAATACTCATAATTATGAAGAAATGTGACTTGGTTACTTTACCATGATACGTTATTCGATTTGTAGGATAGTGAGAATTTTGGTTTACAATTTCAATATTTATTCTTCGAGACAATGTAATAATTTATTAAAATGTTATATTATCGTCGTCCTTTCTTGACTTTGTAATGTATTCTTTGGTGGATAAAATCAGTTGTAAAACATTTAAAATATCTAAATTTTTCAGTGAAGATTTTACATAGATCTTTTATTATCATCAATTTAGCTTCCTTGATAGCCATGATAATAATGAAGTCAAAGGTAGATATTTCTTCATGTGCTTAATTTGCTTCTATATGTTGTTGGATATAGTTACCTACGTTTCTAATGTACAAAAGTATCTTATTGCAATTTATATTATGTATTTTGATACAGTCGCGTATAGATTTGTAAGGGAACTCCATCTCACATGGGCCAGTGCATATTCCACCCACTAGTAATTTTGTACTAGTTCCATTATTATCATAATCTACATCGTTATATTATACTATTTCATTGATGGAGATCTAAGGTATCGTAAACCATAATTATAAGTGTCTTTTAAATATGTTATGATCCTTTTATTATCGGTTTTGTTTAGGGATGATTTAAATCTATCATAAAGACAGGTAGTAAACAATTTATTCAGTCTACTGGTTGTGGGATAAATATTCTTACATTTTTCATTGAAATTGTCATGATTGACGTCTCATTGGTGTTGTTTGTCATTTCATTTTTTTCATCTTGAATCTTTTGAGAAGATTGTGTACATACATTACCTAGCTAATGAAATTTGGTCATGGTGATTGTTGAATTTGCACTTTTAAATAGATATTGAGTTTTTCATTGAGGCTCGTCTCAGATTCATTTTGCATTAACTTAGTAAAGTATACGCATAAATATTCACTAGTGTCTCTGAATATAAATATCATCTAATATGTTTGAATAGTTACGCACTCATTTAAATTACTAAAAATACTAGAAACGTATAAAAAGCATAACTGTCTTTCAATATTTTTTTGAACACACCTAATTTTGAAATAAAAAACCATCACTTTATATATACCTTATAAATAAAAATGGTTTTTAAAAATCAATTACTAAATAAAAATGATAATACAAAGTTAAAAAAACTAAAAATATAAAATCATGAAAATAAAAATTATACATATATGTATAATTAAAAACAAAAGAAATAATAAAAGATAAAAGCGTGAGAGATAAATGGAAAATATACCTCAAAACCTATAAAAAAAAGAATAAGGAAACACCTCAACATAGAAGTTTATTGTCACTCGTCTCTCAGATGAAAGTCTACCATCTTGAATTCGACCTTGGGACTACCCAAATAAAATAAAAAAATATTTCGGTGGATGACTCTCATGTGTACCACAATGGCGTAACCAATAGTGAGAGGGATTTTTCGCCATGGTGTGACATTACCATCTTTTGCAAGCATATGCTCATGGTTTTACATCTTCTCCAACTTTCAACTGGTAACGCATGCTTAACCTTTCCCTTTCACGTACAATAGCTACGTATCCATAATCGTTCATCTCCATCATAACCCCATATGATCATTGCTACAAAGAGAAGATCCAATGTGGAGCTTGTGGAGAACCCATTACCATGGAGAGGCCAACATGACATGTCATTGAAGATAGGCTAACAAAGTCTTCACCAAAAACCACTACTCCATTTTCATCCCTCCTCCTTGAGTTCTCTCCAACGAGCTCATTATCTCACCATGAACTTCGTTTGGAAAGGAATTCAAGCACCAAGGAACCATCGGCCAATCCTCCATCCTAAGATTTCCCCTCCAATGAGCTTTATCGCTTCAATGTGAACATCACGGCAAGTTGTTGCTTTGTCCAATAACCTCTACATGCATAAGGATTCGAGCTCTAATTGGCTACAAATTGGTCCTCTTCTGCATTCTCACCTATTGCAACTTTTGTTGTTTTGCTAACCTTGTCGTCTTTAGGCAAGGCCATGCCGATTACAACCACATTACTTCTTTATCGTTGGCACCCTTATTCAGTTGCAGCTATTGTAGGCCACTGCCAATGCATATTATATTAAGATTTTTTGGACCTTTTATGCAAGAAAATGAAAAGCCTCATTTAACTTTAGAGAAGTTCATATTTTGGTTATTTTATTCATTATAAAGATATTAATATTTAACATCACAAATTTTAAGTTTTTAAAATTAGTCATCTCAAGGTTTAAAATATGACTTCCTCAATTTTGATTTATATTTCTGCAATATATTTTTTCAAAAGATAAAATTTCATCAACATAGCTTAGCAGGGCTTATTACATTTAAGCCCTTAGATTTTTATTTATATACAAACTGATTAGTTTATAGACTTTTCAGAATTTATATAAAATCCCATAACTTCAAAAGTCACAAAAATAATTGCATCTCCAAATAATTCTTATAAGTAGTAAAAAACATTTAGAATATTGTGGCACGTGTTTCATTATGTTTTAAGGTTATTAACATAAAAGGAGAATTTAAGGTTCAGAGAATATAGTAAATCAAAAGCAGAGAAGGAAAACCGTTGAAAAATTCACGAAGATTCTTCTATGTCATATCATTGGACTTGCCATCTACATCATTTTAGAATAATTTTGCTAGGTTGTTGTAGAAGTTTCATTCATAGAGATTTATGTGTGTTCAAAATGATACTTTAAAAACTCTATTTTTAGCTCATTAATTTTCATTCTTTCAACATTATTGTGGTGAAGGGGACCTCAACTTCTTCCTCTCAGCGAAGTTGAGGGCTTTGTGGAGATAATTTCGTATGTGATGGATACGAAGTATGGTGGTTTCCTCCTCGAGCTTACATGCTTCATGATCATAGGAATTCTTTGCAATAATTTTGATTCCATCTTTTTTATTTCTCAACCAATTGCTTGTTTTTACTACATTTTTTAGTTCACATATATTGCAAAATTTTCATTTCTTTATTTTAGGGATTTCTACACATATTCCCCCCGAAGCATCTACAAATACACTTATGTCCTACCTTTTTTGCAGAAACATGCTTCCCTCTATATTCTTATAAAATACAGTGTTGCCCTTCGATTATTACACATGTGCCATATATTAATGGAAGGGTTGTACTATGAAGCTTGCAATAATACATAAACAAGGGTTACTGCAAAAAAAGTAGGGGCATAAGTAAATTTGAAGAAACTTGGAGGGGAATACATGTAAAATTCCCTATTCTTTTTATCAATAAAAATGTATTTTTTATTAGTCCAATTTTATTATATGCATTTTAATCTCTATTAAGTATGTTTCCAATTTTGAAACTTTATTTTCTTGCAGTTCGGTCTCCATGTATTTTATTTCAGGTATGTGTTATTGTTTTATAAAATTTAAATTGGTATCAGGTTATACTTAGGCCCATTGAAGTTCTTGTATTTACTCCAATGCCCATTTCTCTAGCCTAAAAAACTTGGTATTTTTTCTTCTGACATTTTTTTTCAAGTCTATAAATTAGTGTAATTTTCCCAAAAATGTTCATATCTGGATTTTATCATTTATTGTTAGAAAACATTTCTTTATTTTTCCATTATATAACTATAGAAATATATAGGGTAAAATCTCCTATCATATTTTCATCTTGAAAATAGTCATCGGTTAATTAAAATTCAAAACCATGCATGAATCCTTAAATATGTTAAAGAAACCAAATCAAACCTAGGTAGGAACACAATCGAGACACCATCGGAAGAAGGAGCTATATCAATGAATATCATATATGTTGCTACATTACTATCAACAAATCATATGACAATAATAATTCGTTAAATCTATAAGTTTGAATTAGTTTATAATCGATCATTGTAAATTATAAATTATTATAATTTGATAAAAAATAAATGATGAACGTTGTTATATGAATCTTAACAATAAAAGTGATATATGTCATGAATTTGTAAATCAAAAGATATTTTGCAATGAATAATATCTATTTGTGTATACTTAACACTAATTATATAGTAATGTTTATTGAAAGTATATATTGCATATCTTTAAAAAATATAATTGTTTATTGATTTGTAATTAATTAAATAGATAGCAACATTTAATATTTAAACTTTTTTTGCTTTAATCGACACGTCAGGTGTCGATTTGGAGAGCCAGGATCAAATCGCCACTCAGGTGCGGATTTGAGGGCAAACCCTCCAAATCGACAACTAAGGTGCCCATTTGGGCATGCACCTTCATGCAATTTGCACAATTTCCCTTTTGTCCTCCAAATTTGATTTTATGCCCTCCAAATTGTGCAAATGACCCTCTATTTTGTACTAACATTAATAATTATATATGAGAATGCCAAAGAACTCATCATAATCCAACCTAATATATAAACCACACAAGATTTTTTTTAAAGTAAAGTTTGTATTATTGATTAAGTTAGAATACCTCTTTTAATCATCTTATTGAGTTTTTTTATGAATCCTGCAACCCAAACTAAATATGAGTTTAATGTTATTATATTATCTCACATAGAAGATAAGGCGATATATTTTGAATTCCTCGTACATTTTTTGTGATTTTATAACTCTTTTCTAATATATGATCATCACTAATTTCCGAACACGTGAATTTTTTAAAAAAATCGTCATTATGATAATTGTCCATGGAATACATAATCCCAACATTCCACATAATAAGATCATCTGATATTGAAAAAAGAGTGAATCCTTCTATTAAAAATCATAAAAGAAATATTTTACAATATTCTATTAATTAACATACAAGAACGATATTATAAGTAAATCCAATCAGGAAGGGAAATATATTCTAATATCTTCATCGCCTTAAAAACCCTCTTAGGCCTCCTCCTTCACATCCTCCTCCTTCATTTTCTTTTCGACCGTCTCCCATTGTCTTATGGCTATCTTCACTTGTCGATTTGTTTTGCTTCTTTTGTTTGATATTCCTTTCAGAATGTGTTGGGACGTGCTTAGGAGCTTGCGACTTAGCTGATACTATGTGGAGGATCATGAGGTTGACTAATTTGTTCTCTAGTGATTTTTTCAAATGTTGATTGTCATAGTGGCTCTAATAGAACTGTTGTAGGCATGTTGATGCTTACTCCTACTGAAGGACTTTGAGACGATTTCTGAGGATTGTTGTGGTATTATCATGAAAATGCCAAACAACTCTCTCTCTCTCTCAAAGTCAGTTGTCTCAACATGATGAACACTAGCAAATAACTCAGCTTGAAGAGCTTCTAAATCGTATTGAGTAGGAGGTGTAAGTTGAGAGGGCCCACAGTCAAATTGACTTGATGGTCTAGCAAATGACTTGAAGTTCATGTATATCCTATAAGTTCCATACCTAAAATATTCGTGTTGTATTAAATATCACATCATATAACACTATTTTTTAGTACGAGGTATTTAATTAAGCAAGTTATTCCAACATGAAGCTACAAAGTTTGATTGTTCTTGTTGGTACCCTTCTCTGTTATATCTTGCATAGATCATACTTGAAAGATTTGCAGTATATTTAATAGCTCATAAGCTAAAAATAAATTTGTGAATAGGATAATTACTAAAAGATATTATTACAACTTGAAGCCCCATAAGTCGGTTGTCGTTTTGGTACCCTTCTATACTATATCCTTCATAGCTCAAACCTAAAAGATTTGCATTATATTTAATAACTCACAAGCTAAACATTAAATCTGTAAATGAGATAATTATTAAAAGACATTTATTGCAACCTGAAGCCCCAAAAGTCGATTGCCCTTGTTCGTACCCTTCTCCGCTATATCATGCATGGCCTATCATTGAAATTGTACAAGATGATATTGGACTTGCTAAAAAAATTGACCAAATAAGAATTAACTAAACATGAACGTACAACGGCTTGTTGCTCTTGTCATGTCTTGTATGCTTGATCATATCGATATAATGGATCCATCAATGAGAACATGTTAACTGTTTCATCGAAATACATGATTGATAAAATAAATAACCAACAACATCTTTCAAATAAGAAAACCAATCACTAACAAAGCAAGTATCGCAGGATAGATGATTTGCTTCAACAAAATAAAAAACCATCTCCAGGTCCTAATCTTATTGTTCTTTTCAGCGATAGCAAATGCTGGCAGAAATAGGCCATTGTTTGCGTCAATTGTCATTGCGACATCCATATGTCCGACCTATCTCCAATACAAGTGTGCTCCGTCGATGCTTAAAACCAGACGATAAAATCTAAATATCTTATAACATGGCCTAAATGCAATGAATAATTTCTAAAAATATACGCTTTACGCAGCTTCATCATCTTCTGTGTTAAGTATCATGGGGTTGTGGCATTCAAAGCATGATAAATCTCTGAAAGTTGTGATATGATACATTCTTGTTCCCATAAACAATATCTATTGCACTTCTCCTTGCATTCTCGGTTGTCATATAATTGATGTCGATCTTATACTCTTCCTTTATTTTATACATAATAACAGTCGATGCCATGCTAACATGTGCTCTAAATGATGACAATATTTATTATGCAACAAAAACAAATGTACATTGATGATGGATGATTAAGAGCATAAGATTCCCGCGTGTATGCTTTCCTCAATAACCTGAGACATACCAATCCTGGTGGGATTTTCTCTCGGATGCATGTAAATGATTGTTACAAACTTCATAAATACATACACACAGTCAGAATTTGCTTGTTTGAAGCTTTAGATCTATATTGTACATGCTTTTCCGTACTCCATTTCTGAAGTTCATATTGTAGATCCTTCTTCGACTTGTAACTCCTACCAACCAATGTTCCAATTTAGAATCATCGGTAGGAGCACTTTATCTCTCTGCACAGGCAACATCTCCTGCCTCTGCAACTTCATGATGAAATACATGGGGCGACTCCTTCATAGCTGCTTTATTGGCATCCTTATTATTCGCACAATAGTTGTTTCCTCTATCTTCATTCTCCAAAGCCAGTACTAATGGATTGTATCTGAAAACACGTATTATTGTTTGTGTTTTCTTTATCAATCGAACGAGATTCACTATAAATTTCTTCTGTATCTTCTTTAGATATTTGTGTCAATAAATCATCATCGTCATTTCACAATGATGGGCAGTCGATATTGTCAACTATTGAAATTTTTGTTGTCCTTGTTGAAAGGTATATTGTTAGTTCAGTGTAGGCTAATATAATCTAATTTTCAACACTAACTTAAAAGTGACCATATTACCTTGATGAAGATGGCAGGCTTTCTCGATCGATGGGGGTGGCTTTGACAATGAGACGGATGAACCTGACTCTGTTGATGGAATCCATCATTGATAAAGTGGACTCGTCATCAGAGATTAAAATCAGGTAGAAAGTTGTTCCCTCGTACAATCACTTTTACGTTAATATAAGGATGTATCGATCTAATGGAATAGTAGTGTCTTTGGAAACTCAACCCCTTAGATCAATGTAAGTTATCACGTACGGAAACATAAATCATATGCTCCTTACCGTCAATATAGTTTACATGATAATCAAACGTAGTAACATATCCATCCCAATACAGTAATATGATAACATTGGTGGATGACATATCTACTGAAAACCAGACCTGGTTGATTATTATCTATAATTTTAAAGGGATATTTACACCCATAACCCTGAGTAATTTGGCAATAACATTCATAACCCTGTATAATCGCGAATTACATGAGAAACCTCGAATAGTCACTCCGTCTCACACCTATAACCCTCCGTTAATTTAATACGTTAACTCAACCATATAAGTGAGTTAATCTAACCAATCTACCCATGAACGGTTAGGATTAATCAAAATAAAAAAAAGAAAACAAATATGGAATGCAGACGGTGTGTAAAAATTTATATTGATCTTGACTTTGAAATATTCCTTTATATTGAAAAATAATAATAAGCAAATATCTACAATTTTAATCATGTTCTTTAAGTTGATTAATACAAATGCTTTCAAATTATATATGATACATAAGATAAACTAAAATTAACATATAACAAGATAAAACAATAACTTTCATCAAGTTCATTTTTATTAGCAAATAATTATTAGTCAGTATCAACTGAGGAAAAATATATTATAAAATCATAAAAGATATAGGTTTGTAAACGATATATCAAATATAGGAGCGTTTAATATATTGAACTAAAGAGTTCATTGTGTGCAACACGATAGATGTTTATGTTTAATTAAAAATTTACAATGAAAAGGTTCTTATTCAAATAAATACAATAAATAAGATAAAAATAACTTTTTATATGTTTTTTATATATGCGAACATTTGTGCTATTTTTGATTTTGAAATGTTTCTTTATATTAGAAAATAATAATAAGCAAATATCCCTACAAGTTTTGTCATGTTCTTTAAGTTGATTAAATACAAATACTTTCAAATTATATATAATACATTAGATAAACTAAAATTAACATATACCTAGATAAAATAACATCTTTCATCGAGTTATTTTTTATCAACAATTAATTATTGGTTAATATCAATCCAGGATAAATATATTACAAAATCATGCAAGATATGCATTTGTAAAAGATATACCAAATATGCTAGCGTTAAATATATTGAACTAAAGATTTCATTCTGCGCGATACGATATATGTTTACATTTAATGAGAAAGTTATAATGAAAAGGGTCATTTTCAAATAAAACTCAACAAATAAGATAAAAATAACTTTTTAACTATTTTAAAATACATGTAATTTTATACTATTTTTTATTCTAAATATTCCTTTATATTGGAGAATAATAATAAAAAAATATCCATACAAGTTTCATCATGTTATTTAAGTTGATTAAATATAACTGCTTTAAAGTTGATTAAATATAACAAGGTAAAATAATAAGTTTAATCATGTTATTTTTTATTATCGATTAATTATTTCTTAATATCATCCTCGAAAAATATATATTATAAAAATCATACAAGATACGCGTTCATAAAAGACATAACAAATATGTAGTAACTTTTAAATATTACTTTTATCATTTGAAAATGTAGTGATTTTTCATAGAGAGACACTATTTTTCATAAAACAATAACATTATCAATTTTTTATTTTCCAAGTTTGTGTATTTTACTAATACAATATTAATTTCTTAAATCAATTTCTTCATCGATTCGAACTACAGTCTCAAATAGCTCCAACTATATACCTTAATCTCCAAGTAGATATCATAGCTCAAACTATAATCTCAAATATCTCCAAAAGCACTATAATTCTTTGTTTTTTTATTTATTTTCTACAAAGTAAAAAGTCATAGCGATTCCTTTCTATAGAGGAGGTATGGTACATGAGTCTATTTACTATTACATTGTTTTAAGAGGACTTTGTGACGGTTTAGAAATCTCACGAGAGGAGAAATCCAGTGGATGCATTGACAGCTCATGGAACCCAACTTTAGAAAATAATTATTCCATAACAAATAATCAAGAAATAAAATAAAGGAGTAGAGTTAAATTTTATTCTATTTAACTATACAACAAAAATATGTATAGTGTGCAAGTATGTGTAGAGCGTTGAACAGAAGGAGCAAGTAGGATAGATCGGGCAAATGAATGCAAAATTGTGTTTGTGAACTATTTGTCTATCTGTTATTTTTTGTGGGTTTTAAATTTTTAGCTTTTTATTTAATTTTAAAATATTTTTATGTTATGATTTCTAATTTCTAATTTTTACATTTTCTTTTTATTTTTCATATTTCTTTTTTATACAATAAAGCTATATATAGGATATATATACACAATATAAGCTAGGGTAGATATAAATAATAACAAAAAGATTCAAAATAAAGCAAATAAATTATTTTTGGGTTTTAAATAATTTGTTACTATTTTTGTGATTTTTAGGAATTTTTGCTCATTTTAATATATTTTTAAAGTTAAAAATACCCTAAATCAGCATTTAATTAAGTACTCGAAATTAAAATGAAGATAAAAAATATCAAACAATATCAAAAATTATCAGATTTAATTTTAAAATAATAATAATAGTAGTATAAAGAAAATTTAGAATTAAGAAACACAATTTTTGGAAATTTTATAATTTTTTATAAAGGGTTTTAAGGGTTTTCTATTTTTTTGAGTTTTATTTATAATTTTTAGGGTTTTTCTAAGCTAGACTGGGATAAAAGGACACTTTTTTATTTTTATAAAAATACTAAGATATCCTAAAATTACAAAATAATTATATAGATGAAAGTATGTGCAATAAAAAATATAGACCTATTTTTGTCGATTTTAAAGCAATGTTGCTATACGGTATAAATACAAGAAAGAAAGAGAAGCTACATTACTCTCAAGTGTGTGTTTGCAAATAAAATAAAGTCCAGTGGCCTTGTTTCATTTTTCCAAATTTTATCAACATGTACAAAATGTTTTGGGCCTAGATGAAATACGGAAAACTAAGGGTTGTTCACTGTGAAACGCCCACCTTACATGGGCGACCACGTGATGTGACGTGGCATGGACCCAGAGGTAGTTACCAAAAGTTTGAGGGTCTATTTGCAAATTTTACAAAAACATAATAAAGGCAAAGTAAAGTTTAAGGTCTAATTATTAAATATAAAAACTCAATGGGTTGAAGATGCAAAATACCCACTAACTGCGGACAATCGAAGGGCGGGCGAGGATCCACTTGACACGTGGCATGTTCTCTAGGAACGATACCGCTTTGCGATGAGAGGTTGCGATTAGATCATCTGAGACGATCTGACGATGAAGAGCTCAGTTGATCCAACGACGACTGCTGCAACTGTGGTGAGGCCTTGATCCAACGGTGGAGAGCTTAGGAGGAAGAACATGGACAAACTTTGTTGAGGTGAAGTTCTCTGAGCTCGATCTCCCACCTCTGTTGGTCTGTGAAGGTTCAAAATGACCAGAAAGCCTCCTGCAGTGGTTCTCTAACGTCTGGTGGCGTCAAAAAGGGTCGGCGACCTCTGGAGTTCTCTACGATGATGTGGTCGAGGAGGGACTCCAGGAAGCTCCCGTAAGATGCAAACTCACCTCCAGGCGATACTCTCACTCTAGGTATCTACAGAAGGTGTTAATAGGGTCGAGGGAAAAATGCCTCGACCCTCCAGATGGCGAAATAAGGCGATGATGGATTTGGTGGTCGAGCTCTGGCGATGCGTAGGAAAGGGAGCTCGGGATCTTGCTCCGTGTAGGAGGAGGTAGAATTGAAGATGGAGAATCAACGAGAAGCAGAAGGGGAACGAAATGAGGGTGGCCGGTGAGTCGGGGAAATAGTGGGTGCACAATGAAGGGTTCGCTGGAGCGGGGCTCCGACGAACTACGATTGGGGATCTAACTGCTAAAGTACGTGATCAAGGCACAAAAGATAAAACTTAATCTAAGAACTAATCTAAGAAAGAAAATGCCATAAAAACTAGTACATCACCGGTCAAGACCGGGAAGCATGACCTCGACAGCGGTGGCTTGCCGGAGGTGGTGGAGATCTCCATCAACTGAGCTTAGCTCCACCGCAAATGGGTAGGGGAGGAAGTTGTCACCTTCCTCTATCTAAGGCGCCAGAAGGGAGAATCTAAACGTGGTCAAAAAGGGGTTAGAAAAGTGGAAGAAGGCAACATGGGCTTTTTGTATAGAGTGATCGAGCGAGGGGGAAGACCAAGGTGTATCAGATGCATCAGTGATCCACGCCCCAAGGGAAGACCTGGGCGTGCATCACCAATGTTCGAGGCGAAGAAATGTAGAAGGAAGCCACGCCAGTCGGTGAAAGGATCAACACGTAAAAAGTTGAGAAAAACTTCTAGGAAGTAGGTCTGTCAGACTGGAGACCTCGGTCAGAGAGTTGACTGAGGTCAACGGTCGGGTGGATCTGGTTGGTCCACGTGGACCAGTCAGAAAAAACCCAACCCAAAATGGTTTAAAATTTTGATAAATATACAAATGAATTTATTTATTTCAAGTTATAAAATAAAAAATATTTATTTTTTGAAGTATTTTATTATAATTTTTATTTATTTTTTAGAGGTATAATTACAAGTTACTTTTTAGGGTTAATAATATAGGTATATTCATCTATTTTTTTAAGTGTTTTATTTTTATTTTATATTTTTGATTTTATTATTTTAATATATTATTATATAAAAAATGTAACTTAATTTTAGATACATAAATATATTTTTATTATATTTTTTTGATATAATACATACACTTAAATAAATAGGTGTATTGTTTACATATGTATAACTATATGTAATTCATCTATGTATTTTCTTTACATGTTTTATTTTCTTGTTTTGTTTGTTATTTTATTTCAGTTTTGATATGTACACTTATTATAAATAAATATTTACAAAATTATAAAATTATAAAATTATAAAATTATAAAAATAATGAATAATAAATACAATGAATATTTTAATTGGGTAACTGTACAATAGGGGTGCAAAAAAAAATGAAACCACCTTCGTTAAATAGTTTATTAAAAGTTATATATAATTAAAGGTGATTTTGATATGTTTTGAGCTTTTATTGAGAAATACGAGTATGAGAAGTTGGGATTTTGGAATCTTATTGAGACTATAACTTTTACTCTGTATATTATTTTTATGTGAACTTAATTTTACATTTTCTTATATTTTATTATCTACAACTTTTATTTTAAAAGTTTCTTTATTTGAGGTGTAAAAGGTAGAATTAAAAATAGGTCCCAAAATGAATAAAAATGAATAAATAAAAGGGAGTTTTATTGTATTTTGGACTATTATCTCCCCCTACTTTATTCATTGTCGACCTAGTCATCGAGATGCCTAGGTCTCATGGTTTAGGGTTATAAAATATCTTCGATATTTTATTCTTTTTATTTTCTTTATTCTATAAATTTGGCATTAAAAATAGTATATTATACACACTTTATACAATAATGCATGAATGCTAAAATGCACGAGTTAAGGGTATTTACATGCATATACTAGGGTTTTAAGGCCAAAATGATAGAATAAAGATGAAGAAATGGAGATTCATCATACACATGCCAAATAATCAAAATATTTTTTCATGAAATTTTAGGAAAAGATAAGCCATGTAAATCATATAATATTTATTTTAAACAAATGTTCTACACTTCTAATTCAATAACAGTTTTCTATTGTAAATAATTTATTTTAAATGAAAATTATCTTCAATTCAGTCGAATTTCAAATTATTAAAGTATGTAGAATAAACGATCGAAGTCAAAGATAACGAGAAAATAATAGATCCAAAGCGAGTGTAGTATGTAATCTTCTCTCCGCAAAATATTTCTTGGCAAAATAAAAAGTTCGAAGAAAAAAACTACGAGCATGTCTCATGGAGATGTAGAAGATGGATGAAAGATTTTGGATGAAGGGATGGAGAGTTGTGGAAATGAGATGGAGGGAATGAGTGAAGAATGGGGAAGGGTGTTGAGGGTTCATCAATCGCTAATTGGCCATGTTAAGAATCACTCGTTGTAATATGACCAATTAATAATCAACCAGACCTAAATCATTGTGTCTCTGTGAAGAGGACTCGATCTAATTATTTTAGATAAATCCATAGTCGAACATAAGGATATGAGCAATTAACCGATTTTACCTACTTATTAAATATTTAATTGATTGATTAATTAGTGAATATAGATCAAGAGAATGCAAATAATGTAATGCATGATTCCTTTATTTGGATTTCGATGCAAATACATTAAGTGACAAAATGGTGCTAATTCACACAAAAACGGTACAATGCACAAACAAGCACCCACTGTATTCCTAATTGTTTGTTTTTATAACTTGAACAATTCATAAAAATTAATTCAATGAATAGACCAATTAACCACCAAATAATCAATTAAATCAAAATGTCACTTTTTAAACACCTAATATGAACAACATCTCAATGATACAAATACTTATCTAGTCTAATTTGTTTTAAACTTCCTACTTAATATAAAATGATTCAATGTTAAAGCAGGGTGTTTAAATGAGCAACAACTAGTATGAAGATCAATTGTTAGCACAATTAAATAGCTAGAAAAATAACTTGTATTATATGATATTTAATACATGAAAGATATGTCAAATCAGGAAATAAATTGCATCACATTAGATAGAATGAAAAGACCTTTAAAATGAGATCAATTCCATTGAAAATGAACTTATAAATCACAAGTTATTCAACAATCAACTTAGGGGCATAAATGTAATAAAAACTTCATAATTAGGTCCAAACAGGGACATATATGCTATATAATAAATTGCTATGAACAAATATATAAAAGTGCAAAGGCAAAAGGTTTACCCTACGAATAAATAAAACGAGTGAGGTGTTCCTGTAAAATTCGTAGACGCGCATACGACGGGTGCGTGCTCTCTAGACTGAAATGCAATTTTGAGAAGCTCCGTGCGTATTGCTATAAATTCTCCCATAATGCATGCTTGAAGCACGTGCTATAGAGGCCCGGGCGGGTGAGTCAAGCTTGGCGTGGCTAGGGCCATGTAGAGTATCGATGCATGTGCAGGCACTCCGAGGATAGTGCTTCGATGTTGTGGCTCGGGGCGCTACAGAGTAGTTCGATCAGCACCGATTGGGGTTGATCCTAAGACTACTGCTTCTCCAATTTCTCCCTCTCCTCCTTGTATGGCAGAGAAATACCGGAGCTCCCCCGCATGATGGATTTTGCTCATCTGTGCTCTCAGTGCTTAATCAAAAGGCCCGGAAGCTTCACTTTGGCCTGGTGAAGATCATGAAGGATCGGAAATGTAGAACATACCCTTGCCGAGCTCAGTCGATGAAGATCCTTTGATGAAGAAAGTCGTGATAGGAGTTACACTGTTATTTTTATCAGTGAAAAGATATGCTCCTACAAGCGTTAGTTGACAAAACCAAAGCCCAAAATTATGATTGGAATTGGTCTGAAGGGGCGAAATTGGTCATGCGTGCAAGTCTTTGAAGAATTCATATGGGTTCTTCCCCAAGAAGAGGACGAAGATGAGTGATACAGATAGATAAATAGAGGAGAAAAGTGGTTGAATTAATGACCCAACGAAAATCGGTGAGACACTATGATATCGCGTATGAACTCTGATGTGTAGATATACATAGATAAGAGTACAAGTAAAGGCGAGAAAGAAGAAGATGCTAAGAAGAATAAATATTGATATTTCCTAGGGAGGAAGGTAATGAATTGAGAAACAAGAAAGCAGATCACATGCCTGAGTATGGAGCTTCAAGTGCTATGGTCATCGCTTAAGGTTATAGGCCTCGGAACCGAGCTCGAGTAGCCTTAGCTATGGTTGCAGCATGAGACAAAACCTTGTGGATCTCACCGAGGAATGACTCCGTCTATGCTCTCTCCCCGTATCGTTGTCACCGAAGGTGGAAGGAAACTAGGAAGTTCACTCACAGAGTGGTAGACCCCAAAGAAGGAAGGTGGCAGTGGGTTTTGATCAAAGGAAAGGTACGGTTGGATAGTTTCATGGAGGTGGTTTCAACCATCTCCATAAGAGGCATGTGAGGAGGAAGATAAGCGAGGAGGTTCTGTCATGGATGAGGGAACTATGGGATAATGAACGGTGGTGACATGACATGAAGAAGATACGTGCAGAGCCTTGGAGAAATCGGCGAAGAAGGCGAAGCATAAAGATTGCGATCTTTCGACCTGATTGTTGGAGGAGGAAGATGCTCGAGGAGTCGTCAGATCTTGATAAGATGGATAAAGTTAAGGCACAAAGCAGCCATTAAGATGAGATTTACGAGACAAACTAGTGGCTCAGAGAAGAGGTGGAGTTGATTGAATCTTGGCCATTTGATCACAAAAGATCAGACGACTACAAAAAATAAGTGGGAGCCCTTCAAGGGCCGGTGAGGTGGACTACTATGATTGGGTCACGTGACCGAATCAGAAATTAAGAAATGAGAAAATAAATAGTTAGAGAAAGAATTAGAAAAATATCCAACATGAAAGTTATCGATCTTTTCAAGATCCACAACTTCATGTAGAACTTGAAATCGACATAAGTAAGATGTACAATACATGGTTGTTGCAAGTATTTTTATACATAAAAAAAATATTTATTTTAATTCTTTTTTTACTATTTTTTAGCACCTTTAATAATAAATAATGTACATATTATTATTAAAGATACCATATTATTTATGCGATTTTTTATGATTAGAAAATAATAGCAACTTAAGATATAATGTTAATTGAAGAGAATTATGATGATGAATCCGAGATTCATCAGGGGTTCACATAGGAATAAAAGAGAGGGTGCATCCATATACCTCTATTTCCAACTAGAGGACTCATTTTTCAATTGTAACAAAGAGATGCCTGATCTTATGTTTTTGTCTCAAATAGAGGCATCCATATGCTTTAACGACCCTTATATATCAACGTTAAACCCTTAAATTAAAAGTTCATGCTTCTATCTGTTACAATAAAAAAATGATGTTGGGTGGAGGATGAGCTGGTGTTGGAGGAAAATGAGGATGAAAATGATAAAAATAGAGTTATAGTTGATCCTCTTTCTTATTTTCAATTATGTTTTTTTCTCATAAGTTAATGCTCATTTGAAGGGTGGATGTACGGTAACCGACTCAAGTGTTAATAGTGTCGGAAGGTAAGGGCACAACTGACATTAAAAAAAGGAGCATAACTGATATCGCATAATTGAAAAATGGGCAAAAGTGTAAAAAAATCCATATTTATAAGAGTTCCACGTGTGTCATAACTTTATGTTAATAATTAAAGGATACATTACATGAGAGGCCTCAACTATATCTCTACTTCCAATTAGAAGACTCATTTTTCAATTGTAACAAAGAGATGTTGATCCTATATTTTTGTCTCAAATAGAAGCCTCCATAAGCTCTAACGATATCTTATATATCAACGTTAAACCCTTAAGTTAAAAGTTCAGGCCTCTATCCGTTAGAAATAAAAAATGAGCTCTCTAATTGAAAGTTAAAGCATAGTTGGTACTCTTTTCTTGTAATTTATCCATAATTAAATGATATGAACATGCCAAAGTTAAGTACTCATCTATTATTAATTCCTCGTAATCTCCACCCCCACCAACATATTACAAAAAAGAAATTGCACAGATTTCCAAGCTAACCTCGTGGGCCCCACGAGACTCTCCCCTATCCACGGAGCCGATTTCACGGGAGCCAAGTCAGATCCGACTCTCCTCGCCACGTGTCACCTCCTGGCTTCCGCTACGGCGTGGCGGACTCTCCCAGGTCCGGATAGTACCCGAGGAAACCCGTGGGAAGGCGCCACGTGGCCTATCACTTGTGGTCCTTATCCTGGACGCCTCAGATCGGAGAAATTTGGGGCCATGGTTCCGACACGTGTCCCCATCCACGTGGGATGCTTCGCAGCCACGGAAGGTGGATAAGGCGTAGTGATTGGGATAAAATACGTGGATAATGCTCGTGGGAGATGTTGATGCATGAAAAATGTGGATAAGGGGTTGGCATTGGTCCTCCTCTCCATATCCCAACTTGAGGAGAGGAGGCAAAAGGGACAATCTCTTGCCACTAAATGGGATTGTTGTTGTTGTTGTTTAGATGCCATCTTAATTTGTGCACTTTGCTTTGGTTGATGTTTTGGTCCTTGGAGAGGAGGCTTCATTTATGAAGCTCGCGTCATGATCCGATGGCGAATAGTTATGGGAGATCATCGGACGGTGGATGCTGTTTTCTACGTTTATCCAGATGCATCGCGCATCATTATGGAATGGATATGTAGATAGATACATAAATTATGCTCAGATATGATATGGGGAATGCTTGTATTGACAGGTTATGCTATACTTTTCGAATCTCTTTTATAGCTCATTGGTGTTATACGATAAGCTTGGAGATTAGTTCAAGTGATTTTCATCCGAAAAGGACCCTTGATCAGATAGAGATCACATGCAACGCTTGTGTTGCTGAATAAGAAAAGAAAGGATGAAGCTACGATGATGACTTTCTGATATGGACTTAAGCTGTGATCTAGAGGAATTGAGGTTGATAAAAGGGCTGATAATACATGGAGAAACCTTACCAATATTACGAAGATAACACATTGTTAGAAAATATGACACACACACACACACACACATACATACAGACAAACAAACACACACACGTAGTTTATGATCGATCAACCATCGACAACTCGCTCATATGCATAGTTTTCAAGATCCAAACTTTTATAGGTCAACTCGTCCCATTGATCAATCAAGAGAGTTCTTTCTGCTGTATTTGGAATTTTTGAATCTTTCATTTATAATTTTAAAAATTTTTAGATTCATATTTGAACTCTATTAGTGTGCATAAAACTCCACCACCTCCTCCCATTGGCAATTGTATTCGCCACCACCCATCCACGATCGTCTTCGCCTCCATCCGTCTCCATCGGGTAACCACAACCGCAATTGTCTCCTCCTACCTAAGGGTGTAAACGAGTCGAACCTAAGCGAACCAACTTTGGCTCGGTTCGCCTTGTTTAGCATACTTTCAGGCTCGGGCTCGGTTCGGCTCGATAAAATGAAAATTGTAATCAGGTTCGGCTCGGCTCGGGTAAGGTTCGTAAAGGTTCGGTTCGGCTCGTTAAAGGTTCGTTTAAGAATAAATGTTGTGCATGTGTTTCTGTTCAAAGGAAAAAAACCGCAGTTGCAGGGGAGGGTTTTGTGGGGTTTAGGGAATAGGGAATATGGACTTAGGGAGTGGATAATTGGATGGGTTTGGAAAAATAAGTGAATGCCCTTGTGTTAGTATAGAATGTATTTTTCCTTGTATATATACAGTATGTATGTATATATACTTTTATAAATGTACGTGTGTATATAATCGAACTTTCAACGAACTGAACCTGAGCGAATCTATGTTTTTGAGGTTCGGTTCGCTTATTTAATCGAGCGCAAACTCCTGTTCAGGTTCGGTTTGTTTATTTTTGAATCAAATCTGAATTGAACTTTTAGCGAGCCGAATCTAAGCGAATGTCGAAACGGAAAAATTTCTGACAGCCCTACTCCTACTATCGGCGATGTCTGCGCCATTGACGCCTCTACCCTTTTTTTGCATACATATGCTCATTTGATGACTTCCGGCTTCAGATCTACTGTGCGTCCTTTCGATGGAGTTCTTCCGCTCCGAATCTCTACGTTTCTTTTTGGGGGAGCTCCGTGCTCAAAATAATTATCGTCAAGCTATTTTTTCGAATAAGACAACCAACAATATCTATAAGATATATATATATATATATTATTGGTCACAAATAATTAGATTTAATGTGTTTTTCAGTAAAAAAAAAACAAACATACGGATGACGTACGTGCTGCAAAACACAGGTGGTGTAACATCTTCAAAATCTATAAAGATAATTTTATATCGTAGGATAGTAGTATTGAATTGCATACGATGATTAATATATGTTGCGTTGATGAACATTATAATTAATTCTTTAGCGACAATCCTAAAAGATGTCGTGAAAATCATGCAATCTACAATAGTATATATCATCATCTAACTTTATTATACCTTCGATTTGCAGTTTCCTAAACAAAACAAAATAATTTTACATGTTATTACAAAATGTATACCATGAACTATAATTATATACTAAGTCGCTTTAGGAAAATGTAATAAATCAGTTAGTTGAGACAAAGTGTATGCACGTTAAGACTTACATTTTCATCAACAACGATGAAGCCAACATATGTCATATTATACTCGATATCATCTTTTTTGATAGGAAAATGGGGCTGCTCCCGTCCCAATTTTCGGTATCTTTTTTCTTTAATGTATTTTCATCACCGTATCCTCATAATATGCTATTTTAATTTCATCAGAAATAAAGACTCATATACCCTCCATCAAGAACATGTAACTTTAACGGTATTAGAAATGATGTAATCGACGTGTTTTGGATGAAAGATATATGAATATCTATTTTCTATGAAATTATAAGGATATGGTGATGATCATACATGCCTGTATTTTCCAAAATAAAAAATAAAAAAAGACATCGCCAAAAAATGGAACAACCCCATTTTCCTCTTTTTTCATTAGAAACAATTACTGATGTCCGTGTTGATATCACTATTAGATCGACTGGTTCAGACCATAGCTCAGATGGGATCAGAACAAACGAGTGACCAAGCAATTTTTCAATATCCAATTGATTGTCTAATCTTGCACTGCAACAAAATCGATCTAAAGCAATAAATAATTTAATATTTCTTGTAATATATATTTTTCGTAGTTAAATATATAACCATGGATATTATTCGTACTTCATTTCTTAAATTCACAACGAATATTTTATATCGTATTCGTTGCTACATTCCTAGTAATAAATCATATAACAACACCGATTTATTGGTTTTTCTTCTGATTGTTGTTAAATTTAGCAATGATTAATATAAATTTTAATGAATAAGTAAATGGATAAATCACCATTATATTGACCTTTAACAACATATATAACATGCGTTACTAACTACTAGAATAAAAAAAGATAACTTGGTAACGAAAAATATTTGTTATTATATCTTTAACATTGCAAGATATGACAATGAATATTCAAATTACATGTTTCTTTAATATTCAAATTTTCCTATAATGTGGATATAAATAGAAAAATAATTGATAGACTAATTTAGTGGGAAGTTAAATGACTATATCGGAACAATAATGGCCAACTTCAATATTAGTGCATTTATATCCTTAATTGGGCTGATATCGATTTCGATTTGAATCTCGATATTGCAATCAATGTTTTAAATCTCGATATCGATTTCGTTTCGAGATGGCGAAAAAAATAAAATAATTTCGAAATTTCGACAATTTCTGCCGAAATCAGTCTAGATTTGTGAAGGAACGATATCTATCGAGATTTCGATTTCGGTTTCGATGGATTGTTGAAACAGAAATTTTGGCAAATTTTCGTGAAATTTGAAACATTGATTGCAACATCCTTATCCCAACCAGATGCAAATCCTAGCCGAATGTTCCCGTGCGAGGTGTTCAACTCAATCGCAATTAGACTTGGCGAAAGGGCTCTGGGGGCCCGCCCACTCAGCCCGCCCAGCCCACTCATGGGCCGGGAGATTTGGGCATGGGCCGGCCCATCCGCAAAAAATAAAAAAAATAAATATAAATTGAATAATACATATATTAATAAGATACACTTCATGTTTTTCATATCTGACACTAGTTTTAAATAAAATTTAATAGTTTACATGTCAAGCAACATGTAAAATACTTATGATATTAATAAAATCATTTATACATATTAAATACCTATAAAAAATTCAATGAAAAAATGAAATGGGCAATGGACCGTCCCATGAAGGACTTTGGACAAAGATTTTTGAACCTTGACCCGTTGGGCTCGACCTGTGGGCCGGCTTGGCCGGCATTTTGGCTAGGTGTAATCGCAATTAGGAGTGTAATCATCTATTAGTGCGTACAATACTTTCACACGAACAAACCACAAATCAATTTTCATAAGAATGGAAGCTGTTTATCTACTTACATATATCTCGAAAAAAGGGAAAAAAAGTTTTATTAAACGGTCAAACACGTGGCGGAAAATCTCACAAGTATAACTTTATCAAAGGTATAATATTAGAAATACAAAAACTCATCCGGTTCGTTACTCCACGAGATCTATCATCTTCTATGTAAAACCCCATAGTCCCATACCGTGGAAACATGAAGTTTCCGGATGGTATAAAATGTGAAGAGATTACTACCGAAACAACCCGGCTTAAGCATTTTGGGGTGGTTAATCGGGTCCGTATGGGCCCGATCCCAAGAGGTTGTTAGGACCAGTAACGCTCCGTTAACGGACCGGGGACCTAAGCTCGGGACGTTACAAATGGTATCAGAGCCGAACGCCCTCTGACAGTGGAAAGGGCTACCCGAGAGGTGGAGCCGCCCCTACAAGAGGTTTGAGGAAATGACTACTCGGAGCGTGCAGCCGCCACTATCATTGGGAATAAGTGATGGACCATGTCGCAACGAGGACGTTGCGAATATAAGTGGGGGAGGTTGTAAAACCCCATAGTCCCATACCGTGGAAACATGAAGTTTCCGGATGATATAAAAGGTGAAGAGATTACTACTGAAACAACCCGGCTTAAGCATTTTGGGGGTGGTTAATCGGATCCGTATGGGCCCGATCTCAAGAGGTTGTTAGGGGCAGTAACGCTCCGTTAACGGACCGAGGACCTAAGCCCGGGACGTTACATTCTACTTTTAATGTATTTGACAGATCTTCCTCGGTAACCCGACTTATAGTTACATGTTAAAACTTAAAAGTCGAAGTGATGTGATTTCGTATTAATTATCTAAGTGATCTGAGAAGGATTGCCATCTCCTATATCATATATACTTCAATATTAATCCTCAGCCCACTTTCTTTGTTCTATAATATTTACCATCAAGACAAGCAAAATTGGAATATCAATTGGAGGAGTTTTAGTACCAAATCGAATGGCAGTATTGTCTCATTAATCCTCGTCAATTGATTACAATAAAACCCTCTCACCTTCTCCCAACCCCGACGTTAGGGATAGGGGAGGAGTTCGGTTCGAGAATAAACATGAATAAGGATGTGGAATAAGGAGAATAATGATCTATTCTTTGTTCGTTTGGAAAGATAGAGGGTTGATCTTGTGAGAGCCAAAAACTATGAGAGCAGTATGTCTGGATCTAATGGTCCATACTTACTGCTCTTACGCTCTCACAGTTTTTAGCTCTCACAGGATCAACTCCCCCCTCTCTCCACATATATATGGGTTAAGTTAGTATGTTCCATGGGAGTATACAAGCCTATATTTTTCCACATTTTTTTATTTTTTTTGAAATGCAATATGTTTTAAATTTCGTGTAAAACAGATGTTCCTAATACTTCCATCTGGAGTGGGTAAATTTCGACAATTATGAAACTGTTAAAAATTAACAATCTTGATGGAGGGGATTGAAGTCTTGAATTTAGTCGAATTTTGAATGACACCATCGTGATATATTGCGATCTAAGTTCCACTAGATTTCATTTTAGAAAAAAATACAGAAAAAAGGTGGGCACATGAAAGTTACATGCTCCCGGGGAGCATACTCCTTTTTCCCTACACAATCGTGCACGCGCGCGCACACACGCGTGCGCGCGCGCACACACACACATGCACGATTCTATGGGTTAATCCTTACTCGCATCTTCATCACAACATCATTCTTCTAACCACACAACAAATCGCCATTCTTCAAACCTCGCTTTCTTTACACATGATCAATGCGACGCTCGCTCGTCATCATCGTTCGTTCTCCGGAAACGGATCCTCTGCTGTAGGGAGGATTGCAGCAGAGGTGTTGTAATCCTCATTAGGCTATTTTTATGATTTTGATATCAAAATCTAACCTTATAGATCGAATTTCAGTTTAATCCTCTACCTATCATCCAAATTTCGTCCAAATCCGAGTTAATTTGTTATTTTATCTTAATGCCCAAATATTCTGATCTTTTTTAAATCGAATTTAAGTTGCTTAGATTATGACTGAATGTTTGAACATTAAGATAAAATAGCAAATTAGCTCGGATGTGGACGAAATTTGAAGGATATGTAGAGAATTAAACTAAAATTCAATTTATAAGGTTAGATTTTGAAATCAAAATCACAAAAATAATATAATGAGGATTACAACACCTCTGCTGCAATCCTCCCTACAGCAGAGGATCGGTTCCCTCGTTCTCCATACTCTCATCCTAAGAAATTCAAATGGACTCGATCAGGCTCTAAACCCAAGCCTAGCTTAATTGAACCTGGCGGGTCGTCGATCATATGGCCTATGAAATTACACACCGCGGCCCGACCATGGTCCATCTGACTTAAACGGATCTTAGACCGAATAATTAAATGGATTTTAAACCGGATCGCGATAGAACCGCAGAGAAACAGCTGATGTTGTTTGATAGGTTTTTTAATGATTGACCCCGAAATCAATCAAATATTAGAATAAGAACATAAAAAAGAATATATTGGAGGGGGAACGAGAGAAAATTTTCATTTCGTTCACATCCGTTCTCACGTATTTCCATGATCTTCCACGTGGAATCGTAATGTCAACTCCTGTCGCTTGTTATTATAAAAGAGGTCCCAATGTTTTTTATTATGGGTAATTGTCACTTGTTTCCTTTTTTACTTTCGTAATATCAGTCATATGCCTTCTTTTATTAATATCAGCTGTATTATTTATGCCCCTTCTTTACTTTATGAAAGGATATGATTGTGAATTTTGTAAGAAATCGACGGTAAGTATGATAAAAAAAGAAAGGGTACAAACGATATTGCAGAAGTTAAGAAGGAGATAAGTAATAAAAACTCTTTTAATATCATTAAGCCAATAGATAGAAGCATAATTTAATTTATATTAATGATTATGAGTATATGTTTGCATCAACCCAAATGATCGTATTAAATTATTACCAACTGCGAGCAAATCATGATATTAAAATATGTCTGAGGGTAAGTGGAGTAAGAAGCTGTTAATTTATTTGTTTATTTAACATCCATCAATCGCAATAAAATTAATCTACGATTACAAATAATTTTGAATCTTTGTTTCTATATATATATATATATATATATATATATATATATATCTTATTGTATGTTAAATTCGTAATATCCAACATTATTGGCTTCAAAATAATCTTTTGTTCTTGTAATGCGTGGTGGACTTAATAATCGTTGCTAAAGGATCAATTGCCTTTTTTGTTAATATATGTATGCTAGTCATTGATAATTTAGCAATGACTACAAGAAAAAAATCAACAAATAATTGTTATTATTCCTTATTGGTAATTGAAGTAGAAGTAGAAGGGTCGAAATGAAAGGGATTGCCTCTAATATAATAAATAATATCAAAAAAATACTAACTTAATATCTACTAAAATTTTCGTTAAATAAAGCTCGCACTTAATAAAATTAATAATGACTATGATATTCCTTACAAATTTAAATGATGGATCAAATAAATAATGTTTGTTCCATACAAAAAAATGGATTTATAGTGACTTTTTTTTAAAAAAACTTGATATCTTATCATCCTATATTCAATACACAACAATAATATTATTCATTGTAAATATATATATATATATTATGTGTGTGTGAAATTAACAGAGAATATATATTCGTTGATATATCATGGGCAATGATCTACATAATGGCTATATGTCATTACTTTTCAAAATTTTAACTAAACATCGCAAAAACATAACTTAAAAGTTAGCAATAATTTATAAAAAAATTTGAAAAAATAGGAAGGGATAAGTGCAGCTGCATACACCATCATTAATGATATAACAACGAATATGACATTCATTGTTAATTTCAATTGTAAAAATAAATTCCTAATAAATATACTGTGATTTTTTTAAAAATAATATTATAGAGCCACTTTATTATAGCGGCTTTTATAATTGCAATAATGGAAGATATGACCGTGAATATTAGTTTTTTTTGCCTGAGGCTCTTGAGTTAAATGTGTTGCAGGGAACATGCATGATAAAAAAAATCACAAATGTCAAATTTTGAAACTTCGATTTTATATCCCAAGTCTCGATAAAAGACGTTTTATTTTATTTTCTTGAGTAATTGCTACGGCATTAATGCTGCAGGTAGAAGCATAATGTCATTACGTCAAAGTTTGATTATGGTAAATGATAACTTAAGCACTCGTTGTCAAATCTCCGGATGTTAAATTTATAATAAAAATATAACAGTCAACTAATTATTTATTTTCACAAAGATTTTAAAAATCGAATCGGATATCAAACCGTTCAAGCGTTGGTTTTGGATTTTTTTGGTCAGATTTATGGAACCGACCGGTGACACCAGTGATGACGTCATCAATCTAATGAAAACGGAAAAAACTAAACCAATACATTACTGATTTGGTTCATATGGTCCGAGCGGGTCTAATCGAGTTGGATTGGTAGTTAATACAAATATATGCATTATATTACATCATGTAAAAAATATATTTGCAAAAAAGATCCATACAAAAACATATATCTACATTTAAAAATCCGACATTATGTATTAAAAAAAATTAAGACTAATAACCTGGATGAGGAACTTTGGCTTTGGTGCCAACTTGTCACCTATGAGCTTTTTGAAATTCAGAATAGAACAAAGATAAGAAGCCAAAGGAATATGAATAGTAGAGTTTGTTGTGTATAACTAACCAGATAAAAAAAGGAACTATATAGGATCTTGTATGGGTACTGCCAAGCTTATGTTCGGCTTACGGACATGCCAACCCACATACATGAAATGGACCGCTACATGGTTTGACAAAGGGTTACGCGAAGCTAATGAGGATATTGTGGTGTGTGCATGTCCTTTCTTTGGTGACCTTCAATGGACAGTGGCGTCGCTACCCATCCGACTCGACGGTTTAGGTCTTTACTCAGCTATTGAGGCTTCTTCATATGCTTTTGTGCCCTCTAGAGCTCAATCCTGTATGCTCGAAGACCACATGCTACGAGACAGCGGGATACATGGTATGGATTCTGATTTTCTTAATGCTTTAGAAGGCCCACGTGCCGCACTCCCATCTATTGATCTTACATATTTTGCTAGTAAGGATACCGTCCCCTCTAAAGCCCAGAATGCTTTGGCGAGTTCTTTTTTTAGCAAAATCATAAAAGATATGGAAGCTGAGTTTGACATGACTGCTAGACAAAAAGCAATTTTACGTTGTTTACAAGCTGAACATGTCCAAGATTTTCTTCTTGCCATTCCTATTGAGGGACTTGGAATGCATATGCCACCCATCGAATATCGTAATATTTTCAAGTACCGCCTCATGATTCCTCTTTTCCCCACCAGATGAGGCTTGTCCAGTATGCCACAAATCCTGCTTAGATGCTTTTGGGGAGCATGCCGTTCATTGTCGCGAACTTCCAGGTTTTAAATACAGACATAATCTTGTCAGAGATGTTCTTTTTGATGTACTCAGACATGCGGGTGTTGCTTCAAAAAAAGAAGCACCGGTGAATTTCTTAACTGATCCACAAGAGGGGAGATCGACACTTAGACCGGCAGATGTTTTGATATTTGGATGGGTTGGAGGAAAGCATGCATGCGTTGATTTGACTGGAGTTTCTCCATAGGTGGGTCCGATAAAGAGTGATTTTGTTGCGGGATGCGCTGCATAAAAAGCTGCCTCAGCTAAAGTGGCTAAGCATGAGAAGGCCTGTATTGACAATCAACATGTATTCATCCCCTTTGGTTTTGATACATTTGGGTTCTTAGCAAGTGAAGCAGCGGAGCTCCTTAAGAGGATTTAAAAAATCATGCATAGCAACGTTATGGTTCCTAAGTCTATGAATGTTGTATTTCGAAGGATTGGATTTGCCATTCAAAAGGGATTGGCGGTGCAGCTTGTTGCCCGTCTCCCATCAATTTCTATGTAACTTCTATTTGTGATGAACGAGAAAACGAAAGTTGATGTTTTTTTAGAAAAATAAAAAAAAACTATATAATTTTTTAAAATTAAGATTTTTTTCCTCCAAAAAAAGGTGATTCAAGTGGTTAAATCGGATTTTTGACTGATTTTAACTTCTTTCCTAAAAGCCGATTGATCCAACTGTCCTCCCTCTGATTTTTGATTCAACCGAGTTGAACGGACCGATTCAATTCGATTTCTAAAACCTTATTAAGGGTTCATAAGGATGGGTTCAACTTCCCATATGTACTGAGGTCCACATCTCTTATGGTTATAGCCTTATCGGGAGACCAGAGGGGGCGATCCGTACAACAACCCCATCTGTCCCATAAATTAATGTTCACTGTTAGATCGAGGAGAAAAAGTCTCACGCAGCGGATTGCTTCCGAGGCAACCATGGTTGACGGTGGAGACGTCCTTCTCGAAGAGCTCATGCATATCGGTAGAGGCTAACAATGCGAGTCGCACCACGGCAAAGCGAACCCTTGGATCGATCGGTCGGGGCGGGGAGGATGGTCATGACGAAGCTGCACGGGGCCTCGCTTAGAGAGGACCGTGTTGAGAGTTCGGGGATGTGATGGTTCCGTCGAGGTTGAAACGGAGCTTCCGGAGAATGGCGAAGAATATGGAGACGGTGGGTTGTCGATGAATGAACAGGTGGAGCTGGTAAGGTACGGAGTATTATCAAGCGCAAAAGGTAAGAGATGACATGAGCAGATGGTAATTCTGCTTCATTGGGAAGGGTTGGATTGGGTACTATTCACCGAGGTACTTTTTCCTCACAGTTTACTATTCACTCAGCCATGTGAATAGTACCCAACCCTGCCCAACCCTGCAACTAAAGGAACCCTAAGCCCCTGTTCGTTTGGGTCATAAGGAGGAATGAAATAAGGGGAATAAACCCCCAATACGCTTCCCCGTGGTACGACTATTCCTCATTATTTCATCTTATTTCACTCTTATTCCAATCTTTATCCCACCTTACCTACCTTTATTTCACCTTATTCTCCTTATTCTTATCCTCCAGCCGAACGGAGAATAGACCCTTATTCCCCTTATTCCCTATCCTTATTCCTGCTTATTCTCCTACCGAACGGGCCCTAAGTCTCGACAATAAGATGGTAAACAGGAATAGTTGTTTCTCGCTTCGTGTTCCGTGCATGGCAAACGATTTGTCGTGCTACATGGACGATAAAATTTGAACTTCTCATCCCCTCTCGTCTGTCCATGTGGCGGAACACGAATCGACAAACGATTTGCCGATATATACCTACTATAAGAATTATTTAGTACCGTACTTATTTCAAGTATATATTTTTTCTCTCTCCCCTTCTGACAAACCCCCTCCAGATAAGGGTAAAAGTGATTGCTATAAAAAAACACAAGGACAAATTTGGAACGTGCAGACCAAAAATTTATGGGGGAGTTTAATATACTAGTACAGATTATTATTTTGTATAGGTATACAATGTAGTTGTGTGGATGGAATATGAGGCATGAGCGGAAGTGATTGCGAATTTTCGAGAGCAATAGCTGTCGGTGGGATTGCTTTTCATGTCCAACTTGGCTTACTTTTTACTTGTGATCTACTTTAATTAAATGCAAAGTCAATATATATTACTTAATTAGAGATCCAAGCTGAAGGCTTAGTTAAAAGGTAACTTTTTTTTATTATTTCAAATCTAGTCCAAGTACACCACAACCCCTTGTAAATTACATTGCGACCCTTGAACTCTTACCACCATCTACTGTCACAGAAGGTCAAAGCAAGGTAGGGAAAGAGTCATGACTTAGGTTTGATTCGAGAATAATGATTAATTTAGCGACGATTAATTAAAATTTTGAAAAATAACAACGGATAAGCGTCTCTATGTGGACCGTTGCTAATGATATAACGACAGATACGATATTCGTTGCTAATTTTGAGTACGAAAACTCATTTCACAACGAATAATATCGTCATTATATATTTAACAACGGCTAATTTAGTGACGGATTTTTTCAAAACCGTCACTATAGCTTAATTTTTTTGCAGTGGAGATAATATTTCAGTGGTCATGCTGAAAAATCCCTCCTAAAGTTCGTCTAAAAAATAAGGGTTTTTATCAGTTGTGCCCCTATGAGATATTACAATATCAGTTATGCCCCTCCCTTTTTTGGAATATCAGTTATACCCCTACCTTCTTGCAAAATTTACAGTTCTATCCTTTATTAAGGTAAAGTAATGGTATAACTGATATTACAGAAGGACAGAACTGTAACTTTTGCAAAAAAAATAAGGGTACAACTGATATTCTAAAAAGAAGAAGGGTATAACTGATGTTGCAATATCTCATAGGGGTACAACCGATAAAAACCAAAAAAAAAAACAGTAGAAAGTGCGAATACTGCCTTCCTCTGCAACAACCGTGCCCACAATGAATATTTTAAAAACGGGGGGCACAACTGTAAATATCCCCAGAAATATGTTAGGCAGTATGGCACCAACTCCAGCAGCTCCTTCCCCGTGGGTGGCGGGCGCCGTTTTCCCTCTCTAACCCCCCAGAAAACACCTCCACTTGTATAACAAACCCCCACAACCGCCTCCGTTACAACAACACCACCGCCAACAACTCCTCCTCCTCCTCCTCCTCCTTCCACCACCTCCTCCTCTCATGGACACACCATGAGACCCCCTCCATCCCCCACCTCTCCTCTCTCCCTCCTCCGCCGCCCCCACACCCACCTCCGCCTCCTCGCCCCCGTCCTCCTCCTCTTTCTCTTCCTCTTCTTCTTCCTCCCCTCCCCGTTCTCCCTCCTCGCCCTCGCCCCCGATCGCCCCATCGCCAACCCCTCCCCTCCGCCTCCGCAGGGTCCCCGGATCGCGATCTGCCTTGTCGGCGGCGCCAGAAAGTTCGAGCTCACCGGCCCCTCCATCGTCAAAAACCTCCTTGGAAGGTATCCCTCCGCGGATCTCTTCCTCCATAGCCCCCTCGATGCGGATGCCTACAAGTTCTCGCTCCTCGCAACCGTGCCGCGGATCGCCGCCGTCAGGATCTTCCAGCCGAAGAGGATCGAGGAGACGGCGGCGCAGGCACGGGTGCTGACCGCCAGCAATTCCCCCAACGGTATCCAGGTCTGTGTTCTGTTTGCTCTTTTCGAGTTGCTGCCGTGGATTTCTGCTCCTTTCTGCCGATCTGCTCGATCGCGCCAGATCGATATTTACTCGTCCCTTTTCTCGAGAACGGATCGACTTGCTTGGCTCTGATTTCAAGCTTTTTCCCCTTACAAATAATAATATATTTCCGTTTTGGGTATTTCTCATTATCTATAGTTCGTAAACGTACTTCGATCGAAGAAACATCGTTTGCTTAGTTCACACTGGTTCTTGGGATGAACTATAGTTGGATGATACCGAGATAAACAAAAATCTCCTCGTTTTCCACTTGGTTGCTTCTATGTTGATACCTATGAAATTGATCAGCAGTGATATATAAATCTTTGAAAGTCAATTTTCTTAAAATTAAACTTCGTTCTGTATGGTGCTTTATTCGCTCCCCACAAACTGAAGCAGAAAGACGTGCTGCAGCATGTTTTCTTAAAGGTATTCCTATTTTGGGAAAAAAAGGAATGTTTCATTCCTCGTGTTGATCGGCGAGCGCAACCTCTGGCCGTTTTAAGGGAATATAAATTAGTGCTACTCGATTAGCAGTTGATGGTTGAAAGGCATTGCGGATGAAGTAATAGATCGGTTTCTTTACATATGTGTATATTTTAACGTTAAGAAAACTGGTCTCAGATTATATTTTCTAGGTTTTGAACTTGGAGGTACTTTTGGTAAAAAAAAAGATTATGGCAATATATAGAAATAATCAAGTTCATCGTATGACCTGTGATGAATAACGTGTTGACTGCGAATGCAAATTGTGTACTTCAAATTATTTGTGGAATCCCCATTCCTCTGTATTCATGTGTTTGATATGTCATATAAAGGCATGAGTGATGATTACAAATGGAAATCGCATTGAAGTAATAGGAGTTGGGATTTCATTTCTTGCAAATGTAACACAATATATTCTTCTCCAATTTTTTAATTTATATATAATTGTTACAAATATATGAGTACTGGTCTTTTTTGGATATTTTATTGGATACTGACATGAATATGATTTTTTGGACATGGATATATGGATATCGATACGGATACAAATACATGGATGCGAAAAGTCAGATAAGTTACAACTATGAATGTAGTGTTTTTTCACATATACAAATATGGTTATGGATATCATTTTTAATTTTTTAACATACAAATATAGTTACAAAATATTCTATTATATACCTTTACACACACATAAATATTAAATATATCTCTTATATGGATAAAATATATTAAATATGATTTTTTTGCATAGATACGAACATGATACATTTTTTTTACTTTTTTAGTGGACTTGGATAGGGATTTGGGATTATTCTTATATGGTTATGAATATGGATGCAATTTTCAATTTTTTTGTAAGATATGTATATTGATTATATTCTATCGGATAAATATATGGACATGGGTACGTGCTTATCTTTTACGGATATAGATATGGATATGGACGATGGTTTTTTTTCGGATACAGATATAGACATGGAAATAGATTTTTATTTTTATTTGTGGATATAGATATGGATATAGATACTATTTTTAGATTTTTAAGGTATGGATACGTGTTATATTTTAGCGGATATCTATACATACATGGATACATGTTTTTATTTCTTGCGGTTATGAACGTCGATATCATTTTCACGGACACCTTTGTGGGTGTTTACCCCCCATCCTTTTTTTTCTTTTCAAATGGAGACTTTACATGATGGGCTTGAAAGCAATAGATGTGATGCCACCTCCACTCCACATGTTGGGATGGGAGTGGGACCCCGTTCACAATCCTTACAGGTATTGCTCTGCTGAACTCGTTAGGTGAAAGCACGTCTATGGTTCTCTTATTTTATTCTGATGATTTTTCACTCATGACAATGTATTCTTTTATGGTTGCATGCTAATTCAGACAATCTTTGTAATTCCGTCGTACTTCTTATAATATTATCCCGTTTTACATCCTCATGTTTGGGAGGGGAGAACAAAATTAAGAAGGAATAAGTGGGATTTTATCATTTGTTCGTTTGGGTTGGTTAGATATCAGGTACGTGTGTCCTTAGTTTTCGCTCTGTTGGTTCAAGGAATAATGAAAGGACAAGTATTGCTGGTAAAAATATAAGAAACGAAGTCATGATGATGTGATCAATTTATCATATATTTTTTTATTTTAGATAAACTCTCCGTATCGCTTGTCCAAATAAAATCAAATTATTATAGCAGTTAAAGTATTTTACAACAAGTTTGCTAAATATACACTCTTTTTACATTCACAATCAGGGACGGAAACATGAATTTAATCAAGAAGTGATCAAGTATATAGCTATTATGTATGTGTGAATAATGAAAAAATATTGTATTTTCGAATGATATTATAATACTGTTGTTTTTTTTAAATGATTTTTTTCAATTTTGATAACTTTACCACTTTAAATATATTAACGTTATATTTTCAAATAGATTATTATTTTCAGTGGTGATTTTTAAATTTTCGATAAATTTAATATTTTAAGTCTTACTAAATCTGTCCCGGAAGGTTAAATTATCATGAAATTTTGAAAAAAAGTTCTTGGTTAAAAGAAAACAACAAAATTTACTTCATTTATGAGGACGGCTAGAGAGTGATAAATGAACTCAAATACAATTTTATATCAAATTATACTTATAATTCTATTACATTGAAAGTGATTGGACAAAATATGTAAGTTGATGAAATTGGGGAGAAGTAAGATTTCAACCCTAGTTTCTAAATGAATCTGCATTATTCCTCTCATGACACCGCATATCAGACATTTAAGGAGGGGTCATATTAACAACTTAAGACATTACACAAGCGAAATATAATAATCAAGGAAGGACCATGGATCCTCATTATGTATACCAGTTCACAGTCAAACATAAATTGTTTGATGAATTTCTCCTTGAATGAGTTCCTTGTTTTCACCAAATTGTATAAGAAATTCATTAAATTTTAAAGTAAGAGGTTGCATCTGTGACCTCAAAAATTAGACTTTGGGGTCATCCCTGTAAATAGATCTCTTCACTTTGAAGAGCAATTAAAGAATGTACCTTGTTAGTTGAAGGAGTAATGTCGTAGGAACTAACAAGTGGTTGACTGACGCTATAATTTTGCTATCATAAAGATGTACATGGGCAGATCGCTTGGTACGGGAAGTGCTCAACTATGCTCGTGTGGGTCCGTAGTTTTCATTGCCAATTGTGAGCTTGGATATAAATGTTGTGTTCAGATCATGAGCAACAATATTTTCCAATATTTTCCAATCTTGTACAAGTACTAAAAAAAATACGTTGCATGTATGCAGGGGCTACTCCAATACTTCAACCTGGTGGAGGGGTGTCTCACCCTCATCAAAGCCCAAGAGACCAAGACGAACACCACCTACGACTGGATCATCCGCACCCGTGTCGATGGCTACTGGTCGGCACCCCTCACCGATGCCGCCTTCATGAGGGGCCTCTACGTCGTCCCTCCAGGCTCCCAGTATGGTGGTCTCAACGACCGCTTTGGCGTCGGCGACCAGCACACATCCGAAGTGGCCCTCTCCCGCCTCTCCTTGATCCCACGGCTTGACGCCGCGGGATACACGGCCCTCAATTCCGAGTCCGCATTCAAGGCCCAGCTCAATACCTCAGGGGTAGGCTACACAATGCAAAGGCTGCCCTTCTGTGTGCTTAGCAACCGGAGGTATGGCTTCCCGCCGGGGAGGTTTGGGGTACCCGTGGCATCGATGGGCAGCCGTGGTCCGCTCAGCGGAGCCAAGTGCAGGCCGTGCAAGGCAGTGTGCAAGGGGGATTGTGTGAAGGAGGTGGGGGAGGGGCTCGCCAGAGGATGGAGCTGGACGGAGTGGAGGAACGGGAGCCTGGAGCTGTGCAATGCGAGCGGCCCATGGGAGGAGGAATGGGAGAGGATATTCGATAAGGTGGCTGGTAAGAAGGCGGCGAAGATAAGGAAGAGATTTAAATCGATGAGGGCGGACGAATGCGTGAAGCGAATGGAGATCTTTAGGCGGAGGGTGGCGGTGTGGGAGTCGCCGGCACCGGAGGAGATCTGTCGGGTGGGATTGGCGGGAAAAGTGTAGCTTAAATTGATTGAAACATGGAAGTGATCTCCAGATGGAATTCAGGGGAAGATTGGAAGGAGGGGTTGAAGAAATTTCCCAAGTTAGATGCATTCTCATACTATTTTTAGTCTTATTTCTTGTTACATTCCAATTGAGAGTTTTCTTGTTAGCTTGGGTGAGTGGGTAGAAAGCAGAGGGAGGCTTCTTTCATATTTGCCGCGTCTCAAATGGGGGACAGGGACATGTGAATACACAGGATTTATGTACACACTTTAGGTTGTGCGTGACGTGATATCGTACTGCTGATCGTTACATGGCAGAAATTGTGGTCCATTCCTTCGCCATTGATTGTCATTATGTGTTGCCCTATATCTCAGCTTACCATTTAATGGATTTAGATCACGTCAACACACATTGACCTTCGTCGATATTTGCTTAAATAATTATCTGCCTTGTCATTTGCTTCTAGTTACGACTTTTATTTCAGTGGAGATTGCAGAAAATCTAAATCACGGCAGGTTTTTCAGATTTTTAGACTTCTGGAGTACTAGAAGGGACGGCTATTTTTTCTTTATATTGCGTTTAGTTGTCGGGATTAAATTGGGGGAGGATAACCTTTTTTTGTGCTTTGATGTTTGGATAGAGGGTTAGGCGTTGATTGAGTTTGTTGTGATGTGATTGTATTAAAGTTGGGAAAAGTGAGCAGAAATTGAAGTTGAGTAATTTATAATTTTTAGATGATATGTTATCATAATATTTTTTATGGAATAAATGAAAGAGAAATGATTTATTTAAGTATTAAAAAATAGAGGGAAAGTGGACCCTCAAGTGTTATTAATCAAATGACCTTCATTAAAGGGAGACTTATTGTAGACAATGTAAATCTTGCGCAATAATTAACATTGGGATTTGAGAGGAAGCACGGACCATCGAGGACTTGCCTTAAAGTGTATCTTACTAAAGCATTCAATACAACGAATAGTCTTTTTTTACGTAATGTCAATTAGGGATAAGCATGTACCGAGCTGGGTTGGGTCCTGAAGGGCCCACGCCCAAGATCATATAAAATTTTGGCCCAAAGCCCACATTTTTTTATTTTTAGCGGCCCAATCTCTATCCAATTTTTATGGATCGGGCGGCCCATATAAGTATTCATGTATCGAGATTCAAGTTTTTTCCATGTTTTCAATAACCAACATCTTATACTGCAAGTAGAATTGGTAACTAGATAAATTTGAGGATATACGAGCAACTACGTTTTAAAAAGCGTAGTAAAAGTTTTAACTATAATTCTCATGAAGAGATCGCATTGCATTCGAGTTCAAGTTCATCGACCACATTGGCTTGGGTACCAAAAAAATGGACTTTTAAATAGAGTTCAATACTATCCAAATGCCAGGACAAGAGTATCTAGCCATACTTCTAGCTTGTCACGAGAGAAGCGTCCCAAACTTCGTTCATATTAAAACTGAACCTTTATGCCCCCCCTGAAAACTTGAGAAAAATAATGCATGCAATATTAAAACTACATCGTGCAATTTTACAGGTAGTGATACAACAATTCAGCAACTTCTCCTGGCATAAAGAATGGTAATTATGCGATAGAGACAAAAGATTGCTTGAAGTGATCAAGAGCGTGGATCGTCTGCTGGCCAGCAGAGTCTGCTGTGGAGCGGCTCACATGAATTCACACTTTTTTGTGGGTCCGATCGTGCGAATTCATGCGAACCGCTCGATAACGATCGAGCGGCTCCGAATGCTACAACAGACTTTGCTGGCCAGCAGACAATCCGCTCCCAGTGATCAAACATGGCTACATTGAGGTGAATAGTGACTTAAAAGACAATACTGCCGCATCATTGTAATTGTATAGAAGGTATTTACCTCAAGACAGGAAAACCCACTGCAATTCAAAATCCCCCCTCCTATTCCAACCAAGACAGGAAAACCTACTTAATGGAGGTTACTTAAGCCAACCTTGGGAAACAATGATTCATTGCAAGGGGAAGGAGGATGACTTTGAAGCTTTTTTTGAATCCCCTCTATGCTGGCCCCGGCCGGCCCGGGCTGGCTTTTTGGGAAGCCCGTTCCCACCGCGCTCACGGCCCGGCTGGCCTGCCTGCGGTCGTGGGAATTATCCCATTCCCTGATCCAAAAAAGGCTTGGTTGGATGCGGGATCTACTCCACGAGGAGCGGTACGGACGTAGATGATATCATCACGACCTCTCTTTGCGTACCTCCCGGGATGCTTAACGCCACTTCGCCAACTGGCATTACCCGCGCTTTCGTGTCTCTCAGTGTGGTCAGCACAAGGTGTTTCCGAGAAGCGAGGTTGACACCCATTCGCCAGCAGGCAGACTCGACGACCCGAACTTAATGGCGAAGAAGGCTATAGAGGCTGAAAAGATCAAAGAAGACTGACCATCAAGCTAACTTATATACAATGAGATAGAATGAGGGCAAGAGATTGAAGAGCGGCAGAACCAACTCTCATTTGACCAATGACTATGCCCCCAGGGGTGAGAAGCACATAGAAAGGGGCTGGAGGCGAGTTAGTGCGAGGCGCGTTATCTTTTTTGAAAGTAGGACTATATATCCGGGCGCTTCCACTACTTACTACTACTTACTATTACTTACTATAGTAGGGCTAAGGGGTCTCGCAATGAGGGAAGTTGTACTAGCATTAAAGAGAAAGCATGGCGAATGCTTCCACATCAAAAGTAGGAGCAGTGCTTCGAGCCTTTACTGGAGCGTCTAGTAGTTGCTTCGACCATTTCCACCCCACGGCCGGGGGCAGTAATAAGGTACCGCGGCTGCGTAGGGCCCAATCAGAAAGAGCGGCTAGTTCATTCCAGTGTACCACCTACAAGAGGGTGATCAAATTAGCCCGGCATAACATAAAGAAAGAACAGCAGGGAATGAAAGCGCGGCCACCACTGACGAAATCGGGAGAGGACAGCTTTTGAAGAGGCGGCGGAAGGGAGTTGGGACACAGACAGTCGGGCATTAAAGTCACCTAGGTAGGGCTACGAAGTTCTGTCTTCCCTCCATCAACCTCGCTCGACCCCCTAAAAAAAGGCGTGTATCAAAAGAAGAATGGAACTGATTTCAAGAGAAAGAAATGAGAAACCCATCTCCATAATAAGATATTATCATTAGGAGGGAAAAATATGACATAATTCAACATATATAAAGATCTTACATGTAGTTTATCATCCAAACCATATTTGAATAGATGAATATCAAAATCAATAGAAGTGGATGAATATCAAACCAAATCAGATAAATAAACATGACATGGTTCAACATTAAGATAAAATAAACTTAGTAAACGTTGCTCCCTCCATCCCATTTCAGATCTGTCTTGCACGCCATCGCACGCTAGTTGAGCGGGAAGGAGCTCCCTTCTCGCTTGAACCACTGCCGGCTGCGACGAGCCATTGGCCTCCCAACAAGCCTCTAGATCACCACCTTGCACGACCGCAGTCGTGGTCCATGACCATATCGTCCGTTGCCGGTCAACCACCACCGCACCGGGTAGAATATGGAAAGCCCGTCCGCTTTCCATATTCTCACGCTTCAGTCCTTATTTCTTAAGGTCCTGCTCGGGTAGAGGGGTAAACTTCAGAGTTTACCCACCTTTCTCCTATTATTTCTCACTTCTATGTGGACTTCACTTTTTATCTTTTTAAAAAAATAAAATAAATCAATTCTCCATTCTCAATTCCATCAAAAAATAATGTACCATATCATCATATCATATAAAAATTATAAAGTACTCCACTTCTACTCACTTTTTCAAACTTCAATACAATCGCATCACATTAACTAGTCGTTTTTTCAAACTTCAATACAATCATATCACAACAAATCCACTTCTAACCCACCCCCAGTTTAATCCTCTACACAAACACCAAAACACAAAAACGGGTTACCCTCTACCAGTTTAACCCACCTTAACCCGCGTACCAAACGCATCCTAAATGTTGACTTCAATGCAATATAGCCCCATTTAAGCTTTTGGAGTAGGGATGAGCATCGGACTGAGCTAGGCACAACCCAGCCCAACTCAAGTCCGGTCAAATATACCGGACCCACAGACCAGGCTTAGGTCCGCTCAAAATCTTCACTTCGGGCCGGCCCAATAATTTTATATTGAAAATGTCAAACTTAATTTTAAAAACTACCTTCACTCAAAAAAATAAGCATTGATTCCATTGCCCGCCATTGGTAGATATGAACGGTTAGGAAATCAAAAAAACCCAAATCTAATTTGATTAAGACCATTAGCAAATAATCTTGCTTTGAAAAACAAGTCGACAAGCAAGATCAGTAATATAGTTATTTGAGACTTTTCTCAGTGCAAATATTAATGAAGCTTGTTTTGAAAAAAATATTTCCGCACCAAACTTATTTTTCATGAAAACTTTAAACTCTTGAATCCATTCGCAACATGGCAAAAGAATAAAAATAATAAAGTTATTTGAATTAACAGAGAAAAATAAAAATGCCCAAGACCGCCCATTGTTATCGCGGGCTTGAGCCGGACGTGGACTTACTCAGACTGGGCACTGAGCTAAGTCGGGCCAATCTGATTTTTTGCTCATCCCTATTTCGGAGTGCCTCTGGTTCAATTTACCTCCAGTTTTTTTTAAAATCCATAGGGGTGGAATTTACCTCCAGTTTTTTTTAAATCCATTGCATAATTGCAATTTTTTATACATAGGGGTGGAATTAGGAATTTCATCAAGGAGGAGCCGAGTATATAACTATTATGTATGCTCAAAAATGGAAAAATTTATGTATTTTAGAACGATATTTTAAAATAGAATTAATATTTTTAAAACGAATCTCTTTCAATCTTGGTAAATGTAGAATTTAAATCTATTATTAATGTTAGAATTTTAAATAGATTGATATTTTCAATGGCTATTTTTAAAATTGCATAAATATAATAATTTATGCCTCTCTAAATCCATCCTAAAAAAGCTAAATTATCAAGTGAAATTTTAAAATAAAAAAGTTCATGATTAAAAGGAAGCAATAAAATTTATTTTATTTACACGAAGTACTGAAAATAATGGGAGAGATAAATAAATCCGAATACAATTTTATATCAAATTATTTTGATACTTTGGAAGTGATTGGATAAAACATATAAAAGAAAGTAAAATTGAAGGAGATAAGATTCAAGCCCTAGTCTCCAAAGTAATAGCCATGCCACTCTACCACTTGATCATTTAATGATTATACAAATTTCTCTAACAACATTATTTATAATACACTTGAGGAGGGATCGTATTAAAAACTAAATACATTTTTGGGATATTTACCCAGCAGACCCTCAAATCTTTCGAAATTACCTCTACGACATTTGAAACATCGTAATTCCTCCCACGACCCCGTAATCTTGCTAACCCTTACCCAATAAACCCTGTGGTTAACCCACATCTATTTACCCGTTAAAACTAACCAGATTCCGTTAAATTCTTTTATCTTATGCCTATTTTATTTGTCGAATTTACCTTCACTGCCACTCCCTCTACCCTCCTCCTTTTCCCCACCACCCAACACCCAACATCTCCTCCCTCCATGGCCCTCCTCCCCGACCTCCGCCTCCTCCTCCTCCTCGTTCCCCTCGAAGCCGATCTCGCCATCTCCTTCCCCCCCGACCTTCGAGCCGTCCTCTCCCTCGGCGTCCCCTCCGCCCCAGGGTTCCCCGATTGGCGTTCCCCCTCCGCCCTCCCCCACCTCCTCCGCCTTAAGCTGGGAGAGAACATGTTCTTTAAACTTGTCAAGTGAACAGATCTCAGAAAATGAACGCTTGTAACCGTTTAACTTGGCCCATTTCAGGTATTTCCTTCGCGTGGTACTACTGCCACCAACACAGATTTGTAGCTGTTCCCATACATTCTGAAACTGAACGATCTGTAGCGACGTCCACGAGTTATCCATCAGACTAAATCTTATGATGATTAAAAGTCATATGCAGCTAAGTACTCACATACGAGGCTTGGAAGACAAACAGAAGTCTTCTCTTAGAAACCAGCAGGCTGATTATTTTCTGAAAAAGCACCAGGCTCCTCTTCTGCTGTTTCAGGAGTCAGCAACATTCCAAGGATCCCACTGAGGGAGATAGCAATTGGATTGGAATAGAATGGTCATAGGTTATTATGAATCGTTCGAGCTCCACACATGGTTGAGAGTGTAGGGGTCAATCTGTAGTTGGTATCACGGGTCAACCTTCCTTCATCTTGGTCGATATCTATGCCTTCTACTGCAAATCCAAAACCATCTCCTTCTCTACCTCTGAGAAAAGAGATCACACTAGAGTCTAAGTCATGAATCCAGTACTCGAATCTTATTCCTTGAATCCTTCATCGCATTCCCTTCTCTTAAATACAACCTCAATCAACTCCTCAATCCTATTCTTAGATATATTCCTCCATCTAAGCCTTCTGTCTGAATTCTTAAACTCGAGATTTGAGAACCTCGCCTCCCGCTGCGACCGCTTTCTCAGCCAGTCTGTCCTCCGCAGCTTCAAGATCTCCGTGCGTGCGCTCCGCACCATCGATTCGCCGCTGATCAACGCTGCCGCCGAGGATCTCGGGATCACACAACGGCTCGTTGACGCCATCGCCGCAAAAGCGTCCTCCTCGGATGCCTCCTCACTGTTCGGTTGGCCCGTGAAGGATGCGACTGCAGTGGTGGATGGGCCTCCGCCTCTCCGACCTCCGCCTCTCCGACCTCCTCCCCGACCTCCGCCTCTCCTTCTCGAAGCCCCCCACCTCCCTCCAGGATGTCGCCAACCTCCTCCCTTCCATGAACTTCCTCCAGCCCAGCCCCAGCTCAGGTCGAGCCGAAGTGCCACGCCCCCTCGCGCACACCTCCTCCGGCCACGAAAATGCCCTCGATGAGGGAGGAGAGATGGAAGAGGCTTTTGGTTGATTCTAGCCGTCCGATCACGGATTGGTTAGATTAACTCGTTTTTAACTCAATGAAGTTAACTCAAGATGTGTCCATTTAACGGCAGGGTTCGTGGGGTAAGACGGAGCAAGATTACGGGGTCGTGGGAGGAATTACGATGTTTCAAAGGTCGTAGAGATAATTTCGAAAGATTTGAGGGTCTGCTGGGTAAATATCCCTACATTTTTAACACACTTACCTTCGTAAGAAAGAATGTACACGTAACTTTATACTATTGAAAGAAAAATAGTAGTAATACACGTAGTTTCATGTGCTTATATCTTCTTATCATAGTCTTGTGCTTCATCTTTTACCCTTATTTTGAATGGAGTCGATTGTACTTACCACCGACATTGTGGTCGATCAATCACTTCAATAACATGATGATAATAACTGTTGAGTCAATGGCGAACTTTTCACAAGATCATATTGAATCTGACACCCTTGGAAGGTGTTGTTCTTTAGGGTGATAATTTCCCTTAAGGCCAGACATAATGAATTCTAGAGGTAATGAATTCTAGAGGTCGTTCCCGTCTTGGCATCGCACGTAGGTCTATATGTCGTTAATGTGTCATTCTTTATTGTACTTTATTTGATTTCATTCTAAAAATCATGACAAATTTTGACACTAGTTATTCAATAAAATTCCTGAATTTCATAAGAAAAAGCAAAATGGTATTTGTCACTTTATACTGTAAATATGCCTATAAATATGTAGTGTTAAGACACGTATACCATTCTTTAGTATAATATTTTGTAGCAATACCATTGGTACTATTTTTAATGATGACAACACCTTCATGTATTTGTACATATGGTTACGTATTAAAGTGTAATTTCTTTAGCAAATATTAATTCAATAATAACAGTATTGATTAATTATGTCGGCATCAATTACGCATATATCCGAATTTCTTTGGACTAACCTAATGTTCACACTTAACATAGATCAATATGTCTTTCATGGTCGATGTTTAACAGACCACATCTATTTAAAGTTATGTAATTACGTAATTATAATTATTCTGACATAATAAAATATCTTACCTAACTAATATAACGGACAAATTAAATGAAATAAGTGCATGGTTTACAAACAAAATTGGAAAAAATGCGGGTATTTAAAGACGATAACCATACCTAATTTTAGCAAAATGACTTTCCATCTCTTCTTTTTCTCTCGGTCCTCTTCTCTCTCTTTCCTTCCTTTTCTTCCCAGCTCTCGATGTTTTTCTCCCTATTCGTGTCATTCTCTCGTCACTTGATTTGTTTCTTACGAAGAGGGCGGATCTTCTGCTGTACTGCAGGGATGTTCAGTAAATCACGAGGAAGCCTGAGCCGCTCGATAAAGATGGAGCATTTCGCTTGGTAAAGACCTATAAAAATTCATATTTCGTGCGAACCACTCACTCTTGATCGAATGATTCGAGCCTCCTTGCGATTTACTGAAGATCTTTGCAGTACAATAGAGGATCCATTCGCTGCTCTTAGTAATCCTCCCTATACTTCTATTGTACTAAAATGAAGAGGTGGTTAGCAGAGCCACGTTAACTTGCATGCAAAAGCATGCAAGTTGACACCATTCCTACACATACCCCTCCAAGTTAAATGACACAATGCAAGTTGCCATGCACAGATGTCACCACCTTGCATACATATTTTTTATTACAATATTTTTCTAATGTCCTGGCCTTTACATAATGTATAGGTAAATGAAGCTGCACGATTTATAGCTGGACAAGTTTTTTTTTCAATTTTCTTTTTGCAATTTTCAAAATTAGAACTACAACAACGAATATTTTGAATATTCATTGCCATATCTTTCGATGTTAAAGATTTAACAACGAATACTATTCGTTACCAAATCATATTTTATACTTGTAATTAACAACGAATGCCATATTCATTGTTAAAGGTCCATATAACAAAGTTTTCTCCGTTGAATTATTCGTTAAAATTCACACTAATCGTTGCCAAATTTAGCTACTATTAGAAGGATAATTCAACGAATAATCATTGTTATATGATTCGTTGCGAGAAATATAACAATAATTACTATTATTCATTGCGAATTTAAAGAAGCAAGCAACAAATAATATTCGTTGTTATATATTTAACTACAGAAGATATGCCAACGAATATTAAATTAGTCGTTGCCTTAAATCAATTTCCTTGTAGTGAACATTTTAATTTGTCATTTTTTCTTCTCTCAGATGACTTGCATGCTTTAGAACCTGAGATGATAGCTTTTAGAAAAGAATATGCAATCTTCAAATAAGATTCTAATTTTTAGAAAAGAGTGGGCTACACACTATGTGTATATTATATTAAGAGAGAAGATAAAGAAAAAATGTAAAACCAAGAAATTAGGTTTTTTATACCTTATGAAATAATCCAGATGTGTTTTATACATATGAGTTCTTTTGGATTTCGAACCTTCGATGGATGTTGTGTAATCTCATTGTGTTCTACAACTTTGATTTATGTCAATTTTCATTTTGAAATTTTCTTTCTTTTTATTTTGAGCTTTCTTTGTTATCCATTTTCCCAAGTCCAACATGCCATGTGGCACATCTTCTTCTTCACTCTTCTATCCACTCTCTTGTGCCATGTCACCCCATAGAAGGTCAACTCAACCTTCTCCAACTCTTCATATCCACTTGCATACATCTTCACTATCGAGAGATTTCTCTGAGGCCCTGTTTGGTAGGAGAATAAGCCCTGAAATAAGGGGCCAATTCTCCTCCTAACACGGTTCCCAGTGGTACGATTATTCCTCATTATTCCATCTTATTTCACTCTTATTCCTATCTTTATCACACCTTACCTACCTTTATTTCACCTTATTCCTATCCTCCAGCCAAACAGAGAATAGACCCTTATTCTCCTTATTCCCCATCCTTATTCCTGCTTATTCCCGAACCGAACGGGTGACAGAACATTCCTATCACTTAAAGTCGTGTCAAGATATCTGATATTTAAATTTCTTTATCATGACATGGATCGAAGAACGATCAATTCAATTTCACATAGATTTTAATGTATAATATTCTATCATCCTTCTTTCATACGCCCATTTCGATTTTATATATATTAAAAATAATATATAATATTATTTCGGAAAACTTCCGAATTTTATATTATTAAAATTAATATATAAAATTATTTGAAATGAGATCGCTATATATAATTTTTAATTATATAAATTTGAAAAGTTTTTCGAAATACTATTATATATTTCTTTTATGTATACGTCGAGGTGACGACGAGGACTAATCCTCCGTCCAGGCGTGATTCGTGGGGTTCGTCTCCACATTGCAACTCATATTTGAAGCTGCTAATTATCGCAGTTGATCGCCCAGCTAGTCACAAAGTTGCTCGACGTGATTACCAGAGCTCCATGGAACTCCATCTTCTCGGGCGAAGACTTAAACCTCCAAGGGTAGCGATTTCTTTTCACCCGTTCTTCCTTTACCTCTTCTACATTCTTCTTCTTCCTCCATTGATTCCTCTTCTAATTAATCCCTTCACTTTCTTCTCCACCTGTGCTTCTTTTTCTTCTACTAGAATCCAAATGAACCGTCGATGATACCTTCATCTCCCTCTCGATCACTACTCTCTACCTCACACAACCTATATCCCCGGTCACGCACGACGGTCGAGGAAGTCGATTAGCTCCACATTCCCCCCTTTCCCCCCAAATGACCGCCTTCGATCGCCAACTCCAGTCGAGCCTCGTGCTCGCGTAGTCCTTACCCCTTCTTGCAGGTCGCCAACTTCTCCCAGACGCAATGAGGGGCTCCACCATTGCTTTAGTGTATCTCAGAACCACCCTTTGCCTCGTTCTTGGGTTGAAGACGAAGAAGACAGATGAGAGGGTTGAAGACAAGCAGTCACTGTTACTGCCACCGTCCGATGATTCAAGGGATGTATCTTAGCTGTTAAAGTAGATCCCTCCACGTCCGTCCGATTGTCTTGATTGATCATTCTAGAGGACATCATTCCACAGATCGCTTCAAGAGCTAGTCACGTGCATCCACCGCATGTCTTGGAAAGTGGCCTCCATGGTAGGGATGCAAGCAGTCGGATTCGATACAGATATAGGTAGTACCGTATTCTTATCTTTTTTTTAATACGAATACAGATGCATATAAGGATATTGACGGATATTAAAACTATCTTACCATATTCTTAAAAAACGGATACTGATGTACAATGGAAACTGATCTCACACGAATAATGTTAGAAATACTCTCTATAATCGACTTAAATATATAAGAATTGGATGGAAAACACAGGATATTAATTTACTAAATATGTTTATATCATAAAAATTATATAAATATGGTAAAAGGAGGTAGAGAATTATGTTATAAAGGGTTAAAAATAAATCTATGACTATATTTATATACAAAAATGGATATACCGGTACGGATACAGTTTTTTGCGGATATCAAAACGATATCCATATCTATATCCATTTTAAAACGGATACGGATACCGATGTCAAAATCTATATAAAACGGATACGGTGATGGATCTCATACAGATATATCCATTGTATATGTAACATCCCGGATAGTGGAAAGGGCTACACGAGAGGTGAAGCCACCCCTACAAAGAGGTAGGAGGAAATGACTGCCCAGAGCGTGCAACCGCCACTGTCACTGGGAATGAGTGATTGGCCATGTCGCAATGAGGACGTTGCGAATACAAGTGGGGGAGGTTGTAACACCCATACCCCCAAACATAGTGCGACATCTAAAACTCACGACGTGCAACCGCCACTGTCACTGGGAATGAGTGATTGGCCATGTCGCAATGAGGACGTTGCGAATACAAGTGGGGGAGGTTGTAACACCCATACCCCCAAACATAGTGCGACATCTAAAACTCACGACGTGCAACCGCCACTGTCACTGGGAATGAGTGATTGGCCATGTCGCAATGAGGACGTTGCGAATACAAGTGGGGGAGGTTGTAACACCCATACCCCCAAACATAGTGCGACATCTAAAACTCACGACGTGCAACCGCCACTGTCACTGGGAATGAGTGATTGGCCATGTCGCAATGAGGACGTTGCGAATACAAGTGGGGGAGGTTGTAACACCCATACCCCCAAACATAGTGCGACATCTAAAACTCACGACGTGTATGTGTGGTTTATAAGTGGCGGGGATTACTGCTTGACAACTTAGGCTTAAACATTTTGGGTGGTTGTCAGCGGATCCAATTGGACTCGAATCCAACAAGTTGTCAAGACCAGTTTTCTCGATAACGGATCGGGGACCTAAGCCTCGGGACGTTACAATATCCATTTCCCTGGTGGGTTTGATAATTTTACGTGTGCCCTTATTTTCTACGTCCTTCGGAAAGGACCCGTAGGTTTTAAATTTTGCAGATAAGCCTCCCCTTGCATGTTTTAGCTTTACTTTTAAATCCAAGAATTTCATTGATACCTTTCTAGTGATTTTTCTATTAGAAAGCCGTTTAAATTCTCCTTAGTTTGAGCTATCGCGGTTAGTTTTAGAGCATGCTTTAATTAATGATCAATTCGACGAAATAATATTTGCGGACTTGAAAATCAAACACTAATTTATAAATTATCTAAAATGTGATTTTTGGATATGCTGGATAAATTAAACATTATATTTTCATGATTTTAGGACTTGAAAATGCCCAAGCGCTCTGCTAATCATACAAAACAAACGATATAAAGGCGAAATATCAAAACATGGGAAAGAGAAAAGAAAAAGGGGAGTAATTAAAATAAACAAAGTTGGATAATCGCATAAAGCCATAAAACCATAGTAGGGGAGTCAAAACAGATCCCGAGTGTGTTTGTCCAAGTCTATACAGAGTATAATTTATCAAAAAACAATCAAGGTCGTCAATTAACATGGCTTCTAGAGTCAAATTCAGGGAGGCAACTCATTTGTAAATTATACATCTAGACTGAAGTGTCAAAAGTGGTGTATAAATTAACGAGTTTATGATTTTTTTAATTTTTTTTTCTGAATTTCAAATATTTTTATTTATTTTTTTAAGTTTAGATCAAATATAATAATAAAAATATAATGTAGTATAATAATGCTACATGTATAAGGTGTGTATATATATTTCATATAGACCCATGTCTGTGTGCATATACCTGCAAACGGACGGATACGGATATGGATGCATGTATAAGGTGTATATACACTGGAGCGGATATTACATGTAGTGTACTACATGTATATATAAGGTGTATATATACCAGATAAGGAAATGACATAAAAAATCTTGAAAAAACTTCAAAGAGTTAAAGTAAAATATGCACAAGACATGGGTCTGTATGAAATATTACAATAAATTCAAAACTTCAAAATGATCCAAAAAGGGCACACATATGTGCAAATACCAAGAAGCACTTGGGTAGCATTTGGTTGGTTACCGGGTTAAACTTCCCTTCGAGGAGTTTACTCCCTTAACTCACATCCCCCTCTCTCCTCGTGGGCCCCATTTTATTTCTTTTTTTAAAAAATAAAACAATTTTACATCATCAATCCATCCTATCAAAAAATAATATATTATACCATCATATCATATAAAATTTATAAACTACTCCACTTCTACTCACTTTCAATACAATCACATCACAATAACTACTCACTTTTTCAAACTTCAATACAATCATATCACCAAAAACCCACTTCTAACCCACCCTAGTTTAACCCTCTATCCAAACACTAAAATTCAAAAAAGGCTTACCCTCTACCAATTAAACCCACCTTAACCCGCCAACCAAATGCATCCTTAGAGTTTTTTTTCCAATTTCTCCGTAGGCGAAGGTGACATCGGTTAAGCGTAGCTGGTAGCAGGAGTGCAAAATCGAGGAGTTTTGAGCGTACTTCTGAAATTAACACACTCACGTGTTGGGAGCACGTGAATGTGTCCTTCTGATCCGACGGGGTGGAGCCCTCCTCAGCTGCTCGATCCAATGGAGTCCAAGGGTCCACGGGAGTGCTTGATCGGAAGGCTAGCAGTTGGGCTGCATGCTCGTTCAGATGGATGGGCATATGGGCCGGGCTCCGGCCTGCAAACTTTTGTGCTTCGGCTCAAGCCCGGGCCCAGCAGGCCCATCCCTATTTCTCATGCTTTCGATCCGCTGCACAAATGAAGCATAGAGAAAGAGGTCCTCGTCAATAGGGTTGTTAATCGAACTGAACATGTTCGTATTCGATCAGAGTTCATTCGATAATAGTTTGAAAAATGTTCGTTCGTTTCTAAACGAACTGAACATGAACTTCAAATTTTAATTCGATAGCTTAACGGACCGAATATGAACATAACATATGTTCGTTCGATAAAAGTTCGAGTTCGATAGATATAAATGTGTGTGTATTTGTATGTGTAACTTAGTATTTGTACGGGAAAAAGGAGTATGCTCCCTAGGTGTAGCTAACTTACATGCTCCCACCTTTTTTCTCTGTATTTTTTTTATTTTTCTGAAATGAAACCTATTGGAATTTAGATCACAATATGTCACCATGATGTCATTCAAAATTTGACTTAATTCGATACTTCTATCCTCTCCATCAAGACTGTTGAATTTTAACGGTCTCAGAATTGCTGAAAATGGCCCCCTTCAGATGAAGGGCATACGAGTCTCCGTTTCTGACGAATTTTGAATGACATGTAGAGGGATATAATGATGAATATACATATTTTTATTTTTTAAAAAATAACAAAATGGGAAAAAAATGAGGGTGGGAGCAGCCAATTGGCTACACCCTAGGTGTAGCCTCATTTAACCCTATTTGTACACTTAATTAAATTTCGAGGTTAAAGAAATTGTAGTATTTACTGGATTTTGCACCATTTTAATTTGAATTTTTTACTGCTTATCGAACCTTGTTATCGAACTCCAATTTCGAACTTATTCACATAAACAAGATTTAGTTAAGTTAAATTATTAACGAACTATTATCGAACCGAACTCAAACGTTTGTTTTCTAAACAAACTCAAACTCGAATATATACTATCGAACATTTATCGAACCAAACTCGAACAGTTTCGAACTTCCTTATCGAATCGAATTCGAACATAGGTCCGTTCGTTACAGTTCGGTTCGATTAGCAGTCCTGCTCGTCAAATTACTCCCAGTTGCCAAACAACAGGAAGAAAACATTGAAATGAAAGCATTGGTCATCTCTCATGGTCAAGGTTGCTCTCACGAATTAATTTCTATACCAAGCAGGCAACCAATAGATCTGAGGCAACCTAATACAAGTGCTCTCTAAATTTTGAAAATTCCCTACTAAACTCTAGCCCACAAGTGAACAACTCTGGCAAATGATCAAAATAAGATGAAGTATTTAGCGTGAATACAACTCGATTCCTAACTAGAAATTAGTCATTAAACCGCAATCAGAAATCAAGGTTTTAAAATTTGTACCGCATATTGAACCGGCCAGCCTTCGGTTTGGTTCAACCGGATTGGATCGTCAGTCCAAATCGATCAGATCGGTGATGATGTCCGTATGATTTCATTATTTCTATCGACTCGGAAGAAATCTGACCAGGCTTAATTTAGTGGTCAGACCAATCAAACCGGTTTTTTAGCTGATAAAATCGGATACATATATGTAAGTATGTATTTATATTTCATTGAAATAGTCATTTAAAATATCAAATCCTTCAATAGAATAATATTATTACGTATTTCGAGTAAAACTCTACAAAAGTTAGCCATTTTTTCTACAATTATGTATGGATATAATATTATAATAATTTATTTATAGTTGTTTCTAAAAAATCCTTTAAGAAAGTATTGGCACAACGTATATTCCAAAAGAGAGAGGGACATAACGTATATCACATAAGTTAAGAAGATCACTAGTGATAAAACCCCAATATTTCATTATCTAAACCTTTATTTTTTTTGAAAATTTATCAAACCATCAAAACTGGGTCAATCCGGATCAACCCAGTCCGACCATCCATGTCAACCCATCCGACCACCAGTTGGACCTGGATTTTTTTCTTTTTTTAAAATTAATTACACAAAACCGGTCGAACCGATCGGATCAGAGTCAGTTCCCCATCCAACCGGTCCGACCGGCCGGTCCGATTTAAACCCTGCGAAATTAGTAGCCACTCACTTTTGAATCCAGCCAACAGAAATTATTGATTAAATCAAAATGACAACCGTAGCAGCAGCCAACCAGCAAATAAATCAACATGTCTACCACAAAAACACCACAAATAAATTCAATGCAATAAATTTCGTGGAACAAACAGATGAATCTAGATGATTTCGTATAATAAATAGAATAAACACAATCAAATAAATAAACAGAACAAATTTCGTGCAATAAACAGAAAGAAAATCAAAAGCAAATTCGATGAATAAATTCCATCTACTGCAATAATCTTACAGTGGAATAGTCAACTCCCAACTTAGACGAATGGTGGTTGACCCTGCAATAGCTTGAAACAGAAATAAAAGAAGCAGCAGGGGCTAATTGAATTGAATCTTTCAAATTTTATAAAAAAATTAAAATAAATGATTCGAAATAAGGATATTGACTAATATAAAAACTAGATTACATATTCTTAAAAATAGATATAGATGCAAAACATATATGGATTGAAGTGAAAATTACATATTAAAAAGACTTGATGAATTAGCTTAAACAGATATGTATCGAATGAATTATACATGATATTGATAGAAAAATATATTTATCACGGTGAAAGAATGTATAAATTTATGGTACATATGGTAAAAAGTAATGCTATAGATGTATTTATCTAAAGAACGAACATACAATATGAAGATGGATATTTGTCGATATCAAAGTGATGTCAATATCTGTATCTATTTTAGAACCGATGCGGATGTCAGAATATGTATAAAACATATAAGGAAAATGGATAAAGAGGGATAAGGCATTGTTTCTGTTGGAGGGAGAGGATAAAGTGGAATAAGGAAGGATACTAGCAATTATTTGCTATTTCCTGTTCATATGGAAGGAGAGAGTATAAGAGGGAATAGAGACAAAAACAGTCAAATAAGGATAGGAATACATGTATAATCATATCCTTATCCATTTTAAAATATGAATACGAATGCGGATACGAATATTGACGGATGTGAAATCTGTGTTAGCATATCCTTAAAAACGAATACGAATGTAAAATGAATACGAATCGGATATGAATAATAACAGAAATTTTAACAGATTAACTAAAATATGCATGTTTAGGATGACTTGCACATAAAATAGATATACCAGATATAGTAATTGCATAACAATTATATCAACAATGGTGAATGCAATCATAAAATATTGTTACGCACAGTTATAAACAAATCTATTACTAACTTACGTACGAAAAAAAATTTACGAATACGGATGCGAACATTAGCGAATGTCAAAATGATATCCATATCCGTATCCATTTTGAAATGAATACGAATACAAATGTCAAAATATGTATAAAACGAATACGATAGCGGAGCGGATATGTATATATTCACATTCTTTTTCATCCCTAAAAGGGATGATGTGTTATGTTAAATAAATGATAGTTATTTGTGTTGTTTGGCGAGAGGATTATGATGGAGGAATAGTGAGGGAAACACCCTTCCTCGTTTTAACTCCAAAACTAAAACGTTCTACAGAGAGGAGAGGAACAAAGAGGATCAAACGAACAACCCCATAGGATTGTGGATCAAGATACGGATACATCCTTATATGTCGAGGGATTGAGTAGCTGGAAGACTTCCATATCATGTTAGAAAGTTGGTCTCAAAAGCTTAAGAACGGGAGGGAAAAGTAGATGGAAAATCAAGAGTTAGAAGGCACGTCTGTTGCGACGATCGTTTTCAATCGTCTGCACACTTCACCTCTCTGCCTCGTGAAGGAAAGCGGTAGAATCCGTACTTAGTAACAGGGTCTGTTTGGTTGGAGAATAGGCCTTGAAATATGAGGTCAATTCTCCTCCTGACACGGTTCCCAATGATACGACTATTCCCCATTATTCCATCTTATTTCACTCTTATTCCTGTCTTTATCTCACCTTACCTACCTTTATTTCACCTTATTCTCCTTATTTCTATCCTTCAACCGAACAGAGAATAGACCCTTATTCTTCTTATTCTCCATCCTTATTCCTGCTTATTCTCCTACCGAACGGGCCCAGAGATGTGTTGGATGGAGAATGGACGATTCGGATAGGGGGCAACGATCTCCGGCCTCAGGGATGAAGCTAGAAAATTCAGGGCTAATTAGATATTATTTATCTAATTTATCTTATCATTTTAGTTGCTATTGGGGACTGGTTCATCTGATGTAACGTGAGTTACAAAAGAGGTGTTGTACCTATTTTTTGTTCAATTTTGTTTCATAAAATCTAACCTTATAGATAGAATCTTCGAATAGTGTTATGCATATCCTCCAAATTTCACTCAAATCCAAGATCATTTTGTTATTTTATATCAATGGTTAAAAGTTTGTTTCTCTTTTAAATGAGATTTAAATTTCTTAAGTATTGATATGGAGGTTTCAATCTATAAAGTTGGATTCTTGGAAGAAGATTCAATCTATAAGGTGAGTTTCCGATAATTCCGTAATTGATCTAATCTAATATTGAGAATAGATTTTTACAAAAGTACCTATATAAACTTATAATCGGATATAAGTAATCTCTATAAACATTTATTGACATCAATCCTTTATCGTAATTGTTATATATATTTTGTCATGTGTACGTTTATCTGCATATCTATTTCAAAATGGACGCAGATGCAAATATGGTTACAAACATGCAGATACAAATAAGGTTGCAAACATGCGGATACAAATAGGTATATGTATCCATATATCTATATACTAGAAAAATATGTAACCATATATGTTTTACGATCCTAAAAAATGAAAGAGATATCCAAATCCATATCCTATATGCAAAGAAAACAAAAAGAAAAATCATTGTCTATATAATATATCATAAAATAAAAAAAATATCTGTGACGGTTAACAAACGTATATGATGATGGACATATACGGATGTATCAGTATCTGATTATGCACATCATATATTGTTAATAGTTAATTATTATAATTAGATTATACATATATGGGTGCAATGGGGCTGCATCCGTCCCATTTTCCGAGTTTTTTTTATTTTTTTGAAAAATATCACCATATATATTCATCTATATATCCCGCCTATATGTCATTCTAATTTCGTTAGAAACAGAGACTCATAAATCCTCTATCTAGAACAGGTCGATTACTACAATGTTTAGACCGTTAAAATTACATGTTTTAGATGGAGAGCAAAAGAGTCTCTATTTCTGACGAAATTTTAATGACATGTTGGAGAGAGATATAGATGAAAATGGTGATATTTTAAAAGAAATAAGAAAATAGTGGAAAAGTGGATTGGGGGCAGCCCCTATTTTCTCCATATATTGAGTTTTTTTTTGTTGAGATATGGGCAGCTATCATACATAACATGTAAACTTTAGTTATTAAATAGTATATTTATATTATATATATTACTATATATTAAACATATATACGGATTTTGGTCGAGAGCCCGAAGGGTCAAGCTCTCACCCACCCTCTCTCCGTCACTGCTTGGTCCCCTATCCGGATCGTACATTCTCCATCCGACGTATCCCATGCTTTAACCACAAGAGTATGCTACAGCAGACGATCCGGTCCCGAATCCATATCCATTAAATTTTGACGTGAAAATGTGGATTAATGTACCAGCAGTCAACGAGACATGGGTATATCTTTCAAGAACCTTCTTTCATTCTTCCCATGCATCACACTCACTTCCCTTTATTTTTCCAAGTAGAGTTGTTGTCGTGCACGTAAACGTGATTAAATAGTCCATGCATCACATTCGATCTCCTTTATTCCACACGTCCAAACTTCTTCCCTCCTCTTTTGGTGATGTGATCTGTCCCCGTCACAGTGTTTTGAAAACCGGACCGGTTGGTCCGACTGGTGAACCGGTCCTGCATCAGTCCGGTTAACCGGTTTATAGCGGTTCGATTCAAACATTCACATTCTGGTTAACCTGTCCGGTTCAACCTATTTTTTAACCCGGTTTAACCAGATTCAACCGAAGTTGAACCGCATTTAATTTTTTTATAGTAATTTTAATGGTGGGAGTTGAACCAATGATCTTTGATTGCCTATTTCAAACTCTTAACCAACTGCACTAACACAACTTTCTGCATATATTGGGTTTTAAATATAATTAAACTACTATTATGTTATAGAGCAATTAGTCCAAATATATATATATATATATATATATATATATATGATATGTATGGCATTTGATGGTGTATATGAAAAATATTTTATGTATAGTGGGAAATATATACATTGTCTATGTATTTTATTTATATTTAAGTGTATAATACATTTTTTTTCATTTCGATTTGATTAACCGGTTCAACCACTTTTTTCTCACCGGTCCCGTTTAATCCAATTTTAAATAATGATGATGTCATCATCCGGTTGAACCGGTTTGATTATATGGTTCAACCCGATTCGACCATTTTGATAAGGTTTCCGGTTCGATGTCCGGTTCGGTTTCAAAAACATTGCATGTAACAACATCAATCCTGTGTCTATATTTGAGGTTGGTGGTGTTAATCCCACGGCAGGTTAACAAACAAATGTTCGAGTTCGATTCGATAAGAAAGTTAAATTTAACCTCAACTCGATAATTTATGTTCCCTTGGAGTTCGTTTATGACAATGAACGAGGTGTTCTGTAGGTATTATTTATGTGGAAAGATAACAAGAAGTACTATTTAATATTTCAAATATATTTATTAATTTTCTCGATCAATCATACTCTCTTAATTAGTATATTTAGTTAATTACCATGATTTCATAGTAAAATAGTCCTCTTGTCTACTAATTATGGGCTATTCTACCTCAACATATTAAAAAATCTTGAAGTTCGTAGAATTTTGATTAAAAATATGAGTTTTAATTACTTTGTGCAAATTACAAATATCATTGAACTCAAATATTAATCAAACGAATTACATTCATCTGTATACGTATGTGTGAGTAGAGAGAGAGAGGAGTGGCTTATCCAATGAGCCTGAGCTCATTGACACATTGGTGACCACTAAATATGCACGACATTCCCTTGTATTTTCAATTGAGAGGTGCATATTTCGAGGGAGAACAGTTTTGGGAGGATGTTAACATGCTTGACGATTTTATATTTCCATATATAACATGTCCTTAAAAAATAGAAGAGAAAATTTCAAATACTTGATTCCATCCAGAAGATTGAGATCCAAACACATTGATCAGTAATATATATTGTTCTCAAGTAAATATTTGTTACGATATGAGTAATACCAAAATAATATTAATATATTTTTTGAATCCAAAAACAGGGAAACACGCGTAGGTGTCCCCCCAAATATATTAAGAAAAGATCAGAACAACCAGGACTCGAGGAGAGTCTGAGCAAGATGGGTTACATTTTCTACATAGAACCTTTTGGCATGGAAAATTATACCATTTCTACCAAACCAAAAGCCCATAAACCCGCAATTGGCGCCAATTTCTCTACATTTGGATGGAATCGAGAGTTGATGAGAGATTCCCAGAATGTCATCATGTTGCTACGGTCAACCCAACCCTTATCCAACATCCGCCAGAACTCTTTTGCCTTTTCGCATCCTAAAAACAGGTTTTCCACGGATTCTAATGCCGAACTACATAGAATACAAGAGTTATCCTCACAGCTCAAGATGTGGGCACGACTTTTCCTATTGAGCAGTTTTCCATAACTTAGAAGCCACATAAATACTTTAATACACAATGGAATCCTCAGCTTTCAGATCATCCTGCAGTCCCTAGTAAGGTCCTCTTGAAGTGGTTTCGCTCCTTTGATCATCAATGTGTAAGACTTCTTGACGGAAAAATCACCATCTCTCCAAAACCCAATGGTCAAATCTAGCAGCAGGACCCACAATCCTAGATATGTATTCCATCAAATCCAGAAGTTCTTGTCTATGACGATTAGAGAACGCACCTAGAAAGGCAGGTCTCCAAACACCATCAACCTAGCAATCCACAATATGGCCCTTTTGTCATCTGCTAGAGCAAATAGGTGGGGGAAGCGGGAGGCAAGAGACCCGCCATTCAATCATCCATCCAGAAGAAAAAATTATGGCCATCTCCTAAGTGCGGACAGAAGAGATGGGGAAGATCGGGGAGAGTTGCACAAATACCCTTCTACAATGCTGACTCGAACCACAGATTACGCAAAGCACTAAAAGAGCGCACATCGACCTCATAAATACCTCGTACGAGTCTGTTGCACACGTCCTCCTTGTCCCTCCAAATTCTTGATGCCCACTTCAGCAGTAGAGCACAGTTCATCAACTCCAATTTCAGCACACCGAGCCCCCTCCCATCTCCTTAGACAAACTAATCGTCTCCCAATCCACCAGATGTAGAGCATGGCCATCCCCACCAGTCTTGCCCCTAAAAACCTTCGCATGATCTTCTCAAGCCGATAGCGAATCCCCGTTGGAAGAAGTCTAGTCAACATCAAGAAAATCAGAATTGTTGTCATGACCGCCTTCATCAGAACCAATCGCCCACCGAGAGAGAGCGAGGATCCCTTCCAGCATGTCAGCTTCCTTTCCAGCTTCTCCACCATAGGGAGCCAGGTACCTAATCAGCATCGGATTGATATAGCACCCCAACTCCATAGAGCAAGCCTCCATCTCCTCCTCTGAAGATCAAAAGGGATCACGCTGGATTTATCCTTGTTGTGCTTAAGATCAGAGAGCTCTCCAAAGATCTCCACAACCATCGACATACCTCTCACCTCAACAGCTCCACCCTCGATAAAAATAGTATCATTTGCATATTGGAGATTTGGATTGGAGATGTCCCCCAATAAATATCCTGTTGTGAGACCTTGAGCTATCACCTGATTCGCCATCCTAGGAAAAACATCTCCTACAAGAACGAAGAGAAACGGCGCTAGCGGGCACTCCTGGCGCACACCCAGCTGTGGCTGAAAGAAACCTCCTTCAAGGTGACCATTCACCAGAACTGAGTAAGACGCAGTGGTCATACACCTCTTCATCCAAGAGATCCACAGATTAGGAAATCTCCTTTTGGCCAACACAGACCACAGGAAGCACCAATCGACATTGTCTTAGGCCTTGAAAAAGTCGACCTTCCACATCAGTCCCCTAGCCTGATGTCGTTGCTTGTTTGCAATAATCTTAGAGGCATCACCAAGATTTTGCCAATTTGTCTCCCTGAAATGAAAGCAAATTGTACCGGATAGATCAAGCCATCAAGAATCTTGACGCGCCTTTCAACAAGAGCTTTGGCAATAATCAGGCAAGTAGCATTGGAGAGAGCGATGGGGCGGTAATGTTCAACATGTTCAGACGCGTCCTTCTTTGGAAGAATAAAAAACATGGATTTATTGATTTTATTGAAACCAGCATTCCCACCGCTAAACTCCTCCAAGAGTGCAAGCACATCTCCACGTACCACCTTGACACAACCCACTCAACTCCTCCATCGTGACTGGTCTAACCAACAACTCACTCTGTTTGGATAAGAGAAGAGATGCTCCTGCCCCTGTCCATCTCCACGATCTCGACCCCACCCTTCTCGAAAGTCCACGAAATTAATCCACCATCGCTCTCCTAATATCCTTCTCTCCATCCACTCTTGAACCCCCCACCACGACTGCTTGAATCGAGTTCATTATTCTTCTTCCACTGGATACATCACGTTCATCTGTCAGATCTCTGTAATCTTCTGCTCTGTCTACCCTTACAATCCCCTCCTCCGCCACCATTCTGGTTTCCCTCCTAATTATCTTACCTCTCGTTTGAACTCGCTCAACTTTTTCCTCAAGCTAGCTAACTTCTGCGATAGACGAGAAGCAACCGAACCCACCGCCTCAACTGATCGCCAATGATCTGTTACCATCTTCCAGAAGCCATCTTCAAGCAACCGCACTTTCTCAAATCTTAAAAAGAAGTGTGGGACATCGCCATCACCACTATCCCAAACAAAAGGTGAATGATTCAATCTAGATCGTGGACGAGAGGAAACTCCATACAATAGGAACACTTGTATCACCTTGGGGGAGATGAGGAAGTGATCTAATCTAGAGCGGGATCCAGAGTTTCTCCATGTGTATCTAGTGTCAATCGCATCTAGAACTTTCAGTTGCAAATCTCCAACAAAATCAACAAAATCTTGCGAGTCATGGTCCTGATCCCCCTCATCCCAAGCATGTCAGCTGCAAACAAAGTGAAGTTGAAATCACTAACCATGATCTATGCTACATTAGGGAATACCTCTCTCACAACACGTAGCTCTGCCTAAAGGTTTCCCTCAAGTGAGCGGTCGGATGGGCCATAGAAACAAGAAACCACTAATCTGGAACCAAGATATTTCACAAGAAGCTCAACTGTCAGTATGAACCTGCCCTGCCTTTCTGATAGTGAGTTAAACATGTCGTCATCCCAGGCCACAGCAATGCCATCGGCACTTCCCACAACATTGAGCTCCGAGAAATTGTTTGCACACCTCAAACCGAGAGAACTCCACAACGCTTCTGAACACTCACTGAGCTTAGTATCTTGAAAAATAATGATATATGTCTTCCATTCATTTCCCACAGAACCTCTCTTCTCGGGGTTCCCTGACCCCCGCACATTCTAGGTTGACGTCTTCATTTACAACATGTGGGTCTCCCAATGACGGGGATCACCCATGCCACCTTAGCCAAAGCCAATTTCCCTGCACCCCTTGCTGAAACAACATATGCATCGGTAGGTTCCTCCTCGCTTCTCATGGATCTTTCCTTCTGTGGTATGTAGTGCTTCTTACGATGCTGCCTGCAAACCTCTACGTTAGGCCCCTCCATGAAGGCGCATGATACAAGCCCGAAGTCTGAGTCACCCTCCTCAAAAACGGTCTCCACTTCCTCCTCATGAGGCACCACACTATCGACTCTCTCCTTCACCACCGACACAGCTTCCGGGACAAAGAAGCACCGCATATCCACCGATAATACTCCTGAATCATTACAGTTAGTCACAGTCAGTGGGTCTGAAAGAGGCATGGCAACATCGTCCTTACTGGGTACGACTGCCAGCGGGGAGATGTAGGTAAAAAATGGCCTCTCATGGTAAGGCTTGATATTGAGTCACATCTCGACGAGCCATGCTCGGGCTCGACTCGATAAGGGATCGTGAGCCTGTCTCATTAGGCTATTGAGCCGAGACTGGGCTAGAATTTTAGGCTCGATAGCTTAATGAGCCGAGGCTCGGCTCTATAATTCAATAAGGGCTTGATACATAATATATACATATAATATTTATATAAATTACAAACAAAATAAAGTAGCCCTTTGTATTTACCCTCCACTAACTTTGCCCCTCCCACGAGTCATGAGTCATGACCCAATTCTCAAAATCTCATTCCCGCCTACATAA